>OX276357.1:22108722-23354201 GCA_946251885.1 Cosmia pyralina
GGACTATGTTTGAAATCACGACTCCATAAAATTATTCTCAATTGAAAAAAAATCCAAAGTTACCTCCAAACCAAACAATAAACCGCTGGTATTCAAAAAATATTTCAAACTAGCTTTTGCCAGCGGCTTCGCCCGCGTGTTTGTCGGAAATTATCCCACGTGAACCTTCTACCGGGATGAAAAGTATCCTATGTCTTAATCCAAGTTATAAACTATCTGTATACCAAATTTTATCCAAATCCGTTAAGCTGTTTTTGCGTGATTGAGTAACAAACATCCAAACATACAAACTTTCACATTTATAATATTAGTACGATTAGATCATGACACTTTGCACGTTACCTACGAACTGAACTAACTATAAAGCAGGTCTTATGTTTTTTTTTTTTTTTTTAGAATTACCATTATTACACCGTAAAAAGCAATTACCTAAACTATCGGCACCCAGCACCGCACTCAGTATTGCTCTTACTCAGTCCGCGAGGAATATCGTGCGAGCGAGATAAAAAGCTGAGGTAGTATGGGCTCTTAATGTCACTTGATATTCATGAAAGTACATGTAAGTGGAGTTGCGTGGCCTTTACATAAAGTAATTACATTTAATTTTATATCTCTAGGCTCGATTGCCGAGGTATATGACCGAGGTAAGTACTTAATATTCAATTAAATTTATGAGCACCTTCACACATCATCATCTTCCTGCCCTTATCCCATATTACTTGGGGTCGGCGCAACACGTTTTCTTCTTCCATTCTCCCCTGTCAACCGTCACGCTATCATTCACTCCTTTCTCTTTCATATCATTCCTCACACAATCCATCCATCTTTTCTTTAGCCTTCCTCTGCCTCTCCATCCATCAACATGTATATTCATCACTCTTTTAGTCACATGCGTTTCGTCTCTCCTCATTACATGCCCATACTAAGACAAACGATTTCCTTTCAACTTTTCTGCACCTTCACACATACAACTAATAATTCTATTAAGAGGCTACCGAGCGCGCAGTGGCGCCCTCATCGTTTCTTTGGTTTTACCAACACTGCATTGAGACTGACTACTGAGCAGTGATGGCCCAGTGGTAACGGCCCTGACTTACAAGTTATGGGTCGTGGGTTCGAAGCCAAACAGGCGCTTTACTTTGTGTAAATAATGTCATCATCACTTCTCCCAAAACGGTGAAGGAAAACATCGTGAGGAAACCGGCATGTCCTAGAACCAAAAATTCAAAATTATAATCGTTAAAACGGAAATAAAACTTGACAATATAAAGCTACTATTTGTAATAATAATAACATCTAATCTTGTGGAGCACAGCTATTCCGGCTTATTTTCTGCATTTTCATTCTAAAATAAAATAAATAACCAAACAAACGATGAGGGCGCCACTGCGCGGTCGGTAGCCTCTTAAAACTCTTTTAACGGAAGGAAAGAACGTTGAAATACAAATTATAAAGTAAAAATCAAGAGTAACCATTTATATTACATAACATAAAACATCACAATGTCTTCTCCAAATAGTTAAAAATGTGCATACATATCACCCACATTTTATAGATACTCGTTTAAAATCTATGCATTAAGGGCACATAAATTATTATCACCCGAATTATTATCAAGCTGAACCCCCAAAATTCTATATTAAATAAAAAATCACAGATATTATTACCAAATCTTCGATTGACGCGTATCTACCTGGTGTCTACTGTTCATATTCAAGATGGCAGGTGTGCTTACCTACTTTTGCAGCTGTTTTCCGCCATTTGCTGCCATAACACGCGTTAGATTTTATTGTGAACATTTCCCACGAACGTGGCTTCCTCAAGACGTTTGCTATTGTCGTTTGATGTCGGAGATAAATTGACGGTTTGTTTAAAAAACCTTGGTGACTTCCGTCTGATGACTTAAGGAGGATGCGCTGTGGAAAATTAAAAAATGAAAATTCAAATTTTCTTGCGTTTTATGAAATTTGCTGGTCCATGTCGGGTTGTATCTTGGTTTAAATATGATACGTGGCAATAAAACATATGTGTTTAGGCAAAAAACATGAAAATCATAAATACATCTGATCATGATGTTCTTTATAATTAAATTTATGTACATACGTATGTTTTATTGCCACGTATCATATTTTGATCAAGATTCAACCTGACACGGACCTGCGAATTGCAAAATACCCCAAAAAAAATTAATTTCACGGGCCCCACATCCCCCTTAAGCACGAAATCAAGTAAAATTGAGGTAGATAAAACACGAGCCTTTAAAAATAGGTCTAAGGGGTTTAAGAAACTTTAAGGTACTCGTCAGCCATTCTATTGCATTTCTCATGACACTTAGGGTTTGCGCCCACTATCGGCGGCACGGCACGGCACGGCAAGGGATTTTTAACGGACGAAAAAGAATAAAACTTAACTAGCTTCTGCCCGCGATTTCGTCCGTGTGATATTTCTTGTCGTCTATGCCCCCAACCCACCCTGTCGCATCGCATCGCTTGCTCGCGCTATTTATACCGTACCATTTTATACCGTTTTAGCTTAGCGTTCTTTCTGACTTTTTTTCTCTTTACTCGGCTCTAAGGATCCTAGCTCAATTTTAAATATAGCCTTCCTCAAGAATTGGGCTATCTAATGCAAAAATAATTTTTCAAATCCGACTGGTAATTACAACGATTAGCGCGTTCAAACATACAAACAAACTCTTCAGCTTTATTATTAGTATAGATAGTATGACAATAAAATATAAATTTCAATGATACCGTTTAATACACAAGGATACCACGGCATCGTTGCCCTCTTTATGCGCTTGCATGTAGTGGTACCAAAGAATTCTTTGCCGTGCCGTGCCGCCACCGCAAGTGGGCGCAGCCCTTTAGGATTTATTCACATGGCGCTGTCATACGACAACATTGGAAACTATACTATTTTCGGTACTGGAACGGCTGATATAAATACCCTTAGGTGTAAATACCATTCTGTTATAGAAGATATTGGTTTATTTACGTTTCTGGGTACACATCTGTGGTGCCAGTTAACACTTCATTTGTTGAAATCTGTTCAGTCAGAGGCTGCACATGGGACAGTACCTACGAGGTAACAAATTGATCAAACATACCTTTCTTTTTGTTTTGCCGTACTTAGTAAAACACAACATAACCAGCCTATAATGTTCCCACTGCTGGGACACAGACCTCTCTTTTTCTCGAGAGGGAGTGGGCTGTAATCTACCACGTGGGCCCAGTGCAGGTTCGTAGATATCACATGTCTTCGAATTTTTGGTTACTGAAGGAACAAGGAACACGGGTGGGTTTTAGCACAGCCTATACATCATACAGTCGACCGACGAGAGCCCGAGCTGCTTACCTAGTTCGCTGAACTTCGTATGCAGCTCGGGCTTCGTCAGACGACTGTATGATGTAGATATGGTTTTAGTCAATAAAAAGTCTGACACGAAGCGAGCGGGAGAAGGCATTGATGATTTCTCACCCCAAAAGAAAAAAAAAAGGACATGCCGATTTCCTCACGATGTTTTCCTTCACCGTTTTGGGAGAAGTGGTGATGACATTATTTACACAAAGTAAAGCGCCTGCCTGGCTTCGAACCCACGACCTAGGGCCGTTACCACTGGGCCACCACTGCTCAGTGGTCAGTTTTAATGCAGTGTTGGTAAAACACAAAGACATTTATATAATACTTACGTAAAACATAATGAATTTATTCGTGAAGTACTAACAAACACATTACTACTACTACTACTACATTATTCCGATCCTTGAGTAAAGCGACCGGCTCATACTGTAATTAATGGATTATTTACGAACGGTATCCGCTAATGATTCTGACAATTGTATACGTAATTGAAATACGTGAAATAATAATGATCCAGAAAGTTGCCTTGCTTCCCTGTTTTTATTTAATTTGAGAAAATGAAATTCTATAGAAATTATCAGCAATTGGAACAGAGGGATTCCTAAAGTAATATCTTTATTTTCTGTGGATGTAAAAAAATTGCCAAGTACCTGTTGGACCACGCACAATGAAGGGTTCCGTAGTCAGAATGAATTTATCGCAAGAACAAACTTAGCATTGTACTTGAAAAACAAGTTCTCCCATACATTCCAACTGCAATTAATGTAAGTTTGTACGCACAATATTGAGAGATTTACCATGTTATTTTAAGACCTATTATCTATATTTTTTTTTTTTAATTTTAGACCCAGTAGTTTTGCAGATAGGGGGGAATGGTCAGTTTTCATCTATTTTCTTAAATAACTTTAAAAACTCTATATTTTAAAATTATACAAAAAATATATTTGAGACCCTCACACGGTACAGTTTGCAAAACTTATTTTCTAATTCACTGGCAAAAAGTGACCCTCATAGTATTCAAAATTTATTTATTTGCGTGTGTTATGTGCGTGTGTTTGAGTCTCAGAAATTCATATTTGTACCCAGTCCATTCAATTCGGAGCAAATAGGCTGTGACGGACAGACAGACAGACACACGAGTGATCCTCTGAGGGTTCCTTTTTTTATTCGGACGTACGGAACCCTAAAAGAACACAATAGCTACTTTTTAAATAAGATAATTTTTCATTAATTTATTAATAACAGCGTCTTGAGCAAGTGTGGTGATCAATACTCTGCCTTATCTGTATGAGAAGAGGGCTTTGCCCTGCAGTAGATCAATGTATTACTGGCTGGTATTACTTCATCATGTCCTGCCTTACTTATATACCCTACACCTGGTTTTGTCTCCCACGGAATCTCATGCCAGGAATATACAGTTGTATATAGTGATAGGTTGAGTTCAAAATATGAAGGCTAATTCTCGTACCTAAAAACGTTCAAATTCAAGTCGCAATCTCATGCCAGCGGCAATCAAATGTCAAAAATTTAGCTAAACGCTATATAATTTTTGACAGATAGAGACTGGGATAAGATTGCAAATGTTATTAAAAATACATACGGGAATTGACCCTCTGATGTAACATCCTATTCCAAGAATATATAATAAGGCATATAAATTTATATATTCTGGTATAAGCTGAAACGAATGAAAATGTCCCATTAAATACACCAGCAGATATTTAACCCCTTAAATTATGCATTATTTATTTTAAAACGTACGTTAGCCACTAACGAGCCAGCCAATGGGATTGGTAATTGAACTACATGAAATAATTATCGTATTTCCCAGTGCAGTGTTTCAGAACTGTTTAAAATTTAAATGTGTTTTGTAGGTAATATGTACTGCGTTAATATTGGGGGTGAAAATGGGTATTTAATATAAATTATGAAGGTAATGTAAAGAGTCACTCCCGAGCGTTAAGTTTTGGTTTTAAATCATCAAGATATTTGAAAGTTGTGCGGAAATCGGATGTCATGGTATGGGCATGTGATTCGGAGGAATGAGGAAAGTTTTGAGTATGAATGACGATGGGCTAAGAGTAGGGGAAGACCAACTATGGAAGGACTGTGTGAAAGATGATATTATGGCTAGAAAGGGGGTCACTGCCGAGATGACGACTACTAGAGAAGTATGGAAGAAAGAGACATGTTGCGCCGACCCCAAATAATTGGGATAAGGGCAGGTGAATGATGCAAATTTTAGGCCAATAATAAACGTTAGAAGAAAAATTTACTTTCACATCCTAATGAGAAAGCCTGGTTTGAAACCGCTTACAAACATCTACGCTACGATGAGTGGCCATGGCGATCAATGGCCATACTACTCGGTATGAGAAGAGAATTTTGCTCTAAATTAGAGAAAATATTTTCAGGGAAATAATAACTGACAGAATACGAAACACCACGCTGCACTCCAAAATCCTTGACGTAGGCAAAAAGGCTGCCAAGCTAAAATGGGATTGGGTGGGTCATGTCAGCGGCATGCATAGTGACCGCTGTGCAACAATCTCCACACGGTGGGTGCCTGAGGATGGACGGCGCCGTTGATGCCCAGGAAGAGGTGGTGAGACGACCTAGACGCGTACTGCAAGAGTTAGATCGAGGTGCCCTGGAAACGGATGCTTGGAAGGATTTGGGGGAGGCCTTTGCTCATCAGTGAGACAGTGTAGGCTAATATAAAAATAAATATAAATATTTATGTGGGACTTTTGCCAACGGCTGCGCCCGCGTTGATGTTGGAAAACATCCCACGGGAACGTACTACCGGAAATTCTTTCCTCATTCCTTGTCTACATTATAAAGGTAACCTTTGTGCAAAATTTCAGTTTTCTAGGTCCAGTCAGTCAGGACTTCTCTTTTTATTTATATAGATGGTCACGAACTACCACGTCTTCTGAAAGGGTCAGTACTGTTACAGAGCTATGTTATCATAAACACACGCTTTATGAACACTACAAATCAAGCCTAGCCTTTTCCCAATGTTGGGGTCGGCTTCCAGTCTAATCAGATGCAGCTGAATACCAGTATTTTACATGGAGCGACTGCCTATCTGACTACAAGCCAGTTACTGGTAATACGATACCCCTTGGTAAGACTGGTAGTCAGACATTTAGGCTTCTGACGACCCGTGACGATCAAAGATCCACGAATGACAACCGGGACCAACGGCTTTTCCGAGGCACAGAAGGGTCTTGGTATGTAAAAATGGTCACACATCCACGGACCGATCGTGGCAAGCATTACTTAGCCTCAAGACCCCTTTATGAACACTACCAATGTCTGTAAAAGATAAAATTCTAAGGAATAAAAGATGTCATTCCTCTAACAACGTTTAAGCTTCGTAGGACTTTCAAATCTGACTTCGGGATTAGCTTGGAATCTTGCACGGTGTAGGAAGGCGTTAGAAAATGTAAAATGTTTGCAACCACTGATATTCCATGTTAGTATTCCTATCGATGCAAAATGTAAGCGTCTCTTACATTTTTGTGGTTTTGTGCTGTGGGTTTATGGGCAAAAAAAATGGCCAAGGCGTGTCAGACCACGCAGAATGAAGCGTTCCGTAGTTGAAAAGAATTTATCGCAAAAACAAACTTAACATTGTAGTTTTTTTTTTATTTGATAAAATTACAAATTAAGTAATATTACAAATTAAGTAATATAAAATTACAAATTAAGTAATGTAAGTATTTTCGGACTTTTTCCTTTACTTGTGCTGTGAGACCTTGCTTCTTGCCAAATTTCATTATTCTAGATCAACGGGAAGTACATTGTAGGTTTTGATTTACTTGCGAGTATCAAAATAAGTCGCATAAATGGCCGTATTTTTTATTCCGTTGAGGTAGAAGCTTGATTGTTTTGGAATTCTAAGGGACTATAGACTTATGTATTTGATATTAATTTCAACTTGATACCTCCACGCGTTCCTGAGAAAAATGGTCTTGACGGACTGACAGACAGACGGACAACGAGTGATCCTATAAGGGTTCCGTTTTTTCTTTTGAGGTACGGAACCTTAAAATGTTGACAACCCCCTATTAGTAAGAGAAGACGATAAGGCATTATGTTCAAGAAGATGAAGATGATGAGAGACAATGATGAGGAATGTGGGGAAACCAATAATTACTACTGAATAATATTTAATACTGAACATTGGCCTTCATCATTTTATTCCGTAATCGTCCCCGCCCTGTGAAAGTTGTGAAGATGTGAGATGTGTGATGTGAAGATGTGAGATGTGAAGATGGGAGATGTGAAAATGTGAGATGTGAATATTATGTGAGATGTGTGATGTGAAGATGTGAGATGTGTGATGTAAAGATGTGAGATGTGAAGATGGGAGATGTGAAAATGTGAGATGTGAATATTATCTGAGATGTGTGATGTGAAGATGTGAGATGTGTGATGTGAAGATGTGAGATGTGAACATGTAAGATGTGAGATATGAAAATGTAAGATGTGTGATGTGAAGATGTGAGATGTGAACATGTAAGATGTGAGATATGAAAATGTAAGATGTGTGATGTGAAGATGTGAGATGTGAAGATGTGTGATGTGAAGATGTGTGATGTAAAGATGTGTGATGTGAAGATGTGAGATGTGTGATGTGAAGATGTGAGATGTGAAAAAGTAAGATGTGAAAATGTAAGATGTGAGATGTGAAGATGTGAGGATGTGTGATGTGAAGATGTGTGATGTGAAGATGTGGAGATGTGAGATGTGAAAATGTAAGATGTGTGATGTGAAGATGTGAGATGTGTGTTGTGGAGATCTGAGATGTGAAAATGTGAGATGTGAGAGGTGTGTGATGTAACAAATTATTGGACATCCGCAAATTATTCTTGCATAATTGCGAATTTGACACATACGTTTTACTGTGGACCAAACGTATTATTATCTTTTTTTCCTACGAGGAATTAAAGTTGCGAATGTGATCAATTTGGTTATATACTTACGTTATTATCTAGGCTATAGTATTACGCTTCCCATTTCATAACATAATAGGGGCCAATTTCAAAAGTACGATAAAAAGAGTTTTTTTTGCTCTCTTGTAAAACCTACAAAATATTCGCTACTTTATCATAAAGGTGACGATACTATTATGTTTAAGGTGGTCATTATGATAATGATGAAGTTACATACTCGTAAAATAATCAATCAGCCTAGCATTTTCCCAACTATGTTGGATTGGGCTCCCAGTCTAACCGGATGCAGCTGAATATCAATATTTTACAATATACAACGTGTTATTTTGCATCCTCATCAAATTTAAGGGTGTGTTATAGACCATCAAACCGATCCACTTTCTCCATGGCACCAACGTCGTAATCGCGAAAAAATAATCAGTTATCCCATACATTTGCGTCGAGTAGGTAATGAAGTTTTCTATGGGACAGTAGAAAATTTTTTCGCGAATACGATGTTGGTCCCATGGAGAAAGTTGTTCGGTTTGATGTTCTGTATACACCCTGAAATTTGACGAGGATGCAAAATGATACAGTGTATTTTATAGTTAAGGAAGCCCTATGATCCTGCGCTCGAGCCGCTTACTGAAGTAGACTAACGAGTGGTCGCAAAGGAGGAGGCGGAACGCGAGAGGGAGAGGCAACAGCCGCGCCCTCGCGCCCCTAGCCGCCGCAGGAGACGCCCTGGGCAGCGGGAATCTATCGCCGATTCCCGGCCACCGTAGGCGCGGGCTTGCGGACGACGAGTAATGGGCAGCTCGCCGTCCGGTAAGGACCAGGCCCGGGTCGACGGCGCGTTGTGTTCCACGCGCGCCTCAAAGAGATGTCAGCAGTGACGGGGTCCAATAGGGCCGAAGCCGCCGGGGTCGCGGGTAGTTCGAAAGAGATACCGTGGCCCTGGCACGGGCAACTGAAGGAACACGGGTGGGTTTTAGTCAGTAAAAGTCTGACACGCCCTCTCGCTCTGCCCGGAGCGGGAGAAGTCATTTGATGATTTCTCATCCACAAAAAAAAAAAAAAAAAAAGGCTAACGAGTGGTTGCCTCACGCATTTGGTAGATATTTAAACATAGTAATTATTTTAATCATTTTATCACGACAAACACAGCGAATTGCGCTAAACAATCTTATTACATACCTTATTTCATTTACATACAAAATAAGAATAAAACATCTGTTCTGTAGTTAAGAGATTGATTAAACATTACGAAAAAGGGGTAACTTTGAGATTTTTTTCTATTCAGCAAAGTAAATCTAATCATGTTATTAAAAGCAACTGGCTATCCGCCAGATCCTTAAATAAATATATCTTTTTTTCAGAATTTTATAACACTTTTTTATGTATTTCCCATAAATTCAAAAAAACTAGTAACCTTGGTGTCTGTCGAATCATAGCGCCTTAAATACTTGTACGTTTGCTGTAATTACATCGGCACATAAACCTCTCAAACAATGCAGAAATAGGTCAGCTTTTACCTAATTAAGGAGTTAACTTGGAGGACTATTATGAAGCTCTACAACCCATTAAAACTTTTTCACCCTTGTTAAAAACCACAAAACCGAAACTGCAAAACTCACTCATCATCATTTCACTTTAAACAAACAAAAAAAGCTAACTAAATCAATATTTTATACTGGCAACATTGTCCGTTCGCTGTCATTGCTAAATAAATTACGGCGGCATGAATTAAATATCGGAGTTTGTGGTTCCGTTCCCGGCTGTACCACGAATTAATATAATTTTACTGTTTGTACCGTTTTTCGGTTGTAACGGTGTGCTGTTTGTTCTTACTGTGACCAGCAATTTGGGTTTGTTATGTTCTCTAGAGGGATGGGCAGTCATGTTTGAGCGTGGGTTGGTTAGTCGCGTATTACGACATGAAAATAATTTTGATGATTGTTGTTTTATGCTTTCTGATGCCTTAACTTGTATTCTATCCAGTAAAGGAAAATTAATTCTAGAAAACCCTAAGCCGCGGTGCTGAACAGATTTTACAGTGTGCACTTTGTAGATGAGCCATTTAATGCTCCACCTAAGCCTTAACAGGTGAAATTGCTGCACTGGAAATACATTGGAGCTTTATTTTCCCTAATTGCTTGCTAGAACAGCTCATAACGCACATATATTATACTTTATTTTTAACCGACTTCAAAAAGGAGGAGGTTCTCAATTCGTCGGAACCTTTTTTATGTATGTTCCCCGATCACTCGAAGATGGCTATACCGATTTGGATTTTTTTTGTTTTATTCGAGAGGGTATACATCACAGTTGGTCCCATATAAAATTGATTAACTTTGCTGGGGTAGTTTTTGAGTTAGCTTCAATAATACGTATTTTTTCCACACTTTTATATGGATGATGTTCTAGTTTGTTTTGCAGGTAGTGGTATTAGAATTTGTGTGGGGTAGGTACACAACTAAAAAGTGAAAAATAAAAACTTTTATACAAAAAAATACAACCGACTTCCAAAAACAACACTACAAAGTGAAAAATAACTTTAATTTCGGAAATCGGTGGCAAGAAACGAAAATACATTTAACTAGACACCGACTTCCGAAATTAAAGTTATTTTTCACTTTGTAGTGTGGTTTTTGGAAGTCGGTTGTATTTTTTTGTAAAAAAGTTTTTTAAATAAAATAGACTGCAGAAATTGGCACATAAATATAAATTTAAAGAAAAAGCTAAAAGAAAGATATTCAAAGACTTCCTCTTCTAATAAACCTTTTTTTTTTGCACCTATGTATCATGTTTAATAGAAACTGCGTCTGATTTTCACAATTTTTCCATTTGCCATAATTTTTTTTTTAACATTATTTACAAACTTATCTGCTCCAAAAAAAATAGTTATCTATGATCACAGCAACAAAAACCTCTTTAAAACTTTACTACACAATACAATACAACACATACATATTACACTATGTTAACCCGTTAATAGCAAGGCATTGTTCGCCCCGGTCTCTCGGGCCTGAAGCCGGCGAATGACAGCTTAATAACACTAAATCAAGTATCGGGCGATGTTTTCATTCGAGGGTTAATAACGTGCAAAATATAAGTTTATTGTGAACCGCCAGCGGTTACGGGTTGTGACGTATGATTAATGTATCTACTGCCTTTTTTTTTCATTATTAATTGGGAAAGTTATATGGATTATTGGTGCTTCATTTTATTATTGGGGTTGGTAGAGAAATGTTAATATTAGGTACTTGATACATATACACCTAAACTATTGAGATATAATATTCATCATTTATTAATTTTTAATAGTCATCTAAAAATAGATTATTTTCTATTTTGTGAATGTAAGAACGTTGCAGGCCTAGTAGACTGTACATTTGTTGACTATTTTCTATTTTGTTAAGTAGGTACCTGGTAGTTGTTGAAAGGCCTACATTGTCCTCCCATACCTATTAAAAAAAAAAATAGAATAGATTTTTTTTATTTGAAAATATTGTAAAAACCAATTATTTTTAAAAGAGTAACCATGGTGTTTCTTGCCGGCTCTTCTCCATAGGAAACGACCAATTGGAACCGTGCACCTAGCTTCTGACGTTTCATAAGTGCCCATGTAGGTTTACGTGAAATAAAATATTTTGATTTGATTTGAATAATATGAATAAAGAAAACAGAGTGACCCTTTTCCTTCCATAGTGGATATAAAGTGTGACGGGTGGGACTCAAGAGAATGAGTTTTCTTCTAAAGTGCTCTGTTATAATAGGTTATAACAGAGCACTTTAGAAGAAAACTCCGCGAAAACGGATTCGTGATCACAATTTTTTTCTAGGTAGGCCTAGAAAAAAATTGTGATCACGAATCCGTCGGAAAATTTGCGTGGCGCCAGTTATATAAACCAGTCATTGGAAGACTTATGTTTTCCAATACTTACGTATTTTTATTGACCAAACCTAATATTGTTAAAATAAAATCAAATCTGCTTAGCCTTTTCCCAACTATGTTGGGGTCGGCTTCCAGTCTAACCGGATGCAGCATAATACCAGTATTTTACATGGAGCGATTGCCTATCTGACCTCCACAACCCAGTAACTGGGTAATACGATACCCCTTGGTAAGACTGGTTGTCAGACTTTCGGGCTTCTGACGACCCATAACGACCGTCAAAGATCCACGAATGACAGCCGGGACCAACGGCTTAACGTGCTTTCCGAGGCACGGAGGAGTCTCGGTATGTAAAGAATGGTCACCCATCCACTGACCAACCCCGGCAAGCGTAGCTTAACCTGAAGGATCGACCCGTGCGGCTGTTATTACTTAGCCACGAGCTCCTCCAGTATTGTTAAAATACCCTGTCAAAATAATTTAAATTCAGTTGCTAAGCAATGAAAAAGTAGTTCTTACCATCGTGGAAATGTGAAATCCGTACCCTTAACTTATGTTTTTAGATGTATGTCAAAATCATACACAATCTCAGAATATTTCCACAACCAACTTATTTCTTTATTCTTGTGTCAGACAGACTGACATGAACGCAAAAAATAACGAGTATGTTTATGTAATGTTACTTAAAATAAAAAAATTCAATGTAACAGAGCTGCAAGCTCTTGCAGAACTAAACGTGATTTTCTCACTGTGAACAAACACCTTGCAAGTTCAGAGTAATTATAATGCATGCGGTGTCTACGCTGGCTCATCGCTCATAGTTAAACTTGCAGAGTTAGTTTCTTGCGTTATGGGGTAGGCAGTAATCCTAGTGGGTGTAGAACTAAATGTATGAAGGAAGTTGGTTTGTATGAGGAGCTCGTGGCTAAGTGAGGAGTTCGTGGCTAAGTAATAACAGCCGCACGGGTTGATCCATCAGGTTAAGCTACGCTTGCCACGGTTGGTCCGTGGATGGGTGACCATCTTTACATAACGAGACTCCGTTGGTCCCGGCTGTCATTCGTGGATCTTTAACAGTCGTTACGGGTCGTCAGAAGCCCGAAAGTCTGACAACCAGTCTTACCAAGGGATATCGTATTACCCAGTTACTGGGTTGTCGAGGTCAGATAGGCAGTCGCTCCATGTAAAATACTAGTATTCAGCTGCGTCCGGTTAGACTGTAAGCGAATCCCAACATGTTGGGAAAAGGCTAGGCAGATTGATTGAAGTTTTTATATTATGGTTTGACCCACGTTACAGGTCGCAAAAAAAATTTTTTTTTTTTTTTTAATAATTTTAACTAGTTTATTCAAAAAGGCAAAAAGTCCTTTATTAAATAAAACCTTTTTGAGTGTCAAAAAGTCAAATCCTTTATTAAATAAAAAATAAGGGTGATAATAATTCGGTTACTACGGTTGATAAATAGTCTTTTTTTTATTGCCTTTTTTCTTCTGGGCCAAGGCTTCTCATCTAGATACATTTATCTTACAATCTAAATCACCGCAAAGCTAGCCAAAATCATGTACTATTCAAACCAAGACCAAAAAAAAACATGCAAACAAAATAAGAACAAACGCAAGGCTTGTATCAGAACCTCTTGGGACGACTAACAGAATTAATCAGAGAAAACAAGATGGCGTAAAGAAAGCAGTTTCCCGCCATTCAGTGTAGTAATGTCAGCCATTTCTATGTGTCGCCTTACTGCTTCCGATGGGGAATACTGGCAGACCTTTATTTTGCTGGACATGACGGGAATGATCCGGTTGAGGGGTAGGAATAAATACAGTGGGTTGTAATATCTGTCATTCATCCAAGGAACTTAAATGGAGATTGCATGGTCATTATAAAATTATTATTATTATATAAGTAGTAGGTATGTACAGACAGCGGTACATCGGGTTGTGCCGAGCTGTCGAATTTCTCTAAATGATTTTAAACCTTAAAATGTTGATAGTTAAATTCAAAGTCGAATGAGAAAATTTGATAGTTTGTAGTAGCTTGACCTGCTGCTGTGTGTACGTAAGGTGGTTCATTGTTTTTTTTTTTTTTTTGATTAATGTTGTTGGGGTCTCCGGGATAGCAAATTAAACACGTATGTTGCAGGGAATAATTGCCGTTTAATTCGTAAAACACACGTCCTTATATTCTATTTTGAAACATACAATTTGCGCTAGGCGCACTATATTAAAATATTTAACTGACCAATAGGAGACGTTGACTTCACAAAACTTAAAACACAGAAATCCACTAAGAGTGGGCACCCATCTCACTCTCGCGCGTGCGCGACGTATAGCGCCGTCTGTACGCACACTATAAATATTACCGGCGCTGGCGCATCGCGTCAATACGTATTTGTTTCCGAGGCTGGCATGACGTCTGTTCGTGCGGCGAATGTTTTACTGTGGCGCAGACGTATGTGGATACGCGAGTCCCACATCACTCCCCTCTAAGCGAAGCGTACCACCGGCTTCACGACTCTGCCGGATCTGGTGGTGTAGGGCTGAGCAGGTCTAATGTCTTGGTGGTGATCTATATCTTCTATGGGCTCGTTGCACATGTAGGCCGGTTTGAGTCTATCTAAAGATACCACTGATGTGCGTAGCGGTAATTTGACTCTGTAGTACTTATCGTAGCGCTTGATAACTTCGAAGGGCCCATCGTACGGCGGCGTTAGCGGCGACCGTCGATGTTGAGGGTTCTGCATATTCTGCCATCTTGTCAGCCATCGCGGCGAGTGTGTCAAGTGACGATTCTGAGTTGATCGACAACACGACGCGCATTTGTGTGGGTAGGTGGTTGAGCCACTCGATCTTCAATCCTTCGTCCGTGATCATGCCGCTGCCGAGTTCTCTCATCTTGCGTAGCAACTGTGTAGGTTTCTGGTCACCCAGCTCCAGGCCGCTGATGAGCTTTTGAAAGTTTTTCACATCCGATTTGTCATATACCGTCAGCAGTCGATTCTTCACGGCTCCGTATTTGTCCGTGGCTGGCGGATTGTATAAGATATCCGTGATATGTTGTAGATCGGTGGTTTGTAGCTGCTGCAACACATATCGGTACTTTTGATCATCCGATGTCTTCAAAGGATCCACGACGGCTTCAAATTGTATAAACCAGGCTCGTGGTATCTCTCTCCAAAACGGCAACAGTCTTGATTGGATGGAGACTGCAGCCAGGTCGACTTCGGGCCTCAACATCTTGCTTTCGCTTGGGTTCTCTTGTGACATCTTCAAATTAGGTTGTCGGTTCAGTTGTCGGGGTCACCAGTTGTTGGGGTCTCCGGGATAGCAAATTAAACACGTATGTTGCAGGGAATAATTGCCGTTTAATTCGTAAAACACACGTCCTTATATTCTATTTTGAAACATACAATTTGCGCTAGGCGCACTATATTAAAATATTTAACTGACCAATAGGAGACGTTGACTTCACAAAACTTAAAACACAGAAATCCACTAAGAGTGGGCACCCATCTCACTCTCGCGCGTGCGCGACGTATAGCGCCGTCTGTACGCACACTATAAATATTACCGGCGCTGGCGCATCGCGTCAATACGTATTTGTTTCCGAGGCTGGCATGACGTCTGTTCGTGCGGCGAATGTTTTACTGTGGCGCAGACGTATGTGGATACGCGAGTCCCACAATGTAAAAGAGCGCGTCTCGCCATCAAATGTAAAAGTTTGGCGAGTTTATATTTAAGAAACATCGCTGTATTGTTATTTCAGTAAATAAATTAAAAAAAATAAAAATAAATAAGCTCTGATACCTACCTACCTATCACCCTTGTAATAACAAACTAATACACTATATAAACCTAATTTAGTTATAGAAGTGTTTTGTCAATTTCTTTCGTATTATGATTGAGTTTGAAAGAAGAAGACAAAACACTTCCATAAATAAAATAATTTTATAGAGCGTTTTAGTTTTTATGAATAAGGGGGCTATTACTTATAATATGTCGTTTATAAAACGCGAAAATAAAATCAGCAGTTCCTTACATTTTGACGAGAACTCTGAGGAGAACATCAGAGTTTTTTATTCGCGACTTCAGGTTTGGTCCTATAGTAAAAGTTGTTCAAAATGATGGTCTCATTAATACCCTAGAGTTATGGATTATCAATAGAAACACATTATATAATATTACGTGTGCAATGTGTGTTAGCTTGTATATTGTAATTAAGATTTAAAACTGATTAAATAAATCCCACTTAGATCCCATTACACAATTTTTACAACTTGTTTTATGTGTATAGGATAAACGAAAACAGTAGACACAACATGTTGTAGAACACAATTTTTTTATACCTAGGTGAAAACGCGGGAAAAGACAATGTAAACTTTAACCGCGACCATAGCCAAAATGTTTTCATTAATAAATTAGTGAATTGATTTAGAAAATTTAATTGCGCGCAGTCGCTTCGTTCATAACATTCAGACGCGAATCAATTAAAATAATTTAGAAACAAGCTAAGTTAATGAATATTAACAAATTAATACATAATGAAAATACCTCATTTTAGGGTTCCGTA
Organism: Cosmia pyralina; assembly: GCA_946251885.1. Taxonomy (NCBI): domain Eukaryota; kingdom Metazoa; phylum Arthropoda; class Insecta; order Lepidoptera; family Noctuidae; genus Cosmia; species Cosmia pyralina. The sequence continues at coordinate 22,125,496 of OX276357.1, forward strand.
CCAAAATGGTAAAAAGGAACCCTTATGGTGCGACTCAGCCTGTCTGTCTGTCTGTTACAGCTGGATATCTCAAGAACTACTAATGCTATCAACTTGAAATTCTGAACAATTTTGGATGACGTTTGCCCAAAATTTTTCAAATAAGACACAATTTATTTTTTACAACAATATCTTCAAAAATTCGAAGTGGGGCTACTACGGCTTGTGGGATATCATTATGGAAGAGCGCTGTTTTCACATTCTCAAACATTTTTTTTTCGACTTTTGATGAAAAATGTAAAAAAAAAAAATACTTTATCTCCGAAGTCAGAGAAAATTCTGAAATTATTCTATGTGATAGATGTTTATGTAAAGATTACAGGAAAAATAAAACAATGTCTCTAAATAGCACACTTTTTCAGAAACTGGAACGGAACCCTCGGTGCGCCAGTCTGACTCGCTCTTGACTGGTTTTACTTTTAAAATAAGTACCTTGTATTCATTGCCACAGCACAAGAAAAAGTACAGCTAATCTTCACCAGAAACGCCACACAACATATCTGATCTCCGCCAAAGAAAACCTCAACTCATTTCATCTTTATTCTTAAATCTTCATAAGAAACTTTAACAAACGTAACAGGTAGAAGTTTCACATCTAAATCACTGTTGATGATAACGTTGGTAATTTTAAAAATTCCTCTGCCTCCCCTGGTTCTCCTGGCAGTGTAGTCTGATGTTCGGTTTTAATAAATAGTATAATAAACAAGATTAACGATGCATAAGGAGGCACGTTTTCTGGACAGTGATATAAGTGCATGTGGACCGGATTTCGGGTGGTTTTACACAGTAGCGAATGCTGGGCGTGCTACACACTTGCTCGGCTCGGATAGATTCGGCTCAGAATTAATTGAGCTCCCTAAAATAGGGTTGAGCTACTGTACGATGACTGATTCATGCATGCCATCTGTCGGGACAGGTCAACTCAAAGCTGCAATGGCTCTTTCTTCAAAAAGCCCTTCCATACATGACCCTCTAAAACAGGACTCTCATAAAATCCTAATAATTGTTAACAAATCTACAAAATAGACAAGCTTATTAGTGATGTAATATTTTATTTAAATATTCAATTAACAATATTAAATTATGTTATACAAATCCTTCTTTTTACACACAACCTAACCGCACGTAGCCTAATCTCTGAATGCCCCAGTCCAGAGCCCGTCAGAGCCGTGCACCCCTTCCTCAATTCCAGTTGGCACGTGGTCGAATCTGATTGGCTGAGAGCCTAATTCTTATCCTGGTCACTAGATGGCGTCTCAATAGGTTACTGGATCCTGAGTTAGCTCACAGATGGCGTTAGATTGAAGATTGCCAACATAATATTATAATTTTTGTTCTTCATGACCTCTGAGTTTGTTTCGGCATTTCTTCTCAGGGATCAGTCATGAAGACAGCTAGGAGCCGGCTATCTAGTTATAAAATATTTACCAAAATATGAATGTGTAAAACTGTCTTAAAAGATCTCAGATCAACAAAAAAAAAAGATGGAGCGCCGCGAACATCAAAAGTGAAGCCAACTTTTTATCTATGTGTGTGTCGAAAGGTTGCTATTTGTTAAATTATTTCCCTCTAATTTGGGGAATAATAATGTGTGGGTAAGATATCTTAATTAATTTGTTTAATCGAATCGGGATATTTTAACCCTTCACATGTTTTGTTTTATATTTTATACATGTTAGTTTGTAAGGTATGTGTCTGTGGGCCATTGTAGGCTGAAAATAAATGATTTTATTTTTTATTATCACTAATCTAAAAGTACACTACAAAAATCTTTTTACATTAAGCCAACTAACTTTATCTATATATCTGTTATATCTAACACACAGAAACATGCAGGTACACTGAAACTACAGCTTGTCCCGACAGCTCCCAGGAGAGCGAACGATGGTCCAATCACAAAAGTTAGTGTCAGCTCTGTACTTCACACCCAGGGGAATATTCACAGTTATACGGATTGGAAGGTAGATACGTGTATCTCATCAGTACAATTGATTTTATGTTGTTAATGTTTTAGTGTTTGTGTTGATGCAGTAATTAAATTGAAAATGAGGCGGGGGGGGGGGGGGGAGGAGGTAGTGTAATATCCCAAAACGGACATTCAATTAATTTGATTGAAAAAATAAAATGCCGAAACAAACTCAGAGGTCATGAGGTACAAAAATTATATTATTAGGATTTTATGAGAGTCTAATGCAGGGTTATGTCTGGAAGGGCTTTTTGAAGAAAGAGCCATTGCAGCTCTGAATTGACCTGTCCCGACAGACGGAATAGATGCATCGGTCATTGTACAGAAGCTCAACCCTATTTTAGGGAGCTCAATTATTTCTGAGCCGAATCAATCCGAGCCGAGCAAGCCGAGCGGCCCAAGAGGTTAAGAATTTAAATAAAATCAACATGATAAGTAATGAACTGATGATATTATACAGGTGCTAGGAGAAGTAATAAAATGAATCAACTACCCGGCAAATGGATTGGTAATTTGCAATCATCATCATCTGCCTAGCCTTTTCCCAACTATGTTGGGGTCGGCTTGCAGTCTAACCGGATGCAGTTGAATACCAGTATTTTACATGGAGCGACTGCCTATGTGACCTCCACAACCCAGTTACTGGGTAATACGATACCCCTTTGGTAAGACTGGTGGTCAGACTTTCGGGCTTCTAAAGATCCGTAACGACTGTCAAAGACCCACAATGACAGCCGTGCTTTCCGAGGCACGGTGGAGTCTCGGTATGTAAAGATGATCACCATCCACGGACCAACTGCGGCAAGTAGATCAGGGTGGCTGTTATTACTTAGCCACGAGCCCTTCTTTAATTTGCAATAATTTTTAATTTGTTTGTTTGTATGTAAGGAATGTGTACCTTTGTTATAGTTATTATTCGTATCTAAGTATAATGACAATTTCCTTGTCGGAACGCCTTAGTTAAACAGAGAGTGGTCGTTTTTTTTGCTGAATTTTAATTTCCATGCATAAGTTTAGACGAATATTTGTAAAAGGCAAAATGGAGAGAGATCTTTTATAAATCGACTTCAAAAAAAGCAGCAGGTTCTCATTTCGACTGTACTTTTTTTTTTTTGTGTGTTTGTTACGCCATTACTCCGGCAATTATGAATTGATTTTGATGACTTTTTTTTTGTTTGGAAGGTCATACTTCAGAGGTGGTGCCATATAAATTGTATAAACTTTGCTTGGGTAGTTTTTGAGTTAGCATCGATAATACGTATTTAATCTATTTTTTGTATCTTGATGATGTCCTAATACTTCCTGTCATTGTTGTTTAGGTACAGTCAACCAAAGAGATATCCAGGCACGGTATACAAACATATTTGTTTGTGAATTGCTTCATGTTCAATTTCATGACAATATACAATTTTGTGTTGATGTGTTACAATGTATTGCATAAACAAAGTAATATATATAAAATTGAACATGAAGCAATTCACATATAAATATACTAATATACTCTGCCTAGATATCTCTTTTGTTGACTGTACATAGCAAGTAGTGGTATTCAAATTAGTGTGGGGTACGTACCATAACTAAAAAGTGAAAAATAACTTTAATTTCGGAAGTCGGTCGCAAAAAACTAAAATACAGATCCGTATACCGACTTCCGAAGTTAAAGTTATTTTTACCTTTGTAGTATTTTTAAGCATGACAGATTAGAAAAAAGTTTTCAACGTTACAAAATTCCCACTTCGGTGTGACAGAAACCCATGTAAAATCCGCATAGCGCATGCCCAGTGTGCACTCGGCTTAACGTCAAATATTTATACCAGCGCCGGTTGCTTTTAGGCAATAAAATTTACATTTTTACAAACGCTCGCTTCTCCTTCTGTCGTGCGAGTTTCAAGCGTGTTTTTTGGCAGATAGTACTGTAAATGGTTTATTTGAGGATTTCCAATGGAGTAAGCTAGTTTGCTACATTGTATGTTAGGTTCTTGGATGGGATAATAAATGGATTGGCGTGGAAGTGAGAATCTTGAGGTCGTAAGACGAGGCTACATAAATACGTGTTGCACTTTATTCAGACTAAATGTTGAAGTCGGCAAAAAAAAAAAACTTAATTTTTGACCCGAATTCTATATTTTACTATTCCGTTACTAACAAACATTCTGGTTTATTTCAAATATCTTTGTTAAATTATATTACTTTTAATAGTTCTAAGGCTTGGCGCAAACGAGCCACCGGTCACAGCTACCGGTAGCCCAGTGACCAGCAAGTTTTGGATGGAGTCGTAGCACACGTGTGGGCGGTGGCGGCTAACCGCTGTAGCAGTACTCAACACCGTTGCAAGAGGCGACAGCCACCGGTGATGGTGGTCGAACACTCGTTTGCGCCGAGCCTTATAGGTCCATCTATAAAAACATGTTATGATCTAGTCGTACCCAACTGTTCCAAAAATACAATAGGGATGATGACCAACAATTACACACACACTACACACACACACACCTACACACTACACTCCACAGGTAGTCGTAGAACTTAATTTTGTTATACCTACCTACTTTTTTATTTTTTTATGTTATTTTTCTTTTGGTATTTTAATATTTTTTTGTTTGCTGCATGCATCCCTTACTTTTATTGTATTAATTAAGCATATATAATGAGAGAGCGCCTTGACTTCCATAATACAAGTCCTACTTAGTTTGGAAGTCAAGAGTTCATTTCCGTGTACGTTTTTTAATATGCAATAAACTTTTTTTTTTTTTTAATTTGACTACTGAGTCACAGGATCACCTAGTTTAGGAGTCAGGGTTTACCTTATCTGTTTGACCTTTGTTAACCAAGTTATGTATCCTAGTATTAAGTAATGTCAAAGATGTTTGTATCATTAAAGATTTTTATTTATTATTATTTTTTTTTCTTTGTCCGTCATCTAGATTATTAAAAAATATTGGACACGTATTTTTTATTTTTTTTACGTAATCAAAAGATTACGGCGATACATTGAGTTAAAATGTGGCATGACGTCACTCCTTGCTAGATTTTATACGTAGTTTGTTATAGTTGTGACATAGCCAGCCCCCACTCCTCAACTTTAATACGTGTTATCTAAGCAATTTTTATTAATGTTATTATTTGCCTGACACATCATGCTGAGCTGGACTCACATTTGGTGCAACCTTGAGACGCACCGCACTGTGTGTATTCGTTATTTGAAGTACATATTACGAGTATGTAATAATGCCACTTTTATTTCCATATTTTATGTATGTTTTTCTTTATTTTTTTTGTACCTATGTTGGCACCTTGTTTTTAATTTTTTATTTAAATTCATGTAAATTGAAATAATTTAATTGTACTTTTGTGTTTTGTGCTGTGACTTTGTTGTGCACTGAATAAATGTTTTATAGGTATCTATCTATCTATGTATGATACAGCAAACAAAACGAGTCTAATATCTTTTTATTAAATGACTGACGGACTAAATATAATTGCTTTGTTTTACCCAGACATCATTTACTTTCTCTCTTTTAAAAAAAACCACACACAAAAAAATCCTAATCCACCTGAAAGCATAAAGTTACAGATTCACAATACAATAACCGTTTTTACAATACACACCTTTCTGCCAACGATATACAATTTGCACCAACGCGTCCCACGGCTGGAAAATACCGGGAATCCTCAATTGTTCAATGCAATATTAAATACTGGAACAATGAGGACGGGAGTTAAAATCCCGGGATATTGTATAGATCCCGGATTAAAACATGTAAAGGAAATTCCCGTAACGTTCGTACGAGTATCTGTTTCGTGACTAAATATTGGAAACAATGGCTCTCGTCTTTTGATGTTTAGGGCGTTTGAATTAGCTTTATTGTGTTTCAGTGCATGTGTCTTTAGGGATTTGTTCAGAATTATATACTTTGTAAAATTATTTTTGGTATTCGTTATGGTCTATTATAAGAGTGATGAAACCTAAGTTCGTCCAGCACAATCTGGAAATTTTATGACTAAATAATATTTTAATCACTCCATTCTTATACACCTACTAGCTGCGCCCCGCGGTTTATCCTACGTAGACCGAGATAAAAAGTAGTCTATGTGTTATTCCAGGGTATAAGCTAGCTATATACCGAATTTCATCCAAATCGGTCCAGCCGTTTGAGCGTGAAGAAGGAACAAAACATACTAACACACACACACACACACACTCTCACAAACTTTCGCCTTTATAATATTAGTGTGATACTCCATTTACAATAAGATTAGACTTTTAAACAACCTTTTTTTACAGTCTGTTCAATCGATTTTCGCTTCTATTCCGTTGGCTTAAGGATAGCATTAAAGGCAAAAAAGTGGTGACAATACCAACTGTTTACTGCAGCTGCCATTTGTCATGTCACCAACGCAATAGAAGTCAAAATCGGTTGAACGGACTGTAAAAAAGGTTTGTGTAAATGTCTAATCTTATTGTAAACAGAGTATATATCGATCAAGAAGAGTAAAATATGAAGATTCCCTTGGCCCAACCCCAAGACACTGGTAAATGTCAATGTGATCGTTTCTGACATTTAGTCAGAAACGATCACACATAGCGGCAAAGTCTGGATAAGCCAATTATTATCACGCGTAGCTAGGTACTCTACATATAGCATGAAGAATCAATAGACTGATGTTCACTTATCAATGATACATTAGGTATCTAAATCTAAAGAGAAAAGATTTGATTTTTGTATGTTTGTTTGTTACGCTTTCGCAGCTAAACGGCTGAACCGATTCTGATGACAATTGGTACGGAGATAATTTGAACCCTAAGAAAGGACATTAGCTACTTTTTATTGACATACCACGCGAACGAAGCCAAGGGCGGAAGCTAGTCACACAATATAATCTTTAATTCATGTCACGTTCTATTGTAATGCGAGCAGTCCTGAAATTATTTTCAGTACAGTAGTTTCATAGTTTTAAATTGTATTTTTCGTGGTGAGCAATGAAAAGTATTATTATGGTTTTATTTATATCGTAATATTACACGAAAACTATTCAGACCTTATAATAACACCACAACTTTATTCTCCAAGTAACATCAACTTTAAAACAATAAACAAAACGAAAGCACAACAAAAATAAGATAAGACCAAAGATATTACATTCACGGAGCAAATCTTAGCGCAATTTTGTCCCCGTTATGATTTACAATAGGACGGAATCTTCCGAGAAAACCCGTAGAGAAAACTATAAACCTGCGAACCGGTATATTTATAGGTTCTATCCCTAGTCTTGCCTAGTAGAAGCTCTCTGTATTTATACACCTAACGCTCGTTTTCACTAACACGAGCACACACTCGCTTACGAGTCCTAAATCAAAAGCACTCTGTTGGATTTTCAACGCTCGGTTCAGTACCGAAAGTTGAAGATCCACCAGGTTTTCACTTAGGTGTCGCCTAGTGTGAAAACCGGGTTACATTTTCTTCTAATCTAACATTAAAGTTGCTTGCGTTTCCAGGAAACTCAAGTTATGGGAATGAACTGAGAAAAACTTTACATTTCGTTTAGTTTTGTTACATTTTTTATTGTAAATTGACTGTAGCTTTGTAAAAAAGACGGATAATTCTACTGGGTTGTTTTGATTGCCTGTAGGTGTAAGGAACAGGGTGGATAGTTCTTCATACTCCATATCGAAAAAGCAGGATCTTCCGACCTGTGTTGTGTCTGGTGGGCTACTGCCCGACGGTTGTTGTTGGGATGTTGTACCGACATAATTATACAAGGTGCCGCGGCAGCGTCTGGCAAGCCCTGTTTCCAAAGGCAAGGCAATGGAACAAAACAACACCAACAACAACAAAACAACAAGAACACAACAAAAACAACATGGCAACTAAATGGCTGATTCAGCTAGTTTGCTGCGACATTATACATCTTTACAGGTACTAATATTGATATTGAGGTCTTGTCTAGCCATCCTTTTTAACCGATTTCAAAAGGAGGAGGTTCTCAATTCGTCGGAACCTTTTTTTTTTTTTTTTTTTTTTTATGTATGTTCCCCGATTACTCGAAGATAGCTGGACCGATTTGGATTTTTTTTCTTTTGTTCGAGAGGGTATACATCACAGTTGGTCCCATAAAAAATTGATTAACTTTGCTTGGGTAGTTTTTGAGTTAGCTTCAATAATACTTATTTTTTCCCCCACTTTTATATGGATGATGTTCTAGTTTGTTTTGCAGGTAGTGGTATTTGAATTTGTGTGGGGTAGGTACACAACTAAAAAGTGAAAAATAAAAACTTTTTTACAAAAAAAATACAACCGACTTCCAAAAACAACACTACAAAGTGAAAAATATCTTTAATTTCGGAAGTCGGTGGCAAAAAACGAAACTAGACACCGACTTCCGAAATTAAAGTTATTTTTCACTTTGTAGTGTTGTTTTTGGAAGTCGGTTGTATTTTTTTTGTAAAAAAGTTTTTTTTACTATCTACTATCTATCTACTACTGTTTAAGAATAGTTAAGTAGCCAGATATTCTTTGCTAATTGATCATTATAACTAAAAACTTTATAAGATTGGCAAATTTTTTAATCGACTTCAAAAAGGAAGAGGTTCTCAGATCGTTTTAACTTTTTTGAAATGTATGTTCCCCGATTACTCAAAGACGGCTGGACTGAATTAGAAAACTATTTTTTGTTTGAAAGGGTAACTCCTTCTTCTTTGCCGGTACACTCTTGACAGAACTGTCGTGGTCATCACTTTGCAGTGACAGTTCGGACAGCTGTGATTTGCCTCACGTTGCGACGCCTTCCTTCCCTGTCGGCTGTAATATGTGTGCATTCGTGTAATGGGCCGCCCATTGCGGATTTAATCTGGTCGGTCCATCGAATGAGCAAACTCAAACTCAACTCAAACTCAAAGCATTTATTTCAAATAAACCAATTACAGGCACTTTTGAATTGTCAATGGGTCGGTCAGTCAGAAAGATGAAACTAGTTGCCCATTCCAAAGCGTAGTAGCCCCTATGGAGAAGAACGGACAAGAAACTCTACGGACACTATTTTATATCAAAATATTTTTATAAAATATTGGTTATATCGTTCATGTTGCAAATATACATGTGAGAACAATGTAGAAAGACGTGCACGTTAAAAAGCGTCCGTAATAAAACTAAAACAACTAAATTAAAAATAAGCCATGGCAGCTAATAGACGACCATAGTCCCAACTGACGGCGCCCGTTCACGAACATGACGCATGGATCAGCACCAATTAGCTCAACCATTTTGAAGGGAACTTAATGATCCAATACACACGCCACCACCGAGACATTTGAGTGAGCATGAGCGATCTGCCGCATGCTCTCGTTCCTTCGACCTTTCCCTGCGCTACCAGACGTTCTATGGAATCGTTTCTCCGTCGTCACTCATGCCCAAATAATTGGAGTATTGGAGCTGATAGATGCTGCTTGATGCCGAGTTCTTGGAGTATACATAGATGTGTTGCTGCGAAATTCTGTCCACGACACTCCAAGCATTTTCCTCCAGTACCACATTACCAGAGCGTCTATTTTCTTCTTCTCAATTTCTCTAAGTGTCCACGTTTCAGCAGTGCACATAAATGTGGGAAATACTAATGCCCGAATAAGCCGGGTTTTGGTCGCTTTGCTGATGTTGACATTCTTCCAGACTTTTTTCAGCCTGTCCGTAGCAGACCTAGTTATGGCCATGCGTTCGCTTGATTTCATCCACGCAGCCACCGTGACTCGATATCAGAGCTCCTAGGTAGATATAATTATGGCTGTACGACGTCGCAGTTCGTAATCTGGGGTAACTTCCGGCAAGTTATTGTTTGCACGGTCGACAACCATCATCTTTGTCTTACTTCTGTTTATTCTCAAACCGAATGCTAAGCTGGCATGTTCCATCTTAGAAAGCAACTGTTCCATGTGTGCTAGTCGCGAATAGCGTTGTATCATTCGGATAGAGTAAATTCTATATTTTTATTTCATCAATTGATACACCGGCACCGTCCGTCCAATCCTTGATTCCGAATTATCAGCTCTGTGTAAATGTTAAACAAACGTGGCGATATGATGCATACTTGACGAACGCCTGCTCTGGGGTGGAAATCATTCGATAGTAGGTACGCCATCTGTTCTCACTGACGCTGTTCCATCCTCATAAAGACGCCTCAAAAGGCGCACAAGGTGTTTGGGTGTAACCATAGCGAGAAGGTACTTCCTAGGTAGTCCAATATTAACTTTATTTGGGTAGTTTTTGAGTGGACTATGTGGACGATCTTATATAACTTCCTGTTACACAAATTTACTTAGTATTGAATTTGTGTGGGGTAGCTACCAAAACTAAAAAGTGAAAAAAAAACACTACAAAGTGAAAAATAACTTTAATTTCTGAAGTCGGTAGCAACACAACGAAAATATAGATCCAAAGACACTGACTTCCGAAATTAAAGTTACTTTGTGTTGTTTTTTTTTTTGTTTTTGTAAAAAAAAGAACTAAGCTGTGCTCATAATATCCTGTCGTCACGAAAGTAGAAGACTACAATAAACCCTTCCCAAAGGCTTCATCATTCCAATTTAAATATACGTAAATGTAGAAGGCAATTTCAATCTAGTATACGTCACAGAAATGTCTCATAAATATGTATAGATCGATTCGAGAATATTGGTAGATGGCATTAAATATTCAAATTCAATGCTATCGGATGCAATATTAGGAGCTCAGCGCTGTGCTGTATTCCGACATTGTGTTTATCTTATTGGTAGATGGTGGGAGATTATTTGAAGGAGCTCGGAAGATTAGGGCTTTGGTGGAGCTTGAATATTGAAGTTGTAGTGAGGTTGCATTTATGAGCTGAAGTTATGCTATAAAAAGTCAAGTCACTTCTGTATTTGAAATGAAAACAAGACCAGGTAAATGTAACGGCAAAATTTTATTGCACGTTGGATTTTCATCTCTTAGCGGAGAGTTTAGCGTTGAAAATTGAACAGTGCCCTTTTGTTTAAGCATTACATGAGGTCGTCTAATGTTAGTAAAAACGGACTTGAAAGAACCTCGACGGTTAACGATACTTAAGTGCGTCCAGCCGGTGCCCTACTGACCGGCTAATGTTTCTATCATGGCATGGGCCATTCTCGTAAATAACTATCGTACCGACAACAAATAAGAACGCAATAGTTTTGACTCTAACCCTTATTTATAATTATTTTTTCCGTGGGGATGACCTCATAGATACCCTACGTCTGGGGAGAACGGAGGGTTATGTTGGCCCCATACTGACTAAAACCCCACTGTTTCTTCTACTACCATGCGTAGGGGCCCGAGAGACGCTTGTATATTCACCGCATCCCCGACTGGTATCAGCCCGCCATACCTAGCGGGCCCCATCACCAAGTGCGACCGACCCCAAGACCGCACGTCCTCCCATAAACGCGTGCATGGAACACTGCGTGCCACCTTTTTGGGCCTGACTGTTCGAGGGAGGACACAACCCCAATTATCTACCTGCAGGCCCCTCCTTATGGTGGCTGGAGCTATTGTTAAGCGCCCTTCAACGCCTGGCTGCTCTTCTGGTGCGGGTGGAGTGAGAGGTATGCACTCAGTACAGCATCCGGCAAGAGGCGTTGAGGCCCCTGAAATTTGGTACAAACCGCGCAAAATCTGCTGCAATGCTCGTCAACCTGGGGACCAGCCGCTGAATGTGCAGCCCGAAGTTCCACTGGAAGTCTTAGGTACTTCATTGTCGACTCAACACCGATGCGAACGCTTCACTACCACTATGTGTAAATTCCGCCCACAACGTCTCTCACCGACTCCATCCTTCTCGATCCGGGTAGATTACGGCTCTCTCCACCAAATAGTTCCCAATAATATGACAAAGGTAGACAGGCACACGATGATATATACGAGTGCTTTCCTTATGAAACTCCAGGGTAAGGTTTTAAAGGTGTAGGCGATATCCAGAGACACCGCCAAGACCCAGTGCTTACAACATCACGCATCTCATAGTTCTTCTGAGTTTTACAAAACACACACTCAGCTTTAAGATGTAGTCTTTTAAAAATCCTGCCAAACTCCAAAACACGACTCCGTTAATTATCCATCAAAATATTTCCGGCGTCTCCAATTCACGAATGTGGAGCCCAAGGTTTGCATATTAACAAACAGAAAAACAAATAACAAAGTTTGTAATAAGGGTATCCGCCCTTTGAGACAAACTTTAGCCAAAACAGTTACACAGGACGCTCTAAAATTTAATTTTCCATACGAACTTTGGAAAGAACACATTGGAATTAATCCTGGGGAATTGTTTCTGATGTCTGTTTGAGATGTACGGAATTACATCCTCGTTTGCTGAGATAAACCGGGCAAGCGCGAGTCGGACTCGCACACTAAAGCTCCATTTACACGATGCAACTTTCTTACCTGGGGCATACAATAAAGTAGAAAGAACAAAGAAAAACTTTTTTTACAAAAAATACAACCGACTTCCAAAAACAACACTACAAAGTGAAAAATAACGTTAATTTCGGAAGTCGGTGTCTGATTAAATGTATTTTCGTTTTTGCCACCGACTTACGAAATTAAAGTTATTTTTCACTTTGTAGTGTTGTTTTTGGAAGTCGGTTGTATTTTTTTGTAACCAAGTTTTTATTTTTCACTTTTTAGTTGTGTACCTACCCCACACAAATTCAAATACCACTACCTGCAAAACAAACTAGAACATCATCCATATAAAATGGGGAAAAAATAAGTGAAGCTAACTCAAAAACTACCCAAGCAAAGTTAATCAATTTTATATGGGACCAACTGTGATGTATACTTGAATCGAAGATGGCTAGACCGATTTAGATTTTTTTTGTTTTATTCGAGAGGGTATACATCACAGTTGGTCCCATATAAAATTGATTAGCTTTGCTTGGGTAGTTTTTGAGTTAGCTTCAATAATACTTATTTTTTCCCCACTTTTATATGGATGATGTTCTAGTTTGTTTTGCAGGTAGTGGTATTTGAATTTGTTTGGGGTAGGTACACAACTAAAAAGTGAAAAATAAAAACTTTTTTACAAAAAAATACAACCGACTTCCAAAAACAACACTACAAAGTGAAAAATAACTTTAATTTCGGAAGTCAGTGGCAAAAACGAAAATACATTTAATCAGACACTGACTTCCGAAATTAAAGTTATTTTTCACTTTGTAGTGTTGTTTTTGGAAGTCGGTTGTATTTTTTTGTAAAAAAGTTTTAAGTGTTCGATGTTCGTGTTCATCATGTTTTTGTTCGTTGCGTACACGGCTTGACAGACAGACGTACGGACAGATAGATGGCGGGCGTAGGCTCAATAATAGCATCCTGTTTTCACCCTTGGATTACGGAACCCTAAAAAAAAAAGAATTCGCTATTTCGTTACAATTCTTAGAACAAAAGACGTAAGATGTTATTGTTATATTCTGTGTCTGCCTCGTGTAAGAAGTAGGCATTTTTTTTTTCTAAAAAATATTGTAGTCGTGTTTTTGTGCTCTTATAATCATCCTAAATGGGGTGGGATCTCCACGTGGAAGTATTCACATATTCCTTTTTTATGCTGAGAACACAATTTAGAAAAGTGCGCGAGTCACTTGCGTTAAGATATATGTATTGCATTTATTTGCCTGAAATATGGTATATGGTATGGTGGTGGTGGTGGTATGGTGTGGTAGAATGGTGGTGGTGGTGGTATGGTATGGTATGGTATGGTATGGTATGGGTGGTTAATTTAAAGTTTACACTTATAATAATCAAATAAATCAACAATAATAATCAATTAATCATCCATGGAAAATCTAAAATGGCAAAAATATTCCAATCTTATCGGGAGTTATAATATGTTCAAGCCGTTTGGGGTTGAAACACTAGGGCCATGGAATCCGAGTGCCCACTTGATTTTTCATGACACCGCTAAGCGGTTGGTCGACTCCTCACGTGACCAAAGGGCTGGCCTATTTTTTGGTCAAAGAATCAGCATCGCCATACAACGTGGCAATGCTGCCAGCCTTTTGAGCCCTTTTCCAGTTGACAGCGATGCGGACGAATTTTTTGATGCCCTATTGTTTCCCCTCCTTTTTTATAAACCATGTAAGGTGCTATAAAAATAGCTGCCACGGCTTCAATGGGAGATAGTATTGTGTATATAGATTACAATAGTGATTTCGTACCCCGGAATAGTTAAATAAATTTAAGAAAATAAAGTAATTAAATAAAATTTATTTTATTCTGCATAACGTGATCCACAAACTACACGCGATGTCGCTTCGTCAATGAAAACAATTGCTATCTCTTTCTTACAGTTCTGTGAATAAACAGGAATTAGTACGGGACGGTTTCATACAAATAAATCAATTCAAATATTATATAAACGCACATTTTTTTGTATAAAAAAAATTATGACTTAAGATCAATAATTTATCTTCACTATTGTTATCTATATACACAATACTGTCTTCCATTGCAGACGTGGCAAATATTTTTATAGTACCTTAAAAGTATATTATATAAATATATTATGTAAAATGTTTTTTTTTAATATTTTGTTTGAAAATATCTATAAAAACATTTATTTGGTAGCAGTAGGAGTCGCGTCTGGATTTGTGTCCGGTTGATGGAAATAGGCTCGCTCCCTGTACCCCCTGTTACATGGGACTTAAATTTAACTTGCAAAATGTGGGTTTACTATTATATGTATTCCTCTGTGTAACCCTTCGGCATGATATCATGTTACGTATTAATATTAAACAAATAAAATCAGCTAAAATAAATGCTATATTTCAATAAAAACAAGAAAGGCTTTACAAACGAATAAAACAATAAAATTATAAAAGCAGTCACAGAATTTGGCGGCAACGAGCCACGGCAAGAGGAAGTGACACCGCCACTGAATTATTTACAAGGTCAGTAACCGCTGAGCACTCGTCGTATTTCATTGTAATTTAAAGGAACATTTTGTGCTATAAAATTATGCTATTTAATTAGCTATTTTCGTCATTGTGTCGACGCCGGCTGTCGCTGATAACCAGCACAGCTGTGGCTCTGCTACGTTCATGTGTCACAGCAATACTAAAGTCTATTCAAGTCCTTGTTTCCATTTTATGATATTTGCACATAACGAATAACAACTTTATTACATTTAAATCGAATTATCGAACAGAAAATTTTGTTTGCATCATTGAAATCTGAAAAAAATACTGCGTCGGAGGGACGGTCTGAGCAACGTTTTCCTACGATGTTTCTTTTTAATGATACTACGTCAAATCATAACGACTTTTTATAAACTTTTTTAACAAAACATACTTACTTCAAAATGCTGTAAATACCATAAATCAACGACCATACAAAAAAACAACGACCATACAAAATATATTTACGATTTTGTTGTAACTTTGAATTTTAAAGCTATTTCGTTGTGTCATTTGTTACAACTACCAAGATACAGCAATATTGCTGCTTGAAATTGAAATACCAGTTGCTGTAACTACTTTAA
The DNA here is from genome assembly GCA_946251885.1 of Cosmia pyralina. NCBI lineage: Eukaryota > Metazoa > Arthropoda > Insecta > Lepidoptera > Noctuidae > Cosmia > Cosmia pyralina. The sequence goes on from OX276357.1 coordinate 22,141,016, forward strand.
AACGCATGTTAGACTAACTTTGGAATGCTATCTATCATTAGTGGAATTTCATTAAAAGAAATACGTGTTCCAAAAGTTTACGAATTATGAAATTTTGAAATAGTTTTTTAGCTCTGGTGTAAAGTTCAACTTTTCGAGGTACTACAAGATTGCTTTCTTGCGTCGATATTCTTGTAAATTAAATTGATTTTAGAATGTCTATTACTATTGAAAAAGTAATGTTTGAAGTTGTAGCGCAAACTGAACTTCATACGTGAGCCTTAAAGTTGTTTTTCCAAAAACACAATTTGTTTACCTAGTTGTAAACTAATTCGCGCACGCAGTATTTAAGTATTTTTTTTTAGGGTTCCGTACCTCAAAAGGAAAAACGGAACCCTTATAGGATCACTTCGTTGTCCGTCTGTCTGTCTGTCTGTCTGTCTGTCAAGACCCTTTTTCTCAGGAACGCTTGGAGGTATCAAATTGAAATTAATATCAAATATGTAAGTCTATGGTCTCTTGGAGTCCAAAAAAACTCGCTTCTAAGTCAACGCCTTAAAAACATACGGCCATGTATGCAACATATTTGACATTCGCAAGTAAATCAAAACCTATAAGGTACTTCCCATTGTCCTAGAATCATGAAATTTGGCAAGAAGTAAGCTCTTACAGCACAAATAAAGGAAAAAGTCCGAAAATTGTTAATTTGTAATTATATCATATAAAAAAAAATCAACTCTGTCAGTCTATTATGACCCTTTTCCTCAGGGGCTTTGAGATATCAAGTTGAAATTAATATCAAATACCCCCCCCCTAGTCCCCCCAATAACCTAATAATACCTAGTAATACCTAGGTCCCTTAGAGTTCTAAAAAACTCAAGGATCTATGTCAACGCAATGAAAACCACGGCCATTTTGCGACACATTTTGATACTCGCAACTGTCGCAAATAATTCAAAACCTATAGGGTGCTTCCCGTTGAGCTAGAATAATGAAATTTGGCAAGAAGCAAGGTCTTCCAGCACAAGTAAACGAAAAAGTCCGAAAATTGTTAATTTGTACTTTTATGACAAAAAAAAAATTTTTTGGGTTCCATTGTTGTTGGGATAAATTCTTTTCAACTACGGAACCCTTCATTGTGCGTGTTCCGACACGCACTTGGCCGGTTTTTTTTAGAGATCTTTATGTTATCTACTACACATCATACACACACAAGAAATCCATTCCCTACTTAATTTCAAAAGTGATGCCTTATAAACACTGTGTATTTTCATATGCAAGTAAATACTTGTTATAAAATCTTTGAAACCTTGAAGCATCTGACTATGTAAATACTCATAACTCAAACAAAAATATTTACTCTGTAAATACTTGAGTTGTTCACAGCACTTATGCAAGCTGACTCTGTCGCTCTCTATGTAACAGACTACTCATGCCACTTAGGAAGAAGTGGCTCAAATAAACTCAGTATGCTAGGACAACCTCACGCAAGTCGATAACATTTTTAATAATATAGTACTTTCTTCTTTTATCTATAACTTAATGCATTTCAACATCCTTTGTCTTTCGTCGTTGGCCAAACGGACACAAATGCGACTCCTGAACGTGATGTTTCGGGTTTAATCCCTGGCTAAAGCAATGTGTTATTGGGATACTGATTTTGTAAGGTTCACACTCAATTATAAAGAACTCTGATAACTGGAAAAATGTATCTAAATTATGTAACCTGTTCGAAGAATACAAATACTTCGCCAACTCCTCTTTCATCCATAAACCAATCCAATATGTAACACAAAAAACATGAACATCAACATAAATGTCACTCGATGATGTATAAAAACAGGGACGTAGCCACACAATATATCATAGGGTTGGCAACGAAAATAATCCGTCAACGAACGTAGTTACATTGGCAGGTTGGCAGACTTGGGGAAGACAACCACGTGAAATTGTAAGAATGGAATGATAGCTATATAGTTCGGAAGCGTTCCCGATTGGAACCGAACACATGAACCTTCGCCGGCTCGGTCGTAGACAGAGAATTCTATAGACTCATGAAATCCGTGCCATCGAAAGGGACAGAAAAAAAAGTACATCTATTGTTTAGGGTTACCAAGTGATGTACATTTTACCCAACATTCTTCACAAAATAAGTTTTTTTTTAAAATGAGGTTTGTATTTTAGGTTTCCATGATGAGAAATAAAAAAATATGAGTAACTAGCTTGTTCACGCGGTTTCGCCCGCGTGGATGTCGAAAAATATCCCCCGGGAACAAAAACCCGTCTACATTATAAAGGGAACCTCTGTGCAAAGTTTCAGCTTTATATGTCCAAGGGTTTGGGCTGGGCGTTGATGAGTCAGTCAGGACTTTTCTTATTATATATGAGATAGCTTCTGCCAAAATTCTGAAATTCCTTACTGCTGATATTTCTTGTTCCCCCGACCCACCCCGTCGCATCGCATTGCCTGCCCACGCTATTATTTCGTTTTTGCTAAGCGTTCTTTCTGACTTTTTTTCTTTTTGTTTGGCAACTAAGAGTCCTAGAGTGACGTTAAATACGAGTATTCCTATAGCCTTCCTTAAGAAATGCAAAAATTCCGCCTGGTAGTTCCAGAGATTAGCGCGTGCAAACAAACAAAAAAAGTGTGTGTGTAAGGTCCGACGCACGACTGGAATTTACTCCTGTTTTTGTGCCATTCCGAGTTTCCGACTTTCTATTTTTCGGTCATTTCTGTCGGGATATGTTTCTTCAATGAATCAATGCAAAAAGCAACTTTAAGTTGTAAAGGTACTCGTCACCTCCCCCTCGCCTCTGCCCCTTTCAATCTAACCCCCTCTCACCCCAGCTCCTCTCCCTCTAACTCCCCTCTCCCTCTCCCTCTTACCCCCTCACCATATCCTTTTCCCGCTAACCTCCCCGTCCCCTTTCAAACCCTCGTACCCCCTTCACTGTTTTCCCCTCCCCCTCTAATCTCGCCAACTCCTCCCCTCCCTCTCTCCCCTCGCCATACCCTCCCCATTCACTATACCCTCCCCCCTCACTACACCCTCCTATCTCTCTCCACCTCTCCCCGCTCTCCAATCAATCAGTCAAAAGTCTTAAGTCAATTTCTCTTCAATGAATCAGTGCTATACAAAATGCAACTTTAAGGTGTAAAGGCACTCGTCGCCCGCCCCATCACCCCTCTTTCAGCCCTCCCCTCTCCCTCTAACCCCCGTCTCACCCCTCCTCTCCTCTAACCCCCTCTCACCACTCTCTCCTTACCACCCCTCACCTCCCCCTCACAGCCCCTTCTCACCCTCGCCATACTGTAACAAATCTACTATCCTAATGAAATAAAAGGAAAAATAGACTCGAAAAAAATATAATTTAAGAGAAAAAAAGTTAAAAAACACAGAATTGATTAAAAAAAAACACCTCTATCCTACCTACACTCTCAGATAAAAAAAGAAACAAAGAAGAAACTTGAAATCGGCACCAGGCCAGGCCAGATGACAGGCCTCGTCAGCTCCGAGGCGTCATCCCAAGCAGCACGGGCGGATGTCTATGAGCACGGGTCACTCTTTCTTTCTTTCTTATTTCGGGTTTATATGGTAATCTGCAAGTTTGATAAGATTTTTTCATTACCTTTCGTTTTTACCAGTGATCTTGCTTAATTTCAAGATTTTTAAGTGACTTATATATTTATAGTATAGTAGTAGCTATATAGTATGCAATATGTTGACCCGCAGGTCATTGGTGACACCAACATAGATATTAAACCGTCTAATCAAGATGAGCGCTGTGCCAATTATTTAACTCTCAATGCCACTCATGGGCTTTTACCTGGTCATTACTATCCGACCAGAATCAATAATTGTATAGACCACGTTCTATTAAAATCTAATAGACCTACAAATATACTAGTCCTACAAGCTTATATTACTGATCATTTACCGCTCCTGGTTGAAATAGACGATACAGAACTAGTGAAACAGTCTGCTCCTAGTTATAAAATCCCAAAAATTGAATACTGCATTGTCTTAAAAGATATTGAATGTCAGGATTTTTCTCATGTTACCAACACGGATGATCCTAACATTGCCGCCACTAATTTAGTTAGCACAGTACAATCTATCATAAATAAGCACACTAAAATAGTAAAAGTTCCGAAAAAAGAAAGAAATCTCAAACCCTGGATAACTCCAGGTCTATTACGCTGCATTCATAACCGTGATAGACTACACAAAAAGGCTCGTAACGCTAGGTGCGTTACGAGCCTTTTTGTGTAGTCTAAATTTATATATAGTAATAATAAATAAATATATAGTAATAAATAGTAGTAAATATAAATAAATTTATATATAGTAATGATATATTGCAGATAACATATAGACGGTATCGGAATTTTTGCAATGGCCTTCTTAGGAAGCTTAAAATAGCGCATGAAAAGCATGAATTGGAAAAAGCAAAGCATAATCCTAAAACGTTGTGGAATAAAATCAAGGAGATTACTAATACTAAAAAAATATCAGCACCACCTCTAGAACTCCTAAAAATTCACACAAACTCATACACTGCAGCTAGTGAGGTATGTAAGTTTTTTGCAACCATAGGCACGAACCTAGCGTCTAAATTTATCTCTACAACACAACCAGTTACTCTACCCTAGACATCTGCTCTTGACTCTTTTGTTCTCCTTGCTGTTGATGATGCTGAGGTCGAGTCCACCATTTTGAATTTAAGGAATGATAGTGCCACTGGTTGGGACGGTATATCCCCTATTCTTCTAAAGTTATGTAGAAAAACTCTTGTACCATTAATAACCCATGTAATCAACATATCTATAGCAAATGGAATTTTTCCTGAACCTTTCAAAAAGGCCCTGATCCATCCGATATATAAGAGCGGGAACAGGGACTGTTCGAACAACTACAGACCGATTTCTGTTCTTTCAGCTATGTCTAAGGTTATGGAGAGGCTAATAAATGGTCGTCTATTGAACTTCTTAGAGAAAAATAAAATTATAGCGCCCAACCAGTATGGCTTCAGGAAAGGTGTCTCTACTGAAGATGCAATTATTGATCTTACAGAACTTGTCGCGAGGAAGTTAGATGACCATAAAAAATGCCTAGCCATATTCCTGGACTTAACAAAAGCCTTTGATACAGTCTCTGTTCCTACTCTTCTCTCAAAAATGGAAATCATGGGTATTCGTGGCAAAACGCTTGATCTGTTTAAAAGTTATCTCCAACACAGAAGACTCAGTGTCAAGATTGATACGTGCGTCAGTGGTGAAGAAATTATCTCATATAGAGTGCCGCAGGGCAGTGTGCTCGGTCCTACTTTGTTCCTTGTTTATATAAATGACCTTTGCACACTGCCACTGCTCAACTCCAATATCTTCACGTATGCTGACGACACGGCAATCGTAGTTTATGGGGATACGTGGGCTGATGTGAAATATCATTCTCAACAATCGTTGCAGGTGGTTATGAGCTGGCTGCAGCATAATTTGCTTTCCCTGAACCTATCCAAAACCAATTTCATCCCATTCTGTGTTAGTCACAGAACCAAAGCCCCACCGGAATTTACCATAACCGCACATACATGTGATGATTCCTCGTCGTGTTCTTGCATAACACTTTCTCGTGCCGGTCACACCAAATACCTGGGTGTAGTGATCGATGACGGGCTGAAGTGGTACACCCATGTCGATAATTTGGTTTCGAAAGTTAGGAAGCTAATCTACATCTTTAAGTCGCTAAGACACTGTGCGGATTCAATAACACTGAAGATGGTGTACCTAGCTCTTTGCGAGTCCGTTATTTGTTACTGCATCCCGGTGTGGGGTGGCACCGGCAAAACTAAGCTGTTGGGTGTGGAGCGGGCACAAAGGGCTGTTCTTAAGGTGATGCTTGGCAAACCGTTTAGGTTCCCCACAACCCAATTATATGCGGACTGCAAAGTACTTACTGTACGACAGCTCTTTGTGCTTCGTGCCACCCTCTGGAAACACAGTCAGGTCCCACCCCCCGATCCTAACAAGCGGTCATTTATCACATCATGCCCTTCAATACCCCACAAAACGTCCTTCGCTAGTCGTCAACTGTATGTTGTAAGTTCTCTAATCTATAGAAAGATCAGCACCAAAGTTCAATTAAATAAGTTAAATAGATATGAGGCAAAAACAAAATTAAAAAGTTGGCTGTATGACTTAGATTATTCTAAAACAGAAGAACTACTCATCTTTCCTCGCTAGTCTCGCGGTTGAATGCAGCAATCACACTCCATTACGTTTGTACTCAAACAGGCTTATCCAAATTATTGTCTTGCGAAATTAATCATCCCGCTCAAGCATAATATTGTGAATGTTAGTAGTTGTTTAACAAGCACACACAACTCTTACACACTCCCTCACACTCACACACATAACACACCCTCACATAAACACACACACACATAAACACCCTCACTCACATTATACTTAGACACGCAGTCATGGTAACCATATTTTCATATTCCTCATTGTAATTTTTCTTTTGTTCCCTATTTTTATTAAGTATTTTCATCATCATTATTGTTATTACTTTTTTTTCTCTCTTATTCATCCGTTCATGTATTTAATTAGGTTCATTACAATCAAGGTGCGATGAAAATGACTTTTTGAGCACGAAGTAACAGTAGAACACTGTCTCCTAAGGCACAGGTTTCCCCTAGTTTAGGAGGCAGGGTTTCCACCATTCCAGGCACCTTTTTACAAGCAATTGTTTTTGTTACCTACATGTACTACTTATTGTAACGAAGGTTTTTAGTGTCAATAAAGTTATTATTATTATTATTATTTTATTTGTCTTTGGCTTATCTCGGGACCCTGGGGTCCCGGACCTTTGGAAGGCGTACGAGGGGCCGAAGCCAACTTGCAGAGGCCCCTTAGACAATTTTAAATGACGAGGAGGCACCAGCCGACGATTATCCCTGTATGCACTATGCAAGTGCACCCAAGGACAACCCCCGGTTGGTGCAGGACTATTGCAGAACATGGAAACAAAACACATTGGGCCTATGGGTTTGGGTGGCTACATGGATTGGGTACCTTGAACTATGAAAGAACTATGTCCCCTGCCTGACCAATGTTATATAATATACACAGACAAATTGGCAGGGGGTGACTTGCACACTCAATAATGGGCCCCCGGAAACGGTCGCTAGCACATAGTGACGTAGCGGCAAGGGGCAACATGTCCTGAGGTGCTTGAGGAGTGGAGAGGTATTCCACGGCTCTCAGAACAATCCCAGAGCCCGGAAGATGGTCAAGATCCCTACAAGCACTTACTGGAATACTTCCTTCCTCCGAGCACGTTTGCTCTTGCGAATCTCCACTCAAGCCGGCCAATAAAGGCAAGAATGAGGTGGGAGCTCTGTTCCCGTCAGTGTTCACTCCAGCTGGCCAATAAAGGCAAGCCAGAGGTGAAGAACAAGACTTCTCCCGGGAAATAGGGTCCGTGGGGTCGCTACTGCCCAACAGCTCGCCACATGCTGCCCTGCGGGTTCACGTATCTCTCTTGGTCTGGCTCCTCACCCTAGACCTGTTTCGGCAAAGTAAACTCCATCGGCACAGACCCAGAGTTCGGAGTTCGGAGCGCGCAAGCCCCACCACGACGTCAACGTAGAGATACGGCGGTGGGGTTATTATTATTATTATTATTATGCGCCAGAAGTAAAACTCGATAAGGCTTTTTGCCAATCTTTGTACATATGCACTCTGTGGGTTCGATAGACGCAGACGGCATACAACGTCTTCAGAGTTCAGTAAACTTTCAGGATGTTTTTGAGGCTTCCACGTTACTGCAGTGCATCAGGAATGTTTGCCACATACTAATGATTTCAATACCATCTTGCGTAAAAAGAATGCCTCCATGATGCGCAGAGTACGTGGGAGCGTCAACGACACGACACGACACGGTTGGCGCAGTGGTTGAGCGATTGACTGCTGCGCAGCATGTCGCGGGTTCGATTCCCGCACGGAACAAATATTTGTACGACCTACAAGTATTTGTTCCGAGTCTGGGTGTTTTTCTATCTATAATATGTATGTATTTACAAAAAAAAAAAAATGTATATAAGTAGTTTATCAGCCATCTCGTTACCATAACACAAGCATTAGGTTGCTTAGCTTGGGGCTAGATGGCGTTGTGTGATATGTCCAAACATATTTATTTATTTATTTATTTTATTTTATTAATTTATTTAACGACATTCAGGTCATCAGTGAACAGCCGTGCTGCACTATTATAACGCATTACGTACATGTACCAAATGCGCGGCATCAGGTGAGTGCAGATATATGAATTAAAATCTTTTATTACATTTGTTACTAAAATAGCTTCTAAGAAGTGTGTATTACTAATATTAATGGATCAAGTTCTGAAATAAAATATTTTTTTATAGACATTGCTTTAAAAATCAGTTTTACCCATATTCAAGGGTAAATGCCTCGTCAAAAAGTGGCAACACTGAATTTTGAGGTAAGAAAATAAAAATATTGCGCAAATCACGATTTTATGAGATTTAACACGATATGCAAATTAGTTTGAACATTACTGCGACTATTTGATTAAAAATAGCAGAACACAAAGCGATCGAATACATAAAAAGATCGAATACTTACGAGTGAAAGGACAATCTTCATCAAACTATCACTTTTACAGTTTATAACACTGCACCTTACCATTTTGCACAGTTGCACAAATGTAATATTATAGAATTGAGCACGAAAAGGTCGTATTTTGTGTATAATCTCGATGTAATTATTAATAAACAATTCGAATTCAATATGCAACCGCCATAAACGTCAAACTTGTTGTGCTCAAAGATGTGCTCAGCCGACACGCGATAAAGGTCAGAAATATTTTTACTGTCTCTTTTCTTTGCTAGCGACGTTAATATGTTCTTCTTTTTCTTGTGTGAATGCAAAGGAAGATATCCAGCAGTCTATAGAATTCTCTGTCTACGGGCTCGGTAGTGGGTGCAATTGGACCCGAGATATCACGACATACTCGTACGTCATCCTAATCTATAATAATAAAAATGAAATGCTGTTCATTGGTAATCGCATCACTTTAGAATGGCTGGACCGATTCAGCAAATTTTTAACTGACTTCCAAAAAGGAAATTCTCAATATTTGACTGTATGTTTGTTCTTTTTGTTTTGTGTGTTTGTTACGCGATTTCTCCATCAATCTCCAATTATGAAATTATTATTTTTATTTGGAAAGGTATGCTCTCGAGGTGGTCCGATTGTCACCAAGTCAGAATCTGATATTTTTTATAGTAACTCGTGCATTTGCACTCGGAAAGCACCATTTGGTGAAGTGGAACTGATGATTAAGACAACAGATGGCCATTAGAACTACTCAATTATACCGAAGTTTATGTATTTATGTATGTAATCACAAAATACGATAGCAGTGGCGAGGAGGATATAAGGAAGTGGAGCTCGTGGCTAAGTAATAACAGCCGCACGGGTCCATCTACCAGGTTAAGCTACGCTTGCCGGGGTTGGTCCCGGGACCAACGGCTTAACGTCCTTTCCGAGGCACGGCGGAGTCTCGGTATGTAAAGATGATCACCCATCCACGGACCAACCCCGGCAAGCGTAGCTTAACCTGATGGATCGACCCGTGCGGCTGTTATTACTTAGCCACGAGCTCCTCGAGTGGCGAGGAAGGTATAGCGCCTAAATTCGGCTTGTTTGCTTACGTGTGTTTTAACTCTGTGTATTATATATTCCGTGGTCGGAGACGTATCGGCGAATAACATCTAAAATGTAGGGTTTATGCGTATGAATCCGAAATAAAATAACTTCAAATGACAGTGCCATATTTTTTTTTTTTGTATTTATTCAAGTTGTTTGATATGTTTTGTAAAACCTGTAGGTCAGTAGGTGCTAATATGCGATTTACTTTTGATCAGCTTGCTCTCAAGAATCAAGATACGTTATTTTATTTACGTATGTATATTCTCTCACCGGGAACCCATCTTGAGGTGCTTGCTCTCAAGAATCAAGAGACGTCATTTTATTTACGTAGGTATATTCTCTCAGCGGGAATCCATCTTGAGCTGCTTGCTCTCAAGAATCAAGAGACGTCATTTTATTTACGTAAGTATATTCTTTCACCGGGAACCCATCTTGAGCTGCTTGCTCTCAAGAATCAAGAGACGTCATTCTATTTACGTAGGTATATTCTCTCACCGGGAACCCATCTTGAGCTGCTTGCTCTCAAGAATCAAGAGACGTCATTCTATTTACGTAGGTATATTCTCTCACCGGGAACCCATCTTGAGCTGCTTGCTCTCAAGAATCAAGAGACGTCATTCTATTTACGTAGGTATATTCTCTAACCGGGAACCCATCTTGAGCTGCTTGCTCTCAAGAATCAAGAGACGTCATTTTATTTACGTAAGTATATTCTTTCACCGGGAACCCATCTTGAGCTGCTTGCTCTCAAGAATCAAGAGACGTCATTCTATTTACGTAGGTATATTCTCTCACCGGGAACCCATCTTGAGCTGCTTGCTCTCAAGAATCAAGAGACGTCATTTTATTTACGTAAGTATATTCTTTCACCGGGAACCCATCTTGAGCTGCTTGCTCTCAAGAATCAAGAGACGTCATTTTATTTACGTAAGTATATTCTCTCACCGGCAACCCATCTTGAGCTGCTTGCTCTCAAGAATCAAGAGACGTCATTCTATTTACGTAGGTATATTCTCTCACCGGGAACCCATCTTGAACTGACCAAAAAGATGAGGATTTTCTCGTTTTTCTTTAAAATCGATTTTATTTCAGCAATCTATCTAGTACCTATTCAGTATTAGGTAAAAGGTTCTGAACCGCACACTATTTTTTTTTAGTAGCCATTATTTCTCACTTCTGGATGGTTATATATCAGCCCCTAATTTGAGATGGTAAATAGTTTTAATTTATCATTATCTCTTTTTAATTAGGGTTCCGTACCAAAATTGTAAAAAGGAACCCTTATGGTGCGACTCAGTCGGTCTGTCTGTCTGTCACAGCTCTGATCTGCTGATCTTAAGAACTACTTCTGCTATCAACTTGAAATTTAGAACAGTTTAAGATGACGTTTGTTCAACTATTTTGCAAATAAGAAAGAAATTAAAAAATATATATATTGCAATAGGGACTGAAAGGGGTTCTTAAAAATTCGAAGTGGGGCTACTAGGGCATGTGGGGTGTTGAAATAAATATATGAAAGAGCGCTGTTTGCACATTCTCAAACATTTTAATTTTCTTTTAGGCTGCATAGTTTACGACTTTTGATGAAAAATGTAAAAAAATACCGTCCCCCCCCCCCCCCCGTCCCCCCGAAGTTTGCATAGAGAAAAATCAGAAATTATGTGATAGAAGTTTATGTAAAGATTACAGGAAAAATAAAACGATGTCTCTAAATAGAACACTTTTTTAGAAATCGGAATGGAACCCACAGTGCGCGAGTCCGACTCGCTCTTGACCGTTTTTTTTTTAAAGTCATCTACTGTAACGTATAAACGGGAACACCCTTTGTCTGCCTTTCGTTAATATTACCTGAAATCAGAACACTATCTCATCTCACCACATCCATAATATGACGTCACAGGCAGACATGTTCCTGTATTGTTTCCACTTGATCTTGACAAGGGGAAACTTCAAACGTTCGCGTGGGTGATACTTGATGGATTAGGCCTATAACTATTATTACATGAAATATGGGCAGGAATGTTAGTGTAATCCTGTTTGAAAACGTTTTGTGTCTAAAATAGTAACTGTCTAATCTTGTCTCACTTTGTGTTGTGAAAAGAACGAGAATTTATAACCGCACTAGTGTAAATAGTGTCATATAATATTGTTATTATTTTAAGAAAAGCATAATAAAAACTAAGTTCAAAAACTAAAACCCGACTACTGAAAAATCACGCTCGCCGCGGTCGGTCTGTAGCCAATTAAATTAATATTATTAACTTCACGACATTTATGTAAGTAATTGACATTGGATATCAATGTCAGATATCCATTGTCAATTACTTACATAAATGTCGTGAATGTAAATGAACAATAAAAGATTTTTAGACTAATAGTAACAGAAATAATAATCATTGTAAATTTCTAGTATAATATGTACAATTTAAATGTCATTAATAGAATAATAGCAGCCTTCCAGTAGATAACGCTTCAATATAGTTTTGAAGTCCCTTTTGTAAAGTGATAATTTTATATCAACGGGAAGTTTATTGAAGATTTTCACTGACATGTGGCAGGTACCGTGTTCGACTATATTAAGTTTAGGAATATTAGTGTTTATAAAATCTTTTCTTCTCGTACTCTCTCTAAGCTTTCTTTCCTCTTCAGTCTCATATTGATGTACATATTTAGAAAAATGTGTTAGGAGCAATATTACGTATAGGGAAGGTACAGTGAGAATATTCAAATTTACAAAGTGTCTCTTACAAGATTCCTGCTGACGAATGCAAACCATGGTGCGAATGGCCCTTTTTTAACCGACTTCAAAAAGGAGGAGGTTCTCAATTCGTCGGAACCTTTTTTTTTATTTTTTTTTTTTTTATGTATGTCCCCCGATTACTCGAAGATGACTGGACCGATTTGGATTTTTTTTTTTTATTCGAGAGGGTATATATCACAGTTGGTCCCATATAAAATTGATTAACTTTGCTTTGGTAGTTTTTGAGTTAGCTTCAATAATACGTATTTTTTCCTCACTTTTATATGGATGATGTTCTAGTTGGTTTTGCAGATAGTGGTATTAGAATTTGTGTGGGGTAGGTACCCAAGAAAAAGTGAAAAATAAAAACTTTTTTACAAAAAAAATACAACTGACTTCCAAAAACAACACTACAAAGTGAAAAATAACTTTAATTTCGGAAGTCGGTGGCAAAAAACGAAAATACATTTAACTAGACACCGACTTCCGAAATTAAAGTTATTTTTCACTTTGTAGTGTTGTTTTTAGAAGTCGGTTGTATTTTTTTGTAAAAAAGTTTTTGTAATACAAATGCTCTCTGTATATTGTAATCGTAGCTGCCTCCCCAGCATAAGATGCTGTATCGTAATATTGACTCAATTAACGCGTAATAGACTTTTTTTAACTGTATAATGTCAATATCATTTCGTAGGCTTCTCAGTACATAACATGCTGAGCTGATGAAGTTTTTTAAACTTTCAATTTGTGGTTTCTAATTTAAATAACAATCAACATGTACTCCTAAAAACTTTACTGCCTCTATCATGCTAACATGGACTCCATCCAAAGCACAATTTAGGTGACTTCTATTTTTGGAAGTGGTACGAAATAGCATTAAGTTGGTTTTACTAGCATATACATATACAACGTCCCGACATAAATAGTCGGGCAGTTGCCCACCAGACATAACACCCGTCTGGTCGGAGGATCCTCCCTTTTCTATGGAGGATGAGTGAACTTTACTACACCCAGTTCCTCATGCCTCTATACTGGTGACCCCGACGTGATCAAGACTAAAAGTTGATTTGAGATAGATTTTAGATAGAATAGTTGAATTAGGATTGGTTATTAGAAATAACAACAGCCAATCAAATCACTTGACATAAGGTTTGACAATACATTCATTTGATATTTCTAAAAAGGTTACAAAAGTCACAATCGTACTTACAATATGAGGCATATTATATTTCGACCGTGATTTTTGCTTAAATTGGCCAACTTTGGCGTTCTTATTCTGAGAAACTGAAAAACTTTGACAACTTTGACTTATTGAGTGATGGAAAATAATTATTAATATAGTCCATAGCTGCCTCACTTTTCTTTTTTTTTTGTATCTATAAGTAGGTATAAATAAAGCCAAAATTCCGAAGCAAGTTTTTTATAAAAATACGCGACTGCAATTTTTCGAGCCCGTGGATTGAATTACATAAGCAAATGAAATGAGAAAAATATTATAATATCTCTTAAATAGTGTTTTTTTTTAGTCCATAGTTGCCTCAGAATTTTTGAAACATATATGGCTATATAATCACGCACAATGGCCCACATGAAGGACTAAGTGCGGAAACCAAATCCTTAACATAGAAAGAACATGGCTATATAAAAAAATCCCATTCAAAACCAAAAACTACAAAAAACGCTCAGAATCAACTGTAAACTTCCCTTTACTACATTCATATTTAAATACCAGAATAAAAGTTAGTTCACAAGAAATTAAAACTTCATACTTTGAACAAAAATAAATAAATTATAAGACTCAAAATAAACGTAATTACAACTGCCAAATTGCTACCTAATGTGATGCGACGCCATGCTTCAATCTGCCTAGCATTTTCCCAACTATGTTGGGGTCAGCTTCCAGTCTAATCAGATGCAGCTGTATATCAGTATTTTATATGAAGCGACTGCCTATCTGATCACCACAACCCAGTGACTGGGTAATACGATACCCCTTGGTAAGACTGGCTGTCAGAGTTTCGGGATTCTGACGACCCATAGCGACTGTCAAAGATCCACGAATGACAGCCGGGACCAACGGCTTAACGTGCTTTCCGAGGCACGGAGAAGTCTCGGTATGTAAAGATAGTCACCCATCCACGGAGCAACCCCGGCAAGCGTAGCATAACCTGATCGATCGACCCGTGCAGCTGTTACTACTTAGCCACGAGCTCCTCTTGCTGCTGTTTCAATACATCTAATCTGTCAAAACAGACTCGAACTCACATAACCTCCAGTTCAACACAAGCTATACCAAGCTCTTAAACGCACTTCCAACTTTTATTCTTCAAAAAAAGAAAAGAAAATCATCTCTTTAAAAAAAAAAAAAGAAATAAAGTTGTAAGTGAAACTGTACTCGCTAAGATATACAATAGAAACATGAAGTGGAGGTTTTCAGTCTACGGTTAAGCTCCTTTACAACTTACCCACTTTTGTGTTTAAGTCTTTGTTAAGCTACCCGACAATAGTCCGAGAATATTTTTTTGCCTCGGTTACTTTTGAAAAGAGCAAACGCTGCAAGTTGGCTTTAAAACGGTGAAGAATGGTAACGGAATAAATAATCCATTACATTAGTAAGTATGAAGGATTTATGTTTTATTTATAGGAATAAGTTTTTCTTTGTTTTATAATACACTTCTGGACACATCTTTTGGCCCACCTTGTATTTTCAGTTTCGTTTGGTCCTAGCTAAAATTTTATATTAGGTCGAGCAAAAAGTTTTTATGCAGTTTTGAACCTGGCACATTCACAATTTCATTCAATAGTCTTTTTTTGAATTTCGAACACAGAATTTAAAGAAACAAAAGACAATTTGGAGCCTGTTTGTTGATATCAAACAATCGAATACTAAGAAAACTTGGTTTTATTGGTTTACTTGGATTTAATTCTTGAAAAAGTGATTGATATCTTTGGTTTTGCAATAAACATTACTTATTCTTAACATTAAGGTGAGGTTCTATCAATTATCTATGGATACTTCACCTGAAGTCGCCGCCCAAGCTGTGGCACTTATTCAGGCCGGACACAGCCAAAGAAACGTAAGTGCTCAACTTAATTTAAGTCGATCTGCGGTCCGAAATGTTTATCGGAGGTACCTAGAGACTGGCGGCTTTGTTCGTCGCCAAGGAAGGCCACGATCTCGGGTCACAACTGAAAGGCAGGATCGATTCATCGTGACGACCAGCTTGAGAAATCGTCACCTTACCTCTATTGAGATACAAAACCAACTTCGCGACTTCCACGGAGTATCTGTGAGCGCTCGAACTGTTCGGAGAAGGTTAAAAGAACGCGATATGGTACCACACAAGCCAGCTAATGGCCCCAAACTAACGCGAGCCCACCGAACAGCGCGCCTTCATTTCGCACGCAGTCATTTAAATTGGACACAGCAAGATTGGAGCCGTGTACTCTTTTCTGATGAGTCTAAAATTGTGTTACATGGCAATGATGGAAGGAAGAAGGTCTACCGACGTAAGGGAGAGCGTTTCGCACAATGCTGCTTTGAAGAGAGGGTTGCTTATGGCGGTGGCTCATGGACTGTCTCGGGCGGTATATCCGCGAGCGGCAAAACTCAACTTGAGGTTGTTACAGGACCACGGCTGCCAACATTAAATGCTGAAAGGTACATTCGTGAGTGCTTAGAACCTCACGTGATACCATACGCGGACTATGTGGGCCCAAATTTCCTTTTTATGCATGATAATGCAAGAGCCCATGCGGCCGGCATCGTCAGGGAATATCTTCGGGATGTGAACATCACAGTTATGGACTGGCCAGCCAGAAGCCCAGACATGAACCCCATTGAGCACATGTGGGACGAGCTAAAAAGACGTGTTAGGGCTCGTCAGCCAGTTGCCCAGACGATGCAGGAGTTGAAAACTGCCATAGAAGAGGAATGGGAGATGATCCCTCAAAATTTCATAGAGCGGTTGATAAACTCTATGCCTAATCGTATGAGAGCTGTGGTAGATGCCCATGGAGGCAACACACGTTATTAAATTAAACCTTTATTTGATAAAACATGTTTTTTATTCAAAAATCAATTGCCTTTAACAAGGCGCATATCCGACTTGTTAGGCGTAGCTCCATGTCGTATGGTATTCTGAATTCAAATTTAAAACAATACGATCGAAAAAGATGGTAAAATGTATCAGGTTTAAAACTGCATCAACAGTTTTTGTTCAATCTAGCAATCATATTTCGGTAGGGGCCATCGAAACCTAAACTCTAAGGTGGGCCAATAGATGTGTCCAGAAGTGTAGAAATAGTGCTTTTATAAAGGACATAAAAGAGCCTACGCATGACATTTGTGTCATGTCATAGATTTTTATTTTTATTCTTTTATTAATCTTCTAAATATACGTATTATTATATTTACTATTTATAATACGTATTATTTTTAAGTATCTGGTAGTTGTTGAAAGGTCTACATTGTCCTCCCAGACATATTAACACTGTTATTTGAAAATATTGTAAAAGCCAATTATTTATAAAAGAGTAACCATGGAGTTTCTTGCCGGCTCTTCTCCATAGGAAACGATCAATTTGGAACCGTGCACCTAGCTTCTGACGTTTCATAAGTGCCCATTTAGGTTTATGTGAAATAAAATATTTTGATTTTGATTTTGACGTTAAATGGTTTAGGGTTTAGGACAAGTAATTCACTTAGAATGAGAAACATTGGTTGCATACCTAAGTATATGTTCCTTGGAACGAGTATCGGAACGGTATGCTTGAAGAAAAAAGTAGGTACAATATTAGTAAATTAAAACCTATTCTAAAAGACACCGAACTGAAAATTTATTTTTAGGAAAAGGAAAAAACGGAACCCTTATAGGATCACTTCGTTGTTCGTCTATCAGTATATCTGTCTGTCAGTCTGTCAAGACCTTTTTTCTCAGAAACGCGTGGAGATATCAAGTTGAAATTAGTATCAAATACGTAAGCACATGGTCCTTTGGAGCTCTAAAAAAATCAAGCTTCCAAATCAACGCAATAAAAGAATACAGGCATCTATGCGACACATTTTGATACTCGCAAGTAAATCAAAGCCTATACCTACCTACTTCCCGATGACCTAGAATCATGGAATTTGGCAAGAAGCAAGGTCTCACAGCACAAGTAAAGTAAATAGTCCGAAAACTGTTAATTTGTAGTTTTATCGCATAAAAAAAAAGTTTATATGCACAAACTTAAAGCAGTTGACCGTGACTTATATCAATGTACTTAAGGGAGCGCAGGTTATTCAACTACGATGGTACTTTGTTTTTAGAAATAAATTAATTTTAACTGGCCGGTTTTTAGGGTTCCGTACCTCAAAAGGAAAAAACGGAACCCATATAGGATCACTCGTGTGTCTGTCTGTCCGTCTGTCACAGCCAATTTGCTCCGAGTCTAATGAACTGATTTAGTTGAAATTTGGTACACATATGAATTTCTGTGACCCAAACACGGACGGGTAAAGTAAATAAATGAATTTTGAATATAGAGGTCACTTTTGGGGGGCAAATGAGAAAATTAAAAAAAAAAAGTTTTGCAAATGACATCATGTGGCATCCTAAATGAAAGGGCTTACAATGAGGGTCTCAAATATATATTTTTTATAATTTTAAAATAAATTGTTTTGAAGTTATTTAAGAAAATAGACGAAAATTGACCATTCCCCCCCTTATCTCCGAAACTACTGAGCCTAAAATTTTGAAAAAAATACTGAAAATAGATCTTTACCTGTAGATCACAGGAAAACCTATAAGAAGTCTGTGGTCTTAAAATAACATGGTAAATCTATCAATATTGTGAGTACAAACTTACACTTACAGTTGGAATGTATGGGAGAACATGTTTTTCAACTACAATGTTAAGTTAATAATGCTAATATGTCTAATGTTTCCGGCCGCAGACAGCTGCGCGCACAGATAACGCATTCTGCGGCGTGGGAGTCGGTACTGTCGCGGAGCGGAATGCGGGAATATTGTCATTTTCTGTATATTTTATTTAAACCTATAGATTTAACTTTATATTTTATTTATTTTTTAATTGCATATTATTTATTACATGCTGCACCGGTCTACGTTATCGCGTCAACGCCGGCTATCGCTGAAAACCAGCGCTGGGGCTCCGTTTCGCATGGGGTCGCGACATTATGCTGAGCGGTAGCCGTTTTGCGTAGATGTGACGCATATTTTCCCCAAAACTTGCTTTTTACATTGTTTATTTTATTTTGTTGTCCTTTGCGTCATGTTTACCGCAAATAAACGTATTTTCTTTCTTTCTTTTCTTTCTTAACTTTGTTCTTAAGATAAATTCATTCCAACTACGGAACCCTTCATTGTGCGTGGTCCGACACGCACTTGGCCGGTTTTTTTTTTAATAATATACAATACAATTAATAGACAATGTTCCCATCTCTATCATGCACTTGTAGTTTGACAGTTGTGCGACAGTGACACTTAACCTATATAAGTACGTGTTAAATAACGTTTCTATGTCTCAGCCTTAGACTGTACGAGAAAGAAAAAACATGTTGAAAGCATCTGTGACAAAATAAACGCCTAAGGGTGAAATGCGAATTATATTTTCTTTATCCGTAAAATCGTGTACAAAATAAAATCCACTTAGCGAATTTATATATTTCTTATTTTAAATAGTATGACCAACATCAGGATTTATAAATTATTTATAGGGTACGACATATGAAAAGAAAGGTGCTCAAACAAGATCCCTAGAGCTCTCTCAAAGGCTTTATGGTCTTGAGAATTCTACTGTGATAATTATTTATTTTATTTATTTATTAAAGTCATACATACAGCTATCATTACAGTAACCCAAGGCGATAGTGTAGGAAAAAAATAATAACGATAATTACAAATACATTTCAATTCAAAAATTATACAGTAAATTCAATTCAAATTGACGTCAATAAAAAACAAAACAATACAATACATTTATCAATTTTATACATTCAACTCATTACCATAACATAAAACGTGTAGGTAATGTAACTTTTGCGAACTCGCTCAGTGAACAAGAGAGTTTATAGATTATGTTATTACAAAATATTTTTTGTTTCATGTTTATGCTGAAAAACCTGTAGTTTATATTTGTTACCCTGTAGGTACGGTTAGCAACAGAAGTGGTTAACACTGCTACTTTTTGACATCATCTAAATTAACACAAAATGATTCGATAAACTGCTTTTTTAGGGTTCCGTACCCAAAGGGTAAAACGGGACCCTATTACTAAGACTCCGCTGTCCGTCCGTCTGTCCGTCTGTCACCAGGCTGTATCTCATGAACCGTGATAGATAGACAGTTGAAATTCTACTGATGATGTATTTCTGTTGCCGCTATAACAACAAAAACAAACAACAGGGACAAATACTAAAAAACAGAATAAAATAAATATTTAAGGGGGCGCCCGTACAACAAACGTGATTTTTTTGCCGTTTTTATTGATAATGGTACGGAACCCTTCATGCGCGAGTTTGACTCACACTTGGCCGGGTTTTTCATGTAACGGATAAGAATTAATGTTCTTAAAATTTTAAGTTTCTATTTCAATTAAATATTTCGCTTAATAATTAAGATTAAAAAACTACAAGTGTTAATGTATACATAACACAAAATCACGCTTGTATTTTCTAAAGGGATAAGCAGAGGTGTCTTCTTCTTCGCTTCGATCTTGACAGAGCGTCATGGTCACTATGAAGTGTGTTCAATTGCAGATGTAGTCATACTCGCACTCACGATCTCTCTACATCTGGTTCTGTTAGTTGACTGTGTGGTACATTTATTAACAGGGCCTCCAACCGCGAATTTAATTTGGTCAGTCCTCGGTGATCTCCCGCGTGACCTTTTCCTTCTGTCCTGCACCGCTGGACGTCGTGTGGAGTCATTCTCGTCTCGAGACATGACCAAAGAAAACACCAACTCTATTTAAACTAAACTAGGTTTGTAGAGAATTATAGTTTTTATGAATGGGTTATTAAGCGATTAAAGGGTTTTTAATCGCTTACGTCGGATAAATCCGAGAAATATTTTCGTGTCCACTTACGACTAAATATAGTCTGTTTTTTTTTATTTCATTACGCTGTATTTTAACAAAAAGATTTTTCAATTTACTGTGCTGGGCGCTGAGGGCACGACAACTGATATGAAATTCAAATTCAAATTCAAAATTCTTTTATTTGGGACAACATAGGAACCATTTTTGTTAGTAAACATCATATACAACTTATACACTAGGATTAGTAACAAACTTATAAATAAAAAACCAAGTTAATGAGTCATGTACCGTGGAGGCACTTCATGCGGACAGTGACTCCGCATGAGATGCCTCAGCACAGGAGCTCTCGGGTCCTCAGCCACGACTTTCAGGATGCTATTGCTACGAAATCGGGCGGCTAAAACGATAAGGCGGTTACGGTCGCGAATAATATTTTGATCAACATACAACCTAATACTGACTTGCAAATAGAAAAAAAACGTAAGAAAATTTGAATTTCGCGGGCTACCCTGGTGCTTTCGACTTAAACATAACTAGCGAAATGTGGGTGTACTAACTACAGGTACACTACTGCCTACTCTTTTGGGGATTATAGGCGTGCTGATATGTTATATTATTAACCCGAGCTTACCCAGAGCTAAGCTCGAACGAGCATTATTGTCATCTCAAGAAACTAATGTACCTATTTGTAAATCTGCTCTATCCCTGTTGCTATGTTATTTTCTCAATCCTTTTTCGGCAAGTCATAGACAATTTCAATAGACAGTTTCTTGACCTCTGGCTTTGCCCACGAACCATCAAAAATCCAGCCCGAAAATATAATAAACAAAAATATTTTTCATTCATTCAACTTTTACACGAAGTCCCTAAACAAATTTCTCTTCAACAACAGTTTGAGTTGACAACAAAGCTACTCGACAAAGCGTCTATAACGCAAACTTTTACGTTAGCAGAATCACAACGCAGGTAAGCCCTCAACGCAATTTTGCCGTAGTTATGATTTACAACGTTGGGGACCTTTGAGAAATTCAGCAGGTAGTTTATGTACCTTCACCTGTGTCCCTTGTAAGCTTTATGAGTTTATCTACACTATTTTTAGTGTTATATCTATGTGAAGATCTTTATTGTTATTTTCGTGGCTTAATTTTGCAGCCGATGTAATTTACCGTCAACTTTGTAACCGCAAAATAGCCTAGCCTGAATTAAAGGAATCTACGATATAACGAATAATAAGCAAGGTGTAAGGTGTAGATGTAGGTGTGTGTGTTGTGGTGTGTGGTGGGTGTGGTGGTGTTGTAATTATAAGAAAGGTATGGTCAAATTTAAGGGTGTAGTACAGTCAGTTTCAATAATATCGGGACGAACAGACTGTTCAAAATGATGTCAACAACTAAGAAAATTAAACTTTATCTCAATTGGATAAAGTTCTTGTCAGAATGACAGTTGTCGTGTACTGTGTTCTTTCTGAAACATTCCTTGTGTCATTGATTTAATATTTCATTTTCATAGTGGTCTAAATAATTTTGAACAGTCTGTTCGTCCCGATATTATTGAAACAGACTGTACAGACCATCAAACTGAACAACTTACTACATGGGACCAATTCGTAATTGAGAAAAAATTATCAGCTGTCCCGTACAAAAATTCAATACCTACTCGACCCAAATGTATGGGATGACTGATTTTTTTTTCTCTATTATTCTCGGTTGGTCCCATGGAGAAACTTGTTCAGTTTGATAGTCTGTACCACACCCTTAAGTTTGACTTCACCTTATATTCGTACCGCAATGCTAGTAGTAAACAATCCTAATCAGTAGCTGTATCTAGGTGAGCCTGCTTAGGCGAGCTCTTTCAGAGGAAGCTAAACTACTTTCTTGTTTCAATGTTAAAATCTTTTAAGAGAAGAAAGAAAAACTACTCAACCCGTGCACCCCTTTTTTTTGTGGACGGGAAATCATCAAATGACTTCTCCCGCTCTGGGCGAAGCGGAAGGCCGTGTCAGACTTTTACTTACTAAAACCCACCCATGTTCCTTCAGTTGCCTGTGCCAGGGCCACGGTATCTCTTTCGAACAACCCGCGACCCCGGCGGCATCAGCCCTATCGGACCCCATCATTGCTGACATCTCATTGAGGCGCGCGTGGAAAATGACGCGCCATCGACCCGGGCCAGCAGTGCTATTCTGTACAAATCTCACCGTGAAAACTTAGGCGAAGTGAGCGCGGAGTGAGCTGTCAATAGTGTCAATCCAATCTAGCATTAGGTAGAATGACAACTCACTTCACCTAGGTTTTCACGGTGAGATTTGTACAGAATAGCACTGCTGGTCCTAACCGGACGGCCAGCTACCCATTGCTCGCCATCCGCAAGCCCGCGCCTACGGTGGCCGGGAATCGGCTACGGATTCCCGCCGCCCAAGGCGTCTCCTGCGGCGACTAGGGGCATGAGGGCGCGGCCAGTTAGATAGGGCTGATGCCGCCGGGGTCACGGGTAGTTCGAAAGAGATACCGTAGCCCTGTCACGGACAACTGAAGGAACACGGGTGGGTTTTAGTCAGTAAAATTCTGACACTCTGCTCTGCCCGGAGCGGGAGAAGTCATTTGATGATTTCCCATCCAAAAAAAAAAAAAGGTGACGGCCTCGCTTGCAAACCCCTGACTTCAGAATTAATGTGCTTTAACCCGCTGTTAAGTTGTTTTTATGTCAAGTTATTATTGACTACTAGCTTTTTCCCGCGGTTTCACTCACGTGGAGGTCGGAAATTGTCCCACGGGAACATGCTACCGGAATAAAAAGATCTTATGTCCAATCCATGTCATGGTTTATCCGTGTGCAAAATTTAAAATGGGGTAAAAGGCAGACATAATATTATTCCTATGACATTATGATCTCTTCTGTACATTAATGTGATTATTATGTTTAAATAAATAATAATAGAATGGATCATCATCTGCCTAGCCTTTTCCCAACTATGTTGGTGTCGGTTTCCAGTCTAAGCGGATGCAGCTGAATACCAGTATTTTACATGGACCTACTGCCTATCTGACCTCCATAACCCAGTTACTGGACCAGACTTTCGGGCTTCTGACGACCCGTAACGACTGTCAAAGATCCACGAATGACAGCCGAGTAACGGCTTAACGTGCTTTCCGAGGCACGAAGAGGTCTTGGTATGTAAAGATGGTCCACGTAACAACCACGACAAGCGTAGCTTAACCAGGTCGATCGACCCGTGCGGCTGTTATTACTTAGCCACAAGCCCCCCTAAGTATTGACTAAACCTTGATGTTTAAAGCTCTGATCCTTCTCATAATGTCTATCCTTAACAACGTTATTGTATTGTGCTGATAGGCACATCGGCCACGCGAATCGGGTAATCCAAGCCGTCATTAGGGTCATTCTTGCGAATGGGTATTTGGGCCGCCCAAGTAAATGTGGTTTAGTCGACCTACATAATAACATGTAGGTAAGTTTTGAGGTATTAGCAGATCATCATCAGTAGGGTCTTTTGGCCTCGTACAGGACTTTCTGTTTTTTATTTTTATTTATTTTTAATTTTGTTTATCCGTAGTAACAGAGTGGCTACTACAAAAGGACTATGCCTACACGGAGTCTTTGCTTACATACATCACCTAGTAATCCAACACCTAGGCAGTAGCAGTCTTACAGCCTTTACTCTAAAACGTACACAGTTAGGCACTTATATTCCCCAATTATAAACTCTAACGTAACACTACATTCCATTTAACTCACACATACATAACACACATCATATATACATAACATTACACACACCATACATACATAAACTTCACTTAAATCTACATATAGATAAAATTACTGCTAAAGCATTTCAAATGTATAACTTTGTTATGAGAACTTCGATTGACTTTAAACGACCAGCCACATATCTGTATTTATTTAATTCTCTAGTTCGCCCACAGGTGGAATATGCTTGTATGATCTGGGATCCATATTATATTAAATATGATACTGCAATTGAGAGAGTTCAGCGTAAGTTCCTCAGTACATTGCAGTACAAATGTCGCACCGTACGTTTATCTTACAAAAACGCTTTGTGTAAGTTTAAACTATTAACATTACGCTCTAGACGCTTGTTGCTCCAGGGAATGATGCTCCATGGACTTGTACATAATAGGTTTGATTGCTCTGAATTAATCAGTAAAATATGCTATATTGTACCTAGAACAGTGTTGAGACGTGAGGCGCGCTCTTATCCACTGTTTGCTACAACTCCCTGCCGCACAAATGCAGGGGAGAGAGCGCCGCTCCAGAGATTGGTTCAGGCTTACAATAATAACTTTAATGATATTGATGTTTTTGCCCTATCTAAATATACATTTAGAGAACAAATTACTAAGCGCCTTGCTCATAAATTTTAATTATTATGTACCTTTTATTTAGACATGTAATAGCTAATTAATTACTGCTTAATTTTCCCAACACTGTATCTTTTTTTTTTTTTTTTAAACTAGTAACATGTGGAAACGTAGTGGATTGTACATTTATTTATAGCATACTGTGTATCTAGATATAATATACAATGTACGATTGTTTGTTTTCCCAAATAAAATAAAATAAAAAATAACATAACACACACCAAACATACATAAGTTTTCTTTCACTACACATAACAAAAGTACTGAAGCTTATTAGCATCAACACCGTTCATTTCTTGTATTAATTATTTAAAAACAATTATTTGGCCGAACACTGTGTTTTAGAATACAGGCTATCCTAGTCTATGAGACAGGGTTTATATGCTTTTATACAGATTTTGCATTATATGAACTGTAATGTAATGTACATTACATGTACAATGTACATTTTAAGTGTGTTTCTGTATCTTTATTGTGAATAAACCTTTTTTTTTTTGTTTTCAAACTTTTAAGGATAATCCTAATGACGTCACGCGGGGAGCGGGAGGCGTCAGTGGTTATTATTGTGTTTTTAGTATAATTGGTCTCTATCTTATTATTTTATCTCTCTTTATTATATTATCTTCCTGTGCGAGTCACAATAAATACTTTTCTTTCTTTTATCATATAGGTAGGTATGGTCTTACTGACTGCCTCTGTGGTCTAGTGGTCGCAAGAGCTACTGCTGAGCATGTGGTCTTAGGTTCGATTCCCAGGCCGGGCAAAGTATTGTTGGGTTTTTTTATCTGGAATTTCTTAGTAGCACCTCGGAGTCCAGATTTGTTTTCGGTTGATGGCAATAGGCTCGTCCCGTATTACATGGGACTTAAACATAACTATATGTATTCTAGTGTTTGAATTTTTTTTTATTCCCCTAGGGATTTATAGATGTCCGTGGATGTGTCCATGGCATCGCACAGGGCCCTATCAGAATACCAGCGTTGCGGTATTTATTTTTTAAATATCGCAGCTTTATGCTGAGATCAGTTTGTAATTAGCGATTGTCAGTTGTTATTTTTTGTTAATATTTACGTGTAAATAGTCTGTAAGCTTTCTTGAAATTGTAAAAATAAATAATAATAAATAAGAGCCTCCCACTGGTTTTTTTAGTTGTTTTTTTTTTTTTTTTGTTTTTTAATGTTTATTTTGTTGGTTTTATATGCTCCTTCTGTACTGTATTTCCTGTGCGTCTCCCAAATAAAATATTTTTCTTTCATTGTTTAGCTGACGAAATCTGGGTATACTATAAGTACACCCCTGCTCAACTCTTCGGGGAAATTCTGTTTTGGATTGTGCAGCTACTGATTGGGTTCCGTGCTATCGGGTTGTGGTTTCATTTCCGTTCAGAGTGAATATTTGCATGGTGTTCAGTACTCTTCAGACACTATAGTTTCTGGTTTAAATATGTGTGCATGGCAAGTTTTTTTTTGTAAAAGACTGTACGTCGATTCTGTAAAATTCAAACAACAACTCGCATCTCACATCGCTATTCACTCTCACTCGTAAAATAGATGCTTTTTTTTGACACTTTGAATCGGGTTCGAGTGCGAAGTGAGCGTCGAAGTGACGGAGGAATTACCTTACTGGATGCCACTTCTTACGTCATCTCATAATTTATCTGTCAAAATCTTACGGTCAATTTAGTTCAACTCGCTGACACGCTTGCAAGAGTAGCGCTAGTGTGAATTCGAATTGTCAACCGAGTTTTTAGAATGCCAATCAAGAAACTCACAGCGGATTCAGATTCGAAGTTTAGAATGAGGTCTTACAGAATCACACGGCAGCTGATATAGGAAAAAAAAATATTGACTAGAAAATTTAGAAAGAATATCTTTGATTTATAAAATACTTTTAGTTGGTGAGATCACTTAGTAGAAAATTAAACACATTAATAGAATGAATGTTTTAACTTAATAGTCTTTCACATTTTAACACTTGAAACTGTGCGGCTAACCCAACAAACGTTGTCCTATGCAAATTTCAATAGTTCAAACGAAATTCCCGTAGAAAATGCATTTTAATTTTTCCCTAATTTTCCAATTTTCCCGGAAATTTATCAAATATTTCTTTTCGTAAGACCCTGATTCGGACCATTACGAACATATTTGAAACACACATTTGCCAAATCAGTCCAGCCGTTCTGAAGTGATGCGCTTACCAACGAACACGCTTAGCATTTCATTTTTCTTTTATAACTGGTAATTTAGTGACAGATACTTAAACACATGATTTTAATCATGATAACAAACAACTTTTACTATGGTATCAAACCTGAAATCGTGAAAAAAAAATCAGCTGCTCCCTACATGAATTTAGGTGGCAGCTGATTTTTTTTCGCGATTTCAGGTTTGGTCCCATAGTAAAATTTGTTTGTTATCATGAGTTTAATCATGTGTTTAAGTATCGGTCACTAATTCCCAGGCACCCTATGTAGATAGATCATATTTGTTTATTACAATAGCTGCTAGTTACTCTTCCTACAACCAGAATTATATTCAAAATGTCCAACAAACTCACCATCACCTTACCGACTACAAACCAAAAAGCTCTCGTATTTACTTTCAATACCGGTCCTCTAATAATTTGCGGTGCCGTACCGTGACCGTACCGGAGCCGTACCGCCGTATCGTCACCGGGACGGCCGTTAATTAGTTTGGTTGACGAGGGTAGCAGACGTTAGTACTATATTGTTAATGACTACACCGTAGAACACTATGTACCTCACTTTTGAACCGTAATTTATAACGGGGGCGGTACTCAAAATTGTTTTATGTCAGTATTTATGAGATAGATTTGTCGAGTTCATTTGTGTTTAAGTTTGTTGAAGGTATACATAATATAATAAATTAATTAGGAACATGACCATATTGTCACGTCGTAATTTTATAAAGAGATAGACAGAAGTGTTTAAAACACCCATATTTCTCCATCTATACTCCATTTGCAATAAGAATAGACATCTAACCAATCCTTATTTACAGTCCGTTCAACCGATTTTGACTTCTATTTCGTAGACTTAAGGATAGCATTCAAGGCAAAAAAGTGGTAACAATACCAACTGTTTACTGCTGCTGCCATTTGTAATGCCACCAACGCAATAGAAGTGAAAATCGATTGAACGGACTGTAAATAAAAACTTTTTCACAAAAAAATACAACCGACTTCCAAAAAAACACTACAAAGTGAAAAATAACTTTAATTTCGGAAGTCGGTGTCTAATTAAATGTATTTTCGTTTTTGCCACCGACTTCCGAAATCAAAGTTATTTTTCACTTTGTAGTGTTTTTTTTTTTGGAAGTCGGTTGTATTTTTTTGTGAAAAAGTTTTTATTTTTCACTTTTTAGTGGTTCACATGTGCTTACCTCTTCACAGCGTACCGGCGTGATGTTATGTTATGAACTGGTGTAAACAATAGACAAACATGAGATTTCAGCAATCCCAGTCCATTTGTTATCATTTATTGAGGAGTACCGTTGCCTATCTCAGAAGTTCATCATCAGATCTTCACCAAATTGAAATGGAACCACTCCGAGAAAATACTCTTCTCAAAACTATCCAAATCGCTTTAAGTGTGCCTATAAAATTGGAACAATTCTCTCTATTTCTCCAGCATCCCATCATCAGATCCTGACTTGATGATCATGGGACCACCTAGGAAGTATATCCTTTCAAAAAAAAAAAATCCAAATCAGTCCAGCCATCTTCAAGTAATCGGGGAACATACATAAAAAGGTTCCGACGAATTGATAACCTCCTCCTTTTTGAAGTGGGTTAAAAAGGTTTCTTTTCTCTCAGGAAATTATCTCACGGGAACGTACTACATAGGTCATAGTGGAAGTTTCTGGATTCTGATAAATAAGACCAGATATTATATTAGACTGTCACGATATTGGACAGCCAATGACAGTCCTCCATTAAACTTTTTATCATTTTATTGCACCACTCGACACCCAGTCGTTTCTTGTCTTCCGTTAAATCATGCGGTATCCATCGAGTGCAAAGCTTCCGAACCTTCAGATGCACATGCAAAATGTTTTGTACTTGGCTCATTCCAATGCCTAATACAGTATACATTTGCTGACAAGTAATTTTTTTTTCATTTTCAATCAGTTGTCGTACGGTATCAATATTGGTTTCCGTAACCGCCGTCGCCGGCTGACCTTCGCGTACGTCATCATGGAGATGATCACGTCCACGTCTAAATTCTCCCAACCACGAATACACAAAGCTGCAACATGGGGCTTTATCACCAAATACCAATTGAAGTCTCTGATAACTTTGTGGACTTAAGGACGCTGTTACAAGTGACAATTTGGCCACAAAAACATTTTAAAAATGCAAAGAATTTTATTTAAAAAAGTAATGATTTGACTACCCATTTGTAACAGCGTCCTTAAGCCATAGCGAAAATCGTAAAAAAATAATTGAGCGAAAATTTTCACGACTTAAATTCATTGTAATAGCGACACACAATTTTCTAAAGGACGTCACAATGAAAAAACAAATGACAGTCTTGCAAATTTAAAAGTAACATGTTCCCTTCCGTGTCCTTGTACAGTCCTACCAACTTATCTGTGAACTGAAAGAGGACGGCGCCGTCGATTCAGTGTTGCTAATTAATATAAGGTGCCCAAAATTGAGTAAGTTTTCAAGAAGGAAATTTCACATTAGACATAATCGTTTAATAAGAATTACAGTTTTTACAAATTAAAAACAATGTTACCTATATAAAAATAGTAAAATAACATGACGGCCGTAGTTCCAATTTTCGCCATTTCACAGATAAGTTGGTATGAGTGCACCGAATCCGTCAAGTCGTTTAGTAGTGAAAAAGTAACAGACAGATAGACAGAGTTACTTTTGCTTTTTTAATATTACTACAGATACTATGGGAAAGTCCCATGTAATACGGTCAAAGGGGGGGGGGGGGGGGGGGTAAGTAAATAGAACTACCGATATTAAATTGTATAATGTATATTTTGATGAATGATAACCTGTATGGATACTCAAGTTCATAGCATTATTCAAATAGCTAATTAGTTACCTATTACTATATAGAAAACAAATAAAATACAACGGTAAAGTTTAATACCAGCCTATTACCGTCCCACTGCTGGGCATAAGGTTACATGGGATAAGGTTCTTTGATGAAATTTTCAAACGTCCAAATCCGATCAGCCGTTTTTGCGCCAATCCGGAACAAACAGACGAACCAACAAACATTCTTCGTTACTATTTTATTATATGTTTAGATAAATTCAGGTTTCATCACGATGTTTTCCTTCACCGATATCATTAACTTTGAAAGTACGTGCTTCTGAATTGAAAAGTCACATGGGCCCCCAACCTCGTGCACAAAAGGCAAGGCCACAAGTACTGGACGATCACGACAGTAAGACAGGCTGATGACAAATTCATTTGTTTAATGGAATCCCAAAAAAAAAACATTAGAAACAATCTCTTGAACGACTTATCTCATAACTATAAAACGGACATACAATAAACAGAGCTGTAAAGACCGTCTACTATATAATAGTTTCTCTTAACAATAGTAAAAATAACGTGCTCACAGAACAGGGAAATGCGATCGTAATAATTGCATCGCCGGTTCTGCAATGTGACGCAAGTGAAAATGATGAGTGTTGCGCTTGGCGTCCATTAATATTATTTATATGACTATTAATTCGCACTTCTATTTAATGTAAATGCGAAAGGGATTTTAATTACCGTTATCCTCTTAAGGGGTCATTGTACTCATCACTATAAACAACTTTCACTATGGCAAATATCTTCAACTTTCTGACTAACGGACCTGACCTTTCAAAAGTGCCCGTAATTAGTTTCATTGAAATAAATGCTTTAAGTTTGAGTTTATGTAACCAAACCTGAAATCGCGAAAAAAAAACCTGTTCCCAACTCTTTTGTTTGCATAATTCGTCAAAATGTAGGGAACAGCTGATTTTATTTTCACGATTTCTGGTTTGGTCCCATAGTAAAAATTATTCATAATGATGAATACAATGACCCCTTAAGAAGATAGCGGTGATTATAATTATAGCCAGTATTTGTTTGTTTAGTACATTTTGTATCTAGAAACAGAATTTGATAATTCAATTCATACATCAGTTGCAATGATTCTTGCAAAAGTAAAAAAAAGTATATAAAATTAAGTAAAAGTAGTATAGTGTAGAAGTAGTATAAAGTAATATATTGGAATTATAGCAGCTGACGTTTCTTGTAGTTTTTGTCTCTTCGCAAAAACGCGTGAGTTTTTGTATTTATGCGTTTTAGCACTTACAAAATACATTGAGATTTTTTAGTGTAGCATCATATAATTTTCAGCAAAATGAGTAAGATAGAAACAAGCTCTTAAATTAGAGTAATTTATTAATAAAGGTCCCAGTAAACATACATCTTCTAGCATAATTAAACCTCATGTTAACATTCAGTCTATTTTAATTACTAAAATTTATTTACAAAACATGTCGCCGATGCGACCCTAAAATTCTGCCAGCCCTAAAAAG
This sequence comes from Cosmia pyralina, assembly GCA_946251885.1. NCBI lineage: Eukaryota > Metazoa > Arthropoda > Insecta > Lepidoptera > Noctuidae > Cosmia > Cosmia pyralina. Next base: position 22,172,480 of record OX276357.1, read on the forward strand.
GATAACCACTACATAAATACGAGCATACAAAATTAAATTAAACAAAACGAAGGCAGAAACTAATTGAAAGTAATTAGTATAAACCTTATTAAAAAAAATATTACACAACAAAAAGTAAGAAAATTTAATTTTAAGTAATAATAAAGTGACAAAATATGAAGGCCGGCCTTAATAGGGTGACCGTAGTCGGTTCAGACATGTAAAAAGTTTGGGAAAGAGAAAACAAATAAATATAAAGGAATTTGAAGGTGTAAAAGGGTAAGGGAGGGTGAGATTAAACAAATACTGAAATGAGATAGGGATTCCCTGTTGGATCCAGAGTGAAAAATGTGTGAAGGTAAATTATGTGGAATATTTTAGTTGATTTTCATACTTTGTAAGCAAGATACACTCCTTTATTTTCTATATATTTTTAAGTGAAAATTATAAAATCATTTCATTGGAGCAGTAGGTACCTTTCCGTTAAATCTTACTAATTGCATTACACGTTATGTTGAACAGTTACTCTTAGTTCGATTAACTTTTTCCAAGAATTTACACACGAGAACTGTTCAAATAAGCGAATACATTTTTATTTTTAATAAAAGGTCAAACGAAGTGTTTTATTTCTCCAACCCTACCTTTGAATTTATCATAGCAGTCTACTGCTGGACTGCCTCTCCTATTGCACTCCATTGGACTTGATTTCTGGCAACTCTGATCCAGCTGCTACCCGCCATTCTGCGAAGATCGTTGCTCCACCTAGCCTGAGGGCGTCCTACCTTACGTTTGCTGATTCGCGGTCTCCACTCAAGAACTCGTCTACCCCAACTTATGAATTATTGTCTTCAAAATTCAAAGGCAGACTCTTCCGAAAGCATCCAACACATTATCACCTGCTCACAGATACATAACTAGCCACCGCACCTACGTTTAAATTGCCCCTATAGTGACCTCATAGCTAACACAGGGCAATTCTAACCCAGTCACACGACCATTCCACACAATTATTAGATACGCGACAATGCGAAATAGTCGACTGAGTTGAGAACAAACTTCGGAACAGCTTATGAGTCTCGGCCCGTTTTATGACGTCAATAAATTCACGGACAAAAGACCAGTAGTGTGCGGAACGCAATAAAGTCTGCGGTGTAAACTTATTTGAAATGTGACGTCAGAGTTGTGAAGGATGTTGTCGAGATTTGAAGATGGTATTAAGTAGTTGATTTATAAGTCAGATTGTATCCGTATGTAGTGCTTCTTTGGGATTTCTTGTTTCGGCAGGTACTAAAGTGACAGTTAAAATGACACTATACATACGTTTATTTAAATACAGACAACTTTTTGGTCCAATGTAGGTGTTAATATTTAAGTAGTACTTAATAATATGCTAGTCCTAAAGTAAATATATATTTAAATATATTCTATTAAAATTAAATACCTAAATAAAATTCATAATATTGAACATTCTGTCCATGATAAAACCCAGTCAACAATAATAACAAAAGTTTGTAATTCTGAAAACTACTGAATTGAAAACTGAATTGTCATAAGGAAATGATATGACCAATTTCTAGTAAGCATCGTGATCAATATTCATTTCTTCTTTGTATGAAAATTGAACAAGTACAGGATCACTAGGACAATAATTATGACTGTAGTATATTTGCTACGCCATAGACTGCTACGGCGTAGCGATTCGTAGACACTTCGTAGCAGTCATTAGTTTTTATGCTACGATTACACAAATTGTAACTTTTTAGTTACGAAATGTTTATTCAAAAGTAAATATTTATATATTTTAACCCCTGCCCTGGATTGTTTATTATACGGGGAATATTTAAAAAAAAACTTGCAATTTTTTATATTCTACATTAACTTTTGATGAATATTTGTAACAAAACTTATTTTTTTTTTTTCAATTTTTAGAGCTATTTATTTAAATAAATGTAGGGTAAATTTAAATACAAAACTAAAACTAAAACCAATCGCAATCAATGCGGAACTGGACTGATAGGACCAAATATGCTGCTACGTCCAGCGATACCTACGACGTTGCTGTATGTGTCCCGACTGCATCACTCCACGAAGGTTGAGGAGATCGTGGAGTACATGAAGGTGAAGACCAACTGGACCTTGAGGGTCGAGAAGTTGGAGCCCCGTCACAACACCAACTTCAAGTCGTTTGTGGTGCGGGTTCCGACACAGCATCTCGACACGTTCCTAAAGGAAGAGTTTTGGCCGAAGGGTGTAGTCTACCGACGTTTTCGCGGCAGGCTATGCGACACCGCGCAGCGTAACACGACGCCGTCACCTCGTGTGTCTTAGTTTATTTTATAAGTTGTTTTTTATATGTATTAGTATATCATTTTTGTTATGTTGTAATATTTTTTTTGTTTGTATTTGTGTATTGTTTTTTGTATGGGCCACAGCTGCCTGAAATAAAGGAAATTAAATTAATTAAATTAAAGCTTAAAAATCTAACAAAAGTGGGTGTCCATGAGGCATGGTGCCAAGAACACTGGCTGCATTTCCGCGTTGAATAGCAGTAGCTATCCTCTGTGCGAGAAATGAGCAACTTTTGACTGCTTATTCATATTATTAACGTATGTTTTCGGGTTCACCCGACTAGTTTTAAACTCAAACAGAGCTCATAGTCGTAATATCCACATGTGGCAAGATAAACAAATACGTGAGAAATTACCTGAAACATAAATAAATGTATTACTATGTATTAACTTTACTTGGTGAATATTTCCTTTTAAAAGTGACATAATAACATAAGTACGTCGGATAGCGTCTGTTCTTCCTTCACACATTAGGAATTTCTTAGAATCCGAAGTCTGATGACGATATCACTTTTTAAGCACCTGAATTTCATGCATTACATGTGATTTCTGTATTGAGGAGCTTGTGGCTAAGTAGTAACAGCCGTACGGGTCGATCCATCAGGTTAAGCTACGCTTGCCGGGGTCGGTCCGTGGATAAGTGACCATCTTTATATACCGAGACTCCTCCGTGTCTTGGAAAGCACGTTAAGCCGTTGGTCCCAGCTGTCATTCGTGGATCATTGACAGTCGTTACGGGTCGTCAATTGCCCTAAAGTCTGACAACCAGTCTTACCAAGGGGTATCGTATTACCCAGTTACTGTTAGTATGAATTATTATCATGAATTGCTATATTTTTTTCGACTGTTACTGCTATTGTTTATGAACCTCATCCTCATTTTAGCAATTCAAAGTTAAGTTTAGATTTCCTAAGCAAGGTGTTCCTTCATAATTATAACAGACAGCCCTCATGAAAATCTGTCATGTATTTGACATTAAGATTTCAAAAAACGCTCTGTATTTGGACAGCCGTCAATCTGTGACCGTTCATCGTTTTCTTAAAAAACCGAAGCTACCGACATTAAGTCATTTTACAAATCCGTACAAAATTCTATTTAAGTATTTTCATTTTTACAACTTTTATATACTAAACTAGCTGTGCCCCGTGGTTTCACCCACGTCGAACGGAATAAAAAGTAGCCTACATGTTAATCCAGGGTATAAGCTACCTACTTACCAAATTTCATCCAAATCGGTCCCGCGGTTTGAGCGTTAAGAAGTAACAAACACACAAACACACACACACACACACACTCACAAACTTTCACCTTTATAATATTAGTGTGACTAGCTACGCCCCGCGGTTTCAGCCGCGTAGACAGGGATAAAAGTTGCTTATGTGTTAATCCAGGGTATAAGCTATCTACATACCAAATTTCATCCAAATCGGTTCCGCGGTTTGAGCGTGAAGAAGTAACAAACATACAAACACACACACACTCACAAACTTTAGCCTTTATAATATTAGTGTGATTATATAATATATTATAAGTAACCTTTATGTTACGAGTAATATAATAACCTATCCTAACATTATTAACAAATTAAGATAAGGAGATGAAAAATTCCTCCACATCACAGTCGACTGGTAATGTACTCAAAAGACTGGTGGCATTGCCACATTGTATGGCAAGGCTTTGCCACTAGTCAAGGTAAAAGGCAGCCATTGGGTCACGAAGTGTCAACCAGCCGTTTGGAGAACAAACGGCTTGGTTTAGAGAAAAAATTTCGTTGAACAAACTATGACCATTCGGACTGCACAGCCCGAGGTTTTCAACCCCAAACGGCTCGATAGTATAATAACTGATAAAGATATTATAATTTCGCCGTTTGAGGTTATCCGCAACCGCAGCAGCAGTGCCACCATAGTACGCGATCTGTACGTAAGAAAAATTTTAGTAAATATTTAATAGCTAGATAAAATTAAATAATACTTACAATTTTATTTAAATTTAATGTAAACATAACCTAAAAATAACAAAATTATACTAACTTAACTAACACTATTCACAAACTAAAACATGGCGTCGAAATACTTCATCCGCATCGATGTCGACTAGTAATGTACCCAAGAGACTGGCGGCGTAGCCACGTTTGTACGATAAGATACATAATTTCTTACTTATTATTATAGTCATGAATAATAAAAATAAAACATGCATACATACTCTTACCATCATGTTAAAATTGTTATTATGTTGCCGTGCCCTAACTGGGTTTCAAGTTGGATCTTACTTAAATTATAACAACTAAATCTACACGTAAATGCATTAGAGATTTGAATCACACTAATATTATAAAGGCGAAAGTTTGTGAGTGTGTGTGTGCGTGTGTGTGTATGTTTGTTACTTCTTCACGCTCAAACGGCGGGACCGATTTGAATGAAATTTGGTATGTAGATAGCTTATACCCTGGATTAACACATAGGCTAATTTTTATCCCGGTCTACGCGGGTAAAACCGTGGGGTGCAGCTAGTTTGTTATAAATTCGAAAGTAACTTTGTCGTCTGTAACTTTTTCACGTCTACACCACTGAACTGATCGTTAAGGAAAAATTTGCAGTCTGGGACCTGGAGAAGGATGTAGGCTACTTTTACTGCTGGATATTTGTATTGAAAAAAGATGAAATGCAAAATAACTGCTGACGAAGTTGTGGGCAACTGCTATCCATGCTTTGTTATTTAACACTAGCTTTTGCCCGCGGCTTCGCTCGCGTTAATTTAGATTTTGACAATAAATTCTACTTGTAATCAATCATGATTCGAAAGACACGTGGCGCCATCTATTATCATAAGAATGTTATTGTTGTATTCCTCGGGAACAGTAATTTTTTTCGGGATGAAAGGTATCCTATGTCCGTTTCTGTACACCTGGCAACGTATATGCAAAATTTCAGGATGATCAGTTCAGCGGTTTAGGCGTGAAAAGGTAACAACAAACTTACTTTCGCATTTATAATATTAGTTAGGATTTGTATTTAAAAAAAGATGAATTGCAAGATACCCGCCAACGAGGTTGCGGGCAATTGCAATAGCTATCCATACTTATTATTAATATTATAAATGCGAAAGTAACTCCATCTGTCTGTCTGTTTGTTACATTTTCACGCCAAAACGGCTGAATGGATTTGGATAAAATTTGACACACAGATAGGTAATGAAAAGCAGTGGTGGCCCAATGGTAACGGTCCCGACTGAATACGAGTTGCAGATCGTGGGTTCGAACCTAGGCAGGTGCTTAACCCATGGGATCGCGTGGTAGATTAAAGTCCACTCCTCTTTCATCCTAGCAGTGGGAACATTATAGGCTAACAAGCCTATCATAACAATGATAGACCATGGATTAGGACATAGGATAGTTTTATCCCGGTAGCACGTTCCCGTGGGATAATTTCCTATGTCCACGCAGGCCAAACCACGAGAAAAAACTATTAAGAGGGTTCTTGCATCACACGTGATCAAATTTTAAGAATGTTAAATGAAAAGATGTTTTTTTGAAAAATGTAATCAATTAGCGGGCTAGTAAATAATATTAATTTAAAAGGTAACTATTAAAAACACATTTTTATTCTGGCATTTATCTATCTCATCTCAAAAACAGATAATAATTTTTGAGCTAAGTTTATTCATAAGGATAACACAATAGAAATGAGTTTTTAATAATTATGTACCTACCTATTAAATTAATATAATTTACTAGATCGCTAATTGATTACATTTTACAGAAAAACATCTTTCCATTTATCAATCTTAAAAATTTGGTCCCGTGGGAGCAAGAGAAGTGATAAAATGCGACAGCCTTAATAAAATAAAATCATCCTTATATCACGTAAAAAACCTATGTATATGCCTATAGAATAAAAACTTTTTTACAAAAAAATACAACCGACTTCCAAAAACAACACTACAAAGTGAAAAATAACTTTAATTTCGGAAGTCGGTGTCTAGTTAAATGTATTTTCGTTTTTTGCCACCGACTTCCGAAATTAAAGTTATTTTTCACTTTGTAGTGTTGTTTTTAGAAGTCGGTTGTATTTTTTTGTAAAAAAGTTTTTATTTTTCACTATTTAGTTGTGTACCTACCCCACACAAATTCAAATACCACTACCTGCAAAACAAACTAGAACATCATCCATATAAAAGTGGGGAAAAAATACGTATTATTGAAGCTAACTCAAAAACTACCGAAGCAAAGTTAATCAATTTTATATGGGACCAACTGTGATACATACACTCTCGAACAAAACAAAAAAAATCCAAATCGGTCCAGCCATCTTCGAGTAATCGGGGAACATCCAACGAATTGAGAACCTCTTCCTTTTTGAAGTCGGTTAAAAAAGAGAAAGTGACCACGATACGATGCGATACGATAAGGTTTTTACTACTAGTTACTTGTAGGTTGTCACCAACAATGAAGAGGGTACCTCGACACATGTCTACGGTACACGTTGAACCTTTAATTAAGGCTTGTTTCATTCCGTCTGAGGTCGCGACTAGGGTCGCCCCTTGCGACCAATTACTTTTTAATTAGGAACAAGTATAGAAAGTGTTTTGTTGTAATTAAGTTTCGTCACACCTCTATGCCCTAGGGCTTGGGGCAAATTGAATCCCGTATTTTTATGTAGAGTTTATTGTTATAGATGATTGGGTAAGGGAAAGTAGATGGATTACACGCTGTTATGTTTTTTTGGCTTATTTCTAATGGTTGTTACAGTATTATGCCGTTTACAAGAACTTAAAATAGCAGTGAGTATTTCTAATCTATAATTAATCTCAATCTGCCTAGCCTTTTTCCAAATGTTGGGGTCGGTTTCCAGTCTAACCGGAAGCATTACATGAAGCGACTGCCTATCTGACCTCCACAACCCCGTAACTGGGTAATACGATACCCCATGGTAAGACTGGTTGTCAGACTTTCGGGCTTCTGACGATCCGTAACAATCCACGAATGACAGCCGGAACCAACGGCATGACGTGGTCGGAGGAGTCTCGGTATGAAAAAAAAAATTAAAACAAAATGTTTATTGCATCAACTGAAAATGTAAAGATGGTCACCCATTCACGGACAACCCCGGCAAGCGAAGCTTAACCTGATGGATCGACCCGTGCGGCTGTTATTACTTAGCCACGAGCTCCTCTACAATGTAAAGGCACTACCTAAACCACTGGGTTGCAAAGTACGAAATTTTGCACAGGAGTTCCTTATAACAAAAGTGTGCACCAAAAGATTTTATTTAAATTCATTCGCTGAAGGGGTTAAATAGAGGATGAAAAATTTCTATAGAAGTTAGGAACCCATCGAGCAAGCGTCGGTCGCAAGGCTTGTTAAGATATAAGTAGACAATATCACATAAAATAAGGTACCAAATAGGTACTACCTACCAGTACCTACCTATCAATTTATAGAGGTAATCATAATCATAATCATAATCATTCATTTATTGCATTTCATGTTGTTTACAGGTTGTTACATTATGATAGTTCCAAACAATGAACCCTGCTAGGGCCTGTGCCCTAGCAGGGTTCATTGTTTGCAATGTACAGGCGATAGGTTTTAATTAATTTAACATGCTATCATTACAATTTGTTGATATAGATTAATTTAAAAATTATTATTAATTATTATACATTATGTCATTCTTATAAACTAAATAAATAAATTATCATTTTCATATTATAATTTCATACTACAATTTATGTCATATGTGGTATGAGGAAACAAGGTGTAAAGTTCACACATTCTCCATAGAAAAGGGGGCGCGACGGTTGATGTCTGGATGTTGTACTCGTACTACATATGCCAGTCGCGCGTTATACTCTGCTTGCGCGATGCAGGATTTGTGTGACGTCATGTCTTTGATGCGTAGTTTGCATGTAGATGCCGCAACAAATGCACAAAAATATTTAAACTACAGCAGCCCATTTGAATTAAACAAAACTTTTTACTTATATATAAGTGAGAAGTTTGTTTAGTTTCTTTATTATATTAAATTACTATTATTATGTTAGTATTTTTTTTTTTATATATATATAAAATGACAGTAATTCGTATCCTGGTTGTATGAAAAATTTTTGCGGCAAATCCAGCCAAGTTACTTCACAAGAATTTGTGTGGTTGCGCCAGCAAATATATTGCAGATGGGAATCCTAATAGACTCGTAGATCTATTTTCCGACTCCAGCGGGATCTCATGGCGACATGGAGAGTGCGATTGTCGCAACCCAGCGCTGGGCACGCCACAATTGCGGCGATAAGTCCCCTCTTTGAGGAGTGGTTGGAGAGGCGCCACGGCGTCCTCACCTTCCGCCTGACGCAGGTCCTCACCGGACACGGTTGTTTCGGGAGGTTCCTGTTTCGGATAAGGCGGGAGGAAACGCCCGGGTGTCACCATTGTGTGGATCGCCCGGAGGACACGGTGGAGCATACAGTGGAGGTCTGCCCGGCTTGGGCGGAGCACCGCCGTGTTCTCACGGAGGCGATCGGCGGCGGCGATCTCTCGCGTTCAAACCTGGTCCAGGCCATGGTGCGGAGCGAGAGTGCATGGGAAGCCGTCACCTCCTTCTGCGAAGCAGTAATGCTCGCGAAGGAGGAAGCGGAACGCGTGAGGGAGAGGCAACAGCCGCGCCCTCGCGCCCCTAGCCGCCGCAGGAGACGCCCTGGGCGGCGGGAATCGATTGCCGATTCCCGGCCACCGTAAAGAAAAGAAAGAAAGAAAGAAAAATATTTTATTTGGGACACGCACAGGAAATACAGTTAAAAAAGAGCATATAAAAGTAACAAAATAAACATTAAAAAGCAAAAAAAAACAAAAAAAAAGAAATCAGAATAAAAAAAAAGAGACCTGTGCGAGGCCAAAAAGGCTCCCATCTCAGCATAAAGCTGCGATATTTAAAAAATAAATACCGCAACGCTGGTATTCTGATAGGGCCTGTGTGATGCCACGGACATACCCACGGATATCAATTAAAAATAGCAAGGGGAATAAAATCAAATAAAATAAAATACAAATACTAGAATACTTGAAAAGAAAAAAACAAAAACCGTCAATAAGGTGTAAAGATCGACTCACGCTTGACGCCCGACGCCGTAGGCGCGGGCTTGCGGGCGACGAGTAATGGGCAGCTCGCCGTCCGGTAAGGACCAGGCCCGGGTCAACGGCGCGTTGTGTTCCACGCGCGCCTCAAAGAGATGTCAGCAGTGACGGGGTCAATTGGGCCGATGCCGCCGGGGTCGCGGGTATTTCGTAAGAGATACCGTGGTCCTGGCACGGGCAGCTGAAGGAGCATGGGTGGGTTTTAGTTAGCAAAAGTCTGACACACCCTCCCGCTCTGCCCAGAGCGGGAGAAGTCATTTGATGAATTCCCATCCGCAAAAAAAAAAAAAAAAGATCTATTTTCCGAAATAAGATGACATGATTTCATATGTTTGTGACTATTTCCGACAATTGATTGGATATAATTACTTGAAACTAAAATAATTCCCATTTTGCGCTCCTAAAAATATGTATTACTAGCCGTTGTCCGCGGCTTCACCCACGTTGATGTCGGAAATTATCCCACGGGAACCTACTACCGGGATAAAAAGTATTCTATGTGTTAATCCAGATTCTAAACTATCTGTGCGCCAAATTTCATCCAAATCCGTTCAGTTTTGCATGATTGAGTAACAAACATCCAAACATCTTCACAAACTTTCACATTTAAAATATTACTAAGTAGGATTCAACACTCTAATTATAATGATTGCGCCTCTTTTTGTGAACCTCTAAAAATTATTTTTTTAGGGACCTAAAAATACTATTAACTTCAACCAACTTAGATGTAGCGATCGCCGGCCGCTGCCGCGACACCGCACGCTTCGCTCTCTCGGCTTGTGCGTGGTGGGGCTTGCGTATGGTTTGTCACAGCTCAAACCTACCCTAACACGTTTCTACTGATAAGCCTATTTATATAGCCTTCCTCAAGAATTGAGCTAACAAATACAAAAATAATTTTTCAATTCCGACTGGTAGTTCCAGAGATTAGCGCGTTACAAACAAACACATACAAACAAACAAACACACAAAAATCAAACTCTTCAGCTTTCATATTAGTATAGATAGATTATTTATAATAGGTCTTTACCTATGAAATTGCCGTTTTGTATGAAAAAATTTAAACGAATTTTTTTCATGCATTTTTAATTTGTATTAATCGAAGTAATCACCCATGCAATCAATGCATCTTTGCCAACGCAGTGGCAGTTTATTGATGCCCTTCTTAAAGAAATCAGCTGGACGGGAGGCAACAAATTCTTCAAAGGCATTTTGTACTGCCTCTCGGGTATTGAATTTTTTTCCCGCCTAGAAGTTATCCAAATTCTGGAAAAAGTAGTAGTCTGTAGGCGCAAGGTCTGGTGAGTAGGGCGGATAACGGAGAGCTTCCAACCCCCGTTCTTGCAACTTGGAGACCGTCTGCTGTGCAGTATGAGGTCGCGCGGTGTCGTGCAGGAGCAGCGGAGACGAGCGATTGACCAATGCTGGTTGGAGATGTGCCAGCTTCTCCATGATTGTGTTCAGTTCTTCACAGTACACATAGTTTAGTAAGAAGCTGTGATGAATCACACCGGCGCTAGACCACCAAACAGTGACCATCACTTTTCTAGGGGTAAGTTTTCGGCATTGTTTAGGTGCTGAACCAGGATACAACCAACTTGCTGAGCACTTGCGGTTATCAAACAGAATCCATTTTTCATCGCAGGTAACAATGCGGTTCAAAATTCCTTCATTTGTGTATCTGTTGAGCAGTGCAAGGCACGTCTCGACGCGTACTTCGCGCTGGCGATCATTGAGTTCGTGGGGCACCCATTTGTCAAGCTTTTTTACCTTGCCAATTTGACGCAAATGGACCAATATTGTTTTGACGCTAGCGTCGAAAGCTGCTGCTAATTCAGCCGTAGATTGTGTATCATCAGCTTCCACAATCGCCTTTAATTCGTCATTGTCGACCAAAGTCTTCGGACGACCGCGAGGTTTATTTTTCAGGTCGAAATTTCCAGAACGGAAGCGAGCAAACCAATAACAAGTGGTGCGTTGGTTTGTAGTGTTAGCTCCGTAAACGTCGTTGATGTTGCGTGCCGCTTGTGCCGCGTTGCTGCCACGACGGTACTCATATTCCATAATTACTCGAATTTTTAACGTATCCATGATGACGAAAAAGATTGAAATGCGAAGAAAATGTAACACTAATCAATAAACAAATGACTACTTTTAGAAAAAAAATCCATGTTTTTAAAATAAAATTAATTTGAAATTAGAATTCTTAGCCAAACAAAAATTATTTTGATTTGAAATGGCCAGTACTGCAGAACGGCAATTTCATAGGTAAAGACCTAATATTAGTATAAAATATAGATAAGTCTGAAATCGCCAACCCGTCTTGAGCAAGCGTGGTGATCAATGCTCTTGCCTTCTCTGTATGAGAAGAAGCCATTGCCCTGCAGTGAGGCAATAATAGCCTGGTATTATTATGTAACCGCATATCAGTGGTAACACTTGCACTTCGAAAATCGATGTACGTTTATTGATGTGCGGTTGACCGTACATCGTATCAATTTATTTATAACTAGCTGACCTGCCAGACGATGACCTGCATTTTTTTTTTTTTTTTGGGGTTTTAACTTGCCTCATGAATCACTCCGTTCATTGGTGGAAACTGTATGAAAATCCGTTTGGTAGTTTATGAGTTTATCGCGTTCACACAGACGGAGGCGGACTATGTTTTATAATGTGTAGTTATACCTTCAATTTAATTGCAACTGTGTAGGCTCGAAGACAGAAATAGCATAGTTATGGAAAAGGTCTGAACTTTGGACACCTAGACATAGGAATAATTATTGACATCGATATTTTTCAAATTTTTATTTTCCGACTTAAGTTAAATAGACTTTAAAAAGTTGCTAAAATAAATATTCTTACTACCGCCTGCTCTACTTACCCACCTATCAAAATCTCGATTATTAAGTAAAAAAAAATAAAATAAAAAAAAAAAAAGTTTATTGCATATTAAAAAACGTACACGGAAATGAACTCTTGACTTCCAAACTAAGTAGGACTTGTATTATGGAAGTCAAGGCGCTCTCTCATTATATATGCTTAATTAATACAATAAAAGTAAGGGATGCATGCAGCAAACAAAAAAATATTAAAATACCAAAAGAAAAATACCAAAAAAAAATAAAAAAGTAGGTAGGTATAACAAAATTAAGTTCATCGACTACTTGTGGAGTGTAGTATTGTCAGAAAGTGAGTGATTGTAGTGTTGTATTGTTTTTGAAACGTCACTAAAATTAATATACAGGGTGAAATTTTAATAGAAAGAAAAGAAAAGAAAGAAACATTGTTTATTCTGCTCAAATAAAACGCACATAAGAAAAAAAAAAATACCAATTACACACATGCAATGCAAGCAAAAGCCTCATACACAAGTTGTCAATTTTGTCCATTGGTTGATGGATGTCAGACCAAAAACAATTTTCAATTTACAACTCTACATTGCCTCTGCTCTGTGATATGAGCTCAGAATAATGTTGTGACACTGGGAAATGAGAAATGACAACAATCAATCAAAACAAAAACAAATCCGAATTTCAGTGGAAAAATCTTAGATTAATAGACATTCTATAATCTAAGGGAAAAATAATACTTTTATAACAAAAATAACAAGAACAAATTAATTCGTGCGTCGTCGTTGCTGATTTTCAGCAACTACCTCGAATGACGTAATGACGTCCCGCTGTGTGACATAGTAACTCAGAAAAGTCAAAAAAAAAAACAAAGTTGAGAGGTGTCAAGGGACACCCGGATGGAACAAAGTTCCTTTCGATTAACTAGTGAAGGAATTATAATATTTTTTTTTAAGTTATACCTAATAATATTTTTATTTATTATTAACAAATATAATGTAAAAATAAACTTAATCGTTCTATAAGAGAGAGAGAGAGAGAGACAGACAGAGAAACATGCGCACGTCGCACAGCTTACAATAGCTTACTATAGCAAAAAGTGTCGTTACAACTTTTCGTGAGAATTTTTTCCGTCTAGCCCCCTTTCACAACGCGCGATAAGGAACTTCGTTCCAAAATCAAAATCAAAAAGTTTTATTTCATTATTACACGTTACATCATAGAAAACAGTTGGAGGCGTCTCCTTTTAAGCATATTAGATGCCTGTGCCAGGAGGCGCCGCTCTTTCTTATCTCGCAAAGTAATGTGACAGTCTGTCGGTTACCCCAACTTAACAACAAAATATTATGATATTGTTTTAAAGCCAGCAAGCCAGCGCATCTGTCGAATCACTTGTGAGACATAAATTAAGAGCCTGAGTGTGGGGCTGACAGGTCGGATGCCATAATTCAACTAATTTCTAAAGTATTCGTAAAAATATCCTATTTCTAATTTTAAGAACAATACAACGTCGCATCTGTTGACTAAGTTCCAAGTGGTCCTAGGAAACAATAATTAACGAATGAGACAAAAAACGTTTGGGATATGGTATGGCGAGGAGGCTGGCGAAGGGTTCGCGGAGTCAAAATGTGGTGATTTTAGGATAATGAAGAGTAATGTGGGGCAGTTGGTTTTAGACCGCTTCTAGAGACGGACGTCCGATCTAGGCTAGTTAAGTTAGGAGTCATAGTGAATACCAAGAGGCCATGCCAGAGTGGGCTGTCGCAAGACAGCGAGTATTAGTTATTAAGTTAAATATAGTTAGGTTTAATCCCAGATTAGATTAATTTAGTATTTAATGTAGTATATGTGTGTGTGTATGTTGGAGCCACTAGTCGATGCAGGAGTACAGGCTAGTTAGTAAGTGAGTTGCCATCTAATTCCCTTCAAGGAGTTATTCGGTAAGTGTCATCTTTACTTAAGTTAACTTAATCTTTATTAATAGTGTGTATACATAGTAGTTACGGACTATACTATTATAATGTTATAATAGTCCTTGCAGGTTGATTTACGTTGAGACTTGATTGGTAACGGTTAGGTGATATTGCTGACGAGCGATTAATGATCATTTATTCCAGCAGGCAGCAGCTGCGTTTATTGTGCAATGGCGTAATTACTCTTACTTAATATCGTAATTTATAATTAATGCTTTGTTCTCTCGTATTATGTGTCCACCTCCTAATCTATACCTCAGTAGATTATTGTCACTTGCAGTTGGTTATAGGGAATCGGGGAAGGCCTTTCTCCGACATTAGACTTATGACAACTGATGACGATTACTGATCTCTAACTGACGCGCCATGTATCAAATCAAATCATGGAAGGCAGAACCGAAAATACTCAGTTCATTTAAAACAAACTAGGCTATAAAGCCGATCTGTAATTGGTTACAATTACAGCGCAACCAAACGTTAGTGATAATACCTACTTCCAAAAAGGCCTCGCTACAGAGCAGGTTGCGTGACGCCTGGTAATGCACATTTCCAGGGAGAGGGGTTAGGCATCACCAAGTACCCCAAACTGAATTGGTAGCCGTTTTAACAACGCTAGGGAGCCTGTCTCGAGAAACCCGTCCTGTAGGACTTTACCTAATTTTCGTCATTATTTATCGAGACATGTATTGGAAGCAGGACGGTTCACGCCCGGACTGCATCCTCGAAATGGGGAAGATTAAGGAAATGTGAAGTGACGATGTACCACTTCGGCGTATACCAGGTTCGATCGTAATGGGTTCTGCTAGAGACTGAGTCTACGAAGCGCTTGTGCATTGTGTTATTTTAGTAGAAAGGGGCTAGGTCGCCGTAAGGGTATCAATCATATTAGCACGCGTTTAGAATTACTCAACACTTGTCTTCCTCAATGGCTGTAGGACTTCGTAGTACTCTGTCTTAGGATTGAGTAAGACATTTATTTAGTGCTTAGGAAACGTGTTCTATTAGAATCGTATTAGTGTCCTCAGAGGTTCTATGCGTTAGGTCTAACAGAACACGTACTTGAGACAAATTGACGTTGTAAAACGGTTCCCGGTCTCTCTGAATTGGGTACATTGTAATCAGACAAATTAACGTAGTTATAAATAAAGGATTTAAGCGCAAGCGTAACGATCCCTTTCCTCATCTTCAGGAACGAGTTGCAGATACCAGCTCCCGCCTGCGAGAGGGGAGACGTTGGCGTTGCAACATTAATAATACTAAAACATAATTATATAAGACAGATACGTGTTGCTGGGGAGTTTGTTGCATCACTTCTTCTCCCCAGCCCAAACACTAGGAAGTGATGAAGGGTGGGGCGATTTGGACTGTCTATAAACCTTCAAGAGTTGATCCACAACTCTATTACAGATTGACCATTGAGGTTTGATTCTCTGTAACTATATTATCTAATACTTAATTCTTGAATTGTGTATTCTTTGCCTCCGGCCAATAGTAGGCTTTTAATAGAGTCTATCCAAACTATATTAAATAATGATTCTTGAGATTCGATTCTCATCTCTATTATCAAGTAATTCTTGATAAGTTGTATTCTTTATCTTAGACCAATAATTCGGTCAGACTGTCATGAACACGGGGTCTTGCAGATATACTTGTTGTGCAAGGGGTGAACTTCCAGGGGATGGGTGACCACAACTATCTTATATCCAGTCCAAGGACTGATAGGGACCATGTCTCCTTCAGAGCATGATGTTGACGCAATGCCGCTGGAACTGGCCGCCCCGTTGCTAGACAAGGACGGTCGCACGGTTACCGCAGGGAAGGCCGCTTCGTCACGATTATCAGTTCGCAAGAACTGCTAGGGAACATGTCTCCAACAGAGCATGTGTCGACTCAATGCCGCTGAATAGCCGCTTGGGTCACTTTATGGAAGTTTTGCTCTGAGTGCTCCGAGCGTAGATGTGAGGTATCGTGTGAGTAATGACTGATCAATTGCCTGTTACGCCAGCGTAAGGGTTACTCACAATTTTATATAACAATATACTTTGCATCCCTCTATTGTTTATCACCTTTGTAAAACCACATCCAATGTATTTTCATAACTATGAAATCATTCATCACAATCGGTGGGGGAGTGTCCAGTCTGGAGACGAGCTCTACAGGGTAGTGCGGGGTGGAGCACTACCTTTTCCCCATAGGGGAAACCGACCCAAACACTAATGTTAACATAAATTAGGAAAAACGAAATTTTTATCAAGTAGGGTAATCGAGGTACAGTCACATGTGGTGCTGCGTGACCAGGATTCTCGTCATTAAATGTACTGATTCACTTCAGTGCAACGAGAAAGAGCAGCTTATGGGTTACTACAATAATAACACAACGTAATTTTAAGGTTCTATTAATTGTTAGAGACGACAAGAGTTACAACGGCTACAATAACTTTTGTTAAATTAGGTAACGTTTTGATTATCGAAGTTGAATTTCTCAATTTATAATAGTGGGTTCAATTCCTGCTTGATGTATTGTTTTATTAGTGATTTTATTCCTGTGTCACGGCTTGTGGGTTAGATTCCTGCATGAGTTGTTAATTATAGTTCTAGATTCCAGTGCTATTGGATTCGATTCCAATTTGTTTGATGTTTTCCAATTTGAATGTGTGTGAGTGAGATTAGATATAAGACACCGTTATTACGGGTAAACCAAATATTATTAGTGACTAAGAACTACGAAGCGTAAAGCTTATAGAATGACAATCAATTTACCAAGTCTGCAGTGTAAGTGCTGACAGTTATAAAAAAACACGTGAATCACGTGTCTTCCGTTTGCGTAAAGTAAATGAGAGAGATGGGCGATTTTATAATGTTAAGATTAGTTACCTAGCGGTTTAAATTATATTTAAATTACTTATTAGTTTTAGCTAATAGGTTAGATTGTAATTGAATAAAGTATTGACTATCATCATAGGAATTAATTGCATTTTCCAACTCCGCAATCTACAGCCTATGCCATATATTTGAATGAATACTCGTGTGGACTTCTTTCAAATTCCAGGATGTTTAAGTCTTCTCTCGACTGCGACTACGCTATGTCTCGACCTTTGGTTCGCGGGTTGCGCTGGTTTATTGAGATTCTTCTGAATCAGCTGACATCGGCTGACTTCAACAGCACGGCTGTAGCGTGACTTCTGAATCGAAGCTAAGTTTCACGTTTATTAGACACTTCAGCTAACCGTAGCTTGTTATCTCACTAAATGTTATAGATTTATGTTTTAGGGCTATGTTATCAGTTCAAAGATGCTAGAGAATGTTCTTGTCAACATTTTATAATTTGATGTGATGGTTAACAGCACGGTGTGCTAATAAGCAAATACCTACTTATATTTTCTAATCAGTATCTTCTAGGCTCTTATTGGATTTCAAAACTGCTCTAACCTTTTAGAATCAGAGGGGGGTGTATTCAATTGGAATATACCTAATCTAATATGGTCATGTGCGGACTATTTCAGCTACACCTGGATGTGACTGCGGGCAGCTAACTAAGCTGACCCAGCATTAAGGTGCATAAAGCGAGACCTCTGTGCAGCGGCAACTGCGATAGGCCGAGTTTAGAACAAAGGAGCACCGGGTAACGTGACTCAATAACACAAATACTCTTAAAAGAGACCCTGGTATGTAAAACTACATTATAAGCATGCACAGGTTCTCGGAACTTACTTGAAGCGCGGTAAAGTAATTTTAATAATGTGACGAGAGTATTTTGGAGATGATTATGTTCAAATTAATATATTATGGAGAAATTACAGTATCGATTGAAGATGTTTCAGCGAAACAGTACCAAATTATAGCAGACGTTACATCTTATTGTCATCTTATTGGATTCATGTTCCAACTGGAATACTTATAAGTCATTATTTGATTAGATTAACCTAGCAGACCTGAATATTCTATTTATAATGCTGTCATTGGAAGGCTAAGTTCACCTTATTGTGAAAGCTCATCCGCTACACTGCGTCACGCGTCTGATTTTCAGAGGGGGGAATGTGACAGTCTGTCGGTTACCCCAACTTAACAACAAAATATTATGATATTGTTTTAAAGCCAGCAAGCCAGCGCATCTGTCGAATCACTTGTGAGACATAAATTAAGAGCCTGAGTGTGGGGCTGACAGGTCGGATGCCATAATTCAACTAATTTCTAAAGTATTCGTAAAAATATCCTATTTCTAATTTTAAGAACAATACAACGTCGCATCTGTTGACTAAGTTCCAAGTGGTCCTAGGAAACAATAATTAACGAATGAGACAAAAAACGTTTGGGATATGGTATGGCGAGGAGGCTGGCGAAGGGTTCGCGGAGTCAAAATGTGGTGATTTTAGGATAATGAAGAGTAATGTGGGGCAGTTGGTTTTAGACCGCTTCTAGAGACGGACGTCCGATCTAGGCTAGTTAAGTTAGGAGTCATAGTGAATACCAAGAGGCCATGCCAGAGTGGGCTGTCGCAAGACAGCGAGTATTAGTTATTAAGTTAAATATAGTTAGGTTTAATCCCAGATTAGATTAATTTAGTATTTAATGTAGTATATGTGTGTGTGTATGTTGGAGCCACTAGTCGATGCAGGAGTACAGGCTAGTTAGTAAGTGAGTTGCCATCTAATTCCCTTCAAGGAGTTATTCGGTAAGTGTCATCTTTACTTAAGTTAACTTAATCTTTATTAATAGTGTGTATACATAGTAGTTACGGACTATACTATTATAATGTTATAATAGTCCTTGCAGGTTGATTTGCGTTGAGACTTGATTGGTAACGGTTAGGTGATATTGCTGACGAGCGATTAATGATCATTTATTCCAGCAGGCAGCAGCTGCGTTTATTGTGCAATGGCGTAATTACTCTTACTTAATATCGTAATTTATAATTAATGCTTTGTTCTCTCGTATTATGTGTCCACCTCCTAATCTATACCTCAGTAGATTATTGTCACTTGCAGTTGGTTATAGGGAATCGGGGAAGGCCTTTCTCCGACATTAGACTTATGACAACTGATGACGATTACTGATCTCTAACTGACGCGCCATGTATCAAATCAAATCATGGAAGGCAGAACCGAAAATACTCAGTTCATTTAAAACAAACTAGGCTATAAAGCCGATCTGTAATTGGTTACAATTACAGCGCAACCAAACGTTAGTGATAATACCTACTTCCAAAAAGGCCTCGCTACAGAGCAGGTTGCGTGACGCCTGGTAATGCACATTTCCAGGGAGAGGGGTTAGGCATCACCAAGTACCCCAAACTGAATTGGTAGCCGTTTTAACAACGCTAGGGAGCCTGTCTCGAGAAACCCGTCCTGTAGGACTTTACCTAATTTTCGTCATTATTTATCGAGACATGTATTGGAAGCAGGACGGTTCACGCCCGGACTGCATCCTCGAAATGGGGAAGATTAAGGAAATGTGAAGTGACGATGTACCACTTCGGCGTATACCAGGTTCGATCGTAATGGGTTCTGCTAGAGACTGAGTCTACGAAGCGCTTGTGCATTGTGTTATTTTAGTAGAAAGGGGCTAGGTCGCCGTAAGGGTATCAATCATATTAGCACGCGTTTAGAATTACTCAACACTTGTCTTCCTCAATGGCTGTAGGACTTCGTAGTACTCTGTCTTAGGATTGAGTAAGACATTTATTTAGTGCTTAGGAAACGTGTTCTATTAGAATCGTATTAGTGTCCTCAGAGGTTCTATGCGTTAGGTCTAACAGAACACGTACTTGAGACAAATTGACGTTGTAAAACGGTTCCCGGTCTCTCTGAATTGGGTACATTGTAATCAGACAAATTAACGTAGTTATAAATAAAGGATTTAAGCGCAAGCGTAACGATCCCTTTCCTCATCTTCAGGAACGAGTTGCAGATACCAGCTCCCGCCTGCGAGAGGGGAGACGTTGGCGTTGCAACATTAATAATACTAAAACATAATTATATAAGACAGATACGTGTTGCTGGGGAGTTTGTTGCATCACTTCTTCTCCCCAGCCCAAACACTAGGAAGTGATGAAGGGTGGGGCGATTTGGACTGTCTATAAACCTTCAAGAGTTGATCCACAACTCTATTACAGATTGACCATTGAGGTTTGATTCTCTGTAACTATATTATCTAATACTTAATTCTTGAATTGTGTATTCTTTGCCTCCGGCCAATAGTAGGCTTTTAATAGAGTCTATCCAAACTATATTAAATAATGATTCTTGAGATTCGATTCTCATCTCTATTATCAAGTAATTCTTGATAAGTTGTATTCTTTATCTTAGACCAATAATTCGGTCAGACTGTCATGAACACGGGGTCTTGCAGATATACTTGTTGTGCAAGGGGTGAACTTCCAGGGGATGGGTGACCACAACTATCTTATATCCAGTCCAAGGACTGATAGGGACCATGTCTCCTTCAGAGCATGATGTTGACGCAATGCCGCTGGAACTGGCCGCCCCGTTGCTAGACAAGGACGGTCGCACGGTTACCGCAGGGAAGGCCGCTTCGTCACGATTATCAGTTCGCAAGAACTGCTAGGGAACATGTCTCCAACAGAGCATGTGTCGACTCAATGCCGCTGAATAGCCGCTTGGGTCACTTTATGGAAGTTTTGCTCTGAGTGCTCCGAGCGTAGATGTGAGGTATCGTGTGAGTAATGACTGATCAATTGCCTGTTACGCCAGTGTAAGGGTTACTCACAATTTTATATAACAATATACTTTGCATCCCTCTATTGTTTATCACCTTTGTAAAACCACATCCAATGTATTTTCATAACTATGAAATCATTCATCACAATCGGTGGGGGAGTGTCCAGTCTGGAGACGAGCTCTACAGGGTAGTGCGGGGTGGAGCACTACCTTTTCCCCATAGGGGAAACCGACCCAAACACTAATGTGGACATAAATTAGGAAAAACGAAATTTTTATCAATTAGGGTAATCGAGGTACAGTCACAGTAACATGCTACGAGTACTAACAAAATAAGTAATTAATTTTTAAGTAAGTAATTTTTTTCACAGAGGTACGTGTGGGTCTAATGGTTGTTTTCCTCTTAAAGGGACATTTTGCACATCATTACGAACAACGTTTACTATGGGACCAAACCTGAAATCGCGAAAAAAAAATTTGCTGCTCCCTACATTTTGACGAGTTTACTGAACTGCTGATTTTTTTTCGCGATTTCAGGTTTGGTCTCATAGTAAAAGTTGTTCATAATGATGAGTACAATGACCCTGAAAGAGGAAAACAACCATTAAAATTTCACCCTGTTTATACGGCCTGCTCTGTTCATCTAAGTATTAAAACGCGTGTAGTCATGGGATTTACAACATATACTTCCCCTCCTTCGTAATCGGGTATACAAAACTAATTTCCTGTGACACATCAAACGCCATTTAAATCTGAAGGAAGTACGGAGTTCAGACAGGCTTCGAGTGAAGTAGGGGTTATAATATTATACATTACCTATACAGAAAAATATACATATAGCTTACTAGCTTTGGCCAGCGGTATCTCCCGCGTAGAGGTCGGAACTTGTAAATTATCACACGGGAATGTACACACAGCAGCAGGTCAAGTTACTACAAACTGTCAAATTTTCTCATTCGATTTTGAACTTAACCATCAACATTTTAAGGTTTAAAATCAGTTGGGGTCGACTTACAGTCAACCCGGATGCAGCTGAATACCAGTTATTACACGGAGCAAGTGTCTCCCACAACCCAGTTATTGGGTACCCCTTAGTAAGACTGTTTGTCGACTTTCGGGCTTCTGACGACCCGTAACGACATACCCGTATCAAATATGGTCCCGACTGTCATTCGAGGATATTCGTGATTTCCGAGGCACGGAGGCATGTAAAGATGTTCACCGATCCACGGACCAACCGCGGCAAGCATAGACCTGACCAATCGATTGACCCGTACGGCTGTTATACTTAGCCACAAGCACACAAACTGTTCTGTTTGAATTGTGAGTTGTGTTAAAGAGGAGTCTTCAACACAACTAACAGTTCAAATAGTACAGTTTACTAACAGGTTACCATTACCTGAGCAATAATTTGGACATGAAAGCTCTTCCGGCCTATTGCCCTGCCCCAGTTTTCTAAGAAGGCGGGTCGGGTAGTCGTGCGAACTCTTTAGCGACGCACGAATAACCAGCGTTCATGGTCAGCCAATTATATTGAGATTTCAGGTGCTGTTTACTCTGACGGAATCGTTTATTTTTTTCTATAGAAAATTTTATTGATTTTCTTGACTTTGAACTGTCGTTACTACACACATCAAAAGTGTCTAGGGATCAACATATATTTTTGCAATAACTTTTCTCCTGATTGATATTAATTAAAATTTTCTTTAAGGATTCATCAAATAAAGTGTTTTCGTTTGTCACAGTAACGATAAACCAAGTCACCTTTGCATTAATAAAGAAATTTGCCATTTTCC
The DNA here is from genome assembly GCA_946251885.1 of Cosmia pyralina. Lineage (NCBI taxonomy): Eukaryota > Metazoa > Arthropoda > Insecta > Lepidoptera > Noctuidae > Cosmia > Cosmia pyralina. The sequence goes on from OX276357.1 coordinate 22,195,234, forward strand.
TAATAAAGGGATTTTTGACATTTGAACCACTAACATTAAAGTTCGAAAAAAAGACTGAAATAACAGTTTTCTTTAAAATTTTATTGGGTAACTTAAACAATTAATAATCCGTGTTTCTACCGCGAACACTAACAACACAAGAACATCGGTTTGGCATACTCAAAATGAGTTCATCCAAATCACGCTGTGGAATGGCCGCCCATGTTCGTTGCAACAACAAAAAAAGGTCTTCTTGCGACTGGATACCCTCCATATTCGGCAGAGCTCTTCTCTGTAGCATATCCCATGCATGCTCAATCGGGTTCAAGTCTGGCGACTGAGCAGGCCAGGGCAGGACATTGATGTTAGCTGCGGCGAGAGTCTGTCTTACAACTCTTGCGGTGTGCGGTCGTGCATTATCATGCATTAACTGAAATAAGGGACCGATTTGCACTTGTAGAGGAACGATGACGTCTGATACAATCGTCTCAGCATAAATTTGAGCGTTGAGGTTGCCTCTGATCCAAATCAACTCAGTTCTTCCGCCGATCCAAATACCCGCCCATACCATGATGGTTCCACCACTATAAGGATGGACTTCCTGGCAGGATTTTAATCGCTGTTGGCGTCCAGGGGTTCTCCAGTGTCGTATACGTCTTGTATCCGGTCTCATACCAAAACGAGACTCATCAGAAAAGCACACGAAACGCCATTGTTCTTCTGCCCAATTTCTGTGTTCAAGAGCCCATTGATATCGAATCCTACGATTGTGCATTGCTATAGGTGGTACCCGTAGCGGTCTTCGGGAATGAAGGTTCACTTCATGCAAGCGGTTTCTGACTGTTTGGTCGCTAATTAAGTTCCCTGAAGAGTGATGAAGCCTCACGGCTAACATCATGGCGGTTATAGTTGGAGCTCTTCGAGTTAAGATTTGAATGTATCGGTCTTGTCTCCGTGTGGTGCAGCGATACCGTCCTCCATGGCGCTCAGCCACGGTACCAGTGCTTCGGTAACGTGTCCAAAGTCGACTGATAACACTCTGACTTGTATTCAGAGCTAAAGCCACAGTACGTTGCCGGGAACCAGCTTCTATCATTCCCACGGCTCTGAGCATTTCTTCCCTGCTTAAATGACGTCGCCGCTCCATAATAACGTTGGTTTTAATCAGTAGTAGGGAAACAGTAGCACTAATAATGTCTTCAATGCGTTGTATGTTTTTATAGGGAAAATATTGACAGCTGATTTTCATCTTTTACTCGAATTTGATTCACAGTTCCTGATTCAAATTATGAAATGCACCAAAAAGGATCCATATAAATTTATAAAATCATAAATTTATTACAAAGCCACATCTCAATCTCAAGAAATCCGCATAAAAATGCTTGATCCCTAGACACTTTTGATGTGTGTACATATAAAGAGCGGGCATTACGAATAATTGACATAGCCCGAAGAAATGTCAAACTTTAGTGGCAACTTTAGTGGAAGGGGCATATTGATCGCAGAACAGATGGCGATGGGGCTGAAAGGTTCTGGAGTTCCGGAAGACGTACGACGGACAACGTTGGAAGGCCGCCCATAAGGTGAACCGATGACTATGTGAAGGCCACAGGAACTAGCTGGTTGCGAGAAGCACAGAACAAGTCAAATGGCGGTGCTTGGAGGAGGCCTGTGTCCAGTAGTGGACGTCGGAAATGTTGATGAATGGTGATAAAGCGTTGAGGATGAACTAAACCTAGCATCTGATCTAGTAAATATGACTTATTCATGTTATAATTCATAGGCATTACCTTAACTTGGCTGAGGAGCTCGTGGCTAAGTAATAACAGCCGCACAGGTTGATCCAACAGGTTAAGCTACGCTTGCCGAGGTTGGTCAGTGGAGGGGTGACCATCTTTACATACCGAGACTCCTCCGTGCCTCGGAAAGCACGTTAAGCCGTTGGTCCCGGCTGTCATTCGTGGATCTTTGACAGTCGTTACGGGTCGTCAGAAGCCCGAAAGTCTGACAACCAGTCTTACCAAGGGGTATCGTATTAGCCAGTTACTGGGTTGTGGAGGTCAGATAGGCAGTCGCTCCATGTAAAATACTGGTATTCAGCTGCATCCGGTTAGACTGGAAGCCGACCCCAACATAGTTGGGAAAAGGCTAGGCAGATTGATGCCAGCGTGCTTATGCTGTCACTCAAACCGTAAGTATTTTTTGCAAAAGTTCACGGGGCCAACCACCACTTCTTAAAGCAGTATTATTTTAATGTTACTTCAGTGTGAGAAAGAGATGGAGCTATACAGGTCGTCTAGCTCCATTTCTTTCCCACACTCATGTAAGATTAAAATAATACTGCTTTAAGAGGTGGTGGTCTAGCTCCACGTCTGTCGACGTAGTGTCGCATTTGGGCAGGCAAACATATGGCCAACATGATACTATGTCGTGAGACGTTTGTCATTTAGTATATAAAATTATACTACCATAAAGTGGTGTCAGGGTAAGTGCTCACTGTCAGCGACCGTGTTAATTTATTGTCGTTCTACCGTCTCCACTCTCCACCTTGTATTTAATAAAGCAACATAGTTAGTAGCCAGGTTTCAAACCTGCGACTAACATTCCAAAAACCGCTTCATCGTAAAGTCACTACTAATTTCTAACACGCCAAGCTTCATCTTACTACAAACTTAATATTCAGACGGTGGCACACCAAGCAATTCCAGGTGTTATAGCCTGCAGCGTACCCCCGAGTGTAGCCTATGGTTAATCTAGATTGGATTGGGACTCGAAGCCTCTGAGTCAGGATAACTAGGTGGATGTGAAGTATTTTGTGAAACTATTGCACTTCATTTTTACCCGACTGCCCCAGAAGGAGGGTAATGTTTTTAGAGAGTATGTATGTAATAATGTAAGTCTATTTCTTTGGTGGCCTGATGGGTTTTAACATATTATTATGAGGTGTCATTAGATTCGTCCTAATTGTGGGAGTGACATAGGCTATATTTGTTTTTTAAAAAAAAGGGAGGGGAAACTTTTTTTTTAAAATAAATAACAACAATATTGGTATCAAATACAAGCTTGTTTAGCTTGTTTTTCTCTTTTCGGTTATGTGTTTTTGCAATCGGGTTTTTTGTTTTTTTTTTAATATTTTGCTTTATTCTCTTTTCAGATACGTGTTTTTGCAGACGGGTTTTTGTTTTTTTTTTAATAATTTGTTTGGTATACGTGTTAACCTGTGGTGTGAATAGCGTGACTGAAATTATGTTCTTATTTAAAGGTATCAAAATATCCTTATGATATTTCTTAAATATAACATGACGCCTGTAATACCCGAAAGTTGAGGCATAGGTGTAGCTACATCACACCCATATTTCGCCAGTAATGCTCAACTCCCGTGTAATAGGGGGCGCGCCTATTGCCATCAACCGGGCACAAATCCAGACTCTGGGCTACTAGTGACAAATTCCAGATGGAAAAACTAAATAACACTTTGCCCGACCTGGGAAACGAACCCAGGGTCTCATGTTCAGCAGTAGCGCTTGTGACCACTTATAACACTTTGCCCGCCCTGGGAATCGAACCCAGGGCCTCATGTTCAGCATTAGCGCTTCTGACCACTAATAACACTTTGCCCGACCTGGGAATCGAACCTAGGGCCTCATGTTCAGCAATAGCGCTTGTGACCACTAATAACACTTTGCCCGACCTGGGAATCGAATAGAATAGAATAGAATAGAATAGAATAGAAAGATGTTTATTTCCCTGGTTCATATGTTACATTATGTCCACAGGTCGGTGGTGTATACCGCCTGTGGGTGTGTCAGCTACTTACAGTCTACCTATGTTTGTCTGAGAGAGATCTATATAAGTGTAGTGTAGTGTGTGCTGTGTGCTTGTTAATGTGTACAGAATAAATTTATATAAATTTATAATGTTGTTCTATATTGCCCTATCCTATTTACAGCTATTTACTATTTATGGGGACGTGGAGCGGTCTTTCGATGGCTGAGCAGCCGACTCCTGTCTTTTTTTGGTACATAGTCGATTTCACCTAGTCTAGTATTAGTTAGGAGGGGGTTGTGCTGTCCGTATCCGAGGTAGGCGTCACCAGGGGTCTCTAGATCCTCGATGTGCATTTCGCGGAGTCGGCGCAGCATGTCCTCGTTTAGGTCTTGTGCACGGAGGTGCCATGGATCCCAATCGAGCATATCCCAGAGTAGTGAGGTTTCTAGGCGTCTTGGGAATTGTCCGCTGGTCTTGAGAGCCATTCGATATTGGCGTTCAATTTTTAGTAAATTGCTCTTACTGTAACGTGAGAGTAGTTGTACTACGCCATAATCCAATATAGGAAGTAGGCAGGCCTGAATGACAGCAAGTTTCACAGTCATATCCGTCTTGGCGTGCCAGCCTATGATAGGGGCTAGCGCGCCGCGTGCTCGTCGCGCCTTCTGCACGACGTAATCTGTCTGTTTGCCCATAGTCATGGTCTTATCTAAGTGTACGCCCAGATATTTTATGCTATTTTTATATTCTATTACCTCGTCTTTGATGCGAATGGTTCTGCGGTAGTTTCTCTTGTGAGTGAACATAGCACACTCCGTTTTGTCTACATTGCATTTTAGCCCCCAGCGGCGATAGTAGTCGATGACGGTGTCGGCGGCCCAGCCCGCGCGTAGTGTCGCGCAGTTCGGGTCGGGAGACCTGTTAAGGATGCACAGATCATCGGCGTATTGCGAGAGCTTGAGTCCGCGTATACGGTCCCATTGGTCCCAAACGTCGTGCACGTACAGATTGAAAATGACCGGACCCAGGATAGAGCCCTGGGGGACCCCGTATGGCACCAGTTTTTCATCGCCTTTAGTGGTTCTGAAGCGTCCGTAGGTTTTGCGACCGCTCAAGTAATTCTCTATGAGTTTGATGATGTTGTTCGGGACGTTAGCTGTTTGAAGCTTCTTCGTCAGACCTTCATGGTTTATTGAGTCGAAGGCCTTCGAAAGATCCGTCAGGACCATGGCCACATTTTCCCTCACTTCCAGCGCATCCGTAATGAACTTGCCGGTGCGAAGGATCTGAGTGCCTGTTCCTCTGTTCTTGGTGAACCCATGCTGGAACGGCGGTTGGAGTCTGTCGGCCGTCTGTCGCAGGCGCGACAAGAGCAGGCGTTCGTGTAATTTACCCATGATGTTTAGGAGAGTGATGGGTCGGTACGATTTGGCGTCTCGGTGATTCTTGCCCGCTTTATGTAGGAAGATGCACTCCCCGATTTTCCATCTGTTGGGATAATAACCTGTCAGTAACAGGTAGTCAGCTACCACTTTGTACCTAATGAGAAAGGGGTCGCCTCCGAGTTTGAGGGCGTCTGCTTTGATTTTGTCCGGACCAGGGGCCTTCTTATTTTTAAAGCGTCTCAGCGCGAATCTGATTTCCTCTATGGAAGTGGGGTCGAGAGGCTGGAACGGTGTGGTCTTCTCTGTGCTCTTATCTTCGTTATTTATCTCGGCTTCTGTGACGATCGCTGCGTCGACCAGGGCGTCAATGGTTTCTTTCTCACTGTTGCAACCCTCAATGTGGGGGAGTCTCTGTACTGGAGCCTTCAGGTTGCGTTGGATTCGCCACATCTGGGCTCTATTGTTCTGTGGATCGTTTATTATCCGGGTCCATTTATCACTGTTATATTCCACGAGTCTTTGTTGGACCTGGCGTTTCAGATGATTATAGGTTCTTTTTTGTTCCGTTATTCTGTCATGGTTGAAGCGTAGTCGCCACGCTTTACTTTTTGCTTGGTTTCTTTTGTCTATCAGTTTATTAATCTCTTCTGGAAGTTGATCTCTTCTGTTGTTTTCATGTAGTGGCGCATACTCATCCAAGGTTTCTGTGATGGCTTTTTCCAGTTGTAGTATGTATTGCTCGCATTCTACGTCGGTTGTGATTTCCTTTGGCAGGTGCGTGGTTTTATCCCACAGGGTTAGTTGGAATTGTTGTCTGATTTCTTCGTTGTTTGCAACAGCGCGGGTATTTCTTACCAGTGTTTTCTCTCTGTCTACCACTATGCTTAGGTCCAGTAACCAGGGCATATGATCGGAGCCAACGGATGTTGTTTGTCGGCATGTTATGGTGTCGAAAGCTTGCACATCGTGTGAGAAGATGGCTGCATCGAGGATGCCATAGCCCGCACTGTTAGGTCGCGAGGGTAGGCCTGTATGGTGTATGGTGCAGACGTCGGAGTTACAGAGGTCGCGGACGAGTATACCCGCTCCTTCGTCTCTCGTCTGGTTGAGTGCGGTCATTTTAAGGTTGAGGTCCCCGATGGTGATGTTTGGGGCTTCGGTTATGATGTCTTCTAGCTCATCATTAAGCGCTGCGGCGTCGAAGTGCTCTGATCTGTGCGGTATATATATACCCTTAATTTTTAGGGAATCTCCGGTCAGATGATCATAAGTGAGGTTAATAGCGACGCCTTCAATGAGTCGATCTCTTTCTTCGGTACCTGGGGTTACGTCGGTCTGACTCCAGCGTATTCCTCGCATCACATACATGGCTGTAGTTAGATGCGACGCGATTGAATGCGTGATCTTGTCGTAGTTTAGGAGATTCATGCGGATTTTGGAAAAGTCCACCCGGCACTCGTTGACTACGATTATATGTGGTTTATAACGATCGGCTAAGGATTTTAGCTCAAGGGCTTTACCTTTCAATCCTTGCGCATTGAGGTGCAGTATGCGCAACTTATGATATTGATTTCTCGGATTATTTGTTGAGAATTTTTATGAGGATTTCGTGTTGTAGCTGTAGCTGGTGTAATATCTGTTTCATAGTTGTTTCTAGCCCTTGCCCTAGGGGCTCCATGCTGTTTTCTGTGTTCGTTTTCGTTGTGTGTTCATTTAGTTGCATTGGTGGCTGGTGCTGTGGTTGTGATTGTGATTGGGGCGCCTGTTTGGGTAACAGTGGAAATTGTGAAGTGGAGGTTATGTTCACGTACGAGACGTTTTCTCGACGGTATCTCAGTGCTGCATATCTGCGTTCAGCTGCTTCTCTTTTTTTCCTTTCTTTTTCTTCGTGTTGTGCCAATTGACGGTTCACTGCCTTCTGGAACTTCTCGCATTTAGCTTGGTTGGCCCCATGGCCCGGTTTTTTGCATGATGTGCATACTTCTATATCTACGCCTTCTTCGTTTTGAATTGTGGAGGTGGGGTGTTTCTTCTCACCGTGACACGCCGATGTCGCATGCGTGAAGACGAAACATTTCTTACATTGTACTACTCTCCTGGGGTCGTCTTTGTATTCTTGAGGCTTCATGCTGAAGGCTCCGAAGTACGCATGCTTTGTTGTCTTCATAAGCGTGGCGATTTCATCGTATGAGTGGGCACTATCAAAGATAAATAATTGTAGGTTACCTTTAATTGTTCTCATTTTGATCGGTCTCACACCAATGCACCTCTCCATTTCCTCAAGGCATGCCTCATACGTCTCATCGTAGATGTTCGTGATGAGCACAACCTTCGTCTGATGGGTCTGCTCGGCTTTTGGGACGCGTGCCACGAAGCGGAGCCCGTCGTCGAGTTTCCTCAACTCCTCTATAATTATATTCCTCATGTCCGCGGTGTATACGCGGATCGTGATAGTTCTTTTGTTACTAGCCATTGCGTTTCTTGCTCCATGCTCTGTGGTTATTTTTCTAATTTTGTTAAGGTATTCCGGATCATTGATTTTCTTGACGTCTGTTATGATTATATCGGGGATGTGAGTGGATGATGTGATCACTCTCGGTTGTCGCTGGGTCGCTGTCGAGTTAGGAGTGACGGGACCTCTCTTTCTCTTCTTTGGTTTAGGTGAAGTAAAAGTCGCATGGGCGTGGTCTATTTCCCTTTCCAATTTGTCTTTGTACTCCTCTTCGGTGGAAAGCGAGGAGAAACGGTTGCTTGTTTTTATGGGCTGTCGCTGCGAGGCGACGGTGACGGCCGGACTGGCGGCGCGCGCTTGCGCCGTCGCGTTACCTAACTGAGTCGCGGAGTCGGCGCGTAGAAGCGTCGAGACGGTCATGTCCTCGCGCGCGCGCGCGGTGGGTTCGACATTGCGAGCTCGCGCATCAGCGGCGGCTTCATTCGGTTTCGTTCGCGCGGCGCCTGCGGTCACGCCGCCGGGCGCCGTCGCAGCAATCGCGCCACCAAAGGCGTGACGCGGTGTCCGGTGAGTGGGGCGGCCCGACCCACACAGTGACAGCTCAGCCCTTGTACTTTGGGTCCTCGGTACCTCTCTATATTTTGATACTATTTTGTTCACTGTTCCACATTCACAGGTCACGTTTTCTTCACTTTCAAGTCCTATAATTGGCATGTACTTAACATTTAACTGTCCGTTGCACTTGCGGCAGTCTATCTTATTTATTTTGCAGAAATTTATATTACACGAATAGATATTAATTTCGTTTACACTGTTCACTAGGTGTCCGTTTGAAATATTTGCTAAAGTTTTTATAAAACATTTCACGGCACTTCTTTTGTTACACAATCTACAAGTTAATTGTTTAATCTTAGTTTGGAGTCCCTGCCACTCGTGGAATTTTTTAATTACGTTAATTTTAGCGCAGTACCAACAAGCAACTGCGTATTGTCCTTCATTGTCCGGGGAAACTTCACTTACACTAACTAATTTATAGTAACTGTTATTTTTATTGTTAACAATTGCACTGTCCGTGTCCATTTCACTAGTTTCACTGTTTCCGGGAGGGCCTAAAGAGCCTCCCCTAGTCTCCACACTCATATGAGCGCAAACTGATGTAGGTAGTCTTATAAAAATATTGCGTCACTCGAGGCAACAGGCACGGAGCGCGTGAGAGCTCCGTGCGCACGTCCACTCGCCACGGCTACTCTCGCGAGACTCAGGGAATCGAACCCAGGGCCTCATGTTCAGCAGTAGCGCTTCTGACCACTAATAACACTTTGCCCGACCTGGGAATCGAACCTAGGGCCTCATGTTCAGCAATAGCGCTTGTGACCACTAATAACACTTTGCCCGACCTGGGAATCGAACCCAGGGCCTCATGTTCAGCAGTAGCGCTTCTGACCACTAATAACACTTTGCCCGACCTGGGAATCGAACCCAGGGCCTCATGTTCAGCAGTAGCGCTTCTGACCACTAATAACACTTTGCCCGACCTGGGAATCGAACCTAGGGCCTCATGTTCAGCAATAGCGCTTGTGACCACTAATAACACTTTGCCCGACCTGGGAATCGAACCCAGGGCCTCATGTTCAGCAGTAGCGCTTCTGACCACTAATAACACTTTGCCCGACCTGGGAATCGAACCTAGGGCCTCATGTTCAGCAATAGCGCTTGTGACCACTAATAACACTTTGCCCGACCTGGGAATCGAACCCAGGGCCTCATGTTCAGCAGTAGCGCTTCTGACCACTAATAACACTTTGCCTGACCTGGGAATCGAACCCAGGGCCTCATGTTCAGCAGTAGCGCTTCTGACCACTAATAACACTTTGCCCGACCTGGGAATCGAACCTAGGGCCTCATGTTCAGCAATAGCGCTTGTGACCACTAATAACACTTTGCCCGACCTGGGAATCGAACCCAGGGCCTCATGTTCAGCAGTAGCGCTTCTGACCACTAATAACACTTTGCCCGACCTGGGAATCGAACCTAGGGCCTCATGTTCAGCAGTAGCGCTTGTGACCACTTATAACACGAAGAGTACAGGGAAAGAATGATCTAAGTCACCCTAAAACTCTTTTTGAGTTAGTAACGCCATCTTGTTCGTAATACGCTAAGCTTGCTTACCTCAAAATATGAAAAGGGCAAAAACGTTCGTATTCCCGAAAAAATGTCTTTAATATTTCGGCCTAAAAGTTATTAGTGATCATAGTCCCTTGATTAAAATGTGAAAACGATCATAGTCATACGACATTGATCGTTTATACAAGTTTTCGAACGAATTTCTAAACGTCAAGAAGACAGTTGACGTTTCGTGTTATTCGTATTTTTCTCAACAACTGTTTTGTACAAAATTTGCGCCGATCAGTTAATTTATAAGGATTTAAGTCATGTCTGAAAGTGAATGTAGTAAGGATGATGATGTGGACAATAGCACATTTTCAACATGACTTTGATCATTATTTCAATTTATTTTTGTGTGTTAATTAAGATATTAATAAAATATAATCTATATAACTACTATTTTTTTCTTTTTTATGTATAAAACAATATCCTAAATATATCAGTAGTCATCCTTGTATAAAAAAAAAAATTAATGTGTTACATTTATTAATTAAACACTAGTCTATAAAGTTAAAAAACAGTATTTCTAACAATTAGCGTAAAGTGACTTTGATCATTCTTTTCCTGTGCTCTTCCTTTGCCCGCTCTGGGAATCGAACCTAGGGCCTCATGTTCAGCAGTAGCGCTTGTGACCACTTATAACACTTTCCCCGACCTGGGAATCGCACCTAGGGCCTCATGTTCAGCAATAGCGCTTGTGACCACTAATAACACTTTGCCCGACCTGGGAATCGAACCCAGGGCCTCATGTTCAGCAGTAGCGCTTCTGACCACTTATAACACTTTGCCCGACCTGGGAATCGAACCTAGGGCCTCATGTTCAGCAATAGCGCTTGTGACCACTAATAACACTTTGCCCGACCTTTTTCTCTTTTTTTTTTTTTTGTGGATGGGAAATCATCAAATGACTTCTCCCGCTCTGGGCGGGAGAGCGGGAGGGCGTGTCAGACTTTTACTGACTAAAACCCACCCATGTTCCTTCAGTTGCCCGTGCCAGGGCCACGGAATCTCTTTCGAACTACCCGCGACCCCGGCGGCATCGGCCCAATTGACCCCGTCACTGCTGACATCTCTTTGAGGCGCGCGTGGAATACAACGCGCCGTCGACCCGGGCCTGGTCCTTACCGGACGGCGAGCTGCCCATTACTCGTCGTCCGTAAGCCCGCGCCTACGGTGGCCGGGAATCGGCAATCGATTCCCGCCGCCCAGGGCGTCTCCTACGGCGGCTAGGGGCGCGAGGGCGCGGCTGTTGCCTCTCCCTCAGCGTTCCGCTTCCTCCTTCGCGAGCATTACTGCTTCGCAGAAGGAGGTGACGGCCTCCCATGCACTCTCGCTCCGCACCATGGCCTGGACCAGGTTTGGTCACGAGAGATCGCCGCCGCCGATCGCCTTCGTGAGAACACGGCGGTGCTCCGCTCAAGCCGGGCAGACCTCCACTGTATGCTCCACCGTGTCCTCCGGGCGATCCACACAATGGTGACACCCGGGCGTTTCCTCCCGCCTTATCCGAAACAGGAACCTCCCGAAACAACCGTGTCCGCTGAGGACCTGCGTCAGGCGGAAGGTGAGGCGGCCGTGGCGCCTCTCCAACCACTCCTCAAGGAGGGGACTTATCGCCGCAATTGTGGCGGAATTGAACCCAGGGCCTCATGTTCAGCAGTAGCGCTTGGTTGCTTTATGTTATTTCTTATTGCTGAAATCCTACTAGTATTATAAATGTGAAAGTTTGTGAAGATGTTTGGATGTTTGTTACTCAATCACACAAAAACGGCTAAAGGAATTTAAATGAAATTTGGCACACAGATAGTTTATAAACTGGATTAACACATATGATACTTTTTATCCCAGTAGTAGGTTCCCGTGGGAACGGCTAGTTAATAGGTCTTTACCTATGAAATTGCCGTTTTGTATGAAAAAATTTAAACGAATTTTTTTCATGCATTTTTAATTTGTATTAATCGAAGTAATCCTATGCAATCAATGCATCTTTGCCAACGCAATGGTAGTTTATTGATGCCCTTCTTAAAGAAATCAACTGGACGGGAGGCAACAAATTCTTCAAAGGCATTTTGGACTGCCTCTCGGATATTGAATTTTTTTCCCGCCAAAAAGTTAACCAAATTCTGGGAAAAGTAGTAGTCTGTAGGCGCAAGGTCTGGTGAGTAGGGCGGATGACGGAGAGCTTCCAACCCCAGTTCTTGCAACTTGGAGACCGTCTGCTGTGTAGTATGAGGTCGCGCGTTGTCGTGCAGGAGCAGCGGACACGAGCGATTGACCAATGCTGGTTGGAGATGTGCCAGCTTCTTCATCATTGTGTTCAGTTCTTCACAGTACACATCTGAAGTAATGCTCACCCCGTTTGGTAAGAAGCTGTGATGAATCACACCGGCGCTAGACCACCAAACAGTGACCATCACTTTTCTAGGGGTAAGTTTTCGTTTAGGGCATTGTTTAGGTGCTGAACCAGGATCCAACCAACTTGCTGAGCGCTTGCGGTTATCAAACAGAATCCATTTTTCATCGCAGGTAATAATGCGGTTCAAAATTCCTTCATTTGTGTGTTTGTTGAGCAGTGCAAGGCACGTCTCGACGCGTACTTCGCGCTGGCGATCATTGAGTTCGTGGGGCACCCATTTGTCAAGCTTTTTTACCTTGCCAATTTGACGCAAATGGACCAATATTGTTTTGACGCTAACGTCGAAAGCTGCTGCTAATTCAGCCGTAGATTGTGTTTTGATTTGAAATGGCCAGTACTGCAGAACGGCAATTTCATAGGTAAAGACCTAATATAAATAAGGGTATTGATTCACTGAAAAAATGGCCTATAGCACTACATTGCACTATGTCTGTTACCTCGAAACGACACTGAATAGTCTCAACAAATTATTTTGAAACTAAAAGACGATTGATAAATTATTTGAATCATACAAAAGTTAAAAAAAAAATATTACTTACACACACCTTGTAAATGAGAGAGGTTTTCTTTTTGAGTATTAAAAAAAAACATAGTTTCCGTTGTCATACAACGTGGCAATGCTGCCAGCCTTTTGGGCACTTTTCCTGTTGACAGCGATGCGGACGAATTTTTTGATGCCCTATGATCCTTTCCGCTCTTTTTTATGTACCATGTACATATTATTATTTTAAATCTGTTAGTTTATTTAATATGTACAAACAAATATATTTATTATGTTCCTTTGGTTAATAAACTTGAAACTTGGCAAAGTTTCCAAGAACTATGTAGATGGTGTTAGAACTGACTAACGTTACTAGGTGCCAAAGAGTATAATAATAATAACGGTAGCTAGGTGCCAAAGCCAAAATGTCATTGTGATTTTCAAAATGTCACTGTGATGTGATGTGACGACAATGACATGACATTAATTACTTTTTCATGTACCTATTCGCCACAGCCAGCTTTTCGTGGGAGGGTAACAAACGTATCAAAGTGTGGTGCTCTATTCTATGATATGGAAATTAAAATAATTTAAAGTGAATCTGATGTATTTCGATAACATGTATGACGTGCATAAGTGCTTATATTAAATGAATATTATATTATTCTGTGTCGTCTCTATCAGACACTGTTCCATATACAAAGGACTTCGCTTTTGAAAATATGAACCTGTTATCTGTGGGATAGAGACTTGACACAGAAGTCACCCCAAATGTGACCGTAAAAACCATTTCAAAACTTTTTTTTTTTCTTAACCTATACTGCCCACTGCTGGGCAAGTCTTCCCCATACTTTTTCCATTCATCTTTATCTACTGCCTTTTCCGACCGATTGGTTGGTTGGTTGGTGGGTTGTTAAGAATGAGTCTAGGTCATCGCACCAGCGTTTCTTAGGCCTGCCTTGGTGACGACGCCCATCTTTAGGTATTTTAAATTATCTGCGGAAAAAATATAGTATTTTATTATAGTAGTTCCGGTCGTAGGTTCGAACCCTGACAGGTTCTTTACTTTGTGTAAATTATTTCATCACTACTGCACTCAAAACGGTGAAGGAAAACATCTTGAGGGGACCGGCATAGAACCAAAAAACTTTTTTACAAAAAAATACAACCGACTTCCAAAAACTAAACTACAAAGTAAAAAATAACTTTAATTTCGGAAGTTGGTGTCTAGTTAAATGTATTTTCGTTTTTGCCACCGACTTCCGAAATTAAAGTTATTTTTCACTTTGTAGTGTAGTTTTTGGAAGTCGGTTGTATTTTTTTGTAAAAAAGTTTTTATTTTTCACTTTTTAGTTGTGGTACCTAATAAAGAGTATTCTATTCTATTCTACCTACCCCACACAAATTCTAATACCACTACCTGCAAAACAAACTAGACCATCATCCATTATAAAAGTGGGGAAAAAATACGTATTATTGAAGCTAACCCAAAAACTACACAAGCAAAGTTAATCAATTTTATATGGGACCAACTGTGATGTATACCCTCTCGAATAAAACAAAAAAAATCCAAATCGGTCTAGCCATCTTCGAGTAATCGGGGAACATACATAAAAAAAAAAATAAAAAAAAAAAAGTTTCCGACGCATTGAAAAATCTCTTCCTTTTTGAAGTCGGTTAAAAATAGGAAGACATGTTATATCTACCAACCCGCACTGGACCCGCGTGGTAGATTACGGCCTATTCCCTCTCATCGAGAGAAGGCCTGTGTCCCAGCAGTGGCAACATTATAGGCTGATTATGACGTCTGGTTTACTATTATGGTCTTCTTTACAAAGAACATTTCTCACTTCCTCCAGGTATATGAGGCTGATGATACTGGGCCGAGTGGAAGGAAGACGAGCTCAAGGCGGAGCAGCGCCACGGTGGTCTGACGCGATCAAGAAGGCTGTTGGAGGCAGCATTTACCGATCGCTCCACACTGTAAACGACCACACAACTTGGAGACGCGTCGTATGTGGTCGCGATTCCCAGCATTGAGGGAACTGCAAAGAAGAAAAGTTATATGAAAAACTGGTCAAGTGTCGGACCAAGCAAAATGAAGGGGTTCGAAGTTGGGATGAATTTACCTATCCCACGAACAAACTTAACATTGTAGTTGATTAACTTGTTCTCCCATACATTTCAACAGCAATTGTAAGTTTGTACGTACAATATTGCGCGATTTACCATGTTTTTTAAGACAGACTTCTTAGAGGTTTTCCTGTAATCTTTAAGTACATATAGAAGTATTTTGTGTATTTTTGGAACGAAGTTCCTTATCGCGCGTTGTGAAAGTAAAAAATTCTCACGAAAAGTTGTAACGACACTTTTTGCTATAGTAAGCTATTGTAAGCTGTGCGATGTGCGCATGTTTCTCTGTCTGTCTCTCTCTCTCTCTCTCTCTCTCTTATAGAAAGCAAGCCAGATATAACAAAAAAAAAAAAAAAAAAACTAAAAAAAAAAAAGAAAAAAATATTACAATTCCTTCACTAATTAATCGAAAGGAACTTCGTTCCATCCGGGTGTCCCTTGACACCTCTCAACTTTTATTTTTCAAAACTAGGCTCAGTAGTTTCGGAGATAAGGGGGGAATGGTAAATTTTCGCCTATTTTCTTATATAACTTTAAAACAAATAATTAATTTTAAAATTATTAAAAAAAAAAAAACTATTTGAGACCCTCACTGTTACACGTCCGTGTTTGGAGCCGCAGAAATTGATATGTATACAGTCAGCAACAAAAGTCGCTTAACACTTGAAGTTTTTTAATCTTATTTATTAAGCGAAATATTTAATTAAAATCGGAACAGAAGAACTTCAAATTTTAAGAACATTAAGTCTTAACAGTTAAACGAAAAAAAAGCAGTCTATGGAATCATTTTGTGTTAATTTAGATGATGTCGAAAAGTAGCAGTGTTAACCGACTTCTGTTGCTGACCGTACCTTACTACTACTTAATCGATCCATTAGATTCGGAGCAAATTGGCTGTGACAGACAGTCAGACACACGAGTGAACCTAAAAGGGTTCTGTTTTTTCCTTTTGAGGTACGGAACTCTAAAAACGGAAAAAAGTTACGACTGGCGGACGTGCGGTCGAATATAATTAATGATTAAACGAACTTACCTGTAAGTGAAGTTCTATCATAATTATATGATAGCTTCGTCCAAAGAGATTAGTATTTTACACATGTAGTACCACATATAATGTCACCTCCATGCACTATAGTTTAACCTCCTTTAATTTTTTGGGGGATTGGATTGGTAGGATTGGGGGGCAATGGATGCCCCGAGTCCGTCACCCCTGGACCCATATACGAAATGCCTGTTTTATTAGCTACGAGTATGTACCTACTGCCGTACGAACTAAACGAGACGGTATTATAGTTATAAAATATATTCGTTCTGCTATAACTTTTATCAACGATTTTGAAATTGCAATCCATCAGAAATTTCAAATCGTAAATTACCTCTGAACCAATAAAAATATTTCTTTTTAAATAATTTGCTCACCATGCGTTGTACTGTGCTGTTTTATACATTTTGTTTATATTTTCGATTATTTGAATTGGTGCCTACCGGATCTTCAGAAGTAAGAAGGATAATAGGCGGAGAAAGTGCTGACGAAGATAAATACCAATACATCGTAAGACTGCAATATCAAATTATATTTTTTGAAAACAATTTTATACACATACTCAAGCATTTTCACGCGTGTACAGCTGCTGTTTTAACTCCTACTTGGTCACTAACAGCTGCCCACTGTTTTCTTGACAAAGAGTCTCTCCATACACAAGTACAAAACTTGACATTAAGACCTGTTGTAATATATGGTCCACATGAAAGAAGAACCACTTGCAAAGTGACAAAGATTACCAGGCACCCTGCTTTCAAAATAAGAATGTTCGACTTAACTAATGACATAGCTTTACTTAGACATGAACCAATTACATTGGAGCAGTACGCGCGCGTGAGTGGATTGGATTACGTAATTATGATTGGTCAAAAAGTCATTTTGACTGGTTACGGAATAACCAATGGTACCGTACAGTACGGAATCGCAAGACCAAAATTTTATGAAATGGCAAGTGATGCTACTACGCTGGGGATGCCTTTACAAGTTTTAGATGCTGTAGTCGTATACTGTGGTAAGAACGATGCAACATTTAAATACAAAGATATAAAAAATATAAGAAATGTAATAAAGGGAGGAATGTGCCTAGCAAGACCATGTGGCGTGATTTCTGGTTTATGTCCGGGTGACTCCGGGGGGCCGTTGCTCCATCAATCAGGTGTAGTTGGCGTCAACGCCATTGGCTCGATAAATATGGAAAAATTCTGCTTACTGAAACCACATTTAGCTTTCTATGATCCTGCAGGGGTTACACCTACTAGTCCATACATCGATTGGATAAGTAGGACTATTACAAATGAAGTTCTAAAACGCAAAAGTAATATGCATGAGCATCCGTAAACAGCAAAATGTAGAAGAAACTATTAAAAGGGATTAGAACGCAGCAGATGTAACAACTGTTGAGTGGGACTGGAGTTGCAAATAATCGCTATGAATAAAAGATATAATTTGTTGGAAAGATGTGTACAGAATGTGCTTGTTGCGGCATCTACATTGCCACATAAAAATTACGCATCACAATCACAATGACATGAATAAATAAATAAATAATAAATAAATATGTTTGGACATATCACACAACGCCATCTAGCCCCAAGCTAAGCAACCTAATGCTTGTGTTATGGTAACGAGATGGCTGATAAACTACTTATATACATTTTTTTTTTGTAAATACATACATATTATAGATAGAAAAACACCCAGACTCGGAACAAATACTTGTAGGTCGTACAAATATTTGTTCCGTGCGGGAATCGAACCCGCGACATGCTGCGCAGCAGTCAATCGCTCAACCACTGCGCCAACCGTGTCGTCAAAAACATGACGTCACGCAAATCCTGCATCGCGCAATTATAGTTTACCGCGCGACTAGCATATACACCCTGTAAGGAACAACCCTCCGAAAACAAATAGCGTGCATTCAGCTCCCTATTTTGAATCATATTCCACCGAAAAAATTCTTAGGAAAATTCTCATTTTTTTACCGTAATTTCACTGACGCGTCCCGCTCCCCGCGCGACGTCACTAGGATTGAGATTTTTTGTCGGCGCACGACGGGGTGCCTAGTCACTTATATTATACACGGCTTGTACACAAAACATTCCTATGAATCGCTATGAAAGTAATTACTGTTTCTTAAAGTGAATAGACTAGGCTAGATTACGAATTTTGATTTAGAACAATAGATAACTTAGTATTTTTTTCAGTAAAAAAAAAACAGTTTATTTATATTACCGCCAATAAAAAACAATTAAAATATTATTTCAAAATCTAAAGCGACAACCCTATTTTTTTATTTGCCTAAAATATTGCCTTTGTATCAAATAACCAAATGACATCATAATATTTACCGTTGTTCTTCCAAAATTTTTAAATACGAACAATAATCTCGGTAAAAGAGCGACCCATAATAGTAAACCAGACCTCATAATCAGCCTATAATGTTGCCAATGCTGGGACACAGGCCTCCTTTCGGTGACAGGGCTGTAATCTACCACTTGGGCCTAGTGCGGGTTGGTAGATGTCACATGTCTTCGAATTTTTGGTTCTAGGACATGCCGGTTTCCTAAAGATATTTTCCTTCACACTTTGAGTGCAGTAGTGATGAAATAATTTACAAAAAGTAAAGCGCCTGTCAGGGTTCGTACCTACGACCTACAACTCGAAAGTAGCCGACGTCACCGCTGGGCCACCACTGCTCTACCAGCCTAAACAACTCAACCAGGCCTAAATTCTGATATTTTTTAAAAACAGTACGCAAACGTACAACATAGTGGTATTCGATTTTTCTTATCCATTCAACAAAAAAATTTCGCGATAAAATTAAAACAGTCGCTAATTTTTCTCCCAAATAAAGTCATAATTAGTTTGACAGAATAACATTCTTGGCAGGGAAATTTCATTTCGTAAGTCGAGAGAATGTAACTACAAAGCGAAATAAATGAATAATAATTAGCGAGGACTCAATAGATCATTCTAAATTCGCCTTTATTATGACTCAAACAATGCGGCTTTTAATTTCAATGATAAATTACAGTTTTCCGTAAACAGCGTGATGTATAGGCGAGGTTGCAGTGAACTAACTCTGTGGCGTCCGCGAGTATGGGATCTGTGACACCGCCGGCGATTGACGAGAAGCGAGACTAGCAAGTAGAAACGAGTTGGCGAGCATCGAGCAGCGAGTGTACGAGACGGCGACGATTACTCGCTGGTATGCGTATGTATGAGAGCAGTGGTAACGGCCGCGACTTACGGTCGTGGGTTCGAAACCAAGCAGGCACTTTACTTTACTTTGTGCATCACCACTGCTCTCAAAACAGTGAAGGAAAATATTGTGAGGAAACCGGCATGTCCTAGAACCAAAAATTCGCATACATTGGACATCCACCAACCCGCACTGGGCCCGCGTGGTGGATTACGGCCCATACCCTCTCACAGAAAGAGGAGGCCTGTGTCCCAGCAGTGGGAACATTATAGGCTGATTGTGCTATGCGTACCAAGTGTGTGTGAATTCTGCCCGACAAGAGAGGGTCGCTGAGCGAGTACTCTCTTTGATAGCTCTGTCGCAGCGACAAACGAGTACTCGCCGGCGCGGGCGGTGTGAACAGTCAACAATCAAATATTAGGTCTTTACCTATGAAATTGCCGCTCTGCAGTACTGGCCATTTCAAATCAAAATAATTTTTGTTTGGCTAAGAATTCTAATTTCAAATTAATTTTATTTTAAAAACATGGATTTTTTTTCCAAAAGTAGTCATTTGTTTATTGATTAGTGTTACATTTTCATCGCATTTCAATCTTTTTCGTCATCATGGATACGTTAAAAATTCGAGTAATTATGGAATATGAGTACCGTCGTGGCAGCAACGCGGCACAAGCGGCACGCAACATCAACGACGTTTACGGAGCTAACACTACAAACCAACGCACCACTTGTTATTGGTTTGCTCGCTTCCGTTCTGGAAATTTTGACCTGAAAAATGAACCTCGCGGTCGTCCGAAGACTTTGGTCAACAATGACGAATTAAAGGCGATTGTGGAAGCTGATGATACACAATCTACGGCTGAATTAGCAGCAGCTTTCGACGTTAGCGTCAAAACAATATTAGTCCATTTGCGTCAATTTGGCAAGGTAAAAAAGCTTGACAAATGGGTGCCCCACGAACTCAATGATCGCCAGCGCGAAGTACGCGTCGAGACGTGCCTTGCACTGCTCAACAGACACACAAATGAAGGAATTTTGAACCGCATTGTTACCTGCGATGAAAAATGGATTCTGTTTGATAACCGCAAGCGCTCAGCAAGTTGGTTGGATCCTGGTTCAGCACCTAAACAATGCCCTAAACGAAAACTTACCCCTAGAAAAGTGATGGTCACTGTTTGGTGGTCTAGCGCTGGTGTGATTCATCACAGCTTCTTACCAAACGGGGTGAGCATTACTTCAGATGTGTACTGTGAAGAACTGAACACAATGATGGACAAGCTGGCACATCTCCAACCAGCATTGGTCAATCGCTCGTCTCTGCTGCTCCTGCACGACAACGCGCGACCTCATACTGCACAGCAGACGGTCTCCAAGTTGCAAGAACTGGGGTTGGAAGCTCGCCGTCATCCGCCCTACTCACCAGACCTTGCGCCTACAGACTACTACTTTTTCCAGAATTTGGATAACTTCTTGGCGGGAAAAAAATTCAATACCCGAGAGGCAGTACAAAATGCCTTTGAAGAATTTGTTGCCTCCCGTCCAGCTGATTTCTTTAAGAAGGGCATCAATAAACTGCCACTGCGTTGGCAAAGATGCATTGATTGCATGGGTGATTACTTCGATTAATACAAATAAAAAATGCATGAAAAAAATTCGTTTAAATTTTTTCATACAAAACGGCAATTTCATAGGTAAAGACCTATTATTAGTATATAGATATCTCTTTTACTTACACCGGACCTACAATCTTTTGTACGTTTCTTGAGCGAGAAAATCGTTAAGCTAGTCGCTTACTCGTTGGCGAAGGGACAGGTGCCTATAAGATAATATTTTTGTAACTACGCGGGTGTAATTCACTAGCTCAATATGGTATCAACATGAGTTTTGTCAGTAATGGATTTTCTTTTATTTCTAGGGAGCACTGTACAATTTTACTAACGGCCTACTTATCAACTGACCTATTTTGCAGAACAATAACAGTTCATAATTAGCTAAATATTTTTTCCGCAGATACCTAGTTAATAATGCCTGAAGATGGGCGTCGTCACCGAGGCAGACCTAAGAAACGCTGGTGCGATGACCTAGACTCATTCTTGACAGATTGGTCGGAAAAGGCAGTAGATAAAGATGATTGGAAAAGTATGGGGGAGGCTTTTGCCCAGCAGTGGGTAGCATAGGTTAAGAAAAAAAAAGTTCAAAATGGTTTTTACGGTCACATTTGGGCTGACTTCTGGGTCAAGTCAGTTCAGTTGCCTTCGTACCGCTGTCCAGAGCAGACGTGTAATTGATTTATACGAAACTTTACTAATTAGTGCTCCTCAATTGTAATACTTATCGCGAAGGAAACAATAACTATTGTGGTGTGAACATTTCTATGTGACTTGGGATTTTAATAACTAGTGCTAGTGATCTGTACAGCGCGCAGCGAGCGCGACGACGCGCTTCACCCCCGCGGGACAAGTACGGTCGCTATTTTTCGACTCGCTCACACTGCGACTCTGCGTTCGCGCTCGTACAGCACTGAGTGATTGTTGTCGTGCGCTTACCCACACAATCAATACAGGAAGTGGCACAGAGTAGCCTGCGAGTCAGAGGTCGTAGATATCAAGATGACTACAATAAATAGCACTTTCAACTACGAATCCGAAAATGAACCTAGGCATGGTGAAATTAGCGTAGATGGATCGCTTATCGATAAGGAATCGCCACCGCCCTACATTACGTTCCGGAAAGGAGTGATGCACGACTCTGAATTCCGTCAAAAATTTAAGGCATTTCAAGAGAGCATGCTAACTATGCTGGAGACGTGGTTCACGAAACAAGACGATAAGTTTTCAAAATTACTTGGGGAATTCGAGTGCGTGAAAAAATCCATTCAATACATCAGTGATAAGTATGATGACCTTGAAAAAAGTACACAGGCAGTCAAAAATCGGGTTGAGATTATCGAACAAAACGCCCAATCACACGAACCACGGCTTGCCGACTTGGAAGTGAAACTTGAATCCATGGAACAAAGAGCACGTAACTGTAATCTTGAAATAAGTAACCTACCTCAAAAACGTGGGGAAAACTTGATAAATATTATTGAAAATATCGCAAATGTTTTAAAACAACCAATATCTGCTCGTGATGTGATCGCGATTCACCGTGCACCTCAAGCCAATCCAAATAACTCACGACCGAAGAACATAATAGTAAAATTTTCCAGCCAAATTATTAGGGATAACTTCATCTCAGCTGCTCGCCTCAACAAAGGTATTACATCCGAGCAAATAAATATACAAGGTTCCCCACAGACAGTATATTTAAATGAACACATAACGCTACAAAACAAGAAATTATTTCGTCAAGTCAAGGATATTGCCAAAGATATTGGATACAAGTTTGTCTGGATTAAGCACGGAGTCATACTTGCCAGGGCCGACGTCACAACCGCTGCCATCGCCATTCGCTCAGAAAAGGATATATCAAAACTTACTCCCCATGTCCCGCGAAATTGATTATTCAATATTAATTGTTTTTTTAGTTTCTGCCTTAAATGTCTGCAAAAATATCGTGATTGGCGTAAATCGTAATAGGAACAGTGTTATTTGTATTATGTTCCGCGTGCGGGCTCTGTATCATGCATTACTCTGTGTGTTGGCGGGGTATGCGACTACTCATAATTTGGTTTTTACTTCCACCGTCTTATTTACTTTGTCTATCACATTACATTCCAAATGTTTATTCCCTTTAAGGTTACAATCACTCCTTACAGACACATATAAGCATGATGTTAAAATATTTAATTATAATGTGCCTGAAAGGTGTAATTGTGCCTTTAACATAGCCTTTAATCATACACAAGTGGTATTTAGAATCATAAGGTACCCTGCTGGCTATAGATTATATTATTACGCATGGATTATGAGTCAATTGTTTACCTTTCTTCTAGTAACACTAATTAATACTTTTATTTTGCGCAATGACCAGTAACATCTCGATCTATTATCAAAACTGCCGAGGGTTAAGAACAAAATTAAATACTTTATACAATAATATACTGGCGGACTCCCACGATATCATTATTTTATCAGAGACATGGTTGGTTCCCGACATTGACGATGGCGAATTCATCGACTCAAGATATATCGTGTATCGTTGCGATAGAAACCGTGTGTTGAGTGGTAAGTCTGATGGAGGAGGAGTTTTGATAGCGGTTCGCCGTGGTTTAAGTGCAACGCGTTGTGAGTTAACGACGACGCTTTGTCAAGATGATTGTTATCACACTATGCCTCATAACATTGACTATGTACTTTTAAAGTTTTACTCTAAAACTGCTAATAAGTATCATACTGTGTGCGGTGTATATGTTCCACCAAACCAAACGCTAAATACCTACCAATCGTTATTTTATTTGCTTGAAAAGGAAATGTCTAGCCTTATCGGTAATATGTATATTTTTGGAGATTTTAACTTACCGCATATCGAATGGGTTGCATATGACACACCTGCACTCCTGCCTTGCATACACAACAACAACAGCTCATTGGAAATCCTGCTTCTTAATTTTTTATCGACTTTAGGCTGTAAACAATATAATATCGCTAAAAACCACTTAAACCGCATTTTGGATTTATTGATTTCAGGTCTAACCATATATAAAACAATGGTTAGACCTGCTATCTTGTATGGATCAGAATGTTGGGCCACAAAAGGGATGAATGAAAAGCAGTTGCATGCAGCTGAGATGAGAATGCTAAGAGGGATGTGTGGTGTTACACGAATGGATAGAATAAGAAATGAGTACATAAGAGGAAGTCTAAAAGTGGCACCGGTGACTGAAAAGTTGTGCGGAAATCGGCTGTCATGGTATGGGCATGTGATGCGGAGGAGTGAGGAAAATGTCGTGAGGAAAGTCTTGAGTATGAATGTCGATGGCTATAAGAGTAGGGGAAGACCAAAGAAACGATGGATGGATTGTGTGAAAGATGACATGGCTAGAAAGGGGGTGACTACCGAGATGACGAATAATAGAGAAGTATGGAAAAAAAGGACATGTTGCGCCGACCCCAAATAGACTGGGATAAGGGCAGGAGAATGAAATGATGATTTCAAATGATGTGTGTGTATGTGAGCCTGCGCCCATTCCCCTAATATCCGTAGATGCTTTTCATCCGCCTTTTCTGACGATTATCTCCTTTGAATTGGCGCACGCGCCCCTGGCTCGGTGTTCTGCGCCTAGATATCGTTTTGTTGAAGCCAATTATTCTGCTATTAACAAAGATATTATTCTGGTTGACTGGGCTTCAGTTCTAGATAATGATGTCTCAATAGATTCTGCTACTCAATGCTTTTACGAAACTATTTATGAAATTATAAAGTCTCATGTACCGATGCGGCCGGTTAAATCTAATGAATATCCGATTTGGTTCTCTCGTCCGTTGATACACATTTTTAAAAATAAAGAAAAGGCATGGTGTAAATGGAAGAAATATAAAAATTGTGCGGATTACGAGCAGTTTTCCTTATATCGCAGGAGGTTTAAGTTGCTTTCAGCTGATTGCTTTAATAAGTATCTGTGTTCTATTGAGACCAGCATACAAAAAGACGTAAAACAATTTTGGTCGTTTATAAAAAGCCATAAAAGAAATACAGGTGTACCAAACACCATGTCATATAATAACAAGGAATGTAGCGGGCCTGTGGACGTCTGTAAATTGTTTTCTAGATTTTTTAGCTCAGTAGTGTATGAACCTACATCTAATAATGTTAATGGAGAGTCTGTATCACCGATAGAGAGCCAAGTATCTATAACGGACTTGTCATTTTCTGAGGACACGATAGTTAAATCGCTCAAATCCTTAGACGTTACTAAGGGTTGTGGGCCGGATGGTATTCCTCCTTTCTTTTTAAAACACACTGCTGAGTCGATGGGTGTGCCGTTATTTTATTTATTTAACCGTAGTCTGAGGGACGGTATAGTGCCTCAAGCATGGAAGACTGCTCATATCACGCCTGTATTTAAAAGTGGCACCAAAAACGACGTTACCAACTATCGTCCAATATCATTGTTGTCCACCTTGTCAAAAGTTTTGGAGCGACTAGTTCATAATGCAGTCTATCCTATCGTACATAATATTATTATCCCAGAACAGCATGGCTTTGTTCTTGGTCGATCCACTGTAAGCAACCTAGTCTTGTACTCAAATTTTTTATTCGAAAACATGGACAATCAATTGCAGGTTGACTCAATCTACACTGACTTCTGTAAGGCTTTTGACAAGGTGGACCACAGTATGCTTTTGAAAAAAATCGAATTTAACGGTATCCGTGGGAGTCTGCTTCGATGGTTTACATCGTACGTGAAAAATAGAACTCAGAAGGTTGTGGTCCAGGGGTTTTCTTCTGATGTGATTAGCGTGACGTCTGGTGTGCCGCAGGGCTCAATTTTGGGTCCTCTGCTTTTCGTTTTATTTATAAATGATGTAAATACATGTTTTAGAAACTGTGGTTTTCTGTTGTATGCTGACGACCTTAAGGTGTTTCGTAAAATAAGCTCTATTGATAACTGTGTCAAATTGCAGGAGGACCTGGATCGTTTTTCTGACTACTGTTTAGCTAACAAACTACAATTGAGTTTACCCAAATGTAAATCTATATCCTTTACAAAAAAAATTAATGTCGTTCATTTCACATATTCACTCTGTAGTACAAATTTAGAAAAAGTTTCCTTAGTTAAAGACCTGGGTATACTATTTGACTCAAAGTTGCACTTTGATGCTCACGTTGACCACATCACAGCTAAGGGTTATCAGTTTTATGGTTTTATAAGGCGGACCTGCAACTTATTTAAAAAACCTTCCACATATCTACTACTATACAAGTCACTCATAAGATCTCAACTGGAATATGCCACATGTGTATGGAATCCACTTTATGATAAATACAGTGACCAGCTTGAATCAGTACAACGTAGATATCTTCGTTTTCTAAACTACACATTTTTTAAGAAACGGTCTTCATATCTTACTCTCCTGGAAAAGTTCTCTTTGTCAACTCTTAAATCAAGGAGACTGTATCTTGATCAATCATTCTTATATAAAGTCTGTCGAAATGAATTTGATTGCATTAACCTCATAAACCAAATTTATATTCGCATACCTAGTCGCTCCCAACGTATTCGCGATACTTATACTCATAGTCTATTTGCCCCCAAGCCGAACGCAGGCGAACGAGCTCCTTTACGGCGTATTATGAAAAGTTACAACGATATTTTTGCTGATATCGACTTGTTTGTTTTGTCACTTACCCAATTCAAGAAATGTATCTGTGAAAAAATTGATCACACTTTCTCATAATGTCAACATTATGCAGACTTGTTTGTTTATATTTTTAACCGACTTCAAAAGAGGAGGAGGTTCTCAATTCGGATGTTTTTCTTTTTGTTATGTGTTTTGTTTTGTGTGTTCGGACATAACTTTCTTCTTTTCTTAAGTTTGCTTGTACCTAATTAAGTTTAATTGTATTATTATGTGGATAACGGTGCTGGTTGCGTTATTACCTAAATGTTTTATAATCTATCTGTACTAGTATTAAGCATTATTACGCAATTGTTTGTTGTCCTAAAGAAATAAAAATAAAAAATAAAAAAGTCTTTATCCCATGGGTAACAGGTTCATATTTTCAAAAGGGAAGTCCTTTGCCTAGGGAACAGTGTAGGCACGTTAAAATTAAAAGAGGACTCGGTTTATGGGTCCAATATTTTTTTTTTGTTATTTTAATATCCTACGTATACATAAACTAACGCCTTCTTCCCGTAGAGGTAGGCAGAAACTACGGAACGTCACCTGCTACGATCTTTACGAGTGAATCCTCCTTTTGCTTCGTTCAGTTTTAGGGTTCCGTAGTCAACTAGGAACCCTTATATTTTTGCCATGTCCGTCCGTATGTCTGTCCGTATGCATGTCCGCGGCTTAATCACGCCGACAAAGCGGTAAAACAATAACTTGAAAAAAAATAGTAGGGTGTATTTGTAAAAAAAATATCAACCACACTTTCGTGCAAGGAAGGTACTAACTACCCTTGCACGTAAAGTGGGGATGATATTTTTTTCTCGTCTATCCAGGCAGGGCAGTATTATACAAACGTAGTTAAAATAAAAACTATCAAGCTAAGTAGGCTTTACAAGTTAACGAGTAATAGTCGACCAACTTACATTTCCAGTTGGAATGTATGGGAGAACATGTTTTTCAAATAGAATTTTAAGTTTTTTCTTGGGATAAGTTCATCCCAGCTTCCGAACCCTTCATTGTGCATAGTTCGATGTGTACTTGGCCAGATAAACTTAATAGTAGTTCGGCAGTTATTACTGGCAGCTATTCCTGGTTGCTTTGTAGCTCATAGCAGTTTTTGATCTTATCCTGCATTTGGTCAAATCTATTCATCTGGTCTGTTTTATATCCCTAATTATAAACCTAACCTTCTGTTTTACCTTCCACTATCCATGGTCGCTGTTACCAACATCCAGGAGAAGGCAAGAGGGCGGAGGGACAGAATGATGACGTCAGCCAAAAAGTAATTTTCGCGGTGACTTGCTCATCATCACTTGTTCCGAGTCATGTTGAAGTGCAAGTAATTAACTATTTTGTTACGCGTGACCTCTGATAGGTCTTGGGTACTTCCTACTTGGTTTTTGTGGGTTAGAAGATTTTTTTTTCGGGTTTGGTGAAGATGTAGGGAGCTTTTGAGATTTTTGAGCTTTACTTGAGGTGTTGAGGAATACCAAGTACAAAATTTCGATGTGGTGGCGTTGTTGCGAGTGGTTGCGATGTGGTGACGTTGTGGCAAGTGTTTGCAGACAGACAGACCAACTCCGGTGTTTTTATGGGAAGATGTCGAAGCCACGTTGTGTTTACGATATGGCCAGCCGCTATTGTGCGGTCTCGCTGGTGGTTAAATTGTGGCTGCGACGGCGAAGTAGCCTTGATGTGGTTGGTATCACCCACATGATTTTGACAGCTAAATGTGGGCCGTGTGAATAAACTATTAATTTTTATACAAATTAGCACTCGTCCACGTGTGGTTGCCCACATTGTGGTACATGTGATCGGGCCCTAAATGCTAGGTACTACTGCGGATATTTGCGATGAACCACTTTTCAACCTTATTGCTAAGGTAATAAGGTTGAAAAATGGTTCACCGCAAATGTCCGCGATGGTACCGATGGAATTGGACTATAGCGACCAGTGGCGACCCTGTATTTCACGCGAAATTAAAGTCGGTAAATATTACCCGAAAATTGTATAAAACACCGTATTGTATACAAAATAAGATGGAAAACAATTTTGTTCTAATTAAACCCTTAAATCGTTGGCGAGAAATATTAACATTGGGCTCATGGGCCACTAATCAAGATAATTACTGACGTGTTGAGCTCTGAGTACCGGTGTACGAAATAAAATCGCGCTTTTGGGGCGGACTATAGAGAGGAGAGACGCGATAGCGGGTTACCTCATGAAACTTTATATAGTGCGCTATATCCTCCAAGTATTAGCTACATTTAGGCTCAATTTATCAGGAACGTTGATGAAAGACTCCATTGTCAAGCACACACGCATAAAGGAAGATTTAATCAAACGACAACCAATGATGGCATCACCCTGCTACAAAGCCCTGAACTCACAACAGAAAATACTCACAGATGAACAGTGTAACTACTCAGGCTCGAAGGAGAGAGACGACACCGCAGGTTCAAAAAAATGAATTCAGAACCGGAGTCGGAGTCTTCTCACACGACCACGATAAATATATCCAGCCAACTAGGAATGTTGAACACCGTCTACCAGCCGGAGTGTATGGGCCTTATAATAATAATAATAATAAACCATTTATTTCAGGCGACACTGGCCCATAGACAAATACCTTAACCTAAACATACATATTAGAATATAAACAAAACTTGTGTTAATAAAATAGGCTTAAGACTATGTTAGTAGCACTCCTCTTTGCACTAGCTTGACCTTAAGTGCTGCCCTGTGGAACTTGTCCGCGGAAGCGACAGAACACCACGTCCTGCGGCCAAAAGTCTTCCTCCATGACGAGGGGCATGTAACAGTTCGGTACATGCACCACGAACGCCTTGAAGTTGACGTTGCGGCGCGACTCCAGTAACTGTACCCTCGGCGTGTACCTAGTCTTCTGGCGCACGTACTCCACGATGTCCTCCGCCTTAGTGGTGTAGTGCAGGTGGGAGATGTACACCGGTGTATTCGGCTTTGCGGCACGCAAGCTCACTTCGGGCTCCGCAGGAGCTTTGCCGCAACGGTTCTTATTAATTCGCGATCGGCGCTTCCTCCTGTGCACCGTCACGAAAACCTCATAATTATCAGCCTTGTTTGACGCCTTCTCAGGCATAGGCTCCATCCTTGGAGCGCCAGGGACGCTCGCGATGACGCTAGCGAAATTCTTCTGAAGGGGTTTCGCTAGGGCTACAGACACTGGCAGCGGGACGGGGCGAGGAGCTCGGGTTGCGCTGCACGGAGAAGCCGCGGCGACGGGCGCGGGGCTGCGAGGTACGAGGGCGGGGCGCACTGCAGGCTCAGCAATCGACGGATGCGCTGGCGACGAAACTGCTGACTCGGAATCACACGACGATATATCGAGGCCGGCGCCGCGACAAGTGTTTACATTAGACGCATCGACAGGTGACCTAATTACTGTTAAACTGTTGCGCAACTCGCTAACTTCTTTGCGCAAATCGGCGGTGATGTTTTAGGATGCATCTAATTTCGTTAGCATATCCGCCCGCCGCGCGCGCTGGCCTTCAGAAAGACAATGTCCTTCAGAAGGCTCGTTACATCGACGTGATCGAAGGTGACGGGAGGAAGCTTGTGTAGTTCTTTCGCCACAAACATCGGCACGTCGTCAGGGTCGGTCTCCTTGAACAGCGTGATTATATCTTGCAGGCTTCTCTTAGTCCCGTCCCGTTATATAAGCGGTTTACGCCAGAGAAGCCAGAAAAGTTATGGACACTTATCGTACTCTCCGACAGCGTCTTGGATCTCCAATCCTCTAAGCACACTGCTGGAGGATTGAGGTCTAGGCTATCGGCTGAGGAGAGATGGTCAGGTAATATCCCACCTCTTCTACATGGATGAACTAAAACTCTTTGCCCCGAACAATTTGCAACTGATGGAGCTACTGAAAGTAACTGAAACTTTCAGTAGCGCCTTCAGGGTGGAATTTGGTGTGGACAAATGTGCGGTCATGCATGTAAAGCGAGGGGACATTGTGGAATCCGTAACCCCACCGCAGTATCTCTACGTTGACGTCATGGTGGGGCTTGCGCGCTTCGAGTTCTAGATCTGTGCCTGTAGAGTTCACTTTGCTGGAACAGGTCTAGGATGAGGAGCCAGGCCAAGAGAGATACAGAAACCCGCAGGGCAGCATGTGGCGAGCTGTTGGGCAGTAGCGACCCCACGGACCCTATCTCCCGGGAGAAGTCTTGTTCCTCACCTCTCGCTTACCTTTATTGGCTGACTGGAGTGAATACTGGCGAGGAACAGAGCTCCCACCTCTTTCTTGCCTTAATTGGCCGGCTTGAGTGAAAATTCGCTAGAGCAAAAGTGCTCGGAGGAAGGAAGTATTCCAGTAAGATGCTGGTAGGGATCTTGACCGTACTTCCGGGATTGTCCTGATAGCCGTAGGATACCTCTCCACTCCTCACAAGCACCTCAGGACATGTTGCCTCCTTGCCGCTACGACACTAAGTGCTAGCGACCGTTTTCGGGGGCCCATTATTGAGTGTGCAAGTCATCCCCTGCCATTTTGTCTGTGTATTGTATACAAAACATTAGTCAGGCAGGGGCCGTAGTGTTTCTCTCTCTCGCTTCCGGGCATGGTCCAGTCCATGGTCGGAGGTGAGAGCGCGTGGGACGCCGTCGCCTCCTTTTCCACTCTCCAGCCGCCTTAAGGTGAGGCCTGCAGGCAAGAGACTGGGGAAGTTTGTTGCCTGAACAGTGAAAGGCCCGAGACGGCAGCGCGCCGTGTTCCGCGCGGGCCTCTCTGGAAGGATTGCGGCCGTATAAGGCCGCTGAGGGTGACGGGGTCCGCATGAATTCATGCGGGCCGACACCTAGCCGGGGGAGCGTGACGAAATGCGCAAGCACTCCAGCACCCCGGCTAAAGGTAGCAGCAGAACACTGTGTGGTTTTAGTCAGTAAAAGTCTGACAGACCCCTCCTCCTGCCCCAGGGTGGAGGACATCCATGAGGATTTCCACACGATAAAAAAAAAAAAGGGGCCGTAGTGTTTCCATAGTTCTAGGTAACCAGTCCACAGCCACCCAAACCCATAGCAAAATATGTTTTGTTTCCATGTTCTGCAATACTCCTGCACCAATCGGGGGTTGTCCT
This sequence comes from Cosmia pyralina, assembly GCA_946251885.1. Classification (NCBI taxonomy): domain Eukaryota; kingdom Metazoa; phylum Arthropoda; class Insecta; order Lepidoptera; family Noctuidae; genus Cosmia; species Cosmia pyralina. Next base: position 22,226,655 of record OX276357.1, read on the forward strand.
TGGGTGCACTTGCATAGTGCATACAGGGATAATCGTCGGTTGGTGCCTCCTCATAATTTAAAATTGTCTATGGGGCCTCTGCGAGTTGACTTCGGCCCCTCGTACGCATTCGGAAGGTCCGGGACCCCAGGGTCCCGAGATATGTCAAGGATGATGACAATTCTTTTTCCTTCATGTAGACTCAGACTAAATAAAAAACAAAGACATACCGCTGTCAACAGTGACGTGAGGCCACACGTTTCAGGTTTTGTAAACATGTGTGCACGTAATGAGGTGTAGTTTAGTTGTAGTTTGGTTGTGGTTTGGTTGGTGTGAGCGTGTATGCACAGAGCGAGGCGTAGTTTTGCGCATGCTTGACTGTATTGTTCGCAGCGCTATGTCTGGATTTTTTTGTTCTATGATCTATGACTGAGCATGTTGATTATTAAAAAAATATTGGACATGTATTTTTTCTTTTCTTACGTACCTAATCAAAAAATTTATACGGCGATGAATTTCATCCTTGTATATTTTTCTCACGTTCAATTTAATTTCTATTAAAACTAGCCGAAACTAAATCTTCAATCGCCCCACCAAGTCCAGTGCCTAACACCAAAAATAAAAGGGCCCTTAATTTGAGCTGGCATCCCTTTTAGCGCTCTCAGTAAACAGCCCTTTGTAAAGATGGGGTAGATTAATATTATCAACGTGTTTACCGCCCGCTCCTGTGGTTTTATTTGCTTATTCATTACAAAAATAATTTACATCATCAAATTTTCATATGTCCACTTTAACCTAATGGTGGGAGAGTCTATTATCGCTTGGCGTAATTGTCTGCTTGGGAAACAGTTTCTTTTTGAAAGGACTATTGTTTTGAGTCCTTTTATTCGGTTCACTGGTGTTTGGCAAATGTGTTTTATTTTGTAGGTATGCATGGCGTTAACTTTGAGGGAAACTACCTTTTGAAAATGAAATGAAATCTTTTATTTCCAGATATAAAATCCGCATAAACTTAAAATTTAAATATAAATAAATACATACAATATCATAAATAAGACACATTACACACAGACACGCACGAATAAAGCCGGGTACAGACTTACGAAATGTAACATGCAATGAAGGAATTTGCCGTCCACATTGTCGCAATGTAACAGAATTCCCATAGTGTGGACGCCTTGCGCGCACGAACCGTGCACACTACGCGCACGAGCAGAGCATCTCAACTCGTGCGCGCCGCGATCCGCCATTTGTCGGTTTTTTCGCCGAACAAAAAGGGGGCTCGCATTGTTCACGGAGCGCCAGTGTGGACGGGTTGTGTGTGTCTGTACTGCGGAACGCGCGCGTTCAATGGATTCCTCCAAGACACAGCTACGACAGAGCTCTCCGCGATGTCTTCGTCTTTTTTATCACATGATTCACTATTAATAATGAAGCACCGACAATCATCGTAGCCAGTAATTGGTCGTCACGATCCATTCTCCTCACGTGTTTTCGGCAGACTGAGCTATGTTCGCCGCGCGCATGGCGGAAACAGATGCGAGTAGGTACATGCTCTGTTCGTGCGCGCGCTGCGTCCACACTTATGAAATGCTCTTTTCGAAGTGTTACATTTCGTAAGTCTGTACCCGGCTTTAGGCTTTTTTTTAACCGATTTCAAAAAGAGAGGGTCTGTATTCGACCCGCACGTATGTATATATCTATGTATGTCAGGGATTTTCTCAAAAACTAGTGAACCAATTTTGATAATTCTTTCACTAACGTGATCGACTTACTTTCAGGAAGGTTTTAATATATAACACATAAGATAATTATTCTTATGTACGAAGTTATATGCATAAATTTATGAACTGTATTTCCGGCATTTCTAAGCGGATTTTGATGATTCTTCCTTTCGTTCGTCTTGGGCTTATACTTCTACAAAAATTTACTTTACAAAAGTAAAAATTGACTTCAAAAACCTAAAACGAATAAAATAACTTTCATAAAAAACTTAACAGCTTCTGAAGTCGGTGTCTTCAATTATTCAATGCACCTTAGCTTGGCACCGACTTCAAAGCTTTTAAGTTTTATAAGAAAGTTATTTCATTCGTTTTAGATTTTTTAAGTCGGTGTTTACTTTTTTAAAGTAAATTTTTGTAGAAGCGTATATGAATACAAGGAAATTGTCGAAGTCTACTCCGATGATGGCAGGGAGGTAAACAATGATTGAATTCCTTTTGGTCTCAAATGGGTCAAGGAATAATTAGACAGGAAAACTCATTGAAAATTAATTGTTTATTAAATTGATTGAAGGTATTTATTGAAAGCATAACTTTTTTCTTTGAAAGTTCTATGAATAGGTCAGTGGGTCGTCACGGAGGAGTCTCGGTATGTAAAGATGGTCACCAATTCCACGGACTAACCTCGGCAAGCTTAGCTTAACCTGATCGATCGACCCGTGCGGCTGTTAATACTTAGCCACGAGCCCCTTCAGCAATAGTGAGTCAATTTGTAAGAAAATAAAATAAATTTCGCTGACAGTATTTTTTTTTACTAACAAAAATATTACTTAATTTACCAGAACAACAATACAACTACTACAACAACAACTACAACTTGTTGTATACAACTATACAATACAATAACATTATCATACGTACAAACAATATTTTAGAATAGTCTGGAAAATTTTCTATTGCTTTCGTGAAATTGGACATTTAGAGGATTTATGTAAGTAGTTATAAGCCCCTAAACCCACATTACGTGCTATATTAGTTTGCCTAGCGCCTCTGTTGATATCTAGGACAATTTCCAGGCAAAAACGGGGTATAAGGTGACTTTGATCTAATTTAAAGTTTGTTATTTTTTGCTTCTGGTATGTAAGATAGAGCTCGTGAGAGGAGCTCGTGGCTAAGTAATAACAGCCGCACGGGTCGACCTATCAGGTTAAGCTACGCCTACCGAGGTTTGTCCGTGGATGGGTGACCATATTTACATAATGAGACTCCTCCGTGCCTCGGAAAACACGTTATGCCGTTGGTCCCGGCTGTCATTCGTGGATCTTTGACAGTCGTTACGGGTCGTCGGAAGCCCGAATGTCTGACAACCAGTCTTAACAAGGGGTTTCATATTACCCAGTAACTAGGTTGTGGAGATCAGATGGGCAGTCGCTCCATGTTTAAATATGGTATTTAGCTGCAACCGGTTAGACTGGAAGCCGACCCCAAAAATCACCCTGTCTCACCTGTCATCATGACCGACAGAGATAAAAAAGATTAAGATGAGAGAAAACTTTCTTTGCATTGTTTAAATTCAATCTCTTAGTATTATATAATTGCACAGCACATGTGTGAGCACTATGTAGCTACTATTAAGCTACCTTTTACTGGGTACGTTTTTCACTGACTTGAATGTGCCCTGGCGGTGGAGAGTATGTCATGCTCACTCAAATGTCTCGCTGGTGGTGGCGTGTGTGTTGGATCATTAAGTTCCCTTCAAAATGGTTGAGCTAATTGGTGCTGATCCATGCGTCATGTTCGTTTATTACGGACGCTTTTTAACGTGCACGTCTTTCTACATTGTTCTCACATGTATATTTTCGACATGAACGATGTAACCAATATTTTGTAAAAATATTATGATTTAGAAGAGTGTCTGTGGAGTTTCTTGCCCGTTCTTCTCCATAGGGATTTACTACGCTTTGGAATGGGCAACTAGCTTCATCTTTCTGACTGACCGACCCATTGACAATTCAAAAGTGCCTGTAATTGGTTTATTTGAAATAAATGCTTTGAATTTGAGTTTGAGTTTGAGAGTTTGATAGTATCAGTGATGAGTAGTAGTAGTCTACATGCACAACGTCTAGTTCGCACGCACACAAACACCGTTCCGAACTGAAACGACGTTTTTGAATTACAAAAAGTCCTTTGGAAAATAAGGTTTTATGAAAAAACAAGTGCTTTAATCAATTACTAATAAAATTTCTCTTCGATAATTGTTTTGGAGATTTTACTCTTCTTTTATTAGGTACCTACTTAATTACGTTGCCAAAAGTTGCGTTCAAATTAGCATGAAAAACGAATCTTTGTTGGCTCATAAGGTTTTAATGGCTTTTTATTTTACTATTCTGTTTCCGCACAGACAACATTAATGATGAGACAAAATGATATCATGTTTAACTTTGGATGTACGAGTACAATATCATACAGTGCAGCATCCCGAAATTTGTATGGAAAAAATATCGAATAGTGCAACCTTAAGGCTACATCTACTTTTCGGGCATGAGTGGAACGATGGCACACAGGGAATGCCAATACGCCAGCCAAATAATGAAGAGTCAAGCCAGATGTCCGGAGATTTTGTGAGGAGGTGTCTCAGGTGGTAGATGTTAAACGATGTAACAAGAAAGTCTTATTGCAAGCGCCGACTTTCATTTTGGTATTGACTCATAGGTCAGTGAACGGTCTAAAATGGCTACCGTAAGATGGGGTTATTTTTGTGTTCAATATCAGCGCGTCGCCATTTTAAGTTTTCTATTATCCTGACGATTTTTTAGGTGGAATGAGCAAGATTGCGTTTTAGACGGATGGCCCTAGAGCATTGTTCTCGTAGAAAGTACTGAGAATATCCAGAGCTATTTCAAGACTTGATGATAAACAGGGTATCTCAGAGAGGTGTGGTCAAATTTAAGGGTTCGGTACAGACCTGTACCACTGTACAACTTTGTCCATGGGACCAACATCGTAATCGAAAAAAATGTTATCAGCCGTCTCGTACAAAACTTCAATACCTACTCGGCCCAAATGTATGGGATGGCTGATAATTTTTTCTTGATTACAATGTCGGTCCCATGGAGAAAGTTGTTCAGTTTGATGGTCTTACCACACTCTTAAATTTGAGATGAGAAGTAAGCCATTTCTCAGCCATAGTAGCATAACCATAAAAACAGCAAGCGAAACAAATCCACTACAAAAACCATAACAATATCCATAAATTTTTGGCATAACCACAATAGTTTATATTCAAAATTCAACATGCGTGCACGCTTTCACTTTGGGAACGCGTATATCTGGCCCCCTAACAAAATGAGAAACCCACGTCACTTTAATTCTAAAACGACCAGGAAGGTTGACCTTCCCTGCCTCCCTTGACCCAAAACAAAATCGCTTTTCGTGTCGGTCTGTGTCACCGCTTAGATCTTCTAAACTACACAATGGATTTTTATCTGGTTTTCATAATTATTTAAATAACTAGCTGTTGCCCGCGGTTTCACCCGCGTGGATGTCGGAAAACATCCCACGGGAATGAAAATCCTTCTTTATTCCTTGTCTACATTATAAAGGGAACCTCTGTGCAAAATTTCAGCTCTAGGTCCAAGGGTTTGGGCTGGGCGTTGATGAGTCTGTCAATCAGTCAGGACTTTTCTTTTTATATAATGAGATAGCTTCTGCCCGCGACTTCGTATGAGTGGAATTTCTTGTTCCCCCAACCCACCCCGTCGCATCGCATTGCCTGCCCTCGCTATTACTTCCATACAAACTTTGAAACCCCCCAATTCTTCCTTAGGGGGTAGTTTAGAAAAACTAAAAATGATAAACTTTATAATTTGCTTAGATAAGTATTCGTGTTAAGTTTCAAGTTTATTAAATCAAGGAATAAGATTTTCCATACAAACTTCTATTCCCTATTTGAATCCCTTAGGGGTGAAATTTCCAAAAATCCTTCCTTATTCCTCGTCTACGTTATAAAGAACCACTATGCATTTCAGCTTTCTAGGTCCAAGGGTTTGAGCTGGGCGTTAATGAGTCAGTCAATCAGCCAGTCAGTCAGGACTTCTCTTTTTATTTATATAGAATTATTCCGGAAGGTATGTATAAATAATAATAGGAGCTCGTGGCTAAGTAATAACAGCCGTACGGGCCGATCCATCAGGTTAAGCTAAGCTACGCTTGCCGAGGTTGGTCCGTGAATAGGTGACCACCTTTACATACCGAGACTCCTCCGTGCCTCGGAAAGCACGTGAAGGTGGATTTGCAGTAGTAGCCCGCGAAATTAAAATTTTCTTGCGTTTTTTGAATAATTTTTATTTCGCGTGCTACCACTGCGGATCAACCTTAAGCCGTTGGTCCCGGCTGCTATTCGTGGATCTTTGACAGTCGTTACGGGTCGTCAGAAGCCCGAAAGTCTGACAACCAGTCTTACCAAGTGGTATCGTATTATCCAGTAACTGGGTTGTAGAGGTCAGATAGGCAGTGGCTCCATTGAAAATACTGGTATTCCGCTGCATCTGGTTAGACTGGAAGCCGACCCCAACATAGTTGGGAAAAGGCTAGGCAGATTGACTTACATCTAATTTATCTTAACCTTCAATTCAGAATCAATAAATACCATGTTTTAAAATAACAAACTCAATGCCAAAGCAAATTTCAAGTTCTATAGCAACCAAAATTAATTGAGGACCTTAACAAATGGTCACACAAAAAATTAACCTAAAACACATAATGATAAAATTGATAATGGAGAAACGTGGGTCTACAGGGATTGCAGGCGCGATGTTGTGTGTTATGTTTGATAACGGAGTTAGTGGCAATGAATGTAAATCTTAATAAACTAAGTAATTATTATAAAGAGGAAAGATTTGATTTTTCGTATGTTTGTTTGTAATGGATAAACTCAAAAAATACTTAACCGATTTCGAAACTTCATTTTGCTTTTGATAGCAAAATTCTTGGGGAAGGCTATAAGATGGCTGTCGCATTTTGTATATATAAATAATATTAATTTAATAGGTACCTAATTATTTAAAACATATTTCTATTGTGTTATCGAATAAACTCAGTTCGAAAAGTATTATCTGTTATTGAGATGAGTTAAACAAATGTTACAATAAAAATGTGTTTTTAATAGTTACCTATCAAATTAATATTATTTACTAGTTCGCTAAATTGATTACATTTTTCGAAAAAGCATCTTTTCATTTAACTTTCTTAAAAATTCGGTTCTTGTGAGCGAGAGAGGTGACAAAATGCGACAACCCTCGTATCATCACGCTAAGACCGTTAGGAGCCGAGCAAGAAGAAAAAAAGTCGGAAAGAACGCCAAGCGAAAACGAAGTAATAGCGCGAGCAGGCGATGCGATGCGACAGCGTGAGTTGGGGGGATAAGAAATTTCACGCGGACAAAATCGAGGGCAGAAGCTAGTGATCTAATATTCTGAATGGTAGTACGATGTTTTGTGATGTCGCGAAACCAGTACATTGCGCCCGAGCGAAGCAGGTTTTTAGTATAACCAAGTTCAGGGGAGAAGGGCAGAGGTCGAACAAGGTTAGTCGTAGTTAATTAGGTAATATCGTGACAGTGTAGTAATGGATCTTTGTGTGTTTTGTTGTTTGTTGCTGTTAGTAGTTGGGTCTGCAATGGCGTATAAGGATGTGATAGATGAGCTCTGTGACCCTAGCAAGAACATTAAATGTAAGTTTAAAAAATTGTAAAACTACAATGTTTTCTTTCGATATCATAACTCACCCTTATGCACTATAGAGGTTTGATGCTTTGGTCAAGCCTCGACAATGTTATACTGGCTGGCATTCAATCATTCAAATATTGTATGTGTTCTAGAAAGAAAAACGATCATCGTTTTTCTTTGTAGGATGACAGATAGATTCTGGTAGGGCTCCGCGTAGAACCATTTTTAGGTAAGGAGTGTGAATGTATTTGTGTATAATTAAAACAAAGCTTATAAATATTGAGTCCCTCTCGTTTCGTTAATAGTATAGTAAAGCTCCTACTGTGAGGTTCGAGCCCTCATAGTACCTAGCTATGCCGTAGGTACGTACAGAGTAGATACTGTTGATTCATCACTCATCTGCATGGGAGCGTTTAATTTACCACTCACACTGAACCACTCATCATTCGCCTGCTCTTACCCCAATTTCTTTGGGGTCGTGCAACATGACTTTTCCTTCCATACCTCTCTATTTGTCGCCATCTCGGTAGTCACCCCGTTTCTAGCCATATCATCTTTCACACAGTCCATCCAACGTTTCTTTGGTCTCCCCCTACTCTTATAGCCATCGACATTCATATTCAAATCTTTCCTGACAACATTTTCCTCATTCCACCGCATCACATGCCCATACCACGACAATTGATTTCCACACAACATCTTTTCAGTCACCGGAGTCACTTTCAGACTCCTCTTATACAATGTGTCGTTTTGCATCCTCGTCAAATTTCAGGATGTGATACAGAACATCAAACCGAACAACTTTCTCCATGGGACCAACATCGTAATCGCGAAAAAAATTTCACCTGTCCCATAGAAAACTTCAATTCACACAAACTTCATTCAAGGCAAATGTATGAGACAACTGATTATTTTTTCACGATTACGATGTTGGTGCCATGGAAAAAGTTGTTCAGTTTGATTGTCTATACCACATCCTTAAATTTGGCGAGGATGCAAAACGACACGTTGTATACTCTTTCTATCTATTCGCGTAACACACACATCCCTCTTAGCATTCTCATCTCAGCTGCGTACAATAAACTTTCATTTATTCCTTTTATGGCCCAACATTCTGATCCATACAAGACAGCAGGTCTAACACACATACTGAAAAACTGCACCTAAATCCTAATATTTATTAAGAAAAACAACTTCTATACGAAAGTACACTGACGTCATATCACAACGACTAAAAAGTTGGGAATCCCTCTATCTGGTGCTGTTACAAATGGGTAGTCAAACTTTTTTACACAAAAGTATGTTTATTAAATAAAATGCTTTGCATAAAAATAAGCAAAAAAAAACATGTCCGAATTTACAATGGCATACTTATAAGATGGCAGAATTTTATTTGGCATAATTACCTTTGGCAAAGTTAAAATTCTGCATAATTTCTTTTAGCATAACGTTTATTTAGGGCGATAATTATTTGGTACAATTTCACTTGGAATACTATGAAGATGGCAGAATTTCATTTGGAATAATTTTATTAGGCATATTGCCATTTCTATAAAATGGGATCCTGCCGTTTTGCCGAAAAGATTTTGACAACATTTCACTACCTAAACAATTTTAGCAACCTTTTTTCATACCAATGCAATATTTGGAATGATTTTAGTACGCACATTTTCATTTGGTCAAATTTTTACTTGGCAGAATATTACCAAGGATTATGTCATTAAGGCATTTGATCTCTAATCAAATGTTTGATTACAGCAAAAAATCTTTAGACAATAAAAGTTTGGTCTTTTGGTCAAATGATTTGCTATGACAAAAAATAGGTCAGGTTAGGTTAAAATTGTGCCCTTCTACGCACGAGCCGAGTGAGCGAAGCGAGCGGTGCTGCGGTAGCGGCCGGCGAGTGCCAGAAACGACTAGATTTTACAGAATAAAATGTGGAAAAAAAAGAGATTATTTTTAACAGGCTATCAATTACCGATCTAGTTAGACGAGGTTAATTATTAAAAAAAAATGGTTAGGTTAGGTTAGGTTAAAACTGTGACCTCTTACGCACGAGCCGAGCGAGCGAAGCGAGCGGTTCAGCGGCAGCGGCCGGCGAGTGCCAGAAACGACTAGATTATATAGAAAAAAAATATGGAAAAAAAAATATTTGGCTTATTTTATTTTGCGTAAAATGTTTTATTCCAACTGAAATATTTGACTACATAAAATTGGTAAAAGTACCAGTTGGTAAACAAGTTATTGTTTAAACGTTCACTTGCCAAACATTAGGTTTGCGTTCAATTATTTTGAAGAGATTTTTTGCTATGTAATAATTTGGCAAATGAAATTATGCGGAAAATTGTTTGGCAAATGATAATTTGTCAATTTCTTTTCGATGAAACAAGGGTAACCCCTATAAAATACACTTTTAACCTTAAATTAAAATTAAAATACTGTCATGTAAAGTCAATATGTTATGCCACAAAAGTTAGTGACAGAAACGAATCGCTGCAAAACAGACTCCACCTAGTCTTGTCTACCCTACTCTAGAGTGTAATTTAACGGGGGGTTATCCGAATTTTACCTGTTTTAGAATCAATTTTAAATGGTCAAATTATTGTATTAAGGTCCTGAAAAAAATATATGCCATAGATACATCCTTTCTTTAGGGAAATTAACGGTTCAAAACACGATAAATTGTAATTTCCTCGATGAAAAAAAAATCCGAAACATGGTTGATTTCAAAACCATTTTCCGTTTCATTTCCTAATTACAGCTTAAAATTATATGAAAATTGCATGTACCATGAGGTAATCGTATTTCAGAGGGAATTTAACGGTTGGATTTTTGAGTTTAATAGATTTTTTTTAAATAAACTCAAAATTAGTAAATTTGGCTAAATCCGCTCGCGGTCAGAGTCCTGCGGGACGTCATCGAGGTTGGACCTGTGTCAAAATTTTCATAAATCCGCTCTCCCTGCTGGTGTTCAAAAAAATTCAAACGAAAGAAGAACACATTAGATATGAAATTGCGAAAGCTCAGAAAAAATATCTCGTAATTATATTATAGTTTTAATTCATAATATCGTTTTCGAAAATGTGATTATTTATATGTGGTATGATGACGTTTAATTGTCATCTTACGATAGTGTTAAGACACATTGCAAATTATTATCGATAAAATTATAGTCAAGCGCGAGTAGTTTATAATTTTTTATCGTGGTCCTTTATGAAGAAGTTATAAAACACATTTTTCTAAGATTTTTCATCAGATTCATCCACATTAGTATTTTCACTCTCCATCGAACTGTCTTCACTACTAGTCTGCTACCATATCCTACATAAATTACACATAATATAGATACAATGTGTCCGGTTGTCGGTTGGATACTAATAATAATCAACTTTCACTCTGGCAACAACAGTGAAAATTAGAAAAAAATAAAAATGTGCGTATGATTTAAAACACAAACACAAAATTTTCACATCCGCCATCATGAATTTTCATTTTGACTTCATTACCGGCTTTGGCTCCCTCGAAAACCATAAAAACGACACCCCATGATCAGTTTTGAGTACAAAAAGTCACAGTATACGATAAAATATCGTGTTCTATACATTCGAAAAATAGCGCTTTGTGAACGTAGCCATGGTTAGGCGGTAACCGTATCACTCAGTGCCCATGTTCTAAAGCAAGTTCGTCGATGACGTATCCTATTGTTGGTTTGTAACTTTTAACATATTGATACTTGCACTTTTGTTTAGGTAAATAGTCCTATGGGACGGCAATCCCACATGAGCGGGGCCGGTTAGACAATATACTAAATTAATTTTGATGTCTTAGAATAGTAGATTCGATAAATTATAGCTGTAGCAGTAGGTACATCCCTTGATAGTAAAGTACGGCAATTGTTCCTTCATATGTAGTTGTCAATAATTACTGATCTTCATGAGCAGTGGTCAACATCAAAAACAAAAGAATATGTTTGCAGCATAAGCAAAACAGTACGACCATTTTTAGCCCATTCTAAAAAAAAATTTTTTTATTCAGTCACTAAAGGGGTTATAGGGGATGCAAGTTAGACACACAATATACTAAAACAACAGCCACATTTTATAAAACTTTCCTTTACAGTACATTTGTAGTTGTGGTCTCTCTCAGCAGCCAAAATACACAGAGAGTTAGGACTGGTGACGCGGGAGCAAGCGACCGACGACGAAGCAGCTTGTCCTGAGGTCGAAACGCCCAGCCTTCAGTAGCAATTTCCCACTGCTTGCGAAGTTTTTCGTTTTTAGTGGATAAATAAACAAACCTGCATAGGAACGACACGAACAGGCGTAATACCTAATGGCATAACACGAATACACTGAGTGATTCTTACAGATTATTTCTGACGAACCCGGCTATCGCTAAAAAATATAACAGTAGATTGTACACACGGGATTTCTCATTAACTGTCAGCTAACCATTAATATTTATTTTTATTATAAATATAGATGGTATAAGAGGCCTAAACTTCATGTTTTCTGTGTACGTTATGCGAACTATCAAATAACAGTAGGTATATAACAAAATATAAAAAAAAGAATCGAAAAAAATATAACAGTTGAGAATCAAACTTTTAACCACGGGTTTGCAAAGCAGTTGTCGAACCGTTAAGCTATTTGGTTTGATGAAAGTTTACTAAAATAGCCGTTTAAAGGTTCAATCTGTAACTATCTGCTATATTCGTTTCCTACTCAGCCCAATGAAGTAATGGAATAATTCGCTTTTACATTGTGTTTTAATGTCACTTACATCGTCTTAGACAAAGACAGATACCGATTATCAGCATTCTCCTGCCCTTATCCCAATTTTTTTTGGGGTCGATGCAACTTGTTTTTATCTTCCATACTTCTCTATTAGTCGTCATCTCGATAGTCATTCCCTTTCTAGCCACATCACCTTTCACACAGATTATCCATCGTTTCTTTGGTATTCCCTTACTCGTATAGTCATCCAAATTCATAATCAAAACATTCCAGACGATATTTTCTGCATTTCTCCGCATCACATGCCCATACCATGATAACCGATTTCCACACACACCGATACCGATATCGCCACGATATCTACCGGCGAAGACAGTGCGGGGTGAGAGTAGCGGGCATTCTTTTAATTGAGCAAACTTTTTCAAGCTGCCGCCGACTTAGTAGTGTGGTTGTTTATCGTGTCGCGATGGTCATCGATATTCATCAATATCATGGGGCTGATAATAATTGTACCAATTGTTATCGAATCGTGTTGGTATAGTTATCTGATAATGTGAAAACAAAACGACATTTTATGTAATAATCTTAGTTCACTCCACCGTAGACACCATAAAATGTAAACCTAAGGAAAAAAAAAATCGACCTAAGAAAAACTAATTAAGTTGATCAACTGCAAATATTTTACACTGTAGCATAGATTTTCCGCGAAATCGTCGGCAGCGCGTCGTAAATAAACACGTCGCGCTACTTTTGGGGGAGGCGGAGGTAGCGTTTGAAAGGCCTACAGGCCCGAACAACCTAGCCTTAAGCCCGCGTAGGTGCGGAGGGGCGAGGCGGCCCGTGAGCTGAGGAGCAGGTAGTTTGTAACGCTCGCCGCCGCGGCGCAGGCTGGCCGGTGAAGCCGGTCAGCAAGCCGAAGCTGCGCTGGTGAGCGTTAAAACCATCTGCGACGATAAGCTCGCGTGGGACCGCCTGAGCCCCGCAGCGCCGGAGCCGTGACAGAAACCATGCTTGCTGCATGTTGCATGCTCGCTTGCATGCTTGCTTGCATGCTGCATGCATGGTGTATGCTTGTTTGCATGCTTGCTTGCATGGTGTATGCTATTTGCATGCTGCATGTTTGCTGCATGCTGGCATGCATGGTGTATTTTAATTAGCATACTGCGTGTTTGCTGTATGTGCGTGGTGAAAACAAATCAGTGTTCTAACTATGAATTTTCTGTAATGTGATACAAGAGTATTTTACAAATCTTCTGCCAAGCTGCAGGACAGTTTGTCGGCAGTCGGCAGTTTGGATAGATGAGTCTTTCAATTATGGGTTATGAAATATACGAGTAGGTATGCCAAAAGATGATTCTAAGTGTAAACTTTCTGAGATATGATAGTTCTGCCTTTTAATGACTATCGATATGAAATGTATGCCAAAAGACGATTCTGAGTGTGAACTTTCTGCGCTATGATGGTTCTACTTTTTAATTATTATGGATATGAAATTTATGCCAAAAGAAGATTCTGACTTACAAAATTATGAGTTTTAAATGTACGATAAATGAGTGTATCCCAAACGATTTTCTTCGAAATGAAGTTTATGCTATCAGCTGTTATGCAAAATAATATTATGGCATAAAAAGTTCTGCTATAAAGGGTAGACCCAAAAAGTTGTGTTTTGTATTAACCATTAAACAATACGTTTAGTATAAGAAATATACCTACCGCGGTATCGGGTCAGAGAGAAAGCTGACCACATACTACATCTAAGCATAAAGTTCACACATAACTTAATATTGATAGTCAGGGAATTCATCCGTAAGGGAAAACCGATACACCGTTCACTCCAACAAAGATATCTTTCATAAAAGATTAGCCGACAAAAGAATTACGTATCAGCGCCTCCGTGACTTGAAGATATCTTTTGCTAAACTGATATCTTTTCTATCTTTGTGTTTTTAAAAACTTTTTACAAAAAAAATACAACCGACTCCCAAAAAAAAACACTACAAAGTGAAAAATAACTTTAATTTCGGAAGTCGGTGTCCTTGGTTTCTTTTTAGTTTCATTTTTTGCCACCGACTCCGAAATTAAAGTTATTTTTCACTTTGTAGTGTTTTTTTTGGGAGTGGGTTGTATTTTTTTTTGTAAAAAGTTTTTATTTTTCACTTTTTAGTGGTGCCTACCCCACACATCGAATAACACTCTGCAAAGTAAATTAGAGCAGCATTCACATAGACTATGCGGGAAAAATACGTATTAAGTGATTAAAGCTAACTCAAAAGCCACTCATCAGAACTTGAAGATATTTTTATGCAACCATCTCAAATAAAAACTTTGCAAAAAGGCAAATACGTCGCGCTAAGCCGTGTCAGAAGTTTGGAAGGCGTAGTTTTATGTTGACGGAGATAACGCGGCTACGAAATCCGACTTCTGAAAATCGAGGCCAAACATAACATACAACTCAAGTAGCGCAATTTGAAGCGGCATATAATTACCATTAAAATCTTTATTTCTTTCTTTTTTTTCTTTCTTAAATCATTTATAGCCAAAGTGCACCTCATGACAATTCCAATAAGCCCAAACACGGCTAGAATACATTGTTTTGTTACTGAGTTCCGGTGCCTACCTTCCGGCTTCTTCATCAGATCGGTTCGATGGTACCATTTTCATCAGAACCATTTATTTAAAGCTTCGTCATAGTCGCTTAACTGTCTTAATCGAGATATCTTATCGCCACCCGTGAAATACTTATTATCATTGAGAAGTTCCCGTGGCCATCTGTGGTCTTCTTCATCAGTTCCACTTGACCATATGCTACTTTCTGAATGCAAATGCTTGATTTGTTGATGAAAATACCAAAATCGCTATATGTAGGTATGCCTATAATTTTTAAGGAGTTCCCTCAATTCCTCATGGATCCCATCATCAGAACTGGATTTTGATAAAAATGGGACCAATCTGGAAGTATATCATTTCAAAGAAAAAAATAATTTTCCAAATCGGTTCATAAATGACGGAGTTCTGAGGTAACAAAAATTCAACCGAATTAAGAACCTCCTCCTATTTGAAGTCGGTTGAAAATATGTATACGTATTACTAGAGTATTATACCTACTATATTTGTTACCGGCAAGGAGTTCTAGTTAAAATGTAAACGACATTTTAATTGTTACTCATGCTTTTGACATCATCGTTCAATTAATCAAATTGCCAGTCAGGCATCGCAGCTTTAAAATAGTAGCTGTTAATTAAGGCGAACCTAATATGCTTTTGCTAAAAGACTGACATTTACAAGTTTTGTTTTTTTTATAATTTGCTAAACTATTATCTAAAGTTTTTTCACATTACATATGTTTTGTCCATAGCTACATAACTAATCTGCAATCATCACTATAAATAAAAATCATCGTTTAGTCTCTCTTTTAGCTCATTTTACGATCCCCCAAACTATAGAAACATCCCCCAAAGCCATTTCACACATGCTTACAACATCTGAACGTATCCAGCACTTTTAGCAAAGTCTTTGATATTATAATTTTCAAAGAGAGAGCGTTCCCTAGTTCCCAAAGCAAGTAACTAGGAAACGTACGTAAGATCTCAAAAGCTAAATTCGGAATATGAATACGAGGAACGGCGAGTTAAAATAATAATTTGTTAAGTAAAGTTGGTCGGTTTTTTGAAAAGTTCTCTTTGGTGCTCATTTTCTTGACTGGCGAGACCGCAAAGTTTTACCTTTCGTCCCCTTAGTGTTGTTGGTCTTTTCGGATGTGTACCTGCAGGTACTTCTGTAATGAATAACTTAGTTTGTGTTTCAAATGGTTTGGAAATGACAGAATATTTTGCAACTTCTTATTTTGGATAGTTATGTGAAAGTAAGAGGAGCTCATGGCTAAGTAATAACAGCTGCAACGGTCGATCCATCAGGTTAAGCTACGCTTGCCGGGGTTGGTCCGTGGATGAGTCACCATCTTTACATGCCGAGACTCCTCCGTGCCTCGGAAAGCACCTTAAGCCGTTGGTCCCGGCTGTCATTCATGGATCTTTGGCAGTCGTTACGGGTCGTCAGAAGCCAGAAAGTCTGATATCCAGTCTTACCAAGGGGTATCGTATTACCCAGTTACTGGGTTGTGGAGGTCAGATAGGCAGTCGCTCCATGTAAAATACTGTTATTCATCTGCATCTGGTTAGACTGGAAGCCGACCCCAACATAGTTGGGAAAAGGCTAGGCAGATTGATTTTGATGTGAAAGTAAGTTCCACAGAGTCTAAAACACGAAGGTCTTCAATCAGCGCGTCCTGCCTGTTATGACTAACGGAGACGAAACCTGGATACTAACGGTACTGCTGGTCCATAAATTCAAGGTTGCTTAGCGAGCTATGGAACGGGCTATACTTGGAGTCACTCTGAGGGATCAAATCCACAACGAGGTGATCCGGCAAAGAACCAAAGTTGTCGACATAGCTCACAGAATAAGTAAGCTGAAATGACAATGAGCCGGCCATATTAGCGGCAAAACCGATGACAGTTGGGGTAGACGTATTCTTGAGTGGAGACCATGAATCGGTAAACGTAAGGTAGGACGCCCTCAGGCTAGGTGGAGCAACGATCTTCGCAGGGTGGCTGGTAGCAGCTGGATGGCGTGTGTTAGATTAGATATAATATAACTACAATCTTTTGCAAAAAAAAACGGGCACTTTAGATTTTTTTCTCTACTTCAATGAAGAAGAACAAGAAAGAGGTTTTATTAATTTGACATGTTATTTGAAGCAGCCTGGCATGATTCTTTATGTCCCTAATTTCAATTTTGAAATTAACAAAATAAAAATAATGATTATTGTGGATTATTGTAAAATTGCTTTACTAATGGCGTGAATTGCTGAAACGGTTTTTTTACTGATTACTAAAATTTTAAAACTTTTTGGATATTTTCTGCAAATTAAACAATTTAATCTTTCTTTTTACATTAAATACCACTTTTTGATATGAGTGATAAAGCGATCAGGGCCGGTAAAATTATAGCCCTACTTGAAGAAGGTTGTTCGCAAACTTACGTGTCTCAGCGGCTAAATGTGAGTCGTTCAACTATCTAGAGGACTTGGCCACGGTATCAAGAGACCAGTTCGGTCAAAAGAAGACCCGGTTCGGGAAGAAATCGATACACAGAACCAAGAGATGATCGCTTGTTGGTGAGTTGGGCGTTGCGAAATCGTAAGGCGTCAAGAGTGGACTTGAAGAAGAGCCTTGAAGATACTTCTTCTCCTCTTACTAGAGGAGTAGAAGTTAGCTTGTGGACGGTCAGGAGGAGGCTTTTGGCTGCCAATATCAGGAGTTACCGCCCGGCTAGGGGCCCTAAATTACTCCGTGAGCACCTTGTTGCTCGACTTCAGTTTGTTCGAAACTGTGCTTCATGGACTCTGGAGGACTGGAATAAAGTATTGTTTTCTGATGAAGCTAAAATATCTTTGTATGGAGAGGACCGACGCCGGCAAGTGCTGCGAAGACCACGGGAACGCTATGCGGAAGTGTGTTTCGAAGAAATCACTCCTTATGGCGGAAGCTCCGTTATGTTTTGGGCAGCAATTAATTCGGCGGAGCGTACGGAGTAAGTTTTCATAGAAAATGGAACATTAAATGCACACCGGTACATAATGGAAGTCCTAATTCCATATGCACAACCCGCATTGACTGCACTTGGGGAAGATTCCATTTTTATGGACGACAATGCTCGCCCGCACCGTTCTGGCGACGTGGAAGCGTACGTGCAAGAAGTTGGGATCCGTCGTTTAGATTGGCCAGCTCGAAGTCCTGACCTCAATCCAATTGACTATGTCTGGGATGTTCTAAAGAGACGGATAAGATCAGTGCAACCTGCTCCACAAACATCAGGGAGCTAAAAAGAGTCATTGCAGAATAGTGGGAACGTATTCCTCAAAACGTTATTAATTACATCGTGGAAAGCGTGCCCAGAAGGATACAAGCTGTGATTTTGGCAAGAGGAGGTCACACTCGTGATGTTCTTCTAAACTACGCAACGTATTTCGATGCGGTTTTCACTATAATTTAGATTATAGAATATATTCCGGAAGGTTTATTATACATGTATAATACAATAATATTTAACTTATATAATATGTATACTATAGAAACTTTCTTGTTTTGTCAAGTCGTTAAAACCGTGCGAAGCTGGGCCGAGTCGCTAGTACGAGTAATATACAAGCTACAAAATTCTATCCATCTACTAACTCTAACATAAATGATAGTCCTCCAAAACATATGACCCCATCACATCTGCCTCTGACAGTATTCCAATTCACTGCAATCCTACAGAGGAATCCTGCAGGGTGAGCTAAATTTTTCAATGCCGGAAACCAATCGGCTCTCATACGCCTAATGCAGTTTCAGCCATAAATCTTCTAGATCCTCACTTCAGCGCTAGAGGATATTCGTTTTAGATTTTATAGGGGCAAATGTTAGAATTGCATATCAAGGAAGTGGAGATAGGGTTATAGTGTCATTGACTTAAGGAAGATTTTGATTTGTTATTTAATTTAGGATATGAGTTTATAGACAGTTTTAATACCACGATTACGGTTATGGCACAGATTAATACTGATGGGACACTCCGCAGTTTAGGTATGAAGCTACAAGTATGCGGCGGGTTCATCTCACTGGGTCAATTCAGTGTGGGCTGCCGCGCACCGGCCGGCGCGCACGTTAGTTCGATACTCACTCACGCGCCGCGTCGTAAAACAAGACAACCCTAACGAGTCAGAAGGTATAAGAGTTACGCGATAGAAAGAGAGGCAATATAAAAGTGAATATAAGCCGACGTTCGCACGGACGTAAAATTTTCGCGGCGATTTTTTTCCAACATCTTAGTCAACATTAACTTATAAAGTACGCTACTAGGGGTGGGTTGCACCATCTTACTGTAACAATAACAAACACCGCGCCTTCAGTGCGATATTTGTTATAGTTAAAGTAAGATGGTGCAACCCACACTTGTTAAAGTTCCTGTTAGACAAAAAATGTGTTGTTCCATTTGACAATTGTGTTTGTTATTGTTACAGTAAGATGATGCAATCCACCCCTAGTAGCGTACTTTATAAGTTAATGTTGACTGTGATGTTGGACACAAATGGTTACGGAAGAAATCTTATGGAAGCCTGAGCTTAATAGTCTGCGAACACGCAGTAGTGAGCACTTGCCTTGAGCAATGTTACGAATATGACTTTTTTATATGAAAAGACCTTCGAAGAAATTAGAGACTGATATAAGAATATTTTTATTACAAAATTTATTAATTTATATTTAATTTATTTATTAATTTATTATTATTAATAAAAAAAAATATTTTTAAATATATTGTTTTATGTTAGCCTAGTCTGTTGTACTGCTGAGCAAAGTCCTCCCCCAAATCCTTCCAAGCATCCTTTTCCAGGGCCACCTCGATCCAAGCCTTGCGCTGCGCATCTAGGTCATCTCGCCAACTCTTCCTGGACCGGCATCGGCGATGCCGTCCATCCTCAGGCACCCACCGTGTGGAGACTGTTAGCCAGTAGTCAGTATGCATGCAGCTGACATGACTCGCCTATTCCATTTTAGATTGGAAGCCTTTTGGCCTCCCTGGGGCGGTCACGGCGTGCAATGTGTTCTGGTGCGCCGGTGAGGGTCCGGTGACGGACAGCCGCAGCGGGTTCACGGATGAGTGCTAACGCGTGCTCGTGTTCCCGCTATAAGCAGCAGAAGAGGACACCGTGGAGTTTTAGTGGGCTAGAGTCCCACATATTATATTTGCACTATCTCCGCGTGGTAGTGCAGTATGCATGAGCATTTCTCCACGACAAAAAAAGAAAAAAAAAGAATGCCTTTTGCCTTACCTCTAGGATCTCCGTTTTGGAGCGCATCATGGTGTTTCGTATTCTGTCAGTACGTTTTACGCCCCGAATGCTGCACTCCGTTAACCGTTGGTTAGGCTAGGGCAGAATACACATATCGATGAGTTATCGCTATATATTTATTTTATTTACATAATTTTAAATGTAAGTCTTCAAAAAATATAATATGTACAAGTATATAAAAAAGGAGGGGAAATAATCATAGGGCATTGAAAAATTCACCGCATCGCTATCGACAGAAAAAGTCCCCAAAAGACTGGCAGCATTGCCACGTTGTATGGCAATGCGAATTCTTTGGCCAAAAAATAGGCCAGCCCTTTGGTAACGTGTAGAGTCGACCAATCGTTTGGCGATGTCCCGAAAAAATAAGAGGGCGCTCGGACCCCATGGCCGTAGTGTTTCAACGCCAAACGGCTCGAACAAATCCCAATAAGATTGGAGTATTTAGTTATCGCTTGATTCATTAGCGTCTTCATGGTAGCTTTTCCAGGCATTTTCGATGCGGCGATCCATTTCCTTTTCTTCCTTAAATGTTTTAATTAAAAAAAATATTAATTGTTACTTATATAATAGGTATAGTCACTCAATTGCGCTTTTATAATTTCTAACGAGACGATATTATCGTGGATGTCCACGTCTAAATTACGGTATCACGATAACACAGGGAAGTAAAATGTATGAAAATATATGAAGATGCGTTTAAATTTCCATCCACGATAACGTTATAAATACCGTGCAAGTAATTCCATACGTTTCATGGATGTGGACGGAGACGACCACGATAACATCGTGGCGTTAGATATTATAAAAGCGCACATTATCACAAAATTACACATCCTTAACATTAAAACTGCACACAATCCACACAAAAAATTTGAACAGCTTAAAATCTCGGCACTTACGCCAATTGCCCTACATTTCTGCCCCATTTTACCAAGTCCCCATAAATTGGGGAGCCCCCATCAATAAGTCCTGTAACACACTTCAATCGTAAGGCATTACCGTGAAATATTTAGAGTTCGACACTAATCGGGTATAGGAACGCAACACACGGACGAGAGATATTGCTTGCTCGGTTTTTCTTATCCAAAATCAGTTTTACCCTTCCCCCTTAATGGGCTTTGGTGAAGTTATGTAGGTGTAGTACTTATAGTTTGTGGAGTGTAGGGTAATTGGGGAATTAGATACTTGGGGTACACAAAAATGATTTTTATTTCCTGATTTCTTGTAAATATCTAGATTTTCCGTCAAAGGTACCAATTTATTTCAGCTGGATTTATGGAGATAGCTACTGTTAGTTTTTTATAGGTTGTGGGTTCAACCCCGGGCAAGTA
Source organism: Cosmia pyralina (assembly GCA_946251885.1). Classification (NCBI taxonomy): domain Eukaryota; kingdom Metazoa; phylum Arthropoda; class Insecta; order Lepidoptera; family Noctuidae; genus Cosmia; species Cosmia pyralina. The sequence goes on from OX276357.1 coordinate 22,248,039, forward strand.
CTAAGGTGACTTTGTAATTCATAATGTACTTTCTTTAACATTACTGATACCGGCGAACGAAAACATCGTGAGGAAACCTAAACTTATAGTTAATGTCTAAAATAACCCACCCGTCTTGAGCAAGCGTGATGATTAATGATTATGCTTTTTTTTGCTTTTCTTTTTTGCTTTTGATTTTGCTTTGCTTGCTTTTGCTTTTTTATGCTTTTTTTTTGCTTTTATTTTTTTGCTTTTTATCTTTTGTGTGCACCAAATAAATGTGTTATCTATCTCTCTATCTTTTTGTGTATGAGAAAAGGCCTTTACAGTTTTATATGGGTTCCATAATAAAATAGCGAGAAATCAGGGTTTAAACGCAAGTGGTTCGAAAAGGGGCGTGTCAAGGTCAAGGTTGGATCAAGGTCAAGGTTGGATCAAGGCCGTCGCCATACCAATGTTAACGTTTGACAGCTCGTAATAGAAGAGTTATTTAAAAAGTTAATAATGTCGTTTCATATACTTGGCTTCAAAATAAGAAACACCATTTCCAATTATTTATTTCTATTTACTGTTGACCAAAAAAAACTTATTGTAAGATTAGCGAATGAGAAATTTATATTTGAAGAAACTATAAAAAAAAACACGACTGCCCTGCCAAAAAACGAACTAAAAAGTAAATAAAAAACATCTTTTATTCCTTGACTAAACAGATAAATAAAATTGTCATTGCCGTCGGGGAACCTCTTAGACTTTTCATAATAGAGCCATACTGCTGACATATCGAATAAAAAAAAGAAAAAACTTGCTAGTGTCACTTCGGGTGATGTACATCCAAATCTGTTCAGGCATTTCAAAGTTATAGTGGAATAAAGAAACTCACATACAAACATACATCAACCCTGAAAACATTACACTCCTTTAGGCATTCGTGTAAAAATATCATAAACATAATAATCCTATAATGTTTCCACTGCTGAGACACCGGCCTCCTCTTTTCGAGAGGGAGTGACCCTCTCGAAAAGAGTGAGCCTGTAATCCACCACGCGGGCCCAGTGTGGATTGGTAGGCTGTCACATGCCTTCGAATTTTTGGTTCCTTCTAGAACATGCCAGTTTCCTCACTATGTTTTCCTTCACCGTTTCGCTCCCAAGCAGTGGTGATGAAATTATTTATACTAAAGAAAACGCCTCCCTTTTTTTTGTGGATGGGAAATCATCAAATGACTTCTCCCGCTCTGGGCAGAGCGGGAGGGCGTGTCAGACTTTTACTGACTAAAACCCACCCATGATCCTTCAGTTGCCCGTGCCAGGGCCACGGTATCTCTTTCGAACTACCCGCGACCCCGGCGGCATCTTTACATGCCTAGACTCCTCCGTGCCTCGGAAAGCACGTTAAGCCCTTGGTCCCAGCTGTCATTCGTGGATCTTTGACAGTCGTTAAGGGTGTCAGAAGCCCGAAAGTCTGACAACCAGTCTTACCAAGTGGTATCATATTACCCAGTTAATGGGTTGTGGAGGCCAGATAAGCAGTCGCTCCATATGAAATACTGGTATTCAGTTGCATCTGGTTAGACTGGAAGCCGACCCCAACATAGTTGGGAAAAGGCTAGGCAAATTGGTTGTGTAACGCCTCCCTGGGTTCGAACTCACGACTTACAACTCGTAAGTCGCAGCCGTTCCCACTGGGCCACCATTGCTCCGAAAGCTGACGCTGCTTAAAAAAAACATTTTTTTGTACTAAATAAATAATTAACAACACAGACTGATGTATTCCTCCCGTTCTCTGAAACGAAATGTTTAATTACACTTAATTGACATCTCTGAGTTACACAGAGCAACAAATAAGTGTAAAAAGATAATGTACTTAGTTACGCAAAGATTCAAGATTCCTTAAGGACGCTGTTACAAATGGGTAGTCAAATCATTACTTTTTTACACAAAAGTGTGATTATTAAATAAAATGCTTTGCATTCTTAAAATGTTTTATGGCCGAATTGTTGATAGATGTGCATGGTACGATTCTGAACTATAAATATAATTTTAGATAGGTACAGTTTCTCAATAAAGGCACCGAAGTAAAAATTTTCATTTCGGTAACTGTACCTACCTAAAATTATATTTATAATTCAGAATCGTACCATGCACATCTGTCAACAGTTCGGCCATAAAACATTTTAAGAATGCAAATTTGATTGTACTGATCTTGTGAACAGTCTGTGCTACCTGATCCCTCGTACTGTAATCGGTCGTGAGGTTCGTTCAAGACACCTATTTGCTACTTCATTTTGTCGAACTAACTCAGGCGTTCGCTCGCCGTTACATCGTTTGGTTGACAGCTATAATAAACAGTTTGGCTCTACTGATATTATGTTTCTCAGCCAAGCTGTATTAAAGAGTGAAATTATGACTATTTTAAGAGATCATAGCCCTATAGCCATATAGTCATAGCCTTATAGTTAATAAGTAATTTATGTGCTTTTTTAACTTGCTCTGCTAACAGCTAGCTATTCTGTATGGTAATCTGTGGATAACGTCTTGAGTAGTGTATTTGTTACTTTTATTGCAAGTTATATATTGTATGCCTACTGTGTAATATACTGCTGTTTGTTATTCCTATCAAATAAAATAAAATAAAATAAAGCATTTTATTTAACAAACATACTTTTGTGTAAAAAAGTAATGATTTAACTACCCATTTGTAACAGCGTCCATAAGATTTAAAGTTGAAAGTAAACATAAATGCTAACCAACTTACATTACCAGATGTTTTTAAATGAAGTCACGACTGCTAACATAACTCTACACGACTATACCCCTATGTATATTGTACACTCATGTAGAAAATACTAACTTGCAGTACACTGGATGTATAGCGCTCTCATGTCTGCAGTATCACATCCACGATACATATATTGCGCTCTTATTGTGGTGGAGGGTTTGTGATAAGCGGAGCGGGGGAGGGAGCGGATAGTAAAACGATTTTTATGGTAGTGGTATCACTTTTCAGCATGACACTTATGAAAATTGTTCGTAGAGACCTCGTTGAATCGTGGAAAGGTGATGATGATTTTCTATGACACATTTAAAAGATGTCAGGAAGCAAGCAATACTTAACACTATTTAAATTTTACTTAGCTTTACAATTTAAACCTTTTGATAATTTCTGCTTTGTGCAGCTGACTAATTTTCAAACGTTTAATATGGGGCAATACATAGGAATTGTTGTGCTGTTAGCCTGACTAACGACTGTGATTATGAGTGTTGAATGGAATTAACGTGTTGGAGTGACGGCCCAGTCCCTCTCACAGAGAGGAGGCCTGTGTCCCAGTAGTGGGAATATGATGGCTGGTTATGCATATGCTAGTGTTGGAGTTTATGCTCTTCAATCGCCAGTATGCCTGGGCAAACAGCAATTCAAATGCTTTTTCTTATGCAAAAATTTACACTTATCGGGTCGATCGATTAGGTTAAGCTACGCTTGCCGCGCTTTGTCCGTGGATGGGTGACCATCTTTACATACCAAGACCCCTCCGAGCCTCGGAAAACACCTTAAGCCATCATTCGTTGATCTCTAACAGTCGTTATGGGTCGTCAGAAGCCCGAAAGGAGTACCGTATTACCCAGTGGAATGGGTTGTGGAGGTCAGATAGGCATTTAACATGGAGCAGCTGCATTCGGTTAGACTGGAAGCTGACCCCAACGTAATTGGGAAAAGACTAGCCAGATGATGATTATGGTGAACAAATATAATATAAAGGAATAGAAAGTAGAATGGGCCTTTGCTTTGTAATGTTTTCCGTTAAATGCAAAAACAATTCTTTCCCAATGAAGATTTTCTTTTACCCTTTGCTCTTTTGACTTCAAAAAACAAACAGCTATCGTCCATTCTTTTTAAAACAAAGAGCTCTCTCAACGATAAACAGTTGCAAATAATCCTTTTGCACCATGTCCTCTGCACTTGCTGCAAATGGCTTGTCCGTTGTACAGTACTATGTATTAGAGACAATATTAAATTGTTCATACTGTAGTTGAATGGCTAAAGTAGGATCATTTTATTTAGATACGGTTTTCTGCTTATAGACTACTAGAATAAGTTATTGTTGTGCCCCTTTTAGGGTTCCGTACCAAACTGATAAAAAGGAACCCTTATGGTGCGACTCAGTCTGTTTGTCTGTCCGTCTATCACAGCTGGATATCTTAAGAATTATTGATGCTATCAACTTGAATGGAACAGTTTTAGATGACGTTTGTCCAACTGTTTTGCAATAAGAAAGACATAAAATTATATAATATATATGTCGCAGAATCAAACTGATTAGCGTCCATGTGCTCGAAGTTGGTGTCTGCCATGTTGCTTCTTTATCAATCAGTGCGCACGACCGGCGCAGGTGCTATCTCTGGAGCAAGAGAGCTCGAAAATAGACAAACGCACTACTGACAGATACAACATTGACACTGACAGCTTCCATATTGACAACACTGACTCGAACTACTGACTTCAATGACAGCTGTTATCAATTTGATTAGTCGACTAACGTATCTCAAACGCTAATAGATGGCGCTAGTAGTACGTAAACAAGCCTTTTACTTCACTTCTCCGACATATATGTTTTTTTTTGTAACAGGGACTGAAAGGTGGTCTTAAAAATTCGAAGTGTGGCTACTAAGGCATGTAGGGTATCGTATAAAAGAGCGCTGTTTGCATTCTCAAACATTTTTTTTTCTTTTTTTTGGCCGCATAGTTATCGACTTTTGATGAAAAATGTAAAGAAAAATACCGTTCCCCCCTCTTACCTCCGAGGTTTGCGTAGAGAAAAATCTGAAATTATCTATGTGTTAGAAATTGATGTAAAGATCACAGGAAAAATAAAACGAAGACTCTAAATAGCACACTTTTTCAGAAATGGAAACGGATACCTCGATGCGCGAGTCCGACTCGCTCTTGACCGTTTTTTATATCTATAGGTATGTATGTTTACCTGTAGGTATGTAGTGTAAATAGTCATCGCTTTGAATGAAGCTGTTCACATAATTATCTAACTTCACTTGGTTAGTTCGTTTGATTTGTAGTAGCCTTTTCCCAACTATTTTGGGGTCAGCTTCCAGCCTTACTGGATGCAGCTGAATACCAGTATTTTACATGGAGCGACTGCTTATCTGACATCCACAATCCAGTTACTGGGTAATACGATAGCCCTTGATAAGACTGGTTGTCAGACTTTCGGGCTTCTGACGACCCGTAACGACTGTCAAAGATCCACGAATGACAGCCGGGACCAACGGCTTAACGTGCTTTCCGAGGCACGAATGGGACTTGGCTGTTATTATTTAACCACAAGTGTGTAATATTAGCTTACACAATGTATATTAATTTTCTTACGTTAAATTTTCTTACAAAGATAATTACGAAATATTGTTTTGAGTTTAAAACTCATTTACGGTTCACAAAAAACAATGTTCTAGTAAAAATAGAATATTCCAGAAATAAGTGTATCGTAAAAAAAAATCGCAGAATAATCTACACTAAACCATGTCAGTCACAATGAGTTTAAGAAGGTTCAAAGAGTCATCAACATCATCAGCATGTGGATGCTGATGGTGTTGGTGTTGTTGATGTTGATGTTGTTGAGCCCGCCTTCAACCACTGCTGGCCGTAGACCTCTCTTTTCTTGCCAATAGAATACTCTTTACAGTAAAATTACAGATATCAATGTTGATATTTTACATAGAGTGACACGATGGGCGGTCTTATCGCTAAAAGCGATCTTTTACAGACAACCTTTGGATGGATTAACGGGACCAGGAGAGATAATTCTGGAGGTAGTCAGTGGTATACCAACATATACATACAATACAAATATACAATAATAATCCCCACGCTCCTGTGCCAGACACATCCAGGTTCTACCCGCGATAGCATAAAAATACTTATTGCTTTTTTGCAAATAAGGCCTGAATAAGGTTTCAAAAAGGCTTGCATTGATACAAAACGAAACACTCGCAAACCTGCACAAAACTGATTATTTTAATCAAAACATACTACTTTAAGACTTAAGATCAAACAGAACACAAAACAATCTCATAAGTTATGCGTAAATCTAAACAAAAAAAAACAAACGACTTCTGTCGACGATAGTACCTAAACAGAACACACACAAACACAAGTTATGAAGTTCAAAGGATTTCTCGGAGTTTGTTTTTAAAATCTTTTTCTAGAGTACCATATAATATTGCTCTTTGAATGGATTTCTTCGCAAAAATCCCATTATCTCTCTGATTGAATTTGTTTTTGTTATGAAAAATGTTAGTATATAGAAAAGCTGGCTTTACGTTTAATGGAGTATTTAGTACTAGCTTTTACCAGCGGCTTCGCCCGCGTGGATGTCGGAGCATATCTCACGGGAACAAAAATCTTTCCTTAGGGGATGCCTACACTGTTTAAGGTATCTATGTGCAAAATTTTAAGTCTTCAGGTCCAGCGGTTTGGGCTGTGCGTTGATACATCAGTCAGTCATTCAGGACTTTGAATTTTAATAAGCTTATTATAAGCAAAACTGAGAGCGGATCTTCTCGCGATATTCCTTTTTACGAGGTAAACAGGTACCTACTTGTTTCCCGACGTTTCGACCGCCTTGCAGCGATCGTGGTCACGGGAGGACTGATGACAGCTCAGCAAGCAAATGGGTACTTGTTTACCTCGTAAAAAGGAATATCGCGAGAAGACTCATTCTCAGTTTTGTTTATAATGTGTGCAAATCGCGAAAGTTTAAAAAGTTTAATAAGCGATTTTTAATGATTTTAAACTAATGATCATGTCTAAACGAGTTGATAGTATGAATGATTTCGAAAAAATATATGTTAAATTAGAGCATTTGTTTTAATAACTTAATAAGTGAATATTTTGGATTTTGTAATTAATTTGTAAAGTTATGTCTAACGCCGATAAATAAATCTGAGAATTACGCAAAACCATCAAGCGTAGGTATTTCTATGAAACTTTCACCATTTTAAAGATAATTTAATTATTTATCTTTTAGTATACGTGTTTTAATGTAATACCTTTAGTTTTATGTGTAATAAATTAATAATGCTTCTAATTTGGGACAGCGTTCCTTGATGGGCGAGTCCTATTACTGGCTGGACGTACGACGCATTACGTGTGCTCAGTTGTCATTTCAGAGATTAATTATCATGTAAAAATAGAGTTGAATGAGGGATTTTCTTTTTAAACTCTTCCCAATCGCTGGATAGCTGGCGCTGAACTTGGTAAGTTACTGCAAGGAACGGAACGTTACATCATTTCACTTGGATGCAGTTTTGAGATCGTAATTATTTTTTTTTTTTTTTTTTTGGAATGGCATCTCGTAGTGTGGCCATTAGAGGTCTCGACTACTTAACCGGACTTTCCTGTGGGTGCCTTTAAGCGAGCTCCAGCCAGGGGCATAAAATACTAACTAAACATAAACTAAACGACTGCGCACTAAGGGCACCCCCTGTGGGGTACGGACCTCGGCTTAGGGAGTCGTTGTCATTGACCATTGATAAACAAGGCAAAGCAATAGGCTGGATCAAGTTAGAGGAATTATTATTATCAGGGGAGTTTAAAGCTACAGGCTCAGCTACGCCACCAGCTGGCTCGATTAAACCGATCAAGGGACATGAATTTACATTTACATTTACGTTAGATGGTCTTAAACGCGGTGGGCCTCGGCGGCGAGGCCGGAATGTAGATTTGTGTTTGTGTTTATGGACGGTGCTAGTTTCCCTACTACTTTCCTGGAGGAGGGTGATAGGGTCATCGGTTTCAGTGAGGGCATGTCGCGGACGGCGGATACTACTGATTCTACTGGGGACATAGCTAGCAGACTCGACAACCAAGGGGTTGCGATGTTTCACGGCGGAATCAAAGAAACGCTTGGAAAGGCGTTTCAAGTACTGACGGATGGTCGGGACTTTAAGGTCAAGGTGGAGGTCCGCGTTCCGAACGAACCAAGGGGCTCCGGAGGAAACGGTTCTGAAGGGTCTGCATCCTATGGATGAAGTGGGACTTTGCGTGCGCAAAGATTGGGCCCGCATAGGTCGAATGCACGCTGTGTAAATACGCAACTTGCACTTAAGGGACAATTTGCTGCGTGCATTCAGAACGGAGTGTAAACGACTGAGAGCAAAGTAGGCCCGCGAACGAACCTGCTTTATGTGCTCTGATTTGAGATCGTAAAACGAAACGTACCTACTTGTAGACAGTTGTGAACTCGTTGAGAACCGTACGCCGACTGCCTGATCCTCTTGTCAAATCCCTGTAACTCTCGTCCGGTGCCGCAAGGCGGGTTGACAGACGGACGTGACGTCACGCAGCTTACTTCAGCACCGCTGCAACCCACGTCGATAACATGTCGGCAAGTAAAAATTAAAAGAGGTCTTAGTTTAAATGGTCCAATTAAGTTTTTTTTTTATGTTATTATAATATACATGTACTTTTACATACATTAACCCGTCGCGCGCCAATTAGCAGACACAATTGAAATTCTATTGTTATCTGTACACATGGTGTACAATCGACATTTTAAGAGTTAATATGGGGGTAGGCCGAAACTACAGGACGTCACCAGCTACGATCCTTACTAGTAAGTACTTACTCCTTTTGCTTCGTTCGTTTTTTGAACGCTTGAGACTAACATTTGAATAATAGAAAATGTTACATACACAAATGTAAAACAATAAAACGCATGCCGTCTTATTACAAAACAAGGTTCATCTTCAAACCCAGGTTTAAACCATGGACCCTTTTTTGAATTTCGAACTTTATTCCGACACATTAAGATGTCAGTTTTACAAACTGACAACTTAGTACCGGACTAAGTTGTCAGTTTCGTATAAAGACCTGTATTTCTATCACAGCTAGGTTCTTATTACAAAAACTGGCTCTATGGTTTAAACCATGACGGAAGAAAAACCTCGTTTTGTAATAAGACCGATGGTGTCCAAATTATTTGAAACAAGTTGTTATATTGCTTCGTTCCTTTTTACGATTCGATCATTTTCTGAATCACAAAAATGGTAGTTTCAGAAAATTATCGCTTATGACATCCACTTTTTTCTTTTCTTTTTGTGTATGGGAAATCATCAAATGACTTCTCCCACTCTGGGCGGAGCAGGAGGGCGTGTCAGACTTTAACGGACTAAAACCCACCCGTGTTCGTTCAGTTGCCTGTGCCAGGTCCACGGTATCTCTTTCGAACAACCCGCGACCCTGGCGGCAGGTACATCCACTACATAATATTTCAAATGATCGTATGCTGGCACTAGCCTTTTTACAATAATTATTCCCTTAACGTAGCTCCATGTAGAGAATAAACTCAGAATTTATTATTGATCAGTGAGGTTTAAGACGTGGGCAACATTAATCGGTAGTGCTGGTATCTAAATAACAGTCAGAATGTGAATGCTATGAAACATAGCATATCAGTCTATTATGTTTCCACTGCTGGGTCACAGGCATCCTCCATGTGAAAGGTCGTCATCCACCACGCGGGCCCAGGGTTGGTGGATGTCACTGTCAGTACAACCCAATTATTATATTGATTATCTGTATTCTGTCCGGGACATCTCTACAGCCTGATTTTTAATTCGACGGAATTCTGACAGCTGTAATTTTTAGACACTACAGATATCATAAACCTTTTCTGTCTTGTTCTTTTTATAAGTTACTAGCTGCGCCCCGCGGTGTTACCCGCGGTTTATGAGATACACTAAAACGTGTATTATTTAATTGGTGAGAAAAGTATTCACAAAAAAATTGCTCATCCCACGGGAACACTACATTTTTTCAGGATGTAAAGTAGCCTATGTGTGCTATGTGTATTCAGGATGTCTGCTACTTCCACACCAAATTTTATCAAAATCGGTCGAGCCGTTTGAGTTTGAAGGAATAACAAATATATTTGAATTCCTTGCTCATCCCACGGAGCCACTACATTTTTTTTAGGATAAAAAGTAGCCTATGTGTTTTTCCAGGGTATAAGCTGTCTACGTACCGGATTTCATCTAAATCGGTCCAGTCGTTTGAGCGTGAAGAAGTAACAAACATACACACACACACACTCACACACACACACACACTCACAAACTTTCGCCTTTATAATATTAGTGTGATTAAGTGTGATGGTGTGATTATTTATTTTTGTTTTTTTGTTTTCAAACTTTTATTATTGTGATTTTAGTTTAGTTGGTGATCTTCCTGTGCTAGTCACAATAAATACTTTTTCTTTCATCCTTTCTTTCTCTATTTTTTCGGGATAAAAAGTAGCCTATGTGTTAATCCAGGGTATAAGCTATCTACATACCGAATTTCATCCAAATCGGTCCAGCTGTTGAGCGTGAAGAAGTAACAAACATACACACACACACACACACTCACAAACTTTCGCCTTTATAATATTAGTGTGATGTGATGTGATAGTGTTATTATTTTTTTTTTTTTTGTTTTCAAACTTCTCTTATTGTGTTTTTTGTTTGGATAGTGATCTTCCTGTGCTAGTCACAATAAATACTTTTTCTTTCCTTATCTATTTATTCGGGATAAAAAGTAGCCTATGAGTTTATCCAGAGTGTCAGCTATTTCCACACAAAATTTCGTCAAAATCGGTCGAGGCGTTTGAGTTTGAAAGAGTAGCAAATATATTTGAATTTCTAGCTCATCCCACGGGAGCACTACATTTTTCCGGGATAAAAAGTAGCCTATGTGTTAATCCAGGTTATAAGCTGTCTACATACCGAATTTCATCCAAATCGGTCCAGCCGTTTGAGCGTGAAGAAGTAACAAACATACACACACACACACACACACACTCACAAACTTTCGCCTTTATAATATTAGTGTGATTTCTAGCTCATCCCACGGGAGCACTACATTTTTCCGGGATAAAAAGTAGCCTATGTGTTAATCCAGGTTATAAGCTGTCTACATACCGAATTTCATCCAAATCGGTCCAGCCGTTTGTGCGTGAAGAAGTAACAAACATACACACACACACACACACACACACACACTCACAAACTTTCGCCTTTATAATATTAGTGTGATGATTAAGTGTGATGGTGTGATTATTTATTTTTGTTTTTTTGTTTTCAAACTTTTATTATTGTGATTTTAGTTTATTTGGTGATCTTCCTGTGCTAGTCACAATAAATACTTTTTCTTTCATCCTTTCTTTCTCTATTTTTTCGGGATAAAAAGTAGCCTATGTGTTAATCCAGGGTATAAGCTATCTACATACCGAATTTCATCCAAATCGGTCCAGCTGTTGAGCGTGAAGAAGTAACAAACATACACACACACACACACACTCACAAACTTTCGCCTTTATAATATTAGTGTGATGTGATGTGATAGTGTGATTATTATTTTTTTTTTTTGTTTTCAAACTACTCTTATTGTGTTTTTTGTTTGGATAGTGATCTTCCTGTGCTAGTCACAATAAATACTTTTTCTTTCCTTATCTATTTTTTCGGGATAAAAAGTAGCCTATGAGTTTATCCAGAGTATCAGCTATTTCCACACAAAATTTCGTCAAAATCGGTCGAGGCGTTTGAGTTTGAAAGAGTAGCAAATATATTTGAATTTCTAGCTCATCCCACGGGAGCACTACATTTTTCCGGGATAAAAAGTAGCCTATGTGTTAATCCAGGTTATAAGCTGTCTACATACCGAATTTCATCCAAATCGGTCCAGCCGTTTGAGCGTGAAGAAGTAACAAACATACACACACACACACACACACACTCACAAACTTTCGCCTTTATAATATTAGTGTGATGATTAAGTGTGATGGTGTGATTATTTATTTTTGTTTTTTTGTTTTCAAACTTTTATTATTGTGATTTTAGTTTAGTTGGTGATCTTCCTGTGCTAGTCACAATAAATACTTTTTCTTTCATCCTTTCTTTCTCTATTTTTTCGGGATAAAAAGTAGCCTATGTGTTAATCCAGGGTATAAGCTATCTACATACCGAATTTCATCCAAATCGGTCCAGCTGTTTGAGCGTGAAGAAGTAACAAACATACACACACACACACACACTCACAAACTTTCGCCTTTATAATATTAGTGTGATGTGATGTGATAGTGTGATTATTATTTTTTTTTTTGTTTCCAAACTTCTCTTATTGTGTTTTTTGTTTGGATAGTGATCTTCCTGTGCTAGTCACAATAAATACTTTTTCTTTCCTTATCTATTTATTCGGGATAAAAAGTAGCCTATGAGTTTATCCAGAGTGTCAGCTATTTCCACACAAAATTTCGTCAAAATCGGTCGAGGCGTTTGAGTTTGAAAGAGTAGCAAATATATTTGAATTTCTAGCTCATCCCACGGGAGCACTACATTTTTCCGGGATAAAAAGTAGCCTATGTGTTAATCCAGGTTATAAGCTGTCTACATACCGAATTTCATCCAAATCGGTCCAGCCGTTTGAGCGTGAAGAAGTAACAAACATACACACACACACACACACACACTCACAAACTTTCGCCTTTATAATATTAGTGTGATGTGATTTATATGACCAGAACTTACTGGATATAATATATGTTAGCGACTTCCGGTCCTGCATATACCACCTCGACTTAATAATCATTTGTTAGCGACTTCCGGTCTTGCATTCACCTCGACTTATTTTAGTATTAATTATTATGAAATTGTTTAGCCAAATGTTTGATTTATTCTCGGTGTTTAAAATAATCATAATTGTTCAATATCCATTATGGCGCCTTCGGGTTGCCAGCTTCCGGCGCACCAAGTATTAAGTTTAAATTAATGATTGCTTAAGATTATTGATTTAGGTAATTCATTTCATTTATTTCTTTGTTAATAATTGTTATTTAATTTTACTCATTATAATAAGTGGTGCAAACAAAATATTAAGTTATGAGTGAAATCTATAAAAGCGGATGTGTTGGGTAGTTCGAGGCAGTCGTGTCATAACCATCACCAAGTGGAGCCGTAAGTGGAAACTCTGTCCAATTGTAGTTATAGTGTTATAATAAATCAAGTGCAAGTACATCGTTTGTTTTTCTGACTGTGCCCGCCGTTTCACAGTCAGAAGTGGGATATGTCAGGCCCATATATTGATGGTATTGGCGCCAAGAAAAGGAGACACTCTCTAACAGAGTCGTCGGGAAGTGACGAAAACATAGATTTTTTTTCTTCCGATTGCGAGGTTACCGATAGAAAATATCGTCGACGAAAAAGGCACCGTGTTACCCAAACCGATGCTGAAGTTATTCCAAAGTTCCGGCCGGATGAAAAATCAAGCAACGTCAAAGGGTGGTTGCACAAGATTGACCAATTTGGCGATCTATATGGTTGGGACAATAAGGATCGGCAGTTCATCATGCAAATTCGTCTTCGCGGATCCGCACGTGACTGGTATAACGACTTGGAAAATTATAACCTCACTTGGAAGGAATGGAAACACGAATTAGAGACCGCCTTCCCACGTTCTACCGACTATGTTGAACTATTAGAGACTATGATCGCTCGAAAGAAAACTGACTCTGAAACAATGACAAAATATTTTCACGACAAAGTATCCCTACTCAAGAAATGCAATATTATCGGTGAATCTGCGATTTCATGCATTATCAAGGGTTTACCAGTGGAAATAAGAGCCAACGCAAAAGCCTATCAATGCGAAACCCCAACGCAGCTGTACTATGGATATTTATCATCCCTCGAAAACTACAAGCAAGTGGAAGCAACAGCAAGTAACTCTAAGCGACCGACTTCAACATGGAGGAAATGGGACAATATTACTCCAAATTTAAAAGAAAACGAACTGCTCCCGAAGAAATGCTACGCCTGCAGAAGACCAGGACACGAGGCAAAGGACTGCAGGACTCCACGCTGCGAGGTGTGTCAACGTCCGGGACACACTGCCGCCAGCTGCTGGTTTGCAGCCAGATCTTCACAGCAACAGTCTCAAAAGGTTGGTAACATTATGTTTACAACCTACAATATTTTCAGGGACCTGTACAAGAAGGCAGTGGTAATTAATGGACATAATCTTATTGCGTATATCGATACTGGCAGTAAATTAAATATTCTCACAGTGTCACAAGCTAATAATTTAAGGTTAAAAATCATGCCTTCTGCAGTTACAATGAAAGGTTTTGGTGGTGCATACTCTAATTCTTTGGGAACAACTCACGTTGATGTTAAAATAGATAATATAATTTTAAGTGGTTTTGTTGAACTAACTAGTAACGATCTAGCTGATATAGATCTAATAATCGGCCAATCAATGATAAACCAGAGAAACATAAACTTAGTTACTTCAGAGAACTGTGTTAAGTTTTTGTGTAATTTTGATTTAAATAGTGAACTAAGTCATTTGCAATTGAATGAAACAGATTTCGTTTCGAAATTCCCTGTCTATTTAAAATGTCATAGTGTAATACCTCAACGAAGTTCCGCTTTTGTACAAGTTTATGTTGATGTTAATCCTAACCATACTTTTCTTATGCGTTCTGTTTATTTTGAGCTAGGAAGTATGTCTTATGTCATTATAGGAGGACTTATAAGGTCGAGGGATTGTTTTTTAAAAGTAGTAAACGTTGGGGATGATATTATAGAGTGGCAACCAAATAGACTAGTAGCGCGCGCGGAACTAGTTAGTGACATAAATAGTAGTACTCATACGAATATAATGACAGTTGATCAATCTTCTGATAGGGAATTACAGTTATCTGATTTAGATGTAGGCGATTTAGAAATCAATGATAGCAATCGATTGCTACAGCTATTAAATAAATTCAGACACTTGTTTGCGGAAAATACCAAAGATTTAGGATGTACCGACGTGCTGGAAATGCATATTCAGACAACAACCGAGCAACCTGTTTACTGCAAACCTTACCGACTTTCTTATAAGGAAAATGAGATTGTTAACGAAAAAGTTCAGGATCTTATTGATGCAGGTGTTGTAAGGGAATCTATGTCTGACTATGCAAGTCCAGTAGTTCTAGTGAAGAAAAAAAGCGGTGATTATAGATTATGCATAGATTACAGAGCACTCAACGCACGCACTGTCAAAGACCGTTATCCGTTGCCTCATATAGACGACCAGGTAACTCGTTTATCTGGAAAATCTTTATTCACTACTTTAGACCTTGCGCAAGGCTATTACCAAGTAAGAATAGCTGAAGACTCTGTTCATAAAACCGCGTTTGTAACACCTTCAGGGCATTACGAGTTTTTGAAAATGCCGTTTGGTCTGGCCAATGCGCCGGCGGTGTTCTCACGTCTCATCAAAATAGTTTTGGGTAGACTGGGCAACGACGTAGCTTCATATTTAGATGACGTAATGCTCCCGACAATCTCGGTCGATGACGGACTCAGATTGTTGAGCGATGTCCTGCAATTTTTATCAGAAGCCAATTTAAAACTGAATTTAAGTAAATGTTCGTTTTTGAAGAAAAGCGTAAATTATTTGGGACATGAGATTACCGCAGGTACAATACAACCAGGACAAGCTAAAATTCGCTGCGTAGCTGAATACAAAAAACCCCGTAATGTGCATGAAATCCGACAATTTATTGGTTTGACATCGTATTTTAGGAAATTTATTCGTGGATTTGCCGAAATAGCTAGACCCCTCACACAGTTAACAAAAAAGGATGTAGAATGGACTTGGGGTTCCTCCCAAGAAACTGCTTTTCACACTCTAAAAGAACATCTCACTGAAAGACCGGTTTTAGGCATTTACGACAGAAACGCACGTACTGAGCTCCATACCGACGCCAGTAAGCTAGGACTAGGCGGTATACTATTGCAATACCAAACCGACGGTGTCCTAAAACCGATTGCGTATTTTAGTAGGGTCACAAGTAAAGAAGAACAGTTTTATCATAGTTATGAGCTGGAGACATTAGCAGTCGTAGAATCTCTCAAACGATTTCGAATTTATCTCATAGGTATTCCTGTTACTGTAGTGACAGATTGTGCCGCGTTGCGGACTACCTTAATTAAAAAGGATCTGATCCCTCGCATAGCCCGCTGGTGGCTTTCAATTCAAGACTACGATCTGCAAATCGAGTATCGATCTGGTGATCGTATGAGACATGTAGATGCTTTGAGCAGGAATCCAGTACAGAGTCCAGTGTTATTAATTGACGATTCCGATTGGCTGGTAACGTTACAGTTGCAGGACGAAAATATTCAGTCGATCCTAACCCAGTTGCGTAATGGCACAAGCAATAATGATATAACTAATAATTACGTAATAAAAGACGACCTTCTCTATAGAAAAACAATCCACGGACATCGTTTTGTTATACCCAAATTAGCAAAATGGGGCTTGCTACAAAAATTCCATGATCAAATAGGACACGTTGGTTTTGAAAAATGTGAGAAGACTATTAAAGCACAATTTTGGTTTGAGGGTATGACTAGGTTTATTCGTAAATATATAAAATCATGTCTTCGATGTGCTTACGGAAAAGGAGACCATGGTAAATTGCAAGGAGAGCTACACCCAATTCAAAAGGCGGCTGTTCCCATGCACACACTACATGTTGACCATTTAGGTCCATTCGTTAAGACTCGTAAAGGAAACTCTTATGTACTCGTTGTTATAGACTCCTTTACTAAATTTGTATTTTCAAAGCCTTGTAAAAGCTGTAGTTCAATTGAAACTATAAAGCATTTGAAAGATATTATTTCTCAGTTTGGAAGTCCTAGTAGGGTCATTACGGATAGAGGAAAAGCATTTACAAGTAGGTATTTTAAAGAATTTGCTGATGAGATGCAGTTCAAGCATGTCCTTAACGCTATTGCAAGCCCTAGATCAAATGGCCAAGTAGAACGTGTAAACCGAACTTTGATTAACGGTTTAAACACTATGTCTGACAGCGAGTGCACCTGGGATGATCACTTGAGTGATATAGTTTGGGGCATAAATAATACTCCTCATGCAACAACCGGTTTTCCCCCCTTTAAGCTTTTATTCGGCCATTCCAACTCACGGTTACCGGCTTATCCGACCCCCCAAGCTAACGATTTTGAAGGTCAAGCACAGGCTCTTGAGGAACGGCGATGTGCGGCTAAATTGCGTATTGATAGAAATATGACCCTCATGAAGGACAGATTCGACCGATCTCATAAGCAATGCGTTAAGTACTCTGTAGGGCAATTAGTGTTATGGAAAGGAGGAATTACTAGGGTTAGCGCGAATGTAACAAGGAAACTTAACGGTTTGTACACAGGGCCCTATAAAATATGCAAAGCTGATCACTCGTTAGATCGTTACACGATAATTAGCATAAAGGGTATGAAAGGGTATAGAAAATTTTCAGCAGTTGTGCGTGGTGAAGTCCTCCGACCTTATAGTTCGTCTATACCTGATGAAAGTAGTGGTAGTGACCATGAAGTCGATAGAGATGATCTGATAGACCTATTAGAAAGCTAATTTAAGTTATACTTAACTATTAGTAGAATGATTAATTTAATACAGATTAAGCTATAAGCAAAATAAAACACTTGTTTAAATTTGATTTACAGATTTATTGATTAAAAAGTATGTTGCACTCTTCCACATGTTACAGCTGCATAAAAGATTATGAATTAAAACTCTGTGCATTAATAAAGCTGTGTGAATAAATAAAACTGTGTGACTATATAAAGCTGTGTGAATAAATAAATCTGTGTGACTATATAAAGCTGTGTGAATAAATAAAACTGTGTGACTATATAAAGCTGTGTGAATAAATAAAACTGTGTGACTATATACCTAAAGCTGTGTGAATAAATAAAACTGTGTGACTATATACCTAAAGCTATGTGAATAAAGCTGTGTGAGATAGGAGTATTTAAAACTGTGTGACAAACATTTATTTCATGTAGCTTGTATGAGATGACATATATACAATACAAACTGAGCTATGTGACATCTTACTAATAACACAATACCAAAAAAAAAGCTGTATTATGATAATATGAACTGCAATTGCTGCACCCCTACCACATCAGTTAATTAGAAGAATAAATGTACTGCCCATATTGTTTGTTATTCCAGACGCCGAATACCAGCGACAGATCAGGCGCAAGTGGCAATGCTGATCGCCGTGGGACACGTCAAGCACAGGATGGCCGAGTGTTAGCGACTTCCGGTCCTGCATATACCACCTCGACTTAATAATCATTTGTTAGCGACTTCCGGTCTTGCATTCACCTCGACTTATTTTAGTATTAATTATTATGAAATTGTTTAGCCAAATGTTTGATTTATTCTCGGTGTTTAAAATAATCATAATTGTTCAATATCCATTATGGCGCCTTCGGGTTGCCAGCTTCCGGCGCACCAAGTATTAAGTTTAAATTAATGATTGCTTAAGATTATTGATTTAGGTAATTCATTTCATTTATTTCTTTGTTAATAATTGTTATTTAATTTTACTCATTATAATAAGTGGTGCAAACAAAATATTAAGTTATGAGTGAAATCTATAAAAGCGGATGTGTTGGGTAGTTCGAGGCAGTCGTGTCATAACCATCACCAAGTGGAGCCGTAAGTGGAAACTCTGTCCAATTGTAGTTATAGTGTTATAATAAATCAAGTGCAAGTACATCGTTTGTTTTTCTGACTGTGCCCGCCGTTTCACATATAACAAAAAATATGAAAGAGAATGTGATCAAGTAAACAAGACAATGTAAATAGTGTTTGTTCTGTGCATTCACTGCACACTAACTAAACTATTAATTTTGTTTTGCTAAATGGAAAAAAAGAGTAAAAGAACATATTTTTTTTAATTAAAAATGTTTTTTAGGTATCATTATCAGTAATATCATCATCGTTATCTGTCTGTAGTTACAAGAAGTGAAGACTTTACAAATAAAAAGGTATTCCCAAAAAAGGTTTGTAACCTATGGATTAGTGGACAGGGATTCCTGTAAAAGAAAAATAATTACCTTACTAATTATTGGAACTTCAATAATTTGATAATAAAAAATCTGATTACCATTTTAAAATTATCAGTAAATTTTTAAGTTATAGTTTTTGTAATTGAAACCTTAAATTCAAGAAAGATTTCCCAAGAAGAGAAGAGAAGAGAGAGGTTCCTGTTTCGGATAAGGCGGGAGGAAACGCCCGAGTGTCACCATTGTGTGGATTGCCCGGAGGACACGGTGGAGCATACAGTGGAGGTC
Organism: Cosmia pyralina; assembly: GCA_946251885.1. NCBI lineage: Eukaryota > Metazoa > Arthropoda > Insecta > Lepidoptera > Noctuidae > Cosmia > Cosmia pyralina. The sequence goes on from OX276357.1 coordinate 22,267,217, forward strand.
TGCCCGGCTTGGGCGGAGCACCGCCCTGTTCTCACGGAGTAATAAATAAAATAAATAAATAAATAAAAATTTATTCAAAAACATAAGGACTTACGTTAAATACAATTTTTCTTAAATCTATGGCAAGTTCACCCATGACTTGTGCCTGAACTAGGAAATCCTGTGTTTCAGGCGATTGGAGGTAACATTAATCGATGAAAAATACTCATATTTATCTTATCTTATTGTTACAGTAAAAAGGTGTATAAAATAGATAAAATTATATAATACTAACAATATTTACTTTAGCACAATTAATAACTTCTCTGTATCTTCATAGGACATAGATTGAAGAGCTTCTTTAAGGATTTTCTTACAGTTACTATTATTTAAGGAGTAGATATTTCCTTTTTCGTTTAGCCTGTTGTAGAGTAGCGGTCCGAGGTACATATAAAATTTTTCTGTGAAAGCATGTTTTGTACTTTTTTGAGGGCAAACTATATCTTTCCGTCTCCTTTTAGTAAAATCAGTGTTGTATGAAAGGGCTGCGTGTTGTTTTAATACAGTGCTCATTATAAATAACTGCCGAACTGTTAGTACTTTACAAGCTTTATACAGGAGGTTAGTGGGGTAAAGAAAAGGGCGGCAAGTAGCCACCTTGAGAATAGCTCTTTGAGCTCTTTCAATGCGCAATAACAAAGTTTTACTCGCCCCACCCCATGAAGTAATACAGTAAGTCAAAATTGATTGACAAAGAGCAAAGTATACTTGCCAAATTATTTTTGGATCTGCAATAAAACGTAGCTTTTTGAATACATATATCAGCTTACGAATTCTATTATTTAGAGCTTCAATATGTTGTTTGAAGGAAAGGGTTTCATCTATTATAATACCCAGGTATTTTATTTTATCTGTCTTTTTAATATTGGGACAATTACACTGGCTGTCTGCAGGGATTGGGCAACAATGAGCATGCAACGCTGAGGGGGTATTCGATATTTGCTTGCGCATCGAAAATTTAATGTAACTTGTCTTCTCTGTATTTAGGGTTAGTGAGTTATTTTGAAGCCATTTACCTACAATATTGAAACCGTGCTGCGCAAGATTGTAGACTTCATTTTCTGAGTCAGCCGAAAAAAGTAGAGCAGTGTCGTCAGCGTAAGTTATGATAGTGCCATGCTCTAGCTTTATATTGCAAAGGTCATTTATGTAGATCAAAAACAGAGTGGGCCCTAAAATGCTTCCTTGAGGAACACCAAAAGATGTGGTTTTTTGAGCATCGCTGAGCACATTACCAATCTTTACGCACTGAGAACGGTCTTCTAAATAACTTTTGAACATTTTCAGCTGCGTGCCTCTTACACCCATGATCTCAAGCTTGCGCAACAGGATTGGGATGGAAACTGTGTCAAAAGCTTTGGCGAGGTCCAGGAAAATACCTATTGTGTGGTTACCCTTGTCAAGTTCTTGCGCTAGATAGTCGGTCAGATGATGTACCGCATCAGCAGTAGAAACTCCAGGCCTAAATCCAAACTGCCGTTCAGACAGAATTGATTTATGTTCCAAATATTTCAACAACCTTTTGTTTATGATTTTTTCCAATATTTTTGACATGGAAGGCAGTAACGAAATAGGTCTATAATTTGTCACTTGCTCTTTGCTGCCTGATTTATAAACAGGGACAATTACAGCTTTTTTGAGACACTCTGGGAAATGACCTGAAGATAAACAAATGCGGAAAATATAAGTCAGTGGTCGTACCAAAATGTCCTTGAATTTTTTGATAATTTTATTCGATATGTTATCCCAGCCAACTGCACAGTCTTCTTTCAAGGTCATAATTATACTTTCTACCTCAGTCTCGTCAGTATCTAGCAGCACAAAGGATGTTAAAGCAGTGCTGCATGTTAAAGGAGTGCTCGCTGGATTTTGGGATTGATCCATATTTTTTTCTGCCAGGTACTTTCCAACATTAACAAAGAAATTATTTGCTATGTTAGCGGATTCCAGCGGTGATGAGTGTGCTTGCAATAAACCTGAAGATGACTCATACTGTTTCGTTGTATAAGTTGCGTCTTTAATATATTTCCAAATCTTTTTACTATTTGTTCCAGCACTTTCCAATGACACTTTGTCGTAGTCGCTTTTAATTTTTTTAAGAAGGTCATTACAGAAATTTCGGTATCTTTTGTACGAAAGTTGCAATACTGCATTGTTTGGATTAGATTTAGCTGTCATATGGAGTTTATCTCTATGTTTCATACAGCGAATAAGACCTGATGTGATCCATGGTTTTATGTTGTGGTTTTTGTTGCTCAACTTCAATACGACTGTGTTTTTCTGAATCGCATTTCGTAAGTTTTCAATTACATACAACATACAAAACTGCGGGTCAGCGGAATTATAGACTGGATCAAAATCGATGACGCGCAAATCTTCTTCAAGTTTATTTATATTCAGTTTTGTAATTGTTCGAGTGTCTTGTTTAGGTAATTTACAATTAAGGGTTAGTAGGGCAGCATTGTGATCGGTTAGTGTTGAGTTAACAACAAGTGCAAGTGAAGGGAAATTCGATTTAAGCATAATATGATCCAAACAGGAGCCACTGTGATGTGTAGGAAAGCTGTGTGCGGGGAGTAGGCCATGATATGCGCATAGGTTGAGGTAGTCCTGAGCAGACGCATCAGTACTTCCTGGTAGAATATTGATATTAATATCTCCAATTACAATCGTGTTTTTAATCGATGACAGGGTTTGCAAGGTCTCATTCAGAGAGTCAGTAAAAATGCTAGTATTTTTAAAAGACGGAGGTCGATATAATGCTAATATCGCAAATTCTGATCCAATTTTAATTAGCAATCTGTTACAGTCGTGCATATCAGGTTCCTGAACAGAGACATTGAGATGATCTCTTGCATAAACTATTACCCCATCATTTTGGTTGTAATTTATAGTACTTCTATACATATTATATCCCGGGATTAGTGGTATGTTATATTGTTTAGCAAGCCAGCATTCGGTTAAAACAATAACGTCACAATTTATGTTTAGCCGTTGCTGAAATGTACTAAAGTTATCGAAGTTCTTAAAAACACTGCGAATGTTTTGTGTTAATATGGTTAGAGGAGTTTTGTAGCCGGATAGATACTGTTTGCAGTTTTCAGCTTCACAAACTTTGGACTCGGATACAGAGAAATTGTCTAAATCATTAATCAAACTATTTATCATAATGGTAGTTAAAAATAAAATAACAAAAAGGTCAGAAAAATACCTAATTTACGACGCTCTTAGGCGCCTCCATAATCTACAGAATTGATGTACCTTTTTTCAGCCATTATTTTTGCGGGGCAGTCAGCAGCACCTGTGTTATGCTTGTCTGGCTTTTTGAAATGCATGCAAGTAGCGCATTTTGGATCGTCAGCTGTTTTTGGACATTCTTTTATTGAGTGACCTTGATCACCACAGTGGCCGCAGGTATACGATGTCTGTCGGCACGACTTAGCCGCATGTCCATACTGCTGACACTTATAACATCGAGTGACCAAAGTAAAGTCTCTCACAGGGCATGATGACCAATTTACAAAAACTCGGTCTTGTGATATCAGGGCTTTGCGTATGACTGCGGGCACTTCAACTATGTAATTACAGGACTCAGTGTCTTTCTTACCTGACTTATGACTTAATGTAATTGAGCTCAAAAACATCTCAAGGCTGTAGTTCTGAAGTTTTTCGGCTATATTTTGCTTGTACAAACAGGTAAACACCTCATTTTCCTGCATGGATGTTGGCACTCCTAAAATCACAACCCTAGGCTTCCTTTTATGGGGCTCGTCTACAGTTAGGCCTGACTTGGTTAGCTGCACCGATTGTCTCAGCTTCTCGATGTCGTCCTTTGTCTCAGTGCTGATGATTACCCCGCCGTTCTTCGTCTTGCGCAGGCCTCTCACATGGAGTTTCATTTGTTCGGGGTTAATAATTTTTTGCACTAGAGTTTTGGTCTCATCGCTGGTCTTCAACTTGTCACTCGGATAGATGGCCACAGAACTTACAGAACTCGGTTGTATAAAATTATTGGCACCTTTCTTTACCATGTCAGCAAAAGAAGATCCCTGGGCAGGTTTCGTCGAATCTTCGATACTCAGCTTAAGGTTCTGTATCTGCTGCGAAAGATCAAGTTGATTTTCGAGAGTTCTGACTGTGTAGTGCGATTGGAGAGCTTTTGCTTTGACGGACTGGTACATGACGGCCATCTGCGAAGTTCCGTGACCAACCTTACGGCATAGGCTAATGATGCGCGTTTTCTGCTCCACATTCAACTTTCCATCAGCTGCAATATTGGACACCTCCTTCAGGCTCTGTTCGATAATCGCCATCCAGTTCTGGATTTCTGTCGTCGAGACAACTTCAGGGGCATCATTCCTTTGGATAGGCACTTGAGGGGAAGAAGTGGGTACGGCGGCCATGGGCACAGGTGTAGAAGGTGGGGAGCGAGGACATTTACTACTCCGGGAGAATGGACTATCCTCCATCGTGAAGAGGTTATTTTGCTCCTGTTAAACACCGATCATTTCTACTAATACACCTATCACAAATCTATGTAAGAGTATGCGTTACTACTGGCTATTGGTTAAACTAGGTCACAATTTCGCAAGTGAGTATTTGTTTATTGTAATAATTGCTCGATACGTCTGTTCACTACGACCGGCAAAACACAATGAATGCAGGCCAATAACCACTAACGTCTTAGTACTGAATCGTCTTAGCAAACTTTTACTTTATCCTAAGCAGGACCTGCACCACGACGAGATATTCCACTTGATCCCTTACCATCTCCAAAGCTGTTGGAATCTATATGTGTCTTAATAATTATAGTCTTCAATCTTGAGTGAATCATACTAATATTATAAATGAGAAAGTTTGGATGGATGGATGTTTGTTAGTCAATCACGCCAGAACGGCTGAACAGATTTGGACAAAATTTGGTACAGAGGTAGATTATAGTCTGGAAAAGCACATAGGCTACTTTTTATCCCGGTAGTACATTCTGGTGGGATAATTTCGTACCTCCACGCGGGGCGAGCTAGTAGGTTAATAATTATAGGCTAGCGTGAAGTGAGAACCTAAAAAATAACGGGCAATAGTAAAATTAAACTAAACAAATGGAACAAGCTTAATTTGATTTCGGTTCGCCATAAGTTCAGCATTTCAGAACAAAAGCAAGGAATCAGGTCAAGTAGTGCTTAATATTTTATTTCACTGCTACTGCTTACGAGTTGAATACTTCATTACAATGGATGTTGTTTGGCTGTGAATGCAAGTGCCTTTAATTTTGTTTAAATTATTTATTTCCATTTGCGTTTTAGAGTTTTTTAGGGTTCCGTACCTCAAAAGGAAAAAGAAGAACCCTTACAGGGTCACTTCATCGTCCGTTTGTCTGTCTGTCGGTCTGTCAGTCTGTCAAGACCATTTTTATCTGGATCGTGTGGAGGTATCAAGTTGAAATTTTTATTAAGGGGGCGTGTTACCGTTTTTACCTATTTTAGAATCAATTTTAATCGGTCAAATTAGTGTATTTAGGTTCTGAAAAAAATATATGTCATAGATATATTCTTGCTTTAGGCAATCTACCCGTTCAAAACACGATAAATTGTAATTTGCTTGATGGAAAACAAATCTGAAACGGGTCGATTTTAGAAACATTTTTCGTTTAATTTCCTAATTACAGCACAAAATAATATAATAATAATAATAATACCACACCGCCGTATCTCTACGTTGACGTCGTGGTGGGGCTTGCGCGCTCCGAACTCTGGGTCTGTGCCGATGGAGTTTACTTTGCCGAAACAGGTCTAGGGTGAGGAGCCAGACCAAGAGAGATACGTGAACCCGCAGGGCAGCTTGTGGCGAGCTGTTGGGCAGTAGCGACCCCACGGACCCTATTTCCCCTATTGACCCTATTAATATTTATATTGACCGGCTGGAGTGAACACTGACGGGAACAGAGCTCCCACCTCATTCTTGCCTTTATTGGCCGGCTTGAGTGGAGATTCGCAAGAGCAAACGTGCTCGGAGGAAGGAAGTATTCTAGTAAGTGCTTGTAGGGATCTTGACCATCTTCCGGGCTCTGGGATTGTTCTGAGAGCCGTGGAATACCTCTCCACTCCTCAAGCACCTCAGGCCATGTTGCCCCTTGTCGCTACGTCACTATGTGCTAGTGACCGTTTCCGGGGGCCCATTATTGAGTGTGCAAGTCACCCCCTGCCAATTTATCTGTGTATATTATATAACATTGGTCAGGCAGGGGACATAGTTCTTCCATAGTTCAAGGTACCCAATCCACTATAGCCACCCAAACCCATAGACCCAATGTGTTTTGTTTCCAGGTTCTGCAATAGTTCTGCACCAACCGGGGGTTGTCCTTGGGTGCAATTGCATAGTGCATACAGGGATAATCGTCGGCTGGTGCCTTCTTTTCATTTAAAATTGTCTAAGAGGCCTCTGCGAGTTGGCTTCAGCTCCTCGTACGCCTTCCAAAGGTCCGGGACCCCAGGGTCCCGAGATATGTCAAAGACAATTTAAATAATAATAATAATTAGTTTATTTTCTCCACAATATTACTCTTAATTGCTATCCTATTTCTACGGTGACTTAAAGGAGGGGCATTATATTGTGGGAGACTGGTGCCTAAACTAGGCTCAAGGCCTGTATTTCAGGTCACCAAATATGACAAATATAAAAAAATAATTAAATAAATATGAAAATTGCATATACCATTAGGTAATCATATTTCGGAGGCAACCTACCCGTTCAATTTTTTGTGTAATACATTTTTTTTTAATGGACACAAAAATAGTAAATCGGGCTAAATCGGGCTAAATCGGTTCGCGCTTAGTCCCATAGATAATACACTATCTAAAGTAATACTCTGTCCCACGGTGCCATAGCTTAGAACAAAAGTAAGGGTAACATAACCGGCCAGTTTACGTAGGCTTCTGCTTTTGGAGGTACACTACTCAATTCAATAGATTTTTAATTTACTCGTATAATAATATCAAAAGTTAAACTTACTAATTGATAGATGGCGCTGTTCTCAAATTGTTAATGGGTTTAGTTTAAACATTATGATCCATTTTACTCAGATTGTATTAAAATAACAACAATTTATATTTACAAATAAAAAAATTAAGCAGTTGAGACATCTTTTTAATTAATTGTGTTAACTTAGAACGTTTGTTTATATGTATAAAATCATCCAATAACGCATCGCTAATTTTTGAAACTGCTTTCAATTGAAGTGGAAAAAAAGGATCGCAATTCGCAACTCGCGTAAATGTCAAATTTGTTGTTAAAAAAATTATTCCGTTGACCCAGTTTTTCTCTTTTCGAGTGAATGGATGCGCTTCGTTATATTATGTATTTCGCGGATTTTTCTTGACTTGGATTCTGCTTCTAAACATTGACGGAAATGTATTGGATACCGACGACATCACTTTATGTGATTGACCCTTACACGAAAATCTGGACTGTTTACTTGTTTGTGAAACGCAGTGATACCTATTGTGTTGTGTTTATTATAAACATGAACGCGAGCAATTAATTTTTTCATATATAATCGGTGTAAAGATACAAATAAATTATTATGTTGATTACGTAAAGATTATGATGTAGAATACAAAATTCAGGAGTTGCGTCTTCATTTAATGTAAATAAAGATTGAATTAAAGTGTTTGGCAGTGTATCTAATGTTTTATTAATAGGAAAATAGGACAGGGCCTACTCCAGGTCTGCAGAATAGATTTAAAGCTAGCTATACTAAACCTAGTAGGCTTCTTGGATTGTTGTTTTTACTTGTTGCTAGAGGGCGCTATGAAATGTTCGAGTGACGTCTCTATCCTCCTATATACAAATGTACTCTGTGCTCAGTCCTGCGGGACGTCATCGAGGTTGGACCTGTGTCAAAATTTTAAAAAATTCGTTCTCCCTGCAGCTGTTCAAAAAAATCAATTAAAAGAAGAACACATTAGATATGAAATTGCGACAGCTCAGAAAAAAAAATCTTGTAATTATATTATAGTTTTAATTCATAATATTGTTTTAGAAAATGTGATTATTTTTATGCGGTATGATGACGTTTAATTGTCATCTTACAATAGTGTTAAGACAAATAACAAATTATTATCGATAAAATTATAGTCAAGTGCGAGTAGTTTATATTTTTTTATCGTGGTCGTTTGTGAAGAAGTTTTAATAAAACACATTTTTCTAAGATTTTTTAATCAGATACATCTATATTACTATAATCACTCTCCATCAAACTGTCTTCCCTACTATCCTACATTACTTAACAGTTATACTATTATCATACATTAATTAGATACTAATATAATCAACTTCCACTCCGGCAACAATATTGAAAATTAGCAAAAAATAAAAACGTGTGCGGTCGGTATGATTAAAACAAACCCAACATGTTCAGAGCCACCATCTTGAATTTTCATTTTGACTTCACTACCGAAAACCATGAAAACGACACCCATGATAAAAAATTCGAAAATTTTCGCAGCCACCATCTTGGATTTTCATTTTGACCAAATTCTCACTTCTTCTCTCTCTTTGTCTCTTTCCAGATATAGAGATCTAAAGAGGACATTATAGAGAAAGTCGCATGGATGGGGCATTTAAACGCTTTTGCGTGAAGTGACGATTTTCTACCAGAGAATTTCGTTCCAATAGATGTTTCAAACAAAAGTGCTATACTAACATGACTTAATGCATGAACACGATAAAAATCGTAATGATATTTCTCGAATAGCGGAGCTATAGCAACACAAGAATATTTTCTCGAATCCGTGATTTTATCGTTTTGGCTCCGTCAGTAATGAGTACAAAAAGCCACTTTATACGATAAAATATCGTATTCTGTACACTTAAAAAATAGCGCCCTGTAAACGTAGCCTGATTAGGCGGTAACCGTATCACTCGGTGCCCATGTTCCAAAGCAAGTTCGTCGATGACGTATCTTTATTGGTTTGTTACTTTAAACATATCTATTGATACTTGCATGCATGACACTTTTGTTTTGGTAAGTAGTCCAATAGGACGGCAATCTGATATGTCCGGGGACGGTTAAAAAATATACTAAATTAATTTTGATGTTCTAAAATTTCGATAATTTTTAAGTAGCAGTAGGTACGTCACTTGGTCATAAAGTACGGCAATTGTTCCTTTACATGTAGCTGTCAATATACTAAGGATCTTCATGAGCGGTGGCAAACATCAAAACAAAAGAATATGGTCACAGTGTAAGGAAAACAGTAAGACCATTTTTCGCCTATTATTTGAATGGCAGCATAATTTGATACGAAAAGTATTTGACAGGTCTACATCAACAACAGCGCCCCCAAGTGGGATAAATTACTAGAATCATGATCCGTTGAAAAATTAATGAACGGAAATTGTATACCTATCTCTTTTACTCTACGTTACGATACGTAATACTTTCTTGTCTTACAATTTTATAACATGACATTTCATTTTAATCGTTTTGTTATAAATCTCCATGAAAACTACAGTGGTTTCCATGGAGATTTAGTTAATTGATCGACGATCATGATAGGATAATTTGACACGAAAGTATTTGACAGGTCTACATCTACAACATCGCCCACAAGCGGGATAAATTGCGAGAATTGCTGCCAATGAAACATATTTTGAATCCAATTCAGCATTCTACGCAGGGTGCAAACTGAACAACTTTCTACATGGGACCAACATCGTAATCGAGAAAATATTATCAGCCGTCCCATAAACTTTCCTATACACTACGTTTGTAGTTTTGGCCTCAGCAGCCAAAATGTACAGAGAGTTAGGACTGGTGACGCGGGAGCAAGTGACGTCCGTTTGAGAAGCAGCTCGTCCTGAGGTCGAAACTCGCAGCCTTCAGCAGCAATTTGCCATTACTTGCGAAGTTTTTCGTTTTTAGTTTATAAATCATACCTATTCGTGCTGTTCCTGCATATAATACCTAATGGCACAACACTGATACACTGAGTGATTCTTACAGATTATTCCTGACGAACCCGGCTATCGCTAAAAAATATACCAGCAGATTGTACACACGGGATTACTCATGAATAGTCTACCCATTGATATTTATTTTTATTATAACCATAGATGACAGAAGAGGCCTAGATTTCTTGTTTTTCTGTAAACGTTCTACGAACTAGTAAACAATATAACAAAATGTAAAAAAAAATAAAACGCAAAAAACATCAATAGTTGAGAATCGAACTTTTAACCACGGGTTTGCAAAACAGCTGTCGAACCGCTAAGCTATTTACTTTGATGAAATTTGACTGAAATATCCGTTCTTATGTTATAAGACATAGCGTGATGATAATCATTTGAAGGTTAAATCTGTAACTATCTGCTATATTCGTTTCCTATTAAGCCCAATGAAGTAATGAAATAATTCGCTTTTACATTGTGTTGTTATTGTCACCTATATCGTTGACCGACAGCGACCAACAGCGACCGACACCGATTACCATCATTCTCCTGCTCTTATCCCATTTTTTTGGTGTCGACCCAACATGTCTTTTCTTCTTGTCTTTCTTCTTTGCCAGTAACTTACTTCAAATAAATGTAATAGGTTTAAGTCTTGAACAATTTTTTTTCCATACTTCTCTATTAGTCGTTATCTCGGTAGTCACTCCCTTCTAGTCATATCATCTTTCACTCAGACCATCCATCGTTTCTATAGTCCTGGCCTAATCCCAATTTTTTTGGGGTCGGCGCAACATGTCTTTTTCTTTCATATTCTCTATTAGTCGTCATTCGTCCACCTTTGGTGGTTTATTTTGTTTTCCCTACTCGTATAGCCATCCAGAATCATACTCAAAATTTACCTGACGATATTTTCCCCATTTCACGGCATCATACGCCCATACCATGTTAACCGATTTCCACACACACCAGCACTGATATCGGCACGATATCTACCGGCAAAGACAGTGCAGGGTGAGAGTAAATAGCACTGCCGACTTCGAGCCGTCGATACTTAGTTGTTTGTCCTTCGCGATGGTCATCGATATTCACCAATATCATAGGGCCGATAATAATTATACCTATCGGTACTGAATCGGGTTGGTATCGTTATCTGATAATGTGAAAACACATTTACGACATTTCAAGTAATAGTATTTTATTTTTGGTGTCTTCAATGTAGTGAACTAAGTAGTTCACTACATCGAAGACACTAAAAATGAAATGATGATAATGATGGTGGTGAAATGATGATGATGAACTAAGGGAAAAAAATTGACCTAAGAAAAACTAATTCAGTTGATTAACTGCAAATATTTTACACTGTGGCATGGATTTTCCGCGAAATGATCGGCGGCGCATCAATAAACACAACACACAACACGCGTAAATAAACACGTCGCGCTGCAGTTGGGGGAGGCGGAGGTAGCGTTTCAAAGGCCTAAAGGCCCGAACCACCCAGCCTTAAGTGCGTAGGTCTACGGTTTCTTAGAGCTCTAAAAACATCAAGTTTCGAAGTCAACGCAATAAAAAAATACGGTCATATACGCGACATATTTGGTACTAACAAATCAATCAAAACCTATAGGGTACTTCCCGTTGACCTAGAATCATGAAATTTGGCAAGAAGCAAGGTCTCACAGCTCAAGTAAGGGAAAAAGTCCGAAAACCATTTTTTTCCGATTACTAACATTTGCAGTTGGAGAATTGACCGAACATTTTTTCAACTACAATGTTCATTTAAATTTGTTTTTGGGATAAATTTATTCTAACTACGGAGCCCTTCATTGTGCGAGGACCGACACGCACTAGGCCAGTTTTAAGAGTTCCGTACCTCAAAAGGAAAAAACGGAACCCTTATAGGATCACTTCGTTGTCCGTCTGTCCGTCTGTCTGTCAGTTTTTCAAGACCCTTTTTCTCTGGAACGCGTCGAGGTATCAAGTTGAAATTAATATCAAATACGTAGGTACACGGTTCCCTGGATTTCCAAAAAACTCAAGCTTCTATGCCAACGCAATAAAAACATACGGCCATTTATGTGACATATTATATTTTGATACTCGCAAGTAAATGAAAACCTATAGGGCACTTCCCGTTGTCTTAGAATCATGAAATTTGGCAAGAAACAAGGTCTCACAGCACAAATAAAGTGAAAAGTCCGAAAATTGTTATTTTGTAACTCTATCACATAAAAAAATATTTTCAAGTCTGTCAGTCTGTGAAGACTGTTTTTCTCAGGAACGCGTGAAGGTGTCTAGTTGAAATTTATATCAAATACGTAAATATATGGTCTCTTTGAATTAAAAAAAAATCAAGCCTCTATGTCAACGCATTAAAAAAATACGGCTATTTAAGCAACATATTTTGATCCTCGCAATTAAATCAAAACCTATATGATACTTGCCGTTGACCTAGAATAATGAAATTTGGCAAGAAGTAAGGCAACACAAATAAAGGAAAACGTCCGAAAATTGTTAATTTGTAATTTTATCACATATGTTTTTTTTTTTGGGATTACAATGTTAAGTTTTTTTTGGAATAAATTCTTTTCAACTACGGAACCCTTCATTGTGCGTCGTCTAACTCGCACTTGGCCGGTTTGTTTCTTCATTAGGTATGCTAATGGCGATTATGGGTTTCCTCTGACTATCTACTCATTACCAACTCAATAGCTTTTCCGTATTTAAAAACGCGGGAATTTGATTAACAAAAACCACCTTTATTGTTCCAATATAAAGACGCTTTTCTTTTTTTTCGGGTTTTGTTTTTGTTCCAAAGTAAAAAAACTTTTACTTTTTTTTTCTTTGACAAACTACTATCATTGACGTGCGGTTGAGTGGACCCATTTGATATTGTGCACACAACACTAATACACATCAAGACGCTTGGAAGGCAGAATGTCGGAAATAGTGCTCAAGCAATCTATTCAGTTGCCTGATAAAACTTATAGCTGATCTGACAGCAGCAATGGTTATAAAAAACCAATTATTTATGGATCACACAGATATATGAACATAATAATCTATCTATATAAATAAAAAAACAACCGACTTTAAAAAAAAAACACATTACAAAGTGAAAAATTACTGTAATTTCGGGAGTCGGTGTCTTTGGATCTATTTTAGTTTTTTTGCCACCTTGTCTTAGGTATAATTAATTGAGTAGTTCCCATGGCCATCTGTGGTCTTACCTCGAAAAAACCCGCATAACAAACACAAAAACTAAAAAATATAAAAACATTCCTACAGTCGAATTGATAACCTCCTCTTTTTGAAAGTCGGTTAGAAATTAAATACAAATCAATTGCCGAATGTATGTATGCGCATCACTTCAGAACGGTTGCACCTATTGGCGAATCCTTTTTAGGATTCCATACCAAAATGGTAAAAAGGAACCCTTATGGTGCGACTCAGTCTGTCTGTCTGTCCGTCTGTCACAGCTGGATATCTCAAGAACTACTAATGCTATCAACTTGAAATTTGGAACAGTTTTAGAACGTTTACCCAACTGTTTTGCAAATAAGAAAGAAATATTTTTTTTTTTTTTTGCAACAGGAATTGAAAGGGGGTCTTAAAAATTCAAACTGTGGTGACTAATGAAAGAGCTCTGCGCATTCTCAAACATTTTTTTTTCTTCTTTTTAGGCCGCATAGTATTCGACTTTTGATGAAAAATGTAAAAAAAAAATACCGTTATCTCCGAAGTTTGCATAGAGAAAAATCGGAAATTATTCTATGTGATAGAAGTTTAGGTAAAAATTACAGGAAAAATAAAACGATGTCATTAAATAGCACACTTTTTCAGAAATCGGAACAGAACCCTTGGTGCGCGAGTCCGACTCGCTCTTGGCCGGTTTTTTTGTTGTTTTTGTAATTGTCAGGACAAGGTATGTATGACAGATTTTTTTTTGGAAAATTCTCCGGAAAAGTCGGAAATTTGGATGGTATTTTTTATGAAAACGGACAACACACAGCCTAAACCACTGGACCGGCACCCGGGCGACGCCAGGCACAGGCAGCTAGTAGGTACCTAATTTGAAAATTGTGTAAAAATACCTCTTCCATATTTACTGCAATTCTTACTTACAACATTACAATTTTATTATATGTAAGTACTAAAGATTACACATAATACTTGCATGGTTCATGCTAGTTCTAGGTAGTCAGTTGTAAATGCAGAAAAAAACTCGAGCTTAAAAATATTTTTAAGAGCCCTCAATTCAATATAATATCTCGAGCCACCCCAAGACCTACACATTCAAATCTCCGCAAAAATACTCCCTTTCTTTCTAATACTCGTAAAGCCGCCATCTTTGAAATCCCAGCTGACTTTGAATGTTTCAATGATGGCCACCGTAGCCTGTGTATCGTTGAGCGACGCTCAAATGATCATTTGAAAGGACCCTTCCGTCTCATTAGGTCTCAGCAAGCTTCATTCAGGGTTTCGTTGACGGCTGTGAGATGAGGGCAGTGACACTCAAACTGTGGCTTTTGAATAGGTATTTTTTGTTTGACAAGTTATCGAATGGGTAAATAACGCTGATAGCTATTAGACTGTGCCAATTTTGAAATAGTTTTTAGGGTTCTGTACGTCAAAAGTTAAAAACAGAACCCTTATATGATCATTTCGTTGTCCGTCTGTATGTCTGTCAGTCAAGACCCTTTTCTCAGGAACGCAAAAAGATATCAATTTGAAATATTAATATCAAATACGCAGGTTTGGAGCTCTAAAAAAGTCAAGCTTCTAAGTCAACGCAACAAAAAATTCACTGAAAATATAAGCGACACGTTTTGATACTTGCAAATAAAACAAAACTTTTGACCTAGAATCATGAAACTTGTCAAGAAGCAAGGTCTCACAGCACAATCAAAGGAATAGTCCGAAAATCATTAATTTGTAGTTTTATCCCTTAAAAAAAATGTTATTTGCAATAAAAAAAAATTTTTTTTTGCGATTACAAACTTGCAGTTGGAGTATTGACCGTAACGTGTTTTTCAACTACAGTGTTAAGTCAGTGACAGGTTGTATGTTGATTAAAATATAATACTCGGCCGTAGCTAAATGGCTTTACAGATTTATAATCATTAGAATCAGCAATACAACTCCCTAAGTTAGAATTGACCTCAAACCTCATGATTTCATGAAATCGCTAGATTTGAGATCAATTCTAACTTATGCTGTTGTATTGCTGATACTAATGATTATAATTCTGTAAAGCCATATTAGATACGGTCGCGTATCATATTTTAATCAACATACAGCCTCCAAGCGACCTGCAAATTGCAAAAAACGTAAGAAAATTTGAGTTTCGCGGGCTACGTTAGCGCATCCCCCTTAACACTCGCAAGAATTTCACTTAAAACATTGTAGGCCTATTTCACGATGTCCGAATAGCTACTACTCACCGAATAAATTCAAAAATGGAACAGAATTTGTATTAAATTATCTTCCAAGTACGATTATAGGAACTTAATCGTAGGTGGTGAAACAGCCCCTTAGCTCGTTTGTATTCCGTGAGCCTACTTTGAATTAGTTTGGAGTAAGCTTCGAGCTCAAGTTTCACACTCATTGACGTAACAGAATGAACACATCGCAACACGGGGATCGTGATTTACGTAAAATGACATTGATACTTTTTTCTAATCAAACACGTAGGTATTACATAAAATAACTAACCCGCTATGAACATGGACGTCCGAACGACCCTTTTTAAGGGGATACATGGATAATTTTGTGTTTTTAAAATTCCTATAAAACCAGAGGGCCAATTCTCGTAATTAAAAACGTTCAAATTCCAAGTCGCAATGTCAGCCAGCGACAATCAAATGTCAAAAATGTAGGCAAACTCTATACAATTTTGACAGATTGAGACTGAGATGAGATTGCGAACGTTGTTATAAAAATACGGGAATTGCCCCTCAGGTATATGGTTTAATTCTATTATTATTGTAAATGACTAACTAACTAACTATAAAAATAAATACAAAACAAAAGGACACTTAGGCGTCGAAGTACTCGTCCGCATCGATGTCATCGGTTTATGGTTAAATTATTTGGATTTTCCATATAATATGTGTTATTTGACTATATTGTCTATTGTACTATAACACAAACATGATTACTTGAAGTTTTATTTATAGGAAAAAAATCCAAAATAACACAGTCTATTTTCCCAACTTTCATCCAAATCGGTCCAGCCGTTTGAGTGTGAAGAAGTAACAGACATACAAATACACACACACTCACAAACTTTCGCCTTTATAATATTAGTGCGAAACGTGAACAGTTCCTTATTGTGCAGTAAACTTTGCTAAAATCGAAGGTATTTAGATATGTTAAGAACTTACTAAGCTTAAATTGATTTAAGTATAGTATTTTGTCATAAATCTACATTTAAACGAAGCGCTTTTAAATTCCGGTGCGCGTGAGAGTCTTTTATCTCGCGCCACAGATTAATACAGATAGGACACTCCACAAAATCATTTAAATAAAAAGCGACTCTTGCTACGACACAATAAAGTGCAATTCAGGTCGCATAGTGCTTCATTACCTACAGTTATATTCACCTATAAGTTGCCTCTCTTCTATCGCGTAACTCTTACACCTTCTGACTCGTTAGGGTTGTTTTCTTTTAGGCCGCGGCGCGTGAATGATTATCGAACTAACGTGCAAGCTGACTGGTGCGCGGCAGCCCACACTGAATTGACCCAGTGAGATGAGCCCGCCGCGTACTTGTAGCTTTATACCTTTACTGCGGAGTGTCCCATCTGTATTAATCTGTGCTCGCGCGTCAAACTAGACAGCCATAACGCCATTTCACTTACACACCGAGCTAAACCACGCTTCGATATACTTATTATTATACTTATTATACTTAATGAAAAGTTAAGAAATATTGCCACTATCGCTATGCGGGGCAGATGGATTCGAGATACACAGAAATCTACCATTACCACTTCCGACATGATCTCTCTTATCAACTCAGCCTATCGAAGTCAACAATGTCCTAGGATGCTCAAAGTTTAGCACACAACATCCAATTCTACGCCTTCCATTACATCCAGTTTGTACCAACTACCTTTTTACGGTCGTCATCCATCTAGTGGCCGTCAAACGCTACGCTATGTCTGCTCCAACGACCATTCCGTCTTTTAAATATGGCCGGGCCATTGTTATTTCAAGTTGCTAACATCTAGTGGCCATCAAACGCTACGCTATGTCTGCTCCAACGACCATTCCGACTTTTAAATATGGCCGGGCCATTGTTATTTCAAGTTGCTAACATCTAGTGGACGTCAAACGCTACGCTATGTCTGCTCCAACGACCATTCCGTCTTTTAAATATGGCCGGGTCATTGTTATTTCAAGTTGCTAACATCTAGTGGCCGTCAAACGCTACGCTATGTCTGCTCCAATGACCATTCCGTCTTTTAAATATGGCCGGGCCATTATTATTTCAAGTTGCTAACATCTAGTGGCCGTCAAACGCTACGCTATGTCTGCTCCAACGACCATACCGTCTTTTAAATATGGCCGGGCCATTGTTATTTCAAGTTGCTAACATCTAGTGGACGTCAAACGCTACGCTATGTCTGCTCCAACGACCATTCCGTCTTTTAAATATGGCCGGGCCATTGTTATTTCAAGTTGCTAACTTTGCTCTATGTCGGATTTTATCCTTTAAGGCGACGATAACCGACTTTTAATGATTTTAAACTGGAGATCATGTCTAAACGAGTAGTGTTAATGATTTGGAAAATGTATGTTAAATTAAAGCATATTTTTAATAACTTAATATTTGAATATTTCAGATTATGTTTACAACATAGTGTAATTAATTTGCAAAGTTATGTCTAAGGTGAATAAAGAACTGAGAATCACGCAAAACTACCAAGCGTATTTTTATGAAACCTTCACCATTTTAAACATAATTTAGTTATTTATCTTTTAGTGTATATATTTTTAATATATTACCTATTGTTTTATGTATAATAATTATTAATAATGCGTCTAAATTGGGACAGCGCTCCTTGATGGGCGAGTCCTATTACTGGGTAGATGTAGGACGCGTTGCGTGAGCTCATCACGAAACACGCAAGCTAACTACTCAAGACCTTGGCATATTATCTGCGACTTTAAGGGACGTCGTCCTGCACCTTGCTCCATTGTATGCTTAGCGACACCATGTCATTAAAAGGGCTGTCGCATTTCATCACCTCTCTCGCTCATACGGGACCAAATTTTTAAGATTGTTAAATGAAAAGATGCTTTTTTGAAAAATGTATTCAATTAGCGACCTAGTAAATAATATTAATTTAATAGGTACCTAATTATTATAAACACATTTCTATTGTGTTATCAATAAACTCAGCTCAAAAATTATTGTCTGTTTTTGAGATGAGATAGATAAATGCCACAATAAAAAATATGTTTTTAATAATTACGTATTAAATTAATATTATTTACTAGTCTGCTAATTGATTACATTTTTCAAAAAAATCATCTTTTCTTTTAACATTCTTAAAAATTTGGTCCCCTGTGAGCGAGTGAGTTGACAAAACGCAGCAGCCCTCTTTACCCATTCATCTTCCATTTGTCTCTTATTTGTAACAAACTTTATGCCGTCTCAAACACAAAATACTCGTAAGTATATAATCAGTTACAATTCAACCTGCGAACACAGAAGCCAATTTCGTTCGAGCAACTTTTAAAACTTGCACCGTTTCTCAAAAACATTTTCCAAACGAATTTCTTCGCTGACTTCCAAATTAGTTGTCGGGCGAACGTAAACTTTGACAGCCGCTGACACAGAATGAACACGTCACGACATGTCTGTAGAGGATTCAACTATTTATGTCTACTTTTAATGCGATTGGTATCGTGCATAATGGCTGCGTTTTTAAGTAGGTTTTTGAATGCTTTTATAATGGTTTTGCTAAAAGTATGGTCGGGTGTTGCAAATGGGATCATCTAACATCTTATTGAACTTCTAATGGCGGACGCTTATTGAAGAGAAAACTTTTTTAAGCGCGTTGAGCGATATCTAGACTCTTTAACGTAAGATTTCAAGTTGAAGACTACTGCCATTATTTGAATCATTTCCGTTTTGTTAGTTTAGGGAGTCAAAGTTTAAATACTCTTTAATAAGTGCACCATAAAATTTATAGATACAAATGTAGAAATTTTACATATGGTAACACGATGGGAGGTCTTATCGCTATAAGCTATAAGCGATCTTTTAAAGACAATGGTTGAGATGGATTAAGGGCAAAAAAAGACATAGGAGGTTGGTGAACCATTTTCATATACAATACATACATACTTAATACACTTGTCCATACAGGGTCAAATTAAATTAGCTAGCGAAACTCCGCAGACGTGATGAGTGTGCTCCCCTGCTCCGTAGTGTCGATATCTAAACGAGATAACCACTAAACTGACAAAGCCACTCTAGTGGCGCGTAGCAAAAATGGTAAACCGTCCAATGACACAAACTTGAGTGGCTGAAACACAAAATAAATAAATTTGATTATGTTTTTTTTTTGGGGTCATCAACAGCCAGATAGTGTACTAACTGTAGTGACTAGCTGCACTCTAGTGTGTACAGCTGGTCACTTAAAATATCAGTTTAAAATTCAGTTTTTTTTTTTTGTGTTTTGTGATATCTCAACACGATGTATGTATATGTTGTATATGTATATGGTACACCACGGACTACCTACAGAATTGTCTCTCCTTGTCCCCATACTCCATCCGAAGGTTGTCTGTAAAAGATCGCTTTTAGCGATAAGACCGGCCCCATTGTGTCACTCTATGTAAAATTTCAACATTGTAACATTGTAACCTGTAATTTAAATGGTGTGCATTATCACACTGTCACACACACACACACACACACACACACACACACACACACATACACACACACGTACACACACACTGTCTCCTAAGATACAGGAGTACCTACTTTAGGAGACAGGGTTACATAATCTGTGTAGATTTATGTAGATATCTGTGTTTTGTTGTTTTGTACATCTGCTTTTGTGTACCTATCATAAATCTTGTGTGTGTAATGAATATTATTCTTATTCTTTCCTTTATTCTATTTATATACATATATTTCACATTTTTAAATATTTTTTTATAAAAACATGAAATAAAAAAAAAACATTTAAAAATATAAAACATAGTAGCCCACCGGTATCGGGAACAGGGTCCAAGCTACCGGCGGTCAGGGCTCCAGAGAGAGGAACCTCCTAACAATGCGCGCCGTGTCCAGAAGTACCGCTCTCTGAATCAGGCCCTTAATCCAGCTGCCCAACGAGAGCCTCCTTAGATGTTGGTCGAGGCTCTTGGCGATTAAGCCATTGGCTGATACGACTATCGGCACAATGATCGCTGAGTCCACATCCCACATGTCGACAACCTCGCGAGCCAAGTCAAGATACTTGATTTGTTTATCTTTCTCGGCTTTCACGAGGTTCCCGTCATGCGGGACTGTTATGTCAATAATCATTGTGCGCCGCTCTGTTCGATCCACCACCACTATATCAGGCTTATTGGCAACAAATAGTCCTGTCAGTGATGATGGATCGATCCCAGTACAATGTGATATTTCCATTTTCGAGAACTGGGTCGGGCACATACCTATAGTACGGCACTTCCGATTCCGCAAGGTTGTATTTCAGTGCAAGTTGCTGATGGATAATCCTGGCTACAAGGTTGTGTCTATGCAAGTACTCTTTGTTAGCAAGACGAGAACACCCGGAGATAATGTGTCGGATTGATTCTCCCGGACGGTGGCATGCCCGACAGATGTCAACCGTGCCGTCTTTCACAATATATTTCCGGTAGTTGTTCGTCATCATAACTTCGTCCATAATTGCACAGACAAAACCTTCGGTTTCCCCAAAGAGGTCACCGGAACGCAGCCAGGCTACGGACGCTAAAAAATCTACGTCGGGTCCATGTAGGGCCCGGAAAAAGCGTCCGTGAAGCTCCTTACTCTGCCATACCTCCCTGCGATCGTTAGTGTCAAGCACTACAGGTTTGCGCCAGTTCTCTTTAGCCAAGAAGAGCGGAGTGAGGCCCTTGTCCACCGCGACCACATCTCGATGCATCCCCACGTCGGCTTCTAGGAAATATTCCCTGAGACTGCATATCTCGCGGTTGTGGAGAGTCTTAGCGTTTAAAAAGCCTCGGCCTCCACACTTTCGCGGGATATACAGTCTCATTACCGATGACCGTGAGTGATGCATTCGATATGCAGTCAACAGCGTACGGACCTTCCGATCCAGGGCGTCGAGTTCCGTCTGAGTCCATTTGAGTACGCCGAAAGAGTACATCAAAACTGGCATGACCCAACCGTTGAAGGCACGCACCTTGTTTCCGCCTGATAGAAGACTATTAAATACTTTCTTCAGGCGGCCAAAGAAGCGCTCGTTCAACGATTGCTTCATGTCAGTAACATTGATGCCCAACGCTTCCGACATACCCAAATACTTATAGGTTTCGGGTGCGGAGAGGGCTCTAAGGTTTATGGAATCCGAGAGTTGGGTTCCCACGGATTCCACAATCTCTCCTCGCTTTACATGCATGACCGCACATTTGTCCACACCAAATTCCATCCTGATGGCGCTACTGAATGTTTCAGTTACTTTCAGTAGCTCCATCAGTTGCAAATTGTTGGGGGCAAAGAGTTTTAGGTCATCCATGTAGAGGAGGTGGGATATAACCTGACCACCTCTCCGCAGCCGATATCCTAGACCTGAATCCTCCAGCAGTGTGCTTAGAGGATTCAAGGCTAAGCAGAACCAAAGCGGACTCAAACTATCGCCCTGAAATATGCCTCGCTCGATCCTTATCGGCTCGCTGTTCCTCTGGATATTTCGACATCCTGGATAGCGAAGGACCGTCCTCCATTGCCCCATACACGACATCAGGAAGGTGCGCAGAGTTGCATCTACTTTATACAACTCCAACACCCTCATGAGCCATGTATGTGGCACCGAGTCATAGGCCTTCTTATAGTCTATCCAACATGTCGACAGATCCTTTCGGGAACGACGAACCTGTTGGCTAATGGCCATATCAATGAGGAGTAGCTCCTTAGTACCACGGGACCCATTCCTACATCCATTTTGAGAGGCAGACATGATGGAGTTGGTGTCTATATGTTCGTTAATTTTGGCTCTCAAAATGGATGTAAGAACTTTATAGACCGTCGGTAAACACGTGATCGGTCTATAATTTTTGGATTCCGCGGTGCTACCGGATTTATGGAGCAGGTGGGTAACTCCTGTCGTTAGGAACTGGGGTAGCGAACCAGACTCTAAAGCAGACTGGTACTGAGCCGCCAAGCGAGCGTGCGATCCAAGAAACCATTTGATCCAGAAGTTGTGCAGTCCGTCCGGCCCTGGAGACTTCCAGTTAGGCAACGGACGGACTGCACGAGCTATATCTTGGGAACAGATGGTAATAGCCTCCATTTCTCGTATTGGATCGCAGGCTCGCTCGACTTCCCGAGCCCAATCACCTTCGGTGTGACTGACAGGCACCGCCCAGATACTGCGCCAGAAAGAACACATGGCATCATCATCCGGCAGGTGCGTGTCAGTCACACCTTGGTCCGGTCGCTCCCAACTCCTATAAACCCACCTTTCATCGCTCTGGAAGGTGCGATTCTGAGTGTATCGTTCCACTCGCCGCTTATACCTACGAATACGGTTTGCCCATGCATAGACTTTCTGCTTCAGGAAGTCGATGCGCTCTGTGACACGGGACATATAGTCCTGAGGGCTGACATCAGTCCCTGAGAACGCCCGTCTCACAAAGCGCATCACTCTAGGGCGAGTATTGCCCTCCCTGAAGCAGATTAGTTTGCCGATGAGTGCTGTGCCCCACCAATACGGCGCTCAATTCTGCACTGCCAAGCTGGTACGGCTGGTTTCGGTCGTGTAGCTCTAGAGTCATTAGCAAATTTGACGTGAGCTACACGACATGCCGCTACAGCCGCGCAGTACAGAATCGAATGAGTATCGGTGAGGTCTTCGCAGTCATCAAAATAGTTTGACAACTGCGAATCCAGAGCCGCCACAAGCGCCCTATTTTTGTTATGCATGGGCAAACGAGGTAAGCGTGGTCTAAGTTCGGGAGACATGAATCGATATTCCCGAATCGCACCTTCCAAAGCACTCCTCAATTCTTCATTGCACTGGGTACTTACGTTTATAGCCCTGTCATCACTTCCCTCATCAGCTTGGTTTGTGTCCGACTGTGGTGGTTCTATATTAGTCTGCGACGGGGGGGCAATGGCATGGCTACTCAGCATTTCAATTCGCAAGCGATCAAGTACAGTGTCATCCAACATATGATTACGCTGGATGACCCGCACCTGATCCGACAGTCGTTGTGCCGAAACGTTGACAACTGGCTCAAGCACCTGAAAAAGAGAGAGCATCCGAACACGGTACGCGGTCAGATTGTTTCCCCCCTCTGTAGCCCCATAGTATGAGCGCATGACGTTCTCATTAATGGATCGTGTCCATCTCATGCGCTGCACACTTCCGCCGGGAGCTGGGACCCTATCAGAGGCCGGTGGGCCTCGAGGTCCTAAACCGTCCGGCGGCCGGCGTCCTCCCCGTCGACGAGCAGGTGGTGGTGTCGTGGGCGGGGAGAAATACTCGTCGCTCGAGCTCGACGCAACTACCGCGGCCAGTGTCGTCACAGTGAGGCTGGATACCGGCGGCGGTGAGGCGGAGCTGAGCGAAGAGTCCGGAGGTGGTAGGCGTGCACTTCGTGCGGCTGATCTTGTCAACATATTTTTTCGGAATTTTTCATCAATGTTATTTTCGGAGATGACATGACAGATGTCATCTCCTATTCGGTAGTTTTTTATTCATGTCGAAATGCTCTTTTTGGATTTAATTGATTGTAGGTATATTGCTGGTTTTTTTTTTAAAGCACTTATAAAATTCAAAATATTGTTGATAATCGTTAAAACTGATAAAATATTTGTATATTATAAAATCAAATTCCAAGACGTTTGTTGACGTTGGAGTTGCCAGCCATTCTTATTCTTATTATTATTATAAAGAGTATTCTATTCTATTCTATTCCACGATAAAACAGATTTTATCAACTCACACTTCAAGTAACAATAACACTAGGTGACCCCAAAAAATTAATCATTTTTATTTTGTCGTGTAAAGTACATAAATACCAACCACGTCTGCGGAATTCATTCTGCCGAGCCTTTTCCCAACAATGTTGGGGTCGGCTTCCAGTCTAACCGGATACAGCTGAATACCAGTATTTTATATGGAGCGACTGCCTATCTGACCTCCACAACCCAGTGACTGGGTAATACGATACCCCTTGGTAAGACTGGTTGTCAGACTTTCAGGCTTCTGACGACCCGTAACGACTGTCAAAGATCCACGAATGACAGCCGGGACCAACGGCTTAACGTGCTTTCCGAGGCATCACGTCAGCGGAACTGTGCTAGCTAATTTAATTTAACCCTGTTTAAATAAAATTTATGCACAATAATAACGACAATGCTTTCGTAATTACGTGAGAGCTTTTCCATGACAAAATTTTAGTTAACACGCATAAGACTTCAAAGGTTACTCTAGGTATATTTAAGCTGTGCAAACTTTAAAACGTGCATGAACCTCCCGGAATCGATACGCAACGCAGTCAGTTTTCATAATCTCGTTACGGGTTCTCGTTAGTTCTCGGATCATGTGAGACCCGGATCTCCGGATAATTGCCTTTGTTGCCGCGGCTTTGCCTCTCCGTAATATTAATTAATTTTCTTCTTGGAGCTTCCTTTACTTATTAAAAGGATGCACTTAAGTATAATACTTCTTGAGGCAATTACTTTTTTATGTACTTGCTGCTTTGTATCAAGAGGACTTGTTTTATTTTGGTGTTCTCTGTACTTTTTCATTGGTTTTTGCATTTTTAGTGACGTTTTTAATAACAATTTTTAATATTTTTTGTTCAGCTGTAGTAGCTTTTTTAACCGACTTAAAAAAAAAAGGAGGAGGTTTTGTTTATGTATGTTCGGGCATAACTCCGTCATACATAGAGGGATTTGCAAAATTTATTTTTGTTTGAAAGGGTATGCTTTCGAGGTAGTCCTATTCCAAGTTAGAATCTGATGAGGGGATCCCGTGGAAATCGAGGGAAACCTTAAAATTTTATTGGTGCACCTATAGCGATTTGGATTTTTTTTTATATTAACTCATACATTTGCTCTCGGGAAGCACGATTTGGTGAAATGGAACTAATGATGAAGACCACAGATGACCATCGGAACTACTTAATTATACCTAAGTATTTCACGGGTTGCTATTCGATTACTTTAATAATATGGGTTAAAGTATGAAATTGCCGTTTATTGTATTAGGAACTTCGAATTGACATAGAACCTTCATGGTTTGAGATTTTTGAGGGAAACGTTTTTCACATGGTACCTATGAAGTTCTTCTTTTAGAAAATGTGCAATTCGATTATCGACTTTCAGTTGTATTTTTTTTATTCAGCTTAGACGAGAAAGATGGATACTTCGAAAAGGACCATGGGCGGAATCGTCCCCACCCATCAACAACAATGAAATGTAGCTCAATTGATAGATCTTGGCAAGATATTTTTTTACTATGGCGACATTGCCCAAATGCATGGGGTTCTCATGGTATCTTACGTTTAAACAAATATCTCGTTGACGAATTATTGATGTATGGGCTCCGTCCCCACCTACCAACAAACATGGAGCTGATACCAATGTGTTCATAAAGTGCTCCCTATTTGATCCTTTGTTTTAGATAAGTCTGTGGGAATATAAATAAAAAAAAAAAACAATTTGTAATTATTAATTAACGTATATTTTTATGTTACATTTGTAAGTTATTTTAACATTATGGTTATATTACAGTACAAAATATGATGGTGTAATTAAACGAAATATACAAAATGTATTTCAACTGGTAGTTAGTTATCTATTATAAGTTGAGTTTATATATATAATGGATATAAATGATTTATATTCTTACAATACTCATAGTAGGCAAATAAAAATAGTGAATGCAAGTTTTACAATCGCTGAGTAAAGTTCTAAATAAGCTCCTTAGAACTCATCTCATATTATATCCATTATATTATGGTACATTTAATTTTAATATTTTTCAATAATTATTTTTACTCGTCAATTATAACGCTGTCTAACAGATACGCTGGCAGATTAAAATCTGAGTGACGACCTATTCCCATGTACCATATAATGGATATGATATGAGCACAACTTCCTACAGTGCGACTGCCCGTCAAGCAAGTACAGTAATAGTGTGCAATAGCATGTCTATCAGTAATATTCCCATTAATTAGCACATACGAATAATATGTGCGCGATCTAACATGTCTAGATTGTATTCGTGCTCTTACTAGCCACGCATTACTTAACATTATATTGCATCTTGGCAAGTCATTCAATGCATTTTCGCGATATAATTCAATAATATATAATCCATTTCGAAAATGTTCTGCACAGTAAGACTTAGCGAGTTTTAAATGATAAGTGCCTAGTGCTATTAAAATGACGTCATCTTGGCTTAATCTCGGAAAGTCTTCGAAGTGAGGCATTTGTGCTTCCATGGCCGTAAAAGTCACTCTATGACGATTGAGATTTTTCATTTCAACGTAATCTCGTAACAGATTAGGCGTGTTGATTTTATCGTGTATGATATTCAGTATTTCTGAGGCAAGCCTGGTGTCAGTAGCAACGCGATAATATGCATTTATGATCGCTGCAGCGATTCTAAAATCCACGAACATATTCGGTAAAGCTCTGTTAAAATATGACTACCTTAAAAGTTTAAACCTATTTTTAAACTTTCCGTTCGCAGCCTCTACCACCCACCGGCATATCGTTACTAACCGCGACTTATTTGCCTGTTCAGTGGTGAGTTGGGTAGCATGTCTGTCTTTTGTTGGAGGTATGTGAACCTCATAGCCAAGCGACTGGATGTCATAAATACTGTCTCTGAACCCTCTGTCTAATATAAATACAAATCTCTTCTGTGTATGAGCCAATGCAATAAATGTTCGTCTTGGTTCATTATATTATGCATAATCGTCGCATCCGATGTCACAGCAGGATATGGACCTAAAACATCGACTATATAACCATCGCTGGTTACTAATAAAAAAGGCTTTAATAAGTTCCTGAACTTGTGCAGACTATAACTTTTGCGTTGAAACAAAAAGTTCGAACTTTTTTCTATATAAATATATGTTCCGTCTGCTATTAAAATCAAAATAGTATTTTCCTCATTCCCAAAAATAGCTTTTGGTATCATAAGATTTCTTTCGAGAAGATCTCTTCTAGAAACATGGGCTATTCCAAGATGGTTTGGAACAAAATCTTGAGTTAGGCATTCTCTGGCCATTTTTAATTTTCTTTCGAGCTCTCTGCGTGATGTTTTAAAGAGCGTCGCCAGTCTCTCGTTAGGTTCACCAGTTCTCAGTTTAGTTACGTATACACCTAGAACTGTACGTGGATGATGGGCCCTTTCTGATAGACTCGGTGTTTCCGCCAAGATAGCATCGAACTGTTCTAATGTCAAACCGGTCCAAAAATGTAATTCCTGAGCATTAAGTCCAGATTCAAAATCCAAACTAGGGGCATTGTTAATGGCATTTACCAACATGTTTGTCAAGTCCGAAAAAAAAGAAGAATTGAAATAGGACGTAACGTTGATGTTGTCTAATATTTCGTCGATGTTTGTGTTGCTTAAATGATCATGGCATAATCGTGCACTTGGTGGAATATACAGGCGATAGTTACATACCAAATACACTTTCATTGAAGTTCGCAGGGGAGGTCGCACCAGGCGGCGGCTGAACTAGCGACACGCGGGGTTGCGACAATCGTAGAGAGGATCCGGCAGTTGGGACTCGAGGTGGCCCTGCACAAGTCCGAGGTCATGTGTTTTCATGGTCCTCGGAACGCGCCACCGTCGGGTTCCCAAATAACGGTAGGAGGGGTTCACATCGGAGTCGAGTCGACGATGAAGTACCTGGGACTCGTCCTCGACAGCCGGTGGAACTTCGTGGAGCATTTCCGACGTTTGGCTCCCAGACTGGAGCGGGCCGGGGCTGCCTTGAAGCGGCTCCTGCCCAATCTGGGGGGTCCAAACGCCTCCTGCCGGAGGCTTTACGCGGGGGTCGTGCGGTCCATGGCCCTTTACGGGGCACCGGTGTGGGCGCGTTCCCTGAGGCTGCGACCAGCCCGCCGGTTGAACGCGTCCCAGAAGGTCATGGCCATCCGGCTAGTCCGGGGATACCGCACGGTCTCCTGTGAGGCGGCGTGCCTCCTTGCCGGATTACCGCCATGGGATCTGGAGGCAAAAGTCCTCGCGCACGTGTGGGAGTGGCGCGAGGAGGTGAAACGCCGGGGCGTAACTCCGCTGCCGCGAGAAATCACGGTACAGCGGACAGAGCTCCTGCGGGATCTCATGGCGACATGGAGAGTGCGATTGTCGCAACCCAGCGCTGGGCACGCCACAATTGCGGCGATAAGTCCCCTCTTTGAGGAGTGGTTGGAGAGGCGCCACGGCGTCCTCACCTTCCGCCTGACGCAGGTCCTCACCGGACACGGTTGTTTCGGGAGGTTCCTGTTTCGGATAAGGCGGGAGGAAACACCCGGGTGTCACCATTGTGTGGATCGCCCGGAGGACACGGTGGAGCATACAGTGGAGGTCTGCCCGGCTTGGGCGGAGCACCGCCGTGTTCTCACGGAGGCGATCGGCGGCGGCGATCTCTCGCGTCCAAACCTGGTCCAGGCCATGGTGCGGAGCGAGAGTGCATGGGAAGCCGTCACCTCCTTCTGCGAAGCAGTAATGCTCGCGAAGGAGGAAGCGGAACGCGTGAGGGAGAGGCAACAGCCGCGCCCTCGCGCCCCTAGCCGCCGTAGGAGACGCCCTGGGCGGCGGGAATCGATTGCCGATTCCCGGCCACCGTAGGCGCGGGCTTGCGGACGACGAGTAATGGGCAGCTCGCCGTCCGGTAAGGACCAGGCCCGGGTCGACGGCGCGTTGTGTTCCACGCGCGCCTCAAAGAGATGTCAGCAGTGACGGGGTCAATTGGGCCGATGCCGCCGGGGTCGCGGGTAGTTCGAAAGAGATACCGTGGCCCTGGCACGGGCAGCTGAAGGAACATGGGTGGGTTTTAGTCAGTAAAAGTCTGACACGCCCTCCCGCTCTGCCCAGAGCGGGAGAAGTCATTTGATGATTTCCCATCCACAAAAAAAAAAAAAAAAAAAAAAGGGCACAAGTATTCGTATAATGAATATGACGTGTTTAGTATTAACAGTAGTTAATACATAACACGTCATATAAAAAAAAAGATTTTCTTTTACTTTGAATGCAATTTTTACTATTGAAAATGAAGTACATAATTAGAAAAAAACGACCCGTATTACTACTAACTCTGATGGGACTCGAACTCACGACCTTTCACTGCCCGGATCTATACACGGTGACATTTGAATCACAGTTTTGCTAGAACAAATGTTGTTCAGACCATAGTCTACTACCATTCTATAGCACTAAATATGTTATTAAAATAAACAACACTAGGCGTTCTCAAATAAGTCTTATGTTGCTCAAACGTGTCAAACATTGACCGTAACATGAAAGTATTCATTGCTACCATATGGCGTTCAAAACAAAAGAGATAAGAGGAGTCCACGTGCACTACAAGGATGTCCGCGCGAAGTACCGTTCAGCCCATTTCTTTTGTTGACTGCCCCGGTCGGTCGTCAGTCTACCGAAATCTGTCAAGCGGGAACGCGTACGCACCCGTTGTTACCTACGTCACAGCACGTTATTTTTTACTTTAGGAAATTCCTTGAGCAACTTTTAAATAATAGCTAGGTAATGACCATTATGACCAGCAGATGTTAAAAGATCCGGCACACAGAATGTTGGAAATACATTGTTTTATTATACTCTTTTGTTAGAGGTAGTGTAAACAAAATTGTCAGCGTCCATTGATAAAAATATGGTTTTCATAGTTTGCAGTAGGTAGGTATCTACCTAACACCTGGTGCAGGCATTGTCATCTGCACCCAAATGCCTTTTACAAAAATTAAAAATAAGTACTTAAACTAACATAATCTTTAAAATGTATCACTGTAGGCACAATGCTCTGTCTCGTACGTGAGCCCCGCGCCACGCCGCAACTACCTATTAAACCACTTGACCGTTATTCGAAGCATAATTAAACTATTGAGATAGGCTGAACCATGTTTCCTGTGCCTTTTTTCCTTACGTTTCTAGCGATATAGCTCTGTCTCGCTCTCATGACGTCACCAGGTCAGAGAGGGGAGCGCATTTTTGAGCTCGCGCGCTCGGTCTTGTTCATTGGCGTTCTTTTCCTTGCCGGAGACGGTTGCTGCTTAGCAGGTGAGTTATCTATATCTCTTTTTCACAACCGTCTATATTTTTCCTTTCGACGAAAGTTGGCATACTTACCAATTTACAATTTTTATTAAAACTGTTTCTAGTGAATGATAATTATTGATAATACAGTGAATCAATGTTGATATTTTCAGAATTTAACGGTTTTCCGTTCGCGTGTTTTTATTCTTTTTCTTTTCCAGTGTGTGTAATTCAATTGTTTTCAGTATAATACCGAATACGTAATGGATAAAGAAATAACGTTGATTTCGCAAGATGAACCGGTCGCAGGTCCTTCGAATACCGCTAATAATAGAGAATCTAGTGCCAAACGGATGCGTTCACATCCGAGCAGCAGCAGTAGTAGATTCTAGTTCCAGTTCATCTAGTTCTTCTGACCATAAGTCTAAACATGCGCGTCGCCGTCACCGTAAGGGGGGGCAAGCACAAGCATCGCCGCTCGGTGCGTAAAGTGAAACATAATATAAATAATAGTATACCGCTGCCCGACGACGCCCTTTCCCTTTTCACGGAGGATGATTTAGAACTGGAGGGTAGTAGTCTTATAAATCATTTAGATGTTGAAACTAAGCTTAAGGAACCGGCTGTTCCAAAGACAGACGAGCGTTACTTGAAAATTTTAAGAGAAATTCAGTTTTAAATCGTATAACCATAGCCCGGGTTTCGTCGAACTCGAGGCAAAGGAGGAGATCAGACCCTATGACACACTAAAACACTTAAGTTACTCGGAGAGGGCCTATGCTTCGTTAAACGGTATTTTAAAATAAAAGGTGAAGGAACTTTGTGCTTTTTTGACATGGGTCCGAGACCAGAGAGAATTAACTTCGAGGCTATAAAAAAGCTGAATGACATCTTCACTTCGGGTGAGTTCAGCAAGGTTTCGGCAGACCTATTGCAAATGATTTGCGGCCATAGTGCTGAATCTATACAGATGCGCAGAGACAGCATAACTAATGCAGTTCGCGATCCCTTAATAAAAGCGGCAATAAAGAAAATACCTCCATCTGAGGTTAGCTTATTCAATTCTGAGCAGTTAGTTGTTGCATTAGAAAAAGCTGGCGGTATCAAAAAAGCCTTCTGGCCTGCTTCTAGATCGGCTGGTACATCTACAAAATCGGCTTATGGTAATACCTCAACTTCGCAAGTTGGAAAATGGCTCATACGTCCCTCGCACGGGCAATATTCATTTCCACCCTCGCAGGGTAAGAACTATAACTCAAGCATGCCTTCACAAGGCTGTAAGAACTGTAACGTCCCCTCGCAGGGTGGCTTTTTGCAGCATAATATACAGTGTCCTTCGCAAGGACCAGCACATGCGTATATACGTCCCTCGCAGGGGCAATATTCAGTTCCACCCTCGCAGGGTAAAAACTATAACTCAAGCATACCTTCACAAGGCTGTCAGAACTGTAACGTCCCCTCGCAGGGTGGCTTATTGCAGCATAATATACAGTGTCCTTCGCAAGGACCAGCACATGCGTATATACGTCCCTCGCAGGGGCAATATTTAGTTCCACCCTCGCAGGGTAAGAACTATAACTCAAGCATGCCTTCACAAGGCTGTCAGAACTGTAACGTCCCCTCGCAGGGTGGCTTTTTGCAGCATAATATACAGTGTCCTTCGCAAGGACCAGCACATGCGTATATACGTCCCTTGCAGGGGCAATATTCAGTTCCACCCTCGCAGGGTAAGAACTATAACTCAAGCATGCCTTCACAAGGCTGTCAGAACTGTAACGTCTCCTTGCAGTGTGGCTTTTTGCAGCATAATATACAGTGTCCTTCGCAAGGACCAGCACATGCGTATTTCTTTTTTCCTTTCGCTCCCGCGGGGCAAAACAAACCCAAAGATACTACGCTCATAAACGTGGCGGAAATAAGCGAAGGTCATCACCTTCAGGCTTAAATGCCAAGAGAAGTAAATATTGACATGAAAATATTTCAAGCCGGTCAGTTATCGAATTTCGTCGATCATTGGAAGGAAATGCAAGCACCAGATTTTCACCAAAAACTTTTGCCAGCTTGACAAATTGGATTGCCCAAATTATGAGAAGCCAAGGTGTGAGAATATTAGTATTTTTCGACGATTTTCTTTTGGCTCACCAAGACCCAGTAGTTCTCGCAGGCCATGTAAGTCTTCTCGTAAAAACATTAAAATATCTGGGTTGGCAAATAAATTTCGAAAAATCTATCCTAACACCAAAGAAATCCCTGGTTTACCTAGGAGTACAGTGGGATCCTTGGCTAAACCTTAAACGTCTGCCAAGGGAAAAAGTACCCTCATTACTAGCGAAGATTCGCGAAATCGTAGATTTGCGGAAGACAAACCTAAAGAAGTTGCAAAGCGTAATAGGAGCACTAAACTTTGCGAGTTTTGTTGTCCAAAGAGGGAGATTGCACTATCGAGCTCTATTGAAATTCCTAAACACACTACAATTGGACAATTCTGTCAAGGTATACACTGTACCTGCAGATGCAATAGGCGACCTACAATGGTAGAGCCACAATTTGCAACATCCGTCAATTCTACACCACGCACCAGCGACTAAAACGGACGCCTCCGACTTAGGCTGGGGGGCCCAGATGGACAACCAGTCTCTATGGGGAACGTGGTCCCAGAACGAGAAGAATTGTCACTGCAACGTAAAAGAAATGTTGGCAATATTGAAGGTTTTTCAAAGTCATCCCGTGTATCTGAGTCAATCTACGGTCACCATATAATGCGACAATCGCAGGGTAGTAGCGTATCTCCGTCATGCAGGGGTAACCAAATCCTCGCGATTGAGGACATAACTTACAACCTGTTTTGTTTGATAGATCAGTACCAAATTCATATCAATGTGTACCACATTCCGGGGAGGTACAACAACCATGCCGATCACCTATCGCGGTTTCGCCAGGTCCCCGAATGGCATCTGATACCCGAGATTACCAAGATAATATTCTTAAAATAGGGAATTCCCCAAGTGGACCTGTTTGCCTCCAGCAACGCTCACGTAGTCCCTCATTACGTGTCGAAAGATCAGAACGACAAACAAGCTGTAGCCCACGATGCATTCTCGATTACTTGGAAATTCGATCTGGCATGGGTGTTCGCACCCCCGTTCCTGATTCCCAGGGTTTTTGAGCTTCCTCAATCGGGCATCGGGAATTTACTTGATAGTAGCACTGCGATGGGAGAAAGTCTTTTGGCGCGGAGGTCTCAAAGCCCGGGCTCTGGCCCCACCGTTCACAATACAGAACCTGAACAAAGTATTGATCGATGTGACAACGGGACTGCCACCTCCTCGCGTCCAGGATCTAGTGTTGGATGTTTGGAAATGTGGGGGTGGACACATCATTTAGGTAAGTGGAATAATTCTCAGATATATCTTTTGAAAAGTTCTTGGCGCGATTCTACCCTAAGAACTTGCAAACCTGCATGGAACCGCTGGGTTTCGTGGTGTAGTCATATTAGCCCTAAGAATCCCTCAGGATCTGACCTAGCTCGTTTTCTGGCTGATCTGCATATAAAACATAAACTGTCTTATAATACAATATTGTTACACAAGTCTGTGGTCTCCACCCTTTGTAATAATGTAAATGATTCAGGTGTTCTAAGTAATCATGCTTTGGTGTAACATATTTTGAATTCGATTTCAATCAAAAACCAATTGTTTCTAAGTTACCCGTGTGGAATATTGATGATTTTGTATGTTTTCTTGGCGTTAGAACAATAAATCATGACTACATTTTTGATGTTTCGAGTCAAGCCGCTGCCCTCTTAGTACTCTGTTCTGGTAGGCGTATTCATGACTTGATACTCCTTATGACCGATAACGATAATTTGGACCCCGTATACTGGGTTGAACAAACTGTATCACTGCTTTCCACTAGACTGTCCTAACTTGTTTGTCACCACGAGAGGTACAGCTCGTGCCGCCTCACGAACTGTTATTGCAGGCTGGATTAAAGCTCTGATGCGTCAGGCAGGTATTGTTGCTACTCCTGAAAGTGTCCCTTCCGCTGTTGCTTCCAAGAATTGGTTGGACAACTTCCCCATGGAAGATATTATGGCTCGGGGAAATTGGAGGTCCTCAAACACTTTTAATCGATTTTATAAACGACAGGTTTCGGGCTCTTCTACGAGTGACAGCATTACTGCTCTTTTTAAACCTGTCTCATAGTGAATTATGTTGATTTATTGATATTTTGTTGAATATTTTCAAACACATCTTTTCTTTTTTCTTGATCTTTCCCTACACATTGGCGTTCGTCATGAGCGTCACCAGGCGATAACAGACAATATCTCAATAGTTTAATTATGCTTCGAATAACGGTCAAGTGGTTTAATATCGGCGTTTTACCTGAAATAAAACGCTTATTAAACTACTTACCTTATTCGAAGCATAATATTAATTTCTGCCAGGTGACATAGTCAATCATCCAATGAACAAGACCGAGCGCGCGAGCTCAAAAATGCGCTCCCCTCTCTGACCTGGTGACGTCATGAGAGCGAGACAGAGCTATATCGCTAGAAACGTAAGGAAAAAAGGCACAGGAAACATGGTTCAGCCTATCTCAATAGTTTAATTATGCTTCGAATAAGGTAAGTAGTTTAATAAGCGTTTTATTTCAGGTAAAACGCCGATACTATGAAGCGCACGCGAGCGCGGTGTTTGTGTTGTAGGGAGTAACGATAATCCCGACTTTTTTAACTATGTCTTTTTTGTGTTTTTTCAAAAACCAATGACGTATTTTTTTTTATTTGATGCTATACATTGGTAGTAAACCATGGTCTGAACAACGTTGGTTCTAGCAAAACTGTGATTCAAATGTCACCGTGTATATTTGTAATACGGGTCGATTTTTTCTAATACTTCATTAGGAGGTGGGTGTTAGCGGCTGTAACACAGTTATAATAAATAACTTTGCAGCCCCTACCTATGTGCATATATTTTTTGTACTGTGCGTTTTTATTTAAATAAAGAATTTATCATTTATTATTGTTTTCTATACATATTCAAATAATAATTATGTATTAATGTAGGTAAGCGTTTTGTTATATAGTATAATACTCATAGTACAAGCTCTGTTTAGTTTAGGGCTAGATAAATAGGTGTAAGTATTCGCCGAAAGTGTAGTCCCAAGTATAAAATGGCAATCAATGTACATATTGTAGGTGTGGCACAGGAGGGTCTACATTATTATAAATATTTTGCAGTGAAAAACACTTATCAGTTTGAATTAAGTACATATCAGTTATATTTATTATTTAAATATATAATAAAAGATGTTATTTACCTGTATCTGCGCATTTTGTGAAATATGGTTAACTAATTCAGGTTCACTTTCAATTAACGCCTCTTGTAGAACGTGCCGCCTTTGTCGCAAAACAGATCGCGGACACATAATACACCGCCGTCCAGTTTCCATAATACACAGTATGCAATCCAGTTATCACAAAGTCCTTTATCGTGCCAGGTTCAATCGAAAAGCTATTAATCAGTCCAGTAAACAAAAAGGGGTCGTAGTTGTAAAGTAAATACCGATAACATAGAAAGAAATAACACGTGAACGTACACTGCAGTGAACTGACTGTGACTAAGGTTCGGGCGACTACCTGCGCAAGAGCGTGGGTTGGGGAGCGCTCCCCGCCCCCGCTCCCGGGGGTTATTTTGTAACCGGTTATCTTTATTTGCATGCGCTGCCCGCCGCTGTGCACTAATGATAGATATTTTGGAATTATTCATCAATAAATACGTCAACGAGATATTTGTTTAAACGTAGATACCATGAGAACCCCATGCATTTGGGCAATGTCGCCATAGTAAAAAAATATCATCTTGCCAAGACCTATCAATTGAGCTACATTTCATTGTTGTTGATGGGTGGGGACGGAGCACATACATTTTTGCCCATCCCCCTTTGAGTTATTTTTGAATACGAGTTCCGACGCGGAACTAACGCGGCAGAAACAGCTCGCAATATCAATGTTGCGTTTGGAGAGGGGACTGCTAATGAACGCACCGTGCGATTTTGGTTTAAACGCTTTCGTGATGGAAACTTTGATTTGAAGAACGAACCACGTGGAAGACCGCCCACACAGGTGAATAACAATGAATTGAAAGAGATGGTGGAAGCCGATCCTAGTCAAACTACCCAGGAATTAGCGGCATGGTTTAACGTTTATTGCGAACAATATTGACTCATTTACGTCAAATCAAGTCCGCCTCTGTACATTTGTGTGCTTGAAGTATTAAATAAATAAATAAATAATAAATCAAAAAAAAAAAAAAATATGAGAAACGGGTGCCTCATGATTTGACTGATCTGCAGATAGAAACGCGTGTTGAAACTTGTGTTGCCTTGTTGAATAGATACAGAAATGAAGGAATATTGGATCGAATTGTGACATGTGATGAAAAGTGGATACTTTACGATAACCGTAAGCGAAAAATGCAATGACTGACCCCAGGTCAAACGCCGCAACAGTGTCCTAAAGCAAAGCTTACCAATAAAAAGGTAATGGTAACTGCTTGGTGGTCTCAGTATGGTGTTATTCACTATAGCTTTCTCCAATCTGGTCAAGCAATAACGGCAGATGTCTACTGTGCCGAACTGCGAACAATAATAGCAAAACTAGCAGTGAAACAGCCCCGACTCATGAATCGATCTTCACCATTATTGCTCCATGATAACGCGAGACCTCATACAGCACGAGAAACCGTTTTAACTCTACAGGAACTGCAATTTAAAACCATTCGTCACCCTCCGTGTTCGCCAGACCTTGCTCCAACGGACTACCATTTTTTTCAATGGTTTAATAAATTCGTCCGCTCAACGTAAATAACGCAATGAACGTGGCCACAGCATAATAAAGTTACAGTATTACGTCTTTATAGAAAATGGCCGAAACGACGCGCTACAAAATCTCAGTGTATACTCGTGCTAGTAGGGCGTAGGCAAGCCTCGAGTGCGTGGTAGTTACGCACGGACGCGGAAAGTGCGACATTTATTTACGTATGTGAAATATGGCGCGAAGTTATCGACTGTATTGTTCAGTGTATGGATGTTTAAATTCAAAATGAAAGAGAATGCGATAAATTGCCATTTTATATGTGTAACGCAATTACCTCGCTGTAATCCCCGTTTGACAAATTCTTTACTTACTAGGTACATATAAATCATTGTGTAGACACAGTACGGTCACTAGCATATACCTTACAAACTCAACATTCAAAACCGTTTTTATCGAGAAAAAAAATGTGGCTTTGATTATATAACTATTTCATAATTTAATAAAGAAAGAAAGAAAAAGTATTTATTGTGATTCGCACAGGAAGATCACCAACTAAACTAAAAACACAATAATAAAATGGTAAAATGGTAAATAGTATGGTTTTGAGAATACCATGTTCGTAACACCACAAAATATCTATCAATACTTTAGGAGAATATTGCTTTTGAATCTTGCTTAAGGTGAGTATAGCAGCTGTAGCTGCATCAACATATGCATTGACCGACCACTCTGCTTGCGCATGGCTATCGCCACCGCGATGGTGGCGCTCCCGTTCGTGCATAGTGTGAACTAAAGACAATACGTGCAGTGCCGTGGTTGGTTTACTTAATTTGCAATGTTTTAAATTCACCCGCAACAATATTTTTCATTTTGTAAAAGAGTATAAATAGCTAAGCATACCTAAAATAAACTCAATACTATTCAGTGTCTTCTCTTTTAATCATGTCCAATACCCAACACAGCTAACAGTGCCATTATTGAGAAAAAAATTAATAAGTCAGGAGATATGAAAAATTTTGAAATTTCCTATGCTCACATTTTTAGTCAGATGAGGAGTTAATGCCAAAAACGGCCATTTTTGGCATTAACTGCTATAACTTCGAACCTAGTTGGTTTATTGTTGATTGTTTTATTTATTTGCACTGATTGTAGAACAAAGAACAACATTTCATTTCATTTCATTTATTCAATAACAATTTATATTGTGTCTGAATGTCTGCGACTCCCGCATTCCCCTTAAACTTAAGGGGAAGATATATAAAACAATGGTTAGACCTGCTGTCTTGTATGGATCAGAATGTTGGGCCACAAAAGGGATAAATGAAAAGCAGTTGCATGCAGCTGAGATGAGAATGCTAAGAGGGATGTGTGGTGTTACACGAATGGATAGAATAAGAAATGAGTACATAAGAGGAAGTCTAAAAGTGGCACCGGTGACTGAAAAGTTGTGCGGAAATCGGCTGTCATGGTATGGGCATGTGATGCGGAGGAGTGAGGAAAATGTCGTGAGGAAAGTTTTGAGTATGAATGTCGATGGCTATAAGAGTAGGGGAAGACCAAAGAAACGGTGGATGGATTGTGTGAAAGATGACATGGCTAGAAAGGGGGTGACTACCGAGATGACGAATAATAGAGAAGTATGGAAAAAAAGGACATGTTGCGCCGACCCCAAATAGATTGGGATAAGGGCAGGAGAATGATGATTGTGTCTGAATGTTTAAAAAATATACTACGCAAATAATTAAAATAATAACAAGTCAAACAAAGAATTAAATTAGCTCAAATAAGAATAAAATAAAATTACTTATATAAAGAAAATGCTCTCAGCTTCTCTATGCCTTTAATGAACATCCGATTTAGATACAAGATCATAAAAACAATATTCATATACTTACTTAGCTATGTACAAAAATTATTGCATATATGCGTCCAAAAAATCTGAAATTCTGAATATTTTTCTGCAAAGATTATTAAACCTAAGATCTTTCAAAAACTCCAACCAGCTAAGCAAGTAGGTAATACTTTTCTACATACACATAAACATACATAAACTCACGCCTTCCTCCCATGGGGGTAGGCAGAAACTACAGAACGCCACCTGCTACGGTCCTTCCATAGATACTCCATTTGCTTCGTTTGCCTCGTTTATGTTCAAACATCTGGTCATACTCGCACGGCGGTTGCGAGTACTACGCACCTAACCTTACTGAAAAACATCACCAATAAGGTCAGTATAATGGGTGTGTAAGCAAGTAATAATCACGTTGAAATCACTGAAATAAAACCACAAACGTATTCAACCAACTCCTAGGTTTACCTTTATAATCTAGGTATCATCTGGGGTTTAAAACGACACCTCAGTCAGTGTTTTGAAGTTTCGTGACCGGGCGTAACCTACACGGTTTTGACTTAGGTGCAAACACGTCTTGGTTTTATACCAACCCATTTTATTTTTTTTTATTGTTGGAGCTGTTATAGTACGTAATAACTATTTACACTGTTAAATAAACAGAATTAAACCAGCTTAAAAAATGCCAATGTATTATGCTGATGTTTAAATTTGCAAAAGTTAACACACGTACCTAACTTGATTCCAGTATGTATTTAATTTAATGTTTTTTTTTTTTTTTGATGAACTACTCAGAAAGTTATTTTTTCACAAACCCCCATTCATGAGACTTATAATTTTAACTCAGCAGCGAAATAAAAGACTATCATTTGTCTCAATCTTACAATTTATTGCCCCATCTAAAAAACTTCACAAGTTGCATCATTTTAAACTGAAATTAATGTATGACAACGACCGAGTAGAAAGAAAGATCTGCACCAAGGTCAAAACCGGCCACGTGCATGTCGGACTGCTCACGATGAAGGGTTCCGTAGTTAGTATGAATTATCCCAAGAACGAACTTAACATTATAGTTGAAAGACATGTTCTCCCATACATTCCAACTGCAAATCTAAGTTTAAAAGTAATTTGTTTAAAAATTATAAAAAAATATATATTTGAGATCCGCACAGTAAGCCCCTAAGCGTTTGATATACACACGGTACAATTTGCAAAACTTTTTTTAAATTTTCTTATTTTTTTTTTTTTTTTTTTTTTTTTCTTTTCAATACACACACACACAAACTCATATGGGTCACAGAAATTCATTTGTGTACCAAATTTCAATTTAATCAGTCCGTTAGATTCGGAGCAAATTGGCTGTGACAGACGGACAGACACACGAGTGATCCTACAAGAGTTCTGTTTTTTCCTTTTGGGGTACGACACCCTAAAAACGCGATATTAAAATATGTTTTAAAATATATGTTTTAAAATTTTATTTGTATTTGAACATGGTATTACAGGTGTTACATTAAAATGAATGCTTACATGTTTAGCATGCTTGACTTATCGGTATGCGTTCCATCACATAATAATAGGTCTTTACCTATGAAATTGCCGTTTTGTATGAAAAAATTTAAACGAATTTTTTTCATGCATTTTTTATTTGTATTATTCGAAGTAATCACCCATGCAATCAATTCATCTTTTACAATGGGACCAAACCTGAAATCGCGAAAAAAAAAATCAGCTGTTCTCTACATTTTGACGAATTATGCGAACATAAATATACTGAACATCTGATTTTTTTTTCGCGATTTCAGGTTTGGTCCCATAGTAGAAGTTGTTTATAGTGATGAGTACAATGACGCCTTAAAAGGTTGCCACTGTTTACACTTACACCCTGTACAAATGGCTAAATAAACAAAATTTTTATTCTAATAAAGAATTCATAGATACTAAAATATGCTCTAACTATAGCTTAATATATTATGTATACCTACCAACGTACCTACCTACCATTTGCATCAAGAATAATAAGAAGTATAAAATGTTTGAGTATCGTATTTTATTACTCAAACACTACTACTACTTAACAACATGTAAAAGCTTACATCTACATTATTAGGGAAACTCCTACTAAATTGCCAATTCCCCAACGTTCGGTGAGTGACGTCATAGACGAATGTTGACTTCGTACAGCCAGAACCCGTGAAAAGGTAAAACCAATTCAAAACCGAGCAACTTCATTCAGTAGGTATTGAAATTTCTCGAAGTTTACAGCTTTTTAAAGCAAAATG
Source organism: Cosmia pyralina (assembly GCA_946251885.1). NCBI lineage: Eukaryota > Metazoa > Arthropoda > Insecta > Lepidoptera > Noctuidae > Cosmia > Cosmia pyralina. The sequence continues at coordinate 22,308,635 of OX276357.1, forward strand.
AGCAACAGCATGAGTTCTTTGTGACTTCATAACAAGGTTCGAGATTTATGAATAGTTGGCGTTGACTTATGCATTTTAATTTATTATGATTAAAATTGTTCACTGTTTTATAATATTTTAAAGTAAAAGCGATCTTATTAACTAAATGGCGCGTAAAAAAACAAAATGGTGGCAGACATGTTTTATGTATTTTTATGGTAAACTGGAAGAAATTTTCTTGCATTCTGAAAGAGACATATATTACCATTCTGTAATTATAGATGTTTCCTCTTTTTAACCGACTTCAACAACAGGAGGTTTCTCAATTCGACCGTATAAATATATATATATATATATTTTTATGTGTGTTCGCGGATAACTTCGTCGTTTATGAACCGATTTTAATAATTCTTTTTTTGTTGGAAAGGAGATATCCCATGGGTGATACCATGACAAGGAAACTAGGATCTAATGATGGCATCCCAGACAAATCGAGGGGAACCTTCAAACTTTATAGGCACATCTATAGCGATTTGGGTATTTTTTATAGTAACTCGTGCATTTGCTCCCGGAAAGCACCATTTGGTGAAGTGGAACTGATAAGGAAGAGCAGATGGTCATCGGAACTACTCAATAATACGTATTTCACGGGTTGCGATTTGATTATTGCTAAGCAATTTATGCTCGTCACAATACATATGTTGAAGAGGAGCTGATGGTGACTTCACCATCAGATCCAGTTCTCCTGGTTCCTTACGGATAGAACTCCTCAACAATTAACGTCCTTGTATCGGGAAAAGCAATATTTTGTAAAAGGTGATGAGTAGTTGACATTAGACTATGGTAACTTAGATAAATTACGGAATGACCCACTAAAAACTGAAGCCGATTTTCGAACGAACCGAATTTTCTGCATTTGTTCTACAAAACAGTTCTATGGTAGAACTAATGGGATTTTTTTTTCTCAATAGGGCTACGATATTAGGTGTTACAAAATAGTAGAACTAATGGAAGTCTTTATACCCAGTTGTTCCACTTGTTCCATTCCACAGTTCTACGGTAGAACTAATGGGAGTTTTGGTTCTCATCAGTACTACGTTTCGATTTATTCCCGAATAGTAGAACTAGTCAAACTTTTACTTCCAAGTAGTTCTACTCTAAGAAATATATTACCACACATACTAGTTTTGCCTCACATCAGGTTTAAAGTTAACTCAAAATATTATTGGGCACCTAAATCAAACCCTGTTAATTAAATTATACATTGTTTATGAAAAAAGAATTATAGTATCATAGAAAATAATAATATATTTATGTTTTTGAATGAAATACTTATTTTTTACGAAATTAGTTAATTTCCTTTTAACGCATGTTACACTTAATAATTCAATAACATTTTTTTTAAGTACCTATACAGGAAACAAACCAAATAAATTACCTACATATTCCTCATAATATAATGTCAATGTCACTATATTGATCTTTTCATAGAAAATGTATAATTTAATAACATAACAGTGTTTTATTTAGTTGTCCAATAATATTTAAAATTACTTTAAACCTGATGTGAGGCAAAACTAGTAAAGGTAACACATTTCCTAAAGTAGAACTACTAGGAAGCAAAAGTTTCACTAGTTCTACTATTCAGGAATAAATCGACACGTACTACTAGTGAGAACCAAAACTCCCATTAGTTCTTCCATAGAACTGTGGAATAGAAGAACAGAGATACGCAATAGCCCTGCGAGTCGCGAGGATCAGAAAAATATAATGGTTCATCAATCGCCACCTGGTAAAAATTAATTAACTACTAGTTACCTGAGTGTGTGGTCAGCTAGAGATTAAGTAAAGGGCACGTGCTCCTCTACATCTAGGGCTATTGCGTATCTCTGTTGAAATTTCATAGTGATGATCACTTGGCAAAGTGTTTAACGATTAACTGTCAAACAGTTTCGTATTGGCTATCTTCAGTGACTAACTAGGATGACGTCATAAGCACCGAGTATTGCTGATAGCCATAGGGCGTAGAGGTGTTCATCTTTAATTTTGTAACCATGGTAATACAAAGTAGACAAGTACTTCTGTGATTGCAACAGCTCTATAATAGTTTTCATCATCGTGCGTTCATATTTTCGAAGATAGATGATGATTGCCGAAGCGCATACTTTTGGTTGAACGTCTGTACGTACGATACCAACCTTGGTAAATAAGCTAAATTATAATTACCCTTCGGGGAAGGCGTGATGTTGTCTTGTGTGTTAAATTAACTAAACTTACGAAATATTTTCATCTACCTTTCCAGAAGACGTCGATTCTAATAGTACTTTTAAATCGATTGCAATATTTCGAAAAATAATATATATAGAGGTTTAATCAATTATTACCAAGCCTAGTCCATAAATAGCGTAGTTGACCCTAGCTGAATCAGTTTGACGGTGCGAGTGGGATAGAATGATAGCCGGCGCGGGGAAGTGGGGGCAAAATATGAATTTGAGCTCAGGTATCACATGCTCTTAAGTATTTATTGCTGTGATCTGTTAACTTTTTACTTTACGGCGAAAGCGCCAGGATACCCCGCGAAATTCAAATCTTACGTTTTTTTTGCAATTTGCAAGTCAGTATTAAGTTGTATGTTAATCAAAATATGATTCGCGGCCGTAACAAATATGTATTATTTTACAGAATTGTAATAATTAAAGTCATCTAATACAACTCTTTCGGTAATCGTATTGAATTACTATTTCATGAAATCTTGACATTTGAGGATTATACTAACTTATGGAGTTATATTACTGATTCTAATGATTACATTCTGTAAAAACATATTTGTTACAGTCGCGAATCATTTTTTAATCAACTAGTACCTACTGACTTACAAATTGCAAAAAACGTAAGAACTTTTTTTTTCGCGGGCTAACCTGGCGCTTCACCCAAGTGTAATTTTTTACTTTTAATCTTTTGAAACGAGTATTCTATAATCTGTATTTTCTAAAGTGCCTTTAGATAATTTAAATTAATTTTGCGAATTAATTAAGGAATCGGGCTTAACTCACATTAGAATCATAGATTTGCCAAGAATTGAAATACGTTCTGTAGCAAAGAAAGCCCAAAACGGGTCGTTAAAATCCAATATTTATTCCTAAAATCTAGAGTTTATTAATTAAAACAGAATTAGATTCAGTATTTAAATAAAACACCTGCCAACGTTTGAAATGTAGACATTTCAAATGGGTCAGCAGTTCAAAAGTAAATCCATCTGTTCGTTAAGTCTGTTAGTTTTAGTGTTAAAAGGATGAAAGCTCAACAAAGATCAAAGCTCTGAAGAAGTATTAGATTTTAATAAGTCTACTTGTGTTTTGCGAAATATCTGGCATAGAACGTTTTTTTTTCTGTTACATAATCCTCTAGTATTAAAAGTTATAATTTCATATTATTATAGGACATTATCACCTTATTGGTGATGAATGTGATGATCTTCAGAAAAGTCAAGCATAATTTCTGCCTACCCCAATCTGTGTTTATGCATTATTGGCAAATTTTTTTCAATTCACTTCAATCTTTTATATCGGAAATCATCCATATTGTATTTGATTAGTATTAGAACTTACAAACTATGTTAGTGTTAAAATCATAATCAAAGTTGAAATTAAAACTTAAAATCAAAATCACATTTAAAAACCAATCAAAATTAAATTTAAATCAAATCAAAATTAAATTAAAATTAAACCCAAATCAAATTAAATAAAAAAAATAAAAATAAACTAAAACATGTCCATAAATAACCTCTACATAAAAAATTAATTTAAATATCTTTCCTCAGCACCGGGGCCGCAGCTATGTCTACGGGACCAGTGCATCAGAAAGGGGCAGTCTGTCCTCTCCACAATAACCTTCAGGATGGTATTGGAGCTTCCACGTATTCTACGCATTAAAGATACCGTTCTTTTGCGCATGATAGCCTCAAAACTATCTATGCCTGCCTCGGCAAACATACCCGATGCACTACAGAACCGCGGAAGCCCCAGCAACACCCGAAAAGCATTATTGTACTGACGAGCATTGAAGGGCGCTGTAGGCCCTCTGCGTATACTTGACCCACAGGCTGCAGGTGTGAACTGTAAGTGCAAGCAATTTACTTTTTTTTTTTTTTTTCTTTTTTTTTTGCGTTTTTTTTTTATAAATTACCTACAAAATGATATATGAGGTACAGTTAAATAAGCTAAATACATATTTGTTATACAAGCTGCCAATTTACAACTACTTTTAAGTAATTTTATGAGTACATTGAGTCAACATCATCTGCCTAGCTTTTTCCCAACTATTTATGCCCATTATAAGTAGTTGGGAAAAAGCTAGGCAGATCAGCTTCCAGTCTAACCGGATGCAGCTGAAAACCATTATTTTACATGGAGCGACTGCCTATCTGACCTCCACAACCCAGTAACTGGGTAATACGATACCCTTTGGTAATATTTGTAAAGATCCACGAATGACAGCCGGGACCATCGGCTTAACGTGCTTTCCGAGGCACGGAAGAGTCTCGGAAATAACCGGATGCAGCTGAACACCAGTAAGTACTTATTGTAACTTATTTGTAACTAGGTTCTATTCCTGTATAAGCTTAAAAAATTTATTACTTTAGCCTGTATACCAAACATCTTGTTCGACTGTACATTACAGCTGCTTTAAAAAGACAGAGGTTGACAACTTTTATTAAAACTAAGCTAATATTAAGTTCATGCTCTACTCAAAAGAAAAGAAAGTTTGATCGCCTACAGACTCAATAAAAATCATGTGAAGCAATTAGGTAACGTTGCGGGCAAAGCAAGTACCTTTCGGTAGACCTCTCACGAGAATCTTTCTTGATTTCATCTCTACTACTAGTGCTAAATTTTCTGATAATCTTCGATAAAATTCAGAAGTTTGGATATAAAAAGAGTGACACTTGTTCTTGAACGTTTCGACCTTCCACTCAAGTCTATAAAAACCTATTAAACAAAGTATGTAAACGTTTACGTCTCGTATAAGTTTGAGAATAGTTAGTCAGCAGTTCAACACTTCAACTATATCTGTAGAACTATCAATTAGGTCTACGATATCAATACTTATCTACTTTGTTTGATTTTTATTATCCAATTATACAATTGTGTAGAAGCAGCTCCTGGATTGCTGACGAAAAACCCAATAACACTTGCGCTCTCGCATAACTATTCTTTATAATTGTAGTCAGATCTAATACAGGTTCAGATTATTATCTATACTAAGTATAAAAAAATACAACCGACTTCCAAAAACAACACACAAAAAAACAACCGGTCCGGGGGGGACCGTCGGTGTCTAGTTAAATGTATTTTCGTTTTTTGCCACCGACTTCCGAAATTAAAGTTATTTTTCACTTTGTAGTGTTGTTTTAGGAAGTCGGTTGTATTTTTTTGTAAAAAAAAAATATATTTCACTTTTTAGTTGTGTACCTACCCCACACAAATTCAAATACCACTACCTGCAAAACAAATTAGAACATCATCCATATAAAAGTGGGAAAAAATACGTATTATTGAAGCTTACTCAAAAACTACCTAAGCAAAGGTAATCAATTTTATATGGGACTAACTGTGATGTATACCCTCTCGAACAAAACAAAAAAAATCCAAATCGGTCCAGCCATCTTCGAGTAATCGGGGAACATACATAAAAAAAAAAAAAAAAAAAAGGTTCCGAATTGAGAACCTCCTCCTTTTTGAAGTCGATTAAAAATAAATAATAATGCTGAAGATATTGTTTGTTTGAACGCGTTTATCTTCAGGGAGTTCGTGTTCGTCATTCGTTCTATCAGAGGAGTTCGTGGCTAAGTAATAACAGCCGCACGGATCGATCCATCAGGTTTAGCTTCGCTTGCCGGGGTCGGTCCGTGGATGGGTGACTATCTTTACATACCGAGACTCCTCCGTGCCTCGGAAAGCACGTTAAGCCGTTGGTCCCGGCTGTCATTCGTGGATCTTTGACAGTCGTTACGGGTCGTCAGAAGCCCGAAAGTCTGACAACCAATCTTACCAAGGGGTATCGTATTACCCAGTTAATGGGTTGTGGAGGTCAGATAAGCAGTCGCTCCATGTAAAATACTGGTATTCAGCTGCATCCGGTTAGACTGGAAGCCGACCCTAACATAGTTGGGAAAAGGCTAGGCAGATTGATTGAATGCGTTTATCTCTGGAACTCCCAATCAAACAAATAATTAGAAAGAACTAATTCGAAACTAAAAAAGTAATTCTTTCTGACTATTTTTATTTTTGCTCGGCTCCTAAGGATCCTAGCGTAATGTTAAATAGCCTTGCTCAAGAATTGGGCAACGAAACACAAAAATACTTTTTCAAATCCGACTGGTAGTTCCAGAGATTAGCGCGTTCAAACAAACAAACAAATCTCTTCAGCTTTATTATTAGTATTGTTAGATACGTAAAAGTCTCAATCTGTATTAGATCTGAATTTTAAAGAAAAGTTATCCGAGAGTGTTTTTGGGTTCTTTCGTCAGCAATTCCTCAGCCCCAAACGCCAAAAACGGCCGCTTTTGGCTTTTGGCAGGTTTAGTGTTGATTTTTTTTGATACAAAAAAATTCTACCTCATCGGACTAAAAATGTGAGCATAGAAAATTTCACAATGTTCTACAATATCTTCAAACTTATTATTTTTTTCTCAATGGTGGCGCCAGTTGGCAGCACTACTCGCCTTAAATGGGACTTAATCATATCTGGCGAAATATGAGTGTATTAAAGGTAAACCTCTGCCTTACCCTTCGGCGAAAACAGGTGTTGAGGCTCCATCAAACAGGCCCGACACGCGACGAAAATCGCACGCGACACAAAGGCACTACTCGTCGCACGACACGCGGTGCCTTTGTGTCGCATGCGATTCGCGACACATGTCGCGCCTGTTAGTCGGAGCCTTTATGCTATGTTATCTGAGATAATGAATCCTATCCTATAAAATGAGCAATATATGTATATTTATTTTTGTAATCTAGTTCTCGAAAACGGCTCTAACGATTTCGATGAAAGTTGCAATATAGGTTTACGGGGGCGACAATCGATCTAGCTGGGTCTCATGTCTGGGAAAATTATTTTTCTCTGTATTCACTTTTCACCTGAGCAGGGCTCGATCGACCAGGTACCTACTATTTATAATGACCTCAACAATAATCAGTAATAATACCAAATATCGAGGTGATTATCACACTAATATTATAAAGGCGATGGTTTGTGTGTGTGCGTGTGTGTTTGTATGTTTGTTACTTCATCACGCTCAAACGGCTGGACCGATTTAGATAAAATTTTGTACCTAGATAGCTTATACCCTGGATTAACACATAGGCTACTTTTTTTCCCGGTCTACGCTGGTGAAACCGCGGGGCGCAATTAGTTACTTATAATAAAGATCCAGAAAACCAATATCTACCTAATATTTACAAGAGGCACTAAAATTCAACGTAGATACTGCATCTTAATATCTTCAGATTTTTCCTCCATCTTGGAAGATTAAAAACAATACAGTTCCCAGGAGTGGAAGCTCCCATTAAAATGGGGACAGCATGAGGTATTTTATGGAGCTATAACGGAGATCGTCACAGATCTTGCACGGCTAGCCTTTTGGGAACATTTCAAGGATGGTGCAAGCCATGACAGTAAGCTTTTTATTGTAATTAAGTAATTTCGTTACAAATAGAAACTTGGAAATCGTCGTCGTCGTTGGTCGTCGTCGTCGTCGTCGTTGGTCGTCGTCGTCATCGACGTCGTTGGTCGTCGTCGTCGTCGTGATTGGTCGTCGTCGTCGTCGTGGTTTGTCGTCGTCGTCGTCGTTGGTCGTCGTCGTCATCGAAGTCGTTGGTCGTCATCGTCGTCATCGTCATCGTTGGTCGTCGTCGTCATCGTCGTCGTTGGTCGTCGTCGTCGTCGTCATCGTCGTCGTTGGTCATCGTCGTCATCGTCATCGTTGGACATCGTAGTCATCGTCATCGTTGGTCGTCGTCGTCATCGAAATCGTTGGTCGTCGTCGTCATCGTCGTCGTTGGTCGTCGTCGTCGTCGTCGTCGTCATCGTCGTCGTCGTCGTCGTCGTTGTCGTCGTCGTTAGTTGTCGTCGCCGTTATCGTCGTAAATGTATTTTCTTTCTTTCTTTCTTTTCTTTAATATATCAGAACCAAAGTTAATAAACTTATCCCAATTTAAATAACTAGACCGGCTAGGCCAGGGTATTCACACAGGTTTTTTTCTCCTAAAACCTATCAAGGGTACTCAAACAGCTAGCTATTTAATTTGCACTCTGAGGCACGGGCACTAAAAAGTTGGAATGACTATGTCAAACCTTGAGAATGGTGGAACGAGGCAACTTCATTTTGGGTACCTACCGAAGTTCTCACAGAATGGCTAAACCTTTTTCCATGAAAGGCATAGATTGTGAGTTTTATGTGGGGGTAATCTTTGGAACTACTGATCCGATTCTGACATTTCTTTCACTAATGGGAAACTACAGTATTGCCAATTGTCCTTGTGGCGGCATCTACACTGCCACATGCGAACTACGCATCATACTGACGTCACGCAAAATCCTGCATCGCGCAATCTGAGTTTACCACGCGACTAGCATATACAACATCCCGACATCAATCACTGGGCAGTTGCCCACCAGTCACGACATCCGTCTGGTCAGAGGATCTTCCCATTTCAATGGAGGATGAGTGAACTTTACACCCTGTTCCTCATGTTTCCTTATACTTTATATTAAAACGAGAAATTTCACGTGGATGATATCACGAGTAGAATCTATAACTCATAAAGACCTTATAGCAATCATCGATAGGCTAGGTTAAAAAAAAGGCTACCGATACTATATTGCACCACATTCAAGCGGCATCTTAAAATCTTGTCCAAGACGACACTATCGCAACCAATAAAAATAACTTGGAACCTTGACCCTTATGTTGACGACCTCTCCCAGAACGCCCGAACACTTTCGTTCATTGCCGTTGTTCCCGGCTGTCATCCCTAGATCTTTGACAGACGTTACGGGTAGTTAGAAGCCCAAAAGTCTGACAATCAGTCTTACCAATGTTACCCAGTAACTAGGTTGTGGAGGTCAGGTAAAATACTGGTATTCAGCTGCATCCGATTAGACTGTAAACTGACTCCAACATAGTTGGGAAAAGGAAAGGCAGATGATGATGTTGAGCAAAATAAATTTTCAAACTTATAAAGGTTTTAAGCTATCTTGCCGCGATCGGTTAATGGATCATCCATTACATATTGAACCCCTCCGTGCCTCGGAAAGTACTTCAAGCCGTTGGTCTCGGCTGTCATTCGTGGATCTTTTGCAGTTGTTACGGGTCGTCAGAAGCCCGAAAGTCTGACAAATCAGTCTTAGCAAGGGGTATCGTATTACCCAGTTAATGGGTTGTGGAGGTCAGATAGGCAGTCGCTCCATATAAAATACTGGTATTCAGCTGCATCCGGTTAGACTGGAAGCTGACCCCAAAATAGTTGGGAAAAAGCGAGATTGATTGATTTTTGTAACTCTAAAAATAAACTTTACTTAAAATTTTTTGACCCCTGTTTTCGGATTTTGATGTTTGACCTGCTGACTCGTGGAATAAAAGTGACCATGTTTATTATCCAGTGTTGTGCCATGACTTTTGAAGTAAGTAGAGAAGGGGTGACTATTTATATGATGAGCTCATGGAAGTGTACCAGCGTCACTATACTTAGGGCCTATTTCACGATGTCCGAATAGCCACTACTTACCGAATAAATTCAAAAATGGAACAGAATTTCTAAGAAATTATCTGCCAGTAAGTTAATAGGAACTTAATCGTAGGTGGTGAAGCCGGCCCTTAATCGTATTCATGACAGTTTGAATCGTTTATATTATGGTATAAACGAATAAAACGTATTTCAATTAAAACTAGAAGCACATCGAGGTAGTTTCGTTAATTCTTTTTTTCACCTAATTTCCTTTTTATCGTCAGGAACTTATCCCTTCAACTGTCAAGTTACTGAATACGATTACAGTCCAAGTATAGCACACTTGATATTTAAATCATAAACCCAGCGAGATCATTTGCATAACACACATAAAATATAAATTTCAACTTTACTAAAATGTTCAGCATATTATAGCGTTACGAGTTCCTTAATGAAAAGGAATTTGTCTTGACATAAGCAATTAGATTAATTTGGAGATACTATAATCATGTTGACTTACTCTATAATTTTAATAACCCATTAATAATTAAGTATGACAACTTTTAATATTTTGTTAATTTTTTTTATTGTATTAATTTATTATTTTGCACGTCACGCAGTGGCAAACATGTTGGACTAAATTTACTTTATCATCTTGTATGCATTTTCATACACACTTATATACACACACATGTTTAAGCAAATAAATAAAATCCTATCTTATCTTATCTTATCTTATCTCATTATACAACTAAGTACTGCTCGTACTGCTACTAAAACTCCTAGAGATTATACTTTTTTTTTTACTTTTATGTCTACCTGTGGACAGCTTATATTATTAATAAAATTGTTTTTGTTAAATTACTTGTAAGTTCTTATAAGTAACTGTTTGCTGTTCCTTTCAAACTATACAGAGTGTTAGTGTAAACACTGTCGTCCTTTTAAGGGGTCATTGTACTCATCATTATGAACAACTTTTACTATGGGACCAAACCTGAAATCAAGAAAAAAAATCAGCTGTTCCCTACATTTATGATAGCATCATAACTCGTCAAAATGTAGGGAGCAGCTGATTTTTTTTTCGCAATTTCAGGTTTGGTCCCCTATTAAAAGTTGTTTATAATGCTGAGTAAAATGACCCCTTAAACAGATGACAGTATTTACACTTACACTCTGTATAAATAAAAATGAATAGCTAAATAATTAATTTATAATTTATTATAATTTTATTATTAGCTGCTACGATTAAAGAAAACGTAGCGGTATCATATGCTGAGCACGTGGCAAAAACATAAGCACTGGGACTGCAAATAATTATGTGACCCTTTGTTATTTGTTTGATAAATGTGTTGCTAAGCGCTAAACTCGAGAACGGCTGGACCAATTCGGCAATATTTTTTTTTCAAATATTCGTTTAAGTCCGAGGAAGGTGAAGAGAAATATTGGAAAAGTTGGAAAACTGAAAATGCATTTCCTATGGGAATTTTGTATGAATTATTGAAATTTGGACAGAACAACGTCATCGGGTCAGTTCAGCTAGTCTTTATTTTTATTTTATTTTATTTGATAGGAATAACAAACAGCAGTATATTACACAGTAGGCATACAATATATAACTTGCAATAAAAGTAACAAATACACTACTCAAGACGTTATCCACAGATTACCATACAGAATAGCTAGCTGTTAGCAGAGCAAGTTAAAAAAGCACTTATACATATTACTTATTAACTATATATTAGGGCTATGATCTCTTAAAATAGTCATAATTTAACTCTTAAATACAGCTTTGCTGAGAAACATAATATCAGTAGAGCCAAACTGTTTATATAGGTGTCAACCAAACGATGTAACGGCGAGCGAACGCCTGAGTTAGTTCAACAAAATGAAGTAGCAAATAGGGGTCTTGAACGAACCTCAAACCTAGTCTTCTAGCTATAAATAAAAAGAGAATTCCTGACTGACTGACTGTCCGAATGACTGATTGACTGACTCATCAACGCCCAGCCCAAACCCTAGGAGCTAGAAACCTGAAATTTTGCACAGAGGTTCCCTTTATAATGTAGACACAGAGTAAGGAAGGATTTCCCGGTAGTACGTTCCCGTGGCATATCATTGCTTTATTTACGTTGTTGAGCAGACGAAGTTTTCAAACATAGGAAGCAATGGATGTCAAAATGAAAAGCGTTGCAATCTATCGACATTCAATGAGTGTAACGCGATTACCCCGCGGGTTTCCTAACAATGTTGTCTACCCTATACCTAGCTATAGTTGCAATAACTTTATTTTTTAATATTTGAAGTTCTAGATAACACACATACACACACTTACACACGCACGCACGCTTAAATACACACACACATTTACCAACAGACTAATAGTTGTAAACTAGAATAAGTAATTCATAACCCTTTGTTTCGTTGCATGTTTACACTACTTGCACGATATAAAAGAGCGGCGCCTCCTGGCACAGGCATTTATATGCTTAAAAGGAGACGCCACCAACTGTATACTGTACAAAGTGTAATAAGGAAATAAAACATTTTTGATTTTGATTTTTTTTTTTTGAGATAAGCTCTACAGAGTGAAATTGAATTCCATTCATGGGAATTATTTTAAGGGGTGGTTGTGAAAGTTGTTCATAATGATGAGTACAATAACCCTTAAAGTTTTCACCTCAAGTTTGAGAAGTTAAAATAAAGCCCATGAATTCACGAAAAAAAAAACTGATGTTCCGTACGTTTATGCTCGCATATCTCGTCAAAATGTAGGGAACAGCTGATTTTTTTTTCGTGATCACAGGTTTGGTCCCATATAGTAAAAGTTGTTAATAATGATGATGATCAAAAAAACGATGCTCATGAATTCAATTTAATCCTGTATACATTATGTCAGGATTCGCTGAATGTAACCCGGTGTTTGAAACTGTGTCTAAAACACACCATTATGGAGCAATTTCTTTTTAATTTCACCTCTTACAAACACACGTCTAAATTCACAACACAAATTCAAAAGACCAACGTTAAAGCTTACGACCTCGTATTCAAGCAGAGATTGAACAATAAAAGAGCTTTGAATTGTGCCTACTTTGAAGATTTGCTAACTGGCAGCGCTTTGCAGCAGGTTTTCGTAATAACTGATGATACGTCATCATTTGAGGAACGGGTGACTTCATAAAAACTTTAATTTACACGTCTGTGGCAAACTTGTTCGTTGTATAGGACAGCGCTTTCAGCGGCTGTGTGCAGCAGTGGCATTGGTAGACATTTTGTTTTTATTTTTTCGTTTTAATTTTCTTTACGAAGGTGTATCACAGTCCGTATAGTAATCAACATAACATAATAAAATAATGCCTGCATACCCCGAACGGTAAGGCAGAGGTGCATCTTAGTACACTCATATTTCGCCAATAGGGTGACTTAGTGTAATGTATAAAATGTTCTTTTCAATACACTTCCTCGAAATCTGGTTCATATCGCACTACGATTACGTTCACAATGCAATATATTTCACACGCCTGCGATTTTTCATTTGCCAACACGCGTGCGGGAATAAAAATTGCCACAGATAATAAGTTATCTGTGGCAATTTTGACTAAGTTTCTACAGGTATAAGTACCTGTAGGTACTTAGTCAAAATTGGTTCAATGTCTCTATTCACTTTTCACACCGTCTCTATTCGGAGGTGAATGTTTTTTTTTAATCTCGGCAAAGAGATATACGTCTTTACGGCATTAATATTTTTTGAATGTTTAAATAATGTTTATAAATAGAATATCATCAAAAACCATGATTATTACAATAAAAAATAACGTTTATGAACAAATTAACATTTGTTTGTGTTAACTCAAAAATATTTGAATTTTCTATTTCTCATATTAGGCTGTATATCGACTTTATCTTCTCCTTCAACCTGGCGAAAGCAAAGCGCGGAAAAAAAAGAAAATTTAAATTATAGTTTCCTAATAATTCATGACAAAAATATTTTTCCTTGTTTTATTTTATTTCTTCAAAAGTGTATTGAAAAACGTCGTTTGATACACGTGGACATTTGTTATTGCAGTTCTTGGCTCAAAAACAACCTTGCCTACGGCTCTGGTGATAATTCCGTCTCGAATGCAATAACAAAAATTCTCCATTTGTATCAAAGTGTAAAATTCTTTAGTTTTTTTAATTAATTGGTTTTATTTGCAGTGAGTTTAATTACAAACTGATTATACCACCCTTCGGTACATGCAATTATTCGTTGATCTAATCCTTCGATCGATCTTGCTTCTTTCGACAATGGGGACGCAAGACTACTATTACACCTACCAACATCCAGTGACTTGGATAATAATGTGATTGTTTCGGCCTCATTCCGGATGCACTTGTTAGATAAATGTAATTATTATGTGTCTAATATTTAAAAATAAATACTTGAGATTACCTTGATTCCGGAAGTTAGTGATTAAAATCATCGAATCATTGTAAAACAACCTTTAGATTATTAGAATAACTGTTTGTTGGATATTGACATCTGTCACATTTACGAAGCTTGAGACTAATGTAGAAGTATCTAATTTAATTAGTTATTGTGTTTACGAAATATACCACTCACTTGTTATAATCGTACAGATGTTACTACTATAAATAATTAAATAATATTTGATAGTAACTGTAGTATATCTTAGAATTTATATTGCTATTTTAATATAACAGGTTGTTTGAAACAATTGATACAATACTGTCAGTTGATGTTTGATGGGAAGGGATAAATAGAAGGGGTGGTAGGATATAAAAAGGATTGTAATGACATTCTCGAGGCAGTTGCTCAGTGGATGTTGAAGTGGCTAGTGCTAGTGCTGTTGTGATGTGAAATATATCTACCAGGTGTCATGTAAGTTACGTAATTTCATATTATACCTTAAATATTGTTATTATGTTGCTATTATTCTGAGTGATAGAATTAACTGTTGAGATAACTATAATTTGTGGAAATATAAGAAATGTGTTGATAGAATACTATAATACTGTTTCCATGGAGTTTCTTGTCCTTCTTCTCCATGAAGACCTAGTTTTGCGAACGGACAATAGCTTTCTCATTAAAGATGAATAATTATTGACAAGCCTAATTGAAATAATAAATATCTAGTCTTGTCTTTCTGTGCTTTTCTTTATGAAATCCTTCCCTTACACACCATATTCATAATACTTTCATACACAATAAATAACCAATAACCATTCTGACATGTAAGGTTTGCTAATTGCGAAGTAGCTATATATATGCTTATAATTATATATTATATGAAATCTAACATCAGAAGTGGGATAGTGCTCAGTCTCACATAACATATTTCTAATGAATTTTATTTTGCTATTTTCATGATCAACGTTGGAGCAATCGTGTTCTGCTGGAAGCCATTGGTAACGGCGGGTCGTTGACTCAACCCTCATCATAACGATGAAAACGTGCTGAGAATTGTATGGTCGAAAAAAAAAATGCAAGTGTTCAGGGAAAGTTAATTTAAAATTGTTAATATTATTGCTCTGTTGATCACAAATTAATTTAAAAAATGGCTTTGGAGGAAACTTTACAAAATTGAAGTTGGTAATGTCGTAAAGTAAATGAAACGTAATTGTATTTTTATATTATGTAAGAAAAAGCGAATATCACATAACTTGCTGATAAACAAATATGACAAGGTTGAAGGTTATTAATAATTGGCTTTATTTTATTATTTTTCACTTTCAAAATGCTTACTAATAGTATTGTTAAAATAAACATATAGTTTTGTCGGAACTGATCTGTGCTTCTTGATAATTTTGATTTGGCTTATTATTATAAACTTTTACTAAAAAGTAAGGTACCAACAGAGTGACCGTATTATTAATAGAAAATGTAATAAGGATGATCAATACAATTTGCAATAATATTGTCAGGTTGACCGAGCGGTGTATTGTTTTGATTACTTATTTAATTAATACAAAAAGAGCTTGTCTTGACTGTTATCTGGCATTCACTGACTGCGGGTGATTGAGCTTCACCGACGGCGGGTGTTTGGCCACATACAGTAAGATGTGATTAAGTTTCACACTATTGTTTTTATATAATGATAATTATCTTGTACTTCGAGATCGAAATACATGTTAGTATGGCCGTATTAGATAATTATAATTAGCTGACTGTGACTATGACTGTGAGTGTTTCCGCTGGTCGGTCATTTGCTTGGTGCAAGTCTATCCCACTGGCAGCGGGTGGATGGGACTTGACATGTCTAGGCAATTGGCAAAACAAGACAAAACTGACAATGACAATGACAAAACCAAAGTAAATTACAATTGTAGAAAAACGGTATCTAATGTACTTCGAGAGCGAAGTACTTGTCAGTATGGCCGTGTTAGATAAATGTAATTATTATGTGTCTAATATTTAAAAATAAATACTTGAGATTACCTTGATTCCGGAAGTTAGTGATTAAAATCATCGAATCATTGTAAAACAACCTTTAGATTATTAGAATAACTGTTTGTTGGATATTGACATCTGTCACATTTACGAAGCTTGAGACTAATGTAGAAGTATCTAATTTAATTAGTTATTGTGTTTACGAAATATACCACTCACTTGTTATAATCGTACAGATGTTACTACTATAAATAATTAAATAATATTTGATAGTAACTGTAGTATATCTTAGAATTTATATTGCTATTTTAATATAACAGGTTGTTTGAAACAATTGATACAATACTGTCAGTTGATGTTTGATGGGAAGGGATAAATAGAAGGGGTGGTAGGATATAAAAAGGATTGTAATGACATTCTCGAGGCAGTTGCTCAGTGGATGTTGAAGTGGCTAGTGCTAGTGCTGTTGTGATGTGAAATATATCTACCAGGTGTCATGTAAGTTACGTAATTTCATATTATACCTTAAATATTGTTATTATGTTGCTATTATTCTGAGTGATAGAATTAACTGTTGAGATAACTATAATTTGTGGAAATATAAGAAATGTGTTGATAGAATACTATAATACTGTTTCCATGGAGTTTCTTGTCCTTCTTCTCCATGAAGACCTAGTTTTGCGAACGGACAATAGCTTTCTCATTAAAGATGAATAATTATTGAC
Organism: Cosmia pyralina; assembly: GCA_946251885.1. Taxonomy (NCBI): domain Eukaryota; kingdom Metazoa; phylum Arthropoda; class Insecta; order Lepidoptera; family Noctuidae; genus Cosmia; species Cosmia pyralina. Next base: position 22,325,455 of record OX276357.1, read on the forward strand.
AAGCCTAATTGAAATAATAAATATCTAGTCTTGTCTTTCTGTGCTTTTCTTTATGAAATCCTTCCCTTACACACCATATTCATAATACTTTCATACACAATAAATAACCAATAACCATTCTGACATGTAAGGTTTGCTAATTGCGAAGTAGCTATATATATGCTTATAATTATATATTATATCAAATCTAACACACTCCATCAGTATATGGTGTCTTCCACTATATTATACTCCGGACAATTTGGTGTTTAGAAGTTAAAATTGCTTTAGTGCAAAACCATTATTTGCATTATGACCCGAACCTATTTCGAACTGCTCCCGCCATAATCTGTCGTCTGTGGGACTATTTGTTATACAATTTATGAAACCTTTATTTTCGCCCTGAACCCTACTGTTTTAATATATAAGTTGTATCTATTCATACACGAAATCTCTTAAGGGGTCATTGTACTCATCATTATGAACAACTTTTACTATGGGACCAAACCTGAAATCGCGAAAAAAAAATCTGCTGTTCCCTACAACTTGACGAATTATGCGAACATAAATGTATGAGCAGCAGATTTTTTTTTTCGATATTTCAGGTTTGGTCCCATAGTAAAAGTTGTGCATAATGATGAGTACAATGACCCTTCAAGAGATTTCGTGTATGAATTGATACACCTTATATATGTCGTCACATGACATCAGGGAGGGGCCATGCTTCCATCCTTTCACATTGTTGTGGGCTGTTTGTGGATCTCAGGCAATTAAAGTGAGCACACCTGCTAACTAGTGCCACCATTGAGAAAAATGTAATAAGTCAGGAGATATAGAACATTTTTAAATGTCCTATGCTCACATTTTTAGTCAGATGAGGTAGAATTTTTTGTATCAAAAAAATCAACACAAAACCACCTAGGTTCTAGGTTAACTTCGAACAAAAAAATCTACCTCTATTAATTACACAAATCATAATTAACAGCTATTGTCCTAATTAATCTTATCTATACTTATAATAAATCTGTAGAGAGGTCAATTCTGTACATGATATATATTTTCAAAATAACTATCAGGGGGTAATTAGTGATCGATACTGATGCCAAAAATGCAATCAGTAAAATTTTTGTCTGTCTGTCTGTCCCTCTGTCTGTCTGTCTGTATGTTCCTTATAGAAACAAAAACTACTCGACGGATTTTAACGAAACTTGGTACAATTATTCTTCATACTCCTGGGGAGGTTATAGTATACTTTTCATCACGCTACAATCAATAGGAGCAGAGCAGTGAAGGGAAATGTTGGGAAAACGGGAGAAGTTGCTCCATTTTTTAAGCTTCCGTCGCGTGTGCAGCCTTAATGGTTAAAGCTACATAGAAATCATTTATGACGGAAATGTTCTACATAAAATTATCTAAAAAATATCCCAGAACAGCATATGTCTATCTTTTATGGTTGACTCACAATAACACGTGTAACTCCCGATAGCTTAGCAGTTCGGAGCTTTCTGATTATATTTGTTTACTCTTACGTTTATAATACTCTCACTCATCCCTAATTAAAAGAAGTTAATATTATTACCTATTCAATAAAAAAATAATCATAGTAATCGGTGTAGAAACACCAAACTTATACATGAAATACGATAATAAGCCATCGCGCCGTCGCGCGTGAATACTGAATCATGCCATAAGGATTATTTTTGTGTAACGGTTGCCGCGCTCGACGCGGGTCGCGGCGGTAGGGTATAAAAAGGCGGGAGGTCCGAGCGCGAGCTTCATTCAATATTTGGCTGTTGATGCGTTCAGAGCGTTCGACCTTATTGACAGACAATAATTGATATTAACAAACCGTGCTTATTAGCGCGACTTTTAGTCTTTAAATAGTTTATTTGAATTTCTTTTGTTGTTATTTATTAACTATAGTAGTTATAGGTATTTATTTTTAAGTGAAGTAGGTATAAGTAGATAGCATTGCACAGGCGTTTCAGTTTTATTTTCATTTCTTTTTTTGTTGTAAGTTGTACATATTTCTGGGTATAATTCTATTAGAATATTTTAGTTTAAATAGGCACTTAGATTTTAAGTGCAAGTTAGCTATAGTTAGGACCTCTAACGTAGGTTATTTTGTTAGGTAACTGACAGCCTTTCCGTTACCGTCGATTAAAAATAAAATACACAATGCCACCTAAAAAACGATTATCTTTATGTCGAACTTCGAGTAAAGCTAAGAGAATGAGAATTACGCGTTCTCAAGAATCGGCAGAGGAAAGAGCACATCGGTTAAACTCTATGAGAGTTAGTGCCTCAACTTCTCGAGCCAATGAAAGCTCTCCAGAGAGAGAGATGCGATTAGCAGCTGACAGATCGAGACGAGCTACATCACGGGCGTCTCAAAGCTCTTCTCAACGAGAGCTAAGGCGTACCATTGACCGAGAACAACATGCGTTATCCCGAGAAGCTGAAACTGCTTCACAACGAGAATTACGGCTTGCAGCTGACCGCGAACGGCATACATTATCTCGCGAGTCCGAAACCTTCACTGAGAGGGAATTACGTCTCACAGCTGACCGCGAACGGTATACTTTATCTCGCGAGTCTGAAACTTACACTGAGAGAGAATTACGTCTCACAGCTGACCGCGAACGGCATACATTATCTCGCGAGTCTGAAACTTACACTGAGAGGGAATTACGTCTCACAGCTGACCGCGAACGGCATACATTATCTCGCGAGTCTGAAACTTACACTGAGAGGGAATTACGTCTCACAGCTGACCGCGAACGGCATACATTATCTCGCGAGTCTGAAACTTACACTGAGAGGGAATTACGGCTTACAACTGACCGCGAACGGCATACATTATCTCGCGAGTCCGAAACCTTCACTGAGAGGGAATTACGGCTTACAGCTGATCGCGACCGTCATATTTTATCTCGAGAATCTGAAACTTTTACTAAATATCAAGACCGTTTGACAAATGATAGGGTGCACCATAATATTATTCGATCTCTTGAAGACGAACATGAGCATGAACAACGACTAGAGTCGGGACGCGATTATTACAATTCTTTGAGACAAGAACGATTAATAACTTTGTCTAATGAAAGATTAAGAATTGAAAATATTCGGTCTCTTGAAACAGACAATCAGCGAGAGGCCCGTCTTACTGCAGACAGATTTCGACATAGTCTTAATGACTTAGATGTACACATAGAAGATCAATCTACAAATTCGGTGGCGTGGTCCGACAAATTTAAAAGTGGGTTTGCTTATAACCTCTCAATTGATTACAGATCATCTTCTGTAATAGGCGATATGAACGTAGTATGTTCTTTTTGTAATGCTTCAAAGTGGAGTAAGGAGTCTGTTGGTTTCTGTTGTTCTGGAGGTAAAATAAATTTGCCTTTGTTCGAAGACCCACCGGAACCTTTGAAATCACTACTTTTAGGGGAACATGTGCAATCTAAACAGTTCTTAGACAATATTCGAACTTATAATAGTGCATTTCAAATGACATCCTTCGGTGCTCAACAAATCTCAGAAGGTCCTTTCATGCCTACTTTTAAGATACAAGGTCAGCTTTACCATTTGATAGGGTCCCTTTTGCCTGAAGACCAACCTAAATTTCTTCAAATATATTTTGTATCCGACTACAACGAACAGTCGAATATAAGAAATCAATATTTCCCGAATTTAAATACTGAACTCATTTCACAACTTCAGAACATGTTGCATCAGGTTAATTCGTATGTATGCAGTTTTAAATCGGCATTAGAAGCTCTTCCTCAAGATGGTGATAACAATTATAAAATTGTTATAAATGCCGATAGGCGTCCAACTCAGGAACACCCTGGGCGTTATAACGTTCCATCCACGAATGAAGTTGCTGTAGTATTGGTCGACCAGGAATGTGATAGGCGTGATATCGTTATCCGTTCCAGAGACAATCGTTTGCAACGTATTTTCGAAACCCACAGGGCTTACGACAGTTTGCAATATCCGTTGATATACTGTCGAGGCGAAGACGGTTATAATTTCGCTGTATACCAAACTGATCCGCGTACAGGCGCACCTAATTATAATAAAAAGGTGTCATGCCTTCAATTTTATTGTTACCACTTGCAAGTGAGACGGAATGATTTGTATACTTTCAACGTTTTCGTGGCATATTTAATCAGTTTATTGTTGACATGTACGCAAAAATTGAAACCGAAAGATTAGTTTATATACGATCTAATCAAAGGCAGCTGCGCGCTGAAGAATACGTGCACCTTCGCGACGCCATGCAGCAAGATAATGATACTGTGAATATGGGCCGTTTAGTTATTTTACCCTCTTCTTTTACTGGTGGTCCACGCTACATGCACGAACGTACTCAAGACGCTTTTTGTTACGTAAGAAAATATGGACGTCCCGACTTATTTATTACTGTAACTACCAATCCCAAGTGGGATGAAATCACTCGGGAGCTTCTTGAGGGTCAAGCACCGCATGACCGCCATGATATTATCGCAAGAGTTTTTCATTTAAAATTAAAATCAATGATAGATCTACTTACCAAAGATAACATTTTTGGAGAAGTATTGTGTTATATGTATAGTGTTGAGTGGCAAAAACGCGGCTTACCTCACGCACATATCTTGCTTTGGTTAAAAGATAAGGTTCGACCTAATGATGTAGACAGTTCAATCAGTGCTGAAATTCCAGATCCGATTGCAGATCCCCTGTTATATGACATTGTTAAAACTCATATGATACATGGTCCATGTGGTGCATTAAACAGGAATGCTCCTTGCATGCAAGACGGTCGTTGCACTAAAAGATATCCAAAAGCATTAGTAGATGAAACTGTAACAGGACATGATGGATACCCATTATATCGTCGCCGTTCAAGAGACAATGGTGGTTTTACTGTTGAAAAGCGAGTGTCTGGACAACAGGTTACTTTAGATAATAGGTGGGTCGTTCCGTATTCGCCTGTGTTGTCTAGAGCATTTCAAGCTCACATAAATGTAGAAATGTGTAATAGTGTAGAGTCAATAAAATATATTTGTAAGTATATTAATAAGGGCAGTGACCAAGCTACGTTTGCGTTGAGAAATGAACATGATGAAGTTACTAGATTTCAGTCAGGCAGATATATCAGCTCTTCAGAAGCTGTGTGGCGGATTTTAAGTTTCAACATTCACGAAAGATATCCACCTGTGACCCATCTGGATGTTCATCTCGAAGGCGGTCAACGTATATATTTCAACGCGGAAAATGTTACAGAACGATTAGAGAACCCTAGACAAACAACTTTATTAGCATTCTTTCGACTTTGCCAAACTGATAATTTTGCAAAATCTCTTTTGTATGAGGAAGTTCCGTCGTATTATACCTACGATAAGCAACGAGGTGTCTTTAACCGTAGACGCCGTGGCAGGCCTGTAGATGGCGAGTCAGGTATTTTCAAAGAACATGTTCTTGGTAGAGTGTATACCGTTCATCCTAACAACGCCGAGTGTTTCTATTTGAGATTATTATTACATACAGTGCGAGGACCAACATCATTTATAGATTTGAGAAAAGTAGACGATGTTGTTTATCCAACTTACCATGCAGCTTGCCAAGCGCGTCGTTTGCTTGAAAATGATCAGCATTGGGATGACGCTTTAGCAGAATCCTGTGTTAGTGATAATCCACGACGGTTACGCCATTTATTTGTAACATTGCTCACATTTTGTAATTTGTCAGATCCTGTCCAATTATGGGAAAAATATAAAGAAAAATTTGCAGAAGACTTTCTTCGGAATATATCTCACAATGATGAAGGCGCAACTAATGATAATTTCCGTGATCTTGCCATAAATACGTGCTTATTAGCTCTTCAGGAAGACTTAACAGCAGTAAGCGGTAAATCACTCTCTGAATATGGTTTGCCAACACCAACCTCAGTCGGAGAGGTTACCAATAGGGAATATTCCGCAGAGATTGGTTACAACTCAATGGAACTGCTGGCAACATTAGAAAACGGTGTCCCAATGATGACTGCAGAACAGCGTTCAGTCTATGATCGCGTGTGCGAGAGTGTTCAAAATAATTTGGGAACAATATGGTTTTTAGATGCACCTGGAGGAACTGGGAAAACCTTTTTGACTAAATTAATATTAGCTTATGTTCGAAATCAGCGTAAAATTGCTCTTGCCGTGGCTTCATCAGGTATAGCTGCAACATTGCTACCAGGAGGTAAAACTGCTCACACTATGTTTAAAATACCAATTGATTTAGATCGCACGGAAAGTCCAACCTGTAGTATTTCAAGAAATAGCGACAAAGCTAAGGTATTACGTGAGTGTAATTTAATCATATGGGATGAATGTACGATGGCCCATCGAAAAGGAGTAGAAGCGGTAGACAGAACTTTAAGGGATTTAAGACAAAATGATCGGCCAATGGGCGGTATCACAGTTTTATTTTGTGGTGATTTCCGACAAACCTTACCAGTAATACCACGGGGAACCCGAGCTGATGAGGTTAGGGCTTGCCTGAAAAGCTCTTATTTGTGGCGTGATATACAATCGGTGCATTTGACTATAAACATGCGAGTGAGAACTGGAGATAACCCGGATGATCGTGAATTTTCTGATTTATTAATAAAGATTGGTGAAGATACCTATCCACAACTACACCAAGGAAAACTTATTCTGACGCCTGGGTTATGTTGTATAGTGCAATCCCAACAACATCTTATATCGTCGGTTTACGGTGACGTAACAAATATATTAAATAGGCACAATTCTTGGCTATGCGAAAGGTCCATTTTAACTCCTCGCAATGACCAGGCATCTGAGATTAACAATAAAATACTGTCGAATATCCAGGGGGAAAGCAAAGTTTATAGTTCAATAAATAGAATGGTCGATGAACAAGAAACCACTAATTACCCGATAGAATTTTTAAATTCTTTAAATATGCCCGGACTTCCTTCTCATGAAATTTGTTTAAAAATTGGCATTCCAATTATTCTGCTCCGAAATTTAAGACCACCACAACTTTGCAATGGAACTCGGCTAAAAGTAACCCAGTTGCAACAAAATGTAATCGAGGCTCAAATTTTAACAGGCTGCGGTGCAGGAGAGACCGTCTTTATTCCCAGAATTCCCATAATACCAAATAATTTTCCATTCCAATTTAAAAGAACGCAATTCCCGGTAGCGGTGTGTTATGCAATTACAATTAATAAGGCTCAAGGGCAGACTTTTCGTGTTGCTGGAGTAGATCTCAGTGTCAGTTGTTTCTCGCATGGTCAGTTATATGTCGCTCTTTCCCGGGTTAGCAGTTCTAGAAATCTTTATGTTCACGTGCCGGACGGGTCAATTTTCAACATAGTTTACCCGGAAGCTTTGCGCTGAAGTATTTTCGTTATATAGGTACTTAAGCCTCATGTGAAAGTGATCTAAACAATATTACCAATACAATACAAGGAGTTACACGCTGACGGAGTCGCGGGCACAGCTATTGATAATAATATTCTGCGGTTCGTTTTTGCGATATTTTTCAACAGTATTGTGAATTGACATATTATATTTCCCTACTAAAATACGAAAGTTAATCTGTCTGTTACATCAAAATCACTGAACCGTTAGGAAGGACATATGGTACTTTTTTACGAAAAACGACGGAAACGCGGACGAAGTCGCGGGCAAAAGCTAGTCTATTAATAAAAATAGAAATAAATTAATGAAACTTTGGACGAATCACTGTGCGCACGCGTCTCATGAACGTGAGACAGTTCCTAGGTCTGAAGGGTGATTGGCGCTCCTGCGCCCTCGACCTCTGGTCATACCGCACCGACTGCATAGAGTACTTTAGTCGGCAACACTGTATTTCATGCGACATACATAAGTATGTATGTATTCATGTTATTGGAAATGTACCTAAGTATGTACGTTAAACTGGCCCCACGAGGATGCGTTTCGTACTTTGTTTGACCGGGCATGGGGTTACAGCCAGGTCAAAAATTAAGGCAAGGCTATCAACTCAGCCAATCACAGTCCACTGCTGGACATAGGCCTCTCCAAGGATGCGCCACAACACCCTGTCCTCCGCCTTCCGCGTCCAGTCTGTCCCAGCCACTTTCTTCAGGTCGTCGGTCCATCTAGCTGGGGGGCGTCCCACACTACGCTTACCAATACGCGGTCTCCACTCCAGAATCCGTCTGCTCCACCGGCCATCGGTCCTTCGACAAACATGGCCAGCCCACTGCCACTTCAGTTTGCTTACTTTGAAAGCTATGTCGGTTACTCCGGTTCTTTTCAGGCTATGACGCGACTGTATTTCGAACCAGGGAGCCACAATATACTAATATAATTATTGTTTAATTGTATAATATTTTACATTGATTAAATCTCTTAATCACGTAACTCTAATTAAATAAAATTAACAAGTAGAAAATAATTATTATTATGTCATCGTAATTATAACGTTTTCACTGGGGCTGATAATTTTGATTTCAATTTTCCGTTAATGAACTGTACTAGAATAAATTAATTGGTTGGTGTTTATTGAGATTTATTTTGTTTATTTATTGTGTTTACATTGCATGGATTTTGTTTCTGGTATCAGGTATTCTGAATGGCAAACTATACGTGTGTTTATGAGATCAATCTGCCTAGCCTTTTCCCAGCTATGTTGGGGTCGGCTTCCAGTCTAACCGGATGCAGCTGAGTACCAGTATTTAACATGGAGCGACTGCCTATCTGACCTCCACAACCCATTAACTGGGTAATACGATATCCCTTGGTAAGACTAGTTGTCAGACTTTCAGGCTTCTGACGACCCGTAACGACTGTCAAAGATCCACGAATGACAGCCGGGACCAACGGCTTAACGTGCTTTCCGAGGCACGGAGGAGTCTCGGTATGTAAAGATGGTCACCCATCCACGGACCGACCCCGGCAATCGTAGCTTAACCTGATGGATCGACCCGTTCGGCTGTTATTACTTTGCCACGAGCTCCACTTGTGAACGTGTGTTTATGAGAATACCTCATAATTATACATACATATAAATAGTCACATTTACAAAATCATTTCTGGAAGCGACTGCCTCGTTGGTCTAATGATCGCAAGCGCTACTGCTGAGCAAGAGGTCCTGGTATCGATTCCCGGGTCCGGCAAAGAGTTTTTGGGTTTTCAATCAGGAATTCCTTAGTAGCAGCCTGGGGTCGATTTGTGCCCGGTTGATGACAATAGGCTCGCCCCCTATGAGATGGTTCTTAAACAAAACTGGCGAAAGGCGGGTGTATCAGAAAAGTGTGGTCAAACTTAAGGGTGTGCGGACCATCAAATTGAACAGCTTTTTCCATGGGACCAACATCGTAATCGAGAAAAAATTATCAGACGTCCCATACATTTGGGACGAGTAAGTATTGAAGTTTTTTCTCGATTACGATGTTGGTCCCATGGAACAAGTTGTTCAGTTTGATTGTCCACACCCTTAAGTTTGACAACACCTTTCTGATACACCTCTGCATATAAAAATTACGTTATTTCTGGAAGTTTGCCTGACAGCCATTTATACTGAGAGTACTTCTAATTAAGGGCAACCAATACTACGTTTTCATGACAATACTTGGAACCAGTTACCTCTTAAGGAGGATGCGCTGAAGTAGCTCGCGAAATTCAAATTTTCTTACGTTTTTTGCAATTTGCAGGTCAGTGTCAGGTCATATATTGATTAAAATATGATTCGCGGCCGTAACTAACATGGCTTTACAGAATTATAATCATTAGAATCAGCTATACAACTCCATAAGTTAGAATTGACCTCAAATCTAGCGATTTCGTGAATTCATGAGATTTATTTATTATTACACAGACACCAGACTCATTAGCAATACCACTCATATAAAGCCTATTTAGAATATCAAAATAAACCACAAAAAACAAACAGCCGAAAAATATCTTTAGATAGAAAGATAAACTACTTACTTATTTATTTGATGCTGTTGTGCATCAAGAAGTAGAACAACACACAAAAGCACAATTTTATTAAAAGATAAAAATTAGGTAAGCATGAATACAAAGAAAATGGACGAGGTTTTGGAGGTCAGATAGGCAGTCGCTCCATGTAAAATAATGGTATTCAGCTGCATCCGGTTAGACTGGAAGCCGACCCCAACATAGTTGGGAAAAGGCTAGGCAGATTGATTGATTGAATACAAAGAAAATATAAGATGCCAATATTTTTTTAAAACTTATTTTAAAGAAATAAAGTAACTTTGACTATGACATACTTTAAATCAAATAATGAACAAAGGTACAAAGTGCGGTGTAATTCTCAAGGTTGCACCAAATGGGAATCCAACTCAGCATGTGTCAGGCAATTATACCTGACGCTAATTTTCTGCTGGATCTTTAGCAGCATCATGATACAAGCGCCCAATCAGAAAATGTAGCTAGAAAAAGCGCAAAAAATCCAGCGCTTACCGCTTAACCGTTACAGTTTCAGATGTCATAGTCGCAAAGGCATCGTCTCTAACTAATGAATAGGACCAATTAGTGAGACTGCCGTTTCAACGACCCTTAGGGAGACATTTACAGGCACGCGTGAAAGGGCAAAAATGTATGCGTATAAGTTCAAAATGGCCGCCTAGCTGGGTAAATGAATTCTAAGTTTAATGAGAGGCGGGTTAGACAAAGAACTAGTATGGCGGATAGACATTCGCTATACTACTTCTTTGTCTTTTATTTTTTTGTGTGTGATGTAAGTTTGGGTGTATATGTTACTGTAAAAACCCGAACTGCGGTAAATCTTAGGATATACCGGTAAATTCTAAGATTTAGCAAGTCTCATCGGCAAAAGTCCGGATTGTTCTATAATAATCATCAATTTCTGACTTTTACCAGCATTCGGTCGGTAAATCTTAGGTTATACCGCCGTTATTAATTAGAAACTAACTATTCAATATTACTATCATTATTATTGTAATTAGTCAAGGCTTAAAACATTTAAAATAAAATAAATTTAAATGCTTTATAAAAATAAGATGCAGAAAAATACACATAAAAATTACTTCTCACTAGTTAACACCTACTTTGGCTATGTAAGCTAAACAGTATTTTGACGACTATTATTATATTTCATCAAACAAGAAGTTATTAAAGTAAAATTCGCACGTAAACTTAAAAAATATTTATTAGAGTCTAAATAAGCGTAAATACTAAGTATATATATAGGTTATAGATTTATCTGATAGTAATGTTACTTTAATAGAGACTCGCAGTTAAACTGCGCAAGCAGTTTTGTGGGGCAGTGTACCTAGCATTAAGGAAAAAATGTAAATTGAATAAAAAAAAAAGTAAGTAAAAGTAAGTAATCTTTGATTTCGGACATTTACATGTGTCTGCGGTAAAACGTAGGATTTACCGACTGAATAGTCAGAAATTAAAGATTATTATAGAATAATTCCGACTTTTACCGGTGAGACTTACTAAATCTTAGGATTTACCGGTAAATCCTAAGATTTAGTGGTGGGTGTAAAAACTCGAACTGCGGTAAATCTTAGGATTTACCGCAGTTCGGGCTTTTACAGTAACATATATAAGTCTAGGCATAGAGGAGTTACGATAATATAAAACATATACCTACTAAGGTATACCCACTACAACGATCATTTGGCGCGTGGTCAAAACCAAAACTAACGCCGCCATCTTGTTTTTAGGGTTCCGTACTTCAAAAGGAAAAAAACGGAACCCTTAAAGGATCACTTCGTTGTCCGTCTGTCTGTCAGTCATTCTGTCAAGAACCTTTTTCTCAGCAACGCGTGGAGGTATCAAGTTGAAATTAATATCAAATACGTAGATCTACGGTCCCTTAGAGCTCTAAAAAAATCAAGCTTCTTAGTCGACGCATTAAAAAAGTACGGCCATTTATGCGAGATATTTTGATACGCAAATAAATCATAACCTGTAGGGTACTTCCCATTGACCTAGAATCGTGAAATTTGGCCAGAAACAAGGATCACAGCACAAGTAGGTAAAGGAAAAAGCCGAAAATCGTTAATTTATAGTTTTATCACATCAAAAAAAAATTGTTTTGCAATTACAAACTTACATTTGCAGTTGGAGAACTGACTGTGCGTGACGTGTATCGGAGAGCATGTTTTTCAACTACAATGTTAAGTTCGTTCTTGGGATAAATTCATCCCAACTACGGAACCCTTCATTGTGCGTGGACCGACACGCACTTGACCGGTTTTAAGGGTTCCGTACCAAAATGGTAAAAAGGAACCCTTATGATGCGACTCAGTCTGTCTGTTGTTCGTCTGTCAAAGCTGGATATCTCAAGAACTACTTATGCTCTTGAAATTTGGAACAGTTTTAGATAATGTTTACCCAACTATTTTGCAAATAAATAATCTTTTTTTTGCCTTTAGTCCCTTTTAATCTTAAAAATTCGAAGTGGGACTACTAGGGCATGTGGAGTATCATATGAAAGAGCGCTCTGTTATATCATGTCAATGGACATATCGGGATATGAAAGAAATTATCGATTTGTAACTGTTATTTCAGTAGTATTTTTAGTGACTTACCTACCTTGATTTGGAAAACACGAACATAATTAGGTACTTGTTTACTCATGCATTTTTTTATTTCAAATTTGACCAGATTCACAGTTCAATTTCGTGGAGGGATTTCACTTAAAACCCGGGTGTTGATAATAGGTCTTTACCTATGAAATTGCCGTTTTGTATGAAAAAATTTAAACGAATTTTTTTCATGCATTTTTTATTTGTATTAATCGAAGTAATCACCCATGCAATCAATGCATCTTTGCCAACGCAGTGGCAGTTTATTGATGCCCTTCTTAAAGAAATCAGCTGGACGGGAGGCAACAAATTCTTCAAAGGCATTTTGTACTGCCTCTCGGGTATTGAATTTTTTTCCCGCCAAGAAGTTATCCAAATTCTGGAAAAAGTAGTAGTCTGTAGGCGCAAGGTCTGGTGAGTAGGGCGGATGACGAAGAGCTTCCAACCCCAGTTCTTGCAACTTGGAAACCGTCTGCTGTGCAGCATGAGGTCGCGCGTTGTCGTGCAGGTCAGCGGAGACGAGCGATTGACCAATGCTGGTTGGAGATGTGCCAGCTTCTCCATAATTGTGTTCAGTTCTTCACAGTACACATCTGAAGTAATGCTCACCCCGTTTGGTAAGAAGCTGTGATGAATCACACCGGCGCTAGACCACCAAACAGTGACCATCACTTTTCTAGGGGTAAGTTTTCGTTTAGGGCATTGTTTAGGTGCTGAACCAGGATCCAACCAACTTGCTGAGCGCTTGCGGTTATCAAACAAAATCCATTTTTCATCGCAGGTAACAATGCGGTTCAAAATTCCTTCATTTGTGTGTCTGTTGAGCAGTGCAAGGCACGTCTCGACGCGTACTTCGCGCTGGCGATCATTGAGTTCGTGGGGCACCCATTTGTCAAGCTTTTTTACCTTGTCAATTTGACGCAAACGGACCAATATTGTTTTGACGCTAACGTCGAAAGCTGCTGCTAATTCAGCCGTAGATTGTGTATCATCAGCTTCCACAATCGCCTTTAATTCGTCATTGTCGACCAAAGTCTTCGGACGACCGCGAGGTTCATTTTTCAGGTCGAAATTTCCAGAACGGAAGCGAGCAAACCAATAACAAGTGGTGCGTTGGTTTGCAGTGTTAGCTCCGTAAACGTCGTTGATGTTGCGTGCCGCTTGTGCCGCGTTGCTGCCACGACGGTACTCATATTCCATAATTACTCGAATTTTTAACGTATCCATGATGACGAAAAAGATTGAAATGCGATGAAAATGTAACACTAATCAATAAACAAATGACTACTTTTGGAAAAAAAATCCATGTTTTTAAAATAAAATTAATTTGAAATTAGAATTCTTAGCCAAACAAAAATTATTTTGATTTGAAATGGCCAGTACTGCAGAACGGCAATTTCATAGGTAAAGACCTAATATTTAACTACGTACACATTTTTTGTTTCATCAACTTTATTCTTATTTAAAGAAAAGCAATTTCAGTAATATTTCCCATTGAGTAACAAATGAAAAGCAATATTAAAATATCCCTAACATTAATTTCACCACTAATTTGATCCGTAAATTATAACTTTTTCCCGGCGTGACCATTCTTCATCAGTATTGCGGAGTTTTTAATTTTTCTGAACAAAAATCATTAAAACTTGCAAAACATCAGTTCCTTGTGATTTAGATACTTTCTTTTATTCTCGTTATTTAAGAGCTTTTTTTGTTGATCTTGTTAAGAGTTAAGAAAGATGGCTAAAACTGTTTTTTGTACAGTTGTGTTATTCTTTTTCTGAAACTATTTTCAGTGTTAGTTTCAGTCTACTACCCATGTCATCTATTTTTAACCGACGAAAGTTAGTTATTTGGACTAGTCTTTTGACTAGTCCATACCCTTCTAACTGCGAGACGGACCACGATGGTCCGATGTCCCCAATGATGATGTCCAATCGGACCCCAGTGGTGCTCCAATCGGCTGCCGACGTTATTTTGACTGTTTTTGTATTCATAAACTCCCCCCCTCCACCCTCCTCCTCCTCCTCCTCCTCCTCCTCTCTCTCTCTCTCTCTCTCTTTTCTCTCTCTTCTTCTTTTGTGTCTCTATCATACTCATCCATTTTAACGTGTTAGCTTATTTCACAACGATTCCAACGACAGTTTTATATGCAGCTCCCATACAAATCTTTAGAGATATCGTCTACCGCGCGAGACCACCCAAGGAATACACTCACACAAAACCCACAAAATAAAAATGGCCGTCACATTGAATAGAAGTTATTATTCTTGTAATCAGAACAAATCTTCATAATTTACTTCACCATCTTAACTGCCTCGTTGGTCTAGTGGTGGCAAGTGCTACTGCTGAGCATGAGGTCCTGGGTTCGATTCCTGGGTCGAGCAAAGTGTTATTGGGTTTACCTATCTGGAATTTCTCAGTAGCAGCCTTGAGCCTGGATTTGTGTCCGGTTGATGGCAACAGGCTCGCATATGGGATATTACATGAGACAAACATAACTGGCGAAGTGTAGGTGTACTATAAATATAGGTACACCTCTGCCTAAGCCTTCGGGGAATACAGGTGTGATGTTATGTTATATTATTTCACCATCCATATTAAAATACATAAGGCATGATCTATACTTAGTATAAAATAAAGTCGCTTTTAGTGTCTGTCTGTGTAGCCGCGTTGTTCTTCTAAACTACGCAACGGATTTTGATGTGGTTTTCACTATCATTTAAGTATAGAATTTATTCCGGAAGGTCTAAATTTATTTTATTTAACATGTGGAAAACCAACAGCTTAACTTATAAACAACTAGCTGCTGCCCGCGACTTCGTCCACGTGAAATTTCTTGTTCCTCCGACCCACCCCGTCGCATCGCATTGTCTGCCCGCGCTGTTACTTCGTTTTCACTTAGCGTTCTTTCTGCCTTTTTTTCTTTTAGCTCACCACGTAAAGGTCCTAGAGTGATGTTACCTATATCCTTCCTTTAGATTTGGGCTATAAAATGCAGAAAGATTTTTTAAAGTCCGATTGGTAGTTCCAGAAATTAGCACGTTCTTTCACCGCATTCTCTTCTTGCTAACCTCTCCCTCCCCCTCTTACCCACTCTCACATCCCCTTCATCACATCCTCTTTCCCTCTCTCCCTTACTACCCCTTCCCTATCCCCTCCCCCCTCACCTTCCCTTCAGCTCCTCACCCCCCCTTTCACCTTTCCTTCCTCGCCTCCCCCCTTTCCGTCCCCACCACCCCCTCTCTTGCCCCTCTTCCCTTCCCTCGGGGGATAAACTTTATTACTTGCTTAGGCAAGTATTTGTGCCAAGTTTCAAGTTAATTAACCAAATGAATAAGATTTTTCATACTACATCTCTGGGTTCATTCGAGCAATCGAGTCTGGTTAAACCAGGGTCGGTGCAATTCATTCATTCGTTCAATCATAAACTGTATTCCCTGTTTACATGCCCACAGGAGTGGAATTTTAAAAAATCGTTTCGGGGGTTTCCATAACTTAACTGAAAGATTATTTTTACCAATTTTCGAGTTAATCAAGCCCAGCAGTAATATCCACCCCTGAAAAATATACTACCCCTTTTCATCCCCCTATGGGTAGCTTTTCGAAAAACCCTGATACACGTTATTCTTCATTTTTGGTCTCAAGAATAAAAACGCGCAGCAGCGCGTCTTCGAACGGAACGCGTATGCCATTTTTATAATCGTGATAACTCCGAAATTAAATGTCCGATTCGAATTAATTAAAAAATATTTTACTGCTACATGAATACCCTTGATGATAAAACTGTTTATTTGAATAAGAATTAATACTACGATACGAATGTAATCATTTGTTTCTACCGGCGATTTAATTAAATGTTATATATAACACAAAAGCTGCTATTGTGACTTATCTATTATAGTTAGATATATTGCTTTGTGGATTTTTTTGAAGGTAATATGAGTACTTCAATAATGTAGTACATACTTTTTATGTATCATCAATAGTTTTCTCAGCGCCAAATAATGAATTTTATAGGAAAAATTTTGCTACTTTGGGTTACATTATTGCAATTTTCATAAGGATCTCTAAATTTTTTGAAAATAAATTATAGCCTATGTTACTTCCTGATAAGTTAGCTTTCTACTGGTGAAAAAATGATTACAATCGGTCCAGTAGTTTTGGAGCCTATTCGGTACAAACAAACAAAAAAAATCTTTCCTCTTTATAATTAGTATAGACAGACAACCATTGATTTTATTTGTTAAGAAAACAGGCAGAAATATAAGGACATTAATTATACATAATTTCAAATGTTTACACTGCGAAAAACGTAAGGAATTTTAAATACTTGGGTTCTGTGTCCAAGACCCGATAAGACGAGAGAAATATGTTTATGTTGTGTAAATAAAGGTAATTAATGTTTTATTTTATCATTTTATTTATCATAACTTAAAACATTTTAAGCATATCTCAACGCAGTGTATTTTGTTATGAAATAAATTATTTATGGCTTAATATTAAGGTTTTTTTTTTACTTATATCAATTTATTTTTTATCAAAACTTAATTAAAATATACAAGTTAACACTAAATTATTTAAACTATGTACAAGTATATAATAATAATAAAAAAAGGGGAAGAGCTCATAGGGCATCAAAATATTCATCCGCATCGCTGTCAGTGTGAACAGTGCCCAAAAGGCTGGCAGCATTGCCACGTTGGATGGCAATGCTAATTCTTTGAGCAAAAAATAGGCCAGCCCTCTGGTCCCGTGTGGAGTCGACCAACCGCTTGGCGATGTCCTGAAATACTCGATGAGCACTCGGACCCCAAGGCCCTAGTGTTTCAACCCCAAACGGCTCAAACATATAGCTTCCAATAAGGTTGTTATATTTGCGCCGTTTGAGGTTTTCTGCACCTTTAGCAGCCGCTCCAACACAGCACGCCGTGCTAGGAAGATGGGATGGCGCGAGGGTGTCAACACAGGTTGCATTCCACACCAAAGGCCTACCGAACTTCTAAGGCATTATGGTCATTCCGTCTGGTCTCTTCCCATCGTCACGTGCCAAGCCATTGGGTTCTAAAACAGCTGGCACCCTGGCGGTGACAAGAGCCCGACGGATGATGTCGTTAATGCTGGCGTGCCGTGCCATCCGACCAGCGCTTTTGCTGCAGGATAGGCCATGGTGTCCGAGGCAGTCGACTCCTTCACCGCACTGACAGCGATGTGGAGCCCCGCAAGGAGTGCCCAGACGCAAACATGTAGCGAGCCGGAATGTGGTGTCACCCAGCATAGTGCCTATGTTGGGTGACGGTAGCGCCTGAAGCCAGAGGCCCGATTCCCATTCACCCACAGCCAGCAGGCCGGCACGCTCTGCAGTATTGGTGGACGTATTAATAAGATTATTCCGTACCAACCTACAGAGCGGCTCATCCCACTATCTCTGGAAGGACGGGTTCTCGGGCTGAACCGTATCCGGGCAAGCCACTTTCCAGGCGTTCACCGCATTGGTCAAACACGGCACTTCAGAGTCAACCTGAGAAGAGGCTAAGATTCTTGTGGTCAACTTTTTGGTGCTGTACACAGCACCAAAAAGTACACACCGACGGTACACCGAGGACAGGAACGCCGGTAGGCTTACACTAGAAATTTTGCGGACGTCGAGTCCACCATAACGAATGGGTAGTGTGGCTTGCAGCCACGTGCGGTCGTCCAATGCCACATTTAAAATTGATGTTAGGGTACTTCGAATAATATGACCAATTTTGTCTAAAAGGTATGGTTGCTTCCATAAAGAGGAAGAGCGGAGAAAATACATAAAATTTGGACCGAAACAGCAATATCTGATAAGGGTGAAAGCCGAATGTAAATTAATTTTAGAAAGTCTATCCGAAATAACATTAAAATGTTTAATTTTATCATCGACGAATGCTGAAAAACTGTCTTCTAAAATTGGGGAACCTAGGAGGTGCAGTGAACTTTTTTCCAAAACTTTGATATCTGGGGCTATTGAATTGAATTTCTGTATAGTTGATTGTCTGTCAGTGTTGTCACAAAGGTAAATTTCGCATTTGGAGTTGTTGAGGTCAAGGCCGATGAATTGGAACTGTTGCTTTAGGAATTCAAGATCTTTAAGAACGGTGTGTACGTCACCTCCTAGTGTTCCATCATCTAAATACCACACATTAAATCTTGAATTTAGTTTTTGGAATATTAAGGTTGGTTTTCGAAAAACGTCGTAAGTGCGTGATGGCGGCAGCGCAGATTGTGAAAGGAGTTTGACGCCTACCGAGAAGATTGATCCTAAATCAAGTAGGTATAGCGGAAACATGAAAAAGAGGATATTTACTACAGTGGGATGACACAGGCACATAATCACCACCATCACAGCCACCTCCATAGCTAATCACCGTGTTTCGCAAAATGAATAGTAACATCCTGCTGGCAATTAAAACATTTAATTTCATCTGCATTTTTTTTTGAGGATGGGATATCATCAAATGACTTCTCCCCATAGAAATATAACTTTCTTATATCTTCTTCTTCCGCTCTGGGCGAAGCGGGAGGGCGTATCAGATTTTTACTGACTAAAACCCACCCGTGTTCCTTCAGTTGATTTCTTTCGAACAACCCGTGACCCCGGCGGCATCGATCCTATCGGACCCCATCTCTGCTGACATCTCTTTGAGGCGCGCGTGAAACACAACGCACCGACGACCCGGATCAGGTCCTTACCGGACGGCGAGCTACCCACTGCTCGCGGTCCGCAAGCCTGTGCCTACAGTGGCCGGGAATCGGTTATAGTTTCCCGCCGCCCAGGGCGTCTCCTACGGCGACTAAGGGCGTGAGCTTGCCTCTCCCTCACGCGTTCCGCCTCCTCCTTCTCGAGCATTACTGCTTCGCAAAAGGAGGTGACGGCCTCCCATGCACTCTCGCTCTGCACCATGGCTTGGACCAGGTTCGGATGCGAGAGATCGCCGCCGCCAATCGTCTCCGCAAGAACACGGTGGTGCTCCGCCTAAGCCGGGCAGACCTCCACTGTATGCTCCACCATATCCTCCGGGCGATCCACACAATAGTGACACCCGGGATCTCATCATCTGCCTAGCTTTTTCCCAACTATTTTGGGATCGGCTTCTAGTCTTAGCGGATGCAGCTGCAACCCAGTTACTGGGTAATACGATACCCCTTGGTAAGACTAGTTGTCAGACTTCTGACGACCCGTAACGACTGCCAAAGATCTACGAATGACAGCTGGGACCAACGGCTTAACGTGCTTTCCGAGGCACGTAGGTGTCCTAACACGGCGAGCGTAACTTAACCTAGTCGATCGACTCGTGCGGCTGTTATTACTTAGCCACAAGTCCCTCTCAATTCATCTCTATCTGTAAAAAAAAAATACAAAAACAAACCTGAATATTTATTTGCAGGTAGTTTTTACATGCTTCTCTATAAGAAAAGTTGTTCACGAATCCAGAGGAAAAAGTCCACACTGATTTATACTGTGACACACATCACGCAGTCGTAATTAAAAGTGGACCAACATTTTCTAGACGCACTCAAAAACCACCTGCATTAAATAAACCATAACGTACTTATCCCACTTTCCGAGCCACGGAACCCGAATCCTTGAAACTCTCGCAACGAACACTTGAAAAAGAAAATTGTTCTGACGTCTAGAGACTGGTATAAATTCATAGCTTTACATCATCATTTAAAAAACAGAAAATACGGGGGACTAGCTGACAAGATACCGCTACATTTACAAGCAAAAATAAACCTTGTTCTGGAAAATTTTAAAGATGTTTTTCGGGTGGTGACCTTTTTTAGGACGGCCCAACTTTTGTCAGTACAAAGTTGGATGTAATAATAAATATATTTTTGAAATTTTACAAGGGAATAATTTTATTGGGTGAAGCAAAGTTTTTTGAATCAATAAATCATTAAAAAATATTATTCAGGAACATTTTTTTCTATTGGAAAAGCTATGTTATTTTCTGCTTTTGTACGTACATTTAAATTTTGTATTCTTTGTTCGGTAGTATTGGAAGCTGTTTTTCTATTCAGGAAAAGTGAGTAATTTTCCAATGAAATTAATTTTATTTTTAGTTTTTTCCTAGGACTTTAGATCAATACAAATAATTATTTTCATGATATAAACATTCTTTTCCTGTAAATCATTTGGCACTACATTTTCTACATGTGTTCATAAATAATCACCACATCTGGCAAGGGTGAAAAAAAAAAACCCTTACAAAATTCGACACACCCAGAAAATAACAGAAAATTGTATGAGTTTTCAAGACAAGCCACTGACACACAAAGTCCCAACAAACCTTTTAAAAAGGTACTGGCTGTAAACTTCAACCGTCATTTGTTTTTATTTTTATTTTCCCAAAACAAAATTACTCAAACTGTCAAACTAAAAAGTAAGATACTTTAATAAAGAACTCCAATCTAACAAACTGTTGACGTTAGGTTAGAGGTTAACGTTTACACTACCCTTATAACTAGCATGACACCGAGACTATCCTGTCTTACTTTTGAAATTATAACGAACCTGAACTAAGCACACCATCAACCATTTCATTTCCCCTCACAAATTTTCTCATAACATCACCCATTGCGTGGTTTCTTCCACTGATATTTTCAACTTACTTAACTTAAACATCAATGGATGATAGTCAAATGTTTCAGCGATATTGTCACATGGTTTTGGTAGGTTCAACTGACCGCAGTTCTCATTACGTTGTCGTCAGCAAATAGTTGTGAGTTAGGTTGTGATCTGCAATACAGTAAGCGGAGTGATAAATGGCGACGAGTGATGGGCCGAGCGGATAAAGGCCCTATGATACCCTCGAGCTGTGTACTGAACTGAAGTAGCCTCGTGAGTGCTGGTTGCCACGCGCATTTGGTAGGTATTTAAACATAATAATTATTTTAATCATTTTATCACGACAAACTCAGCGAATTGTGCTAAACAATCCTAGTACCTTTTCATTTATATAAAAATTAAGAAAAAAAAACGTTTTGTAACTATGACATTGATTACACATTACAAAAAGGGGTAAGTTTGGGATTTTTTTTTATCCAGCAAAGTAAATCTAATCGTGTTATTAAAAGCGATTGGCTATCCGCCTGATCCTTAAATAAGATAATTATATATTGTTTTCATAATTATAGAACACTGTTTTTTTTTTGTTTCCCATGCTTTCAAAAAACTAGTAAGCGCGGTCTCTGTCGGGTCATAGCGCCTAAGTCCGCTACTACGCCTGCAAAATTGTTCTTGCTGGTTACATGCACAACATGCAATTAGTACTAGAGTACACTGTAAGCGCTATAAAGCGAAACAAGATCGATAGATACAAATAGGACTTTTTCCTTTACTTCTACTGTGAGACTTTGTCAACGGGATGTACCCTATAGGTTTTGATTTACTTGCGAGTAACAACATATGTCGCATGAATGGCCGTATTTTATTAAAGCTTTGACTTAGAAGCTTGATTTTTTTAGAGCTACAAGGTACCGTAGACTTACGTATTATATTTTATATTAATTTCAACTTCCTCCTCGCGTTCCTGACATACTGACAGACAGACAACAAAGTGATCCTATAAGGGTTCCGTTTTTTCCTTTTGAGTAGGAGGAGCTCGTGGCTAAGTAAAACAGCTGCACGGGTTGATCCATCAGGGGGGATGCTACGCTACGCTTGCCGGGGTTGGTCCGTGGATGGGTAACCATTTTTACATACCGAGACTCGTCCGTGCCTTGGAAAGCACGTTAAGTTGTTGGTCCCAGCTGTCATTCGTGGATCTTTGACAGTCGTTACGGGTCGTCAGAAGCCCGAAAGTCTGACAACCAGCCTTACCAAGGGGTATCGTATTACCCAGTTAATGGGTTGTGGAGGTCAGATAGGCAGTCGCTGCATGTAAAATACTGGTATTTAGCGGCATCTGGTTAGACTGGAAGCCGACCCCAACATAATTGGGAAAAGGCTAGGCAGATTGATTGAGGTACAGAACCCTGAAAAAGATTGGTTGTTCTTTTATTTTGCGGTCAATGACCTCTGGTAGTTTAGTTACTTAAATTATGAGTTGAGAAAACAGTTTTTTTTTTGTTTTATCGTGTTTTGAGGATACCCATCATGTCGGTAAATTTAATAAAAAAACTGGTTTTTAAGTAAGTACCTGCGGTCGTTAACCCAACAGAAAATGTCATCTAATCTTTTTTTTTTTTGTTTCGTTTTATCATGTACAGGGTGTCCCGTAAATAATGGATCAAACGTAACGGGTAGGTAGCTTACCTAATTTCCAACAACTAATTTGAATATTAAAAAAAAAACCGTTACAGTAACCAGGATATTAATTTTTTTTCGAATTTTACGATTTTGTCTTCCAGAATTAAGCTTTTTTAATGCTGTCGCTGCAAATGATGACATTTTTAGGTATGATTTTTATTTAACATTTCTGAATAGCTTACTAATGTTATAAGATACCATTTTTTTGAATACCGTTTTATTTGCCTTAGAAAAAAAATCTTGAGTTGAAAAGTTTTTTCTTTACGATGTTAGGACCAAAATTGAAAAAATTCTCCTGTAAAAAAAATGTATGACACCGAAAACCACCATTATTTTAAAAACTTGTACATTTAATAAGGTTTGCAAATTGGTGTAAAACTTACGTCTAGTCTTTATCGTTACAAAGATATTGCTATGAATGTGATGAAGACAGAAAATAAATTAAATTGGTACTATTCCATTTTTTCATTTTCGTAATGGCTTATGCTTGAATGCTTGTAATCGAAGCAGGTAGTTAAGCGGCTAGCATATTCCGACCCGATGACGTCATCTGTCCGGAATTTGGGACCGCTACCTGTGGCGGAGTTGCACCTCAGTCAGCGTGAAGGGGATATATAGCGCCGCTTTTGTATTTTTGGTAAATTGGTATGAAGTTGTACATTCTAGTCCTTGTCGTTACAAAGATAATTGCTATGAATCTGAGAGGTGCTCCAAATCAACGTTAATAAAAAAAATAAAAAAGTGTGTACATTTAAACTTTTTCTTTAAAATGTGTAACTGTAGTATTTCAGAGGCAATGTTCATTGAATTATTGAGGCGTATGAAAAGAATTAGGAGGCCGTACTAAAAAAAACAGTTAGTTCAAATAAATCGTTTTATTTGGTTTTTACAATAAATGTTCGAATTGCCTTCCCTCTACAAGAATGCAAAGTCTGCATCTCCTAATAAAGGAAGCTCTTATCCGACGGACAAAACGGCTTTGGTTTATTTCTGATACAGCAGATTGGATGCGCTGTCGTAATTCTTCTTCCGACGTTATTGGATTCTTGTAGACCCTGTCTTTTAAACATCCCCAGTAAAAAAAATCTAGGGGATTTAAATCCGGAGATCGCGGAGGCCACAAAATTGGTCCTAATCGGCCGATCCATCTGTCCGGATAACTTTCATCAAGGTGCGCCCTTACTGCCGTCGCATAGTGAGCGGGGCACCCATCATTTTGCAACCACATTGCTTGCCGTACGTCTTCTGGAACGTTTTCTAATAACCTTGGCAACTCATTCCTTAAAAAATGGAGATAATATTCGGCGTTTAGAGTAGCTGGTAGTTCAAAGGGCCCTATTATTTGCCCATTGATTATTCCCGCCCATAAATTTATTTTAAATTGATGTTGGCTCCTGTCCTCTCGCATCAAATATGGGTTTATCAGCTGCCAACTGTGCAAATTATGCAAATTTAAATATCCATCTCGGCGGCATGAAGACTCGTCACTCCATAAAATCTTGTTAAAAAACTGCGGGTCCGCCCGAATCATTCTAAGCATCCTTTGGCAAAATTCTATTCTTGGCTGGTAATCACGCGACGTCAGCGTTTGAACACGTTGCACGTGATATGGGTGCAATCGCCACCGTTGTAGCACTCGATGCACCGTCGATCTAGAAATTCCTACGCGTCGCGCTATGACGCGAACGGAGACTGACGGATCTTCCTCGATTTCTCGAAGAATGACTTCGTCATTAACTTGTCGCGGTCGTCCTTCACGGGTACCACCAACTCCGGTGCCAAGAATTCTTCCCTCAAGAAGCGCGTTATGCACTCTAATAAAGACGCGATAATCGGGATAACGAACCAGGTTCGGGTATCTTTCACGGTACAATCTTGCAGCCGCCCTGGCATTACCTCTTGCTTCTCCGTAGATAAAATGCATTTCGGCGTACTGCCGTGGCGTGTACTCATAACGAGGCATTGGGCTGAATAAGGTTTCAGCGCTACTGCACACACGTACAAGCACACACAAACGAATGTTTTCGGAGTCCGTAGGATCGCCAAGTCGTTTGTCCAATACGCAAAGAGTTCCAAATCGATAGGCAAAGCAAAGTCCAAAAACACAGCACAAGTCAAATTTTACAGAAGAAAACACCGAGCCACTGACCGGGAGCGAAAGTTGTCTGACGTAGCAACTCGAAGAGAGACTAGTTACAACTAAACTAATAAAATCAAGCAACAATGAAGCCTGTACGAGTGAAGGGCGCAGGAAAGAACAAAAGAACCTGCGCAACTTCATACCGATTTAACCGATTTACCAAAAAGCGGCGCTATCTATCCCTTTCACACTGACTGAGGTGCAACTCCGCCACAGGTAGCGGTCCCAAATTCCGGACAGATGACGTCATCGGGTCGGAATTATGCTATCCGCTTAACTACCTGCTTCGATTACAAGCATTCAAGCATAAGCCATTACGAAAAGGAAAAAATGGAATAGTACCAATTTAATTTATTTTCTGTCTTCTTCATCACATTCATAGCAATATCTTTGTAACGATAAGGACTAGACGTAAGTTTTATACCAATTTGCAAACCTTATTAAATGTACAAGTTTTTAAAATAATGGTGGTTTTCGGAGTCATACATTTTTTTTACAGGAGAATTTTTTCAATTTTGGTCCTAACATCGTAAAGAAAAAACTTTTCAACTCAAGATTTTTTTTCTAAGGCAAATAAAACGGTATTCAAAAAAAATGGTATCTTATAACATTAGTAAGCTATTCAGAAATGTTAAATAAAAATCATACCTAAAAATGTCATCATTTGCAGCGACAGCATTAAAAAAGCTTAATTCTGGAAGACAAAATCGTAAAATTCGAAAAAAAATTAATATCCTGGTTACTGTAACGGTTTTTTTTTTTAAAATTCAAATTGGTTGTTGGAAATTAGGTAAGCTACCTACCCGTTACGTTTGATCCATTATTTACGGGACACCCTGTATAAATAGTGATGTCAATGCCTATTGCGCCTGCAGAGTTTCGCTAGCTAATTTAATTTGACCCTGCTTAAAGAGTGTTCCATAACATTTATTAAAAAACCAAAATGGGAATTAAGTATTTGAGTTACGATTAAATACTTACTAATACATTTAATTTTAATCTTTCGCCAGTTATGGCCTACAATATCAAATTCAAAACAACCACCCAATTCTCTCTGGTGATGGTGGTGCTCACACCTCAGAGGATATAAAAAGTAACGGCACTTAGCTTACATACAATTTTACCTCCAAGTACTTTCAAAGTAGGATGCAACGCAATCTCAGGATGTAATTAAAGCCATCTTCGTTATGTATTCTGCAAGCTGTCGGGTTAAAGCACTTCTTGCTTACTTTAATAAGCTATTTTTGACATCAAAAACTTCTAGTTGCATTTACAGTCCTACCAACTTATCTGTGAACTGAAAGAGGACGCCACCGTCGATGCGTCGACACAATCGAATGACATGCGTCGGCACAATCGAAGACATTTCAACATGACGGCCGTAGTTCCAATTTTCGCCATTTCACAGATACGTGAGTGTAAGTACAACTCTTTGAAAGTAAAACCAAAGTCTTTGACTATTGAAACTTGGGTTACAATCAAAGAATTGGTGTCGTCGTAGTTTTGCCCTTCTTTGTTTTAGGATGACAAAGGTTGACTATTGTAATTGTAACACAAAAAACTATTTTACAAAAAAAATACAACCGACTTCCAAAATCAACACTATAAAGTGAAAAATTACTTTAATTACGGAAGTCGGTGTCAGGTTAAATGTATTTTCCTTTTTTGCTTACGACTTTTGAAATTAAAGTTATTTTTAACCGACTTCAAAAAAAAGAGGAGGTTCTCAATTCGGTTGGTTTTTTTTTATGTTTCATCTCAGAACTCAGTCGTTTATAAACCGATTTGATAAATTCTTTTTTTGTTTGAAAGGATATACTTCCAGATTGGTCTCATTTTTATCAAAATTCAGTTCTGATGATGGGATCCGTGAGGAATTGAGGGAAGTATTTCACGGGTGGCGATAAGATATCTCGATTAAGATAGTTAAGCGACTATGACGAAGCTTTAAATAACTGGTTCTGATGAAAATGGTACCATCGAACCGATCTGATGAAGAAGCCGGAAGGTAGGCACCGGAACTCAGTAATAAAACAATGTATTCTAGCCGTGTTTGGGCTTATTGGAATTGTCATGAGGCGTACGCTGGCTATAAATGATTTTAATGGTAATTATATGCCGCTTCAAATTGCGCTACTTGCTCGAGTTGTATGTTATGTGTGGCCTTGATTGTCAGAAGTCAGATTTCGTAGTCTCGTTATCTCCGTCAATATAAAACTACGCCTTCCAAACTTCTGACACGGCTTAGCGCGACGTATATTTGCTTTTTTGTAAAGTTTTTATTTGAAATGGTATACTCCTGCGATGGTCGCTTTTTATTATCTTCAAGTTCTGATGAGTGGCTTTTGAGTTAGCTTCAATAATTGAATACAAATTTTTCCCACATAGTCTATGTGAATGAAGCTCCAATTTATTTTACAGAGTGGTATTCGAATTTGTGTGGATCAGGCACCACTAAAAAGTGAAAAATAAAAACTTTTTACAAAAAAAAAAAAAAACAACCGACTCCCAAAAAAAACACTACAAAGCGAAAAATAACTTTAATTTCAAAAGTCGGTGGCAAAAAACGAAACTAAAAAACCAAAAACACCGACTTCCGAAATTAAAGTTATTTTTCGCTTTGTAGTGTTTTTTTTGGGAGTCGGTTGTTTTTTTTTTTTTTGTAAAAGTTTTTATTCACTCTATAGTGTTGTTTTTGGAAGTCGGTTGTATTTTTTTGTAAAAAAGTTTTATATTTCACTTTTTAGTTGTGGCTGCAAAATAAACTTGAACATCATCCATGTCGGGAAAAAATACGTATTATTGAAGTTAACTCAAAAACTATCCAAGCAAAGTTATCAATTTTATATGGGACCAACTTTGAGGTATATATATAGCCTCTCGAATAAAACAATTTATTTCAAATATGACGTCTCTGTAATTTATTTTTATGTATGACCACGCATAGTGCGTGGTCATACATAAAAAAGAAAATAAATAAAAACATACGTGTCGAATTGAGAACCTCCTCCTTTTATTTTCGTCGGTTAAAAAGCAAAAGAAGGTTTCCTAGGAAAGCGGTTCCGTCATATTATAACGGCTGTCATGAAAATCTGTAATTTTCTCCAGTATTTGACATTAAGACGCAGATATATGCCAACGGCCTTGAGTGGTTAGCTTGCGTGTTCTGTGCTGAGCTAGCGCAACGAGTCATACGTCCAGCCAGTAATAGGACTCGCTCATCAAAGAGCGCTGTTCCAAATTTGATGCATTATTTATTTATCATACATAAAACCAAAGGTTTTTACTATAAAAACAATTTTAATAAAAGATAAACAATTAAAATGGTGAAGGTTTCATAAAAATACGCTTCATAGGTTTAGCGTGATTTTCAGTTTTTTATCCGTGTTAGATGTAACTTTACAAGTCAATTACACTATGTAATATAAACATAATCGAAAATATTCACATATGAAGTTATTAAGAAAATGCTCTAATTTAACATAATATTTTCTCCAAATCATTAACACTACTTGTTTAGACGTGATCTTTAGTTTAAAATCATTAAAAGTCGGTTATCGTCGCCTTAAGATGAGTAGTGCTGCCAACTAGCGCCACCATTGAGAAAAAACTAATTAGTAAATAATACGTTTTTGGCGTTAACTGCTAAGGCTTCCTTATCATCAGACTTATTCGTTTTTTCTCAATAGTGGCGCTAGTTGGCAGCACTACTCGCCTTAAGGTAAGGTGTCAAACAACGCTCTGTTATAGATCAACCATAGCGGTGACTATTCACCGCTTTTTTAGGAAACCGAAGCTTGCAAAGCGCAGCCAAACCCATTTTTGTTTCAGTTCGCGACCCCGCAGGCCCACTAACTGAAAGCCGTTCATTTAATTTTACATTATATAGAACAAAGTACTCAACTAGGAAACTAAGTATGCTTTGAGCACAGCATTACGCTTTTAAAATAATGTGTGAAATAAAGTACATTTAATTTTTTTTTTCTTATTCGTTTGAATCCCTGAAGGGAGCTGAGTGGGGCTAAGTGAGAATGATTACCCATGCAGCAGTCGTGCCTCGTTTAATTTTAAAAGCTAGTATAATTAGTGAATTCAAATTGATATTTTAAAATCAAATGTAGGTATTTAGTCTTAGGGTCTGTTTTCACTCTTAGGGCCTCACGCCCCTAGTCGCCACAGGAGACGCCCTGGGCGGCGGGAATTCGTAGCCGATTCCCGGCCACCGTAGGCACGGGCTTGCGGACGGCGAGCAATGGGTAGCTTGCCGTCCGGTAAGGACCAGCAGTGCGATTCTGTAACCATCTCACCGTGAAAACTTAGGTGAAGTGAGCGTGGGGTGAGCTGTCAATAGTGTCAATTCCTAGCAAAAACAAACTCACTTCACCTAAGTTTTCACGGTGAGATTTTTACAGAATCGACCGGCTGGCCCGGGTCGACGGCGCGTCGTGTTCCACGGGCGCCTCAATGAGATTTCAGCAATGATGGGGTCCAATAGGGCCGATGCCGCCAGGGTCGCGGGTTGTTCGAAAGTGATACCGTGGCCCTGGCACAGGCAGCTGAAGGAAGACGGGTGGGTTTTAGTCAGTAAAAGTCTGACACGCCCTCCCGCTCCGTCCAGAGCGGGAGAAATCATTTGTAGGTTTCCCATCCACAAAAAAAAGGCTCTGTTTCACCACCTTCGATTAAGTTCCTAGTACCAACTTACTTGGCAGATAATTTCATACAAATTCTGTTCCATTTTCGAGTTTATTCGGTAAGCTTGTAGTGGCTATTCGGACATCGTGAAATAAACCCTAAGAATTTAATTTTAGTCAGATTCAGAATAATTAGTTTTGTGGAGTTTGAGCGGGTCTTACTTTTTAACCGACTTCAAAAAGGAGGAGGTTCTCAATTCGTCGGAACCTTTTTTTTTTTTTTTTTTTTTTATGTATGTTCCCCGATTACTCGAAGATGGCTAGACCGATTTGGATTTTTTTTGTTTTATTCGAGAGGGTATACATCACAGTTGGTCCCATATAAAATTGATTAACTTTGCTATGGTAGTTTTTGAGTTAGCTTCAATAATACGTATTTTTTCCTTACTTTTATATGGATGATGTTCTAGTTTGTTTTGCAGATAGTGGTATTAGAATTTGTGTGGGGTAGGTACACAACTAAAAAGTGAAAAATAAAAACTTTTTTACAAAAAAATACAACCGACTTCCAAAAACAACACTACAAAGTGAAAAATAACTTTAATTTCGGAAGTCGGTGGCAAAAAACGAAAATACATTTAACTAGACACCGACTTCCGAAATTAAAGTTATTTTTCACTTTGTAGTGTTGTTTTTGGAAGTCGGTTGTACTTTTTTGTAAAAAAGTTTTTGATTATTACCATTATTGTTTTACAAATGATAACAAAAATTTTAAATACACATTTCTTAATTTTGCCAAACCACTGTTTATGAAGGGTCTTTCAGTAAGCGCTTCCTATCTTTAAATTTAAATAAAACAAAGTGTGTTGGAGATATCATTGAAATTTTTTATTCGTTTGAAAGGCCTACTGATGCCATTATGTACGGAATATGATATCGTTCAAATGTCCGCCGCGGCTTCGCTGGGTGGCGCCCATCCTAAATGTCCAATTTTCTATCACTCTGGCGCATAAATCAGGCTGAATTTCACCGATGGCATGGGTTAAGTTGGTGTTGAGGCCCGCTGTGGTTTGTGGCTTATTCGCATAGACCTGCGACTTAAGAAAATCCCACCAAAAAAAGTCTGACGTGGTCAAATCGCACGAACTCGGTGGCCAGTTCACATAACACCTCCACGTGAGATGACCATGCCCTCAAATCACTTGACAGAATATCCAATGTGGCATAAGCTGTGTGGTACGTAGCGCCGTCCTATTGAAACCACATATCGTTGGTCTCTATATCAGCCAATTCAATCCAAGAAAGTTGGTAATCATCGACCTAGCGCTCGCCATTTTATATTTTTTTTTCCAATTTTATAATTTTTACATGTTGTGAACGCTATATCAGTCCATGGTGATTTGGCAAAACAGACTGAATAAATGACAACCTATTTGACAGATGTAGCTTCAACAATATGGCCGCTATTAACTGTCAAAGTTCGGAAGGCCCTATTGGAAGACCCTTTACATACTTACCTATTTATTTTTGATAACTTATAAAAACAATCTTGGGATTTAAACATTACATTTTTTTTTTCAATGTTATAATTATCAGGTCATACTGTATGTATGTGTGTAGTTAAGCCCCTTCGACCATAGGCATTTAATTGGATTTTTTTTGTATGCCTACAGAAGGTATTTCAAGAGTCCCTATAACTAGAATCCCTATAACAACATCGCAAATCTAATTCCTACGTCCAAACTGTCACTTCAATTTCACAAATCACAACTTCATTAGGTAAGGCGAGTTACTCTCCTGCGGTTCTCGCTTCAAACGCAGCACAACAATGTAAAAGGTTTTCCTGATACAATATTAATCTCACTAGACTCGGTTATAACATGAGAAATTAATTTATCTCCAGTATTAGCTCCGTGCATTTCAAGAGAAATTTAAACAAAACGTACGCTTAAGCTTTGTGGGTTCATGGGGCTAATACTCGGTGTCTAGTGGCTAATAAAGATAAATTTTGCAGTTTCTACTTAGTTTTATGCTTTATAAGCTACTCCGAGAATGAAGAGTAGGTATCATGAATTCTTTAGTATGTAAGGTAAATCTCTGTCGTCACATCAGCTACGTTCAAACCTTCAAAAAGGCAGACAGGCTGAATTGGTTTACCACGGCAGGTCAGCGGAAATAAATGACAACATGAACCCTTTAAGGCGAAAGCGCTAGAGTACCCCGTGAAATTAAAATTTTCCTACGTTTTTTGCAATTTCCAAGTCAGTTGGTTGTACGTTGATTAAAATGTGATTCGCGGCCGTAACAAGTATTATAATCCTTTTTAGCGTGACAAGTATTATAATTATTTTATTTACAATACAATACAAGTCTTTAAGACCAGGTAATCATGAATTTCATGAAATCTTGACATTTAAGGATTATACTAACTTAAGAAGTGGTTAAAGTGACGCCAGTGATAGAAAATATGAAAGCAAATCGTTAGGCTTGGAATGGGCATATGATGAGGAGTGGGGTAACTCATGTGACTAAAAGATGAATATAAATGTTGATGGATGGAGAGGGAGCGAAGACCAAAGAAATGATGAATGGATTGTGTGAGGAGTAATATGAAAGAGAAGGGAGTGAATGATAGCGTGAAGAGTGACAGGGGATAATGGAAGAAAAAAACGTGTTGCGCCGACCCCAAGTAACATGGGATAAGGGCAGGAAGGTGATGAAGAAGTTGCATTACTGATTCTAATGATTTTATTTCTAATTCAGTAAATACATATTTGTTACGGTCGCCAATCATACTTTAATCTGTAACTGGTACTCATAGCACAGGAATCCTCCTAGTTTAAGCCCAGTTGCACAAGTTTTGTATCTTGCCAGTAACTTAGTTCAATTTAAGGCACAATAATAATAAATAGGTTTAAGTCTTGATCAAAGTGGGTGAAGTACGCTCAGTTGGCGACCCGTTATCATTTTGTGCCCATTGCAGTTGAGACCATGGGTTGTTGGGGCACTGAGGCCAAGAAGCTCATTGGTGAGATAGGGCATAACCTCCGTGACAAAACGGATGACTCCTGCTCCGGCTCGTTCTTGGTGCAAAGGTTATAATAATAAATAGGTTTAAGTCTTGATCAAAGTGGGTGAAGTACGCTCATTTGGCGACCCGTTATCATTTTGTGTCCATTGCAGTTGAGCCCATGGGTTGTTGGGGCACTGAGGCCAAGAAGCTCATTGGTGAGATAGGGCATAACCTCCGTGACAAAACGGATGACTTCTGCTCCGGCTCGTTCTTGGTGCAAAGGTTAGCCATTGCCGTCCAACGTGGCAATGCGGCAAGTGTTATGGGCACCTTTGCGCCAGGAACAGTTAGGGGCGGGTTATTTGACGTTATTTTTTCTATGATTACTTTTACAGCTTGAACAATTTTTTTTTTTTTTCATCAACACAACCTAATACTGACTTGCAAAAAAAAACAAAAAATAATAATTTCGCGGGCTACCACAGCGCATCCCCCCTAATGTGACCCTTTAGCTACATGAGCAAAGACAATACTGTCTTTATTTTGACAATATATCTGCCTCGTTGGTGTAGTGGTCACAAGCACTACTGCTGAGCAGGAGGATCCTGATTCTGTCCCGAATTTAATTCCCAGGTAGGGAAAAGTGCTACTGGATTTTGCCACCAGGAATATCTCAGTAGGTAGCAGCAGACCAGACTAAATAAAAAACCAAGACATAGCGCTGTCAACAGTGACGTCAGGCCGCGCGTTTCGGGTTTCATAAACATGTGTGCACGTAATGAGGTGTAGTTTAATTGTAGTTTGGTGTAAATGTGTGCGTGTGAGCGTGTATGCTCAGAGCGAGGTGAAGTTTGGCGTATACTTCAAAAATAATAATAATAATGTTTATTTCCAGTAAAATGAACAAGGTTACAAGTACAACATATGTGTATATATATGTTCAATGTGTTGTTCGCAGCGCTATGTCTTGAATAGAATTGAAATAGAATAGAATAGAATACTCTTTATTATGCACACCATTTAAATTACTGGTTACAATGTTGAATTTTACATAGAGTGACACAATCGGCGGTCTTATCGCTAAAAGCGATCTTTTACAGACAACCTTTGGATGGAGTATGGGGACAAGGAGAGACAATTCTGTAGGTAGTCCGTGGTGTACCATATACCTACATATACAACATATACATACATTAATCAATTCTGGTTCAGGGTTCTGGTGGTCTTGGTTTTTTATTTAGTCTGAGGGAGCAGCCCGGAGTTTGGATTTGTGCCCGGTTGATGGCAATAGGCTCAAACATACTTGGCGAAATATGAGTGTACAATAGAGTACAGCCGATGTATAAATTCAAGAAATCACGACAGAATAAACATTAATATTTTGCATACAATTATAAAGTTACATAACTTTATCTAATTCTTCAACAATAACAAAAGTTATTTAAATTTCTAATTCACGTCGCAAAATGCGAAACAACATGTAAATATTTCAAATTGTAACAGGGAAATTTTATTTTTAACTAGCACAGTAATAGTCACGAACATTCTGAGCGAGCCTAGGTTTAGTACAGCACGCGACGAATTTATTACGCAATTATAGTCACAAAAAATCTTATTTGAATGTAATTGTAAGTTGGAAAGCACTAATTTTTATTTTAAATGTTAGAAACTATTTTTAAAAGTATAAGGGACTAAAATTAGAATTCTAGCTGTAAAATAAGCTAATTAATGCCCAGTTTGTGACGAATTCTTAAACGGAGTTTAAACTCTCGAGATAGCTCGTGCCTAAGTAATAACAGCCGCACGGGTCGATCGATCAGGTTAAGCTACGGTTGACGGGGTTGGTCCGTGGATGGGTGACCATCTTTACATACCGAGACTGCTCCGTGCCTCGGAAAGCACGTTAACCCGTTGGTCCCGGCTGTCATTCGTGGATCATTGACAGTTGGTACGGGTCGTCAGAAGCCCGAAAGTCTGACAACCAGTCTTATTATTAATTTGTTATACATAAAACAAGTAGTCATATCAGGGGTATCGTATTACCCAGTAACTGGGTTGTGGAGGTCAGATAGTCGCTCCATGTAAAATTCTGGTATTCAGCTGCATCCTGTTAGACTGGAAGCCGACCCCAACATAGTTGGGAACAGGCTCGGGCGATAATGATGATGATAAAACAAAACAACACGTAAAAAAAAAAAGAAAGAAAAAGATAAATTTTTGACGTGTTTACCCATCACGTCTGCGGAGTTTCGCTAGCTAATTTAATTTGACCCTGTATTTGTGACGGTTCGAACAAAATAAACAGCCAATACATTCCACATTCGCACACTTTCACCAGGCATTCAATTACGAAGTTTCCTTCCTCCAAGAAACTAACCTATCTACTCGTATTCCAAAAAGCTGGCACGCTGACCCAAAATCCTTACAAAGGTAGGTGCTACCCCTCGACTTTCATAGGCTTACTTTCTCCAAACAAAAACTCACTCAATTAAAGACAAAGAAATGAAATTATTTACGACATCAACCACCAAACTGTCTTTTTTGCCACTTTTTATAGAGGGGAGGGTGCAGAGGGATGGTCCAATTTATCATTCGGACTTCTGTTTAGGGTTGAAACCACGACAGGGTTAATTATGTAATACAATGCTACTGAGAAGGGTTAAAAAAGAATGATGCTGTTAAACATATTGTCGTGTTTAATGTTTGTAACGCGAATACGTCTGAGTGAGTTTGTTTATTGTGTTTCTTTTCATGTTTTTGTTTTAATTTGTTTTTGATTTTGTGACGGATGAATCTTTTTTTAAATGGAAATGGTGCTTCTGGGCTTGATTTTACATTCTGGCTTGAGATTCAGTAAACGTCTCATTTTTGTACACTTCTGGACACATCTTTTGGCCCACCTTGTATTTTCAGTTTCGTTTGGTCCTAGCTAAAATTTTATATTAGGTCGAGCAAAAAGTTTTTATGCAGTTTTGAACCTGGCACATTCACAATTTCATTCAATAGTCTTTTTTTGAATTTCGAACACAGAATTTAAAGAAACAAAAGACAATTTGGAGCCTGTTTGTTGATATCAAACAATCGAATACTGAGAAAACTTGGTTTTATTGGTTTACTTGGATTTAATTCTTGAAAAAGTGATTGATATCTTTGGTTTTGCAACAAACATTACTTATTCTTAACATTAAGGTGAGGTTCTATCAATAATCTATGGATACTTCACCTGAAGTCGCCGCCCAAGCTGTGGCAATAATTCAGGCCGGACACAGCCAAAGAAACGTGTGTGCTCAACTTAATTTAAGTCGATCTGCGGTCCGAAATGTTTATCGGAGGTACCTAGAGACTGGCGGCTTTGTTCGTCGCCAAGGAAGGCCACGATCTCGGGTCACAACTGAAAGGCAGGATCGATTCATCGTGACGACCAGCTCGAGAAATCGTCACCTTACCTCCATTGAGATACAAAACCAACTTCGCGACTTCCACGGAGTATCTGTGAGCGCTCGAACTGTTCGGAGAAGGTTAAAAGAACGCGATATGGTACCACACAAGCCAGCTAATGGCCCCAAACTAACGCGAGCCCACCGAACAGCGCGCCTTCATTTCGCACGCAGTCATTTAAATTG
Source organism: Cosmia pyralina (assembly GCA_946251885.1). Classification (NCBI taxonomy): domain Eukaryota; kingdom Metazoa; phylum Arthropoda; class Insecta; order Lepidoptera; family Noctuidae; genus Cosmia; species Cosmia pyralina. The sequence continues at coordinate 22,361,697 of OX276357.1, forward strand.
GACACAGCAAGATTGGAGCCGTGTACTCTTTTCTGATGAGTCTAAAATTGTGTTACATGGCAATGATGGAAGGAAGAAGGTCTACCGACGTAAGGGAGAGCGTTTCGCACAATGCTGCTTTGAAGAGAAGGTTGCTTATGGCGGTGGCTCATGGACTGTCTGGGGCGGTATATCCGCGAGCGGCAAAACTCAACTTGAGGTTGTTACAGGACCACGGCTGCCAACATTAAATGCTGAAAGGTACATTCGTGAGTGCTTAGAACCTCACGTGATACCATACGCGGACTATGTGGGCCCAAATTTCCTTTTTATGCATGATAATGCAAGAGCCCATGCGGCCGGCATCGTCAGGGAATATCTTCGGGATGTGAACATCACAGTTATGGACTGGCCAGCCAGAAGCCCAGACATGAACCCCATTGAGCACATGTGGGACGAGCTAAAAAGACGTGTTAGGGCTCGTCAGCCAGTTGCCCAGACGATGCAGGAGTTGAAAACTGCCATAGAAGAGGAATGGGAGATGATCCCTCAAAATTTCATAGAGCGGTTGATAAACTCTATGCCTAATCGTATGAGAGCTGTGGTAGATGCCCATGGAGGCAACACGCGTTATTAAATTAAACCTTTATTTGATAAAACATGTTTTTTATTCAAAAATCAATTGCCTTTAACAAGGCGCATATCCGACTTGTTAGGCGTAGCTCCATGTCGTATGGTATTCTGAATTCAAATTTAAAACAATACGATCGAAAAAGATGGTAAAATGTATCAGGTTCAAAACTGCATCAACAGTTTTTGTTCAATCTAGCAATCATATTTCGGTAGGGGCCATCGAAACCTAAACTCTAAGGTGGGCCAATAGATGTGTCCAGAAGTGTAGTTATTTCTCCAATACAAAATAGCATTGCATCCTAATTGCGTAACACACCATCAATCGGAATCTGAATCATTTTGAAGCAAATTGCGTATCCATTGCTTCATATTATGTTCGAAAAATTTGTCTGCTCGATAAAGTACCCCCGCTGGACCGAAACATCTTAAATACGTGTGGAAAGCATTTTTCCAGCAGTGGTATGAGCAGGCTGACATCCCACTGGAGAACAATTAAATGCCTTCTCAGATCTAGAAAGAAAACATCACCACATTTAAATAGTACTCCAGATCCAGATACGGATCTTTAATCAACCGGCACTCTTATTGCGTAACACACTATCAATCGGAAGCTGAATCATTTTGAAGTAAATTGTTAAAAAATATGTTCGAAAAATTTGTCTGCTTGACACGTAAATAACGCAATGAATGATGTTGAACTATCAAAATAAAACCAATTCCGATTGATAGCGTGTTACACAATTGCCTCACAGGTCCCTACAACCTAACCTCTACAAATAAAAAAAGAACAACCCTAAAGTTCAATAATAGGATAGAAAAATATTTTCCATTTCACCCCAAAATGTAACCAATCCAAAAATAAAATTGACCTATCCACAGAAATAGAATTACAAATAATACTCCGCCACTTGAGCTGGCATCGTTGATCGTAAAGTGGCCGTTATACTGGCGTGCCCATTGCAGGTGTCCGAACTACCACGACTCTTGCCCAATGTCTGGGTGACACACAGATGCCAAGAAATTACTATTTATTTTCAAAAATGTGTATTTTGTTACAGCTATGTGGTAGTGTATTTTAAGATTTTGCGCCCGGGCTAAAAAGGCTTGCCGCTCCGTAATTTAACTAAAAAAAAAAAAAAATTTCGCTACCGAATGAGAGGTGAGGTGATTTAACAGTGATTTTACAAAAAGAACCAATAATAATTATACTCGTACACACCTCGGATAGAATAGATTTTTTTAGTCGACATGCTGGAAGCGAGCGAAGCGAAGCGAGCGAAGCAAGCTGGAAAATGTAAGCTCCTCGCCTCAGATATTAGTTGTTTTCTTTTGATACAGGTGATTATTGAAGTTCGTGAAGAAGAGGAGCTCGTGGCTAAGTAATAACAGCTGCACGGGTCGATCCATCAAGTTAAGCTACGCTTGCTGAGGTCGGTCCGTGGATGGGTGACCATCTTTACATACCGAGACTCCTCCGTGCCTCGGAAAACACGTTAAGCCGTTGGTCCCGGCTGTCATTCGTGGATCTTTGACAGCGATACGGGTCGTCAGAAGCCCGAAAGGCTGACAACCAGTTTTACCAAGGGGTATCGTATTACTCAGTTAATGGGTTGTGAAGGTCAGGTAGGCAGTCGCTCCATGTAAAATACTGGTATTCAGCTGCATCTGGTTAGACTGGAGGCCGACCCCAACATAGTTGGGAAAAGGCTAGGCAGAATGATCTAAACGAGGTAGTCCATCACCCAACATTTCTAACCAACAAGTTGGCCAACCTAACCGACCGTATACAAATCGCTTAAGAAGTACATTTGAGAGTCTTTGGGTCCGTTAGACCCTTGTTACAATATCTCTACGGACCCCGAATGTTTCCCTGTCTCACTGTTCTCACGTACGTAAGTACAAGACGAAGGGATCAGCCTTGTATTAATGAAAATAAAATGGTTATATTGTCTATTGAATCGTCTGAAGGTTGTTGAAAAGGTTCGCCTTTTTTGGATGTAAATGTCCTGTTTGTATTTGAATTCGGAAGTAATACTCGTATTAATGTTTGTGACTTGTTAAGATGTCTTAAGACGCTAATTTTAAGATTTTTTTTAGATTAAAATGTAACTTTTAACAATAATCAATCTGCCTAGCCTTTTCCCAACTATGTTGGGGTCGGCTTCCAGTCTAACCAGATGCAGCTGAATACCAGTATTTCATATAGAGCGACTGCTTATCTGGCCTCCACAACCCATTAACTGGGTAATACGATACCACTTGGTAAGACTGGTTGTCAGACTTTCGGGCTTCTGACACCCTTAACGACTGTCAAAGATCCACGAATGACAGCTGGGACCAAGGGCTTAACGTGCTTTCCGAGGCACGGAGGAGTCTAGGTATGTAAAGATAGTCAGCCATTCACGGACCAACCCCAGCAAGCGTAGCTTGACCTGATGGATCGACCCGTACGCCTGTTGTTACTTAGAAATCTAACTGAGACAGATATTTAGAGGCATGAGGAACAGCGTGTAAAGTTCTCCTATCCCTCTCCCCCTCCCTCGATCATCCTCTCCTTCTCCCTCCTTACCACACCCTCCCCTTCCCCTCCTCAATACTCCCTCCCCTGCTCCCCTCCCCCTCTACCCTTCCTTCCTTCTGGGGGAAAAACTATGAATGATAAACTTTATTACTTGCTTAGGCAAGTATTTGTGCCAAGTTTCAAGTTAATTAACTAAATGAATAAGATATTTTATATAAACCATATTTCTTGTTTTCACCCCCACGGGTGTGGAATTTAAAAAAACTGCTTGGGATATTTCCGTAACTTGACTGGAAGATTATTACCACCAATTTTCGAGTTAATCAAGCCCCACAGTAAAACTTGCCCTGTAAAATTTAAAATTCTAAAAAATCTCGAAAATCTACTCCTAAGGGGGTAAAGAGGGGTCTCTTCACAGGAGTAGATTTTCGAAAATCCCTGATACACGTTATTCTTAATTTTTGATCTCAAGTATAAATACTGAATTTCGAGTAAATCGGACCGCGCGTTAAAATTACTCCATACAAACTTTGACACCCCCCATATACCTTTTTAGGTTATTTTTTAGTTTTCCTAAACTACCCAGTTTAGGAAAACTAAAAATAACAAACTTTATAGTTTACTTAGATAAATATTCGTGCGAGTCTATTAACTCAAGGAATAAGATTTTTCATACAAACTTTGGACCCCCGTTTCACCCCTTTAGAGGGGGAATTTTGAAAAATCCTTTCTTAGTGCACCGCTAGACCTCACAAGGAACCTACGTGTCAAATTTGGAATCTCTAAACCGAGCGGTTTGGGCTTTGCGTTAATATATGTCAGTCAGTCAGTCAGTCAGTTTCTTCCTTTATATATTTAGATATCGGAAAATACTCGTAGGTATAGAATTTTAAACAGAAATATTTTATAAATTCTAGCTCCGTTTAGCCATACCTGCTCCAAACCCCGTTACGATACCATTTCGTCTGAAGTGAACAGGATTTCTAAAAGACAATGGGAATAATGACTAAATTTTTTTTATCCGTCAAACATATCAAAAAATATTGGACACGTATTTTTTTCGTTTTTTACATTATTTTATTTTATTTTATTTATTGAGGGATAATAAACAGCTACAATATAAAATATAACATTTAGAATAAATATATAAGAAGTGTTAACAATGTTGTGGCCCACTATATTATCCGCATATTACAAAACAAATATGGTAAAGAGTGCCACTAGATGAGCAAAAAAATGAATTAATAATATTATACGATAATAATACAATAAAAAAAAAATAATAAGAAGAAAAATAAAAGACTTAACAATATAACAATAAAAAAAATAGAAATATTAAAATTAAAGGACTAACATTAATTATTAATATCATTATCATTATTATTTATTTGTCATGGCTAGCCCTAACGGGGTTCTGAAAATGATTGCTGACAGAGTGGACTGTCCGTATATATAATCCACTGCTGTCAGTTACATGTGCCATCGTTTCGTGTTGTTTACTAACACTTAGTTTTAAGGAACAATGTTACTAACCCTATAAGAGTCTTTGCTCGAAATAAAATTTTTGAATTTGAATTATTACTAAATATTAGGTCTTTACCTATGAAATTGCCGTTCTGCAGTACTGGCCATTTCAAATCAAAATAATTTTTGTTTGGCTAAGAATTCTAATTTCAAATTAATTTTATTTTAAAAACATGGATTTTTTTTTTTCCAAAAGTAGTCATTTGTTTATTGATTAGTGTTACATTTTCATCGCATTTCAATCTTTTTCGTCATCATGGATACGTTAAAAATTCGAGTAATTAAGGAATATGAGAACCGTCGTGGCAGCAACGCGGCACAAGCGGCACGCAACATCAACGACGTTTACGGAGCTAACACTACAAATCAACGCACCACTTGTTATTGGTTTGCTCGCTTCCGTTCTGGAAATTTCGACCTGAAAAATGAACCTCGCGGTCGTCCGAAGACTTTGGTCGACAACGACGAATTAAAGGCGATTGTGGAAGCTGATGATACACAATCTACGGCTGAATTAGCAGCAGCTTTCGACGTTAGCGTCAAAACAATATTGGTTCATTTGCGTCAAATTGGCAAGGTAAAAAAGCTTGACAAATGGGTGCCCCACGAACTCAATGATCGCCAGCGCGAAGTATCGCGCGCGTCGAGACGTGCCTTGCACTGCTCAACAGACACACAAATGAAGGAATTTTGAACCGCATTGTTACCTGCGATGAAAAATGGATTCTGTTTGATAACCGCAAGCGCTCAGCAAGTTGGTTGGATCCTGGTTCAGCACCTAAACAATGCCCTAAACGAAAACTTACCCCTAGAAAAGTGATGGTCACTGTTTGGTGGTCTAGCGCCGGTGTGATTCATCACAGCTTCTTACCAAACGGGGTGAGCATTACTTCAGATGTGTACTGTGAAGAACTGAACACAATGATGGAGAAGCTGGCATATCTCCAACCAGCATTGGTCAATCGCTCGTCTCCGCTGCTCCTGCACGACAACGCGCGACCTCATACTGCACAGCAGACGGTCTCCAAGTTGCAAGAACTGAGGTTGGAAGCTCTCCGTCATCCGCCCTACTCACCAGACCTTGCGCCTACAGACTACTACTTTTTCCAGAATTTGGATAACTTCTTGGCGGGAAATAAATTCAATACCCGAGAGGCAGTACAAAATGCCTTTGAAGAATTTGTTGCCTCCCGTCCAGCTGATTTCTTTAAGAAGGGCATTAATAAACTGCCACTGCATTGGTAAAGATGCATTGATTGCATGGGTGATTATTTCGATTAATACAAATAAAAAATGCATGAAAAAAATTCGTTTAAATTTTTTCATACAAAACGGCAATTTCATAGGTAAAGACCTATTAGATGTTTCATTACATTCCATTTGAATTGAGCTTTTGAGCATATAAAAATACGCATAGGGCATCATTTGTATAATCACAAGATAACAGCGATACATTGGGTTAAAGCGTGGCATGACGTCACTCCTTGCTAGATTTTATACGTAGTGTTATTAGTTTATTTGTCAAGTAGCTAGCCCCCACTCTCCAACTTTATGCGTTTTACCTAAGTCATTTTCTATTAATATGATAAAGCAAAAAATACGTGTCTCATATTTTTTTATTATCTGACTGACGGACTAAATAGAATTTTTTTTTTACTCAGGCATCATCCCTATTCACATAAACAATTCACATAGTTTTAGTTACCTCGTGTAGGTTAAACTTATTAATCCTATCAATTAGACCTTCACGCAAACAAATAAATACGGCAGAAAAGGGGCCGCAAATTAATTAAGTTTTCGTAAATACTTAGCTTACATACCATCAATGTAACGTACGTACTCGTAAAAGTATTAACATTTTAATAAATACCTAAATCAAGACTTATAATTAATATTGTTACATCTACCGGGATTAATCAGCTTAGCTACCTCCCCTTAAATACAAAAATAAGTTTACAGTGCACATGGCCTCGAGATACACGCTCAAGCGCAACGCATCTTGCGACAGTCACTGCGCAGAAAACAAATGAAAGAAGTTGTTTATATTAGAGCATACCACGAGTCACTGCGACGCGACGACTTGCGGAGTGGCGATGGACGGAAACAGCCGGTCTATTCTGTAAAAAAGAAGGTTACAGTATTACCCCATGGCCTCGAGGTACACGCCCAAGCGACACGCTTCTTGCGACAGCGACTGCGGAGAAAATAAATGAATTACAACACCTGTCATTAATAGATCTTTGACAGTCGTTATGGGTAGTCAGAAGCCCAAAAGTTTGACAACCAGTCTTACCAAGGGGTATTGTGTTACCCAGTAACTGGGCTGTGGAGGTCGGCTAGGCAGTCGCTCCTTGTAATATACTGGTATTCAACTGCATCCGGTTAGACTGGAAGCCGACCCCAACATAGTTGGGAAAAGGCTAGGCAGAAGAAGAGATCGGCTTGTGACGTGCGTGCGTGTCGCTTGTCGCTTGTCGCATCGCTCGAGGCCATGAACAGGGCCTAAATCCGCTTTCAATTAAATTAGGCTGGCTACAAACTTGCGCTATTTCCTCCCCAATACCGCTGAATCGCTTAGGTGTGCGCCGTGCTTATCGTGGCGTGCAAATTGTAAGGAAAACTGAGGTTTCACCTACCCAACGTTGACTTTGATAGGGCTTTTTAGTGTTTACGATTTTATAGTTATACGATTTTGATATATAGAGCTCAAAAAATAGAGGTAGGTATTTTATTACCCAGTTACTAGGTTGTAAAGGTAAGATAAGCAGTCGCTCCACGTAAAATACTGGTATTCAGCTGCATCTGGTTAAACTAGAAGCCGACCGCAACATAGTTGGGATAAGGCTAGGCAGATTTACTAAACGCTAGATTATTTCAAAGTTACACCAAAGAGCGCACTTTCCTTCCTTTTTTTAAAACCTTTCGGCCCCATCAGCCATTTGTTCTGCGAGCAATGTGCCCTGCCCACTGCCATGCCCCTTGAGGTGAGTATTGATTATAGCACCATTGATTCAATCTGCCTAGCCTTATCCCAACTATGTTGCGGTCGGCTTCTAGTCTATCCAGATGCAGCTGAATACCAGTATTTTACATGGAGCGACTGCTTATCTGACCTCCACAACCCAGTAACTGGGTAATAAAATACCCCTTGGTAAGACTGGTTGTCAGACTTTCGGGCTTCTGACGACTCGTAACGCCTCTCAAAAATCCACGAATAACATGAGCAGGGGCCAACGGCTTAGCGTGATTTCGTGGCACGTAGGAATCTCGGTATGTAAACTGGTGACCCATCCACGTACTAACGCCGGCAAACATAGCTTAACCTGACGGATTGACCCTTGCGGCTGTTATTACTTAGCCACGAGCTCCTCCTAGCGTACTTAGTACGGAGTTGCAATATAATAATGTGGCCAGCTTATATAACTTTTTTACCACTGATATTGTACGTAGTATCATAGTTTTTATATTTCTATGGTAAGAAAGAAGAAAGAAAAATATTTTATTTGGGATACGCATAGGAAATACTCGTTGGATATATAAATACGGACATACCCACTGATATCTATCTAAAATCCATAGGGGAATAAAATAAAACAAAAAACTTAAAAAAAAAATACAACCGACTTCCAAAAACAACACTACAAAGTGAAAAATAACTTTAATTTCGGAAGTTGGTGTCTAGTTAAATGTATTTTCGTTTTTTGCCACCGACTTCCGAAATTAAAGTTATTTTTCACTTTGTAGTGTTGTTTTTGGAAGTCGGTTGTATTTTTTTGTAAAAAAGTTTTTATTTTTCACTTTTTAGTTGTGGTACCTACCCCACACAAATTCATATACCACTACCTGCAAAACAAACTAGAACATCATCCATATAAAAGTGGGGAAAAATACGTATTATTGAAGCTAACTCAAAAACTACCAAAGCAAAGTTAATCAATTTTATATGGGACCAACTGTGATGTATACACTTTCGAACAAAACAAAAAAAATCCAAATCGGTCCAGCCATCTTCGAGTAATCGGGGAACATATATATTAAAAAAAAAAAAAAAAAAAAAAGGTTCCGACGAATTGAGGACCTCCTCCTTTTTGAAGTCGGTTAAAAATACAAACACTAGAATACCATTTCCAAGAAAAACAAAAACCGTCAATAAGGTGTAAAGTTCGACTCACGCTTGACGCCCGACGCTCCAAACCCACAGAACAGATAAAGAGAAGAGAGAACCTCTTTATCTTTTCTGTGCTCCAACCTCACTTGTCTATGCTATAGACTATTGGTACGTATGGTGTCAGGCATCAGGTCAAAGACACCATGCAGGGACGTCCAAAACTCGTTGGGGTGACGACATCGTCAGAGTCACAGGTAATACCTAGACCAGAAATGCACGGAACCTTGGAGAATAGCAGAAAGGAAAGGATGCCTATGCCAACTGAATAAGAACGAAATTTAAATCTTGCATAGAACGCACCTTTGCAGCAAAGCGTATAATAAGTTGGGGACAGAAATGCTTGGCTCAACATTTAGACTTTCCGTTGGAATTTACTGAATGTACTAAAAGTAGGTGTAGAAATAAGGAACATGAAACCATTTTAGAAAATATGTATGCGGAAATTGTGCGTATTCTCTGTGAAGGTACAATCACCAGTAACTGTAAGAACGGAATACAGCTCAAAAAGCGTTACATAACGGGCTGGAATAAGCATGTGAAGGACGCACACGGACAGGCTCGGCTTGATTTTCTAACCTGGACGTTGTTTGGTAGGCCGAAAAATGGTGATTTGTATGAAAAAATGGTGGAAAGTAGAAGGGTTTTTAAAAATAAATTAAAATGGTGTCAAAATAATAAGGACCAAATAAAAATAAACATCATTGCAAGTCATCATGACGCGAAGAATTTTGGTAGTTTTTGGAAAGCCACGAACAGGTTGAATCCCAGGTCGGGTCTCCCTGTGAGTGTTGAGGGCCTTAGTGATCCTAATGATATCGCCAACCTTTTCAGCAGAGCCTTTAAGGTTGGGGCTCCCCTAGGTACGTCGTCTGGCGGGCCGGAGGTGGTGGGGGGGTCCGAAGACATGCCTATTAGGTTTACGGCCAGGGAGGTAGCTACTGTCATACGCAACTTAAAGAGAGGCAAGTCGCCGGGTCATGACAGCCTAAGTATAGAGCATTTACTATATGCTGGTAAGCACTTACCGCGAGTGCTAGCAATGTTTTTTAGCTTGTGTCTGAGTCACTCGTATCTTCCAGCTGATTTACTTAAAACTATTGTTGTGCCCATTGTTAAAAATAAGACTGGAGATGCGAGTGACAAGAGCAACTACAGGCCTATATCCCTGGCTACCATAATTGCAAAGGTGTTGGACAGTCTGATTGATCAGCAGCTGGATAAACACTTAACACTCAACGACGCCCAGTTTGGGTTTAGGCCACGTTTATCCACGGAAACAGCTATACTATGCCTCAAACAGACTGTTCAATACTATGCAAGTAGGAAAACACCTGTGTATGCATGTTTTCTGGACCTCTCCAGGGCCTTCGACCTCGTATCTTATGACTGCCTATGGAGGAAATTGTCAAATGTTAAGAACCTCCCAAGCGATATCATTGGGATGCTAAAGTATTGGTATAAAAACCAATACAATTATGTTAGGTGGGCGGGTGTCCTGTCGGATGCATACGGGTTGGAGTGCGGTGTGAGGCAGGGGGGAATCAGCTCACCCAAGCTATTCAACCTGTATGTAGACGAGCTGGTCTGTGAGCTCAGCAATACCAATATCGGGTGCTCCATTAACGGGCACTGCTTCAATAACATCAGCTACGCGGATGATATGGTATTGCTGAGCCCATCGATCAGTGCACTTAGGAGGCTTCTTCGCATCTGTGAGGACTATGCGGTGGCTCACGGCCTCAGGTACAATGAGACCAAGAGCGAGTTACTGGTTTTCAAAGCGGGTAACAAATATTATGATACTGTCCCACCAGTCACCTTGGGGGGCACTCAGCTTTCCAGGGTCACGAAGTTCAAGTACCTGGGGCATTGGGTCACCGATAGTCTGTCCGACGATGTGGACATAGAGAGGGAACGCAGAGCATTGGCAGTTCGATGTAACATGCTGGCTCGTAGGTTTGCACGTTGTACTAGGGAGGTGAAAATTACACTCTTTAGAGCGTATTGCCAATCTATGTACACGTGTGCCCTATGGGTCAGCTATACAAAAAGCTCGTACAATGCTCTGCGAGTCCAGTACAATAACGCCTTTAGAGTTATGTTGGGGCTGCCGCGCTTTTGCAGTGCATCGGGGATGTTCGCGGAAAATGGCGTGCCAGATTTTTACGCACTGATGCGGACTCGGATAGCATCCCTGATGCGGCGAGTGCGCGACAGCTCCAACAGCTTGGTGGCTACACTAGCCGACAGGACAGACAGTCCATTGATGTGGCAATGGATGACCACTCATCGTGCGTCATTCCAATATTTTAAGTAAATTGTTTTAGTGTATTTTTAGTGTAGTTATGTGTGTTCATGTATTTATGTATGTTTTTTGTGTATAAAATTGTATTGGGTGTTGTTTATGGACTTATGGTCTGAAATAAATGTATTATTATTATGTCGTTTATTCATTTTATTTCTTATCTATTTACATTTTTAAATATTTCTTAAAAAAAGGATATAAAAAAAAACATTTAAAAATATAAAAAAATAGAGGTCCGCCGGTGTCGGGAGCAGGGTCCAAGCTACCGGTGGTTAGGGCTGCAGAGACAGGAACCTTCTCACAATGCGAGCCGTATCAAGGAGTACTGCCTTCTGAATCAGGCCCTTGATCCAACCGCCTAATGATAGCCTCGAGAGATGTTGTTCGAGGCTTTCGGCCATCAGGCCATTGGCCGTTACGACAATCGGCACAATGACAGCCGAGCTCACATTCCACATATCAACAACCTCGTGAGCTAAGTCGAGATATTTTATTTGTTTCTCTTTCTCAGCTTTCACGAGGTTCTCGTCATGTGGAATGGTAACATCGACTATCATTGCGTGGCGCACTAACCGATCTATCACTACTATATCAGGCTTATTGGCGACAATAGTCCTGTCAGTAATGATAGACCGATCCCAGTACAAAGTGACATGGTCATTTTCGAGAACTGGGTCGGGCACATACTTGTAGTATGGTACCTCAGAATCGACTAGTTTATATTTCAAAGCAAGTTGCTGGTGGATAATCCTAGCTACTTGGTTATGCCTGTGCAAGTACTCGCCGTTAGCCAGACGAGAACAACCGGAGATAATATGTCTGATGGACTCACCCGGACGGTGGCATGCCCGACACACGTCAACCGTCCCGTCCTTCATAATATGTTTCCGATAGTTATTCGTCAAGATAACTTCGTCCATAATTGCACAGACGAAACCTTCAGTTTCCCCGAAAAGGTCACCGAAACGTAGCCAGGATACGGACGCTAAGAAATCTACACCGGGCTCATGAAGAGCCCGATAGAAGCGCCCGTGGAGCTCCTTGCTTTGCCATACCTTCTTGCGGTCATCGGTAGTAAGTACTACAGGTTTGCGCCAGTTCTCTTTAGCCATGGACAGCGGGGTGAGCCCCTTGTCCACTGCAACCACATCACGGTGCATACCCACTTCGACTTTTAAAAAATATTCTCTGAGGCTGCACACCTCGCGGTTGTGGAGGGTCTTCGCATTTAAAAAGCCTCGACCCCCGCACTTCCGCGGGATGTACAGTCTCATCACCGATGATCGTGGGTGATGCATCCTGTTTGCAGTCAGCAGTGTACGGACCCTCCTATCCAGGGCGTCGAGTTCAGTCTGAGTCCATCTGAGTATGCCGAAAGAGTACATCAAAACCGGCATGACCCAACCGTTGAAAGCGCGCACCTTGTTTCCGCCTGAAAGAAGACTGGTTAATACCTTCTTCAGGCGACCAAAGAAGCGCTCCTTCAACGATTGCTTCATGTCAGCAACGTTGATGCCTAACGCTTCCGACATACCCAAATACTTATAGCTTTCGGATGAGGAGAGGGATCTAAGATGTATGGAATCCGAAAGTTGAATTCCATCGGATTCCATAACCTCACCTCGTTTTACATGCATGATTGCACATTTGTCCACACCAAATTCCATCCTGATGGCGCTACTGAAAGTTTCAGTAACCTTTAGTAGCTCCATCAGCCGCAATTTGTTGTGGGCAAAGAGTTTCAAATCATCCATGTAGAGGAGGTGAGATATCACCTGACCACCTCTCTTCAACCGATAGCCTAGACCTGAATCCTCCAACAGTGTGCTTAGAGGATTCAGGGCTAAGCAGAACCAAAGTGGACTCAAACTGTCGCCCTGAAATATTCCCCGTTTAATCCATACAGGATCATCATTCCCTTGGATCTGTCGACATCCAGGATAGCGAAGGACCGTCCTCCATTGCCCCATACACGACTCAAGGAAGGTGCGTAAAGTCGCATCAATCTTGTACAACTCCAACACCTTTATGAGCCATGTATGTGGCACCGAGTCATAGGCCTTCTTATAATCTATCCAGCATGTCGACAGATCCTTGCGGGATCGACGAACCTGTTGGCTAATGGCCATGTCGATGAGGAGTAGCTCCTTAGTACCGCGAGACCCGTTCCTACATCCATTTTGAGAGGTAGACATAATCGTGTTACTGTCAATGTGCGTATTAATTTTCGCTCTCAAAATGGATGTAAGAAGTTTATAGACCGTCGACAAACACGTGATCGGTCTATAATTCTTGGGTTCCACGGGACTACCTGACTTATGGAGCAGGTGGGTAACGCCTGTTGTTAGAAACGGCGGTAGCGACCCAGACTCTAAGGATGATTGGAACTGAGATGCCAGGCAAGTGTGTGAACTACTTATCCATTTCAACCAAAAATTGTGCAGTCCGTCCGGTCCCGGTGATTTCCAATTCGGTAACGGACGGACTGCTCTGGCTACGTCTAATGGCGTAATTGTGATTTTACAAAATTATTATTATTATTTCCTTTATTTCATTTATGTACATATATTTCACATTTTTAAATATTTTTTATAAAAACATGAAATAAAAAAAAAAAAACATTTAAAAATATAAAACATAGTAGCCCACCGGTATCGGGAACAGGGTCCAAGCTACCGGCGGTCAGGGCTCCAGAGAGAGGAACCTCCTAACAATGCGCGCCGTGTCCAGAAGTACCGCTCTCTGAATCAGGCCCTTAATCCAGCTGCCCAACGAGAGCCTCCTTAGATGTTGGTCGAGGCTCTTGGCGATTAAGCCATTGGCTGATACGACTATCGGCACAATGATCGCTGAGTCCACATCCCACATGTCGACAACCTCGCGAGCCAAGTCAAGATACTTGATTTGTTTATCTTTCTCGGCTTTCACGAGGTTCTCGTCATGCGGGACTGTTATGTCAATAATCATTGCGCGCCGCTCTATTCGATCCACCACCACTATATCAGGCTTATTGGCAACAATAGTCCTGTCAGTGATGATGGATCGATCCCAGTACAATGTGATATTTCCATTTTCGAGAACTGGGTCGGGCACATACCTATAGTACGGCACTTCCGATTCCGCAAGGTTGTATTTCAGTGCAAGTTGCTGATGGATAATCCTGGCTACAAGGTTGTGTCTATGCAAGTACTCTTCGTTAGCAAGACGAGAACACCCGGAGATAATGTGTCGGATTGATTCTCCCGGACGGTGGCATGCCCGACAGATGTCAACCGTGCCGTCTTTCACAATATATTTCCGGTAGTTGTTCGTCATCATAACTTCGTCCATAATTGCACAGACAAAACCTTCGGTTTCCCCAAAGAGGTCACCGGAACGCAGCCAGGCTACGGACGCTAACAAATCTACGCCGGGTCCATGTAGGGCCCGGAAAAAGCGTCCGTGAAGCTCCTTACTCTGCCATACCTCCCTGCGATCGTTAGAGTCAAGCACTACAGGTTTGCGCCAGTTCTCTTTAGCCAAGGAGAGCGGAGTGAGGCCCTTGTCCACCGCGACCACATCTCGATGCATCCCCACATCGGCTTCTAGGAAATATTCCCTGAGACTGCATATCTCGCGGTTGTGGAGAGTCTTAGCGTTTAAAAAGCCTCGGCCTCCACACTTTCGCGGGATATACAGTCTCATTACCGATGAACGTGGGTGATGCATTCGATATGCAGTCAACAGCGTACGGACCCTCCGATCCAGGGCGTCGAGTTCCGTCTGAGTCCATTTGAGTACGCCGAAAGAGTACATCAAAACCGGCATGACCCAACCGTTGAAGGCACGCACCTTGTTTCCGCCTGATAGAAGACTATTAAATACTTTCTTCAGGCGGCCAAAGAAGCGCTCCTTCAACGATTGCTTCATGTCAGTAACATTGATGCCCAACGCTTCCGACATACCCAAATACTTATAGGTTTCGGGTGCGGAGAGGGCTCTAAGGTTTATGGAATCCGAGAGTTGGGTTCCCACGGATTCCACAATCTCTCCTCGCTTTACATGCATGACCGCACATTTGTCCACACCAAATTCCATCCTGATGGCGTTACTGAATGTTTCAGTTACTTTCAGTAGCTCCATCAGTTGCAAATTGTTGGGGGCAAAGAGTTTTAGGTCATCCATGTAGAGGAGGTGGGATATAACCTGACCACCTCTCCGCAGCCGATATCCTAGACCTGAATCCTCCAGCAGTGTGCTTAGAGGATTCAAGGCTAAGCAGAACCAAAGCGGACTCAAACTATCGCCCTGAAATATGCCTCGCTCGATCCTTATCGGCTCGCTGTTCCTCTGGATATTTCGACATCCTGGATAGCGAAGGACCGTCCTCCATTGCCCCATACACGACATCAGGAAGGTGCGTAGAGTTGCATCTACTTTATACAACTCCAGCACCCTCATGAGCCATGTATGTGGCACCGAGTCATAGGCCTTCTTATAGTCTATCCAACATGTCGACAGATCCTTTCGGGAACGACGAACCTGTTGGCTAATGGCCATATCAATGAGGAGTAGCTCCTTAGTACCACGGGACCCATTCCTACATCCATTTTGAGAGGCAGACATGATGGAGTTGGTGTCTATATGTTCGTTAATTTTAGCTCTCAAAATGGATGTAAGAACTTTATAGACCGTCGGTAGACAAGTGATCGGTCTATAATTTTTGGGCTCCGCAGTACTACCTGATTTATGGAGCAGGTGGGTTATTCCTGTCGTTAGGAACTGGGGCAGCGACCCTGAATGTAAGGCTGACTGGAACTGGGATGCCAAGCGGGCGTGCGACCTTTGTAACCACTTTATCCAAAAGTTGTGCAGTCCGTCCGGTCCTGGAGACTTCCAGTTAGGTAACGGACGGACTGCACGAGCTACATCTTGGGGACAGATGGTAATAGCCCCTATTTCTGGTATTGGATCGCAGGCTCGCTCGACCTCCCGAGCCCAATCACCTTCGGTGTGACTGACAGGCACCGACCAGATACTGCGCCAGAAAGAACACATGGCATCATCATCTGGCAGGCGCGTGTCAGTTACACCTTGGTCCGGTCGCTCCCAACCCCTATAAACCCACCTTTCATCGCTCTGGAAGGTGCGATTCTGAGTGTATCGGTCCACTCGCCGCTTATACCTACGAATACGGTTTGCCCATGCATAGACTTTCTGCTTCAGGAAGTCGATGCGCTCTGTGACACGGGACATATAGTCCTGAGGGCTGACATCAGTCCCTGAGAACGCCCGCCTCACAAAGCGCATCACTCTAGGACGAGTATTGCCCTCCCTGAAGCAGGTTAGTTTGCCGATGAGTGCTCTGGCCCCACCAATACGCCGCTCAATTCTGCACTGCCAAGCTGGTACGGATGGTTTCGGTCGTGTAGCTCTAGAATCATTAGCAAATTTGACGTGAGCTACACGACATGCCGCTACAGCCGCGCAGTACAGAATCGAATGAGTATCGGTGAGGTCTTCGCAGTCATCAAAATAGTTTGACAACTGCGAATCCAGAGCCGCCACAAGCGCCCTATTTTTGTTATGCATGGGCAAACGAGGTAAGCGTGGTCTAAGTTCGGGAGACAAGAAACGATATTCCCGAATCGCATCTTCCAAAGCACTCCTCAATTCTTCATTGCACTGGGTACTTACGTTTGTAGCCCTGTCATCACTTCCCTCGTCAACTCGGTTTGTTTCAGACTGTGGTGGTATTATATTAGTCTGCGACGGCGGGGGGGCAATGACATGGCTACTCTGCATTTCAATTCGCAGGCGATCAAGTACAGTGTCATCCAACATATGATTACGCTGGATAACCCGCACCTGATCCGACAGTCGTTGTGCCGAAACGTTGACAGCTGGTTCAAGCACCTGAAAAAGAGAGAGCATCCGAACACGGTACGCGGTCAGATTATTTCCTCCCTCTGTAGCCCCATAGTATGAGCGCATGACGTTCTCATTAATGGATGGCGTCCATCTCATGCGCTGCACACTTCCGCCGGGAGCTGGGACCCTTTCAGAGGCCGGTGGGCCTCGAGGTCCTAAGCCATCCGGCGGCCGGCGTCCTCCCCGACGGCGAGCAGGTGGTGGCGTCGTGGGCGGGGAGAAATACTCGTCGCTCGAGCTCGACGCAGCTACCGCGGCCGGTGTCGTCACAGCGCTTACAATGGGGCTGGGTACCGGCGGCGGCGAGGCGGAGCTGAGCGACGAGTCCGGAGGTGGTGGGCGTGCTCTTCGTGCGGCTGATCTTGTCAACATTTTTCTATATTTTCATCCTTTAATTTTGTTTGTTTTATTCATCATGACACCTGTCATGTCATCTCCTTTTCAGTAGTTTTTGGTTCATGTTATTGGTCTATTTCGAATGCGGTATGTTATGTTTTTTATAAGTACTGATAAATGAATGTAAAATATCGTCAGAAATGATTACAACGGTTTAAATATGGTTAAAATTAATAAAAATGATCGGGTCCAATTTTCGAGACTTGTGACTGTTGACGTTGGTGTTGCCAGCTTTATAGCTTATTATTATTATTATTATTATTATCAACGCTGGACCTGCGCTACAAGGGCGGATAAACTAATTGATTAGCATTCGAAAATATTGTTGGAGCTGCTGAAGATTGTAAAAGCTATCTTTGCATTATATAAATTCAATACAGGCCGGCTGGTCATGTTTTCGCTGCCACGGCTTACTTTTTTTTTTTTGTTTTTTATCTTTTTATTACGGACGCTTTTAACGTGCACGTCTTTCTATATTATTCTCACATGTAAAATTTCAACATGAATGACGTAACCATTATTTTGTAACCATATCTTGATTTAAAAGAGTGTCCGTGGAGTTTCTTGCCCGTTCTTCTCCATAGGTACCTACTATGCTTTGGAATTGGCGCCTAGCTTCATCTTTCTGACTGACCAACCCCTTGACAATTCAAAAGTGCCTGTAATTGGTTTAATTGAAATAAATGCTTTGAGTTTGCGTTTGAGTTTCTCACATGTAAAATTTCAATATGAATTATGTATGTACTTCTCCAATATTTTGATTTAAAGAGTGTCGATGGAGTGGAGTTTTTTGCCCGTTCTTCTCCATAGGAAGCTACTACGCTTTGGACCGGGCGACTAGCTTCGACTTTCTGACTGATCGACCCCTTGACAATTCAAAAGTGCCTTTAAATGGTTTATTTGAAATAATGCTTTGAGTTTAAGAGATGATGAAAATCATGTCTAGTGCACTCTGGACAGTCGTATAAAATGTTCCACGAATGGCACCGAAAGTGGAATACCGTAGGTACCGTTTGGTCAAGTGCCGTTCAAATCAGTGGTCTATGTGGAATACCTAGATCTCTTCGTTTTTTAGGGTTCCGTAGTCAACAAGGAACCCTTATAGTTTCGCTATGTCCGTCCGTGTGTCCGTCTGTCCGTCCGCACCTTAGCTCAGAGACTCTTAGTACTACAAAGCTATAATTTGGCATGGATATACCCACAGAACAGATAAAGAGATTAGAAAGGAAATAGTTCCTGATTTGTACTAGAACGCGTGTCGCCGCTTGTCCCCCACCAGGGGCTGGTCGCTTCCATGGTAGACAAGATTTCAGTAAAAATTTGGAGAAAAGCGCCATCCGCTAGCGTCTGCGCAAACTATTTTGTACGTTTAATTTACATAGATAATAGATAGTGCTTTCATCAAAAAAGTTATTTCGATCAAATATTTTTAAATGGGAATTTAAAAAATATTTAATTAGTTTTATTTTGGATGATGAGTATCAACAATTAATGATGTAAATAAATAATATAATTCAATGATCAGAAATGTTTTAGTGTTCTATAATTATATTTTTGTATGGCAATAATGATGCAAAATGACAATAGACAACAATGACAACATATGTATGACAACAATGCTTAAATTATTAATTATTAGTAAAATATTACCCTGGAAATTTTGAAAAAAAATGAACCAAAAAATAAAATAAAAGAAAAAATTAAAATGTTTTTGGATATTTTTGTGGATTATCCTTTCACATGCGAGATCCGCAAGAAAGAGTATTGGTATACAGTTGGTGCCGCTCAATTAATCGGATTTTATCTGGTAAAATCCAATACCGTGGTGAGGATGATGAAATTAAACTTTCAGCGCAAATATGTTTTAATTAACATAAACACAAATAAGTATGTGTGATTTTTATTTCATTCCAGGCTGCTTACTGTTGTACTTTCCAAATGTACATAATATTGTTCCGTAGCATGTTTATCTTTATTTCACATTGTACTACCTACGCAATGATAAATAATTATTTGCTACAGATCAATAACAAGTGTACATTTTGTAAAGTACTTTGTAGGCATGAACAAACATTCTAATGACCGGTTTTTTGATCCGTATTTAAATCAACCAATAGTTAATAATAACTATTGGTTGAGCTAACTACGTATCAAGAAACCGACCGTAAGTATAAATAGAATATCTGAGTATGTATATATAAATATACATATATACCTATATGCCGATTAACTTAGGAGGACGATACCAGGTGGCACTTCAAATGACATTTAGAAGGTTGCAGAAAGAATCCGGAGTGGGTTCTCTATTCCCAATCTGTAACTATACTCTATGTCCCCCACTCTGTAACTCCACTACAAGCAAGATACCAATACGTACGCGCATTACGCACACAAATAAACCACACACATTTAGATCGCGAGTTTGCTATTGGTTCTCACATTAACGCAAACACTGCGCTTGACGTACACTCACACATGCGTAAAAGCAATTTATTTCTCATACACGTTACGGCTTGCATTAATCGATATTGATATCGATAAAATATACTACAATTTTGTTAAGTTTTGCAATATTTCACTTTAATTTGAATGGGATTTGGGTGGGTGAAAAAATTCACGGTATTAGTATCTATAACGAAGTAAAAAGGAAAACTATCACAGCTAAGTAGGCTTTTCAAGTTTACGAGTAATAGTCAAATATTCATGAAACAACAAAAAACCCTCTTCTTAGTCCTCATTATTGTGCAACTACGGAACCCCATAACTGCTCGTGTCCCGACACGCACTTGGGCGGTTTTTTTCTCATCTCACGATTATAACTTCTTTATTTCTACTTTGACAAAATTTTGGTTTGTTCCATTCGATATTGACAAATTTCGACAATTTTTTAGGCGAAGTTTTTTTCAGTTTGGATAACTTGGCGGAGCAATCGTAACCCATACTATTGAATCGACAGGAACTCTACGAGTAACGTCGAGTCGTGTCGTAATAATAACGTAAGATATAAAAGGCCTTGAAAGATCTTTAGAAATGTAGGCAGTCTAGCCATTTGTTTACTGTACCTAAGTAATTATTTACACTATATAAATGTCACGATACTAAACAGAGAAGTCAAATGTGTATCAAATTACTAAAGTCAATCAATCTGCCTAGCCTGTTCCAAAGTATGTTGGGGTCGGCTTTCAGTCTAACCGAATGCAGCTGAATACCAGTATTTTACATGGAGCGACTGCCTATCTGACATCCACAACCCGTTACTGGGTAACACTATACTCCTTGGTAAGACTGGTTGTCAGACTTTCGGGCTTCTGATGACCCGTAACGACTGTCAAAGATCCAAGAATGACAGCCGAGACTATGTGGTTTCCGAGGCACGGAGAGGTCTTGGTATGTAAAGATGGTCACCTATCCACGGACCGGACGTGTAGTTGTTATCACTTAGACACGAGCCCCTCTTTAAATCAAAAATTACCACAGTACGTTTTAGAATGGTAAGTACTAAATATAGCTCACGTAAGCTTTCGCAGTTTCGTAGGAATGACATTTGAGAGGATGACTGAAAAGCGACTAACAAAAGGTATTTACGAGTATTTACAAGGCTGATGTGTGTAAAAACGCCGGGAGGAGACGCCCTAGACTAGAAGGACATATATACCTAGTGAACTTATCGGTGATGCTCTTCAGAAAGGTCAAGTGCGTAGTACTCGCAACCGGCGTGCGTGTATGACCAGCACCCTAATTGCGTAACACACTATCGGTCGGTATTTGAATCATTTTGAAACAAATTCCTAATCCATTGCTTCATATATTCGAAAAATTTGTCTGCTCGACAACGTAAATAACGCAATGAATGTTGTTGAACTGTCAAAATGAAACCAACTCCGATTGATGTGTTACGCAATTAGGGTGCAGATAATATGAACGTAAACAAGTCAAAGGGAGTATGTAAGGATCGTAGCCGGTGGCGTTCTGTAGTTTTTTCCTACCCCCATGGGAGGAAGGCATGAGTTTATTTTTATTATTTATGATCTTTTTGGGTTGGCCTCCGTAAAACAAAACTTTATGATGTTTTTAGTGTTCTTTGATTCTTGAACATATTATATGACACTGATTTACTGACTGTTTGAAGTACAAAAATTGATGTGAAACATCTAAAGCGGCGGGTAAGACCGCCCCGTCGCCGGCCACGCCGCGCGCCGCACCGTGGCGACGCGTCTCCACGCTCTCGTAACTCTGTGATTCTTTGACATTACGAGCGCGTGATGCGCGAAATCATCCTTTCATGCATCTTTTTTATTTATTTATACAAAATAGTTCGATATTTCACATCTGCCAGGCGTCCCGCGACGGCTCAATTTTTTTTTAATATGAGATCCAACGATAGGCACACGCATATTATGTGCATCGATTTTTTTTTTCATTATTTAGATTTTGATGCCCTTACGCGCAAGGGTTAAGATCACTACACAAATAGCAAAACCGTATCGCTATTGGTGCGTAGATCACTTTCGCAGAAAATATCAAACTGCAATGTTCAATTTACATAAAAACATTACAATCCTTTTGGCTATTGCCGCAGTCGGATAAAACATATAGGCACTTTACATTTATTTTTTTACCATACTAAAACACAACAAAGACACAAAACACAGAAACACAGAAACCAACATGTTTACATTTTATACTTAACTAGCGACCCACCCCGCCTCGCACGGGTTCTGCGACTTGATAAAACATCGAGATTTCTTTACTAAATGTTAAGTTTAATATTATTGTATATTGCAGATAATTTTTCCGGAATAAATTCGCCAAATGATGGTGAAAACGGCGTCAAAATCCGTTGCGTTATTGCGTAGTTTAGAAGAACAACGCGGTCATACCTACAAACAGACACTAAAAGCGACTTTAATTTATAATGTGTAAAGATTGAACCAAACGCATTAAGGCGTCGTCCTAATATAAAGCGATTGTCGCGCGAATACGCGATCGTCGCGTTCATGTGTCACTTTTTGTTCGGAAAACCGGAAAGCGCCTTCTGTCAGCGCAACCACGCGTTCCGGTTCACGAAACAAAAAGTGTCATACGAACGCGACGATCGCGTATTCGCGCGACAATCGCTTTATTAGGACGCCACCGAGGCTCGACGCGATTCTGACAGAACAATGTCCATGAAATTTTCATAGAATTTTTCTGCGGGAGCTGTCAAAAAGATACCATAAGAACTTTTCTTATTATGATTCAACTAACGCCATACTAACCAAATTAAAAATAATAACGATAAAAATAATATTTACAAGAAAAATGAAAGCGGCCGGCCAAAATTGTCCCACGTGACGCTCCTTCCAGAATGTTGCCATTAAAATTTATTCAAATTTATATTTTTCTTTAATTAAATAAGACATGCCCGAAGTGCTGGAAACGTGACCGGGGGGCGCAAACCATTAGACGTTAGGTAAAGGTCACACTGCAAACAATTAGAGACTTTTAGCAGATCCCGCGACCTGACCAAAAAGATCGTTCGTGCGATTACGTGATCACGGACAGCCCTCCGCAAACTAACAGGCTCCCATTCAGCTCCTTACTTTGAATCATTACGCCGGAAAATTTCTCAGGATTTTTTTTATCGTGTTTTCAGTTACTACATTCCTTTATTTCAATGTAAAATTTACATTCTCTGTATGCAGCACTCCATTTATGTAAATGAAACAGCTGAAATAAAAAAACAGCAATGAATATTGAAATACTCTAACGAACAACGCGTGAAATCAGCTGTTCACTTTCTACCTAGCTACAGATTATATCGAACTCACCGCATATCTATTACCTACCCCTCCCAACCAATAACAGACGCTCCGATTTGTGCACAAAAACACAAACAAATAAGGTTTATTGGATTCCCATAACGTTTCTGAAATAATTTCATGTACCGATCATTTTAGTATTGTTATACTGAATTCACCCAATCAGTCTACGAAGAGCTGTCCTTTACTGTATACACGGTGATTTTTAAATCACTGTTCAGGACGTGAAAGTAGGTAATCCTAATTATCAGCAACTTTCATTATGAGACCAACTCTGAAATATCGACTAAATATCAGCTATTTCAAACAAAAATGCAATATTGACGCGATGAAAATGTATGAAATAGATGTATTTTTTTTTTTTTTTTGTTATTTCGTAGTTGGTCTCATAGTGAAAGTTTTTTATAATTATAAGGACTTTCACCTCCTGAAAGGTTAACAGTGAATTAAAAATCACCGTGTATAAGCGGGATCTCCGATAGATACCCACTCACAAAGGGACCGCGCCCCTACCACCTTCTAAAACGGGGGAGCGAAATAAAGTGCTTCAAAATAGCTCCGCAGATAAGTGTAAATATTCGGTGTCTTATTTAATTTTTCTAAACGTGAAAGCGCCATTTTTTCCACTAAGTGACTGAGTGAATCTCGGCCGCGCCTTTCTTTTTGTCCAACAAATTAGTTTTTAGATCGGAATGAGAATTTCGTGAAAAAACCGTTTGAGTTTTTCTCGGCTGTAAGGTATTTTTTTTAATTAATTAGTATTTTTTGATTTGATTGAAGATTTCCACTTATCTTGAAGGGTCGGCAGAGATCTTAAAGGGTTTGATTAATAAAATCTCTTGGTACGCACGGCTACAGATCAAGCTATATCTTCCAATATAACCTGATCTCGCATTGTATAGGATTTCCTTACAATGAAAGGTCAGTGTAAACTGGGAATTTATAGCTTGATGCGTAGCCGTACTTGGTACATTTTACTTGTTGCTAACCAGCCACAGTTTTCTTAACTAAAAATGGGGTCAAAAGCCTTCTTTTACAAGTATGTATCCTTCATTATTATAAATCCCTACTTAAGAAGCAAAAAATAAAAATATTTCAGAAAATACATCTCTTTTCAAACGTCGAACGTACACCAAGTGTTCGTAAGAGAAAACTTTATATAATATATATATACAACATCAGTTTTAGTATATGCGAAGCCCGAAACACGTGTCTAGTATTTTGATGTAAATAATCTATGTATCTAATCTACTAAAATAATGTTGTATAAACTTATATCATCCAATGGCGACTGCGGGCTTACAGTAGTTGTGACTTGTGAACCTATGGGTTTCGGTTGACATTCGAGCACACATTAACCTATGGGGTTCTGACGTTTAACAGTTCACAAAAAACAAGTAAAAATAAATAAAATTCCAGAAAGAGGTGTATTGTTGGTACGTGTTGCTGGTTGATGTAATTGTTCAGAAGAGTGCGTTCCTGTGGCTTCTTTAGGTAATTCAAGCACCTCGATTAGCATCATCAGCATAGAATGTTCCAGTTGCTGGGACACAGGCCTCATCTCTTCAAGAGGGTGGGCTGTAATCCACCAAGCGGGCCCATTGCAGGTTGGTAAATGTCACATGTCTTCGAAGTTTTTGTTGTAGGACATGCCGGTTTCCTCAAGAGTGATGAAATTATTTACACAAAGTAAAACGCCTTTCTGAATTCGAACCCACGACCTACAATTTAGGCTCGTCCCCTAACACATGGGACAAAAACAAATCTAGCTAAATGTGAGTGTACTCCTCTGCGACACATGAGACTTAAACATATCTAGCTAAATGTGAGTGTACTCCTCTGCGACACATGGGACTTAAACATATCTAGCTAAATGTGAGTGTACTCCTCTGCGACACATGGGACTTAAACATATCTAGCTAAATGTGAGTGTACTCCTCTGCGGCACATGGGACTTAAACATATCTAGCTAAATGTGAGTGTACTCCTCTGCGACACATGGGACTTAAACATATCTAGCTAAATGTGAGTGTACTCCTCAGCGAAACTCTTCGGAGATTACAGTTGTGATTTTAGTGTATTTTTTTTTAATTGCTCAATACAGCGTTGTATTAAGCAATTTAAAAAACAAAATTGCCTTATACAAGAAACCGGCTTCATGTAAATGGGGTTTTAGTAAAGTACCTACTTGCTTAATGTGCCTAGTCACTCAACCGCCCTGAAACTTTCAGGTCTACGCGAAGACTTGATACTGGCCATGTAAACATTGATTACTCTCTCGCGTCACTTTTTTGATCGTGGAACCTGATACTTGTAGTTCAATGACAAGTGTCAAGGTGTCAACTGGTATTCTTTCTTTCCAAACTCACGCAGTTTGACATTTTCTGATTATTCTCTCCTTGAGGCTCACCTGAACAGGCCAACCTGCGAATTTTCTCGGAAATATTCCACCATTTTATTCACGAAAATTAAAAGAAAACATAATATAGATGAACCAGATAGAACAGTTAATTTTTTCAACCAACACGAATTTCGGATACGATGCGGATATTATCCGCAATCGTTAAACTCCCATTTTATGTTGACCGATCTGTAAAGTTTTTATCGTTGGTCATAAAATTGGCGTAGTTTATACGTACTGGAAAGATAACATTGATCTGTATTATTATGTATAGCTCTTTTTATTAAAAATTGGTACTATAGATAAAATACAGCTATTCCCCGCGAGTTTGTTCGCATACAAATTTCAACACCCGTTTGACCCACGCAGGGGTTCGGATTAATTTATTTCTCAAAATAAACATACATAGTTCACTTCATTATGAGAAACTTCAATAGCTTCCCTTGTTATATTTTCAGTGGGTTTGAAAATAACTGCACAAATCAATTCGCACATACCTTTATCGACAACTACATGTAAAATTAATATCAAGATGTTAAATTTCTTCATCCCTAAACTTTCACGTTTCCAAAGATTACCGTTACATTTTCTACCTGCCGTGTGATTCTGTAAGACCTCATTCTAAACTTCGAATCTGAATCCGCTGTGGGTTTCTTGATTGGCATTCTAAAAACTCGGTTGATAATTTGAATTTACACTAGCGCTACCCTTGCGAGCGTGTCAGCGAGTTGAACTAAATTGACCGTAAGATTTTGACAGATAACGTATGAGGTGACGTAAGAAGTGGCATTCAGTAAGTAATTCCCCCGTCACTTCGACGCTCACTTCGAACTGGAACCCGATTCATAGTGTCAAATAAAAAGCATCTATTTTACGAGTGAGAGTAAATAGAAATGTGAGATGCGAGTTATTGTTTGAATTTTACAGAATCGACGTATTGATTGTATAATAATAGGTCTTTACCTATGAAATTGCCGTTTTGTACGAAAAAATTTAAACGAATTTTTTTCATTCATTTTTTATTTGTATTAATCGAAGTAATCACCCATGCAATCAATGCATCTTTGCCAACGCAGTGGCAGTTTATTGATGCCCTTCTTAAAGAAATCAGCTGGACGGGAGGCAACAAATTCTTCAAAGGCATTTTGTACTGCCTCTCGGGTATTGAATTTTTTTCCCGCCAAGAAGTTATCAAAATTCTGGAAAAAGTAGTAGTCTGTAGGCGCAAGGTCTGGTGAGTAGGGCGGATGACGGAGGGCTTCCAACCCCAGTTCTTGCAACTTGGAGACCGTCTGCTGTGCAGTATGAGGTCGCGCGTTGTCGTGCAGGAGCAGCGGAGACGAGCGATTGACCAATGCTGGTTGGAGATGTGCCAGCTTCTCCATCATTGTGTTCAGTTCTTCACAGTACACATCTGAAGTAATGCTCACCCCGTTTGGTAAGAAGCTGTGATGAATCACACCGGCGCTAGACCACCAAACAGTGACCATCACTTTTCTAGGGGTAAGTTTTCGTTTAGGGCATTGTTTAGGTGCTGAACCAGGATCCAACCAACTTGCTGAGCGCTTGCGGTTATCAAACAGAATCCATTTTTCATCGCAGGTAACAATGCGGTTCAAAATTTCTTCATTTGTGTGTCTGTTGAGCAGTGCAAGGCACGTCTCGACGCGTACTTCGCGCTGGCGATCATTGAGTTCGTGGGGCACCCATTTGTCAAGCTTTTTTACCTTGCCAATTTGACGCAAATGGACCAATATTGTTTTGACGCTAACGTCGAAAGCTGCTACTAATTCAGCCGTAGATTGTGTATCATCAGCTTCCACAATCGCCTTTAATTCGTCATTGTCGACCAAAGTCTTCGGACGACCGCGAGGTTCATTTTTCAGGTCAAAATTTCCAGAACGGAAGCGAGCAAACCAATAACAAGTGGTGCGTTGGTTTGTAGTGTTAGCCCGTAAACGTCGTTGATATTGCGTGCCGCTTGTGCCGCGTTGCTGCCACGACGGTACTCATATTCCATAATTACTCGAATTTTTAACGTATCCATATTGACGAAAATAATTGAAATGCGATGAAAATGTAACACTAATCAATAAACAAATGACTACTTTTGGAAAAAAAAATCCATGTTTTTAAAATAAAATTAATTTGAAATTAGAATTCTTATCCAAACAAAAATTATTTTGATTTGAAATGGCCAGTACTGCAGAACGGCAATTTCATAGGTAAAGACCTAATATTACTAGTGACCCACCCCTACTTCACACGGTTTATAAACCCCATCAAAATCCGTTGTGTATTTAAAGCCGGGTCTCCTGCGCTTCTTTTTGCGAAACTTCACACAAAAACATCGAGACAAAGAGGCGTGGCTAAAATATGTTTGAATACGTAGGAGACAGCTTGCCTAAGAAAACAAATGATTGTGTGTAAGATTTTTTGAGTAATGTTTTGCAAAAAGACGCGCAGGAGACCCGGCTTTAGAAGAACCACAGAACAGAAAAAGAGGTAAGAACAATGCGGTCACACACGAAAAGTGACGTTGTTTTATACCTACTACTTTTATATAGACCGATTTTTCAATAGTCAGATAACTTTTATCTGCGGAATATAAGTGAAAGTTTGATAAATTTTCTATAGTCTGTTTTTATTAACAAAAGAGTACCGAGTTAGTCTCTCGCACATTTCCGATATTGACAGGATGAGATGGGAGGGTCGGATGGTCGGGGTGGGGCCAACGCCTTTGTTTGTTTTGAAATTGTTGTTGTTCATATTGAATACTTCTCAAATTTACTGTACAGGAGACATGTCCGCCATGACTCACGCACAAACAATATCGTCTGGTTCACTTACTAAAACACGTGCGACGCGTAAGTAGTCGATGACTCAACTGAATGTAAGTACAGCGTTTGGTTTGTGTGGAACGGACTTTATGTTGATTACGTGGACCAGTCATTTACGGTACTCGTTTGTAAAAAAAACAGATTATAGGTATAAAAAAGCTGTCAAAGTGCAATGCGAATTTATTCTTCAGATAAGTTCTCTGACGATTGAAAAGTCGGCCCTAAGTGCACAAGCATTCGTTGACAATTACTTTGTGAAATGAAGCGTGAAACCGGATAAATTATGTAAAATGCAATACCGTAACTACAAAATTATTCTAGAAGTATGAAATAGTAGCTACTTTTCCGCATGCCAGTGGAGTGTGTTCAAACTTGTATCCCAGAGGTCCACACGTCTTGCCGGCACATCTTAGTTCAACATACTCGTAGTTCATGTTTTGAATACTTACTAGAGTTACTAGTTTAGCATAGTAAGGCTTTTATTGAGAAGGTTCTTGTGGATCACGTTTTAATTTATTCTGTTTGTAAAATATTTTTTCTGAACATCCCTTTAAGTAACCGCTCTCAAATGGATGTGGGCAGGACATTATTTGGCTAGACGTGATGATGGCAGGTGGTTGCCTAAAAACGGTAGAAGGAGCGTTGGTAGACCAATAGCCAGGTGGATGGGTTACAGAAGATGACTTGGAAGAGACTCGCACAGACCAGGGAAGTATGGCACCAAAGAGAGGAGGCCTGTACTTATCAGTGGGTGGAACAAAAGGCTGCCGATGCTGCTAATGATGATGATGATGCCCGTAACCTTCCTCCACTTTCATTGTAAAAGAAGATCATTTTATGCAGTTTGCTCCATAAACATAAACGCAGGCGAATGCATTGACATTAAAAATAATCGATTAATAATACTTAAATTTTCATCTATGTTTACTAATACCGTAAAGAGGTAAAATTTGTTTGTTTGTAAGTTTGTATATGTATGGGGTAACTACGAGGCGAGCGTGTTGCAAATTACGTATCTCACATTTTCATCTCCAGCCCGAATAAAAATTAATTCACGATGAAACACTTTGAAACTAAATTCATGGTTTTAGCTGCAATGTAGCATAGTGCAGACAGATAGGCCTCGGGGGACACAAGTTTGGGCTAACTTGGTACACCAGGCTAGGCTGTAAAACTATTATTACTATGTGTATAACTTTAGAGTGCAACATTGAAATATCTCGAATAAATATGGGGTTATATTTTTATGTCTATTGGCAAACAAGCCACCTGGTGAAAAATGGTGAACAGCATCTTTAATCACTAAGGAATTTCAGAAATATGTTTCCAACTTTATAAGATACTAGCACTTCGCCCGCGACTTCGTCTGCGGGGATATCGAACTTTCCCAAAAAGGCCATTCGTCCACCATCACGCCACGGCCACGTCAACTAGACGTCAACGGGCCGTCAACGAAAACGAGATGACGGCGCTGAAGTAGCGATACATACATTTACTATGGCCGAGTGACACGCCGTCATCGGGACGTCACTTTCGGTTCGAATAATCTTCTTTCTCGTTGACGTCCCGTTGACATTGCGTAGTGGACATCTATTGTGCGGCTAAAGCACATCGGTCGCGCCGCAACGCAATGCATTGCAAAAAGCCCCTTAAATGACCTTCGTAATTAATTTTATCAAAAGCAGCAGCGGCAATAAACTTCCTATAAAAGCACAGGAATCGTGAATATTTAATCCTTCAACTGAATCGCAGGTACAATTAAAGTCGAAAATACGAAAATGATACTTTTTGATAGTTAAGAAAAAGATGTTTTCTAGGTATATACAAGGTCCCATTAAAATAGATGAACAAACTTTTAGAAATAATTCAGACCACCAAAATAAGGATAATGATAAAAATAATAATAAGAAAAACGCATTAGATAAGTATTTTAAAGAAAAAAAATTAGCTAGCGAAAGTACACTAAAAAAATGTTGGTTACCCAATGCATAAACACATCCATGTCTTTGTTATCTCATCATTCTGATACCACAAATGTGCTGGCGGATGTGACCACGTCACCGCCCGCGCCCGCCGCATTTTTTTTATTACTTTAAAATAAAATAAAATCACTTCAAGGAGGATGCGCTGTGGCAGCCCGCTAAATTCAAATTTTCTTGCGTTTTAACCACTCACGCGTCCCGCTCCCCGCGCGACGTCATTAGCTTTGTTCGTAATGCCGATACAACCTCACGACTTTTGGCAAAAATAAACCGTACCTAACCACCTTTTCAAAGAACCTAGAACGCAAAGGGTGGGTCCACACACAAAATTACAAAAAATGCGCGCGCTGTCATTGTTCGTTCAGGCTCACTTTCGTGCACTCGGACAATCCTGGGTTTTCGTTCGGGCTCACTTTCGTGCAATTATCGATTCAGTGGTTATGCAATTTGCAGGTCTGAATCAGGTTGTATTTTGATCAAACATCTCTCTAAGTTAGATTTCGTGCAGATTCGTCGAACGAACGAAATCTACACGAATTCTAACTTATAGAGATGTACACTTCTGGACACATCTTTTGGCCCATCTTGTATTTTCAGTTTCGTTTGGTCCTAGCTAAAATTTTATATTAGGTCGAGCAAAAAGTTTTTATGTAGTTTTGAACCTGGCACATTCACAATTTCATTCAATAGTCTTTTTTTGAATTTCGAACACAGAATTTAAAGAAACAAAAGACAATTTGGAGCCTGTTTGTTGATATCAAACAATCGAATACTAAGAAAAGTTGGTTTTATTGGGTTACCTGGATTTAATTCTTGAAAAAGTGATTGATATCTTTGGTTTTGCAACAAACATTACTTATTCTTAACATTAAGGTGAGGTTCTATCAATAATCTATGGATACTTCACCTGAAGTGGCCGCCCAAGCTGTGGCACTTATTCAGGCCGGACACAGCCAAAGAAACGTGAGTGCTCAACTTAATTTAAGTCGATCTGCGGTCCGAAATGTTTATCGGAGGTACCTAGAGACTGGCGGCTTTGTTCGTCGCCAAGGAAGGCCACGATCTCGGGTCACAACTGAAAGGCAGGATCGATTCATCGTGACGACCAGCTTGAGAAATCGTCACCTTACCTCCATTGAGATACAAAACCAACTTCGCGACTTCCACGGAGTATCTGTGAGCGCTTGAACTGTTTGAGAAGGTTAAAAGAACGCGATATGGTACCACACAAGCCAGCTAATGGCCCCAAACTAACGCGAGCCCACCGAACAGCGCGCCTTCATTTCGCACGCAGTCATTTAAATTGGACACAGCAAGATTGGAGCCGTGTACTCTTTTCTGATGAGTCTAAAATTGTGTTACATGGCAATGATGGAAGGAAGAAGGTCTACCGACGTAAGGGAGAGCGTTTCGCACAATGCTGCTTTGAAGAGAGGGTTGCTTATGGCGGTGGCTCATGGACTGTCTGGGGCGGTATATCCGCGAGCGGCAAAACTCAACTTGAGGTTGTTACAGGACCACGGCTGCCAACATTAAATGCTGAAAGGTACATTCGTAAGTGCTTAGAACCTCACGTGATACCATACGCGGACTATGTGGGCCCAAATTTCCTTTTTATGCATGATAATGCAAGAGCCCATGCGGCCGGCATCGTCAGGGAATATCTTCGGGATGTGAACATCACAGTTATGGACTGGCCAGCCAGAAGCCCAGACATGAACCCCATTGAGCACATGTGGGACGAGCTAAAAAGACGTGTTAGGGCTCGTCAGCCAGTTGCCCAGACGATGCAGGAGTTGAAAACTGCCATAGAAGAGGAATGGGAGATGATCCCTCAAAATTTCATAGAGCGGTTGATAAACTCTATGCCTAATCGTATGAGAGCTGTGGTAGATGCCCATGGAGGCAACACGCGTTATTAAATTAAACCTTTATTTGATAAAACATGTTTTTTGTTCAAAAATCAATTGCCTTTAACAAGGCGCATATCCGACTTGTTAGGCGTAGCTCCATGTCGTATGGTATTCTGAATTCAAATTTAAAACAATACGATCGAAAAAGATGGTAAAATGTATCAGGTTTAAAACTGCATCAACAGTTTTTGTTCAATCTAGCAATCATATTTCGGTAGGGGCCATCGAAACCTAAACTCTAAGGTGGGCCAATAGATGTGTCCAGAAGTGTATTAATGATTTTCATGGTTAAAATTATATAAATACATTTGTTTTATTCCCGCGTATCATATTTTTATTAAGATACAACCTGTCACGGGCCTGCGAATTGCAAAGAACCCAAAAAAAAAATGAATTTCGCGGGCTACCACAGCGCATCCTCCTTAATCAGTGCTTTCTTTGCTTGGATATCTTTGGCTAGACGTACTGAATGAACGCTGTGTTAAAATTTGTAAAACTATTTTAACGGGACCTTATATATTATAAAGTAGATACCAACTTTCTATACCTTCTTAGCATTGCCAGCTTCTCAGCTTAATACATCAACTTAGTTCCAAAGTCGTTTCCCTACGGGTTAGATGTCAGCTCGTACCACAAGTAGTTAATTAACTTTATGAATAGATACTGCTAGAAGAACTTGAGCTGTACCTGTATCTTGGAAGTATACAGGGTCAATCTAAATTAACTAGCGAAACTCTGCAGACGTGTTGGGTGTCGATTTATAATCCTAGTCTTTTCCCAACTATGTTGGGGTCGGCTTCCAGTATAACCGGATGCAGCTGAATACCAGTATTTTACATGGAGTGACTGCCTATCTGACCTCCACAACCCAGTAACTGGGTAATACGATAAGACTAACTGTCAGACTTTCGGGTTTCGGATGACCCGTAATGACTGTCAAAACTCCACAAATGACAGCCGGGACCAACGGCTTAACGTGCTATCCGAGGCACGGAGGACTCTCGGTATGAAAAGATGGTCACCCATCCACTGACTAACCTCGGCAAGCGTAGCTTAACCTGATGGATCGACCCGTGCAGCTGTTATTACTTACCCACGAGTTCCTCTGCAGATGTGATGGGTATCGTTTTCTAATCACGACAAAATAAAAAACAAAAAAGTAAGTAGTATGGGCCAAAGTTCCGCATGATCACCTCAAAGGCGATAATTGCATAGCACGGCTCAAGACTCGATCGCACAATGTTCGTTTGTCACTAGCTGCGCTCTCACAGGAATATTTTCTTAAGTGATCATGCTTAAGTTTAAAAACTAAAACCCGACTACTGAAAAATCACGCTCTAAAAAGTATGAAACAATAAAATATTCTCATCTGAAATTAGAAAAAGATAATTAAAAATCCGGAATCACACGTAATCTGTTCGATTTATTTACATGACGTGAATTCACCCAATCAGTCTGCGGAGGGCTGTCCCTTACACCCTGTATACTGTATTGTTTTTTGAGTATCTTCACAATAAACAAAAGCAATAACATTAAAAACAAGCGCGATGTAATATCACAAACTGCAGCTGTTCCCCAACTTTCTCTAATTAACTGAGAACGTGACTCAACAATTACCCTGTATCTACAAATGTAACACATTTTTGTAGTATAAAGTTTGTTAATTTCGAACGTAGGTACTGCCACCCAGGGGGTTCTTGCAGAACTTCCGTGTTGCATGTGAATACGTGACTGGAATGCTACCGGCGACTGTACCATCGTACGGTTGCAACTTACTGCATTTACATTTCGAGCGGTACATGCCTAATGGTCTGGATGCAACTGTGCCAGTCCAGGTGAAATTTCCTTAAGGACGCTATTACAAGTGGGTAGTCAAATCATTACTTTTTTTAAACAAAAGTATGTTTAATAGATACAATGTATTGCATTCTTAAAATGTTTTGTGGTCGGATTGTTTATAGAGTGCAAGGTACGATTCTGAACTATAACTTGTTGTAATAGCGTCCTTAATGGTTGGAAAGAAAAAATATTTTTATTATGTGATATTTTGTGTGGGTAAAAGATGGATAATTTAAGCAAATTGTCACAAACGCTATTTAATATGATGATGACTGATATTAGAAATGGTGAATGTTATAACGAAAAATTTTGGACACGTATTTTTTCTTTTTTTGCATAATCAAAAGATTACGGCTATACATTGAGTTAAAATGTGGCATGACGTCACTCCTTGCTAGATTTTATACGTAGTTTGCTATATTATGTCTTTACCTATGAAATTGCCGTTTTGTATGAAAAAATTTAAACGAATTTTTTTCATGCATTTTTTATTTGTATTAATAGAAGTAATCACCCATGAAATCAATGCATCTTTGCCAACGCAGTGGCAGTTTATTGATGCCCTTCTTAAAGAAATCAGCTGGACGGGAGGCAACAAATTCTTCAAAGGCATTTTGTACTGCCTCTCGGGTATTGAATTTTTTTCCCGCCAAGAAGTTATCCAAATTCTGGAAAAAGTAGTAGTCTGTAGGCGCAAGGTCTGGTGAGTAGGGCGGATGACGGAGAGCTTCCAACCCCAGTTCTTGCAACTTGGAGACCGTCTGCTGTGCAGTATGAGGTCGCCCGTTGTCGTGCAGGAGCAGCGGAGACGAGCGATTGACCAATGCTGGTTGGAGATGTGCCAGCTTCTCCATCATTGTGTTCAGTTCTTCACAGTACACATCTGAAGTAATGCTCACCCCGTTTGGTAAGAAGCTGTGATGAATCACACCGGCGCTGGACCACCAAACAGTGACCATCACTTTTCTAGGGGTAAGCTTTCGTTTAGGGCATTGTTTAGGTGCTGAACCAGGATCCAACCAACTTGCTGAGCGCTGGCGGTTATCAAACAGAATCCATTTTTCATCGCAGGTAACAATGCGGTTCAAAATTCCTTCATTTGTGTGTCTGTTGAGCAGTGCAAGGCACGTCTCGACGCGTACTTCGCGCTGGCGATCATTGAGTTCGTGGGGCACCCATTTGTCAAGCTTTTTTACCTTGCCAATTTGACGCAAATGGACCAATATTGTTTTGACGCTAACGTCGAAAGCTGCTGCTAATTCAGCCGTAGATTGTGTATCATCAGCTTCCACAATCGCCTTTAATTCGTCATTGTCGACCAAAGTCTTCGGACGACCGCGAGGTTCATTTTTCAGGTCGAAATTTCCAGAACGGAAGCGAGCAAACCAATAACAAGTGGTGCGTTGGTTTGTAGTGTTAGCTCCGTAAACGTCGTTGATGTTGCGTGCCGCTTGTGCCGCGTTGCTGCCACGACGGTACTCATATTCCATAATTACTCGAATTTTTAACGTATCCATGATGACGAAAAAGATTGAAATGCGATGAAAATGTAACACTAATCAATAAACAAATGACTACATTTGGAAAAAAAAATCCATGTTTTAAAAGAAAATTAATTTGAAATTAGAATTCTTAGCCAAACAAAAATTATTTTGATTTGAAATGGCCAGTACTGCAGAACGGCAATTTCATAGGTAAAGACCTAATATTTATGACAAAGCGAGCCCCCACTCCCAAACTTTAATGCGTTTTATCCAAGTATTTTTTTTGACATATCTCGGGACCCTGGGGTCCCGGACCTTTGGAAGGCGTACGAGTGGCCGAAGCCAACTCGCAGAGGCCCCTTAGACAATTTTAAATTATGAGGAGGCACCAACCGACGATTATCCCTGTATGCACTATGCAAGTGCACCCAAGGACAACCCCCGATTGGTGCAGGACTATTGCAGAACATGGAAACAAAACATATTGGGCTACGGGTTTGGGTGGCTGTGGACTGGTTACTATGGAAACACTATGGTCCCTGCCTGACTAATGTTTTGTATACAATCAAGTATTTTTTATTATTAAGATATAGCAAAAAATACGTGGCAAATATATTTTTATTATCTGACAGACGGACTAAATAGTTTTTTTTTTACCCAAGCGTCATCCATATTGAAAATCTTTAGGTAGAATGGAGTGCTCTTTTATATGATACACAAACATATAATAATTAGTACCTTAGTTCTTTTTAAGGCATATCCAGTGCTGCGAAAAATGCAGAAACACTCGGTGGTTCGGTAACCATTACTGTGCATTCAAGTTTCAAACATCGAAAATATTTTTTTTTTTCGTTATATTTCCAGCAGTATCACTGTTATTAATTAAGCTTTATCACTATAATGAAAATATAATAAATAAAAATTGCTCATCGGGTCGTTCATTAGTGATAATGCCAAAAAAACTTTTTATTTTTTTCCGGAAATAGGTAAGCTTCTTTCCATCTACATAATTAATTATTCATTAATAATCTGGCGCCTAGGGTAAGCCTGATACGAAGAGCGGACTCCAACGGTAATAACACAAAGTATTCATTAACAAACGACTCAGAAAGTTAAAAGAAATCACCTCAAACACAAACTGAATAAAAATTGTATTCATGAGCCAACCCCCGACTTCTTTTTAATGTGTCAAAAATGATAGCATCAATGAATACTTAACTTAATTCGTTTGGGCTCCTCACAGAGGGAATAGGTACAATTATTGGCAGTCATTATGCAGAAAAAAGTCCCCTCAGCAAACAGTGGGGCGGGACAAAGAAAACATCTTTGAAAACTTGGAGGACAAAATATGTATGGAGTCCGCATTTTTTTAGGCTAAACAAACTTTGTTTCGGCTAAAGAATGGCCGAATTATATAAAGTATTGCTTTCGTGTCCTTTGTGGGTTTCGTGTAAGCAGGAATTTATTAGTGTGATTAATCTTTAATACTTTGTCTGTTTTTCTTTTATGGGTTTTGTCTTGAAATTCCTCTTACCTGTAGTTAATTATGTCCCAGATTTAATCAATGGTAACACTTTGTTCTTGAGCTGACCTAGCGTAGTACGGAGTTTCAATAGAGCAAGAGGTCAACTTAAACTGTTTTGTTACCTCTGACGCGCGGCCTAATGTATGAAGTAATTCGATTATGTCAACATCTACGATGTATCAGAAAGGTGTGGTCTAATTTAAGGGTGTGGTACAAACCATCAAACTGAACAACTTTCTCCATGGGACCAACATCGTAATCGAGAAAAAATTATCAGCTGTCCCGTACAAAGCTTCAATTCCTGCTAAACCTGAATGTATGGGACGGCTGATATTTTTTTCTCAACGACCTTTTACCAGATGGAATAGATGCCATAGAACAATAACTTCACGAATGAGTCTTTTGCATAGAGTGATCCTAATTTTGGTTTTGGTTTATCTTATTATAATTTTTATGATTACTGGCCACTAGCCCTACCAGCGTTATGAAGGAATGTCGCGATTGCGGCAGCACGTTCTATACTTTACCACAGAAACTGCTAGGTAATAGGTTTCTCTAGACATGTGTGTTTAATATTATGGTAGGTATGACCCGCAGTATCACCATTTGCTGTTTATGTAGCGGTTCACTTAGCTAAGTCTAGAGTGCTAGACTAGATCTATGAAATGTTAGTAGCTCCCTAATATTAGTAATGGTTACATGACTTGGAGTTATAAATCATGAAGTGGGCAGCCGTCATCTTGTAGTGTTATATCATACCTATAATTCACGCTAGATTTATATAAATAGACTAACCCACCTTGTTCCCCTGACCCACCCCGTTGCAATGCATCGCCAGCCCGCGCTATTACTTCGTTTTCGCTAAGCGTTCTTTCTGATTGTTTTTTTTTAATTTTTGCTCGGCTCCCAAGGGTCGTAGCGTGATTTTAAATAACCTATAGCCTTCCTCAAACATTGGGCTATCAAATGCAAAAATAATTTTTCAAATCCGATTGGTAGTTTCAGAGATTACCGTGTTCAAACTAACAAACAAAAAAACAAACTCGGCAACTGTATTATTAGTATGGATATCGATAAATAGTAAATAAGGGTTAGTTTAAACAAACTAAATTTCCAATAGGGAATTGTGGACGAGGCATTTTAGGACTTTTTGAACCGGCTTCCGTTATGGTAGCCCGCAACATTCAAATTTTCTTACGTTTTTTGCAATTTGCAGGTCAGTGGTGCCGATTCTCTTGTGAACGCACTAAACTAAAATTAGAGAATCGCTATCTTTTACTAACAGGCAGCGCGAGAAAAGGACGGCTATAGCTATGAACTAAGTTGGAGATGTCAAACTAGTTCACGCCTTGCGCTTCATCGTGTTTTTTAGTCGACATGTTTTTACGTGTCGTCTAAATGTCTATGAAAAAATTAGTTCTAACTAATTTGACAGCTCTAATTTACTTTTGTCCCTTTCTTGTCATAATAGAGAGAAAAAGTTAGCAATAGCCTAAATTAAGTTTAGTTTGTGCACAACAGAATCGCCACCAGTGTCAGATTTTATGTCGATTAAAATATGATTCGCACCCGTAACTAATATGTCTTTAAAGAATTATAATCATTACAACCAGTAATACAACTCTTATGAGTTGTTAACTTATGTTAAAATTGACCTCAAATCTCATGATTTCATGAAAAAGTCATTCAATAGGGTAATACGAACTTAGAGAGTTGTATTGCTGATTCTAATGATTATAATTCTGTAAAGCTATATTAGTTACGGGCGCGAATTATATTTGAATCAACATACAATTCGACACTGACCTGCAAATTGCAAAAAACGTAAGAAAATTTGAATTTCGCGGGCTACCCTGGCGCTGCTCTGCACATGGCATGCGTATTAAGTATATTTTTAACACTTGCATGGCCACCTCTGTTTTCAGGGTGCTGCATACGTGTATTCAGTACACGATTCTAGACCCCTGAATGGCATGCAATGGAAGATGTATAAATGAAATTACTACGGTTGATCTATTGATTTATTTTTATTTTTCTAGGAGCCCGTTACATTGTTTTTTTAAGGTTTTTGACAGAGGAGCTCGTGGCTAAGTAATAACAGCCGCACGGGTCGATCCATCAGGTTAAGCTACGCTTGCCGGGGTTGGTCCGTGGATGGGTGACCATCTTTACATACCGAGACTCCTCCGTGCCTCGGATAGCACGTTAAGCCGGTGGTCCCGGCTGTCATTCGTGGATCTTTGGCAGTCGTTACGGGTCGTCAGCCGAAAGTCTGACAATCAGTCTTACCAAGGGGGCGGGGGTCTTAGGTCAAATACGCAGTCGCTCCATGTAAAATAATTGTATTCAACTGCATCCGGTTAGACTGGAAGCCGACCCCAACATAGTTGGGAAAAGGCTAGGCAGATTGATTGGTTTTTGACAGAGAGCCGGCTCTCTGTCAAAAACCAATCAATCTGCCTAGCCTTTTAACACGGAAAAATATGGTATGGAGTTGCCACATCAAATATAAAAAAATACCATACTTGAAAATTTATGTTTTATACACCCCCCTGCGTTGAAACATTTCGTCTGGTTAAAAAAGAATCTGCTGTTTCCTACAAAAGTGCAATACCTACGCGGTCAAAACGTAAGTATGGCACAGCAAATTTTTTTTTAAATTATCTACGAAAAGTTTTAACGCCCCAGAAACATGTACTGAATACGTGGTTTTAATTAATGTAAAAATCCTAATCACCACTATACATTAGTATATGCGAAACCCGAAACACGTGTCTAGTATTTTTATGTAAAGAATCTATGTACAAAATTTCAAAACTGTATCATGAAAAATCACAAAGTTATAAGCTTGTTATGTTACCTAGTTGTCGTACAAAAACATGATCACCACGCGGCGCCCGCTGTGTGCCCGTGTCTAGTGTCGCTATGACCTGCCGTGAATTGTATTCGTCGCTCGGTGTCCATATTGTAACCTTTTTTAATGATTTTTGGGGCAAATCCACGGCATAAAAATTATTGGAATCGATTCAGTTATTTATTCTGAACAAACAATATTCAGGTTTCGCATATACTAAAAATAATGTTGTATAGCGATAAACATGCAGGATGTGTCAGCGGCACTGAAAGTATCAAACAAAAGACTCTTATTTTAGATTAAACTTTTTTTCCTGTGGTATTATTAAAACATACTATTTTGCTTGTTGGTAACACAGTTTAAGGCGCTGTTA
Organism: Cosmia pyralina; assembly: GCA_946251885.1. Lineage (NCBI taxonomy): Eukaryota > Metazoa > Arthropoda > Insecta > Lepidoptera > Noctuidae > Cosmia > Cosmia pyralina. The sequence goes on from OX276357.1 coordinate 22,402,145, forward strand.
CGTTCCCGTTACGATTCAGTTGCGATTTGGTTTCCAGTTTGCTTATGAAATAGTAGAATGACTTATTGGTAATTATCGAACGGCGATCGAAATGGAACTGTTGTTAAAACACAATTGAAAGTGTAACGTTGCAAATTAGTAGAATCGGCCCCGCAAGTGATCTCAATGACTTGACCACTCAACACACTCACAATTTGGTTAAAAGTAGTTTATATGCACTCCTTATCGACTATACAACCAAAACTCCATACGCAGGGAGATTAGATGGCGTATCCAAAGACATTCGTAGATCCAATGCGAAAGCACTTAAACCGCCATTACAGTGGGGCATTAGGTAGCAAGTTTGGTCCCAAATTTACCCGTTTCATTAACTACCTAATGATTTCCGATAGCCTCGCTACTAGTCGTTATGTTCTGACAAAAGATGGGGCGTGTCTTTCTATATTTACAAGAAACTTATTAGGTAGTTATTAGTACCGCAGCTCGCAGTGCGATTTTGACGACTCTGTTGTTTCAGTGGCTAGGTAGGCGATTAGAAAAGTCGCATTCTCGCACGAAAATAATGTTTTTTTTTTTTGAATTAATATATTATAATAATTTGGATAGACTAGAGCAATATTGATCTAGTCCGATCTGCTGATCAATCAATCTGCCGAGCCTTTTTCCAACTAATGTTGGGGTCGGCTTCCAGTCTAACCGGATGAATACCAGTATTTTACATGGAGTGACTGCCTATCTGACCTCCACAACCCAGTAACTGGGTATTAGGATACCCCTTGGTAAGACTGGTTGTCAGACTTTCGGACTTCTGACGACCCGTAACGACTGCTGGGACCAACGGCTTAACGTGCTTTCCGAGGTACGGAGGAGTCTCGGTATGTAAATATGGTCACCTATCCACAAACCAACCGTGACAAGCGTAGCTTAACCTGATGGATCGACCCGTGCGGCTGTTATTACTTAGCCACAGGCTCCTTTCTGTTGATATATCTCTTAATTATATATTCATCATCATTCATAGCCATTTTCGTACCATTATTAATAATTAGGTATTAATTTATTCTGTAGTATTATCAAAAATAAATTTATACATTTTAAATGATGCAAACATAAGTTTATTGGAAGAAACCCATTGCAGAACTTTTTATGCCGAACTTCCCAGTTTAATTTGTTATACATATAACATCCCTATGCATAGGAGGCACTAAAAATAAAAAGAGGCCGGTAGAAAACTTTTGTCTAATAGGATAAGGAAGAAATTTACACCACTACAACTTACACACCCACCCACACTCCCACACTACACTTTGATATGCTTAGATGGTGCTAGCATGTCATCGTGTTTGTTTCTGATGCATATAAAGTGTAGCTACTAAATTGTAACTCCGTAATTGATGGCTGAAGGTAATATTAGTTTATTTATTTTATGTAAAATTGTTAAAGAGCTGTGGATTTTGTAATAAATAAACTATCCAAAGGTTCAAACCCCGTTCGTGTAAACACAAGTCTTGAATCTTAGTCTAAAGCTAGAACCTAGTCATAAGCGAGAAATCTGCTCTTCCTGTCCACCCAGTGGCAGTTAGGTTAGGTCAGCGTGATATATATAGCATATAGCAGATTTAAATTTGTTCCTTATTATCTATTTCTATACTTTGACACATACGAAACACACACACACTTCCACACATCCACGCAAACCACACACACCCACCCATACACCCACACCACACACACTCATTTGTCAATGAACTGTAAGAGGAAGGCGCCTGTGTCTGTAACACAGTTTATACTAGCACAGACACAGACGTTCACTCTGTCTCAAATAATTATATGAAGGCGTTTGTTATTATGTTTTGATTGAGATGGACGATTTGTATTTGGCTTTTTGATAAAATAAATATTATATTATATTACAATATTATTTTATTATAGCATATATAGCATATAACGTGATGCTACAAATCAAATCAAAATATTTATTTGCTGGAATATGGTACATGGTTTGCTGTTTGTCTAATTCTTTTCAAGACACATTAACGATCTATTTTGACAAAAATTTTATCTGCGTGTTTTCCAATTTCAATGTTTACCGACCGTTATACCCAAAAATACACAATTATCGGCAGTGGTCAAGTGAGAATCTTTATAATGTTAAAATTTTGTTTTGTTTAGAAAAATTTGTTGAGTTATATTTAAGGAGATTTTATTTTTAATTTTAATTTTTGTATGTTTAATTTCTTTTTTTTATTTTAGGTACATAGTTTTTAATCTGTGGAAGCTTATAAATGGCAATTTTAAGCGATATTGTACATAATTTACCCCTAAAGATATTAGACTGTAAGCTTTCCGAAAATAAAATAAGATAAAATAATGAATGTCTAGTTTATTTATATTTGCATTGTATATCTGAAATTGTATTAAGTTTGTTTTAGTCATATTTATTTTTAACCGACTTCAAAAAGGAGGAGGTTCTCAATTCGTCGAAACCTTTTTTTTTTTTTTGTTATTTGTTTTTTTTTATGTATGTTCCCCGATTACTCGAAGATGGCTGGACCAATTTGGATTTTTTTTTTTGTTTTGTTCGAGAGTGTATACATCACAGTTGGTCCCATATAAAATTGATTAACTTTGCTTGGGTAGTTTTTGAGTTAGCTTCAATAATACGTATTTTTTCCCCACTTTTATATGGATGATGTTCTAGTTTGTTTTGCAGGTAGTGGTATTTGAATTTGTGTGGGGTAGGTACACAACTAAAAAGTGAAAAATAAAAACTTTTTTACAAAAAAATACAACCGACTTCCAAAAACAACACTACAAAGTGAAAAATAACTTTAATTTCGGAAGTCGGTGGCAAAAAACGAAAATACATTTAACTAGACACCGACTTCCGAAATTAAAGTTATTTTTCACTTTGTAGTGTTGTTTTTGGAAGTCGGCTGTATTTTTTTGTAAAAAAATTTTTAAAGTTATTTTTTTCTAGCCAATCGATTGCATTATCCAGAGCTTGAACGATTTCTTTTTCTAAATGTTTGATATTGTAGCTCTCAATAATTATTGTAGTGTCATCAGTATTGTATTGTATTGTAGTATGCAATCTTTACTTAACACCTCTGGAATGTCGTTGATGTAAACTAAAAAGAGTACGTCATGTTATTGTATGTTCCCTTGCCCTAAAATTCAGGACCGAGTTATGCCGGAGAGAATTGAATTAAGATTGTGGCTATGAAAGGGGCGATATCAGCAAATTTCTAGTTCTACTTGGAACTAAAACTGTAGAGGCGCTCGTGGCTATGTAATAATAGTTAATCGGCTTGATCGAAGGTTAAGCAACGCTTACGAATCATCCATTACGCATCGAGACACATCCGTGCCTCGGAAAGCACGCTAAGCCGTTGATCCCGGCTGACATTTGTTGATCTTTGACAGGCGTTACGGGTAGTCGGAAGCCTGAAATTCTGACAAGCTGTCTTACCAAGGGGTGTCATATTATCCAGTAACTGGGTTATGGAGGTCAAATAAGCAATCAATCAATCTGCCTAGCCTTTTCCCAACTATGTTGGGGTCGGCTTCCAGTCTAACCGGATGCAGCTGAATATCATTATTTTACATGGAGCGACTGCCTATCTGACCTCCACAACCCAGTGACTGAGTAATACGATACCCCTTGGTAAGACTGATTGTCAGACTTTCGGGCTTCTGACGACCCGTAACGACTGTCAAAGATCCACGAATGATAGCCGAGACCAACGGCTTAACGTGCTTTTCGAGGCACGGAGGTGTCTCGGTATGTAAAGATGGTCACCCATCCACGGACCAACGCCGGCAAGCGTAGCTTAACCTAAGGTCAAATAAGCAATCGCTGCATGTAAAATACTGGTATTCAGCTGCATCCGGTTAGACTGGAAGTCGACCCCAACATAGTTGGGAAAAAGCTAGGCAGATTGATTGACTAACCCCCTTATTCATAAAAAAAAAAGGTTCCGACGAATTGAGAACCTCCTCCTTTTTGAAGTTGGTCAAAAAACCTAAAACGCTCTTTATACCTATTTCAGTTATAGAAGTGTTTTATTTTCTTCTTTCAAACTCTAACCTCTATAACTAAAATAGTTTTATAGAGCGTATTAGTTTTTAGTAATAAAGGGGTAAGTATTTAAAGTTTAGTGTTAAACAGTGCCATCGTGCGGCAGTGATCCTGGCTGCAAAATTAAGGTACTTAGGTGAAGGTTTCCCCATCACGTAAACAAAAAAAAAAAAAACAAAAAAAAATGTCATCGCAAATTCGCAACGGAACTTGTGTATGATACAGTTTCAATCAACTTCATTTGACAGTCGGAAGTGAGTTAAAATTCGATCACAAGATTTAATTGTCGAACAGCAGTGCATGTAATAAATACAAGTAATTGAATAGGAATACCCGCTACTCTCATAGCCAAACACGACACACAAAACGCTTAACCCCGTGAAATCAATGTTGAAATTGTTTTAGCCAAGCTTTATAATTAATTAAATATAAATAAAGACAAACACCATGCCGTTTAAAGCTCTTTTGTGAACGTTCCGGTTACAAATAAGTTTAAAAGCCTTCCATTTTAAAGTTGTATTATTGGTCGTTATTAAGCGCCTGGTTTAGAAACTTTTTTAAGCCGGAGAAGTTACGCGTTTTAGTCACATGCGTGGGTGTCCACCCACATTTTGCAAGTTATGTTTTTAAGTTTTGTTTGCCAGTTGTGCTTTTGCCATCACATAATACAAATGATCAGCCTATAACGTTCCCACTGCTGGGACATAGGCGTTCTCTCTGTGAGTGGGAGCAGGCTATAATCAACCACGCGGGCCTAGTGCGGGTTGGGGACGTTATACAGGGTTAGTTTTCAATGACCAGCCACATTTTCACAGGGTGTTTTACCCATGATTATGAACAACTATCACTATGGGACCAACTTTGAAATCACGAAAAAAAATCTGTTGTTTCATACATTTTGGTCGAGTAGGTATTGAACTTTTGTATGAAACAGCTGTTTTTTTTTTCGTGATTTTAAAGTTGGTCCCATAGTAAAAGTTGTTCATATTCACGGGTAGAACGCCCTGTGAAAATTTGGCTGGTCATTGAAAACTAACCCTGTTTAGGTCTTCAAATTGTAAACGCTTAAATCAACAGTCATATGCCCTTTATAAATTAAGTAAAATAGCAGATAAATCTGCTGTTCTTAGTGCGTATCATGGTTATGTCTCTTCCATTTTAAGGTACGGTCTTATGTTCTGGGGCAATTCAACCAACAAAAACCTAGCTTTTAAGGCGCAAAGGCGGTGTATCCGATCAATCGTGAACATTGATTCAACGGACTCCTGTGTTCCACATTTTAAGAAACTAAAAATACTACCACTTCCCTGTATTTTATTTACGAATGTGCCATTTTCGCAAAATTAAATATTCACCGTTTCAAATTTAGTAATAGAGCCAGACATAAAGACAAAATGTCACGTGAACCCCACAAAACTGCTCTTTTCCACAAAAGTGTTTTTTATCTAATACCTGACATATATAATAAATTGCCAAAGACAATTAGAGATTTAGATTTGCATAATTATAAAAAGAAATTATTTCAGTTGCTGTTAGATAAATGTATATGTAAATATATATGTAAATACTTTAATATATATATATATATATATATATATATATATACATATATATATATATATATATATATATATATATATATATATATATATATATATATATATATATATATATATATATATATGTAAATACTTTAAAAGATTATCTCGATGATGTTATTTAATTTTAATTGTTCCCCTGATAAGTTTCTTAATTTGTATTATTAATTAATTCTAACTGAATTTATAATTTATGTCTCGTTATTTTAATTGTTGCCTTGACATGTAAAAATATTCGTTAATTCTAAAGTGCTGCATATTTAAATATTTAAATTGTTATTATTTTAATTTTCTATTTGATTGTGCTGTTAAAATGTTACCTACTTTAAAATTATTGTATGCCATTATGGCGGGTCATAGCTGTGTACAATTTCAGAAACGTAACAACTTATTGCTTACCTATGTACCACAATAAAGAATATTTGTATTTGTATTTGTAAAATTTTTGGTTCTAGGACATGCTGGTTTCCTCACGATGTTTTTCTTCACCGTTTTGAGAGCTGTGGTGTTGAAATAAATTATACAAAGTAATGTGCCTGTCTGGGTTCGAAGCCACGACCCACGACGCGTAAGTCAGGGCCATTACCTCCGTGCCACCACTGCTCTCTCTTTTGCCACTAACCGAGCACTAATCCACACTCCAGGCTGCTGCTGAGAAATTCCTCATAGACAAACCCTATAACACATTGGCCGACCAATTGAACAATTGAACCTACATAATGCCTAAAAATAATCTTCAGGAGAAGCTGATCTCTCATTGTACGGAGATCCTATATAAGGCGAGATCAACTTATACTGGAAATGTATAGCTTGATATGTTTTAAGAACTGTAAATCAGCACGTTGTATATCATCAACGTTACCACAATAATAATAATAATTACAGCTTAAAAAACGATCGAAATTTTCGATCGGATATCACTCTAATCGAAACAAAATAAAAGATGTAAAGAAAATAAAAAAAATGTCCCACAGTAGGTGCACCATGTCATTAAATGACGAAGGATAACAATTTTTTTATTTGTTTTATTATTTATGCACAGTAAAAATATATAGAGATATGACATAATGAAAAAAAAATGTATTAAAGAATAGTAAAGTTATGTATAAGACACGTAATTTATTTTGATCTTTTACCAAGTAGCTGGATAATTTATCTCCAAATTCAATCAAAAATACAGTCATCATCTGCCCGGCCTTTTCCCAACTATATTGGGGTTGGCTTCCAATCTAACCGGATGCAGCTGAATACCAGTATTTTACATGGACCGACTACACCTATCTGACCTCCACAACCTAGTCGACACGTCAATCTTTTTTATTTTTATTTTATCGTGTTTACATACCCATTACGTCTGCGGAGTTACGCTAGCAAATTTATTTTTACCCTGTATATCAGGTGTCACGAACGCATTCTCTCATTGGAAGGCGTTTAAAATTAGAATATTTTGAGCCATTGTGCGCTTTTTAATTTATTTATTTACATACACATACGATATCATTATAGCGTCCCAATTCGGTAGTGCAGTTAATTAACAATTAATGAAATAATTTACAACAAAATTATAAAGCCGTGTCTCTTGCGCGTGTTTTCTTGAAACATTATACATAAAAGTCGAAAAAAAGAGGCGTGGCCTTACACATTTGTGTATGCAACGCGATGTTTTTGTTTTCAGAGTTGCATGGAAAACATTCCCCGTGCGGGGAAGAGGAGAAGGGTTTGTTTCATTTTCAACTGACAGCTGCACGTCTTCCTCGTCGGAACTCATTACGACATCTACACAAAATATGTAACTAAAAGTATTTGAAAACGGAGGAAAATAAATGCTTATGTGTAATGTTTCGCAAAAAGACGCGCAGGAGACACGGCTTAATACGGCCTTGCAAACTCGCTCAGTGAACATGAGAAGAGATATTCTGTCGGCAACCAAAAGTGCACGCATTGTTCGCGTGAACTTGGTGAACACGAACATTGATCACGGAACTTTTGAGGAAACTCAGGACTCTTTTGAACATTTAAAGTGGTTGTTGTTCGTGTTCACCATGTTTTTGTTCGTTCGTGCGTACATGGCCTCAGGGGGACGTTGTAACAGTTAGTTCGACCGCACGGCTCCACGAACAAGTTAGGCCGTCGTTGGCGCTGCATGTACCCATCTCGCACACAAGCCTATCCCCTGTAGCACACCCGGATAACACTCCAAGGATATACGTCGCAAGTGCTAGATCCTTGCTTGTTTCCAACTTGTTGTATCCCAACATGCCTAACACAAACAAGGTTAGATACATTAAGGGGTAAAATGAATATACTCCATACCGCCTTAGGTATATGTATCTCGTAAATTATTTCTGTATGCGCTCCAACATGAGACTACATTTAGTCTCATGTGGAGCCCAAATTGCCGCATTACCCTCCAACTGACTCCTTATTAGAGCGTCATACAATGCCGTAATGGCTTTAATATTTGTGAAAGCTGCCGCTCTGTGAAGCACAAATCCCAGTTGCTTGTGTGCATTTTTACATACATTGATAATATACTCCCGGAATCTCCATTGAGTATCCATACGAACACCAAGTTCTCACTTTTTTTTTTGTATAAGTCATCTCGTAGTTGACCTTGAGAGGCCGAGACTACTCAACCGACAATCCTGCGGGTGGCTTACCTAGGTAGCCAGGGCATAAAAATAACTTTAAAAAACTCCTGTGGGGTACGAACCTCGGCTTAGGGCGTCGCTGGGGGGAGGACAGCAAGGAGGGACAGGCTGGATCATAACTGGACCAAGGTTTCGCACTGCCTCCTTCCTTTTCATAGGCACGTGGTCCACTTTGTAGCTGTGGTGGAATGGTACTCTTGCACGACTGAATGTTAGAACTGACTAGATAACTTCTAACGTGACGAAATTATCGTGGACGTCCCCGTCATGGCATCACTATTACACAGGGAAGTAAAATGTATGGAAATTTAAATTTCCTTCCACGATAACATTATAACGTGTACGCATTTTTAACCGACTTCAAAAAGGAGGAGGTTCTCGGAACCTTTTTTTTTTATGTATGTATGTTCCCCGATCACTCGAAGATGGCTGGACCGATTTGGATTTTTTTTATTTTATTCGAGAGGGTATACATCAAAATTGGTCCCATATAAAATTGATGACTTTGCTTGGGTAGTTTTTGAGTTAGCTTCAATAATACGTATTTTTTTCCCACTTTTATATGGATGATGTTCTAGTTTGTTTTGCAGGTAGTGGTATTAGAATTTGTGTGGGGTAGGTACCACAACTAAAAAGTGAATAATAAAAGCTTTTTTACAAAAAAATACAACCGACTTCCAAAAACAACACTACAAAGTGAAAAATAACTTTAATATCGGAAGTCGGTGGCAAAAAACGAAAATACATTTAACCAGACACCGACTTATTAAATTAAAGTTATTTTTCACTTTGCAGTGTTGTTTTTGGAAGTCGGTTGTATTTTTTTTTTTGCATACATTGTACTGACGTGGACGGGGACGTCCACCCTGTTATCGTGGACGTCATTGGCAAAAGATTAAAATGTTGAACACCAACAAGAGAAGCGCTTCCTATAACACTAAATTCTATCTATTTTTTAAGACATAAAAGCGCTGTTTTTAATTTTAAATATTTACAGTCACCCTACACTATCGGCCCGCTTTTCTTAACGAGTCAAGTGTCGAAGTAAATCAAGTTTTCACGAAATTCTTATTACATTTCCCGAGCTTTTAGCGCCTCTACAAATTGCATTTGTGGAACATTTTCGTATTATTTCAATACATACAATACAATCTATATTATGTAGGTATTATGTATAAAGGTAGAGAGAGTCTGTCTGTCTGTCTGTCCGTCTGTCACAGCCAATTTGCTCCGAATCTAATGGACCGATTAAGTTGAAATTTGGTACACATATGAATTTCTGTGACCCAAACACGGATAGGTAAAGTAAATAAATTAAATTAATAAAAAATAAAAAAAAATAAAAAAAAATAAATACTTAAATAAAAAAAATAAAAAAAAAATTAAATTAAATTAATTAAATTAAATAAATGAATTTTGTATTTGGGGTCACCTTTGGGGGGCAAATAAGAAAATTTAAAAAAAAATTGCAAACTATACCGTGTTACATATCAAATGAAAGGACTTACTATGAGGGTCTCAAATATATTTTTTTTATAATTTTTAAATAAATTGTTTTAAAGCTATTTAAGAAAATAGACGAAAATTTACCATTCCCCCCTTATCTCCGAAACTACTGAGCTTAAAACTTTGAAAAAAAATACAAAAAATAGATCTTTACCTGTAGATTACAGGAAAACCTATAAGTAGTCTGTGGTCTTAAAATAACATGGTAAATCTCTCAATATTGTGAGTACAAACTTACATTTACAGTTAGAATGTACGGAATAACATGTTTCTCAACTACAATGTTAAGTTTGTTCTTGGAATAATTCATCCCAACTACGGAACCCTTCATTGTGCGTGGTCCGACACGCACTTGGCCGGTTTTTATTATTATTTATATCGTTATTTTGGAAAAAAATATATATTACAGTAATAAATTGGTCGTAACCATTTTTTTGGTAATGCCCTATTAACTAAATGATGTAAAATAGAAGAAGATAGCTTTGTTATCACAGTATTGCGTCTATAACACTCTCATGTAAAATCATGATTTTGTAGATAACCGTATATAGTACCTATACACTTTGCGGCCGTCAATTAGAAAGTTTTCTACTGTCTTTAGCATGGCGATTACAAAATCAATTTGTGTACACTACTACCCTAGACAGTCAGTCAGCAGTGTGATTTTGACAGTTGGGTTTGAAAACTTTCTTCTGAAATAGTCTACATAGAAAAGGACCTAGACAGATAGTTAAAAACGAAATACAAAATGACAGATTGTGGAAAAATTTCTTCGGTGCGGTATCAAAAATGGAGAAACGTAACGTCACTTTGTATAGAAAGAGATGTGTCTAATCTTCGTAGAGATAGAAGTGGCCATGCTACGCGTGCTGCGCGTCAATAAAATACACTGTTAGATTTTCAACTCTCGGCGCTAAGCAGTGCGTTGAAAATGCAGTGCGCGAAAAAAAATCGCTGGTACGACGTATTCCGTCGGGTCCGTTTGGTACAACGGACACAACTACCAGCCGGTTAGCCAGAGTAGGTGAACGGCAGGGTAAAAAAGAACGGTAGGCTAAAAAAAAAGGAAAACGAACTCCATTGTTACAGAGAAATGGTGTCTAAGGCATTGAAGTCCTTTAATTGCTACGAGTACAATAACGGACAGTCCTCTGTGCAGGGCCTGCATGGAGGCTGAGGAAACCGTTGCGCATGTGCTTTTTGAATGCACAGGCGTCACCCAGATTAGAACAGAAACTCTCGGAATATCCCGAACTTTCACAGATGTTCTTAACAAACCCGGAGATTTGATTAAATTCTGGAGGGAGGTGGGCTGGTTGGAATAAACCCCCGACGGCCGCCATGGCCCACGCACAATGCTCCACATGAAGGACTAAGTGCGGAAACCAAATCCATTAACATAGAACATAGAACATAGAATTACTACAATGAACCCTTACATAATATAAATATCCATCGATAGATTTTTTATTTGTCCTTGTTTTCTTGACTTGCTTCACTAGTTTTTTGTATTAAGAAAGGTTTTGTTAGGTAAATGGGGAAGTAGGTATGCACTTATTATAAGTAGGTATAGGTACCAGGTAGGTAGGTAGGTACTTGGTTTATCATAATGATGATTCATAAAAAATAAGCTGTATGAAAGATGATATGGCTAGAAAGGTGGAGTTACGGAGATGACGACTAATAGAGAAGTATGGAAAAAAAAAAACATGTTGCGCCGAACCTTAATAAATTGGGATAAAGACAAGAGAATGATTATGATTCATACAAACTATAGAAATTGCGTTTACTCGTATTAGGACAAAATTTTCATGAAACATGCTGAGACCTTAGGTGGCACACCAAAATAACAAAAGATATAGGTGCCTATAGGAGCAGTGGTGGCGCAGTAGTACCCCCGACTTACGAGCTATTGGTCGTCGGTTCGAACCTCCAAACCCTTACTTTTTGTAAATTTTTACTTAATTTCATCAACTGCTCTCAAAACGGTGAAGGAAAACATCGTGAGGAAACCGGCATGTCCTAGAACCAAAACTTTAAATACCTATATGTGACATCTACCAACCCGCAAAGGGCCCGCGTGGTAGATTAGAGCTCTTCCACCGAGAGGAAGCCTGTGTCCCAGCAGTGGAAACACTATACGCTGATTATGTTTATTGGGACGAAAAGACTGTTCAAAATGATCTAATCAAATATGAAAATGAAATATGATACAAGGAATCAAGGACTCAATGATACAAGGAATGTTTCAGAATGAAGACAGTACACGACAACTGTCATTCTGACAAGAGCTTTATCCAATTGAGATAAAGTTTAATTTTCTTAGTTGTTGGGATCATTTTGAACAGTCTGTTTGTCCCGATATTTTTGACGCTGACTGTACCTACATGCATTACATACCAGAAAAGGTAATAAATTCTACAAACAGACTCTTATGATATAGTAGTACATACTATACTAAAACTATGCACCACTACTAGCTTCATCTTTCTGACTGACCGACCCATTGACAATTCAAAAGTGCCTGTAATTGGTTTATTTGAAATAAATGCTTTGAGTTTGAGTACTACTAACTACTAACTATGCCATGTAGTACGTAGGCAGGTATCTTAAAGAAACATTGTCACTTCTGCCAATAAATTACCTACTCAAAGTCATCATTTTAAAATATTTATATTTTTAAGTGTAAACTATATTATCCGTTGTTGTAGGTAGGTTAATTCCACGACCCACGCAATACTGGGCGACGTGCTGATAAAACAACTTAACTGACAATCAGGGATTTCCCCGTGTCGGTGTTGCTAGCAATAAAACATAAATATCTTGCAGTGCTTTTTAATTTTGTAGAAATGTTAAATAAAAACAAATAATACGGGAAGATACTTTAATGTTTTTTGGTGTCAAATGGGGATAGGTATACATAAATATGAATAACATAACATAACATCACGCCTTGTTTACCCGAAGATTTAGGCAGAGGTGTGCCTTATAGTACCTACACCCACATTTCGCCAGTTCTGTTTAAGTCCAATGTAATGGGGCGCGGCTTATTGCCATCAACCGGGCACAAATCCAGACTCCGAGCTGCTACTGAGGAATTCCAGACAGAAAAACCCAGTAACACTTTGCACGACCTGGGAATCGAACCCAGGACCTCATGCTCAGCAGTAGCGCTTGCCACGAGTTCTGTATACCAATCAATCTGCCTAGCCTTTTCCCAACTATGTTGGGATCGGCTTCCAGTCTAACCGGATGCAGCTGAATACCATTATTTTACATGGAGCGACTGCCTATCTGACCTCCACAACCCATTAACTGGGTAATACGATACCCCTTGGTAAGACTGATTGTCAGACTTTCGGGCTTCTGACGACCCGTAACGACTGTCAAAGATCCACGAAAGACAGCCGGGACCAACGACTTAACGTGCTTTCCGAGGCACAGAGGAGTCTCGGTATGTAAACCCATCCACGGACCAACCCCGGCAAGCGTAGCTTAACCTGATGGATCGACCCGTGCGGCTGTTATTACTTAGCCACGAGCTCCTCTATTCTGTATACCAACTAGGCAAAAATTAATATTGTTGACGTATTGGATTTGTATGTGGGAATGGCAAGTAGGGATTAAGGCGAGTAGTATTGCTAAATATCGCCACCATTGAGAAAAAAAACATAAGTCTGGAGGTATGGAACATTTTGAAATATCCTATGTTCACATTTTTAGTCAGATGAGGTAGAATTTTTTGTATCAAAAAAATCAACACTAGTTGGCATTATTACTCGCCTTAAAACTAATAAGTAGGTAGGGTATCTACAATTAATAAAACAAATCTTATGGTTATTTTCATTATCTTAGACCATTTATTTACAAAAACCTTAAAAACCTATTAATTACATAATTTATTCACATATAAATATAGTTATTATCAATAATGAATAAAATATATTTTCGTAAACATTTTTTAAAGAGATCTAATTGTTGTAAATGAGACCAATAAACATTAAATTCAGGGTTTAAAAATACCCGTTACAAAATTTGATATATGATAACAAAATTAACAAAGTACTTAGCTACTACAATTAATTTATTCGCAAAATGTTTACAACCAATTTCAAAGAGAACTTTGGACAAAAACCTTTAAAAAAAAAAGTGAAATTAATCAAATTCATTCCTTATATTAATTTTAAATTGTTTATGACTTACATTATATTGGTGTGTATTTAAGGTGATTGGTAATTAGTGATCGATACTTAAACACTGGATTGTACGTACTCATGATAACAAACAACTTTTACTAAGGGAACAAACCGTAAATCACGGTTAGATTATGCGGCATAATTCATCAAAATGTAGAGAACAGCTGATTTTTTTTCGCTATTTCAGGTTTGGTCCCATAGTAAAAGTTGTTTGTTATCATGAGTACAATCATGTGTTTAAGTATCGGTCACTAATTACCAGTCACCCTATATACCTACCTCTTTAAAAATATATAGGTATACAACGTGTCGTTATGCATCCTCGTCAAATTTCAGGGTGTGATACAGAACATCAAACCGAACAATTTTCTCCATGGCACCAACATCGTTATGGCGAAAAAATTTTCAACTGTCCCATAGAAAACTTTATTGCCTACTCAAGGCAAATGTATGGCACGGCTGATTATTTTTTCGCGATTACGATGTTGGTGCCATGGAAAAAGTTGTTCGGTTTGATGGTCTAGTTTGACGAGGATGCAAAACGATACGTTGTATAAGTACTATGTAATGGATCTAAGTTTAGTGTAATCAGATTATTTCAGTAGCATTTATTCAAATAAAAGTTATAATACAAAAATGGTAATAGAAAAAGTAAATTTCTCATAAAATACTTAGTTAAAAATATTAAAGAAGGCATTATTTCTTAATAAACAAATAAATTATTTATTAAACAATGACGCTTTTCGGTTATAACAACATGACAAATTATATTTTGATGTTTAGACTCCTGGAACAACTTGAAGAAAATAAGGGCTGTGCAATAAAAAAATGGTAAAAGTTAAAACTCTGGACCTCTTATCTCTTTCATTCTTCACTTGTCAGAAAAAGCCAGGAATACATGTGCTAGTAACTTGCACGAAAATAGGTATGCAAGTAGCTTGCTTGCAATAATCAATCTGGCCATTTCCCAACTATTTCGGGGTTGGCATTCAGTGTAACCGGAAGCAGCGAATACCAGAATTTTACATGGAGCGACTGCCTATCTAACCTCCACAACCCAGTTACTGGGTAACATGATACCAATTGGTAAGGCTGGCTGTCAGGCTTTTGGAACCGACTATCAAAGATCTACGAATGACAGCCGGGATCAATTGTTCTAAATGGTGTCAAGTATCACCACCGGCTTTGCACCCGGCTTCTAAACACCCTGAGTAATGTGTGGTCACCCATCCACGATCCTACTGCGGCAAGTGTCGCATAACCTTCGATCGACCCGTGCGGCTGTTATCATTTAGCCATGAGCCCCTCTCCTTCTAATAGATGATAACATGTGTCACAATGGCATGCAAGCTACTTGAATTCAGGTAAACCAGAAAAGGCATGAGCTTCGGTTAGTCTTCGTGTTTCTTCGCATTAGCACGAACGTCGCGCCACAGAGACAAAGCTTCTGAGATTTATACTGCCGCACTTTGTATTAGTGCATCTATCATTGCGCGTTTGTAAGAAGTTTTCTCTCTGTCGGGTTACCTACTCCGGTCGCAGATCGTCATTTATTTTGAAAAGTTTTAAGGAATCGCTACTCGTGTAGCGGAACATCAGCGAAACATCATGCAGTTACGCGGCAGACTAGTGATAAAGCCCTTAATTTTTAATTTAGTAATAATGGGAATAAATAATTGGCAAGTACTCCCATGGTTGTAACAGCTCTATATTTAAATCTCATCATCGCGCTTTCATATTCCCGAAGATAGACGATGATGCCCGAAGCGCATAATTTTCTTTATCTATCGTTCTGTGCAAGTTGCTATCATGTACTATAGTAGGTATATGATAGCAACTTCACTATCATGTAGTGTGTGTGTGTGTGTGTCATGTGTTTTGCCAGGAATATATTCCTGGCAAAAATAAAGCAGTACTGTTAGTTTAGTCAGTCCGCTACAGAGTGCACTAGTTACTTTCCTTAATTATTGATGCAATACAACATTTACAAAGTAGAGTTTTCCATTGCACCGGGCAACTCACGAGTGCTGTAAGACATTCGGCTCCGAATAAACATCCTTGACTTATAGAATTTGTATAAAGTTAAGCAGACTAATATCAGCAATATTAAAGCTACGCACGTTTCTGTAAATACAGACTTTGAACCTTCATTATTTGACACCAATTTCTCATTACTAGGACTTGTGGGAAAAGACTCTGTCTGATAATGCAACAAAGAGAATTTATTTTCTAATTCATGCATAACGTTTTGCTTTTCATCGGCTATAGTTTTTTCCAATTGTTTTTTTATGTTATTTATATACGGAATTAAATCTACAGTAGTATTTGTAGTACTCGTAACTAATGGGACTGCAGTGGTGGTAGCAACGGCATTTTCATGTAATGAATTTAGGATCTTCTTAAGCAGCGTATTAGTATCGTTGTTTAAAGCTATAACTCTGGATGTTAAGTTGGCAAGATTTGATAGATTTTCTTCGTTGATAATGTTAGATTTTTCAATAACATTCGTGATATTTTCTAAATATTTATCATTACTGTTTTGTACGGTGTCCTTTTTACTCATGTTAAATAAAATGTTTCTCATATCCACAAGTATCTCGTTCTTTTCACTAACGTTATTAACGGTCACATTTGGTTCGAAAATTGGTCGTTCTTGGTCTTTATTACAAGTTACTCCGTCAATATTCTCACCATTATGCTCATCTATTTTAATTGCTGTTATTTCAAAAGGGATTCCTTGTTTCTTGAGTTTAACTAAAATGCGACACGATAAAGGATTATCGCCTATGCTCAACTTTGATAAACTGGTTCCTGCAAATTCTTCAGCGTTAATTTCGGCAATTTTGTTATGGTCTACTATTAACTGCGATAAACTTTTCACTTCATAAAATCTTTCACTTTGCAAATCTTTGATGTCATTAAATGACATATCGAGAGTGCTTAAATAAATTAAACCACGGAAAATTCCATAACCAATTGCCGATAAAGAATTATGAGAAATGTTTAAAGAAAGCAAAAGCTCGTTGTCTTTAAATGCTCCCGATTGAATGAAAGATATTTTGTTGAAACTTAAATCTAAATGGAGAAGTTTACTGATACCTGAGAAAGCTCCAATTTCTATTCGAGAAACGCTATTATTTCTTAAAACTAAATTTGTTATACGTGTTAACGCGCTGAGGTTCAGTAAACTAATGTTATGAAGACCTGCATCTGAAATTGCGACTTCAGAAATGGTTGAGTCCTCATTTTTTTCAAAACGAATATCAGTTTTGATACCGGATAAGTTCAGAGTATGTAAATTTTTGGTATTTTTCAATAAGTTTTGCGTGAACCCAAGTTTTTCATTATAAGACAGATCTAATGAACGTAAATCAATTAAACTGACAAATGAATCATTTACAATATTTTCTATCCAATTATGAGCCAAATTAATGTTAGTCAAGCGAGACAACCCCTGTAGTGATGTAGAAGAAATAGTTTTTATGAGATTATTATTTAAAAGTAAAGTGCTCAATCCTACTAAATCTGTCATGTTTACAAAGAACTCTTCAAGTTCGTTGTAGGACAAATCAAGCGTTTCTATATAACCGGTATGTACAAAAGCATTAAATTGTAATTCTTTTATTTTACTTCGAGACATATTCAGATCTTTTAATTCGTTCATGTCGTTAAAAGATGCGTTTTGCACAATAGTCAATAAGTTACGAGAGATATCAAGAGTAGGTAATGAGACCAGACCATCAAATGTGTCAGTTTTCAAAGTTCCAGACAAAGGATTGTCAGATACTTCCAGGGTTATCAAACTTCTTAGCGATTTAAACGAGTTTGGTTCCAATTGGGAGATGGAGTTTCCTGATAGATCCAAATATTCTAGACTATTTAAATCCTGAAAGTGTTCATGTTTTATTTGTGCCAATCGATTATTTCTCAAAAATAATGACTGAAGATTAGTCAGATCTGCCTTATCGAAGTTTATGCTAGTAATTTTGTTATTAGATAAGTCTAGCACTAGCAAACCTGTTAATGTCTTGAAACACATGTTTGATAATGAATAAATCCCGTTATTGTTAAGAAACAATCTATCAAGTCTGGTCAGACCATTGAAAGCATAATCTTCAATTGCTGTTAATAGTTGGAAACTTAAAATCAAAGTTGTGACATTGATACCTTCAAACGTACCTCTAGATAATGAACCTTCTATGAAATTATCACTTACAGAAAAATTATAAATAGTTTTATTTTTGAATAAGTCTTTGGGCAAAGATCTTAGTTTGTTTCTTGAGAGATTGATACTTGTTAATGGCACTAAATCCGCAAACGTTTCTTTACTCACAGATTCCAGCACATTATTACTTAAATCTAAACTATACAGGAAAGCCATATTTTGAAACACGTTATCAATAGTCTTGATAGAGTTTGAACTCAAATCCAGAAATTCAAGTTTAAGCAACTTGTCAAAATCGTTACGTTTCAGTTCTTTTATTCTGTTGCCGCTTAAGCTTAAAGTTTTTAGTTCACTAAATCTGAAGAGAGAAGAATTGATATCGGTCAGTCTGTTGTTGGACAGATTGAGATGTAACAGGCTCCTGGTGCCTTCGAAAGTAAATGGACTCAACCCTTCAATATAGTTGTATGACAAATCTAAAGTCTGTAGATCATCGATTTTATCAAACACAGCATCGGGGATTTTAACCAAGTAATTGTGAGACATGTTTATTTTCCTCAGTTTGTTATATGGGTACTCATAACTATTAACATTGATATCACTGATAGTATTATACGATAAATCTATTTCATTCAACATGTTTAATTCATACCGATTGGATAAAACGGCTGTTTTCAGGTGATTTCTCGATACATTTAGTATGGCTAGATTCTGCATGGTTTTTATGGGTGGTGTGAGTTCATAATCGTTGTCACTTATGTCTAAAGAATATATGATTTGTACTATGCCTTCGTCTCGTCTCCTGTAATTACTGGTTACAGGAATAGCGCCAGTAATATCTGGCGATGGATTTTTGATGACCAGGAATATGGGTTCGATTCGATAACCAGAATAAGTGAGAAACAGGGAGCAACCTTCGTTGTCCTCTATTTCCAGATTTGGTGGGTTATAGTTGTCACGCTGGTAGCTTTGCCATCCTGAGTCAGTGTTGATGTAGTTCGTGCAGAACATGTTGTATCTGCATTTACTGAATTTGTGTTCCACGGTGCATAGCTCTGAGTTATAGCTTGAAGCTACAGCTACGATGGAGAGCATGCCTAAAAAACAAAAGCACTATTTCAGAACAGAGAAGTTACATCTAATTATTAGCTCGGGGAATTTACGCCGTATTTTTTTTTAAATCGCTGTTTTACATTAAATCTAATTAATTAAGTCTAACTTCGCATTAATTTAAAACATCGGTTTTCTTAATTTAATTTCAGTAAACCTTGGTAAAAAGTAGAATCAACAGACATATTTTATGGAGTGTTTGTCGAAGAGCTTAGGTATTTCAAGTAGGTCAGAAAATTAAACATTTTTGTCCACGCGGACGATAAAAATAAAATTATGAAATTTTGGAATTTGTACGTCTAGCAAAAATATTAACAGCGGTTTTTTGCATTATTAAAAAACCTAATTAAATATTTTAATACGCTATCCAACAAAATTAAACATATTGTACTAGCGCAAAATCGTCGTAACGTCCATTGCGTTATTTACGTTGCCGAGCAGACGATTTTTTGAACCTTAGAAGCAATGGATTTGGAATTTCCTTCAAAACCATTTTTTTTTTTTTTTGTGGATGGGAAATCATCAAATGACTTCTCCCGCTCTGGGCAGAGCGGGAGGGCGTGTCAGACTTTTACTGACTAAAACCCACCCATGTTCCTTCAGCTGCCCGTGCCAGGGCCACGGTATCTCTTTCGAACTACCCGCGACCCCGGCGGCTTCGGCCCAATTGACCCCATCACTGCTGACATCTCTTTGAGGCGCGCGTGGAACGCAACGCGCCGTCGACCCGGGCCTGGTCCTTACCGGACGGCGAGCTGCCCATTGCTCGTCGTCCGCAAGCCCGCGCCTACGGTGGCCGGGAATCGGCAATCGATTCCCGCCGCCCAGGGCGTCTCCTACGGCGGCTAGGGGCGCGAGGGCGCGGCTGTTGCCTCTCCCTCACGCGTTCCGCTTCCTCCTTCGCGAGCATTACTGCTTCGCAAAAGGAGGTGACGGCTTCCCATGCACTCTCGCTCCGCACCATGGCCTGGACCAGGTTTGGACGCGAGAGATCGTCGCCGCCAATCGCCTCCGTGAGAACACGGCGGTGCTCCGCCCAAGCCGGGCAGACCTCCACTGTATGCTCCACCGTGTCCTCCGGGCGATCCACACAATGGTGACACCCGGGCGTTTCCTCCCGCCTTATCCGAAACAGGAACCTCCCGAAACAACCGTGTCCGGTGAGGACCTGCGTCAGGCGGAAGGTGAGGACGCCGTGGCGCCTCTCCAACCACTCCTCAAAGAGGGGACTTATCGCCGCAATTGTGGCGTGCCCAGCGCTGGGTTGCGACAATCGCACTCTCCATGTCGCCATGAGATCCCGCCGGAGCTCTGTCCGCTGTACCGTGATTTCTCGCGGCAGCGGAGTTACGCCCCGGCGTTTTACCTCCTCGCGCCACTCCCACACGTGCGCGAGGACTTTTGCCTCCAGATCCCATGGCGGTAATCCGGCAAGGAGGCACGCCGCCTCACAGGAGACTTTGCGGTATCCCCGGACTAGCCGGATGGCCATGACCCTCTGGGACGCGTTCAACCGGCGGGCTGGTCGCAGCCTCAGGGAACGCGCCCACACCGGTGCCCCGTAAAGGGCCATGGACCGCACGACTCCCGCGTAAAGCCTCCGGCAGGAGGCGTTTGGACCCCCCAGATTGGGCAGGAGCCGCTTCAAGGCAGCCCCGGCCCGCTCCAGTCTGGGAGCCAAACGTCGAAAATGCTCCACGAAGTTCCACCGGCTGTCGAGGACGAGTCCCAGGTACTTCATCGTCGACTCGACTCCGATGTGAACCCCTCCTACCGTTATTTGGGAACCCGACGGTGGCGCGTTCCGAGGACCATGAAAACACATGACCTCGGACTTGTGCAGGGCCACCTCGAGTCCCAACTGCCGGATCCTCTCTACGATTGTCGCAACCCCGCGTGTCGCTAGTTCAGCCGCCGCCTGGTGCGACCTCCTTCAAAACCCTGGGATTGTGATTCATACCCGGCTTGTGAGGTATTTAAACGGAGTTTATCCATTCGATAGTGATTATTGGTTCGATATCTATTTCTGAATTAAGAATTTAGTTTAAAATGCAAGTGAATTACTATCGACAATTTATCTGAGGACCTCAAAAATCGAGCATAATTTAAGGAATCAATAGCTAAATTGAGAGTTTAAACTCCGTTTAAGAATTCGTCAGAAACCGGGCCTAAGTGTGAGGCTGCTGGGTATCGCAGACCATACGGCTGCCTGAGCCATCTTAAGAGGATACATCGAAGCGTGGTTTAGCTCGATGTGTAAGTGAAGTAGCGTTATGGCTGTCTAGTGCGATATAGAAGACTCTCACGCGCACTGGAACTAAACGAGCTTCATTTAAATGTAGGTTTATGAGCATTTTGTCATAAACCTACATTTTAATGAAGCTCAAATTAATTTTTAGCTTTGTAAGTTCTTAACATATTTAAATACCTTCGATTTAAAGAAAATTTTACTGCACAATAAGGAACTGTTTACGTATAATTGTATAAAACAGAAAATAGACGGTGCTGCTTTGGAATTTTTTTCTATCGGAAAATTTTCAAGTAATCATGTTTCGGTTTTGGTATAAGCAATAGACAATATAGTCAAACAACACATATGGAAAATACAAATTATTTAATCATTTTAAATTCGGTTTTATAGGAATTTTAAGAATTTTAAACACAAAATTGATCGATTTATCCCCTTAACTAAAGGAGGCTACGTGTCCCGTACCTAGTGATGATATAGTTAAATGAATGTAGAAATACTTACATAATATTCGAAAATCCATTTTCATGTCATACCTGAGAAAATAAAACGTTCACGTTAATTTTGCTTTGGTTTTATTAATTTAAGAATTTCACTCTGATCTGTAAGTAGTCGATCGATATACTCATACAGATGTTTTTTTAGGTACAGAAAACGCTTTAAAAAAAAACAAAAAAATGGGCGTAATGAAAAAAGGACAAAGTTTTTCTCGACGTTTAAATTAAGTCGCTAAAAGTTACCGAATAATAAAATTGTTTAGTTGCATCCAGAAAGATGAAATAGATACATTCCGATTTTAAAAACAAATATAATAAGCATTGAAAAAAATCTAATCTATTAAGGCTCACTTGCACGATCATGGGTTATCCTAAACTAATTCAGGGTTAAGGCGCTACCCCGAGCAAAATCTTAGCATAGTGCGTTATTCAGAGTCTATGAACGAGAAATAAACTACATAGATATAAAAGCACATTATTAATGATCGATATCCTATCTTCACATTACCTACACGTTCTTATTTGTTTGTATTTGTTATAAATACATTTAAAATCTCCTTGTAAAAAAAAAAATTCTAAAATTATTGATTGCATGCATCTTTTACTAAAGGTGACGTTCATTTGAGGATTACACTAATGCACAGATAATTTAAAAATCTAAATAATTCATTTTTTTTTTTTTAAGATTGCTTTTCTTTTTTTATTTAATTATTTATATATTATTTAAGAGGCGTGCGGAGGGAGCGGGACAGAGTGTAGTGGTAGATCGCGTGTGTGTAGGTAGAAATAGGAAGTGAAGAAATAAGTTCCAAGTACATAAGAAAAAGAAAGAAAGTTTATTATGTACACAGACACAGGTTTCATTTCACACATGCGATCTACCACTACTCTGGTGACCCCGTTCAAGAGCAAAGATGGCTGAGATGAAACGAAGATGGCTGAGGGCAAAGCAAGCACGGACCAAGATGAGTCGGCAGCGGAAACATTTCGCGTGAGTGAGCGGCACCCTAATTGCGTAACACATTATCAATCTGAATTTGACTCTTTTTGAAGTATATTGCTAATCCATTTTGCTTCATATGTTCGAAAAATTTGGCATAAGTCAAAAGTATTTTTTTCATTTGTTAACATAGGAACAATAAATAGTTGATATAAAAAATTACAAGCGCGCTATGTTATACCAGAACTATGTCTGCTCTACAACGTAAATAACGCAATGAAAATTGATGAACTGTCAAAATTAACCCTATTCCGGTTGATAGTGTTTACGCAATTAGGGTGCTGGTCAGAGCGCTTTAATCAATTAAGTAATTCTTCTTGCACCACCAAGAGTTAGAGATAAACCTAGAGTTAAACTTGTAAATATTTAACCCACCTATGTGAAAAAATTAAGTCGCTAAACTCTGGGTTAGTGTTTTGACGTTATAAAGTACTGCCGATAACTTATTTTGTATTTTATATTGCTCGACGTGCGAATTGGGTATTTTATCAGCAGGCAATATACAATAAATATTCATATAAAATATACAATATAAAACTCATACAAAAATAAATACAAATTATAAAAATACAAAAAACACACTTTTGCTTGTCTGACATTTCGTCTGTAATGTTCACCATTCGAGTAAGTAAATTAAACAACAATTCGCTTTGCAACAGCAGAGCACACGTCCGCACCATTTGGGCGCCAGTAAGCTAGTGACCACTCGACGAGGTCGAGCGTGCGCCAATGTGCTAGCTTATAACATCGTTATATAGGGTAACTGGTAATTAGTGACCGATACCTAAGAGTACCAATATTAGAGTACCAATATTTGAGAAGGGAGGTGTACTCTGCCGACACACCCGCGTCCCTCAACTTGCCCCACAGCAAGTCATATGCGACCAGATCAAATGCTTTTGACAAATCGAGGAAACACGCGTATACCGGCGTCCTCCTCGCTGTGTAATACTTGACAGTTCGCTTCAGACTTAGAATAGCACTCTCTGTTGAGACTCCTGCTTTGAAACCGAACTGGGCATCGTGCAACTCAACCTGTGCAGTGAGGCGACTATTCAGCAGACTGTCAAGTACCTTGGCTACTGTAGTAGCGAGTGAGATGGGCCGGTAGTTACTGATGTCAGACGTATCACCCGTCTTATTTTTAACTATAGGAACGACTATGGTCCGCATTAGCGGCTCCGGCAAATACGAATGACCTATGCACAGGCTGAAAAACATAGACAGTACACGTGGCAAATGAACCCCTGCAAATTTATAATGCTCGATACTGAGCCCGTCGTGACCAGGAGATTTTCCACGCTGCATTTTTTTAATAATTTTATCCACACTCCTCGCAGGTATCTTTACATTCTTCCCCGTCATAACGGGCTCACCACCACTTACCTCACCAAACGTGGGACCTAAGGGCGACCGCACAGTAAAATGCTCTCTAAAAGCCTCGGCAATGTCATTGTGGTCAGAAGAACCACTGACACTCATCGGAACGCTAGCTCTAATGTTCATTTTGTTAGTCCGCTTCCAAAAACTTTTGAAATCCTTAGAGGAGTGGTAACCTAACCTAACCTAAACACATAATTGTGCTCATGATAACGAACAACTTTTACTATTGGACTAAACATGAAATCGCGAAAAAAAAATCAGCTGCTGCCTTTATTTTGACGAGTCGTGCGAACATGAATGAATGGAGTAGCTGATTTTTTTTTTTAGCGATTTCATATTTAGTCCCATAGTAAAAGTTGTTTGTTATCATGAGCACAATCATGTGTTTAAGTATCGGTCACTAATTACCAGTCACCCTATATAAGGTGCTATAAAAATATCTGCCACGGCTTCAATGGGAGATAGTATTGTGTATATAGATTACAATAGTGAAGAAATTACGTACCCCGGAATAGTTAAATCAATTTAAGAAAATAAAACAATTAAATAAACATTTACTATATTCTGCATAACTTGGTTCACAAAGTCGCGCGATGTGTCGCTTCGTCAATGAAAATAATTGCTACCTCTTTTTAACTGTTCTCGGAATGAACACTAAGTAATTACTACGGCACGATTTCATACAACATGTAAAAAAACAGTACTCCACTTTTAAGATGCGACGTAGGTATGGCCGCATAACTACGAACCCCTAAGACGACCCACTGATCATTTCTAGGCATCGGGCCCGATCTCGGTAAACGTAGGCACGCACGGCACTTATTGTATCACTAGCACTACACACCTGCTTAATTCTAGTACCGGTTAGTAGTAGCAGTTTTAACTAATAATAATAATTAACGAAATGACAAAATCACTGTCTACAGAATTACACTATTAAAACAACATTGACTTTTCAATGTCACTTCACTGCGATAAATGCGAGTTCTGTGGTCTACCCTTGTTGGCAACCAGTTACGTACTACTACTTACTAAAATAATTACAAACGAAGACGACGACGACGGTGTCAGTGGTGCGGTGCGGAATTGCGGACGGAGTTAACACGCGGAGCGCTTAGTGGTGGCAGCGTGCTTCAAAGAGGTACCTCCTTTGACATCGTCGCCGCTGCCGCCAGCGACCGTATCTCTCTTTATTGTTTATTTAAAACTATTTTGAAAACACATCATTACTGCGAACTATTACTAGTGTATTCCTAAAGAAATGCACATTTTGTACAATGGGTGTAGAAAACAATGTTCGCTTATACAATCGAGCAAACCATTAAAAAATTGTAAACAATAGATTTTACTACAGCGCTCGAAGATAAGCAAATTTAATAGATACGAGACTCATGAAACATCTGCAAATTTCTGAAGGTTCTTATTTAAATGTGTTTTCCCAGAAATAATATGTCGTCGTTTTGTGGGAATTCTGAAGAATCGTTTGTTATTAAATTAGTAATTCGGGTGCTGCCGACAAGGATAGACCTCGCATTTATCGCAGTGAAAAGTGACATTGAAAAGTCAGATGTTTTAATAGTGTGATTCCGTAGACAGTGTTTTTGTCATTTCGTTAATTATTATTATTAGTTAAAACTGCTACTACTAACCGGTACTAGAATTAAGCATGTGTGTGTACAGGTGTGTAGTGCTAGTGATACAGAAAGTGCCGTGCGTGCCTACGTTTACCAGGATCGGGCTCGGTGCCTAGATATTTCGTAGTTATGCGGCCATACCTACGTTGCATCTTAAAAGTGGACTACTGTTAAACACTGCGTTTTTGTAAGTTAATTTTTTTGTTATCTTAGGAACAACCTGAACACTACCTTACATGGATGTGAAGTGTGTGGGTGCTCTGCCTTATGTACGTACTGTTACACGTTACGGTGGTACCTTCCTGTAACATGAGACAGAATAACGGGGTCAAGCGACTAACAGCTGATAGTGCGTCGCGCGTATTCTTGTTAGGTTCTCAATATCTTATTTTAATGATTGTCATCCGCTTAGTAAATTAAAAAAATAGTTCCTTTGGGAAAGTTGTTTGTTATCATGAGTACAATCATGTGTTTAAAAATAAATCAACTGCTCCACGACACATTTTGTCGAGTTATGTAGGGAACAGCAGATTTTTTTTTCGCCTTTTCAGGTTTGGTCCCATAGTAAAAATTATTGTTGTTTGTTATTGTTGTTTAGTTGTTTGTTGTGCACAATCATGTGTTTAAGTATCGGTCACTAATTACCAGTCACCCTATATAAGGTGCTATAAAAATATCTGCCACGGCTTCAATGGGAGATAGTATTATGTATATAGATTACAATAGTGAAGAAATTACGTACCCCGGAATAGTTAAATCAATTTAATAAAATAAAACAATTAAATAAACATTTACTATATTCTGCATAACTTGGTTCACAAAGTCGCGCGATGTGTGCTTCGTCAATGAAAATAATTGCTACTTCTTTTTAACTGTTCTCGGAATGAACACTAAGTAATTACTACGGCACGATTTCATACAAGATGTAAAAAAACAGTACTCCACTTTTAAGATGCGACGTAGGTATGGCCGCATAACTACGAACCCCTAAGACGACCCACTGATCATTGCTAGGCATCGGGCCCGATCTCGGTAAACGTAGGCACGCACGGCACTTATTGTATCACTAGCACTACACACCTGCTTAATTTTAGTACCGGTTAGTAGTAGCAGTTTTAACTAATAATAATAATTAACGAAATGACAAAACACTGTCTACGGAATTACACTATTAAAACAACATTGACTTTTCAATGTCACTTCACTGCGATAAATGCGAGTTCTGTGGTCTACCCTTGTTGGCAGCACCCGAATTACTAATTTAATTACAAACGATTCTTCAGAATTCCCACAAAACGACGACGTATTACTTCTGCGAAAACACATTTAAATAAGAACCTTTAGAAATTTGCAAATGTTTCATGAGTCTCGTATCTAAAAAAATTCGCGGGCTACCACAGCGCATCCCCCGTAAAGGATGGACATTATGTCATTACTAATTTACGTCTTAAAAAAATAAAAATAATAAACAGCCTAGTTGGTCTATAGGTCGAGGTTTGATTCCCAGGTCCACAGATAATATAATACTACTACGCCGGGTCGCGCGAAGAACACTTCGATTCGGTTGGATTGGATCTGTGCAGACTTGCCTTCCGTTGCATGGGCCTGGCACATGGTAGGCAGAGTGTGGGTGTGCTATGGTTGCGCCTCAGCCTATCCTTTTGGGGAGAGGGGGCGCAATGTTATGTAATATAATTATTTCCTATATTCCTATATGGTTCTATAAAAATATCTGCCACGGCTGCAATGGGAAACAGTATTGTGTATATAGATTACGATAGTGAAAAAAACAGTACCTCATAGAGAGGAGGCTCCCAGCAATGGAAACATTACAGATTGATTATGAATTATGCATACGCTTATGCTTATTAGACTTACAATGTTCATTACCTATGTAACTCCGAGTTTACAAACTCTACATTTATCTAATAAACCCGACTAAACGTGCAAGTGTGCCTAATTATTGAACTTGCCTCAGTAATCTATTTTCCCCAACGAATAGGTACACAAACAATAAGAAAATAATACCTAACAATCTTGACACTTCTCACTATAGGTAAAATGCACGACGTATCATACACATACAGTATTTACTAAGTCAATCTGCCTGCCTTATCCCAACTATGTTAGGGTCAACTTCGAGTCTAATTGGATGCAGCTGAATACCAGTACTTTACATGGAGCGACTGCCTATCTGACCTCCTCTACCCAGTTACTGAGTAACACAATACCTCTTGGTAGGACTGGTTGTTAGACTCTTGGATTTCTGACTACTCCTAACGACTATCAAAGATATACGAATGACAGCCGGGACCAACAACGGCTTTACGTGCTTTCCGAGGCACGGAGGAGTCTCAATATGTAATGGTTGGTCACCCATCCACAAACTATCCGCAGTAAGCGTAACTTAACTTTCGATCGACCGTGCGGCTTTTATTATTTAGCCACAAGCTCCTCAATAAACCTAACTTACAATAATTATAAATGCGAAAGTGAGCTTGCTTGGTACGGATTTGAATGAAATTTGGCACATTGGTAGACCATAACCTTGAATAGGACATAAGATACTTTTTATCCCGGTAGTAAGTTTCCGTTGGATAATTTCCGAACTGGAGTTCGGAAAATATACGTTGCGTTGCGTGGACGCAGGCGAAAAGTTAGTAAAATATAAAACAATATAATACACTTTTATTTACTAAACTATGTATTATAAGAATAATTAGTTATTCAGCTTCAAATTGTTCTAACACTAAAGAAAGAAGGAAATATAATACTTACAATGATAATTATTTTCTAAAAGTAAATAAAAACTGTTTATACACGTCCAATGTGTCCGTACTCTCGTTACACTTGAGACTCTGTGTGCAAACTGCGCAATATTATTTAGGGTTCAATAACGGAATGTCGCCTCGCATCTCGTGCACGAGGCCTCTCCACTCGTGCACTAGTTTGTGGGTTCAAATCTGGGCAAGCACCAATGTGACTTTTTCAATCCATTTGTACTTTCTAATTTTATCTTAGACATTACTGACATCGGTGAAAGAAAACATCGTGAGGAAACCTGGACTTATAGTTAATTAGCTGCGCCCCGCGGTTTCACTCGCGTAGACCGGGATAAAAAGTAGCCAGTGTGTTAATCCAGGGTATAAGCTATCTACATGCTAAATTTTATCTAAATCGGTACAGCAGTTTGAGCGTGAAGAAGTAACAAACATACACACACACACACTCACAAACTTTCGCCTTTACAATATTAGTGTGATACTCGTACAAGTCTTTTTTTTTTTTTTTTTTTTTTTTTTTTTTTTTTTTTTTTTTTGTGGATGGGAAATCATCAAATGACTTCTCCCGCTCTGGGCAGAGCGGGAGGGCGTGTCAGACTTTTACTGACTAAAACCCACCCATGTTCCTTCAGCTGCCCGTGCCAGGGCCACGGTATCTCTTTCGAACTACCCGCGACCCCGGCGGCATCGGCCCAATTGACCCCGTCACTGCTGACATCTCTTTGAGGCGCGCGTGGAACACAACGCGCCGTCGACCCGGGCCTGGTCCTTACCGGACGGCGAGCTGCCCATTACTCGTCGTCCGCAAGCCCGCGCCTACGGTGGCCGGGAATCGGCAATCGATTCCCGCCGCCCAGGGCGTCTCCTACGGCGGCTAGGGGCGCGAGGGCGCGGCTGTTGCCTCTCCCTCACGCGTTCCGCTTCCTCCTTCGCGAGCATTACTGCTTCGCAGAAGGAGGTGACGGCTTCCCATGCACTCTCGCTCCGCACCATGGCCTGGACCAGGTTTGGACGCGAGAGATCGCCGCCGCCGATCGCCTCCGTGAGAACACGGCGGTGCTCCGCCCAAGCCGGGCAGACCTCCACTGTATGCTCCACCGTGTCCTCCGGGCGATCCACACAATGGTGACACCCGGGCGTTTCCTCCCGCCTTATCCGAAACAGGAACCTCCCGAAACAACCGTGTCCGGTGAGGACCTGCGTCAGGCGGAAGCTGAGGACGCCGTGGCGCCTCTCCAACCACTCCTCAAAGAGGGGACTTATCGCCGCAATTGTGGCGTGCCCAGCGCTGGGTTGCGACAATCGCACTCTCCATGTCGCCATGAGATCCCGCCGGAGCTCTGTCCGCTGTACCGTGATTTCTCGCGGCAGCGGAGTTACGCCCCGGCGTTTCACCTCCTCGCGCCACTCCCACACGTGCGCGAGGACTTTTGCCTCCAGATCCCATGGCGGTAATCCGGCAAGGAGGCACGCCGCCTCACAGGAGACCGTGCGGTATCCCCGGACTAGCCGGATGGCCATGACCTTCTGGGACGCGTTCAACCGGCGGGCTGGTCGCAGCCTCAGGGAACGCGCCCACACCGGTGCCCCGTAAAGGGCCATGGACCGCACGACCCCCGCGAGTTGGCGATTTTAGACTTTTTTTTACTCGTACAAGTCTGAAGTCTAAAATCGCCAACTCGTCTTGGCAGCAAGCGTGGTGATCAATGCTCGTGCCTACTCTGTATGAGAAGAGGCTTGCCCTGTGTTAGAGCCAACAAGAAGGTATAAAACCTCTTTTTATATTGCATTATTATTATTTATAATTATAAATTTAAATATTTTACATCGTCTTTTGTTTTCTTTTTTTCTATTGACATCTCATGTATAGGTACACGAAGCAAAATAAATATGTTATATATAATACTTCATATTTTGTTTGTTTGAAGTCTAACACCATGCAGTGGGACACTAAATATCTAATATCTAATATCCGACGAGAGCCCGAGCTGCATACATAGTTCGCCGAACTTCGTAAACAGCTCGGGCTTCGTCGGATGACTGTATGATGTATAGACTGTGCTAATGCTGCTATTATTATTTTATATCAGAATGTTGAGTCTAAATTATAGCATTAGCACGTGCATTATGGAAAGCTTCTTCTCTTAGGTACATTACGGTACAACTATTTTCTTAATGTCCCTCGGAAAACTTTCTGTTTCGTCAGTCGTCGAATTTTGAACAGTTGCCCTTTGCACTTGGTGCAGACCGGACGTTTTCAATCGACTTGGAAGTATATAGAGTAGTTAATACTCTTTTAACTTAAAGTCATTTATTTTAAAAATGGGAGTAAAGCTGCAGTCTGACGAAACACGAAGTTTGCCGAGGGACATTAACGAAACAGTTGTATTGAAACCTTCATGAGCTCAAGAACTACTCTCATGCTCTTGCTCTGGTTTTTTTTAAAATATGAAAGAAGAAACAAAAAAGAAAGAAAACCTGTTTATTCTGCACAAATAAAACGCACATTATAAAAAATTAAATAAAAAATTACAAATTACACAAAAACAATGAGTCAGTTAGCAAGGTGCATGAGGATGATCAATTTATGTAGTTTATGCCACTGAAAATTAAAAATTAAATACCGAGTTCAAAAGAATAATATTAGGTCTTTACCTATGAAATTGCCGTTCTGCAGTACTGGCCATTTCAAATCAAAATAATTTTTGTTTGGCTAAGAATTCTAATTTCAAATTAATTTTATTTTAAAAACATGGATTTTTTTTTTTCCAAAAGTAGTCATTTGTTTATTGATTAGTGTTACATTTTCATCGCATTTCAATCTTTTTCGTCATCATGGATACGTTAAAAATTCGAGTAATTATGGAATATGAGTACCGTCGTGGCAGCAACGCGGCACAAGCGGCACGCAACATCAACGACGTTTACGGAGCTAACACTACAAACCAACGCACCACTTGTTATTGGTTTGCTCGCTTCCGTTCTGGAAATTTCGACCTGAAAAATGAACCTCGCGGTCGTCCGAAGACTTTGGTCGACAATGACGAATTAAAGGCGATTGTGGAAGCTGATGATACACAATCTACGGCTGAATTAGCAGCAGCTTTCGACGTTAGCGTCGAAACAATATTGGTCCATTTGCGTCAAATTGGCAAGGTAAAAAAGCTTGACAAATGGGTGCCCCATGAATTCAATGATCGCCAGCGCGAAGTACGCGTCGAGACGTGCCTTGCACTGCTCAACAAACACACAAATGAAGGAATTTTGAACCGCATTGTTTACCTGCGATGAAAAATGGATTCTGTTTGATAACCGCAAGCGCTCAGCAAGTTGGTTGGACCCTGGCTCAGCACCTAAACAATGCCCTAAACGAAAACTTGCCCCTAGAAAAGTGATGGTCACTGTTTGGTGGTCTAGCGCCGGTGTGATTCATCACAGCTTCTTACCAAACGGGGTGAGCATTACTTCAGATGTGTACTGTGAAGAACTGAACACAATGATGGAGAAGCTGGCACATCTCCAACTAGCATTGGTCAATCGCTCGTCTCCGATGCTCCTGCACGACAACGCGCGACCTCATACTGCACAGCAGACGGTCTCCAAGTTGCAAGAACTGGGGTTGGAAGCTCTCCGTCATCCGCCCTACTCACCAGACCTTGCGCCTACAGACTACTACTTTTTCCAGAATTTGGATAACTTCTTGGCGGGAAAAAAATTCAATACCCGAGAGGCAGTACAAAATGCCTTTGAAGAATTTGTTGCCTCCCGTCCAGCTGATTTCTTTAAGAAGGGCATCAATAAACTGCCACTGCGTTGGCAAAGATGCATTGATTGCATGGGTGATTACTTCGATTAATACAAATAAAAAATGCATGAAAAAAATTCGTTTAAATTTTTTCATACAAAACGGCAATTTCATAGGTAAAGGCCTATTATTAATGATTGTAAACTAGCTGACCCGACAGTCGTTATCCTGTCCTTTCAATAAGTCATACAAAATTGCCATAGAAATTGCATTTTCTATGGCGGGTTTTCCCGAATTTCCCAATTTTCCCAGCAACTTTTGCAATTTTTCACTTCATAAGAACCTTCCTCAGACATCAACGAATAATTGAAAGAAAAAGTTAGCCGTGTTGGTCCAGCCGTTTTCGAGTTTTGCGCTTAGCAACACTTTTAGCCATTAACTTTTATTTATATAGATGTGAAACATTTTAGAAAGCACGAATATTTTTTTCTTAAAAACCTCATCAATTGCACGTACTTTCTCAAGCGTTTTTTACTAACAATTTTTTTAGTGCTTACTTATAGCCCTAGGTAC
This sequence comes from Cosmia pyralina, assembly GCA_946251885.1. Lineage (NCBI taxonomy): Eukaryota > Metazoa > Arthropoda > Insecta > Lepidoptera > Noctuidae > Cosmia > Cosmia pyralina. The sequence goes on from OX276357.1 coordinate 22,435,315, forward strand.
GCACTTTGGAAATAGAAAGGTAAAGAAAACTGTTTAGGAAATTTTGATTTAGCTGTAGCGAAAAAAAAAAACATCTGGCATCTGCCTCTGTTTCCTATAAAAACTAGCTTTTTCCTGCGGCTTCGCCCGCGTAGATGTCGGAAAATATCCTACGTGAACAAAAATCCTTCCTTATTCCTTGTCTACATTATAAAGGGAACCTCTATGCAAAATTTCAGCTTTGTAGGTCCAAGGGTTTGGTCTCCTCCTCTCCCTCTAACCACTCTCACCCCCTCTCTTTCTCATCCTCCTCACCCTCCCCTATCATCCCCCTCACCGCCCGCTCTCTCACTCTCCCCCCTCTCCACATCTTCCCCTTCACTACACCCTCATATCCCTCTGCCTGTTTCCTCCCCTTTCCCTCCTCACTAACCCTCCTCTCCCTTTACCTCTCACCACACCGTCCCCTTCCCACTCCCCCTCTACCCTTCCCTCTGGGGGCAAAACTATTAATGACAAACTCAAGCGTTTGTGCCAAGTTTCAAGATAATTAACCAAATGAATAAGATTTTTCATATAAACTTTATTCATGTTATCACCCCCACAGGGATGGAATTAAAAAAATAATAACTTGACTGAAAGATTATTTACACCAATTTTCGAGTTAATCAAGTCCCGCAGTAAAACCTGCCTGTAAAATTTACTACCCCTTTTCACTCCCTTGGGGGTAGATTTCGAAAAACCCTGATGCATGTTATTCTTCATTTTTGGTTTCAAGTATAAATACTGAGTTTCGAGTTAATCGGACCGCGCGTTAAAATTCCTCCATACAAACTTTGACAAACCCCAATCCCTCCTTATGGGGTTGTTTAGAAAAAGTAATACTGACAAACTTTATAATTTACTTACTTTACATACACTCACTCACTTTACTTTTTTTTTTTACTTATTCATGCCAAGTTTCAACTCAAGGAATAAGATTTTTCATACAAATTTTGGACCCCCGTTTCACCCCCTTAGTAGGTGAATTTTGAAAAATGCTTTCTTAGTGCACCCCTATACCTCGTAAGGAATCTACGTGAAAAATTTGGAATCTCTAGACCCAGCAGTTTGGGCTGTGCGTTGAACTGTCAGTCAGACAGTTTCTTCTTTTATATATTTAGTTTACGTGACGTTTTTGTATCAGGTACCTACTTTAAAAAGCATTGCAATACGTATACACGCCTAAGTTTCCGGCGCATAATTTCGGCAGATGTGATTCTACTCTTAATTAATTTAGTTGTATCTCGTTACATAATGATGCAGAACCATCTAAATTATACGCAGATCACGCTTGGCAGTTTTATCAGTAAAGCTGACAGGACGTAGCATCGGTTATCGTTACACACACAGACAAACAGTCACCATTGCTAGGTATTATCAATAACAAAATAAATGCATTTTTGTCTCTTTCGTACGCGGTTTGTACTCTGAACTGACTCGTCAGTAATTTAAACTCTTCTAATTCGTGACTGTAAGCAGGGTTCTTTGTTCTTCATTTACAAGGAAATAAAAATATTAGGTAGGTACCTACCTATTAAATATGAGGCAGGTAGGTGGGTAGGTGCTACCATTAAGGGGAAATGGGTCCCAAAGTCCCAAAGAAGATATTTTGACGCATTTCGGCGGCACACGAAATCTGTTTTGTCCTCCAAAACTACAAATTAGCATTATTCTTTTTCATGATTATAAATATTTAAGATTTTCTTTTGTTTATTAAGAAGGCCAAAACATGATTGACACAATTTGGCTCGATACAAAAAAAAAATGCAAAAGTTTCCTCAAAATTAGCATTTTTATGAGAAAAAACTGTTTTATTCGATTGTAAATAAAGCAATTTCAATAAAATTTCATCTAGAAATTTCAAATACATCTACTTATTATATATTTAAAAATGAATCCCTATTTCCCTTGGTCACGCCAAAACTTGACTAAGGCTTGACCAAATTGATAATTTTTTTTTTTTTTTTATTCTCTTCTTTACTGGGGTGGATAATTATCAAGAAAAAAGAAATTGAAATTTTGACAGGACATCTGGCAGGTCAGCTAGTAGTACATCATAATATAGACGCGTAGGTATTTTTTTTAACATTCATACAAACTTAGATCTAACTTAGATCTTAGGTCTACTTAGGTATCAAAAATGCGACTACAGACAGGGTTCTCAAATATCTAACGGTTTTCTTTTAATTGATTTTTGGCCATTGACTTCTGTCACAGTAATAATATTTTTGGAAAATATTAAAAATATTTAAGGCTATTTTTGACTTTTGTCACTCGTGAATCTTTGACGGGTCGTCAGAAACCCGATACTCACAATATTGATAGATTTACCATGTTATTTTAAGACCACAGACTTCTTATAGGTGTTCCTGTAATCTACAGGTAAAGATCAATTTTCTGTGTTTTTTTTTCAAAATTTTAGGCTCAGTAGTTTCGGAGATAAGGGGAGGAATAGTCAATTTTCGTCTATTTTCTTGAATAACTTCAAAACAATTTATTTTAAAATTATAAAAAAATATATATTTGAGACCCTCATAGTAAGCCCTTTCATTTGACATGCCACATGGTGTAGTTTGCAAAACATTTTTTTTTAATTTTCTTATTTGCCCCCCAAAAGTGGCCTCTATATTCAAAATTAATTTATTTACTTTACCCGTCCGTGTTTGGGTCACAGAAATACATATGTATACCAAATTTCAACTTAATCGGTCCATTAGATCCGGAGCAAATTGGCTGTGACAGACGGACAGACAGACAGACAGACAGACAGACGAGTGATCCTATTAGGGTTCCGTTTTTTCCTTTTGAGGTACGGAACCCTAAAAAGCAACTTTAAGGTGTAAAGACGTGCGTTTTGTCGATAGTACCTACTAGACCCGTCACATTGAGTGCATTTTCGCCAAACTTCAATTTAACTATGTATATTTTTGTATGCATGCTGTTGACGCTCAATGAAAAATTTAAAATAATGAAAAAATTACATTTAAATAAATATAGGTGAGCATATCCAATATTATTTAACCCTTATAGTAATGTCGGGTACATACATAAAGGCAACTTTGTCAACTAAATTATCTTGTATTAACAGCGTCTTAGACTAACGTATATTATTATCTTTAATGTGTTGTTTCTTTGTCTTGGTTAGAGCGTGGTACGAGTATCTGAATGAGAAACTTGTTTAATTATCAACAGTACATATTTTGATAATCCTCTCCTTGACTTGAATAAATAAATCATATTATGCCTCCGCTGGTCTAGAGTGGTGCTGCCTAGTTGGTTATTCGCCAGTGCTACTGCTGAGCAAGAGAGAGAAAGAGGAGAGGAGAGGAGAGAGCATGAGGAGCTTGTGGCTACGGGTCGATCCATCAGGTTAAGCTACACTTGCCGGGGTTGGTCAGTGGATGGGTGACCATCTTTATATACCGAGACTCCTCCGTGCCTCGGAAAGCACGTTAAGCCGTTGGTCCCGGCTGTCATTCGTGGATCTTTGACAGTCGTTACGGGTCGTCAGAAGCCCGAAAGTCTGACAACCAGTCTTACCATTCTTACCAGTATTATCCAGTTACTGGGTTGTGGCGGTCAGATAGGCAGTCGCTACATGTAAAATACTGGTATTCGGCTGCATCCGGTTAGACTGGAAGCCGACCCTAACATAGTTGGGAAAAGGCTAGGCAGATTGATTACTGCTGAGCAAGAGGTCCTGGGTTCCTAAGCTGCCTCCGCTGGTCTAGAGGGGTGCTGCCTAGTTGGTTATTCGCCAGTGCTACTGCTGAGCAAGAGCTCTGGGGTTCCTAAGCTGCCTCCGCTGGTCTAGAGTGGTGCTGCCTAGTTGGTTATTCGCCAGTGCTACTGCTGAGCAAGAGGTCCTGGGTTCCTAAGCTGCCTCCGCTGGTCTAGAGTGGTGCTGCCTAGTTGGTTATTCGCCAGTGCTACTGCTGAGCAAGAGCTCTGGGGTTCCTAAGCTGCCTCCGCTGGTCTAGAGTGGTGCTGCCTAGTTGGTTATTCGCCAGTGCTACTGCTGAGCAAGAGGTCCTGGGTTCCTAAGCTGCCTCCGCTGGTCTAGAGCAGTGCTGCCTAGTTGGTTATTCGCTAGTGCTACTGCTGAGCAAGAGGTCCTGGGTTCCTAAGCTGCCTCCGCTGGTCTAGAGCAGTGCTGCCTAGTTGGTTATTCGCTAGTGCTACTGCTGAGCAAGAGGTCCTGGGTTCCTAAGCTGGCTCCGCTGGTCTAGAGTGGTGCTGCCTAGTTGGTTATTCGCCAGTGCTACTGCTGAGCAAGAGGTCCTGGGTTCCTAAGCTGGCTCCGCTGGTCTAGTGGTGCTGCCTAGTTGGTTATTCGCCAGTGCTACTGCTGAGCAAGAGGTCCTGGGTTCCTAAGCTGCCTCCGCTGGTTTAGAGTGGTGCTGCCTAGTTAGTTATTCGCCAGTGCTACCGCTGAGCAAGAGGTCCTGGGTTCCTCAGCTGCCTCCGCTGGTCTATTGGTGCTGCCTCGTTGGTTAGTCGCCAGTGCTACCGCTGAGCAAGAGGTCCTGGGTTCCTCAGCTGCCTCCGCTGGTCTAGTGGTGCTGCCTCGTTGGTTAGTCGCCAGTGCTACCGCTGAGCAAGAGGTCCTGGGTTCCTAAGCTGGCTCCGCTGGTCTAGTGGTGCTGCCTCGTTGGTTATTCGCCAGTGCTACTGCTGAGCAAGAGGTCCTGGGTTCCTAAGCTGCCTCCGCTGGTCTAGAGCAGTGCTGCCTAGTTGGTTATTCGCTAGTGCTACTGCTGAGCAAGAGGTCCTGGGTTCCTAAGCTGGCTCCGCTGGTCTAGAGTGGTGCTGCCTAGTTGGTTATTCGCCAGTGCTACTGCTGAGCAAGAGGTCCTGGGTTCCTAAGCTGGCTCCGCTGGTCTAGTGGTGCTGCCTAGTTGGTTATTCGCCAGTGCTACTGCTGAGCAAGAGGTCCTGGGTTCCTAAGCTGCCTCCGCTGGTTTAGAGTGGTGCTGCCTAGTTAGTTATTCGCCAGTGCTACCGCTGAGCAAGAGGTCCTGGGTTCCTCAGCTGCCTCCGCTGGTCTATTGGTGCTGCCTCGTTGGTTAGTCGCCAGTGCTACCGCTGAGCAAGAGGTCCTGGGTTCCTCAGCTGCCTCCGCTGGTCTAGTGGTGCTGCCTCGTTGGTTAGTCGCCAGTGCTACCGCTGAGCAAGAGGTCCTGGGTTCCTAAGCTGGCTCCGCTGGTCTAGTGGTGCTGCCTCGTTGGTTAGTCGCCAGTGCTACCGCTGAGCAAGAGGTCCTGGGTTCCTCAGCTGCCTCCGCTGGTCTAGTGGTGCTGCCTCGTTGGTTAGTCGCCAGTGCTACCGCTGAGCAAGAGGTCCTGGGTTCCTCAGCTGCCTCCGCTGGTCTAGTGGTGCTGCCTAGTTAGTTATTCGCCAGTGCTACCGCTGAGCAAGAGGTCCTGGGTTCCTCAGCTGGCTCCGCTGGTCTATTGGTGCTGCCTCGTTGGTTAGTCGCCAGTGCTACCGCTGAGCAAGAGGTCCTGGGTTCCTAAGCTGGCTCCGCTGGTCTATTGGTGCTGCCTCGTTGGTTAGTCGCCAGTGCTACCGCTGAGCAAGAGGTCCTGGGTTCCTAAGCTGGCTCCGCTGGTCTAGTGGTGCTGCCTCGTTGGTTAGTCGCCAGTGCTACCGCTGAGCAAGAGGTCCTGGGTTCCTAAGCTGGCTCCGCTGGTCTAGTGGTGCTGCCTCGTTGGTTAGTCGCCAGTGCTACCGCTGAGCAAGAGGTCCTGGGTTCCTCAGCTGCCTCCGCTGGTCTAGTGGTGCTGCCTCGTTGGTTAGTCGCCAGTGCTACCGCTGAGCAAGAGGTCCTGGGTTCCTCAGCTGCCTCCGCTGGTCTAGTGGTGCTGCCTAGTTAGTTATTCGCCAGTGCTACCGCTGAGCAAGAGGTCCTGGGTTCCTCAGCTGGCTCCGCTGGTCTATTGGTGCTGCCTCGTTGGTTAGTCGCCAGTGCTACCGCTGAGCAAGAGGTCCTGGGTTCCTCAGCTGCCTCCGCTGGTCTAGTGGTGCTGCCTAGTTAGTTATTCGCCAGTGTTACCGCTGAGCAAGAGGTCCTGGGTTCCTCAGCTGGCTCCGCTGGTCTATTGGTGCTGCCTCGTTGGTTAGTCGCCAGTGCTACCGCTGAGCAAGAGGTCCTGGGTTCCTCAGCTGCCTCCGCTGGTCTAGTGGTGCTGCCTCGTTGGTTAGTCGCCAGTGCTACCGCTGAGCAAGAGGTCCTGGGTTCCTCAGCTGCCTCCGCTGGTCTAGTGGTGCTGCCTAGTTAGTTATTCGCCAGTGCTACCGCTGAGCAAGAGGTCCTGGGTTCCTCAGCTGGCTCCGCTGGTCTATTGGTGCTGCCTCGTTGGTTAGTCGCCAGTGCTACCGCTGAGCAAGAGGTCCTGGGTTCCTCAGCTGCCTCCGCTGGTCTAGTGGTGCTGCCTCGTTGGTTAGTCGCCAGTGCTACCGCTGAGCAAGAGGTCCTGGGTTCCTCAGCTGCCTCCGCTGGTCTAGTGGTGCTGCCTCGTTGGTTAGTCGCCAGTGCTACCGCTGAGCAAGAGGTCCTGGGTTCCTCAGCTGCCTCCGCTGGTCTAGTGGTGCTGCCTAGTTAGTTATTCGCCAGTGCTACCGCTGAGCAAGAGGTCCTGGGTTCCTCAGCTGGCTCCGCTGGTCTATTGGTGCTGCCTCGTTGGTTAGTCGCCAGTGCTACCGCTGAGCAAGAGGTCCTGGGTTCCTCAGCTGCCTCCGCTGGTCTAGTGGTGCTGCCTAGTTAGTTATTCGCCAGTGCTACCGCTGAGCAAGAGGTCCTGGGTTCCTCAGCTGGCTCCGCTGGTCTATTGGTGCTGCCTCGTTGGTTAGTCGCCAGTGCTACCGCTGAGCAAGAGGTCCTGGGTTCCTCAGCTGCCTCCGCTGGTCTAGTGGTGCTGCCTCGTTGGTTAGTCGCCAGTGCTACCGCTGAGCAAGAGGTCCTGGGTTCCTAAGCTGGCTCCGCTGGTCTAGAGCGGTGCTGCCTAGTTGGTTAGTCGCCAGTGCTACTGCTGAGCATGAGGCCCTGGATTAGATTCCCAGGTCAGGAGAACTGTTATAGAGTTTTTCCATCAGGAATTTCTCAGCCCGGAGTCTCGATTGGTGCACGGTTGATGGCAATAGGGTCGCTTCCTATTACATGGGACTTAACTGGCGAAATATGGGCGAACAAGTCTGCCTATCCCTTCGGGGGTTCACCAAGCGCAGCGTGATGTTATGTTATGTTAATCATATAAATAAAACAATAGCTGTTTACGGTTATAATTTTATTTAACACAAATTATAGGACAAAATGTAGTACAAAGAATTACACAGTTTAATCTAAGACTGGGATATCTTACCACTTAAGTAAAGTTAGGAAAATTATGTAATAGACTTACCTCCTTATTCATAAAAAAAAAAAAAAAACTAAAACACTTTGTAAACCTATTTTAATTATAAGTATTGTTTTGTCAATTTCTTTCGATTTATGATTCGAATTTGATAGAAGAAGACAAAACACTTCTATAACTAAAATAGGTTTATACTTAGAGCGTTTTATGTCCGTATTACAGAACGTCACTCAAGCAGTACTTAAAACTAGATTCTAGCCATTTGATTGGTTGAAACTTGTTTTAAGTAAGGCTTGAGTATTGAGTGACGTTCTATAATACGGGACTTAGTTTTTTATGAATAAGGGGGTAATAGTTTAGCAAATTGACAATCATCTTAAATGGTCCGCATATTCAAATCACAACTGTCATTTTTGACAGTTGTATAAAATGGCTGTATCGCAGCAAATTTACGTACTAGCGTGTCATTTCCACGTAAGGTGTCAATTTGAATAACAATGACACACACAACACAGATAACAATACACACACACTGAAACAAAAACATAGATAGATAATAATTATTTATTTATTAAAACGTAACATTAACTTCTGCGATTTTTGTCTAATAGAAGCTGCGATTTATAAAACTATAGTAAAGTACTACTGTAAAAGTATCTAGAAACCTATTCGAATCATAACGTAACAATCTACAATGCCCGGGCATTACTATGATCCATCGGGTTTTAAAAGGCGCTACGGTTTCTTAAAAGAGCGGTGGCCGCTATTTACCGACGAATGACGTCACCGAAACATTATATATGAAAGTAAGGGTGTCTTTTCCTTAAGAGCGTTTTTGACATCGTAAATTCAAACCCCGTTGCCCAAAGATATAAATAGCTAGATTTGCCCTCACTGTATCACGCGAAAAAGTGTCCTTAATGAGAAGACTGACCTGACACATTATTAATTAGCGTTTCAATGACAATCAAGTCAAGTCACTGCCTACTGCGTCATTATGTGTTAGAGATGTCAAAACGAAACAGAAACGAGACTATCTTTTGACGCGGTAGGGCGAATCTAACGATTTATATCTTTGCTGCTGCCATAATTATCATGAAAACCGTCACTGCGGCCGTTATAAGGTGACCACATATTTACACTGTAGATTTATGCACCACAAATCAATAAATACGTTTAGCGGTAAACGTATTTAACATCATTCTGTTTCTGTCAACTTCAAACAATTGTCAGAAATAGAACGATGTTTTAAATACTCAGTGATTTTTAGAAGCAAGTCGAACCTTTTCTTTCTTCATGAGTCATGTTAATGGACGCGTATACAAAAGAAGTTAGATAAAAGTACAATACAAAAAATAAAATACTTAGCTAAGTACCCAAGTATAAACATTTTTATCTCCTCATAAGTCCTAAATCTAAATAAAAATATAACTATACTCCATGTACAATAAGATTAGATATATTTAAACAAACCTTTTTTACAGTCCGTTCAACTGATTTTGACTTCTATTCCGTAGGCTTAAGGATGGCATTAAAGGTAAAAAAGTGGTAACAATACCAACTGTTTACTGCAGGTGCCATTTGTCATGCCACCAACGCAATAGAAGTCAAAATCGGTTGAACGGACTGTAAAAAAGGTTTGTTTAAATGTCTAATGTTATTGTAAATGAAGTTTAGATGCCTAAAATACAAACTTAAATAGTGTTTATTTCTTTCCGATCCTTTTCCGCTTCTTCTTGATTAACTTTTAACATAAACTTCCTAAAATAATAATTCTGTTCCCGAACCGCCTCTAGTATCTTCTGACTGATTACTAACAACCTTTCGTCAGCCATTATGTACTGAGAACGATCAGTAAAATGTTCACTTTCGCCAGCTATACACGGTATACCTTCAACAGTATTCTTTCCTTTCCCTCCAACTAGCACAGTAGGTTTCACCTTCGTATACCCAATGTTAAAGTCGCTCAACACTTTACCCAGCCAATCACAGGTCAGATTATTGTTATCCACATACACTCTCAAATCAAACTTATGACCGTACCAACTCCTCATATCTAACACGTTCATAGCATTCGACCTCACAGATAAAACATGGAGATACTTCAAATCCATCAGCAATTTCGAATCCAAATAATCGATCCTGTTGTATGATAGATCTAAGTTTATAAGGTCAGTCAAACCTTCGAATGAGCCGTATTCTAACTGTGTTAGCAGATTGTGTCCTAAACGAAGTGTTTTCAAATGAGGCAGCCTTTTAAAAGTAGAAGGACCAATTCGTTTTATCTTGTTACAAGTTAAGTCCAGATATACAAGACTCGCCTCAGGTAACCTCAAAGACGATACGTCTAAGTCCCAAATTAAATTGTTGCTCAAGTCTAAAGTTTTCAGTTCTGTTTGATGGCTCAGATCGACCAACGATAGATCTGATATATTGTTTGAATGTAAGAACAAAGTTATCAAACGCAAACCTTCTCCGTAAGGTATGTTGATCTTGGACAGCCCATTATTGGAAAGGTCAAGCACACCGCCTTCCGGGTGAAACATAGTTATGTGAATACTATCAAGTTTCTCAATTTCGTTGTAAGTCATATTCACAAGTTTCAAATTGTAATTATTATTGAATGTCATATCGGGGATAAATTCAAGTCGATTGTAAGATAAATCAAGGTTCTGTAACTTTGTCATGGAAGAGAAACTTTCGAAATACAAATGCGTGATGTAATTACTACTGAGGTTCAAATATTTTAAGTCGGCAACATCATTGGCATTGACTATAAAATCGATAAGTTTATTTTTGGACAAGTTAAGGGAAATCAGTTGGACCAACGATTGGAAAGCATTATATTCAATATTCGTTATAGCATTCATGGAAAGATCTAATTCTGTTAGTATGTGAACGTTGTTTTTATCCAAATTCCTAACAAATCTAGACGAAATTTCTTTAGAGGTAGCGTTCGGAACATTGATGATGTGGTTTTGAGAAAGTATAATTTTACAAATGGAATGATTAGCGAAATGGTTCCAATGTCTTGAGAACATTATCGGTTTGATTTGTTCCAGATCGTTCCAGGAAACGTCAAATGTTTCTAAATGTTTGATGATCTTGAGAGACTCCTCATCAATGTTCTGTATCCGATTGCCTCTCAGATACAAATGCTTTAAATTTTGAAGGCTGTTGACGGCTCCATTCAAATCTTTTATTCTATTATTATTCAACCGTAGTATTTCTAGTTTCGTCAGATTGAAGAACGGCTCTTCAGTTAGATCAGAAATAATATTGTAAGAGAGATCGAGTTCTACTAGTGACGATAGTTCACCGAAAGCATCCCCTGGTATGTCATCTATAGCATTGTAAGCAAGTGACAACATTCTTAATTTATTTGGGTGTATTTGAAACTGGAAGAGTTCTGCAATTTCTGTTAGTTTATTGTGCTCCAAATTGAGAGTTTCGAGGCGAGTTAGATAGTAAAAGGGAACTCCTGAGATGTTTTCGATACCGTTGTTGGCGAGATGTAAGTTCTGTAGTTTGGTAGTATACATTAGGATGGCTAGTTTAGTGTATTGCCATTGTCCTGACAATTTTAAAGTAGTGATGGTATTAAGGAAGTCGAAGTCCAAATTGTCATCGAATCGTTCGATGGCGTCGGTTACGGTGACGTCGACAGGGCCGGGGTTGTTGGTGGACTCGTAGCACACGTTGGGGAGTCCAAACCCGCGGATGTTGCCGATGCAGTGGATCCGGTAGGAACAGTTGCCCACACTACGAATCCTGTCTGCGGGGCAGTAGCACGAAGAGAGCGTCACACTCGTGAAAATGACGAGGAGTGTGTAAACTGTAAACAATAGAATATAATATAATACTCTTTGTTATTGTATACTATATAAATTACAGATGTAAATGTGTGGAGGTATAGGAGTATGTAAGGATCGTAGCAGGTGGCGTTCTGTAGTGCTTGCCTACCCCCACGGGAAGTAGGAGTGAGTTTATGTATGTATAATGTATCTATTAGGTATATGAGACTTAATGTAAATGCTCCCGCAGACAGCCGCCACACGATTCTGATAGAACAATTTCCATGAAATTTCACAGGAATTTTTGTACTAAAGTCGTGTCACGCTTTCGCATCGCGTCTGTCTGCGGGAGCCCCATTAGGGGATGAAAGTTTATATAGAAAACAGTTTGTTTGTGTTTGTTGTTTGTTTGTGCTGTTTGTTTGTGTTTGTAGTTGTTAGTTTTTTTGCCGATGGGACATCCTATCGGGCATACGGCTCGTTATCATTCAAAGTGATGAATACAAGAGAAACTTATCTACTCGAATATACTGAAACATATAGCCAGTGCCTTTATATTGTAGCAGTAAGGTCGGTTTTCCTACTTAAAGTTTTACTATTGACTTAAGTACCTACGCCCTACGCACGGTGCGTAGGACGTATCTATCATTATTAAAACTAAAAAAAAATTAAAAAAAAAATAAAAAAAAAAGTTTATTGCATATTAAAAAACGTACACGGAAATGAGCTCTTGACTTCCAAACTAAGTAGGACTTGTATTATGGAAGTCAAGGCACTCTCTCATTAACTGTTAACTGGATTGTCAGCATAGCAGCTGACATGACTTATATTGTTACCATGGAATAAGCTATTTTCGTGTGAGAGATGACTAAAGCTTAATATAACTACATTGCCGCAGAACGGAACGCAAGCGATTTTTTTTGTACAAAGCATAATCAACTTTATGTCAATAGTGTAACGTACTAAGTACATAGGGCCAAATAAAAGGTCGCGCGTTTTCAGGGGAATTCTCGCGCATTCTCGGTAATTCCCGCAGTCACAAGCTCATATCTAGTTTGTACGTTACACAATTGACATAAAATTATTTTGCAATGTGCAATATCGTTATAAAAACTCGCTTCCATTCCGTTCCGTGGCAATATAAATTGAGCCTAAGGCCTGCTTATTGCGATGTTTATCGTTAAATCTACGGTTTCCTAGAAGAGCGGTGGCCCCGCTAACGGCGGCAGTGATGGTTGTTATTAAAATGATGGCAGTGGCAAAGATTTAAATCGTTAGATTCGCCCTACCGCGGTCTGATTCTTTTGACATTTCAGACACACAATGACGCAGTGAAACGCTATTTAATAATAATCTGTGAGCTCACTCTTCTACTGAGAAGAAAAGAGAAAGTACAAAAAAGAAAGAAAAAAAAAGAGAGAGTCACAAGAACAAGTATCCATACTGATGGATACTTTTTCTTGTGACTAAGTACGGTGAGGGCACATCTAGCGATTTAAATCTTTGGGCAGCGGGGTTTGACTTAAGATCAAATAGTGGTGAAAATGAGAGATTTTCATGATGGCCGTGATAACCAAAGCCAATAGGTAAGTTTACCGCTGAACGTATTTAAAACATCGCTCTGTCTCCGTCAATCATTTGAAGATGACAGAAACAGAGTGATGTTTTAAATAATGTTTAGCGCTAAATGTATTTAGTGATATGTGGTGCAAGCGGGACTAAGCCTTGCCGCACATGAGCCACACGCTACTGCCAGAAAACGCCGCCACCGAGCTGCGGACTACAGTTTTCGTACATTATAAATGAACTCGATACACAATACAACTAGAAAATTGTCTATCTGACAGGTGTCAAAAAGTGAATAACTTAATGGACAGAGTATACACTAAACGCTAGCAATGGGTTATAAAAGTAGCGGCTACCGACCACAAGTGTCGATCACCGACCACAAGTGTCTGTTGCGCACTTCCGCTACTAAGTAGTCGCTTCCAGCTGCAGGTGGTGGCGTGTTGTGGCTGTAGCGTGTGGCGCGTTTGCGGCAAGCCTAAAAATGTTACATGAAACCTACTTACTGAATAAAGATAATATAAGTGTACCCCTACACTTATATTAACCTACTACCAACCTACCAACCAACCTACCAACCAACCTACCAACCAACCAACCAACCAACCTACCAACCAACCAACCTACCAACCAACCAACCAACCACCTACAATTTATAGTACAGTAGTTCCTATATTTTACGATGTACTTCTCCTGCCCTTATCCCAATCTATTTGGGGTCGGCGCAACATGTCCTTTTTTTCCATACTTCTCTATTATTCGTCATCTCGGTAGTCACTCCCTTTCTAGCCATGTCATCTTTCACACAATCCATCCATCGTTTCTTTGGTCTTCCCCTACTCTTATAGCCATCGACATTCATACTCAAAACTTTCCTCACGACATTTTCCTCACTCCTCCGCATCACATGCCCATACCATGACAGCCGATTTCCGCACAACTTTTCAGTCACCGGTGCCACTTTTAGACTTCCTTTTATGTACTCATTTCTTATTCTATCCATTCGTGTAACACCACACATCCCTCTTAGCATTCTCATCTCAGCTGCATGCAACTGCTTTTCATTCATCCCTTTTGTGGCCCAACATTCTGATCCATACAAGAGAGCAGGTCTAACCATTGTTTTATATATCTTCCCCTTAAGTTTAAGGGGAATGCGGGAGTCGCAGATTGTCCCCGTGACCTGCCGCCATTTCATCCATCCCGAATAAATTCAAAAATGGAACATAATATTTTGTATGAAATTATCTGCCAAGCAAGTTAATGGAACTTCATGTAGGTGGTGAAATAGGCCCTAGGTTTAATAACAACATATACATAACTTAGCATAACATCACGCCCGTAATCCCCGAAAAGATTAGCAGAGGGGTACAACTATACAGGATGTAGTATAAACACCGTTATCCTTTTAAGGGTCATTGTAGTCATCATTATGAACAACTTTTACTGTGGGACTAAACCTGAAATCGCAAAAAAAAAATCCGTTGTTCCCTACATTTTGACGAGTGATGCGAACATAAATTTAGGGAACAGTAGATTTTTTTTCGCTTCACTTTTTCACAATTCAAAAGTTGTAAATGGTTTAATTGAAAAAAAAATTGTTTGAGTAGGCATTAAACATGATGTATTTACCTTGCATCATGATGTTTCTCGCTCTCGGTAACTTCCAAGCCAGAAACTGAAATTAAAAAAATATTGTGTTTACTATTGAGGATTTTACGGCAATAAAGTTTGCAATACTTTGGATTGGATGGCATGAGAGCAACAAAAAGACTACCTACTTATACTCGTATGCCGCTCACTAGAACCCTTCCCTAACCTTTGCCAGGGAAATTAATTGCTTATCTTACTCAATTTGCCGTCTTATAGCCATTACATACCACTAACTATAAATAAAAAAAATCATCATCTGCCTAGCCTTTTCCCAACTATGTTGGAGTCTGCTTCCAGTCTAACCAGATACAGCTGAACACCATTATTTTTACATGGAGCGATTGCCTATCTGACCTCCACAGCCCAGTAACTGGGTAATATAACAATACCCCTTGGACGTACTGGTTGTCAGACTTTCGGGCTTCTGACGAACCGTAACAACTGTCAAAGATCCCCGAATGACAGCAGGAGCGGCTTAACGTGCTTTTTGAGGTACAGAGGAGTTTTGGTATGTAAAGATGGTCACCCATCCACGGACCAACCCCGGCAAGCGTAGCTTAACCTGATGGATCGACCCGAGCGGCTGTAATTACTTAGCCACGAGCTCCTCCTAAAAAATAATGTAATCATCATTCATTCAAACTATTTTGTAACTACTAAATAATGGCGTTATAAACTTGCAAATATACAACTAGGAATGAAAAAGAAAGAAAGAAAAGAAAAAGTATTTATTGTATGATAGTTGTGATTTGATTAGTTCCAAGTAGTTACAACAATTTAAGTTGGTACTTAGTCATTTTTAACCGACTTCAAAAAGGAGGAGGTTCTCAATTCGTCGGAACCTTTTTATTATTATTATTTTTTTTTTATTTTTTTTTTATGTATGTTCCCCGATTACTCGAAGATGGCTGGACCGATTTGGATTTTTTTTTGTTTTATTCGAGAGGGTATACATCACAGTTGGTCCCATATAAAACTGATTAACTTTGCTTGGGTAGTTTTTGAGTTAGCTTCAATAATACATATTTTTACCCTACTTTTATATGGATGATGTTCTAGTTTGTTTTGCAGATAGTGGTATCAGAATTTGTGTGGGGTAGATACACAACTAAAAAGTGAAAAATAAAAACTTTTTTACAAAAAAATACAACCGACTTCCAAAAACAACACTACAAAGTGAAAAATAACTTTAATTTCGGAAGTCGGTGGCAAAAAACGAAAATACATTTAACTAGACACCGACTTCCGAAATTAAAGTTATTTTTCACTTTGTAGTGTTGTTTTTGGATATCGGTTGTATTTTTTTGTAAAAAAGTTTTGCTTATCAATTATTTTCCTTGATTTTACCATTCTTCAAGTATCAACCTACCTTTCAGCAGAGTTTCATAAAAATCAATTCAGCAGTTTAGCCGATAAAACGTAGTTAGTTATAAGACAGAACATACGAGTAGGTAGGTACATAGAGGAAATCGGACCAAAAACAAAAAAAAATATTTGCGAGATTACACGATTAACGTCGCCGAAATAGTCGTATTCGTGTTTATAAGTTTTTGCCTATTACCTATGGTTCTTTTGAAACTAGATTAAGTAATCAAAATCATCAAATTTAATGTCACACTGCGTGCGTACGCGCATTTATTTACTTATTCGAACGACCTTTGGACTTTTGACAAAAATACACTATTTAAAGTCTGTTCCAAAAGTTTTAATGTTTCCACTATCGTCACATACTTATATGTGACGATAGTGGAAACATTAAAACTGTTTAGGTTATATTCTTACGCGAGGAGCTCGTGGCTAAGTAATAACAGCCGCACGGGTCGATCCTACAGGTTAAGCTACGCTTGCCGGGGTTGGTCCGTGGATGGGTGACTATCTTTACATACCGAGACTCCTCCGTGCCTCGGAAAGCACGTTAAGCCGTTGGTCCCGGCTGTCATTCGTGGATCTTTGACAGTCGTTACGGGTCGTCAGAAACCCGAAAGTCTGACAATCAGTCTTACCAAGGGGTATCATTACCCAGTTAATGGGTTGTGGAGGTCAGATAGGCAGTCGCTCCATGTAAATTAATGGTATTCAGCTGCATCCGATTAGACTGGAAGCCGACCCCAACATAGTTGGGAAAAGGCTAGGCAGATTGATTTTTTGCTATATACTTACGCAATCGCTCAGTAACAAATACTTCTGTATTTAGAAGGTTTTTACTATATCTCACCACAATTTACAACAACTATTGTTTGAATAACATTACCTATTAAATTGTAACATAATCGATAAAAATTGAGATTAAAAAGTTCCTCAGTTATCAAATTAAAAACATCTCTAAGCTGATTTAATATTAGTACTTATTTCCAAATTAAGTATTCAAATAATCAAATCAAGGAACTCAATTTGTAAGTGGCATTATACACATTGGCATAACTACATAGGTACGTTTCCTGATCAATTTATTTCCATTTTCATCACATACTTTTGGAACTGATCATGGGTACTTATCACTTTTACGATAAGATAATATTATAATTATGTAGGTACCGTTTACAACACCAATGCTGCATTAATTTGAAAAAAAAACACACACAGCACAGCAGAGAATATTCAAATATTTACTGTCTTTCACAAGTAAAAAATATTGAACCACAATAAGAGACATATTAATTATAAAAAAAAATTGCATCAATATTATTAATCTCTATCCTTTTCAGTAGGTAGGTATGTTGAATCTATGATACATTATGACATTCATTCAAAATTGATACAATTTTTTTTTTTTAATAATAACCCACCTACGCATTCCTATTACAAGCGCGCAATTCCGTTATTTAAAACACCTACATTTTTACAACTGATGCTACTTATATTTTTTCAATTACTACACCAAAAAAACCTAAACACTATTGAAAAAAAATACTTTTCATATTCTTAAAACACTAAATAAATAATAAAGAAATAAAACAAAATATTCACCTGTATCCATGTATGAATTGCGTCGTTGTAAGTTGCTCAAAGTCCAAATAGACCCAAGACTCCCGTGCAGAATTCGACGCTCGGAATTTTGCCGAGTCCGTGTTATAAGACACTGGTCGTGCAAAGATTATAATAATGAGACATGCTAAAATAATTATTACAGTCATCTAATTATGTTTGCCTCTGTGAGGGCACAATTGCATAATTAATTTTAAAAAAAATTTTTTTCATGATTTTATTTTACCACTGCCGGCGTGATGAATACGTATTGTATATCCATGACAAATTATAGCTTTCTAGTACTAAGAGTCTCTGAGCTAAGCTGCGGACGGATGGACAGACGAACAGACATAGCGAAACTATAAGAGTTCCTTGTTGACTACGGAACCCTAAAAAGAATTTTAAACTGATATTTTAAGTGACTACAATACGGGTGGTTGATGACCCCAAAAAACAAACATCAGTAAATTAATTTTATTTTTGTTTCATCATGTTTAGATATCGAATATCAATAACATTACGTCTGCAAAGTTTCGCTAGCTAACTTCATTTGACCCTGTACAGGTAGGTCTAAGTTTTCTGTCGATGTATTCCTGCAGCCAATAATGTCGAAGATTAACTTGAAAAGTTTATTATGAAATTGAAAAGGTCACATTTGAGGGCAAGTTTGTCTCTGGGACAGCAACTCAATTGCGTTACCTCTGGACTCTGGTACTGCAGATGTTCATAGGTGGCGATGACGACTCGGCTGGGATGGGCTTTTTTGCGACCCAATAAGAAAGATAAACGTAGCTATCTCTACATCGCTACACTACCTACGGCCTAAATATCTTGGCGGGTGTGAATATAGGCACTACGAACTTCGCGCATGTCCTCTCACTCACACTAGCCTCATAGCACCATTTGGTTCCTAAAAAAATGTACTGCGCAGCCTTCTGTGCGATGTTCGGACTCGCCAAGAAAGAATGATGCAAAGTTTGGTCCCACCCTCCAATAGCCACGTGTGATACATCGTTGGATAGGTATTTTTGAGCTGAACAAAAGTTACTTGCCGGCAAGTTTCAAATCTTAGTCCGTTCCGAGTTATGCTTTATTAAACATGGCAATAGCCAAATAACGCTTTTTTTTTAATATACAGGTTGTAAGTGTTAACAGTGGCAACCTTTTAAGGGGTCATTGTACTCATCATTATGAACAACTTTTACTATGTGTCCAAGTGGAAAAAAATCAGCTGTGACGAACATAAATGTACTGAACAGCAGATTTTTTTTCGCGATTTAAGGTTTGATCCCATATTACAAGTTGCTCATAATGCCCTAGTGTAGGTACCCGGCCATAAATATTGCACATCGAATAGAGCAAAAGTCCAGCTTTGTTTGTAGAGCGTCATCTCTCTCTCACTGTGTGTCCGTCTTTTTCTAAAGCTCGATGTTTCATATTACTGTAGACTAGTATCTGACCTATTCAAAATCCTCATATTGTTCGTATTCGTCTCCATAATCAACGGAGAACATTGCAGCACATTCTTCCTCACCGCTGGAGTAGTCGCGACTGACGTGAAGCGGGTTCAAGTCCATTAAATGAAGTAATGGTACGTCCACTTCTACTGATAACATGAATGCTAGCTTCAGTTGGTCTCTAGAAGAAAAATTTAAATGAATGTGCTTATAATGCTATCGACATCCCAATGTTTGGAAGCACTGCAGGTCATCATCTGCCTAGCCTATTCCCAAATATACAACGTGTCGTTTTGCATCCTCGTCTTTAAGTATGTGGTATAGACAATCAAACGGAACAACTTTTACCTTGGCACCAACATCATAATCGCGAAAAAATAATCAGCCGTCCCATACATTTGAGTCGAGTAGGTATTGAAGTTTTCTATGGGACAATTGAAATTTTTTTCGCGATTACGATGTTGGTCCCATGGAGAAAGTTGTTCGGTTTGATGTTCTGTATCACATCCTGAAATTTGACGAGGATGCAAAACGACACGTTGTATAGGTATAGTTGATTACTGTGTATTCTTTCCTATCAAAAAGATGCTACAGTTACTGTAAAAGATGGACACAAAGTTATTTAGTTTCGCCGTATTTTACGGCGGACAAGCCTTAATAAATACAATTACAGGCATGTGACCATGCCTCCGGGGTCGCGGGTTGTTCGAAAGAGATACCATGGCCCTGGCACAGGCAACTGAAGGAACACAGGTGGGTTTTAGTCAGTAATAGCCTGACACGTCCTCCCGCTCCGCCCAGAGCGGGAGACGTCATTTGATGATTTTCGAATCACAAGTAAAAAGCCATCTGACCATAAAGACCCCCGCAGACAGGCGAGGCGCGACGGTGCGACGCAATTCTGATAGAACAATTTCCATGAAGTTGTCATAGAAGTCACTCTACTGGAGTCGCATCGCGCCTGTCTGAGAATCCTAACCAAAGATAATGTAGATTATTTATTTACTTACAAATTCCACGAAGTGCTATCTAAAGTGTCGAATTGCTTGACTGTGTATGCAATGTGAACACAGTCGTACGGCGTTGTTGCTTTAAATATACCCATCTGTAAATATAATATATAACTTTATTACTTACTGCTTACCCACCAGGCATTGTCCTGTGACTTTCAAAGATCCACCCACGAATGACACTCCAATCTGCCTAGCCTTTTCCCAACTATGTTGTGGTCGGCTTCCAGTCTAACCGGATGCAGCTGAATACCAATATTTTACATGGAGCAACTGCCTATCTGACCTCCACAACCCAGTGACTGAGTAATACGATACCCCTTGGTAAGACTGGTTGTCAGACTTTCGGGCTTCTGACGACCCGTAACGACTGTCAAAGATCCACGAATGACAGCCGGAAACAATGGCTTAACGTGCTTTCCGAGGCATGGAGGAATCTCCGTATGTAAAGATGGTCACCCATCCACGGACCAACCCCGGAAAGCGTAGCTTAACCTGACGGATCGACCCGTGCAGCTGTTATTATATGTATAATTATGTATGTTCCAGCTACTTACATGTATGATGGCGTGTTTATAAGGCGCGATGGCTTCTAAAGCTTTATATCGCTTGCTTATCTCTAATAATACAAGCACGTGACGCGGCAGAAACTCTGGCTGAGGAGTCACACGTTCTCGAACCAACTGTTTTAATTACGTCATTGTTAATTATGACATCATCGATGAGCGAATTAAGCAAATAAAGTTATTGTAGAAAGCATAGACAATTTATGCAAAAAAAAGTACTTATTTTGGGAAATAAAGGCTAAGTAGATATTTATTATCGTGGGTCTAGGGTCGTAAGACTCGCAAGCACAAATAAAGAGCGGGAAATTTAGGGTTTAATGCCAGGGTCGGGCGAAGTGTTATTGATGTTGTGTTGTTGAGATTCCACTTCTGGGCAAATGTCTCCCCATACCCTTCTACATTTCTCTGTGTGTTGCTTTTTCTGACCAGTGCATCATGAACAAAATATTTCTTTTATCGATTTTTGTAAAAGAGAGAGTGATGTTGTGTTGTTGAGATTCCACTGCTGGGCAAATGTCTCCTCATACCCTTCTACATTTCTCTGTGTGTTGCTGTTTCTGACCAATGCATCATGAACAAAATATTTCTTTTATCGATTTTTGTAAAAGAGAGAGTGATGTTGTGTTGTTGAGATTCCACTGCTGGGCAAATGTCTCCCCATACCCTTCTACATTTCTCTGTGTGTTGCTTTTTCTGACCAATGCATCATGAACAAAATATTTCTTTTATCGATTTTTGTAAAAGAGAGAGTGATGTTGTGTTGTTGAGATTCCACTGCTGGGCA
This sequence comes from Cosmia pyralina, assembly GCA_946251885.1. NCBI lineage: Eukaryota > Metazoa > Arthropoda > Insecta > Lepidoptera > Noctuidae > Cosmia > Cosmia pyralina. Next base: position 22,456,485 of record OX276357.1, read on the forward strand.
AATGTCTCCCCATACCCTTCTACATTTCTCTGTGTGTTGCTTTTTCTGACCAGTGCATCATGAACAAAATATTTCTTTTATCGATTTTTGTAAAAGAGAGAGTGATGTTGTGTTATTGAGATTCCACTGCTGGGCAAATGTCTCCCCATACCCTTCTACATTTCTCTGTGTGTTGCTTTTTCTGACCAATGCATCATGAACAAAATATTTCTTTTGGTCGTTGATTTCTTTTATCGATTTTTGTAAAAGAGAGAGTGATGATTAAAAATATTGATGAGAAAAGATCATAAAAAAAAGTTGACTGATTGATTTGATTGAAAATATTGATGATATTGATGATTTTCATTGTGTGAGGAATGATATGAAAGAAAAGGAAGTGATTGATAGCGCGACGTTTGACAGGGGAGATTGGAAGAAGAAAACGTGTTGCGCCGACCCCACGTACCATGGTACAAGCCACAAGAACAGGAAGATGATGTTGTTTTGATGTTAGGAAATTGTAAGTAGCAATCCGGATTTGGTTTTGTACCCGTTTGACGGCAGTAGGCTCGCCCCCTATTACATCAAAATGTCGGTCTTCTACTGGCATACTTCTACCTAACCAATCATGTTATGGCTATCGCGAGGTTCGAGTTAATTCCAACATTGTTAGGAAAATGCTATCTGATAATGGCCGGCCAATGGCGACTTACCTTAGGAAACAGCACGGCCATTCCGTTAGATTTTGCGATATCGTTTGGAGGAGCATAGAAGCCAGGTATAAGTAGCCCTGGCGGAGGAAAGTACTCGTCTTCATCCTCTTCCACCATGCATTCTTCTTCTTCTTCTTCCTCGGATTTCTCCTGGCGAAATTGTATTGAAAGAAATAAAGAAATATTGATTTATTGCCACTGAAACACGAACATACAATGTGCCGCTTCAATCACGACATTAACTTGAGACGCGTATACGGTTCCGCGTTTTCGTATTATAAAGATATTTTAATTTGAGTAAACGTTATTATTTATTGATTTATTTACATTTTGGAGCAACCTGTAGCACAGAGATGAAATTAAAACGAACGAGAAAAAAGGTCACGCCACTCGAGATTTGCAAAAAATTCATTCATGAAGCTACTCACAACTGGGTCAGAACAATAGACAAACGTTGAACAAAAAAAAAGGTGTCGGTCAACGACTTTTTACCAGCCGACAGAACAATAGCTTCATGAATGAGTCGTTTGCATAGAGTGATCCTAATTTTAGTTATTATTTTATTATATGTTTGATTGATTTTTTTTTTCAATTTATTAATGATTTCATCTTATTATAATTTTTATTATTACTGACCACTAGCCCTACCTGTGTCTTTAATTTATGTCGCTAAAGCGGCAGCACGTTGTATAATAAAGCTAATTCAGCTCGAATAATTAATACTCAGTAGGCACCTAAGACAAAACAAATGTATAATTACGAGCACAGAACATAAATAGTCGGCAGCTGCACGTCGGTCGTGAGACAAGATGGCTTTGCACTCAGCATGATGCAGTGTTACGGGAGACCCACAGCACAGCGCTGATTTTCAGTGGTCACTCGTAAACAACGTACGGAAACCACGTCGCCCGTCGGGTTTATAGATTTAAACGAAAGATCGATGATCGAAAGATTTTAACATTTCTTACTAGGGATTAAGGCCAGGTTCCTCAAAATCGACCTATTTTTGATTCAACATTAAACAATCAAATATTCTTAGTTTTGATTTGGTAAAAATATATGTTGTACTTTAATAAACATTCTTGATTATTCTCCGGTTCAAAACACGATATTTAAATTTTCACTCGATCATAAAAAATCGCGAAAACAGAGATATTTGTGATCGTTTTTCAAGTCGTACTTGAAGTAGACCAAACTTTTACTCAAAAAAAAATATGTCAAAAAATAGGCAATAACGTTTAGGAGAACATTCTCCGGTTACTTTTTCTCAAAATAGTTTTTTATTATTTTAACAAAATGATTATATAACTAAGCGGCGCACGCGCTTCGCTTCAGTAGCCCGCTAGGCGTTTCCGAGGCAGGACCTGTGTCGTTTTTGCTGGCTCGCTGCGTCCCTCCGCTAATCGATCGAAATATTTGTCATATTATTGTTATTTTCCGTGTTTGTTTATTAGTTTTAAAAATCAGTCTGTAAATATTGTTGTAGTTTATAATTAAACTGTAGATCTTAGTTTAAGTTGTATTATAATTATAGTGGTAATTAAGTTTAAATTATGGGAAAATTATTTTGCAGAGCGGGGTCAGCGAGTTCATTTGAACTGCGCGTTCGCGCGACTTGCCACGCGGGGTGGGAGGTAACGCTAAATGCCTACTGCGCTCGAATATCCTGGCCTTAAGGCGGATATTTCATGAAATCGGGCAAAAAGGTGGTTTTTTAAAGCAGTGTATCTCATAAACCGTAAATAATTTAGAAAAATAAAAAAAAAATACTATAATATATTTCAAGTCTTTTTCGCAACACAAAACCACATACTTTAATGCACCAAAAAAATCTTCAAGCATACCTATTAATAAATCTTTAAAAGCAGAACATGCCTTCATTAACAATTGTAATTTTAATTAAAAATATACCATAAAATTTCAAATGCCAAACTGCATCCAATGATGGATTATTTATTATTAAATAGTTAATTTCTAATTTTATACGATGTTATTTGCAACTTTTACGACATAATTCCGGTGCGCGTGAGAGTCTTCTATCTCGCGCGTCAAACTAGACAGCCATAACGCCATTTCACTTACACACCACACACACTAGGGTGGCCGCAGGGACAGCAATGCGCAACCTGTTACCACGGATTCAGTACATGATCCTGTGTTGAAAATTTTCGTCAGTTATTAAATAAATATTAACTGTTTCTTAAATATTGCCCACGTAGGTATTGCACTTTTGTAGGAAACAGCAGATTTATTTTTTTAATAACCAACTAAAAGTTTCAACGCCCCCTGCATTGCTGCGTTCCAGACTCATGTACTGAATCCTTGGTAAACAGGTTGTGCGTCAATGTTCCTGCCACCCTGGACCTATAAGACTTACTGTTAATAAATCAACAAAAAAATTATTTACACAGTTCATAATTTCAAGTATCTACCTACATAACAATCCTATTGATTACCTACATATCAATTGATTACGCAGTCAAAGACCAATATCCATTTACAACGCCCGATCATTATAAAGGTTAAAAAAAAAAGTATGAGGAATAACCTCAATTTAATCATATTAACAAGCGGATAAAAAAAATTACTGTGATACCGGATAAAAAAAACTTTCAGTACCTAACTGGGATATACTAAGGAATTGTACCTAGTTGTTTGAAATTGTCGAATACAAAACATTTTTGTTTTATTTTATAATGGCGTCTTATTTGTGCAGACTATACAACTTTTTTTTCTTTCTTGCAAATTATGAAGTTGGAAATTCATTTTTTAAAAGCATTTTCTATGATTCTATAAACTCATAATAGAGATGATGACTAAACATTTTCTTTTGTCCGTCAATTAGATTATTAAAAAATATAGGACACGTATTTTTTAATTTTTTACGTAATCAAAAGATTCACATAACACACACATAATCAGCCTATAACGTTCCCACTGCTGGGACACAGGCCTCCTCTCTGTGAGAGGGAGTGGGCCGTAATCCACCACGCGGGCCCAGTGCGGGTTGGCAGATGTCACAAGTCTTCGAATTTTTGATTCTAGGACATGCCGGTTTCGGTGCTGATTTAATCAAAAGATTACGGCGACACATTGAGTTACTGTAGCATGGCGTCACTCCTTGCTAGATTTAATTCGTATTTTATTACAGTTGGACGTAGCGAGCACCCACTCCCCAACTTCAATGCTTCTATCTAAGATTTTTTAAACAATATAATAAAGCAAAAAATACGTGTCTAATAATTTTTTTATTATCTAATAATAATAATAATAATAATAAAGTTTTATTGACCATAAGTTTAGGTTACAGTACACCGGTAATACATATTTACTTATTACTTACATAGTCTAAGGCAAACTCACTTATGTTCAACTACACTAAGTTAGAACTTATATATAACAAGTAGCAAGGGGAGTAGAAGAACAGTTAAATTATAATAATGATAACAACAAGTAAAGCAATGGCTCACATACTTCATAAAATATAAAAATGCCCAATGACGGTATACAGAGAAAAGTTCTTTACCTCCCGTGCTAGTCAAGGACTGTGTTACGGCAAGGTAAGATTCTCGCTCATGGAATAGTAGTCATAATGTAAACATGTTAAGACACTTTTTACCAAATACATTTGTTTTGCTGTATATCATAGATGACATTAACGAGTTACAAGCTTAGCGTAAACAAGTAGTATATGTAAAGAAATCAGACAGTGCAACTCCCGTTATTTCAATGTAAACAAAGTGCTTTCACAAAAACAATATTTGTTTAGAATTTGTAATAAACAAGCGTGTTAAAAATAAAATAATATAAAACATGTTTATAAAACTAAAATAATAAAATTCAAAGTAAGAGCATATATATTTTTTTTTTTTTTTTTTTTTGTATTTTCAGCATGGAAATACGTTACAAGCGAAAAGTTCCAATGTAATGCATTTAGTGTACGTGTGTATATGTATATATTTATAATACAAATAAAGTTTGTGTACTAATCTTCAATTTATAATGATTACTTTATAGTGTATATATTTATATATATATTACTTACATATATTCATATAATGTTTTTACTGTTTCTATAAACTTATTTAGTACTTATCAGTATTCAATAAAATATATATTTATAAATAAATAATTACTGACATATTTGTAAAAGTTTTTCAGTCTGTTCATAATCCAGGTTACTCAGAAACTCATCCAGAGCCCTTCTACACACAAATCTCGTCGTATCTTTAAGAGGTTTAATTTTACTTATGCGATTGTACAATAAAGGAGCCAAGAAATAAGAGAAACACTGTGCAAAAGTGGTTTTGCATGCTGGGACGTCATATACCTCATGCACTCTTCTGAGAGATTTGGAAACAGGTTTTTCATAGAAATGTTGTCTCAGGACTATTTTTTTGATAAAGAGTTGGCGAACATTTAGAACTTCAAACTCTTTGTACAATGCAGATGTAGGATATCTAAATTTTTTAAAATTAATTACTTTTAGTATACATCTATGGGCCCTTTCTATTTTTATAAGAGTACTTTTTCTAGCACCACCCCAGGCAGAGATACCATAAGTTACTATCGATTGGCACAGTGCAAAATAGACAGTTTTGTTAGTAGCTTTGTCTTTTAAGTTTCTTATTTTTTTAAAAATCGGTATTAGTTTACGAATGCGAGATTTTAGATTATGAATATGTTGTTTCCAATTTAAATTTTTTATCTAACTGACGGACTAATTATTATTTTTTTTTATCCAGGAAACATCCTTAAAACGATGGACTAAGCTGCATAGTAGACCAATCCGCACTGGGCCCGCGTGGGGATTACGGCCCTCTCCCTCTCAACAAGAGGAGGCCTGTGTCCCAGCACTGGGAACATTAAAGGCTAATTATGCAAGCTGCATAGTCGTTGTTACTTACCTCCGGCTCCACGTCCTCTGGAAGTTCATATTCAGGTTCCTCTTTCAGTCGGTCTAAAGCAGCCAGATTCTGAACACAGAATTTTATTTTATTTTATTTATAACTACTCGTAATAAGAGAAAAATCTGCTTAGCCTTTTCCCAACTATGCTGGGGACGGCTTCCAGTCTAACCGGATGCAGCTGAATACCAGAATTTTACATAGATCGACTGCCTGACTGACCTCCACAACCCAGTTAGTGGGTAATACGATACCCCTTGGTAAGACTGGCTGTCAGACTTTCGGGCTTCTGACGACCCGTAACGACTGTCAAAGAACCACGAATGATAACCGGGACTATTAACGTGCTTTGCTTTCCGAGGTACGGAGGGGTCTTGGTATGTAACGATGGTCATCCATCCACGAACCAACCGCGGCAATCATAGCTTAACCTGATCGAGCGACCCGAGCGACTATTATTACTTAGCCACAAGCCGTAAGTTATGAGAAAATTATATAAAATTTTTAAACATTTTATAAAGTGAAACGAGGAAACACAATCAGTGTATCTATCTGCACTAACAATGTTTACACATATTACATTACATAGCATCACGCCATGTTTCCCCAAAGAGTTAGGCAGAGATCTACCTGTAGTACAGCCACATTTCACCAGTTATGTTGGTGCGAGTCTATTTCCATCAACCGGGCACAAAGCCAGACTCCGGGCTGCTACTGAGAAATTCCTGTTGAAAAAACCGAATAACACACTTTGCCCGACCTGGGAATCGAACCCATGACCTCATGATCAGCAGTAGCGCTTGTGACCACTAGACAAACGAGGTATTAAAATATAAAACAAAGTCGGGTTTGTTCGAACACTTATAACTCGAGAACGGCTGGACAGATTTTCATGGTTTTTGATTTGTTGTAATAGGTTGGGGAAAAAGTTTCTTCGCATTTTTTAAGAAATTTCAAAACATTTTTTAATATACATTATTTACATTTATCTAAAGTATGTAGGTATCATTTTGTTCGATAACTTTTTGCCATCTTGTAGGTAGGGGCATGATTCCATTGCTATAGAAATTTTGGGACTTCTGATCAAAATACCGCGACAAGTGGTTTTGGCAGTCCTCTCGTGACGTTAACCTGACACTGCCTAAAGAATTCTGAAGAGACCGAAACAGGTGAAAATCTGAAGGTGCAAGGTCAGGACTATACGGCGGATGCATTAACACCTCCCAGCCAAACTCTCTTAATTTTCGCTGAGTGGCTAAAGATGTGTGAGGTCTAGCGTTATCATGATGAAAAACCACACCCCTTCTGTTGACTAATTCCGGCCGCTTTCTCTCAACTTCTTGCTTTAATCTCATCAGTTGTTCGCAGTAGAGTTCAGAATCGATGGTCCTGCCTGGTGGTAACAGCCCATAATGAATAATGCCCTTCCAATCCCACCACACACACAGCATCACCTTGTTGCGAGTTAACCCGGGTTTCGCCACAGTCTGTGAAGCCTGACCAGCCTTTGACCACGACCTTTTTCGCACGTTGTTGTCGTACGTGATCCACTTTTCATCACCAGTTATCAGCTTCTTCAAAAATGGTTCGGTTTCATTACGTCGTAATAAAGAATCACAAATGAGTACACGGTTCATTAGGTTTCTTTCAGTGAGCTCGTGAGGTACCCAAATATCGAGCTTTTTTGTGTACCCAGTTTTTTTCAAATGCGCCAAAACTGTTTTGTGGTCAATTCCCAGTTCTTCAGCTACGTCGTAACTACTGATATGCCGATCTTGCTCCACTTTTTCAAAAATGGCGTCCATTTTATCCGTAATAGGGCGACCAGAGCGACGTGCATCTTTGACATCAAAATTTCCGGATCGAAAACGCTTAAACCAAATTTGTGCTACTCTCACAAACACTGCACTGGGTCCATAAACATCGCAAATTTTTTTCGCGGCTTGCGTTGCATTTTTACCTTTTTTGTAGTAAAATTTTAAAATGTATCGAATTTCTTCATTAGATTCCCTCATCTTGACAGTACGAAAGACAAATGAAAATCACACATTTTCCTAATTTTAATTTCGAATTATGTTCTTTAAAATTTAAACTTTCAATGATACCAAAATCAGCCAGATAAAAATAGTATAGCCAAAGAGATTTTATTTTATGTTCATACATACTATAATGCGAAAAGACTTTTTCCCCAACCTAATATTTGTTTCCATCTCAAACAGCTATTAATTAAACACACAGGAAAATTCACAAAAAAAAAAAAAAAAAATTCTCATAAATAAATGAAAGGACAAGGCAACCGCGACTGTCAGGAATCTTTCATTCTATTTAGAATTCCAAATTCAAATTAATTTTATAATCAGTTGTTCATTTGCTTTCCCGCCGTTCGTTTATTGAAATTTTGACAGGACAAAGTCTGTCAGGTCAGCTAGTATTATAATAAAACAAGAACTAAAAGGGTGGATAACAACGCTACAATGTTATGTGCCGGCTCTTCTCCGTAGGAAACGTGCACATAGCTTCTGACGTTTCATAAGTGCCCATGTAGGTTTATGTGGAATAAAATATTTTGATATTGTTAGAACTAATTGAGTAAAATTTTTCTTACGCCAGCTTTTAAAAGATCCAGTTTGCGCTGTTCCTTTTCCTTTTTCTTGGCTTCTAACGCCTCTTCCAGAGCTTGTCGATTTATACGACGAGTTTCAGATAAAAATCTAGCTCGCTTTCTCTTTTCTTCTGCCTTAAAAATAATACATTAATGTGAACAGTTGGATTTGGTAACACATGCTATATGAAGCAACTAAGCAAGTTAATGTCTGTATGAGCTAAAAATAAGTTTAGCTGTCGTATTTGTCCATGGTAGTCATTGGAAGTACTATGAAGATTAACATACCATTTCTTGGTATGTACGCTGGTAAATCCACAGGCATTTGGTGCTACATGTGTCTAAAAGTGGCAAAACCAAAACTTCATCAAATGGATCGAATCTCAGATCGATCGGATTTATCGCAGGTATGCTGGAAGAGATTTCTTTTGAAATAAGCATCACCTTTGTACGTATTTTTCTGTTCCTTTCTGTTTGTCTGTTTATTTGTGTATACATAAATGGTTAAATAAATAAATGGATTATATTTTGTGAATGTGACAACGTTATATATTTACAGGTGAATTTTTCAAGTGGGCGTGGATGGCCATATTCGAAAATATGAGGAATAGTGAAAAGTACTCAAAAGAGTCTCGGGCTTGATTTTGATGAAAACTAAAACTGCATATTGAATTTTTCAACTCACAAATTGAAACACCTTTGTCATTCTCGAGAAAACAAGGATTAAGGTGCATGTGTGGCGGCATCTTCAACGCCACATGCGACTACTCATCAAAGACCTGACGTCACACAAATCCTGCATCGTGCTAGCAGAGTTTATCGAGCGACTGGCATATACAGGGTGAATTTTTCAAGTGGGCGTGGTCCTATAGTCTATAGTCCGGTTAAGCTGTCTCGACCTACAATGGTCAACGGCGAGAAGTCACTCATAAAAAAAAGTGGGCGTGGATGCCCAAATCCGAAACTATGAGGAATAGTGAAAAGTACCTAGTCAAAGGAGTCTCGGGCTTGATTTTGATGAAAACTAAAACTGCATCATTCGATTTTTGAAAAATCAATATTTCTAGCCAGGAACCGAACCAGTTATTTTGAAAAAAAAATACACACACTGTACTGTACACACCATTCAATAGTGTCGCTAATAAGGATCAAAATTCTGGTAAGTAATGACATGGCAAACTAAAGGAAAGAGCTCATTTTTAACAAAATACTTTTTTTTATTTTTCTTATGTTTTCTACCTACGAGTATTAATTAAACTATAACTGATTAATTGTTCAAAATTATGACTATTGTTTTTAATAAATAGTTTGATTTGACGTCTGATTGTACTGCATTCAGCAAAACAATATTTCTCATAGTTTCACGCCCACTTGAAAAATTCACCCTGTATATTTAAAAATTAATCCTTATTTCCCTTGGTCACGCCATAACTTGATAACGGCTTGACCGATTTCAATATTTTTTTCTCTTTTATTCTCCTCTTTATTGAGGTGGTTTAAAAGAAAAAAAAAATATAAATTTTGACAGAACAACGTCTGGCGGGTCAGCTAGTTAATAGTACACACGGCTACACATCAAGCTATACATTTCCAGTTTACACTGATAATGAGACTACCTTACAATGAGAGGTCAGCTTATATTGGAAAAGTATAGCTTGATCTGTAGCCGTGCGTTCGTCGATTTACAAACCAAAAGCCGAAAAATGTATGGGTTTGACATACGCTATCGAAATGTCACGTGATCATGTCAATGTCACTTTGAAGCTGTAGCTATTGTAGAAATAGAATCGCTCCGAAGCGAATGCCATTTGTCTACGCCCTCTGGTACTTGTTGACAAGCCTACATTGTCCTCCCATACCTCTTAACACTGTGATTTGAAAACATTGTAAAAGCCAATTATTTTTTAAAGAGCAACTGTGGAGTTTCATGCCGGCTCTTGTTCACAGAAAACGACTAACTGGAACCGTGCACCTAGCTTCTGACGTTTCATAAGTGCCCAGTGAAATAATATATTTTGAAATTGGATTGTGAACCTGATTTTCTTGCACACTCTACACCCATTTCACTCTACACACTAACACCAATTTAAAATGTCCTGCGTATTGTGATTAGAATTCAACCTCCTTAAAAGATCCAGGGCACCAGGAGGGCATCCTCCTTTTTAAAAGAACTTCCGTAGGAGTTTGATTGAACCCTGGATTAAATAAAATTTACTAAATCATGTTGATTGTCAATAAATCTGGATCACATCTACCTTTTTAAACTTCCTCTCCACTTTGCGCTGTTGCCAGACTTCTTCTCTCGTAGGACTGTAGGTCTTGTAGCGGTCGAAAGCAGTCTTCAACAGTTTCAGGTCATTCAAAGACTTTGATTCTTCATACGGCGGTATTTCTTCATAGAGGATTCGACGTACTAAAGCTATTTTGGGAAAGTGAAGCTATGTAGTTGTAGTTCTTTCTAACGTTGTTGGTTGTTAAACTTTCAAGAAGAAAGAATCGTTTTATCGGTCCAAGGTTACAAAATGACTTACCTATAAATAAATTAAACAATGAGATAAATGTAGTCCCCAAAAAGTCGAGGGGGGGATGATAGAGAATGAATGATAGCGTGATGGTTGACAGGGGAGACTCGAAATCGAGAATCGAACATGAAACAAATGTAAGAGATGATGCTGATGACATGTAGACCCAAATATGGTGGTCGTGTTATGGGGCCAATTGTTATTTGCACTATCTTATTGCGATGAGTCTAGCCTAGAAGAGCATCGATCTTATTCTAATTAGAAGCAATACCCACTGGTAGGTACTTTTAAGTCAGCATCGCAAACCCTGATATACTCGTAAGATAGTGCCTGTGGCATACCATAAGTTGTTTCAACAACAAATTGTCTACGCTGAAATGTGCGCCCCCTACCTCATTTTTTTTTTTTTTTTTTTTTTTTTTTGTGTTCTTACACAATTTAAGCAGTGGGGTGCGTCATTTCAGTTACATTCCAACCTCGCCGCTGAGGCCCCTGGCGACGACCCCAACGTAATAATATACGTAAAAAAATACAACCCCGATAAACGGAAGCCCACAGAACGCTATGGAAGAGGCCGGAACCTCCACTCTAAGCATCCGTAGAAGTGTGTCGAAAAGCAAAAGATAGGGAAGATGCTGGGGTGTAAAACAGAAGAGGGAAGGGAAAAGATAAAGGAAAGACTGGCGAGTGCGGGGGAGTTCTTGAAGGTCGAGGATGTCAAAAACAAGGATCCCCTCGTAATGTTAAGGGATGTATTAGCATATAATACGGACGAAGACATCCTGAAGGCTCTACGGAACCAAAACAAGGATGTATTTGCAGAGCTCACTAAAGACGATGACCGGATAGAGGTACTGTTTAAGAAGAAAACGAGAAACCCCCACTCGCACCACGTTGTCCTCAGAGTCTCTCCAAGGTTGTGGAACCGGTTGCTGGATCGACAGGCTGTCCATATCGACCTACAGAGGATCCGAGTGTCTGATCAGACTCCATTGGTCCAGTGTTCCCTCTGCCTTGGATTTGGGCATGGGAGACGGCTCTGTAAGGAGCAAGTGGAGAAGTGCAGCCACTGCGGGGGCCCTCACATGAGGTTAAAATGCGCTGAATGAATGGCTGGAACAGCTCCATCATGCCGTAATTGTGTGCATGAAAAATTGGAGAATACGGAGTACAACGCATTCAGTGACGAGTGCCCAGTAAGAAAAAGATCGGAGGTCCTGGCAAGAGCTAGGGTAGCTTATTGCTAAGGTTGATATGTGCGACAGAGGATACACAGTGGTACAGGCCAACTTACAAAGGAAGCAACTGGCAACCACCGAACTCTTCCTAGAGGCCGGTAAGCGAGCAATCGCATGGGCACTGATCCAGGAACCGTATGTGGGAGGAGCTAGGAGTATGAAGAGCTACCGTGGTGCGAGAATCTACCAGTGCGAGATTGAAGGAAGTGGGAGGGTAAAGGCGGCAATAGCCGTCTTTGATGATGACCTAGATGTCATTCCCTACCCAAAACTCACCACAAACAACATCGTTGTGGTGGGAATCCGCACCAAAGCCTGGGAAAACGCAGTAGTCTCCTATTACTTTGACCCCAACGTAATTCTCCTCGCCGTCCCTTGCTCGGTGAAGAAGTGCCACCTGGTGGCGTAGCTGAGCCAGTAGCTTTAAATTCCCCTGACAATAATAATTATCCAGATAAGATCCAACCTGTCTCACCTTGCTGTCCTCCCCCCAGCGACGCCCAAAGCCGAGGTTCGTACCCCACAAGGGATGCCCTTAGCTTGCAGTCGTAAGTTTTATGCCCTGGCTTCACTTAAGGCAGTCACAGGATTGACTGGCCAAGTAGTCATGGCCTCTTAAGGTCAACTACGAGATGCCCTACACAAAATAAAAAAAAAGAAAGCTTCGACGAGGTCTAACAGTATTTAGACGATGCAAAGACATTTTTCGCTTCAAGTTTATTGTAGTTTGCATCACTAATAGAACAATATCAAAAGAAAAAGAAAGGCACTCACGCACAAAATCGACATCTTCATCCAGCAAACGGAAGCATATAGCCAGAGCTGGTCCAGACAACAGTTTGTGCAGCGACGCCTCATTCAAGGGAGCGTCGCCCGCGTAGAATATGTCCGTGATCTTCTCTTCTGATAACTCTACTAGCTCCCGACCGACCATCACGATATCTGGTAAAAGCAGATATGGTTTTTTACATAAAAAAATCTTTGTCTCGTGTAATCTGTTATCATCTTAAACGCCAGTATGAGTGCAGAAATGTAAGGGAAAGCATCAAGATACAAGATGCTCCAAGAATTCGGCAAAGGAAGCTAAAATTAAGGAATGAGTTAGTATCAGTAGAGCTCCTTGCGGAATTGCTTGTTCGGAGTTATATGTCGACCTCGTAATTCCTTTACCGAGGTGTAAAGCAATGACGAGGTCGAGTATAATACACATCGACAATCTGAATTCATGGTAACAGCACAGTCTATACATCATACAGTAGTCCGACGAGAGCCAGAGCTGCTTACGCAGTTCGCCGAACTTCGTATGCAGCTCGCGCAGGTTGCGCGTCGATGTCCCTGCCACCCTGTACAAGGTTAAATGTCACTAATCACTGTCTCGCACGTCATAAACGTCAAGGTAAATTTTTGCTATAAGACCTAAGTGACGTTAACAGAGTTTTTGTCAAAAGTGGTAAATAAATAATGAGGTTGACACTACAACGTCAGACCAATTTCTGAATTGATGTGTCCTGATTTAAAAGTTTGGCAATCCATCGACAACCTTGTTGATGCAGGTATCTTTAGCACAACATTAATAATCTAAATAACATGAGAAATAACTCAACTGTTAGCATCCCACCGCTCATACAACTCCGGATGGGCATGGAAGCAATGTGGCCAAAACAGCACAAAGTTAACGTCGGTCAGAAAAGGCACCATCAGCTCGGCACGGTGACGCTTGCGCACCGCCTGTCTGGCTGACCGACGAGCTATAAGTGATGTTGCTTCCTGCTGCTTTTCTGTTGCTCTGACTGACATCCAGTCCTGTCGATAATAAATCAAAGAAGTATCCTCCATGACCGCCTCGTTTGTATAGTGCTCGCAAGCGCTAGTGCTGGGCACGAGATCCTGGGTTTGGTCGGGCAACGTGGTATTAAGTTTTTGCATCGGGACTTTCTCAGAAGCAACTCAGAGTCTGCATTTATGCCAGGTGGGTGGCAATTGGCTTGCCCCCCATTACTTTAACTGGTAAATTGTGAGTCTACTATGGGTGACGGTGAGTGTATACATTGTACTGTATATGACTAGTGTCCACAACTCCACGTCCAAGCGCGTATTGCGTAGGTATTATCGACAAAACGGTTGCCTTTACATCTCAAAGCTGCTTTTTGTATACACTGATTCATTGAAAAACTTTGCCCCTATGGTCCTTTGTTTTACTTTGTCATACACAAGTACAATAATTGCAAAATTGTTTCAAAATTGGAAAAGCTTAGCGTTTGTCGATGGTAGGTACTGTTACGTTAAGTTATGTTACATTAAAGTTATCCTCTTTATTTACATAGACCTAGACTATGTCGGCGTACGCACGGACGTAAAAATATCGTGGCGATTTTTTTTCGCGCACTGGATTTTCAACGCTCTGCTTAGCGCCGAGAGTTCAAAATCCAACAGTGTGTTTTTCGACGCGCTAGAATGTACTCTGTTATTGTTAAGTTGGATTCTCAATGCTTGGCTCAAAAACGAGAGTTGAAAATCCAGTGCGCGATAAAATCCCGCCGCGATATTTTTACGTCCGTGCGAACGTAGCCTAACACCTTTTCCCATGGGGTTGAGAAAAAAAAGATAACGCCACGAACTAAGATCACACAGACATTACCTTGTCGATCATGGGGATCTCTTTCAAACAAGAATGAGACCTCGGAATTTGTTTTGGCATTTCTTCTCAGGGATCATCAGTCAGCTAGGAAATGCCGACGCCATCTACTTAGTTTTAAAATATTGACGTGTAAATGTGTCTTATAAGATCTAGGTACCTACAGAAATAAATATTACATTTCATTAAAAGAGAAGACCGTGATCCGTGATCTTCAAGTAAGTGACATCGGGCTAAGTAACGTTAACCGACTTTTAATGATTTTAAACTGAAGATCACGTCTATACGAGTAGGATTAATGTCAATCAATCAATCTGCTTAGCCTTTTCCCAACTATGTTAGGGTTGGCTTCCAGTCTAACCGGATGCAGCAGAATACCAGTATTTTACATGGAGCGACTGCCTATCTGACCTCCACAATCCAGTAATTGGTTAACACGATACCCCTTGGTAAGACTGGTTGTCAGACTTTCGGGCTTCTGACGACCCATAACGACTGTCAAAGATCCACGAATGACAGCCGGGATCAACGGCTTAACGTGCTTTCCGAGGCACGGAGGACTCTCGGTATGTAAAGATGGTCACCCATCCACTGACCAACCCTGGCAAGCGTAGCTTTACCTGGTAGATCGACCCGTGCGGCTGTTATTACTTAGCCACGACCTCCTCTCCTGATTTGGAAAAAAATACATGTTAAATAAGAGAATACATACTAAAAAAACAAACATTAAAAAAAAACAATAAACTATTTTTATTTATTTTTACATAAACTTTTATCGAGCATTTTCTTAATAACTTAATATGTAAATATTTTAGGTTGTCTTTTCATAACATAGTGTAATTAATTTCTAAAGTTATGTCTAACGCAGATAAAAACTGAGAATCACGCAAAAACCATCAAACGTATTTTTATGAAACCTTCACCATTTTAAAGAAAATTTAATTAGTTACCTTTCAGTATACCTACGTGTTTTAATATACTACCTTTTGTTTTATGTAATGCGTCTAATTTGGAACAGCGCTACTTGATGAGCGAGTCCTATTACTGGCTGGACGTAAGACACGTTGCGTGAGCTCAGTACAGAACACGCAAGCTAACCACTCAAGGCTATTGGCATTACTGCGTTAGCATGTCTCATTAGATCACTAAAACGATGCATACGACATGTTTTATGTAGGTAAGCACCAATTGCAAGTCATTTTTCAACAAAGTTAACAACAACTTTTCTACCCTAACACCTTGCAAAAAGCGAGATCAAGGGAAGCAGAGGACACATTGCTTAATATACAACAATGAAACAAACAAACGAAAAACATTTGCCATTTACCATCTGTCATACAGACCGCAATTCATTGCCGCTTCCCTGCCAATTTCCTTTACAAGTGAAACATTAGACGCAGACGGAAGCTCAGTACCACACAAACAAATGTAAATGTCACATAAATATTGTGTACCCAGCCTTGTTTACAAGCTCAGCTTGAAATAATAAACGGGAATCGTATTTTGATACCCCAGGCTTAGGTGAGTGGTGACTTGTTTATGCTATGCATATTTTAGCATCGTTTGCGTCTATTAATTTGAAATTAAATGGGAATGATTGTGTGTATGTATAGATATGTAACTGAAGGGCCCTTTATCACAAAACTTTACAATTCTACAATTCTACAAAATTGTTAAATTTTATTTTAATAGAAATTACAAATACTTATGTCTTTACAATTTACAATTCTTTCGCATTTTTAAAAAGCGTGACACAAAGCATGAGGGCTATGTATAAATAAAATTGTAACCTTGTCAACAAACCTTGCAATTTACATATATATTTGTAACGTTTTTCCGTATAATTGTGTGGCTTAGAGTTTTGTGGTACACGGACTTGTAAAATTACAAATGTGTAAATAGTAACTTGTAAATTGTATTTGTAAAGTTTTGTGGTATACAGCCCAGGTGGTGTGAAATGCAGAGCCCTGCAGAAAAAAGGCTAAACAAAAGAGTCACATAGTATAATTTCCGGCACGAGTCGTGAGCACAAATTCCACCTTATGTTTATGTGGCGTTATGATGTTGTTGGCGCTGCCTCGATTTTGCAGTGCGTCACGTATGTTTGTGGAAGCGAGGCTCGACGACTTCTATGCTGTCATGCGCAAGCGATGTGCGTCTATGCTGCGGCGGTTCAGAGGTAGTCCTACCAACATCCTTGCTACACTGGCGGACAAAATAGATGGGCCGTTTATCAGGCACTGGGGGGGGGTAGACATGTGCGCACAGATGTCCATGTCACCAATTAATTTATGTTTTAAATAATTAGCTAACATTTAGGCTAAGGCTATACTAACGGTACGCGTACACCTAACCCATTATCGGCCGATCTTTACTCGGACGTCTTCGACCAAACTCGGCCGATCAAATCAAACGTATGTAAATGAACGGGAGCGCGTACACTACTACAACCGCCATCGTCCGATGACGCCCGAAAACGGCCGATCAAATCAATCCGAACTTGTTGGGATTTCTCACCAGTCCGCCGGCGGCATCTAAAGTGTAAATTGAGTGTATCTATAGTTTAATTTAATCATTCTGTCTTTATTCTGTTGTTTCTGCCAGTGTTTTTATCTACCTTACTATACGACTATGGATAATGAAAAATTCCGGTACGAAACGGACGGTATTAAATTGTGGTACGAATTTTCTAAAAGATACATTTCTTTGAATTCCTCCATTTTAAAAACGCGTCTACACTCTGTTAAGCCGCGCAGTCAACTGCAGAAAACCGGCAACGACCAATGTCGGCACAACAGTGTCGGCCGATAAAATCGGTTTTGATGTAACC
This sequence comes from Cosmia pyralina, assembly GCA_946251885.1. Taxonomy (NCBI): domain Eukaryota; kingdom Metazoa; phylum Arthropoda; class Insecta; order Lepidoptera; family Noctuidae; genus Cosmia; species Cosmia pyralina. Next base: position 22,473,911 of record OX276357.1, read on the forward strand.
GTACCGTGCACATGCACGTCCGAGTTACTTGTCCGAGTAGTTCTGTCCGCCATCGGCCGACAAAATCGGTTTTGGTGTAACCGTACCGTAACACTATATGGATCTATGGTCTGAAATAAAAAAAATGAATTTAACTGCCCTCGTCAGCATCCTCTTTTATTCTGTTTTCAATCTGTATCTAAATATGTTTGTTAATGCATTGATTTCATTGCTCCCACCCGTGTGCAACCTGCCGTAATAGGAAATAAGATTATTTAGGTTTAAGAATAGAGTTTGTGCTCACGATTCGTGCCGGCAACTATACGTGCTTTGGTTTAAAATGTTCCCATCTCTATCTTGCACTTGTAGTTCGACAGTTGTGCGATAGTGACAGCCTTAGCCAAATTAGGGTGCTGCCCTCAAGTCTAGTCAGATGTGTACTAAAAACGATTACACGATGTAATCGTCCATTAATTTGGAGATCCCCATCCCACATGTTGGAAACTGACATCTCGATTCCCGACGCCTCCGGTCACATAAGCGTCGTACCCACCATACAAAAGATATTCTAGCCGTTCAATATTATACAGAAAGAGGTCTCATGTGAATCTGTAGGTACGCACGGCTACATATCAAGCTATATATTTCTAATATAAGCTGATCTCGCATTGTATAGGATTTCCTTACTATGAGACGTCAGTGTAAACTGGAAATGATAGCTTGATGTGTAGCCGTGTATACCATCTGCGCACCAACTGCTGTCAATTTGACTAGCCTGCATATCCTATGTACCTTGTCGCAGGCTTAATAAGCCTTTCAGCTAACAGCCTAGCCTTTTTACTAATTGGCGCCGTTCATCTAGTGGCCTGAATGATATTAATTTATTATAGGTTAGGTTGGAACTGTGACCAACCACGCGTGAGCCGAATAATTGGTTGCAGTAACTAACCCCGAACAAATGGGTTACGTTAGGTTAGAACTGTAAAAAGAGGGTTCCCGCATTGTCGAGGCGGGGGGGCTCAGTAGCCGTGGCTTGGTCACCCACGGTGAAGCGAAGAGGAACCCGAGGCGGGGGCCGCTCGTCAGGGCTTTTGCCGATAAGCCGACGACGTAGCGGCCAGCGGGTAAGTTGCGGTGGCCGTATGGGCGACACCGCAACTGAGGCGGGCCGCGGTGTCTTATGGGAGGCATCGCGGCTGAGGATTGGAGGCCGCGGCGGGAGAGGAGTGCCGGTATTGCGGTGCGCCGCTCTCCCTACCTTCCGCGGCCTTGACGGGGCCGCCACCGTTTGATGGCGGACGCGGTGGGGCCGCAGGGGAAGAGGAGTGTCGGTATGACGCTGGCCGCTCTCCCTATCCTCTGCGGCCGAAATTTGGTAGGCGGCGGAGCGCGCGCGGGAGGACGACCCTCACGCGGCGCCGCTCCGAAGGCGGAGGAGGGGTCGGAGAAGACGTCAGTTTGATAGTCATCTCCGACTCCTCCCAGGTGGAGGCCAGCAGGCAACGGGTGTGGGGGCACCCTTGCCTGTATTGCACAGGCCCCCACCAGTGTCGGACGGGAATTGCCAGGTGTTCCCGGTCATTCCCGTAACCCCCCAGCCTGGGAGGCATGCGGGGCCCGCCATCCAGGCGGGCATGCGCCGGGAGGGTTGTGGAAGTAAAGGCTGAGCCGGTTTCCCATGGCCCTCCCATCACGGCGATGTGGGAACACTGCTGAGTTTTAGTGGGTATAATGTCATTCCGACAGTAAGATGGCTACGACATACCTACAGTCCTTTCACAGTTATTTTACCTCTGTCAAGAACCTATTATAAACCTTAAAACAACGACAATAGAGATTACTGTGACGCAAAATCGGAGGTAAATAACTAAATAATCTCTTGTCGCAGTAAATACCTACACATTTTTATTTCTATGTTTACAGATTATCAAACGGTAGATCAAAATAAAGTAAAAGCTCAGTATATCATGTGTACGTCATAAATCCGCATAGCACATAAATTTTGCATGGGTCTGCAAAATTCTGACAGCTGACTGCTATATCGTGAAACGGCCTAAATCTGATGTCGAGATAAATTATTAGGGACACGAAAAATGTAGAAACGTGAATGACATATTCGCAGGAGTTGATAACAAACGTGTTTTTTAGAGATCGCATCTATAATTTTACAAAGATTCTACGGATGTCGTGATTACTCGTAATCCTTGAGCCTAGCACGAAACGTAAAGTAAATTATATAATCAGCCTATAATGTTCCCACTGCTGAGAGACAGGCCTCCTCTCAGTGCGAGGGAGTGGGCCGTAATCAACCACGCGGGCCCAGTGCGGGTTGGTAGATGTCACAAATGTCTTCGATGTTTTGGTTCTAGGATATGCCGCTTTCCTCACGATGTTTTCTTTCACCGTTTTGAGAGCAGTAGTGATGAAATAATTTACACAAAGTAAAGCGCCTGTCTGGGTTCGAACCCACGACCTACAACTCGTAAGTCACGGCCGTTACCACTGGGCCACCACTGCTCGTTTCACATAATTATAACTTACTTTTAAGATTTTATTTGTAATTGTGCTTGTCGCAAAAACTTATACCAAAATACGCTATAGGATAGTTGTATTTTCGATTCAAAAATAGCTCGAATTAGAACCGAATTATAATATAATAGCAATAACTTTCCGCGCAAAATATGCAGGAACATAAGCCAACGATTAAATTAATGAGCTAAAAAAAAACCGGCCAAATGCGTGCCGGACCACGCACAATGAAGGGTTCCGTAGTTGGGCTGAATTTATCCCAAAAACAATCTTAGCATTGTAGTTGACAAACATGTTCTCCCATCGATATTCGTCACAGTCAATTCTCCAACTGCAAACGTAATTTTGTAATCATAAAAAAAAATATGTGAATAAACTACAAATTAACAATTTCCGGACTTTTTCCTTTACTTGTGCTGTGAGACCTTGCTTCTTGCCAAATTTCATGATTCTAGGTCAAAGGGAAGTAAGTACCCCATAGATGTTGGTTTATTTGCGAGTATTAAAATGTCGCTTAGATGGCCGTATTCTTCTATTGCGTTGGTTTAGAAGCTTCATTTTTTTAGAGCTCCAAGGGTCCGTAGACCTATACGTACCTATTTTATATTAATTTAAACTTGATACCTCTACGCGTTCCTTGACAGACTGGTAGACAGAGACAGACAAGGAAGTGATCCTATAAGGGTTCCGTTTTTGCCTTTTGAGGTAACTACGGAACCTTAAAAACACACATCAATCTGGTAAATGCCTCTCGAGAGTGTTATTAGCACTCTGACGGACAGACAGATAGTCACAGAGACGTTGCTATCCTATCCTAACTAATATTACCTATATATGCGAAAGTAAGTTTTTTTGTTTGTTACGCTAAGACTGAACGGATTCGGATGAAATTTGGCACATTGGTAAACCATAACCTAGATTAGGACATAGGATACTTTTATCCCGATATTCTTACGGGATCCAGACTTATGCTTGTGAAACCGCGGGGCGCAGCTAGTTCATAATATTTAAAGTTATCATGATGGTAACAGTCTGAACCTTCGATCAATAATAACACTAGATACAGGATCAGGAACAAAAATAAGTCGCTGTAGTGGCCACGTTTACACACACATAAATATTTACATTTGTTACTACGAAATGTAGAAAAAAGTTTTATAATATTAACAACATCAATTCATTATAAACCTTAACAATCAAACATAAAGTTTAATTACGATTGCAAAATATTTATATTTAAGTCCTTCTATCATCGGAGAAAGGTAAAAGCAATAAATTAAAAATGTCGCTTGAAAATAAAAGGTCATTTTTATAATAAGTACAAAAATATTTATTCTAAAGTGAAACTTAAAACTTAAGCAATAAGGTTAAAAACATTTTGTTGAAAATTTTGTGCTTACTCTATTTTGGAACTAGACATAGTTCTTGGTATTTACATTTCAATGCCCAGAACACAGTAAGTATTGAAAGATGTAGAGTAGCAGAATAATAATATATTTTTTAGGCCAAGGTTCGTTTTATATGGTAGCAAATATTTTTGACCGATTTTTAAAAGTAGAAGGAGTAAATTAGTACAATAGTTATTTTAATTTTGATTATTAATTTGATATTTAATTATTTTAATAAAAATATTAAAACAAATTGTTGAATTTTTACAAGGTTTATATATTTCTTCTCCTCTTTCTTTCGCGACAATAGATACCCATTCTGCATTGCGAAATGGGTCACTAGGAAATCTACAAACAAAAACAACATATAAAGTAACAATACTACTCCATGCATTTCCCTGTTCCCGAACAGTCGATGTTTGAAATAAGACCACAAAAGTATTTGTGTTTTTATTTTTCGGGCCGTTTTTGAAGCACTTATCGGGAATCTAGTACTATTATTGATCGAAGGTCTGAACAATTTGTTTTTGTGTTGTCCAAAACGTTCTAATTGAAGTCCATTTTAGGTATGAATGATGGCAAAAGAAATAATGCAGATACAATGAGCAAGACAGGGGTCGTATAAGCTCATATTTTCAGCGAATCTAAGTTGCCTACCTTTTGGATAGGTGTAAATTTCGCAGTAGACTGGCACCGTTTGACTGACAATGCCTCCAATCCTCAATATAAGAAAAAAACGAGCGAGCTGTACAGTAGTCGCATATGATGTGTAATATCTGGCATCACACCTTGGTAACAAGCAACATTAAAATAAAAATCCTGATAAAAATTATTCCGGTATTCGAATAGTTATTTCTCTATGGCAAAAGTACTATCTAGTTCCAAACAAAATAAGCAACGTTTTAAGGTACATCGAATGTACGAAGTGTGTAACAGTTACACACTTCCGTCCCTTTTCACGAAATTACTCCCACAGATTGCAGGAAAGCGAGAGGAAAGATATGTGCCAAATAAAAAAAAAAGTAAAACATCTGCCTAGCCTTTTCCCAACTACGTTGGGGTCGGCTTCCAGTCTAACAGGATGCAGCTCCATGTAAAATACTGGTATATTTTACATGGAGCGACTGCCTATCTGACCTCCACAACCCAGTAACTGGGTAATACGATATCCCTTGGTAAGACTGGTTGTCAGACTTTCGGGATTCTGACGACCCGTAACGACTGTCAAAGATCCACGAATGACAGCCGGGACCAACGGCTTAACGTGCTTTCTGAGGCACAGAGAAGTCTCGATATGTAAAGATGGTCACCCATCCACTGACCAACCTCGGCAAGCGTAGCTTAACCTGATGGATCGACCCGAGCCGCTACAAACAAACTTGCTAAAAAATTGTTGTAGTAACATATTTTCTTCTTAATAAATTCGAATGCTGAAAGTTGACGTAAAATCCTGAATTTCAAGACGTAATTCACAACATCCGTCGAGTCAGAAAAATATCATACGTCAAAATCTAGTCGAGCAGTGTTTAAACAAATAATAAAGAAATTGAGTCCAGCTAGATAATGATAAATTGTCGAAATGAGATGAATGCAGTACATTTGATTACCAATTTTTGAATGCAAAAACGAGGTTGTTTCGGTATATTTCACTGCTCTCCACGCCCGGACGACCAATTTCCATGTAATTTCGCAGCGGTAGCATAATGTAATTTCACCTTGCATGTGTCATGATGATTAGCATAGTTTTAATCATGGTGCATAAAACAGTTTTAGCGGAGCAATTTCTTCACTGCAATATTTTGTCACGCAGAGTGGAAAGGCAGATGTGTAATAAAAGGACGAAAGGAAATAGTCTCCCCCCATACATGTCATGACGTCACGCCTAGCTAGATTTTATAAGTAGAAGTGACGTAGCGAGCCCCCACTCCCCAATTTTAATGCGTGTTATCCAAGTCATTTTTTATTACCTAAATGATACCTAAAGCAAAAAATACGTGTATAATATTTTTTTATTATTTGACTAATAGACTAAATAGAATTTCGTTTTTTTTTTTCTATACATGCATCATCCCTATTCTGTAAATACATACTTGTTACGAATTGCGAATCATAATTTGATCAATATCGATACAACCAGTATACACCATACAACCATTTACAAGTCCGTGATAAGGCCTGTCGTACTTTATGGATCGGAATGCTGGGCAGTGAAGAAGACGGATGAAAAAAATTGCATGCAGCGGAGATGAGAATGCTGAGATGGATGTGTGGAGTGACGAGAATGGATAAAGTAAGAAATGAGTATATAAGAGGAAGTTTGAAAGTGGCGCCAGTGATAGAAAAGTTGAAAGGAAATCGTTTGTCTTGGTATGGGCATGTGATGAGGAGATACGAAACGCATATGACTAAAAGAGTGATGAATATACATGTTGATGGATGGAGAGGCAGAGGAAGGTCAAAGAAAAGATGGATGGATTGTGTGAGGAATGATATGAAAGAGAAGGGAGTGAATGATAGCGTGACGGTTGACAGGGGAGAATGGAAGAAGAAAACGTGTTGTGCCGACCCCAAGTAATATGGGATAGGGAAAGTGGGGGGATTCGTACACCGGGAGCATTCGTGCGACGGCCGTAATTCGAATACGCAACATAGTGGCGCCTTCGTATCTGTGTGTGTCATGCCCACTCACACGCATAATCTAACAGCGAAGTGGCTCTCCAGAGCGGCCGCCGGCTTTGATGTGACAGGACGTTACGTGTTTTCGCTTCGCGTAAATAATTTTTCTATGCAACTTTAAACGTGTTTATCTTGCTAAACGCGCGCGCGTGTGTTTATTTGCGTGTTTTTCTTGTTTGTAAGTTTTGCTGCCATTATTAAACTAATTCTTTGTGGTGTTTGGGTACATATTTAAGTTTATTATTTCGACGTTTACTTGAAGATAATCTAAGCAGTTACTTTTATTTTCAATATATCAGTCGAATTTCATGGTTGGGGTAGCTTCGTACAGGTATGAATGGGTGGATTCGTACTGTACGAATGTACTGTTCCAATTCAGACATAGTAAACCCAAATTTGCTTCTACAGCAAGAACAGCTAATATATTGAGCTATCAAAAAGATCTGTCTATGTACACAATGTGTAATAGTAGATTCATAAAAATATTATGACTCCTAATATTATGACCTAATGGTAAATGGTAATGTTGATTAGTTCATAAAGGACATAAGAAGTTAAATAATATTAAAACAAAAAGGTTAACTAATTGTATTTAAAACTATCTTATTATTAAGTACTTAAGCACCCAATGCTGATTCTGTGAAATTTTGATTTCAATAAACGTTACGTTTTCTATAAATAGCATTATTAATCATGATGTACAGAGGCACCGCACAATGTACGAAGGTTCCCCAACACATGTACGAAGCTACCCCGTGAGTGGGGTACATTCGTACGGTTTCCATTTTTTTTTTTAAATCGTCATTGCTTGGCAACGCTTCTTTTTATGAACAAGCCGTCTAAGGGAACATTGTAGGCAAATACACTTCTGGACACATCTATTGGCCCACCTTAGAGTTTAGGTTTCGATAGGCCCTACCGAAATATGATTGCTAGATTGAACAAAAACTGTTGATGCAGTTTTAAACCTGATACATTTTACCATCTTTTTCGATCGTATTGTTTTAAATTTGAATTCAGAATACCATACGACATGGAGCTACGCCTAACAAGTCGGATATGCGCCTTGTTAAAGGCAATTGATTTTTGAATAAAAAACATGTTTTATCAAATAAAGGTTTAATTTAATAACGCGTGTTGCCTCCATGGGCATCTACCACAGCTCTCATACGATTAGGCATAGAGTTTATCAACCGCTCTATGAAATTTTGAGGGATCATCTCCCATTCCTCTTCTATGGCAGTTTTCAACTCCTGCATCGTCTGGGCAACTGGCTGACGAGCCCTAACACGTCTTTTTAGCTCGTCCCACATGTGCTCAATGGGGTTCATGTCTGGGCTTCTGGCTGGCCAGTCCATAACTGTGATGTTCACATCCCGAAGATATTCCCTGACGATGCCGGCCGCATGGGCTCTTGCATTATCATGCATAAAAAGGAAATTTGGGCCCACATAGTCCGCGTATGGTATCACGTGAGGTTCTAAGCACTCACGAATGTACCTTTCAGCATTTAATGTTGGCAGCCGTGGTCCTGTAACAACCTCAAGTTGAGTTTTGCCGCTCGCGGATATACCGCCCCAGACAGTCCATGAGCCACCGCCATAAGCAACCCTCTCTTCAAAGCAGCATTGTGCGAAACGCTCTCCCTTACGTCGGTAGACCTTCTTCCGTCCATCATTGCCATGTAACACAATTTTAGACTCATCAGAAAAGAGTACACGGCTTCAATCTTGCTGTGTCCAATTTAAATGACTGCGTGCGAAATGAAGGCGCGCTGTTCGGTGGGCTCGCGTTAGTTTGGGGCCATTAGCTGGCTTGTGTGGTACCATATCGCGTTCTTTTAACCTTCTCCGAACAGTTCGAGCGCTCACAGATACTCCGTGGAAGTCGCGAAGTTGGTTTTGTATCTCAATGGAGGTAAGGTGACGATTTCTCAAGCTGGTCGTCACGATGAATCGATCCTGCCTTTCAGTTGTGACCCGAGATCGTGGCCTTCCTTGGCGACGAACAAAGCCGCCAGTCTCTAGGTACCTCCGATAAACATTTCGGACCGCAGATCGACTTAAATTAAGTTGAGCACTCACGTTTCTTTGGCTGTGTCCGGCCTGAACAAGTGCCACAGCTTGGGCGGCGACTTCAGGTGAAGTATCCATAGATTATTGATAGAACCTCACCTTAATGTTAAGAATAAATAATGTTTGTTGCAAAACCAAAGATATCAATCACTTTTTCAAGAATTAAATCCAAGTAAACCAATAAAACCAAGTTTTCTTAGTATTCGACTGTTTGATATCAACAAACAGGCTCCAAATTGTCTTTTGTTTCTTTAAATTCTGTGTTCGAAATTCAAAAAAAGACTATTGAATGAAATTGTGAATGTGCCAGGTTCAAAACTGCATAAAAACTTTTTGCTCGACCTAATATAAAATTTTAGCTAGGACCAAACGAAACTGAAAATACAAGGTGGGCCAAAAGATGTGTCCAGAAGTGTATATAAGCAATCTAGCAATGCTCAAATTGTTTTCAAATAGCGTTTAGTTTTTCTGCTATAGGGCCCGAAGTGAAAAGTGTACGAATCCCCCCCACTTTCGTAAGGGCAGGAAGATGCTGATTGATACAACCAGTATTAGGTAGGTTGTAGGTCTGCGGACGCGGCAATTTCGTGTTCAGTCACGCAGGCTTAGATCTGTAGGGTAGAGTGAATGAATAACATCATTTGAATCAGTGAAAAAGGCATAATTACATTAGTTACTCACCATTTCATCCGGGGTAGGTTCATCCAGCCCATACACTGGCCGGTGTAAGCCAAGTCCTTCTTGCTCCTGCCTAAACCTGTCTGAGCTAGATCTTGCTTGCTCCTGGTTATAGTAACGTAGCTCTTTGTTGGTCACCTCAGCAAATTTCACCGTGTCCACACCACGGAACACTTTTGTTACTTTGGCGTTCTGCAGTGTGTGAAACCATAAAGTAAGTAAGTAGTATAAGTAGATCTCTGGACTATGTAGAATCTCTCTAGAGTTCCTTAAAAATATATACAAATGTATAGGTACTATATTTTTTTTTATATCATGCTACTTATTTTTTTATTCTGTCCAACTTTTAATTTATCAACACTGACTATTCCCTATAAATAGCCGCTCATACGGTTTCGGTGTGAATCGGGTCCGTGAGATTTTAAATATTTTTTTATTATTAACGTTGTTCCATCACTATTAAGTAATTTTTTTACTATTACTTAATAGTGATGGAACAACGTTAATAATAAAAAAATATTTTCCCGGTATAGAACCCATACCACGCACAATATTAGGCAAATTACTCACGGACGAACCGTATGAGGGGGTATCTGTGGAGAACGATATTGGTTGCATATTTGTATAACCCCTATCCTATATCTACCTACGCCTGTACTATTAAATGAGCAAAATTTGTAATATGTGTAAACAGTGGCAATCTTTTAAGGGGTCATTGCACTCATCATTATGAACAACTTTTACTATTCAGCTGTTCAGTACATTTATGTTCGAATAATTCGTCAAAAAGCTGTTTTTTTTTTCGCGATTTCAGGTTTGGTTCCATGTTAAAAGTTGTTCATAATGGCGAGTACAATAACCCCTTAAAAGATTGCCACTGTTTACACTTACAACCTGTATTTGTATTCACGTTCTCGAATACGGCTCTAACGATTTCAATGAAAGTTGCAATATAAGGGGTTACGGGGGAGCAGGGGGGGGGGGGGGGGGCGAAAAATCGATCTAGCTAAATCTCATATCTGGGAAAATTCGTTTTCTCATTTTCACCCAAGCTAAGCTCGGTCGACCAGGTGCTGTTCTATTATATTTGTATTATAATAATGTGTAATTTTTAGTTCGTCTGGATCAGGCTAGGAACTCCGCTGCTGGACATAGGATCGCACGCCATTTGACTATGTTGGGAACAGCAATTTTTTTTTCGTGATTTCAGGTTTGGGCCTATAGTAAAAGTTGTTTATGATGATGAGTACAATGACCCCTTAAAATGATGCCCATGAATTCAATTTTGTTGTTGAAAATCCAGTGCGCGAAAAAAAATCGCTGCGATATTTTTACGTCCGTGCGAACGTCGGCTAATTGACACTCCACCTAGCCTAAGGCCGTTCTTGCATTTGCTAATTCGCAGTCTCCACTCAAAAACATGTCTACCCCAACGGTCATCGGTTCTATCACAGAACAGATATTTTATCTATTCTGTGGGTTCTACAACTAATATTGCCGGCTTATTGTCACTTCAGCTTGTTTTTTCGGTGGGCCATGTTGGTTGGGGCATGGTTTTGATGTACTTGCAAGTATGCTCAAATGGCCGTATTCTTTTATTGAATTGACTTAGAAGCTTGATTTTTAGAGCTCCTAGGGACCATAGACCTACATTTTTAGGGCTCCGTAGTCAACAAGGAACCCTTATAGTTTCGCTATGTCAGTCCGTCTGTCTGTCCGTCCGTCTGCAGCTTGCTCAGAGACTCTCAGTACTAGAAAGCTATAATTTGGCATGGACATACATATGTCGTAGGATAATTTGATACTTCGAATCTTCGCGGAAATCCTAGGGGTTTTGCGAAAACGCGGATAATTAGACATAGGCGAAAAATTATCAAATCTTACTGGACAAAGTCAGGATTTTTGCGAAAATACTCGTTATTATAGCAATATTGCGAAACGAAACGCTGGCTGTTATGAAATAAGAACGCTGATTGGTCGGTCAGCGCGTTCAATAAGAGATCGTCTCTGATTGGTTGACGTCTTAAATGTCAATCATTTGTTGCCGCACGTTATTTGTTTACGTTTGTGTCTGAGTTAAATTGCAGAAGTGTTGAATCGTAAATAGTGTACCTACTTGGACTTAAATAAAGTGGTAAATAAAAGTGCTACACGGATGTACATAGTGTCATATATCATAAAAGTCTTAGTCAACCACTCAACAACAACAATGCTTTCGAGATTGGTTTAGCGGTGTTTTGTTTGTCATTGTGTTAAAAGTGGACTATAAAATTGGACTTGAACTAAGAAACGGTGTGAATAGGAGGTTTGGTTTTCATATAATTATGACAGATTCGACAGAGAATGATGTTCAACCTTCAGCAGAATCGGAGAATTTGGAGGTTATCTCCGATAAAGACAAATTTTACATAGAGTTAAGAAAGTTTTACGATAATAGAGTTGACGGTACAACTAAACCAGAATGGACTAAAGAACGCGTAAATGCTGTAATAAATTCAATTGAACAATTTAAAACTGCGAGTGTACTTAAGCAACCAAAAACACAACAACAGTATAGAAATGCAAAAAAAATACGACGTGATGAGTGTAGGTGAAGAAAAACTTCTGATACTGAGAAGAAAGGATCTTAACTCTCCTGTTGTACAAGTACCTTCAACAGATATGTACTATGATATTCTTCTGCAGGCGCACATATCAACTGGGCATGGAGGACCCGACAAACTGATATATAACCTAAAGCAACAATATGTGATGCCGGTACCGATTATGATATTGTTCCTCAACTTGTGTAAGATCTGTCTGAATAAAAAAAGTTGCCCAAAAACAGGAATTGTTGTACGCCCCATAATTTCTCAAGACTTTAACAAACGTGGGCAGGTAGATTTAATTGATCTCCAGTCAACTCCTAGCCACAATTACAAATGGATTTTAAACTATCAAGACCACCTCACTAAGTTCTGCTTTCTCAGACCTTTAACCAGTAAAAAAGCAACTGAAGTAGCCATGGCTCTTTTAAAAATATTCTTAGAAGTGGGTGCGCCAATGATTTTACAGAGTGATAATGGCAAGGAATTTACTGCCAGCATAATAAAAGAGCTAATCACATTGTGGCCTGCATGCAAGATAGTGAATGGACGTCCCCGACATCCTCAAAGTCAAGGTTTGTTTGCAAGTTTTGCACTATCCCGCTTACCGCTATGCATTTTTCTTTCACCCAAAGGTTGCCTGGTAGAGATTGCTACCTTAGCAATAAGGCCACCTATGTTGTACTGTCTTTTGTTGTTATCTGTTGTTTTGTATTTTTTTTTATGTGCAATAAAGTATTTTTCTCTTTTTTAGGTTCGGTAGAAAGGTGCAATCAGGATGTTGAGAACATGTTGCGTTCCTGGATGTCCGACAATAACTCAACTGAATGGTCACTGGGATGCTATTTCGTTCAGTTCCAGAAAAATTCTTCGCATCATCGCACAATAGGACGTTCACCATACAAAGCCTTGTTTGGTCACGATCCTGTAATTGGCCTGTCTTCAACTTATTTGCCTAGAGATACATTGTCAAAATTAGAAAATGAAGAAGACTTACAACAGGTTTTAATTAATGAAAATCCTCCTCGCACTGAAGATATTCAAGACGAGCGTAATGCAGGTTGTAGAAATGAATCCAAAGTTGAAAATGCAATCTTTTTCTATGAGCAGCTTTCTAACGAAACCACAAATCAGTATGTTTCCACACTCAAAACAATCTACCCCTCTTTCATCTATGACACAATATAAAAAAAAATCTGCAAATAACATTACAATTTTAGAAGATGTAATAATTGTCCCAGCAAGTACAACAAAAACGATCTGTCTTGATAACAATATCGCTATAAATGACACAAATTCCCACACAAATGTACAACAACAACATTCCAATAATATTGTTGCTACTGAAGTTAAATGTTGTATTTGCCAAATTACCACATCCGATTCACTCAAATGTTCAAAATGCCAACAAGTGATTCACGGCGCATGTGGAGTGTCTGAAGTTAGAGAAGGTAGTAGTTCTTCTAATGTTAAATGTAACTTATGCTGGCAAGAAGATTCTATTAAGAAAGAAAGAACAAGTTCGCATGAAAATTTAAAAAGAGCAGCTGCGACTATGTGTACTACATCCAACAAAAAATTTAAAGAAATAGATGTAGGTGCTACAATTTTGGTTGATGTTCCGAAGTACGATCGTGCACCCTTAGATAACAAAAACATTACAGGACGAGTAATTGATAAGAAGAATGGTTTGTTTCAAGTTGGTACCTCCGTTGGTATAATTAAAGATTGGCTACCAAGAAACGCACTTCAAATATCCCCAGGAGGTCAATTTACCGGCCCCGTTCCCGAGGTAGTATTACCTATTCGTGGTACTTCCTCACAACTATCACCATTCGGCGGACAAGGGTTTAAGCAATGTCATTGCAAGAAATCAAGCAAACAATGTTCCTCAAATAAGTGTGCTTATAAAAAGCACGGTTTGCTTTGTAATTCCAAATGTCATAAATCTTTGAATTGTTGTAACAAGTAAAGTCTTACTAATAATTTCATATTACTATTTACTAAACGCAGCTGTGCTTGCATTGCAACTCCAATGTTACAGGTCCATGCAACTCAGCGTAAGTTTCACATTAGTGACGTATTTAATCTTTTGTTCTGTGATTATTCGCTTTTCAAATTTTTTTCTAGTTATCTTTTAATTTCTTTGAATAAGTCTATTTTTTCCTATTTTTGCTAATTCAATAATAATTTGTTGTAGTTATTTTGTTCACTATAAGTGAACCAGAATGTAATAATAATTTTGCCTCAATATATCTTAAGTTTAGCTGTATAAGAGAAGAGAAGGCTGATGAATGAGTGATTTTATCTCAAGACTTTAATTCACAAGACTGATCAATTCCATTGTTGCACTATTAAACTAATTGTTTACCTAACCAGTTTCATCCAATTTATGGATTACACCCTAAAATTGGATCATTTTTTTTTACTACGACTGAGATCTCCTATTGTCTGTAGAAAACAACATACATACTAAAATTTTCAATAAAAAGTTTATAAAAATCAATTTAGTGATTTTCCTTTCTCACCTATTCTAAACCTTCATAACTCTATGATACAATACTTGAAGTTAATCATCGGCAAACTAGGAACCAATTAGAAGTCAGCCAGCAAAATTGTAGCCAATCAGTGTTGAGCACATAAAATCTTACTATAGTAACGAGTATTTTCGCAAAAATCCTGACTTTGTCCAGTAAGATTTGATAATTTTTCGCCTATGTCTAATTATCCGCGTTTTCGCAAAACCCCTAGGATTTCCGCGAAGATTCGAAGTATCAAATTATCCTACGACACATATACATCACGCCGACAAACTGGTAAAATAAAATCATGAAAAATGAAATTTTTATAATAATTTCAACTTGATACGAGTACGTTCACGCGTTCCTGAGAAAAAAGGGTCTTGACAGACTGACAGACAGACAGAGAGCGAGACGGACAACGAAGTGGTCCTATAAAGGTTCCATTTTTTCCTTTTGAGGTACGGAACCTTCAAAAAGTGTACTACTATTTTTTTTTTTTTTTTTCTGTTAACTGTCACCAACTTGCTTAGCACCCGTTTCCACCTTGAAGTTGATTTTTGGGACAACCTGTATAACTACAACGTACCAAAATAAACATGTAGACTGGTTCACTCTGGTCTCTGAATCTTCGCAGAACTTCTATTTCGTCAGCTGGTACCTATGAAAAAATAGGTACGCGTCACTCCATTGTATGTAAAGATCCACTAAAATCTGGCGTCTCATTGCACGGAAATCCTATAGGTACAATGCGAGATCAGCTCATACTGGAAACGTATAGCTTGCTATGTAGCCGCGTGTACCATTTTTCACCCTTATTACCTTTTCAAAAAGGTCAAAAAGTGGTTTACCGGCAATGTCCGCGATGGATACACAGATCATCACATCATCACAGATCGGGCATGACATGCCCAATCTGTGTTTTTGAAATATGTGCCCATAATGTAGGTACAATGGTACATTTTGATACAAGTGGAGAATTTTTGTTATTGCATTCGAGGCGGAATTAACACCCGAGCCGTAGGCATGGTTGTTTTTGAGTCGAGAACTGCAATAACAAATGTGCACTTGTATCAAACGACGTTTATCAATACACTTTTGAAGAAATATAATAAAATAACGAAACAAATATTTGTCATGAATTCTTAGGAAACTATGATTTAAATTTTCTTTTTTTTTCCGCGTTTTGCTTTCGCCAGATTGAAGGAGAAGCAAAGGTATAAAGCCGATAAACAGCCTAATATGAAAAATAGAAAATTCTAATATTTTTGAGTTTAGAACACAAATAAATGTTAATTTGTTCATAAACGTTTTTTTTTTTATTGTAATAATCATGGTTTTTGATGATATTCTATTTATAAACATTATTTAACTATTCAAAAAATATTAACGCCGTAAAGATGCTTAACTCTTAAATTAAAAAAAAAACATTCAAAAAACACCGTCTCTATTCACCTCCGAATAGAGACATTGAACCAATTTGGGCTAAGTTTATGTATAAGATATCTGTGGCAATTTTCATTCCCGCACACGTGTTGGAAAACGAAAAATCGCACGCGCGTAAAATATATTGCATTGTGAACCTAATCGTAGTGCGATATGAACCAGTTTTCGAAGAAGTAATAATAATAATAATAATAATCGTTTATTAACCAAATAATGTTTTACATTTCCTTAAAAGTAATACAAAAATAAACTACTCCTTAAAATAAAGTTAGGAATTAAGGAAACATAATTTTAATAAATTAACTTGTGGACTCCACACTAGGTCAAGCCTGTCTCGTGGAGTCCTAGACAGTTTTAGACAATCTGAATATTCAGGATCGATACTGTATTTTAATTTTAAATTTATTTATTAGGTACATATTGTTTTGAAAATTTAACGTAAGACAAAATAAAAATAAAAGACTTGAAAAAAGTGTAAAGTGTATTGAAGTACATATTTGTCATATCGGGGCTCGTGGCTACATAATAACAGCCACACGGGTCGATCGAAGGTTAAGCTAGGCTAGGCCGTTGCGCGGTCGGTTCGTGGATGGGTCCATTACATATTGAGACTATAAGCTATATACTGCCGGTCGATTCTGTAAAAATCTCACCGTGAAAGCTTAGGTGAAGTCAGCGTGAAGTGAGCTGTCATTCCATCTAATTTATTTATTTATTTGAAATAGAACGGCCGAAACCAATTACACTATTTAAACATAATATATAATTTATTTAGCACAGTCCTGCATTCTTCTCACAAAAAAATCAAGCATTCTGACAGAATCATCTTCCATTCAGTCACAAACACATCAAGATCTGTGTGAGTTCAGGAGAGCGTTAACAGCGACTAATGTCCGAGGAATAGGTGACTTGGAGTGTGCAACAGTACGGCAAGTTGGAACAGCCAGTAAGCGGTGTTTTCTGCTACGACAATAATGATGCTGATGGTAGGGATTGACGTTATTGACAGCTCACTTCACCTAAGTTTTCACGGTGATATGCTTACTGAATAGAACGGCTGGTCCCGGCTACCATTCGTAGATCTTTCGAGTCATTAGGAGTAGTCAAAAACCCAAAAATTCTGACAACCAGTCCCACCAAGGGATATCGTGTTACCCAGTAGCTAGGTTGTGGAGGTCAGATATGAATATGAATCCGGTTAGACTGGAAGTCGAAACGAACATAGTTGAGAAAAGGCTAGACAGATTGATATATGTCGGGACTCGGCAGTATTACACAAGACTTAGTCAAGTCAACAATAAGTATAAAGGCTCCTGCAGACAGGTGCGACGCGGCTTTAGTAGAATGATATCTATCAAAACTTCATGGAAGTTGTTCTACTATATATACTTAGTCTGTTTTTTTAACAAACGAGTACTGAGTTATGTCTCTCGCACATTTCCGATATTGACAGAGTGAGATGGGTCATTGGTCGGGGTGAAGCCAAAGCCTTTGTTTTGTTTTGAAATTGTTAAGGCCCGTTCATATTGAATACGTCTAAAGTTTGCTGTACCTACAGGAGACATGTCCGCCATGACTCACGCACAAACAATATCGTCTGGTTCACTCACTAAAACACGTGCGACGCGCAGGTAGTCGATGACTCAACTGAATGTTCATGTAACTACAGCGTTTAGTTTGTGTGGAACGGACTTTATGTTGATTACGTGTACCAATAGCAACGCAGTCAAAATTTTCGATACTCGTTTGTTAAAAAAAAAAACAGACTAGAGTTGCGTGTCGCGCCTGTCTTAAAACTAATTTAGAGTAGGTACTAACTCACTCACCTTTAACAATATCAGTTTACCATCACTCCAATCTGTCTTCACAGTATTGAAGAGTCTGTCAAGGGCTGTGCACGAGCCAAAAGCATAACTGTATATTTCTGCACCTGACACATAAACTTAATAATAAAGTACTTTCTGGTCACGACCTAAACTAATTAGTGGAAATAATTTTATATACACTCATTCAATACATTCAAGACTCAATTAGCCAATGACATTATAAAGGAAAGATACGCTACGTTCATACTGAGCGGCGCGGCGCGGCGACGCACAGTGGAACGAGTATATGGGACAGGTTGGACTTAGGCATTTCCGAGAAAAAAATCTTTAACTTTGAAAAACGAATAATGCCATCGTATTTAGCTATTAAATGCCTTCAAAACTTGTGCTGACAAATTTCTTTCTATCTCTCGTATTTCATGAGTTAATTGAGAAAATGTGAAATTTTAGGTACTATGAAAATGACTGTATCGAGATCTCTACCGCCTGATTCCGGCCTCGTTTCAAGGTGTGGGCTTTACTATCGTATTACGCATAGCAAAAGGTACATTTAGTGCTAAGACACATGGTGCGCCAAACGTGCACCTTCTGACATAATAGGGCGACATATTTTTTTACTAAATCGAGCTCTCTGCCTGCTGAATCTGATCCTATTTCCAGTTGTGGTCTGCACTAGCATAATACACATACCAAGAGCTGCATTTAGTGCTAAGACACATGGTGCGCCAAACGTGCACCTTCTGACATATAGGGTGATGTATGGGAGAGGTTGGACATAGGCTTTTCCGAGTAAAAAAAAGTCTGATTTTGAAAAACAATAATGCCATCGTATTTAGTTTTCAATTGCCTTCAAAACTTGTGCTAACAAATTTCTTTCTATCTTTCGTGTTTCGGGAGTTAATTGAAAAAATGTGAAATTTTCTATGAAAATGAGTGAATCCAACTCTCTGCCAAATGACCAATGCCCAATGTGATATGGGCCAAAAAAAAACGAATACCTCTACGGTGCAACTGTGTGTGTTATGCAATTAGGGCGCTGGCCTGACCACGTTTCCCCTATGCCCAATATAAGTATGTGAAATGGGCCAAAAAAACCACCAATACATATTATATGGTGCGACTGTGCAATGGACATCGACGTGCAAACTTTTACCATGAATTCAGCACAAGATACTAGAACATTAAAAGAAAAATTAGCTGTGCCATACGTTTTGACCGTGTAGGTTGCACTGACAAAAAATTTTTAAGGCTGGTGGGTCTAGAAATTTGCTGAATTCATGAGAACAGTTTACGCGTCGGTGTCCCTTACACCTACAACATCAGTTTTAGTATATGCGAAACCCGAAACACGTGTCTAGTATTTTTATGTAAAGAATCTATGTACAAAATTTCAAAACTGCGTCATGAAAAATCACAAAGTTATAAGCTTGTTATGTTACCTGGTTGTCCGTACAGAAACATGATCACAACGTGGCGCCCGCTGTGTGCCCGTGTCTAGTGCCGCTTTGACCTGCCGTGAATTGTGTTCGTCGCTTGGTGTCCATATTGTAACTTTTTTTAAAGATTTTTGGGGCAAAAATTATTGGAATCGATTCAGTTACCTATTCTGAACAAACTATATTCAGGTTTCGCATATACTAAAAATAATGTTGTATATTGATTCCTGTAGCAAACACGCAACATATCGAACCCACAGTGCCCGCTATGTAGTTTACCCTGACCTATCTCAAAATTAATATAACAATACTAACAAATAAGCTGATCGGCATTATTCCTTAGAACATTATCAAATTCTTTTTCATTGTGGATGTCTACAAATAATTCTATTTTCTTTTTAGCCATTTTCATTCAACTAGTGTAGAAATCGGTGTGGTCGAGACTTGGAAATGGTAGTTACAAGGCATCGCGTGGCCTACTGGAAAGTAGGTACTTTATACGAATCCTGATGTCGCAGCCAACTAGCTTAAGGCGACGAAAACGGACTTTAATTATTTTAAACTGAAGATCACGTCTAAACGAGTAGTGTTAATAATTTATAAAAAATATATGTTAGATTAGAGCAATCTGCCTAGCCTTTTCCCAACTATGTTGGGGTCGGCTTCCAGTCTAACCGGATGCAGCTGAATACCAGTATTTTACATGGAGCGACTGCCTATCTGACCTCCACAACCCAGTAACTGGGTAATACGATACCCCTTGGTAAGACTGGTTGTCAGACTTTCGGGCTTCTGACGACCCGTAACGACTGTCAAAGATCCACGAATGACAGCCGGGACCAACGGCTTAACGTGCTTTCCGAGGCACGGAGGAGTCTCGGTATGTAAAGAATGGTCACCCATCCACTAATCAACCCCGGCAAGCGTTGCTTAACCTGATGGATCGACCCGTGCGGCTGTTATTACTTAGCCACGAGCTCCTAGATAGATTAGAGCATTTTCATAATAACTTCATATGTGAATATTTTAGATTTTGTTTAAATAATAGGTCTTTACCTATGAAATTGTCGTTTTGTATGAAAAAATTTAAACGATTTTTTTTCATGCATTTTTTATTTGTATTAATCGAAGTAATCACCCATGCAATCAATGCATCTTTGCCAACGCAGTGGCAGTTTATTGATGCCCTTCTTAAAGAAATCAGCTGGACGGGAGGCAACAAATTCTTCAAAGGCATTTTGTACTGCCTCTCGGGTATTGAATTTTTTTCCTGCCAAGAAGTTATCCAAATTCTGGAAAAAGTAGTAGTCTGTAGGCGCAAGGTCTGGTGAGTAGGGCGGATGACGGAGAGCTTCCAACCCCAGTTCTTGCAACTTGGAGACCGTCTGCTGTGCAGTATGAGGTCGCGCGTTGTCGTGCAGGAGCAGCGGAGACGAGCGATTGACCAATGCTGGTTGGAGATGTGCCAGCTTCTCCATCATTGTGTTCAGTTCTTCACAGTACACATCTGAAGTAATGCTCATTCCGTTTGGTAAGAAGCTGTGATGAATCACACCGGCGCTAGACCACCAAACAGTGACCATCACTTTTCTAGGGGTAAGTTTTCGTTTAGGGCATTGTTTAGGTGCTGAACCAGGATCCAACCAACTTGCTGAGCGCTTGCGGTTATTAAACAGAATCCATTTTTCATCGCAGGTAACAATGCGGTTCAAAATTCCTTCATTTGTGTGTCTGTTGAGCAGTGCAAGGCACGTCTCGACGCGTACTTCGCGCTGGCGATCATTGAGTTCGTGGGGCACCCATTTGTCAAGCTTTTTTACCTTGCCAATTTGACGCAAATGGACCAATATTGTTTTGACGCTAACGTCGAAAGCTGCTGCTAATTCAGCCGTAGATTGTGTATCATCAGCTTCCACAATCGCCTTTAATTCGTCATTGTCGACCAAAGTCTTCGGACGACCGCGAGGTTCATTTTTCAGGTCGAAATTTCCAGAACGGAAGCGAGCAAACCAATAACAAGTGGTGCGTTGGTTTGTAGTGTTAGCTCCGTAAACGTCGTTGATGTTGCGTGCCGCTTGTGCCGCGTTGCTGCCACGACGGTACTCATATTCCATAATTACTCGAATTTTTAACGTATCCATGATGACGAAAAAGATTGAAATGCGATGAAAATGTAACACTAATCAATAAACAAATGACTACTTTTGGAAAAAAAAATCCATGTTTTTAAAATAAAATTAATTTGAAATTAGAATTCTTAGCCAAACAAAAATTATTTTGATTTGAAATGGCCAGTACTGCAGAACGGCAATTTCATAGGTAAAGACCTAATATTACATACATACATAACGTAAGTAATTAATTTGCAAAATTAGGTCTATCTCGGATAAAAAACTGAATCACGCAAAAACTATCTAGTATATCTTTATGAAACCTTATCCATTTTAAAGATAATTTTATTAATAATAGGTCTTTACCTATGAAATTGCCGTTTTGTATGAAAAAATTTAAACGAATTTTTTTCATGCATTTTTTATTTGTATTAATCGAAGTCATCACCCATGCAATCAATGCATCTTTGCCAACGCAGTGGCAGTATATTGATGCCCTTCTTAAAGAAATCAGCTGGACGGGAGGCAACAAATTCTTCAAAGGCATTTTGTACTGCCTCTCGGGTATTGATTTTTTTTCCCGCCAAGAAGTTATCGAAATTCTGGAAAAAGTTGTAGTCTGTAGGCGCAAGGTCTGGTGAGTAGGGCGGATGACGGAGAGCTTCCAACCCCAGTTCTTGCCACTTGGAGACCGTCTGCTGTGCAGTATGAGGTCGCGCGTTGTCGTGCAGGAGCAGCGGAGACGAGCGATTGACCAATGCTGGTTGGAGATGTGCCAGCTTCTCCATAATTGTGTTCAGTTCTTCACAGTACACATCTGAAGTAATGCTCACCCCGTTTGGTAAGAAGCTGTAATGAATCACACCGGCGCTAGACCACCAAACAGAGACCACCAAACAGTGACCATCACTTTTCTAGGGGTAAGTTTTCGTTTAGGGCATTGTTTAGGTGCTGAACCAGGATCCAACCAACTTGCTGAGCGCTTGCGGTTATAAAACAGAATCCATTTTTCATCGCAGGTAACAATGCGGTTCAAAATTCCTTCATTTGTGTGTCTGTTGAGCAGTGCAAGGCACGTCTCGACGCGTACTTCGCGCTGGCGATCATTGAGTTCGTGGGGCACCCATTTGTCAAGCTTTTTTACCTTGCCAATTTGACGCAAATGGACCAATATTGTTTTGACGCTAACGTCGAAAGCTGCTGCTAATTCAGCCGTAGATTGTGTATCATCAGCTTCCACAATCGCCTTTAATTCGTCATTGTCGACCAAAGTCTTCGGACGACCGCGAGGTTCATTTTTCAGGTCGAAATTTCCAGAACGGAAGCGAGCAAACCAATAACAAGTGGTGCGTTGGTTTGTAGTGTTAGCTCCGTAAACGTCGTTGATGTTGCGTGCCGCTTGTGCCGCGTTGCTGCCACGACGGTACTCATATTCCATAATTACTCGAATTTTTAACGTATCCATGATGACGAAAAAGATTGAAATGCGATGAAAATGTAACACTAATCAATAAACAAATGATAATGAAATTTTGGAAAAAAAATCCATGTTTTTAAATTAAAATTAATTTGAAATTAGAATTCTTAGCCAAACAAAAATTATTTTGATTTGAAATGGCCAGTACTGCAGAACGGCAATTTCATAGGTAAAGACCTAATATTTGCACCGTTTGAAGTGTGCTGCAGCAGCCGCCCCGGCACAGCCCGCGGTACTAGGAAGATGGGGTGGCGCGAGGGTGTCGACACAGGTTGCATCCCACACCAAAGGCCTACCCAACTTCCAAACCATTATGGTCATTCCGTCTGGTCTCTTCCCATCGTCGCGCGCTAAGCCATTGGGTTCTAAAATAGCTGGCACCCCGGCGGTGACAAGAGCCCGACGGATTATGTCGTTAATGCTGGCGTGATAAAGATAACTTAATTATCTTTTAGTATACTTACTTCTTTTATTATAATACCTTTTCATCACTGATGCTCTGAAAGTAGCTAGTATTTAACTCGAAATGCGGGTTTTAAATTCGATTTACCTCACATGAGAGGTAAGTAAATTTGAAAATCGAACGAGGCATCCTGACATTCACTAACTCATTTTTTTTTCAGTCCGCCACGTGGAGAGTCATCATACGTTTTTAAATAAGCATGTCTTTTTAGGGTTCCGCAGTCAACAAGGAACCCTTATAGTTTCGCTATACCCGTCCGTCTGTCCGTCCGCACAGACTCTTAGTACTAGAAAGCTATAATTTGGCATGGATATAGGTACAAATTCATCACGCCGACAAAGTGGTAAAATAAAAATCAATCATGTGTTGTTATCTGTTACATCCGAACAAAAATGTTTGTTTTGGTTGTTTTGTGAAAAAGTAGTAGAACTATACAGCAATTTTTTTAAATACTAGCAATATTAGTGTATATAACTCAGTGTTAGCGTTGTGTTATCTGTCAATCAATTGTCTTAGTTTATTTCATTGTTATGAAAATACAAAAGTAATGCTTAAAATATCGGAAAAAAAAATCAGAAAAGATGCCGGGAAAATTGAAAAATTCTAGAAAACTGAAACTGCATTCTCTATAAGAATTTTGTATGAATTATTGAAATTTGGACAGAACGTCTGTTGTGTCAGCTAGTGTAATATAATAATTTAAAACTCAGATAAATGAAACAACCAGTCTAGTGTCGTGAATATAATTAAATAAATAAAAAAACAAAAAACCTATCGTTGTGATTCAGCAATAATTTAGTTTCTTAGTCTGACAACTCACCACCATTTAAAACCGATAAAAAATCAGAGTTCGTTTTTCAAATTTTATAGTATTTTAAAATCTATTAGTATTTAGTTGAAGTAGAGTCAAGGGTTCAGGGTCCTCTTCATACTCAAGTCTTCCAGCCAGAACACATCTTCGATAGTTGTGGAGCAAAGATAGTAATCTTCTATCAAGTCGTCATATTTCTCTTTTAATTCTTGTAGATTTTTATACATTACACTAAATCGTAGAATTTGATAGTCGTCTTCAATATAATAGTACAGCATGGCCTAGAATTAAAAAAAAATTAAATTAAAAAATTTAAGTAACCCCACATAAAAAAAACACTAAAATGTAAAAAAATAAAATCCCTTTTGTCAAGTATCATCAAAGGCCTGAACAGATCTTCATATAGCTAAAAACCATCTCGATCACGTCAGCTTTCAAACAAAAAAAAAACGCATCAAAATCGGTCCATTTGTTACGATGCCACAGACATACACACAGATACACAGACAGAAACGTGAAACTTATAACACCCCTTTTTTTGCGTCGGGGGTTAAAAATAAATATTTGCACAGTAATTTAAATATTTCAGGCTTATAGGAGAGTACCTACACATTAACTGCAAGCATGACAAGTCTGCATGAACAATCATTTTGTACAAGCGTGCACAACTTCCCTATACACTAGTAGGCTACACACTGTACAAGCAAGCTGGAGCAGCATCAGGTCTTGCTTGAGCGATGGACAACGACGAGGCGCTTGGTTTAGCTGCATTATACCCGTTTACATTCAGCCATTGCCGCTGCCGGAAATATTTCCTTAAATATTGCTGTGGCAAAGTCAAGGGACTTTCACAAGTCAAAAAAAAAATACGAAAAATAATAACTAACTCACAATATATTGTGAGTTAGTTATTATTTTTCGTATTTTTTTTTAGACTTGTGAAAGTTCTCACATCGTATTATTTTATTAATATTATATTCATATTGATCAAAAAAGAAACTATTAGTAGAATTTACAAATATGAAATGACTTTACAGCCACAGGGTGACAGGAATACTACTTCGTCTGTGGTGACAGGGGTGATATTCACATTTTATTCCAAATAAATTCTGCGGTTGCGTTGCGCATATTTTTGAAATTATTTCGTTTCCTTCCCAATTTTGAGTGAAATTTACGTCGAGTTCGGTTCGCTGTAGTGCTATTCTGTAAATATCTCACCGTGAAAACATGAGTGAAGTGATCACAAAGTGAGCTGTCAATAGTGTCAACTCCTAGCATCAGGTGGAATGACGGCTCACTTCACGCTCACTTCACCTGAGTTATCACGGTGAGATGTTTACAGAATAGCACTACTGATCCGTATTTACTAAAAAATCTTGGAAGGTAAACATTCCCATCGTGTCTCTACTTTCTAAATCACCACGAGTTGAGCCCCCTGTGCTCTTCGGTGATTGATAAGTAATAAGATGCATAAGCCCTCTGTAAATCGTAGTTTGGACCATATTATTTAAGTGTTTTGTGTATTTATAACTATGTCTCGAAACAATGTTGTGTACCCGGCTGCCAGGTCATCAAAGATGACGGTAAATATAATGTTCTATTTATACCTACCCTTCACACAATATATTGCTGGTTTGAGTTATGTAATGTTTTATTCCCAATAAATATGAACATCCAAATTTGGTATTTGTTTTATTATCCTCGAAACAAGAAGTAAGTAGTGTAATGACGAATTAGCGTTACCGAGTTGAATAATATACAGGGTGTCCCGTAAATAAAGGATAACCTTTTAAGGGGTTGTTGTACTCATCATTATAAACAACTTTTACTTTAGGACAAACCTGAAATCGCGAAAAAAAAATCAGCTGTTCCCTACATTTAGACGAGTTACGCGAACATAAATGTAGGGAACAACTGATTTTTTTTTCGTGATTTCAGGTTTGGTCCCATAGTAAAAGTTGTTCATAATGATGAGTACAATGACCCCTTAAGAGGTTATCCATTATTTACGGGACACCCTGTAGAATGGTTTAAAATTCTGTTGTAGTAAAACTAAATCTAAAAATTTCAAATCTAGTTTGTAGAATTATCAACCGTTCTCCATTATTCAACTCGATAAAGCTATTTCTTCTTGGTACAATTTATGTAGCTGTATTAAGTACCTACCACGTGACATTGAATAGTATAAGTCCTAGTAACTACATGTAGTTACGCCATCGCGTTACCTAAGAAATGCTTAAGTTGCCAGTCTATCAAAGTATATATAATAGTAGTCCATGATAAAAACACAAACGTCAGCTTCAAAAGTCTACACACCCGTCTTTGAATGGAGTATGGTAGATTCAATAAATTTATGTTATAAAAGCTTTAATTGAGATCTTTCTTACGTAGGTCAGAATACTCATCTTCTATGGTCAAAGGAACGATGTTTTTGAAATTGGGAAGAAATAGTTACAATTACCCCATAGTGGGGCTATTTCGGATATGCCACGTATTTATACTACTAAAGCCGTTATCGTTTTGAAATTGAGAGCCAGAGTATATCTATGGCATAATTCATACCATTAGATGGCTTATTGTCTCCTAACATGGTTCAGTAACGTAATAAAATACTTTAAACACCTTGGAGGGGCAATTTCGACTTTTTACATAGGTAGTAGTGCAGGGACGTATGCCAACCAACATTGTCGATAAATCATCAACAACACCCATGAATAAAGTTTTATTTAAAAAAAAATATCGTTATTTTTGACTAATTCAAATAGAATTGCAAATTGTTTATTTTCTGTTTCCTATATTTTTTGAGAATTTTTATTCAAATTATAATAGATAGACGCTAATATTTTTCGAGATCCTTGGATAGGTTGTAAAGAAACGAATTTCTTCATAAAAATAATTTACTATTGGATTTAGTAATTAGCTGTTGCTAAAATATGAAACACTATAGCTTGAAGCTTGACAACTAGTAATTTTTTTATTGCGAATATCTTCTGCAGCCTTATGTAGTTCATCTAGTGAGTACTGTTTAATATATTTTGCCTTATAATTTTGCACCATCTAAAACAATACAAAAATACATAAATGCATATGATGCCCAACCCAATCAAAGCGCAAAAGTAGTAAATCAGCCGTGAAGCAGTAGAAAAGCGGACGAGACAAAATTTTTTATGGCAAGATAGGAAATTTTTCAAACTGCACGACATTTACATTTCACAACCATGGTAAAAGGTTTGATCACCATTTAGAAATTTAATTTACTAACAATGGTTCACTGTACAGTTTATCGCAGCATGTGCCAATGTTTTTGTTATACATAGAATACCGATGTAATGGAGCATCATCACATCACTAGCGTTTCGCAATATCATACACAAATTAAGTGGGGCAATTATGACTATAGGTTAGCCGAAATAACCCCACTTCTTCTTTTTGTGGGACTATTTAAACTAACGAAAAATCGCATCAAAAACGTACCATTCCAAAGAACAAATAGGCGAAAAACCACTTACGGTTTATATTTTCACTAGTCACTGTTTAATATTGTAAAACCAAGCGTTTTAAACACAACTTTTGACGAAAAATGTGACGAACGTCTTTTGTTAACACATGCACAAAATGGTGTCTGATAAAAAAAAGGCGTGTGGATCAGACAGTTAGCGCTTTAGCAGCTCCATCTATGAAATTTTATTTAAATAATCTGTTCACCTACCTGGATATAGATGGCGTTTCGGTACAAATACAGTAGAATAACAGTTATTATCATTAGTTAGAATAGCCCCGCAGTTGAAATAGCCACGCTCGACCTTAATTTAAATTATTTTTATCAATCTGTTAGGTCAAATATTGTATTTTATAGATAATTATGAAGTTTACTGAATAAATGTATCCTAAATTAGATTTATAAAAATAACTGACACGTTCTCAGAATTCATCGAAGAGGTTTTTGAACGAATACTTGTTTTTATGGCCGTTTAGATTACTGACAAGTCGCATTTTTTGAAGAATAAAACTTCAAACTCTCATTCACGTGGCCCATTTTATTTCCCATTTCCTTGCAAGTTGCCGTGGAAAGGGGCTGAATGTAAACGGGGTAAATTATGTCCAACTGGGGTGCGTATGATAGCGCAAGCTTAACCTGCATAAACACGTTCAATCATGCTTGCACAAGCGTGCTTGTTCAAGTCGCATAATGAAAATTCTCAAGCACGCTTCCACAAAGTGCTTGTTCATGCACGCTTGTCATGCTTGCAGTAGGACGATCTAGACTCGTTCTTGACAGAATGGCCGGAAAAGGCAGCAGATAAAGCTCAATGGAAAACCTTTGCCCAGCAGTGGGACAGAACATGTTAAAAAAAAAACGAAAAACAATAAATTATTGATAGCTTCTGCCATCAGGCCATTGGCCGAAAGCCGATATTTAAATTCTTGTTATTAGCCTTTATCGTCCCACTTGCAGGGCAAAGGCCTTCCTTCCCTTCTTCCACTTAGGCATAAGTAAGGGATATTTTGCTGCTTGATGCCAATCTCTTGGAAAAGAGTCGAGTTCGTCAGGCCATCTTCTGAGCCTACCGCGCTATCTTCACTTTTACTGCGAACTAGCTTTTGCCCGCGGCTTCACCCCCGTGAATCTCGGAAATTATTTCACGGAGTATCCTGTCCTAAGTTCCTAACCCAGGTCATTGTCTATCCGTGTGCGAAATTTCATCCAAATCCGTTCAGCCGTTAAGACGGGAAAGAATAACAGACAGGCAAAGTTACCTTCGTATTTATAATTATGTACACACACGGCTACACATCAAGCTATACAGTTCCAGTTTACACTGACCTCCCATTGTAAGGAAATCATATACAATGCGAGATCAGCTTATACTGGAAATGTATAGCTTGATCTGTAGCCGTGCATACTTATGGATTATTTTAGGGTATAATTTTTTTTTTTCTTACCAAATGTTCTCTACAAAGCCTGCTACTGTTGAATGTCTTGAGAAAGTCGGTCTTAAATTTATTTAAAGTTTGTGCGAAAATCACACTCTTGTCTGTACGAACTTTGCTTGCATCCTGGATGTCTGTTTCCGATTCAGCTACAATGAAATAAACTATTTATATTTATTTACAACATAACAATACGCTAGCATACCATAAAGGGTAGGCAAAGTTATATCCTACTCCCAAAGAAGGACGGCCAAATCGTACCTGACAGCGAGGCGGTGGGTGTACAGATATGCCATTTATATGAAAAAATCCAGTATTTTTAAGGTCTTAAAAAGCGTAAGAAACAGATATTTAAGTGCCCAGAAAACAAAGATATGCACATTTTTTTGTTTATAGCATAATTTGGAAATTATTTAGAATAACATGTTCAGAACGCACCTATTGACGATTCATTTTGCTTAAGAAATGATTTATTATTCAAAGATTATAATTATTCACGTTTCTCTGAATAGTTATTATATGTAATTCAATTCTATATACTTTTGTATCAAATCAACTAGTGCTGTTTTTATTATGTATTGGATTCTTGACATAAAAATAATTATGTAGGTTCATAGTAAGTATCAGCATTTTGTTCAATTGCGTACAACGGAACGTCATAATATGTCATCGACGCGCGCCATTGATTGACAGTGTTAATCACACGGGTGTCAATTTGACACCCGGTGATCATTCGCAATTTCGCATTGTTGTTGTTGTTACTTGTTAGTGTGAATATTGTGAGACGTACTGTACTGTTTTGGATTTCCTTCTGGCCTCTGCCTCGAATTTCACGGGCAGCGGGGCGGCGGCGCGTCTCGCATTGTCCCGCCCCGCTACCGCGCCGCTGTTTTGGAGGTCCGGTCCATTTGTTTTTACGCATAAAATCCTGCCGCTCCCGCTCCGCCGCCGCTGCCGCCCCGCTGCCCGCAAAATTCGAGGCAGAGGCCTCTGTTGTTTGACCTTGGCATTGTTTTACGGACTGATAACTACCGCTTAGCTTCGCCGCTGTCGGATAAAAACAGTGTGTCGTCTGCCTAGCATTCAACCGACTTATTTATTTATTCTAACCTCAAAAGTATTTTTTGCACTATTAAAATATCTTGGCTATTTAGATATTATTTTAAAACGGGATGGTATTTACTACATAAAAAAAAATCAAATCTCACTATAATTTGTTTCTGTACACTGAAAATAAAACTCAGGTCCAGCTTCTATAGAAATTTGGCCGATGTTCTTTCACCAGTTATGGTAGCAAACTTTGCTACTTAATCGGCCACAAATTTAGACTCCGGGCTGCTATTGTGTCCCGGATGGAAAATTCAATAATACTGCCCAACTTGCATTAAGGAGTCTACAAGACCTAAAGCGCGATCACTATCGGATCACTATCGGAAAAAAAAAGAAAGAGAAGCGCGATGACACAACGCTAGTAATTGATTGCAAAATATGAAGCAATTATCTATTTACAAAAAATATATTGTTTGGACTATAAATTTAAAACACTATTACGTTATTTTGTTGCTTGTAGAATAATCTGACTAAAAACAGTATGATAGCATGCAATAATTTACAAAAAGTAAAGCGCCTATCTGGGTTCGAACCTACGAATCACGGCCGTTACCACTGGGAGTATTTAAAGTTAAATTACAAAATTTAAAACTTGTTTTCTTAATAAAAAAAAGGTCATAAAAAGTCTGATTTTCAATATCTCCGTAACCAAAAGGTTCCCAGGGATGGTCCAGTATTAATATCATAATAACGTATGGAAAAAGTGACTCCCGACTTCTTTAAGGGTATTTTTACACCCGTTTCAATCTGCCTAGGTCGGCTTCCAGTCTAACCTGATGCAGCTGAATACCAGTATTTTATATAGAGCGACTGCCTATCTGACCTCCACAACCTGGTAACTGGGTAATACGACACCCCTCGGTAAGACTGGTTGTCAAAGTTTGTCTTCTGACGACCCGTAACAACTGTCAAAAATCCACGAATGACAGCCGGGACCAACGGTTTAACGTGCTTTCCGGGGCACGGAGGAGTCTCGGTACCTATGTAAAGGTGGTCACCCATCCACGGACCAACCCCGGCAAGTGTAGCTTAACCTGATGGATCGACCCGTGTGGCTGTTATTACGTATTTAGCCACGAGCTTCTCGTTTTTTTTTTTAATTTTTACACCCGTTTGTTATACCTAAATCATAAATGTATAAGTAATCAGCCTATAATGTTCCCACTGCTGGGACACAGGCCTCCCCTCTGTGAGAGGGAGTGGGCCGTAATACACCACGCGGGCCTAGTTGGGGGTTGGTAGATGTCACATGATTGTCTTAAAATTTTTGGTTCTAGGACATGCCGGTTTCCTCACGATGTTTTCCTTCTCCATTTTGAAAGTAAAGCGCCTGTTAGAGTTCGAACTTACGACCTACAACTAGTAAGTCGCAGACGTTACCACTGGGCCACCACTGCTCGCATTATAAATGTAGATAGTTAGGTACTAAAAACACACTCACATTCCGAAGACTCGTCAGCTGCATGGTATATGTCCACCCTGTAGGCTGTGACCATTTTAAGCTTGATCCGTGCCGTATAGCCTTTGGCTATTGATTCGAGGACCTGTTTTGCTGGTCCTATGACTGCAAACTGACCATTCGCCATTATTGCTATGCGGTCGAAGACTGTTTGCATGAGCGGCAACTCCATACTGGAAAGGAAATGGTAATGGGAACTTCTGGTTTTAGTAAGCGAGAAGCCGTGCGCCCTATGGGATTTCCCATCGGCTAGTATGACGAACTTCCACAAAATTTCATCCCCTAAGTGCTCATATACACGAGCGTGCCACGTTGCCATCGGTAGAAGCAACTGCAGACGTCGACACTCATCGGTGGCAGCCGCAGACACTCGTCAGCGGCAGCGTAGACGCATTGACGGCAAACGCCGACGGCTGCAGTTGCCTCTGCCGTTGGCAACGTGCCGCTCGTGTATATGAGCACGAAGTCACCCGGATAGGGGAGGGATTTTCAAAACTCCTTTCTTACTGCTCACCTACGCATCTTATTTATTCCATGTTACCTACTTTTTTAGATCTCAAGATTGGAAAGAGTATGTGCTGCTTGGTGGAGGTCAGCTACAAGAAAGGTGCAACGTCGTGACCAGCGCAACACAAGCTGTTCTGCCAGATGCTGGATCAAGTGGGGATCTCAATATACCTGAGCCACCCCCTCTTCCATAGCAAAACTTACACACTGCTCAAGTTAGGTCAATTCCAACAATATTGGAGCCTATACCTCCTCAAATGGCTTAACATGATCGTCCGTTATGTCGAAAATACTGCAGCATTAATTTTGAAATAAATATATGGTAAAGTTGAGGATTAAGGTTAAGTACTATGTTTGACGAAAACACGATTCCATAAAATTTTCTCGATAGAAAAAAAAAACAAAATTACCTCCAAACCGAACAATAAAGCGCTGGTATTCAAAAAACACTTCAAATTAGATCATGAAACTTTGCATACTAAGTGAACTAACTATATTATAAAGCAGGTCTTATGTTTTTTATTTTTTTCAAATTACCATTATTTTCACCGTAAAAAGGAATTACCTAAACTATCGGCGCCCAGCACCGCACTCAGCCTCGCTCTCACTCAGTTCGCGAGCAGTACCTATCGTGCGAGCGAAATAAAAAACTGAGGTAGTATGGGCTCTTACGCGAGCTGCCAGGACATCTAATCACAGTATATTTGTTAATTGTTTTGAAACGGAACGTTGATTGCTGCAGCTGCCTCGTCAGTAAGCGAGCAGTGGGCTCAGCTGTGCTCATATAATGACAGTACAAGTGTGGTATTTGAACTGGTGGCGGTGGCTTTTAACTCTTTGCACGTCGACTGTACACATGGGTGTACATAAGGAAAAATCCTTTATATAATAGGTATATATGCTTATATCATATATATATAAACGTAAAAAAACATCATGCGATGGAATAAAATCATCATCAGTAGTTGTGAACCTATGGGGTTCGCAACTAACCCCCCCCCCCCCCCCCTGGGGTTTTGGGTTCATAAATTAGTACATAATTTACAGTCAAAGGGTTGCCATTAACAAAACTATGACATTTTTTTGGAATAAATGATGAATTATTTACTTAAATATAACTATTTAAATTAAATATTTTTGACTTTGAACCACAATTAAAAACCCAAATGGACATGTTTCTTTTGTTTTTTTTTTCTATCAATTCAGTCGATTCGTGACGACAGCATGAGCATGAGCAATAGCGTCTGTCATGATTAGTATCTTATACAGGGTGTAAGTGTACAGTGGCAATCTTATAAGGGGTCATTGTACTCACCATTAAGAACAACTTTTACTATGGGACCAAACCTAAAATCGCAAAAAAAAATCAGCTGTTAACTACATTTTGGCGAAGTATGCGAACATAAATGTACTGAACAGCAGATTTTTTGGCGAGAAGTTAATTGATCTGAAATAATACACTTGTGCAACACCGACTCAAACACCTTAGCAAACGCCGACAGCACTGCCACCGGGCGGTAACCAGTAACATCAGTTCCCGAACCTCCCTTCGGGACTGGGATCACTCCAGTGATTTCCCATTGGTTGGGATATTGACCTAACTATAAAAACAGATTTAAAATGTGCAGTAATGGACTCTCAAGCAGTACAGAGTACGCGCTACAGTATTTTACTAAATGAACATTATTAAAAAGTCTTGTCTCGGCAAGAATTAAAAAAAAAATCTCACCTTGCTGCGGACACTATGAGAGTCGTCGGCGCCAACTGAAGCTGCAGCAGCGCTTTAGCGACTAGTAGCTTGCTGCTGGCATCAAGCTCCGTCATAGGCTCGTCTAGGAATGCCACCAATGGAGACAGCACCAACGCACTACATATGGACAGGCGGCGTAAGCAACCGCTACTATAATTAGATACTATAGTTTTTTTGCTAATGAGACCTGTGAGGAAACAAAAATCACCACTTTAAAGCTTAATATTTCACAAACGCCCAAACGGATCCCAGAATCGTAAAAATGTTTATCACATACCCCCAATACTTTTGAAAGACCTATCAAACGACCCCGTCACAATGGCATAGACGAATTTAAAAAAATTATACACGATTTAGGTACGTCTTATGGTGAATTTGACCAAACTTGTAAACCCAGTATACTTGTGTGCTTTTAACAGTTTTTCCATAGAAAAACTGAAGTCAATTTATTCCACTGAGACTGTGATCGAATAAGCCCTAAGGGAGATAGGTATTCAAAAACTAGATTTGATTTAACAACTTTGTAGGCGGTATGCTAATTAATTATCCTAATTACAGCTTCGTAGTACCTACCAAGAGTCTCCGATTTAAACCGCGGACAGACAGACAGACGGACTTGGCGAACAAGTCTACTCTTTAATATAGCAACGTTATACAACGAATCATAAAGTTGCTAAATTGAAGAGTTCAACTGTGTCGTAGCATGACGACTGAAGTGACGGGTATTACGTTTAGTCGGTTAACCACGTCACGTGTTTTTTTTGTTTACCTTTATTTAATTAGCTAAAAGGATAGAGTATAAGTGTATTCTTGATCGAAGAAGGGTTTCAGTTTTCTCCAAGCTCAGAATCATTTATCTCATCTCAACAACGGTTCACAAGAATTCTTATTATTCTTACCCATACACCGTAGCGCTTTAGATGATAACTTGGAGGCCCCTTTGTCAGAGTATCCATTTAGTTTGGCTATGAACACCAAATTCTGTGAGCCGGTCATGAAGTTGTCCATACCCCCAGTGGTTGAAGAGAAACTGATTTTATGGATGTACTGTAATGAAAACAACATTTTAAAACGCCCCACTTGAGACCATGGATACGATGGCTTGATCATAATGTAAATATTGTTTTTCTCCTCTTCCTAAATAAAAAGTGTGTGGCATTCATTTTTTAGCATTTAACAAGGAAATTATGTCAGCAAAAATGTAGCGATACTCCTGTAATTATGTATTTTTAAATTTTATCACACTAATATTATAAAGGCGAAAGTTTGTAAGGGTGATGTGTGTATGTTTGTTACTTCTTCACGCTCAAACGGCTTGACCGATTTGGATGAAATTTGGTAAGGAGGTAGCTAACACCCTGGATTAACAAATAGGCTACTTTTTATCCTGGTCAACGCGGGTGAAACCGCGGGGCGCAGCTAGTTACTTTTATAAATGCGAAAGTGATTTTGTTTGTTTGTTACGCTTCCACGCTAAAACAGCTGAACGGATTTGGATAAAATTTGGTACATTAGTAGACCATGGCCTGCATAGATATATGAAAGAAGTTTTTTATATTTCTATGATGGCCTGTGTTAGGACATAGGATACTTTTTATCTTTGGTAGTACGTTCCCGGTGGATAATTCCCGAACTCAACGTAATATCATGAATTTATGACTAAATCCCCCCCCATACTGAATGACTGGCCCTGATTTAGCCCCCTAAATATAGGCCGAGGCCTAGTTTGGGAGTTACCTACCATCAGATTTTTCAATAATATCATGTAAATACATCGCTATATCAGAGGAAGATATGTTACGAGCTAACATCGCAATCACTAAACCTGGACTCGGCGCACGACTACATGCACCGAAACTAGCACCTCTGTGATCACAGTCGCAAACCTACAGTTACCGATAGACAAGGACAGAGATAGGAGCCGGCCATAGAAATATAAAAAACAGGAGAAGTGGCATGGGGGCGTGTTTGTGTCCACGCGTTATGCGCACGCTGTGCCTTTACTCGCCAAATGGCCGTCTCCGCGAACTAGTACGCTTTCGACCGTGGTCACGATAAATTATAAAAATGCCGTGTTCTTCAGTGGTTTCCTGCAAAAACCGAAGTGATATTAAAAACTTCGTATCTCACGGAATCACTTACCATATGTAATTAAAAGTATTTTACTGTATTTATCTTTAAAATCATAAAAAACAACAAATCGTAAAATATTTCTTGCTTTTACTACGTTATTTTTGTTTTCAAATATCGCAGCGGCTGTACTATTTTTGCAGCAAATACATTGCTCCTTAACCACTACCTTAAGTATGTCGCTAAGCGACTGGACAAGCAATGTAAAAATAACAAAACGATACTTTATTTACGCGGAGCGTCGCATAGTACAGCCGCTGTGTCTTGCGGCGAGATAGTGATGAGGTTAAGATCCACTAAAGTAGGCTATCGATAATAATGTCGATTGCCCAGCGAATATTATATTGCTATTATAGTTTATTTTTCAATTTGTCAACCGTTTTAGCCCGGTTGGAACACTTGAAAAGATGACGTTTAAGTACAGTTGGAAAACCTTTGAGAATGTAAAATAATCTTTTTTACTGTTTTTGATTATTTTACCTAGTTGAGAAATGCATAACCAACGGTCGTAAAGTAAGTTTATTAATGTTTAGGTGGAGTGTTTTAGGGTTTAAATTATCGCATCTTCGTGCTATTTCCTTACTTTTTTTTGGTTTTGGTATTTTACTTCCGCTAAAGTCTTTAACTATGCACCACAAGATTCGAATGCGTTGTAGTAATCGGTATGGTTCAGATAAAATATTAGTGATTTTTGCTTAAAATAAGTCAACATATTCATGCTATTTATTTGTTATGCATGAGTATGGCATGTGTTTGTTTTCATATATTTAACTATTTCTTAACTAAGGGTTTTTTTTTAATAACAAAAGCCTATTCGCCTGTTGCCTGCTACCTGCTTACTCATCGTGAGGTTAAGAAGTATAGACCGCGCGGAACTAGTTGATCGCGCCTTAGGTATGTGAGCGGTGGGATGGAGGAGCGGGGGCGCATTACTCAGTACGTGCGTTGCGAACCGCCGCCTCACCCCTGTCTCAGCGGCCAACTAGTTCCTATAGACTATAGACTATAGCTTAAGATACTTATTATGTAAATGATAAATAAGTTCATAAAGTACCTTTTTAGCTTCCCAAAAGATACAAATACAAAAAAATAATGGATTGATGCCACAGGAAGGCCACCTAACTGGTTCCCAACAAAATGTAGCACCATATGCTCAATTCACTTTATGGCAGAAATGTTCCAGCCTCTAAAGAAAACTCGCAGGCTTTTTGAATGGGCAATCCCAAAATTAAGAGTACGTCAAGTACTGAACAAATACCTCCACTTTACAGGTCAGTGAGTAAACACATCATAACAGGGTTCAACAATTCCTATGGTTTCACAGCCTAAACCAACTTAACCGGATTGTTTTAATTTATTGATTCGTGTTTTTTTTTTTAATATACATTTTTTTTTTAATTTAAAATATATAATACTTTCTGGACATATCATTTTTTATTTTATTTTCAGGACCCCAAATTTTTCTTGTACAGTAATAAATGGAAGTATCGATAACTTTCCGATTTAGTCAATCACTAGCGTATATGTAAAATAAATTGCTTTTTGCACAACACAATAATAGCGCCAGATGTTTTTGTGTGAGTAAGTTGTACGGTGCATGGTAAATGCACGCTGTGTGTGACGAGTTAAGGTTTATAATTGATTGTGTAGTATGTTCTGATTTATGAATTGCAAGTGTGTGCGCGACTTTGTATCTATTGCTTTTAGTGAACTACATGTGTAGTAGTGGCGCGGTGGTGGGGCCAACCTAGCGACATCGGGTTCTGATACATTTTCAACTACCGGGCATATCTCCTTCTTTCATATATCTATGGAGCCGGCGCTGTCGTGCAAGCGAAATCGCGTTAGCCGCCGAATGCATACGATTATGAATGACATTGCATGTCTATCTCGCTCACACAAACATGGCGAAGCAAATATTAAATATTATTATAATTTTCAACAAATTAATATTTTTGGCTGTACTTACGAGTGAATAGTAATCCCGTGCAACTTGTTTTTGGTTTTTGAACTATTTGTGCACATTTTGAAAACACACGAAGGCATTATTGCTGCTTATTTAGACGATTACGGTAATGTTACTTAACGTGCTACACAAACCTTCCTTTTATATAATAGGTTGGGGAAAAAGTTTCTTCGCATTTTTTAAGAAAATTCAAAACGTTTTTTAATATACTTTATTTACATTTATCTAAATTATGTAGGTACCATTTTGTTCGATAACTTTTAGCTATCTTGTAGGTAGGGACATGATCCCATTGCTATAGAAATTTTGGGACTTCTGATCAAAATACCGCGACAAGTGGTTTTGGCAGTCCTCTCGTGATGTTAACCTGACACTGCCTAAAGAATTCTGAAAAGACTGAAACAAGTGGAAATCTGAAGGTGCAAGGTCAGGACTATACGGCGGATGCATTAACACCTCCCAGCCAAACTCTCTTAATTTTTGCTGAATGGCTAAAGATGTGTGAGGTCTAGCGTTATCATGATGAAAAACCACACCCCTTCTGTTGATTAATTCCGGCCGCTTTCTCTTAACTTCTTGCTTTAATCTCATCAGTTGTTCGCAGTAGAGTTCAGAATCGATGGTCCTGCCTGGTGGTAACAGCTCATAATCAATAATGCCCTTCCAATCCCACCACACACACAGCATCACCTTGTTGCGAGTTAACTCGGGTTTCGCCACAGTCTGTGAAGCCTAACCGGCCTTTGACCACAACCTTTTTCGCACGTTCTTGTCGTACGTGATCCACTTTTCATCATCAGTTATCAAGCTTCTTCAAAAATGGTTCGGTTTCATTACGTCGTAATAAAGAATCACAAATTAGTACATGGTTCATTAGGTTTCTTTCAGTGAGCTCGTGAGGTACCCAAATATCGAGCTTTTTTGCGTACCCAGTTTTTTCAAATGCGCCAAAACTATTTTGTGGTCAATTCCCAGTTCTTCAGCTACGTCGTAACTACTGATATGCCAATCTTGCTCCACTTTTTCAAAAATGGGATCCATTTTATCCGTAATAGGGTGACCAGAGCGACGTGCATCTTTGACATCAAAATTTCCGGATTGAAAACGCTTAAACCAAACTTGTGCTACTCTCACAGACATTGCACTGGGTCCATAAACATCGCAAATTTTTTTCGCGGCTTGCGCTGCATTTTTACCTTTTTTGTAGTAAAATTTTAAAATGGATCGCATTTCTTCATTAGATTCACTCATCTTGACAGTACGAAAAACAAATGAAAATCACACATTTTCCTAATTTGAATTTGGAATTATGTTCTTTAAAATTTAAACTTTCAATGATACCAAAACCAGCCAGATACAAATAGTATAGCCACAGAGATTTTATTTTAAGTTCATACATACTATAATGCGAAAAGACTTTTTCCCCAACCTAATATTATATTCCTTCCTTCCTTTTACACAAACAACTTTTATACAAACAAAATCCCCCAAAAATTAATTTAGTCCACAATAACAAAATAATTACCAAAGAAAATAGTATTAAATTTTTAGGTCTAACACTAGATGAAAATTGTAACTGGGGAATACATATTAGGTCTTTACCTATGAAATTGCCATTCTGCAGTACTGGCCATTTCAAATCAAAATAATTTTTGTTTGGCTAAGAATTCTAATTTCAAATTAATTTTATTAGGTTGGGGAAAAAGTCTTTTCGCATTATAGTATGTATGAACTTAAAATAAAATCTCTTTGGCTATACTAATAGGTTGGGGAAAAAGTTTCTTCGCATTTTTTAAGAAAATTCAAAACATTTTTTTATATACATTATTTACATTCATCTAATGTATGTAGGTACCATGTTGTTCGATAACTTTTTGCCATCTTATAGGTAGGGATATGATCCAATTGCTATAGAAATTTTGGGACTTCTGATCAAATTACCGCGACAAGTGGTTTTGGAAGTCCTCTCGTGATGTTAACCTGACACTGCCTAAAGAATTCTGAAGAGACCGAAACAGGTGGAAATCTGAAGGTGCAAGGTCAGGACTATACGGCGGATGCATTAACACCTCCCAGCCAAACTCTCTTAATTTTTGCTGAGTGGTTAAAGATGTGTGAGGTCTAACATTATCATGATGAAAAACCACACCCCTTCTGTTGATTAATTCCGGCCGTTTTCTCTCAACTTCCTGCTTTAATCTCATCAGTTGTTCGCAGTAGAGTTCAGAATCGATGGTCTTGCCTGGAGATAACAGCTCATAATGAATAATGCCCTTCCAATCCCACCACACACACAGCATCACCTTGTTGCGAGTTAACCCGGGTTTCGCCACAGTCTGTGAAGCCTGACCGGCCTTTGACCACGACCTTTTTCGCACGTTCTTGTCGTACGTGATCCACTTTTCATCACCAGTTATCAGCTTTTTCAAAAATGGTTCGGTTTCATTACGTCGTAATAAAGAATCACAAATGAGTACACAGTTCATTAGGTTTCTTTCAGTGAGCTCGTGAGGTACCCAAATATCGAGCTTTTTTGTGTACCTAGTTTTTTTCAAATGCGCCAAAACTGTTTTGTAGTCAATTCCCAGTTCTTCAGCTACGTCGTAACTACTGATATGCCGTTCTTGCTCCACTTTTTCAAAAATGGGATCCATTTTATCCGTAATAGGGCGACCAGAGCGACGTGCATCTTTAACATCAAAATTTCCGGATTGAAAACGCTTAAACCAAATTGGTGCTACTCTCACAGACACTGCACTGGGTCCATAAACATCGCAAATTTTTTTCGCGGCTTGCGTTGCATTTTTACCTTTTTTGTAGTAAAATTTTAAAATGTATCGAATTTCTTCATTAGATTCATTCATCTTGACAGTACGAAAAACTAATGAAAATCACACATTTTCCTAATTTGAATTTGGAATTATGTTCTTTAAAATTTAAACTTTCAATGATACCGAAACCAGCCAGATACAAATAGTATAGCCAAAGAGATTTTATTTTAAGTTCATACATACTATAATGCGAAAAGACTTTTTCCCCAACCTAATATTTGTATCTGGATGGTTTTGGTATCATTGAAAGTTTAAGTTTTAAAGAACATAATTCCAAATTCAAATTAGGAAAATGTGTAATTTTCATTTGTTTTTCGTACTGTCAAGATGAGTGAATCTAATGAAGAAATTCGATGCATTTTAAAATTTTACTACAAAAAAGGTAAAAATGCAACGCAAACCGCGAAAAAAATTTGCGATGTTTATGGACCCAGTGCAGTGTCTGTGAGAGTAGCACAAATTTGGTTTAAGCGTTTTCAATCCGGAAATTTTGATGTCAAAGATGCACGTCGCTCTGGTCGCCCAATTACGGATAAAATGGATGCCATTTTTGAAAAAGTGGAGCAAGATCGGCATATCAGTAGTTACGACGTAGCTGAAGAACTGGGAATTGACCACAAAACAGTTTTGGCGCATTTGAAAAAAACTGGGTACACCAAAAAGCTCGATATTTGTGTACCTCACGAGCTCACTGAAAGAAACCTAATGAACCGTGTACTCATTTGTGATTCTTTATTACGACGTAATGAAACCGAACCATTTTTGAAGAAGCTGATAACTGGTGATGAAAAGTGGATCACATACGACAAGAACGTGCGAAAAAGGTCGTGGTCAAAGGCCGATCAGGCTTCACAGACTGTGGCGAAACCCGGGTTAACTCGCAACAAGGTGATGCTGTGTGTGTGGTG
Organism: Cosmia pyralina; assembly: GCA_946251885.1. Taxonomy (NCBI): domain Eukaryota; kingdom Metazoa; phylum Arthropoda; class Insecta; order Lepidoptera; family Noctuidae; genus Cosmia; species Cosmia pyralina. Next base: position 22,515,503 of record OX276357.1, read on the forward strand.
GGATTGGAAGGGCATTATTCATTATGAGTTGTTACCACCAGGCAGGACCATCGATTCTGAACTCTGCTGTGAACAACTGATGAGAATAAAGCAAGAAATTGAGAGAAAGCGGCCGGAATTAATCAACAGAAGGGGTGTGGTTTTTGATCAAATAACGCTAGACCTCACACATCTTTAGCCACTCAGCAAAAATTAAGAGAGTTTGGCTGGGAGGTGTTAATGCATCCGCCGTATAGTCCTGACCTTGCACCTTCAGATTTCCACCTGTTTCGGTCTCTTCAGAATTCTTTAGGCAGTGTCAGGTTAACATCACGAGAGGACTGCCAAAACCACTTGTCGCGGTATTTTGATCAGAAGTCCCAAAATTTCTATAGCAATGGGATCATGTCCCTACCTACAAGATGGCAAAAAGTTATCGAACAAAATGGTACCTACATACTTTAGATAAATGTAAATAATGTATATTAAAAAATGTTTTGAATTTTCTTAAAAAATGCGAAGAAACTTTTTCCCCAACCTATTATTTTAAAAACATGGATTTTTTTTTCCAAAAGTAGTCATTTGTTTATTGATTAGTGTTACATTTTCATCGCATTTCAATCTTTTTCGTCATCATGGATACGTTAAAATTCCAGTAATTATGGAATATGAGTACCGTCGTGGCAGCAACGCGGCACAAGCGGTACGCAACATCAACGACGTTTACGGAGCTAACACTACAAACCAACGCACCACTTGTTTTTGGTTTGCTCGCTTCCGTTCTGGAAATTTCGACCTGAAAAATGAACCTCGCGGTCGTCCGAAGACTTCGGTCGACAATGACGAATTAAAGGCGATTGTGGAAGCTGATGATACACAATCTACGGCTGAATTAGCAGCAGCTTTCGACGTTAGCATCAAATTAATATTGGTCCATTTGCGTCAAATTGGCAAGGTAAAAAAGCTTGACAAATGGGTGCCCCACGAACTCAATGATCGCCAGCGCGAAGTACGCGTCGAGACGTGCCTTGCACTGTTCAACAGACACACAAATTAAGGAATTTTGAACCGCATTGTTACCTGCGATGAAAAATGGATTCTGTTTGATAACCGCAAGCGCTCAGCAAGTTGGTTGGATCCTGGTTCAGCACGTAAACAATGCCCTAAACGAAAACTTACGCCTAGAAAAGTGATGGTCACTGTTTGGTGGTCTAGCGCCGGTGTGATTCATCACAGCTTCTTACCAAACGGGGTGAGCATTACTTCAGATGTGTACTGTGAAGAACTGAACACAATGGTGGAGAAGCTGGCACATCTCCAACCAGCATTGGTCAATCGCTCGTCTCCGCTGCTCCTGCACGACAACGCGCGATCTCATACTGCACAGCAGACGGTCTCCAAGTTGCAAGAACTGGGGTTGGAAGCTCTCCGTCATCCGCCCTACTCACCAGACCTTGCGCCTACAGACTACTACTTTTTCCAGAATTTGGATAACTTCTTGGCGGGAAAAAAATTCAATACCCGGGAGGCAGTACAAAATGCCTTTGAAGAATTTGTTGCCTCCCGTCCAGCTAATTTCTTTAAGAAGGGCATCAATAAACTGCCACTGCGTTGGCAAAGATGCATTGATTGCATGGGTGATTACTTCGATTAATACAAATAAAAAATGCATGAAAAAAATTCGTTTAAATTTTTTCATACAAAACGGCAATTTCATAGGTAAAGACCTATTATTATTGAAAATGTTTCTAAAAAAATAAACAGATTTCTATACGCATTAAGAGAGCTACGCAAAACGGCGAATGAAGAAGCTGCACTCAATGTCTATCACGGCTACGTAGCGTCGGTGTTGACGTATGGCTTACTTTTATGGGGTAACTCGTCCCATATTCAAAGAGCTTTCATAGCGCAAAAAAAAATACTTGAGAGCAATAACTGGGGCGCCTCCATACAAGAGCTGTAGACCAATTTTTAAAATGTTAAAGGTTTGAACGCTAGCTTCTATTTACATTTTTGAAATAGCCCTATTTGTTGGGAAAAATTCACACTTCTTCTCCACAGTAGCCGAAAACAATAGATTTACAAAAAGGGACCCGACCAAGTTAAAAAAACAATTTTGTAACAGCACTCTCCACTACAGAAACAGCTACCTTATGCCCATAAAAATGTTCAACCACATTCCAAAATTAATAAGAGAACTGCCATTTAATTGTTACAAAATAGAACTAAAAACATGGCTTAGTCAAAATAACTTTTATACTCTAAAAGTTTTTTTTTTTATTTTAAGGGTTAAATTAGATTTATTTACATTTATAATTAGGTTGTTGTTAGGTTGTTTGTTTAAGGTCAGGTTGTACGGGCCTGTAGCCCTTTGAAACGCTACCTCCGCCTCCCCCAAATGCAGCGCGACGTATTTATTTACGACGAAGTATCGACATCTCGAAGCCGGCAGTGCGAAAAAGTTTGCTCAAGTGAAAGAATGCCCGCTACTTTCACCCCGCACTGTCTTCGCCGGTAGTTATCGTGCCGATATCGGTGTCGGTGTGTGTATAAATCGGTTACAATGGTATGGGCATGTGATGCGGAGAATGAAGAATTTGTCGTCTGGAATGTTTTGATTACGAATCTGGATGGCTATACGAGTAAGGGAAGACCAAAGAAACGATGGATGATCTGTGTGAAAGATGATATGGCTAGAAAGGGAGTGACTACCGTGATGACAACTAAGTAATAGAGAAGTATGGAAGATAATAAAAAAAGTAAAAAAAAAAAAACTAAAAAAACCCGACTGCGGTAAAAAACTGAAAGCTACAAACAAGCCCATTTTAAATTAAATAAATGTTGGAAACAGGCGGGACCCATTTGAGTTATAAAAAATAAAATGGAATGGGTCCCGCCTGCTTCCAACTATAATTTAATTTAAAATGGGCTTGTTTGTAGCTTTTCAGTCTTTTACCGCAGTCGGGTTTTTTAGTTTTTTTTTATAACTTTTTTTTATTTCCAGCTTTTTAGTTTACAAATGTGAAAGATTTCGCAGACGATTTAGTTCTTGCTCTGAGTTTTGGTCGTGAGAGTTATTTAAAAGCTTTTTTGAACCAAGTGCACAAACAAAAATAGCCAAGCCTTTTTTATTTTTTACGTGTTTTTTTCCGATTTGTTTATTTTAATTACTTTTAACCATATAAGTTGCATATATTTTTATAATCACCTTTTAAAACCCTTCATTTTGATATCCCACTCGATGGTATCAGAAGAAAAAAAATTCGAACTCCACAATAAGGCAACTCAAATCCGTCATTTTAATATTTTTTTATTTTAATGTAGCCAGTGACACTCGCGCTACCAAGACAAATCTAAAGACGTATAATTTATCCAAATCCGTTAATTTGTTTATGAGTTACGAGGAAACAAAGAAACGGACATACACACATACATACAAACATACATTACTTACATACATACATACAGGTCAAACACACAACCCTCCTTTTGGGCTTCGCCTCAGTCGGGTAAAAACAAGTTGTATCGACCCGAAAAAAAATGGGATAAGGGCAGGAGAATGTAGATGATCGGTGTCTGTCGTTGTCTACGACGATATAAGTGACAATAAAACACAATGTAAAAGCGAATTATTCCATTACTTCACTGGGCGGAGCAGGAAACGAATATAGCAGATAGTTACAGATTTAACCTTTAAATGATTATCATCGCGCTAAATCTTTATGGAGTTAAGGCTTAGCGGATGGAAGGATGTCAATCGTGACATAATAATAACATAAGAACGGCTATTTTAGTCAACTTTCATCCAAGCATATACCAATACATATAGCAATACCTTAGTGGTTCGACGAATGCTTTGCAAACCTGTGGTTAAAAGTTCGATTCTCAACTGTTGATATTTTTTTCGATTCTTTTTTTACATTTTGTTATACTGTTATTTGATAGTTCGTAGAACGTACACAGAATTCATTAAGTTAATTCCTTTTATATCATCTACGGTTATAATAAAAATAAATATCTATGGTTAGCTGACAGTATTAATGAGAAATCCCGTGTCTATAATCTACTGTTATATTTTTTAGCGATAGTCGGGTTCGTCAGGAATAATCTGTAAGTATCACTCAGTGTTGTGCCATTAGGTATTATATGCAGGAACGGCACGAACAGGCGTTTACGAGTATTTATTCACTAAAAACGAAAAACTTTGCAAGCAATGGGAAATTGCTACTGAAGGCTGCGGGTTTCTACCTCAGGACGAGCTGCTTCTCAAATGGACGACTCTCTGTATATTTTGGCTGCTGAGACCACAACTACAAACGTACACGAAAGTTTTAAAAAATATGGCTGTTGTTTTAGTATATTGTGAACGAAGTCGCGAGCGGAAGCTAGTTAGAGATAAACGTGATTTCGAGGTAGTAAGGTGTGTAAGTTTCAAATTATAATGGTTCTACTGGCTAACAAAAAGTCACGCAAAAGTTAATGTTAATAGAAATTTAATTTCTTTCGTTACAAAAAAATCTCTTTTGCAAAATTTCATGCTTCTAGCCCAGCGAATTAGGCTGTGGATTGTCTGTCAGTAAATATAAGAATTTTATCAAGTAGACAAGCCGTGTGCCCTATGGTATTTCCCATCGACATAAATGGTGAATTTTCATCCCCTATTTAACCTCTTTAATGACTGAATAAAAAAAACAATAAGATTTTTATTAAGTATGGGCTAAAAATGGTCATACTGTTTTGCTTATGCTGTAACCATATTCTTTTGTTTTTGATGTTGACCACTGCTGATGAAGATAAGTAAATATTGACAACTACATATGAAGGAACAATTGCCGTACTTTATTGTCAATGGACGTACCTACTGCTACAGCTATAATTTATCGAATCTACTATTCTAAGACATCAAAATTAATTTAGTGTATTTTTTAACTGGCCCCGCTAATGTCAGATTGCCATCCCTTAGGACTATTAGCCTAAAAAAAATTGCAAGTATCAATATGTTAAAAGTTACAAACCAACAAACATACGATAGGTACGTCATCGACTAACTTGCTTTGGAACATGGGCACCGAGTGATAGGTACGGTTACCGCCAAACAGGCTATGTTCACACGGCGCTATTTTTCAAGTGTATAGAATACGATATTTTATCGTATACAGTGACTTTTTGTACTCAAAACTGAAAGTTTGTTCACATAGCCAAAACGATACAAGAAAATAATCTTTTCGATTGAATATTTTTATCGTGTTCATGCATTAGGTCATGTTAGTATAGCACTTTTGTTTGAAACAGCTATTAGAACGAAATTCTCTGGTAGAAAATCGTCACGTAACGAAACAAAACGTTTAAATGCCCCCTCCATGCGACTATCTCTCTTTGTCTCTTTCTATTATATCTTGAAAGAGACAAAGAGAGAGAGGACGAAAACGACGATAGATGAGGACGGAGAGGGGGAAAATTTTCGAATTTACATCATGTCATGGGTGTCGTTTTCATGGTTTTCGAGGGAGCCAAAGCCGGTAGTGAAGTCGAAATGAAAATCCAAGATGGCGGCTGTGAAAATTTTGTGTTTGTGTTTTAAATCATACGTTAGAAGGAACTTCATTCCTGACGGTGGTCCCCGACCGCACATTTTTATTTTTTTCTAATTTTCATTGTTGTTGCCAGAGTGAAAGTTGATTATATTAGTATCCAACCGACAACCGGATACATTGTACATATTATGTGTAATTAATGTAGGATATGGTAGTAGCGAAGACGGTTCGATGGAGAGAGAAATAGTAATATGGATGAATCTGATGAAAAAATCTTAGAAAAATGTGTTTTAAAACTTCTTCATAAAGGACCACGATAAAAAATTATAAACTACACGCGCTTGACTATAATTTTATCGATAATAATTTGCAATGTGTCTTAATACTATCGTAAGATGACAATTAAACGTCATCGTACCACATATAAATAATCACATTTTCGAAAACGATATTAAGAATTAAAACTATAATATAACTAGCTGCGCCCCGCGGTGTTACCCGCGGTATATGAGATACACTAAAACGTGTATTATTTAATCGGTGAGAAAAGTATTCACAAAAAAATTGCTCATTCCACGGGAACACTACATTTTTTCAGGATATAAAGTAGCCTATGTGTGCTATGTGTACACAGGATGTCTGCTATTTCCACACCAAATTATATCAAAATCGGTCGAGCCGTTTGAGTTTGAAAGAGTAACAAATATATTTGAATTTCTTGCTCATCCCACGGGTGCACTACATTTTTTCGGGATAAAAAGTAGCCTATGTGTTAATCCAGGGTATAAGCTGTCTACATACCGAATTTCATCCAAATCGGTCCAGCCGTTTGAGCGTGAAGAAGTAACAAACATACACACACACACACACTCACAAACTTTCGCCTTTATAATATTAGTGTGATAGTGTGATTATTTATTTTTGTTTTTTTTTTGTTTTCAAAGTTTTATTATTGTGATTTTAGTTTAGTTGGTGATCTTCCTGTGCTAGTCACAATAATTACTTTTTCTTTCTTTCGTTCTTTCTCTATTTTTCGAGATAAAAAGTAGCTTAAGTGTTTATCCAGAGGGTCAGCTATTTCCACACCAAATTTCATCAAAATCGGTCGAGGCGTTTGAGTTTGAAAGAGTAACAAATTTATTTGAATTCCTTGCTCATCCCACGGGAGCACTGCATTTTTTCGGGATAAAAAGTAGCCTATGTGGTTAATCCAGGGTATAAGCTGTCTACATACCAAATTTCATCTAAATCGGTCTAGCCGTTTGAGCGTGAAGAAGTAACAAACATACACACACACACACTCACAAACTTTCGCCTTTATAATATTAGTGTGATAGTGTGATTATTTATTTTTGTTTTCAAAGTTTTATTATTGTGATTTTAGTTAAGTTGGTGATATTCCTGTGCTAGTCACAATAAATACTTTTTCTTTCTTTCGTTTTTTCTCTATTTTTCGAGATAAAAAGTAGACTATGTGTTTATCCAGAGGGTCAGCTACTTCCACACCAAATTTTATCAAAATCGGTCGAGGCGTTTGAGTTTGAAAGAGAAACAAATATATTTGAATTTCTTGCTCATCCCACGGGAGCACTACATTTTTTCGGGATAAAAAGTAGCCTATGTGTTAATCCAGGGTATAAGCTGTCTACATACCAAATTTCATCTAAATCGGTCTAGCCGTTTGAGCGTCAAGAAGTAACAAACATACACACACACACACAAACTTTCGCCTTTATAATATTAGTGTGATTACGAGATATTTTTTCTGAGCTGTCGCAATTTCATATCTAATGTGTTCTTCTTTTATTTGAATTTTTTTGAACAACTGCAGGGAGAGCGAATTTTTAAAAATTTTGACACAGGTCCAACCTCCATGACGTCCCGTAGGACTCTGAGCGCGAGCGGATTTAGCCCGATTTACTAATTTTGAGTTTATTTTTTTAAAAATCTATTAAACTCAAAAATCCAACCGTTAAATTCCGTCCGAAATACGATTACCTCATGAATCATGATACATGCAATTTTCATAACATTTTATGCTGTAATTAGGAATTGAAACGGAAAATGGTTATGAAATCGACCATGTTTCGGATTTTTTTTTCATCGAGGAAATTGCAACTTATCGTGTTTTGAAATGTTAATTTCCTTAAAGCAAGGATGTATCTATGGCATATATTTTTTTTAGGACCTTAATGACCATTTAAAATTGATTCTGAAAACAGGAAAATTCGGATATCCCCCCGTTATGTTATTATTGTGTTTTATTGTTTATTTTATATTGTAGGTTATAGGTACCCGAGAATAATAATGTGTCTCTATGTCTATAGTTTTAAGTGTTCTATATTGTTTTGAAGAGTATAGGTATGTAGTTTATAAGTTAGGTTTTATGCCCATGTGCACATATTATTGTAAATATTCGTATGCCGCTTTTAGCGGCGGATGTGTCCTGAACACAATTATTTTATATACCAACTTTGTTGCTACCATATCCGACGAATAAATGTCTTTGTCTTTGTCTGTCATTCAATAAAATATTATATGCGGTTTACGTCGAGGAGCGCGAACATTATCTTCCTAATTTATACATAAACTAGCTATGCCCGCGACTTCGTCCGCGTGCATGTCGGACAATAATAATGTGTAGCTTAGATAAGGTATAGGTATATCCTTTAAAACTCCTCCAATGATAATGAAGAATCTTCCGATTCTTAATTCCTGGGGTTCTCTACCATAGCCCTTTCGAATGTAGTCACTGCGGTTTATAATGTCAAAGCGACGAAGTGTCACTTTGATTTTTGAAAGTAAATAAATATCAAGGCACCTGTTCACTAACTATGCACCTGCCGTACTCAATAAATCGACTGCTCGTCTGGCAGAGTGTGCTGAAGTGTTATCATGGTGAAGAAGGATCACGCTTTTAGAGCGCTGTTTAAAATTTCCCAAGAAAACACGCAAAACCTTTGTTGGAGATCCAAATATAAATAAATTTCTTAAAAACTTGTTTTAATTAAGAAAATGCTTCTCTGTAAGCGATGTTTGAGCTACGGTTGTCCATGTAAACTGAAAAGCAACCCATTTACTGAGATCCATCTCTGGTTATGGCCGTCATTTTTGATTTTAATTTCCTGATATTCGGCCCAGCGCCCTCGAACACCCCCTTATCGAACATGTTGTACACCATTTTGATTTAGACCTCTTTTGACTCCCGAATACCGTAAAAATTTTCACCCCCGCTTTAAAATTAATACAGTATTTTATTTATGTGCCCATCGTTAAAAAAACTTATTACAAAAACAATAAAACTGACTTCCTTATAAAACACTACAAAGTGCAAAATAACTTTAGTTTGGGAAGTAGTTAGCAAGGAATTACCGAAACTGTAACCGACTTTAATAAATACTAATTATAATTAAACGTCTTTTGCATTATGGTACACATGGTTACATATTAAGCTACACAGTTCCAGTATAAGCTGACCTCTCACTGTACGGAAATCCTATACAAAGCGAGACAGGTTATACTGGAAATGTATAGCTTGACATGTAGCCGTGTGTACAATACGTGCCACTAAAGATGAGACTTGACACACCACGTGGTTGTCTTGCGCAGTAGACGATATAAAGGTCTCTTTAGTGGTATGAGGTATAGAGGGAAGGGACCGGGCGTCATCGCGCAGCGCGCGACGGCGAGCACGGCGCTCGTCAAGTCTCATCTTTCGTGGCGCGTATTATACCTACCTACCTCACACTACCTAAATCATGTACCTACTTCTTTAAATTGATACTCAGCAACTTTTTTCACATACCGTAGGATAACCCATTACAATAGGTATAGGTAAGTACTGTTCGTCATTGAGGAGTTCCGTGACAGTAGGGTTTCTTCGCAGTCCATGATTAGTTGAGCACTGTTAGGTAAGTACTTAACCTACAGTGTTTCATCTTCCGTACGATTACCCATCCACAATAACGTGTACTGCTCGTCGATGAGGAGTTCCATGGGTTAAGTAGGTATTTACTTACCTACTTATTTTCGAAGTCCATAATTGGTTGACCTCGGATAGTAACTAACCAGTAATTTTCTTTGATTTCTGTACAGTAACCAAATCACAGTACGTTTACCTACTGTACGTTATTGAGGAGTTCAATTGTCAGATCTTCACCATAATAAAGGTAACCATCTCGGGAGAATCCATATCCAGTATAAGCTGATCTCGCATTGTATAGGATTTCCTTACAATGAGAGGTCAGTGTAAACTGGAATGAATAGCTTGATGTGTAGCCGTGTATACAATTAACTTACAAAGTGAAAACCAGTTTGATTTAAAAAAAGTTGTTATGATTATTGTATAGCATTGCATTCTTTATCACTCAGAACACTACATCAGTTAGTCATCTTACATAGCTTCCTCCCGCGGCTTCACCCGCATGGTATGTCGATAAAAAGTAGCCTATGTTCTTTTCCAGGTCATGGTCTACCGGTGTGCTAAATTTCATCCAAATCCGTTCAGCCGTTTTAGCGTGAAAGCGTTACAAACAAACAAACTTACTTTCGCTCATTATTTTTGCTGCGGATTATTTTAAAACAGTTATAGGTATCTCCGAAGATATTCATTGAAATGAAATGATGTAGAAGGCAATTTTTTTCAAAATTAAATACTTGTGATGAATAACGTATTTATTTGTATAAGGATTAATACCATGTTTATGAAAACACCTTCGCAAATAATGCATTATTTTATAACAAATTTGATTATCATTAAAACTGTTATAGGGAGCCAGCCTTAAAAGATAGACATATGCTATCGTGAACTTTTTTTTTTAATTTTTTAAGGGGAACATTTCTTTCACACACGATTGTTGCGTAACTTTAACCGTTTACGCAGCGCACGCAACAGAAGCTCTCAAAAGGAATAAATTTTCCCCATTTTTGCAACATTTTTCATTGATGCTCTGCTCCTATTGGTCATAGCGTGATGTTATATAGCCTATAGCCTTCCTCGATAAATGGGCTATCCAACACTAAAAGAATTTTTCAATTCGAACCAGTAGTTCCTGAGATTAGCACGTTCAACCAAACAAACAAACAAACTCTTCAGCTTTATAATATTAGTATAGAAGTATAGATGTATAAATGAGCTCATGGCTAAGTAATAACAGCCGCACGGGTCGATCCATCAGGTTAAGCTACGCTTGCTGTGGTTGGTCCGTGGATAGGTGACCATCTTTACATACCGAGACTCCTCCGTGCCTCGGAAAGCACGTTAAGCCGTTGGTCCCGGCTGTCATTCGTGGATCTTTGACAGTCGTTACGGGTCGTCAGAAGCCCGAAAGTCTGACAATCAGTCTTACCAAGGGGTATCGTATTACCCAGTTAATGGGTTGTGGAGGTCAGATAGGCAGTCGCTCCATGTAAAATAATGATATTCAGCTGCATCCGGTTAGACTGGAAGCCGACCCCAACATAGTTGGGAAAAGGCTAGGTAGATTGATATAGATGTATAAATACGATAGAATAAAATGACTTTCAGATTGTTTGTTACCAATGTTATGTATTCTTGTAATAAACGTCGGTGTGAAGCAGGTGTAAGGGCTATTTTTGTCTGCTCATTGCGCGATAGAATCTGCTTTACTGACTCTGCGTCTATGCAATATATTGCGTCACAATGTCAATACCGCAGAATGACATCCAGTAATGTTCTTATCGCATGTCAGATCGAATTAAAATTCTGACACTAACAGACTCATTCAAAAAGTTTTAGATCAAATCTCATGTCAAATCGACATTGGTCAAAGGTGTATGTTATTCTGATCTAAAATAGCAAGTAATTAAAAATAGTTTTCTATGCATTAGTCTGCTCAGTGCCGTAAGTAGCTACAAAAATATTGTGTGTCCTGTCTTGATGGAATGATTTTGAAAAATTACTAAAGTTTAAAAGACGTTCGACGTATGTATGTATCGCGGACATTGGCGATGATTTCAACCTTATTACTAAGGCAATAAGGGTGAAAATTCGTTAACCACAAATGTCCACGATGGTACGTAATTCTTACCTTCATACGATTACCCCTAACGTAATTTCCTTTTATGCAGGAGTTGCCTCTCGTCATGACGATGGTTCCAGCCAGCGTCTTCAGTAATGAAGTCTTGCCGGCAGACTTTGGACCTAGTATTATTAGGCATTCCCCTGAAATGTTGCGAAAAGAATGTAAGTACAGATATCCCAAGAAAAATTAGCGCTTCGGGAATAATCGTCTATCTTCGAAAATACGAACGCGAACTAATATAGAGCTGTTACAACCATGGATATCTTCAAAATAACAAATTGCTTTCAGATCAACAATTTGTTTTTAGGACTAAATTTATTTATTTATTTATTTAATTTATTTAAAGACTTTGGAAGACTTACAGCTAAATATAATGATAACAGATAACAGTATGATAATCTGACAGCCAATTACAAGTCTTCACGTCTAGAGCTTGTCTGTTATAAAAGTACTGCGGAACAAAATGTACAAACTGCCAAATAATGCCAAAAAAATAAACAAAAAGTTAAATAACATTCAGGTAGATCATCACCTAAAATATGTAAAAAGTAATAAAGAATAATAAAGTATAATTGCGACAAGTTATTTCCCATACGAACCAAGATGTTACAATTCAATTCAATTTACAAATATAAAATAATAATAAAAAAAAAAAAATAAAAAATAAAAACTAAGTCCTCAGAATTTAAGCTTTAAAGAAATTCATTGTTAAACACCTTTTTGCCGTGGTCACACTTGTTTCAAAAAGATCAAAGTCGAACTGTTTGCACACCTTATTAAAATACCTACTTACACGCACAACGTACGAATTTTGTCTATAGTTAGTATTTGCAAATGGCACCCGTAATGGTGGATTGAACCTTTTAGACCTGCTAGGAACGTTATAGTAGAAAGTTGACAAAATATCAGAACAATTTATGTTACTTCGAACCGTCTTCAACAAAAATATACAGTCAGAGATCTCACGACGATTAATCAAAGGTAAGAGATGATATTTTTTACAGAGACTGAGATAGTTATTGGACTGATACGGTACCCCTTGATGAAAGCATAAAAATTTTATAAATCTCTTTTGTACGCGCTCAATACGGTCAATATATTTGTGATAGCATGGATTCCATATTTCAGACGCGTATTCCAAGTGGCTTCTAACAAAAGTGCAGTATAGAATTTTTAATGTTTTAGCTTGTGTGAAGCACCTGGACAACCGCATTATGAAACCAAGAGATTTTGAGGCTTTAGCGACGATGGCATCAACATGCTTGTCAAAAATAAGTTTAGAGTCGTGATGAACCCCCAGATCACGAATAGTACTACAGCTAGGTAATATATGACCACCAAGAGTATATGTTGTAGCTAGGGCTGACCGTCCACGGGAATACGTTACAACCGAGCATTTTTTGGGATTGAGATCAAGCTTATTTTTTTGGCAGTATACTTCAAGACACTGCAAGTCAGCTTGAAATTCGATCATGTCCGCAGTCGATGATATAGTAGCATAAATTTTCATATCATCAGCGAAACAAAGTAATTTGGATGAGGTCAGACAGGAGTCGATATCATTCACATAAATGATAAATAATAATGGACCGAGCAACGAACCTTGGGGGACTCCACTAGGGACTAAAACCCAGCTAGATATATAATTGTTCAGTACCACAGCTTGCGACCTGTTTTCTATATAAGAGGAAAACCATCTGAGTAAGTCTCCGCGTATACCTATGCCCTCTAACTTCCGTAATAAGATGACGTGGTCGATTCGGTCGAAACACTTACTATAGTCTGTGTAGACAACGTCAACTCGTTTACCGTGGTCCATTGCGTCAGTAATATAGTTATTAAGCAAAATAAGATTAGTGACAGTGGATCTACCTTTAAGAAAGCCGTGCTGGAAGGGACTAAACGATTGTTTCAGAGCAGAATAGACTTGGTTATAAATAATCCTTTCGAAAACCTTGGCAACGATACACAATTTGGATATCGGTCTATAATTGGTAATGTCTGTTTTTACTCCCTTCTTATGTACAGGCGTTATGAACGCCGATTTCCAAAGTTTGGGGACAACACAAGCCTCTAAAGATTTTTTAAATAGAATTGAAATAGGAAGTGCAATAGATGCAGCGCAACGTACGAGAAGCTTGGATGAGATATTATCCGGGCCTGGCGCTTTCGACGTATCTAATTTAAGAAGCAAATTGACAATGTCTTCAACGTTCACCGTGATACGACTGATATCGGACGACAGGTTTGATGATTCAGTAAAAGAAGAGGAAGAAGAATTAGAGCTATCAACATGACTAAGGTTGGGATCTAAAAATGTGGAATGAAAATAAGTTGAAAATGCCTCACATATGGATTCCCCGGTACGCAGTGTTTCATTGTTAAAATTGAACGTGCTCGGGATTGCGTTTATATTATGACGTTTTTTAACAAAAGTCCAAAAATGTTTCGGGTTATTTTTAATAGAAGTTTCGGTAAGTTTTAAATAGTTTGCGTAACACTGACTTTCTAACACTTTTACCCTGTCACGAAGAAGCTTAAATGTCAGTTCGTCAGCTTTATTGCCATAGGTTTTAAGTTTTTTAAAGTATTTATATTTCTCTTTTATTGTTTTTATTAATGAGGAACTATACCAGGTCGGATATGATTTAGTACGACAAAGTTTCTGAGGAATATATTTCAATTGAAGATTAAGGATAACGTTATTGAAAAAACTTACAGAATCGTCAGCTGACCTTACTGCGAACTCACTTTCCCAGTCAGTCATACAAATGTCACGATTAATGGATTCATAATCACCCTTATCATATAAAAATTGTAAACGTGACGCACACTCAAGGGGAGGTGTTTCAACAAGATCCATAGTAATTAACAATGCCGGGTGATAATCATCGATTGGTACTAGTGGGCTTAAACTTTCAATCACATTGACTGCCTGGTTCGAGAGGACTAAATCAAGTATTTTACCGTATCTGTTAGTCACGCCATTATATTGACCAAGGTCAAGAGTACATAACTCATCTCCAAGTAGCAATTCATCACAACTCTTAAGATTCGTTGGGACGAACGATATATTGCCAGATGGGACCCAACTTATTCCGCTCATATTGAAATCACCTATAATAAGAAATTTATCAGAACTATTACCAATCACAGATTGATTTAATGACGAAAGAAAATTCATCAACTGTGAAGAAAAGGAAAGACCAAGATTTTGTTTACATAAATAAATTGCACAGAGATGTAAGTTAAAATAGTTACGCGTATTCAAATTTTTCAAGTGTAAACTTATCCAGAGATCTTCAGCTGAAGAATGAAAATTTTGTTGACATGTTACTGATAATTCTCGACGAGCAGCTATCAGAACTCCTCCACCACGTGATTGTCCAGTCATAGCGTAATCCCGATCCCGACGCCATACAATATACCTTTCATCAAAAAATTCCGAGTTCAAAATACCATCCAATAACCAAGTCTCAGTGAGAACAATAACATCAAATGAGCTGGCCATCATTTGATGATAGAAAGTATCGGTTTTAGTTCGTAGACCACGTACGTTCTGATAAAATATGTTTAAACCTGGTAAATTAATATTAACGTTAGTAGCCATCACTCAAAAAAGTAACAACAGAATAAGAATCAGTAAAATAGACCACAATAACACATATCATAAAAATATGAACTAAATCAGGGTAGTAGGAGAATAAATATACTTGAAGTAAGCTAACGGCGACAATTATTATTGGAGTGCAAGAATTATTTGACATTGAGCGGTAAACGACTGTGTGAGCAGGCAAGCAGTAATGTGTAGTGCGTGCAAGCGCGAGCGAGCAAGGCTTATTATTATGTACTAACACTTTAAAATGAACAGCGCGATAAGAAACACAAAGGATTTTTTTAACAGAACAAAAGAGAGGTGACGGGCTTATTAGTGCGGCAGAGGTGCTAAACAATTTGTAACATCTTAGTAAAACAAAATGAAATATAATAAAACGATAAAGCAGAGAAGATTGTATACAGTATAGGTGGCATATTAGGCGATTTTGTTTAAATCCGATTCTTTTCTCACTATAAGTACTTTGGAGTTCATGTTTTTGAGTACGTGAATTTTTCCATGTTTCACCCAAATGAATTCGTAATTCTTATCCTTAGCGATGGTTTTAACTTTACTTAGCAACTTCTTATATTCTACACTAAGGTGATCATTAACGAACACACGCTGAGAAGTACCTTGGAACCCGATATCAGAAGTGGATAAGTTCTTTTCAGCTCGCGCTGCCGCTATAAAATCTTCTTTGACGTATCTGTTCAGGAAACTCACTATAATAAGTTTATCGTTGGAGTTGAAAATGGGCACCCTCGAAACGTAGTTGATCAGTGTTTTGGGGCAACTATAGTTTATTTTACGACCAATGGCTTCAACAATCGTGAATAAATTCTCATCTTTTCTAACAGGAACTCCCTTGATTTCCACATTATTTAATCGGGACCGCTGATCATTTGATGAGAGTTCAAACTTCACCTTAGATAAATCTGTCTGCAAGTCATTTATAGTCCCTTGCATCTTCTCAAGTTCAGATACTTTAGTTTCAACTTCAGTAATCCTCGCATCAAATTCATCGAGTTTACCATTAGTACCTTGACATGTCGACTTCAGCTCAGATAGTTCATCCTTAATCACCCTAATGTCATCACTTAGAGTCGGTAAATTAAGTAACTGACGCTTCATGTCCCGAATCTCAGTTAGGATGGTTTCAAGGGACGCTTGATCAGAAGTGGGTACAACCGGAGATGAGATTCTACAAGCTGAGCACTTCCACTGAGCCATTCTAGTAGCTCCCAGCTTTCTCCATCCAGCTTCAGATATGTTTGCACATCCAAAATCTAAATACTTCATGCAGCTCCCACACTGAACGCCATCATTAAACTGCACGTTACACAATCCGCACGGTTTCATTGTTATAACACTGAATGTAAATAACGATTATTACTTAAGAAAAATGTGAAAAAGGTTGACGATCTATTTAATTGACCGGCGTGTGCAGTACGACTGAGTGTCCACAGAAGAGTGAAAAATCAACGAGCCAAGCAGTACACAAACTGACAAATTTCATAAGTAAAAATCTCGACAATGGCATGCATGCCATAGGGATCTTTTTAGACCTTGCCAAGGCTTTTGACAACCATGGAAGTACTTGCTATTTTTGTATTACCATGATTACAAAATTATATATTAACAACTCTATGCAATTCCAAAAAGCTTTTCAAAACTTTTGAGTGACAAATGACGATCTGCGACGGGAGTAGGTAACCCGACAGAGAAAAACTTCATGCAAACGCGCAATAATAGGTGCACTACTACAAAGCGCGGCCTTACAAAACAAAGAAGCTTTGCCTCTGTCGGG
Organism: Cosmia pyralina; assembly: GCA_946251885.1. NCBI lineage: Eukaryota > Metazoa > Arthropoda > Insecta > Lepidoptera > Noctuidae > Cosmia > Cosmia pyralina. The sequence continues at coordinate 22,532,465 of OX276357.1, forward strand.
ATTTACTCTGTGGCGTGTACGTTTTCGTACAAATTCGGAAACACGATAATTACCGAAGTACATACCTTTTCTGGTTTACCTGTATAGGTAAGTATGCGAGCGAAAACATAGGGACAGTTTTTAATAAATAGTTACAGAGCATAGAGCTGCCTCGGCTGCCGCTGTCTACAAATCTGCATTGTCAACACTTCCATACAAGCCATGCGTGGCGTGGGCGTCACTGTTTACTCGTACTAAGACGCAAATGACGTAAAGAAACTGACTATTTTGCGAGATCTCGAGAATTTTTTGAGATACTATCTCTTTCTTGAAATCTTGTTCGAGAACTTTCTGAGACTGAGTGTTCGCAACTTAGCACAGCTTAGCACACTATGCTTCTTGAGAAGCCATTTTCAATAGAACAAAAGTGTGTGCTGATTTGTTGCGCTAGTAAAAGTAGATTTTATTGTTTCGAGATTCGACAAATTTTACTTTATTTGCAAAATATAACACAATTACAATAACTACCCTTGGTAAGGTGGAGTTTTCAATCTAATAAAATTAAGTTTAAGAATTTTTAATAGCAAAAACGCATTATTTCAAAAAGTATGCGAAATCTCGATCTCGAAAATCGCGAATACGAGATCTCGCTTGACTACCGAGCAATACCTCGAATGGCCAATCTCGACACCAAACTTAGCACGCGAAATCTCGACTTGCCAACCTCGACTCGAGATTGCATTGCCTCAGTAGTGAGGGGACATTACTTATAGGCCGATTGTAAATAAATATTATAAGTAGGTAGCGTTTACTTACCAAGTTTTGCCGCATAAGTAATACCCTGAACGGGGCTCATTTTCTTCTTCTTTCTAATATGCTTAGCATATTTGTAGTCTTTGTGTACATTGTCTACTAGTAACACATCCTCATTGTAACTTTCTGAAAGTTTAGGATAATTTAAAATATGTGTCATACATTTTTTAGGGGTTACAACTTGTACGCATGTTGTATGCATGTATTTTCTTGTATGTATGACACATGTTTAAGCAAATAAATATTATCTTATCTTATCTTACGGTCAGGGTAATTAATTATTTATCAAATTGACACACTACCTCAATTCGCCGTAATAGAAAGAAAGAAAGAAAAAGGGTAAGGGTAGGGTAGGAGGGGGGTTAATTATAAGGGTTCCGTTTTTGCCATTTGGCTAAAAAAAACAAAACTTTTTCTGCAATTTGCAGATCAGTACCTGTCAAACTTTTTAGTTGACAACAACATTTCAAATTGATATTCGAACATGTGTTTTGATATTGCCTTGTGTCATTCATTTGAAATAAAAATGTCTCTATGCAATCAACGTTTTTACTTCCATAACCAAGTAATAACAGCCGCACGGGTCGATCCATCAGGTTAAGCTACGCTTGCCGGGGTTGTCCGTGGATGGACAACCCCGAGACTACTCCGAGACTCCTCCGTGCCTCGGAAAGCACGTTAAGCCGTTGGTCCCGGCTGTCATTCGTGGATCTTTGACAGTCGTTACGGGTCGTCAGAAGCATGAAAGTCTGAAAACCAATCTTACCAAGGGGTATCGTATTACCCAGTTAATGGGTTGTGGACATCAGATAGGCAGTCGGTCCATGTAAAATACTGGTATTCAGCTGCTTCCGGTTAGACTGGAAGCCGACCTCAACATAGTTGGGAAAAGGCTAGGTAGATTGATTGAAGGATATTGCCACCGAATTTGACGATGATCTTGTAGCTGTCGTGTTACTGAGAGGACTACCTGAAGAGTACAAGCCTATGCGAATAGCACTGGACCACTCTGGGATGAAGTTGACTTCAGAGAACGTTCGGCAGAAGTTACTGCAGGAGGATTCACGTCAAGGTTGTAGTACATTGTATATAACGGACTGCGCATTGGCTGTGAGTAAGAGTAAGAAACGGAACGGGAACAAAGTTATGAATATGACTAAAGTTAAATGCTTTAAATGTGGAAAGAGTGGACATAAGAAGCCGGATTGTCCTGAAGAAAGGAAAGCAAGTTCGATCTCCAAACTGAGTGACGTCGCGGTCCTAAGCCTGTCTTCATTCAGCGCCGGGGACTCCTTCAATCCTTCGGAGTACAGTACAGTTACAACGCGGGTTGTACCGTCTTTAGATATGTGCAATTTCCCTATGATGGCTAAGGCCCATGAAAGCGGCGGAAAGTTATCATTCATGAGAATGACTAACGTACCCTCCTGTATAGGGGATGCAGGACTATTCCACTTGGACCTAGCCTGAAGCTGGTGAAGGTATTCAGAACGCCAGTGCCGCCAGAACGACTGCACGAGCTTATTAAGCAGAGTACATACTCTCTCTCTCTTTCTCTCTCTTCTCTCTTCTAGCTTGCTTCAGAGACATGTCTGAAGTAAGCTAGAAGAGTCTGCTTCAGGATCGGGAAGTGACGACAATGGCGCTGTGTTCAAGAAATACGCAGGGGTTAACGCGGATGATTCTGCAGGGTCACTACTCAGTGCTGTAAGCGGACGCGAGTTAACCAGTGCCTCGACCTGAGCAAGCACAGTTAAAAGCTTTTCCTAGCAGAGGATCTGTTGGCCTATGATCTTGAAGAGATTTGTTTTAATTACCTTGACCATGCTTTCCCAACATCCGCCGAAATGTGGAGAAGCGGGCGGAATAAACTTCCAATCTATGTGGTTCATGGAAAGTTCTCCCTGAAGACGGGTACGATATTCTCTGTTGAGAAACTTATAGAGATCGCGTAAATAAGAATTTGCACCTATGAAACAAGTGCCGTTGTCCGTGTACAAACATTGTATAGGGCCGCGTCGCGAAAGAAATCGTTTCAGGGCTGCCAGAAATGACACTGTGCTTAGATCCATCGCAACTTCAATATGTGTAGCGCGCGTCGTCAAGCATGTGAAGATGCATAGCAAAGCTTTACGGCTTTTAACAGCTTCCGCAAAAAAACTGTGATCGAACCAAGATGAGCCGCCCGCGGGTGTGATTCAGTGAATTAGTGCACGAGAGACTCCTGCGATCAAGTGCTTTACGTCCTGAATATGGGGAGAGAAGATATTGTGAAGGTAAGGCGTGCTATCCTTGTTATACCTTACAATTGATCGCCTGTTCATCATCTAGTTCCTTTTAGGCGAAACCGCCATCCTTAAAATACAGTCCACTTAAATTTAAAACCATTTTTCAAATCGCCTATAGGTATATGAAGTGGTAGATTCCATACCACTTTTTTGGTCCTTCGAGCCGGTACATCGACAGCGGGGCATCATCACATGTCTTTCCAGAAACATTGATTTAAAAATTAGGTTATGAATTTTGGTATGAGTAATGTGTGACATGAGCGAATAATGATAAGATTGAATGCAAGGATGGGTGATGTCACGGTGAGTTTGAAAGGACGAATGCTTGCTGTGAGGGATGTCATGTATGTGCAGGTCAAGCCACCCAAAAATGTCAATATTCCCAATCAACCTTGAACCTAATGCTTTAGCGATAAAGATGAAAATCTATTAAAAAAGTTTTACAGATTGTATTTAGGATATTTATTTATTTATCCTCCAACTGGAATTCCATAAAGCAATTACACCAACGGAGCAAAAAATTACTTCACATGCTGCTTTCCATCCATCCTGTGCGCGGTGGACATCGAACGTGCGGCCATGGCTCACCCCCGCTTACGCTGTCACGCAGCGTCAAGACACTTCTCCATAATTCCATAACTCCATCCTTATTGCGCACATTCATTGCGATATTATTGAGACTCAATGAATTTTTCTAAATAAATACATTTAAATTGAAAACAAAGGAAAAATGTTGATGTGTCATCCTGCCTGACAGATGACAGAAAAAAAAAGTAGTAGCTTGATGTGCAGGCGTCTGTACCCGGTTTGCGTGTTAATCTGTTATCAGTGTATAAATTAGTAGAGAAAGGATGGAAGGTAAGTCTTGACAGATGGGTGCAAGCTATATCACCATTTGGTTCCAGGCCATTGCAAGGGAAAGCTTCTGGCTACAGCAAATGAAGTCGCAATTACTGATTCTAATGTCGATTATCAATCAATCAATCTGCCTAGCCTTTTCCCAACTATGTTGGGGTCGGCTTCCAGTCTAATCGGATGCAGCTGAATACCATTATTTTACATGGAGCGACTACCTATCTGACCTCCACAACCCATTAACTGGATAATACGATACCCCTTGGTAAGACTGGTTGTCAGACTTTCGGGCTTCTGACGACCCGTAACGACTGTCAAAGATCCACGAATGACAGCCAGACAATGTCGATTATAATTCTTTAAATACATATTTGTTACGATCGCGAATCATACTTTAATCAACATACACTTACACCCCACTGAGCTACAAATTGCAAAAATCGTAAGAAAATTTGAATTTCGCGGGCTACCCTGGCGTTTCCCCCTTAAATAATATCGAAATCTACTTACTGTTTCGAATTGCTGTCTGGACATAGGTTCTCTCTTGCATGACACTCGGAGCGTTGAACAGCTGCGCTGGTTCTTTGTAAGCAGAAAACGAGAACTTTTCGTATAGGTACTGTAGTACTCTGTATTCCAGTAGCAAAACCAGTATCTAAAATTCAAGGTTCAAAATTAATTGTTAAGGTGATATGTTGAAAAAAATTAAGCATAAAATAAATTAAGCATAGGATTAACACTGGATGGATGAAATGGCGGCAGGTCACGGGGACAATCTGCGACTCCCGCATTCCCCTTAAACTTAAGGGGAAGATATATAAAACAATGGTTAGACCTGCTGTCTTGTATGGATCAGAATGTTGGGCCACAAAAGGGATAAATGAAAAGCAGTTGCATGCAGCTGAGATGAGAATGCTAAGAGGGATGTGTGGTGTTACACGAATGGATAGAATAAGAAATGAGTACATAAGAGGAAGTCTAAAAGTGGCACCGGTGACTGAAAAGCTGTGCGGAAATCGGCTGTCATGGTATGGGCATGTGATGCGGAGGAGTGAGGAAAATGTCGTAAGGAAAGTTTTGGGTATGAATGTCGATGGCTATAAGGGTAGGGGAAGACCAAAGAAACGATGGATGGATTGTGTGAAAGATGACATGGCTAGAAAGGGGGTGACTACCGAGATGACGAATAATAGAGAAGTATGGAAAAAAAGGACATGTTGCGCCGACCCCAAATAGATTGGGATAAGGGCAGGAGAATGATGATATGTTGAAAAAAATGTGCATTTTCTTTATCGTGTATCTTATTAGATTTATCAAATAGGGATTCAACATTTTGGTGTATATTTTTTGACTATATGACCTAGTATCCTAGAAAAGGAATACACGATACAATTAAATTTTCTCGATACAAAATTATTGCAAAGTTCTATCTACTTTTATGTTTTTTTTGAGTACCAAAGCGTAACGCTTAGTTGTATCAAGGTTTAAGGAAAACAGTTTTAGTTTTAATAATACTTTTTATTTAAAAAAGATGGCAATTCGATTTGGCACATACGTTGTTTTATTCCAAGCACACACATATTATTGCCATCCCTTCTTTTGCCTATCAACATTAATGTCATCACTCGTTTATTCAAAGATCAGTCGCCCGGTGAGGCTCGTTGACGATGAATCTATGTATTTTTTTTGCAAATCGGTGCGATCAAATTTACGTGATTTTAAATAATTGTTTACAGAAAAGTTAGTAGTATAACAAGATAAAGTATTTTTTTTAATTCAATCAATGTTGAATAGGCATTTAGACTGTGTGTGTGCGTATTCTTGTGACTGTGAACGATATAACATAATTTTTTTACTATTATTTCGTGGCAACATTTAAATGATAAAAATGGGAAAAAATAAAAAACCAATACTGAACAGTACCTACCTGAAATGTTTGGTATCAGCACAGAGAATCAATGAACTAATTTTACAGGAATTCAATAGCAATATGAAGATGATAATGTGAGTCGAATTCACCACCTTCACTAAAGCATAACCAGCAACCATCTATTCTCGCCTTGCAAAGTAGGTAATATTGGGTAAGCATTCTATGTTCTAGAGAAGAACTTCTGTTTTTATCCCCACAACTTATAATAATCGTTTATTTAAAATATATGATTAATTTTTAGGTTTGAAATATGACAACAATTACATCAATATGTCAAGTACTGTCACTACGAATGATGAGTACAAAAAAGAAGTGGAGTCGCATTTGAATTGTGAAAAAATTCGAGTTTTTACCCGACTAGGGTAAAAGAGGGTTATGATTTTACCAGGCAATGCATGAATCAAGCACGGTTTTGCTACTTACTACTAAAAATCTGGTTTTTATTTATAATTTTAGTAACTCCAATGGATACTTTTAGTTAATTTCGTCATTTGAAAAGTGAACAGTTTTTGAATTTCAGTCAAAAGATGAAAATCTTCTGTCAAGTCATACTCCTATATAGTTCTGCAACGGGTTTGAGGCCAAATCAGTAAAATTTCTGCCATACATCTGAGTGAAATCATGGCAAAGAACGTTATTATGGAGAGAAGACGTGATCAGAAAAGAAATTATCAGAGCAGTGGGAATGTTGGAAGCTGGTTCTCGCCAACGTGCTGTGGCCATCGCTCTGGGCACTACGCAGAGTGTTATAAGTCGACTTTGGACACGTTATAGCATCACTGGCAGCGTGGCAAAGCGACATGGAGGACGAGCTTGCATCACCAGCCGCAGACAAGATTGTTACATAATTACTGCTTGACGAAATCGTACACTAACCGCGATGATTGTGGTAACGAGGCTTCATTGTTCTTCAGGGATGTTAATAAGCGTTCAAACCATAAGACATCGCTTGCAAGAAGTCAATCTCTGTTCCCGAAGGCCGCCACGAAATAAATCAGAAATTGCGCAGAAGGAGAATGCCGATTTTGTGTGTTTTTCTGACGAACCTCGCTTCTTTTAAGTTATTTATTAGTTTCATCATACATTCCTTATTTTCTCCCAATAATATTTTATCATCAACATGTATAGGCCTAGCCATCATCGTACCGTCTGAATTCTTGAATAAACATTTATCTACTTTCAATTGTTTTAATCCATTGTTAAGTAATACTGAGGTATTTTTTTCATTCCAGTTCGTATGAGCTTGTTTTATTCCATATAAACTTTTTTTGAGTTTACAGACTTTTGTATTTCTGTCATATTCTTCATAACCTTCAGGTAAAGCCATAAAAATGTTGGTTGTCGGGTTAGTGGTGTTATAATTAACAGCATCAGCTATGCGGACGATATGGTGCTGCTGGGCCTGACTGCAGGATCTATTGCGGAGATGTTGAGAGTATGCGAGGACTATGCTGCTGCACATGGGCTCGTATACGACGTAAAAAAATGTGAGAACATGGTCTTCAAGGCCGCCGGTATTTACCGGCGGCCTTGAAGACCATGTTCTCACATTTTTTTTTTTTTTTTTTTTTTTTTTTTTTTTTTTTTTTTTGTGTTCACTCTTTATGTTCAAGCCATTTAGGGTAGGATTAGGTGCATAGTCTGTGCAAATGCACTGTGAACACATTTAAATATCTGGGGCATATAATTATCGACGACCTTAAAGATAATGCAGATATTGCATTGGCGGTCCGAGGTAATATGTTGGCTCGTAGATTCTCCCGTTGTACCGACCAGGTCAAGATAACGCTATTCAAGGCATATTGTCAAGGTCTGTACACGGGGGGTCAACTACACCAAAAGATCGCTAGATGTCTTACGCGTCCAATTTAATAATATTTTCAGAGTGCTCTTGAGACTGCCCCGTTTCTGTAGTGCGTCAGAAATGTTTGCACAGAATCGAACTGACGGATTTCATGCGATCATCCGAAAACAAATCGCATCATTAGTAACTAGAACCCGGGGCAGTAGCAACAGCATTCTGAAAACAGTGACTGACAGTTTCTATTCTCCCATTTTGAGGCATCTTGTGGAGAAGATGGCCGGGTGAGAAACTTGTACCTTACTTGGTCATCTTCTGTGCAAAATGCTTCAAGCACAGTTCAAAATTACCTACAAATAATAACATTATTTACTAACACTAGCTATAAGATATTAGTAACACTGTGGATCGTCTGTTGTCCGATTTAATAAAATTTTGATTTGATTTGATAAAAATATTTTCTTTTAAATCTCCATTTAAAAAAGCTGATTTTATATCTAACGACATGACATGTAGATTTTTTGAAGCCATTAGTATTCTATATGAACTATTACTCATAACTGGACTAAATGTGTCTTCATAGTCCATTCCATACATTTGTTGACAGCCTTTCGCTACAAGTCTGGCTTTGAATTTTCCATCTGGTTTTATTTTGAAAACCCACATACTAGCTATAATATTTCTTCCTTTTGCTTCTTCTTTTTCTACTATATCCCAAACTTGGTTTTGTTGTAAAGACCTCTTTTCTGAATCTATAGCTTTTATCCATTCTTTATTTCTAGGACATGTCAACACTTCTTGAAATGTTAATATAGCATAATCTGTGTATCTTATTGGTATTTTACATTGTCTTCTAGGTCTTTGTGAACTTGTACTTTGGTCTTCATTTTAAGTATCCTGTGTATCTTCTATGATTTCTAGTATGTTATTTTCTTCTTGTAAAGTGTTTAAAACCTCTATTTCTTTGGGGATCTCTATCTCTTATTGGACAGAGTTTTCTTCAAGGTTTATTTAAATTTTCATTATATTATTGTATTTGTCTTCTGTGTTCCTTTCTTCATGTAGTATAATATTGTCTACTATATTTTCATTAGTCTTTAGTTTTCTTCTCTGTTTTCTTTGAAATTAAATATTGCATCTCTACTTATATTACCTTTCGTTTTTCACTGTCAAATAGTCAAATAACTCGTTGGGGCATAACCAATTATGAACATTTTGTTGGTTCTAGACTCTGGTTTCTGTAAATGTCCAAGTTTCTTACTATATTCTTCAGAGCCAAATATCTCGACATTTCTAAGATCTCGTTGTTGTCCAGTCCATAATTCTATAGGTGTTAAGTTATTAAGTGTTTCAGCTGGTTATTCTATTAATAAGATATGCAGCAGTTTTTGCAGCTTCTCCCATAGCTTGCTTTCTTCTTTTGATTCAAATAATAATGCTCTTACTTTTCCAGAATTGTTCTATATAGTTTATTTTGGTTCTTAATTCTCACTGATTTTATTATTTGTGAGCGCTCTGGACCCATAACCTGTTGGTTTTTTATAGCAGAGGATATTATTTTAATAAAATAACTCATACCATTTTTTGACACCAGAGAGAAGTGACTTTTTATTTTTATTACCACAGACAATCAACATGACAGAATCTTATCGATTAGATTACTCCAACCTCTACCGCCCGCTCCGATAGTAGCATGCTATCGGAACAGTGCGGGCGGATGAAATGAACGGGTAGTACCTACTTATGGGAGAACATTTTTTCAACTACAAAGTTAAGTTTGTTCTTGGGATAAATTAATTCATCCCAACTACGGAACCCTTCATCATAGTGCGTGGTCAGACACGCACTTGGCTGGTTTTTATATAAATATAGAAGATTAATTAACAATTTTTAATTTCATGTTGAACATACCTAATTAATAAATATTTTAGTTGTTTGTTAAATATTTTGTATTATTTGTCTACTCCATAGTTCGCTATGTGCAAAAATTTCATAGAGCGAGATAAATTGATGTTAATTAGCATGCACTTTTTTTTAGATAATGTTTCCGTCTTTATCTTGCATTTTTAGTTTGACAGTTGTGCGACAGTGACAAAAATAATGCTTAGCCAAAGCTCATGCTAAGTAAGTATCGTTTTTAAATTCCGTTCAGTGATATCGTTAGTTCCAGTTTTGAGCACTGGTTCAGATAAAGTTTCTGGCTGCGACCGACCGACCACGGAAGATGGTACTGCCACTCCCCGCGTGCGGGGAAAGTAAGCCACGCCCATCAAGTTATTTATTTTCAAGGTAGGGCCTTAAGGCGAAAGCGCCAAGTCGACTGTGCGACCTGAATTGCACTTTATTGGGTCGTAGCAAGAGGCGCTATTTATTTAAATGATTTTGTGGAATGAATCTTCTGTACTTGTAATATTATGTATTCTGTGTTACTACTTAGTTCATGAAATCATGACATTTGAGGTTAATTCTAAAGTTGTGTTGATGATTGTAATGATAATAATTTAAACCTTACTATTTTTAGAGAACGATTTTTTTTAGAACCTTGTTATTTTCCCGACTATGTATTGCTCTGTATACTTAGCTGTTCCATATAAAAGTGCAATCAATACCTACATAGCCCAAAACGTATCCAATGGAACAACATATTTTAAAAAAAACGGCCAAGTGCGAGTCGGACTCGCGCACGAAGGGATCCGTACCATTATCTATAAAAACGGCAAAAAATCACGTTTGTTGTATGGGGGGCTCCCATACAACAAACATGATTTTTTTGCCCTTAAATATTTGTTTTTTTTTTTATTATATATTTCGGACTTTTTCCTTTACCTATGCTGAGACCGTGCTTCATGCCAAATTTCATTATTCTAGGTCAACGGGAAGAACCCTGGTTAATATGAACCTGGTTAGTATATCAATACTTGCGAATATCAAAAATTGTCGCATAAATGCGTTGACTTAGAAGCTTGATTTTTTAAGAACTTCAAGGGACTATAAACCTACGTATTTGATATTAATTTCAACTTGATACCTCCACGCGTTTTCGAGAAAAAGGGCTTTGACAGACTGACACAGACAGACGGATAGCGAAGTGATCCTATAGTTTCCCTTTTGAGGTACGGAACCCTAAAAATCATAAAAACTTTACTTACCGAAAAAGCGATAAATTGTATGAACAAATTAATGAGATCATACAATCCAGTTTCGTAGGATACAAAATAAGGGTATGGATCTAATGGAACGGACTCTGTAACGAAAATAGAGAACAGTATTTATTAAATGTGCCTTATTTAAAGCTGGTTAAGAACATATCACTCTCTCTACAACTCTCTACAACTCTCTCTCTCTCTCTATACAATGAGGGTTTTCATGAAAATTCACGCCACTAGTTGGCGCCACATTGACAAGAGGTCTTCCATTTCAACAATGAATATAAAATATATGATTCAGTCACGGCTAAAGAAAATATAGGCGCTTTGAGACTTTTGACAGGTGCCCGGACCTAACGTCTCAGTGCTGCCACCTAGTGAAGGTCATTTCAGAAAACCCTCATTTGAAGATGACTGAAAAGCACTACACGTGTAAAATATGGGCAAAAATGGGTTTGTGTAAGCCTGCACAAACCACAAAAGTAAAATTAAAACTACAGTCCATTCACAGTTATTTTACCTCTGACAGCAGCAACCCAATATCGACCTTAACGTAACGAAAATAAAGATCACTGTGATTTTAAAGAACTTATTAATGGCAGCAACCCAATAGCAACCTTATTGCAATAACAATAAAGATCACTGTGAGTTTTACAGTGATGCGATAACTGTGAACGGTCTGTATAATGCTACAATGCGCTGGATCTCTTGGCGTTCGAATGACGTTGACGGTGGGGCGCTGTTGATAAACTGTATTGAAAAAAACATGATGGCGGCGTTAGTGCCGATTTTGGCCAAAAGGTTCTTGTAGGTACATGTACAGCTATACGAAAAGTTACAGTAGTCGGCCATAGGGTACAATACGCGCCACGAAAGATGAGACTTGACCGCGGCTCTCGCGCCCTTTCCACTACTCCGATGACGCCCGGTCCCTTCCCGCGCACAGACCTCATAACGCTAGAGACCTAAAATCATCTACTGCGCAAGTCAAACCACGTGGTGTGTCAAGTCTCATCTTTAGCGGCACGTATTGTACATGAACTTCTAGAAAATGTAGATACCACTTACTAGAGCGTTGTCTCTGTCACTCATACCCACAGTGATCCCCAATCTTTTGGCCGGGCTGAAGTTTGCGCGACCGCCATCTTGCGCCATCTGCGCATGGTACTTACCCAATGTTACCGTAATTTTGCATTCTGCGCATCGGCTCGCACCTACGTTCATCTCGGCCAAAAAGCGACTACTGTACATGTGTCGCAGTCTCTTTATAATATTTGATCTAGAATATTATTAGCGTCGAGTTAAGGATACCAATACTTACGGCAACAAACTTCAGCATCAAAATTTTCATCATCGAACTCCAAATTAGGGCACAGTTGTCTATTAAGCTTACAAAAAGCGTTGCGTCTCGCTGTTAGCGTAAGTCTAGCGAGGCCCATTCCCAAAGCGTACATCGGGCTGAGGCGTGCCACGGCCATCAGTATGACGTACGGTACAGCAATGTATAGGGAACTATCCCAGAAGTCATCCAGAAGTGACAGCAGGATTGGTACGAAGACGCCTGAAATACACATAAACTTATTAACGCTTATTTTCTCATGGGGGAAATAAAACTTAGGACGATGCATCAACTCAAAAACTCACATTCCAGACGCATTCTGAATTAGCAATTTTATCATTCGCCAATTAATTATGATTGACAAGTCTCTTCCACAAAGTAATTTGCTATAGTGCGGTGCTAGCCACCGCCTGAGGTAGGGTATGTGAGCGGTGAGACGGAGGAGGGCGCAATTGACAAGATTGGCAGACTGAGCCTAGCTTGGCCTTTGTCTAGCTCCCCCTTCTCACCGCTCACTTACCTCAGGTGATGACTAGCACTTGTGCGTGCAATATACACCCTCATTTCGCCAGTTATGTTTTAGTCCCATGTATTAGGGGCGAGCCTATTGACATCAATCGGGCACAAACAAATCCAGGCTCCGGGCTGATACTGAGAAATTCCTAATGGAAAAACCCATTAAACTGTGCCCAACCTGGGAATCGAACACAGGACCTCATGCTCCAGAGCAGCGCATGCGACTATACTCTGTTTTTTTTTAACAAACTAGTACCGAAAATTTTGACTGCGTTGCTATTGGTCCACGTAATCAACATAAAGTCCGTTCCACATAAACCAAACGCAGTAATTACAAGTACAGTCAACAAATTTCGTGAAAATATACAATTTTGTGTTGGTGTGTAACAATGTTGGAGTATTGCAAAAATAAGTAAAGTAATTTAAATAAAATTGGACGTGAAGCAATTCACATACAAATATGTTAGTATACCCTGCCTAGATATCTCTTTTGTTGACTGTACATTCAGTTGAGTCATCGACCTACGCGTCGCACGTGTTTTAGTGAGTGAACCAGACGCTGTTGTTTGTGCGAGAGTCATGGCGGACATGTCTCCTGTACAGTAAATTTTAGAAGTATTCAATATGAACGGGCCTTAACAAAACAAAACAAAGGCGTTGGCGCCATCCCGACCAATGACCATCTCACTCTGTCAATATCGGAAATGTGCGAGAGACACAACTCAGTACTCGTTTGATAAAAAAAACAGACTATAGACCAACGAGGAAATCAGCCAAATAAAATACAATTTATTATACTATTTACTTACCAAAAAACAATGACTTGATGAATACCTTGCTAATAGCAACATTTTTATTAAAAAAAAAACTTAGTAAATACAAGTTCGTTATGAAAGCTAGTCCGAACATTAACAATAACGCAACCACACAACCTGAAATGAAGAAAAAAACAAATGATACAATAACATAACATCATCATCATTCTCCTGCCCTTATCCCAATCTATTTGGGGTCGGCGCAACATGTTCTTTTTTTTTCATACTTCTCTATTATTCGTCATCTCGGTAGTCACCCCCTTTCTAGCCATGTCATCTTTCACACAATCCATCCATCGTTTCTTTGGTCTTCCCCTACTCTTATAGCCATCGACATTCATACTCAAAACTTTCCTCACGACATTTTCCTCACTCCTCCACATCACATGCCCATACCATGACAACCGATTTCCGCATTACTTTTCAGTCACCATTGCCACTTTCAGACTTCTTCTTATGTACTCATTTCTTATTCTATCCATTCGTGTAACAACACATCCCTCTTAGCATTCTCATCTCAGCTGCATGCAATTGCTTTTCATTCATCCCTTTTGTGGCCCAACATTCTGATCCATAGAAGACAGCAGATCTAACCATTGTTTTTTTATATATCTTCCCCTTAAGTAATAAGGTTTACGGTTTATTCACAAGATAAAAAATACAGAAACACATTTAAAGTAAGTAAGTATTTTTTAAGTTAAAGGGGAATGCGGGGGTCGCAGATTGTTCCCGTGACCTGCCGCCTTTTCATCCATCCAGTGTTAACCCTATGCTTAACCGTCCGATCTACTTCGCTATCACTTTGCACGAGTGAACTGAAATACCGAAAGTCGGAGCAGACTGGGAGAAGCGCGCCATCAAGCGCTATGGCTCCAGAACTGGAGAAATTCTCCAGTTTCTGTTGCCATTTCTCCAATCTGCTCCGAATCTCAGGTACATCTTCACCGACAAGAACAATGTCATCGGCAAACAGTATGCACCAGGGTGCCTCTTCCTGCAGATTCGACGATTCGATCCTGGTACAATAACATAACAACATAATAAAAAAACCGGCCAAGTGCGTGTCGGACCACGCACAATGAAGGGTTCCGTAGTTGAAAATAATTTATCCCAAAACAAACAACATTATAATCACCATTATACAATCATCATTATAATCACAAAAAAAAATATGTCATAAAATTACAAACTAGGTACCTAATAATTTTTGGCTTTCGGGCTTTTCCCTTTACTTGTGCTGTGAGACCTTGCTTCATGCCAAATTTAATTATTCCAGGTCAACGGGAAGTACCTTAAAGGTTTTGATTTTTTTTTTTAGCATTTATTTCAAATAAACCAATTACAGGCACTTTTGAATTGTCAATGGGTCAGTCAGTCAGAAAGATGAAGCTAGTTGCCCATTCCAAAGCGTAGTAGATCCCTATGGAGAAGAACGGGCAAGAAACTCCACGGACACTCATTTAAATCATAATATTTTTACAAAATATTGGTTACATCGTTCATGTTGAAAATATACATGTGAGAACAATGTAGAAAGACGTGCACGTTAAAAAGCGTCCGTAATAAAAAGATAAAAACTAAAACAACTAATTAAATTAAATATTAAAATTAAAAATAAGCCATGGTAGCTAAGAGACGACCAGTCCGAACTGACGGCGCCCGTTCACGAACATGACGCATGGGTCAGCACCAATTAGCTCAACACGGAGCTCTGTCCGCTGTACCGTGATTTCTCGCGGCAGCGGAGTTACGCCCCGGGGCTTTTCGCCTCCTCGCGCCATTCCCACACGTGCGCAAGGACTTTTGCCTCCAGATCCCATGGCGGTAATCCGGCAAGGAGGCTCGCGGCCTCACAGGAGACCGTGCGGTATCCCCGGACTAGCCGGATGGCCATGACCCTCTGGGACGCGTTCAACCGGCGGGCTGGTCGCAGCCTCAGGGAACGCGCCCACACCGGTGCCCCGTAAAGGGCCATGGACCGCACGGGGAACACACCCTCATGTAGACATCTATTAAAAAGGATATACATAGATCGGCTCACAAATAAGAGCCTTAAAAAGGGCTTCCGGAAGACCGTCAGGTCCTGCAGCCTTAGAGGGGTCCAACCGTTTCAACTCACTGAGTATTTTAGATTTATCGATATGTAAATTACTAATTAAGCTACCATTCTCTGCGCACTGCTGCGGTGGACCCCATGTGGCGAGTTTTGGCGACACGGGCTCGAATACGGACAAGAAAAAGTCTGAAAACATATTGCATACAACATCAGGATCACTTGATTTGACATTCTGGTACTGCATCATGGACAGAATGCCTGACTTACTTTTACGGTTAGTAATATAGGACCAAAAAGCTTTATGTTACTAGAGAGACTATTTTCAACCGAGTTAATATAACTGGAATAACAGGTTTTACACATATGTTTGAAGATAGCCCTACATTCGGAGAAGTTAATATAGTCTTTAACGTTATTGTATTTTTTCCACTTTATCCAATGACGTTGCTTCTTTTTAAATATTTGAACTAATTGTGGCGTAAACCAGATTGGGAAGTCAAGTGATCTAGTTTTTGCAGAGGGGACTAGTGGGCTAATTATGTCACTCAACATACTATAGAAAGCCTCCACGGCCTCTTCTGACGATAGATTGTCAAATAGTGCGGACCAATTGACCTCATCCATGTGTTTGTTGATGAGATCGTAATTAGCTTTACGGAAATTATATTTATTAATCGGTTTTCTATTCATTATTTGGGTAGATAGGCTAACAGGAGCAATTATAACAAAAGGGGGGTGATAGGGGTCGATTGGCAATAACGGATCTATAAGGTGGCCAGCCGAACAGCAAGTCTTTGCGATAAATAAATCCAAGTTCTTTCCTCCACCATTAGGCGTGCTGTTATATTGGTGAGCATCTAGCGAAGACATGAGATGCGTCAGTTCCGAGCATATAGGGTGCGTACAGACACAAGCCACACAACCCTCATGTCCCGCCGTTATCCTGCTCCACGTGATATTAGGAAGATTATAATCACCAATGATATAAACATTCATATGACGTTAGGTGCATTTAAGGTGTCCTGTAGAAAATCAAAATGAGATGTATAGACATTCCCCGGCGGGATGTACACTGCGCTGATGACATGTATCTTATGTTTATCGCTTTTGCAAGGCAGTGCAACCATGAGGTGTCCGATACACGCCGATGGCTTACAATGTGGGTTATTGAGAATATCGAGTGAGGCTGATAGTCCTCGCGCACGTGTGGGAGTGGCGCGAGGAGGCGAAACGCCGGGGCGTAACTTCGCTGCCGCGAGAAATCACGGTACAGCGGTCAGAGCTCCGGCGGGATCTCATGGCGACATGGAGAGTGCGATTGTCGCAACCCAGCACTGGGCACGCCACAATTGCGGCGATAAGTCCCCTCTTTGAGGCATGGTTGGAGAGGCGCCACGGCGTCCTCGCCTTCCGCCTGACGCAGGTCCTCACCGGACACGGTTGTTTCGGGAGGTTCCTATTTCGGATAAGGCGGGAGGAAACGCCCGGGTGTCACCATTGTGTGGATCGCCCGGAGGACATGGTGGAGCATACAGTGGAGGCCTGCCCGGCTTGGGCGGAGCACCGCCGTGTTCTCACGGAGGCGATCGGCGGCGACGATCTCTCGCGTCCAAACCTGGTCCAGGCCATGGTGCGGAGCGAGACTGCATGGGAGGCCGTCACCTCCTTCTGCGAAGCAGTAATGCTCGCGAAGGAGGAGGTGGAACGCATGAGGGAGATGCAACAGCCGCGCCCTCGCGCCCTTAGCCGCCGCAGGAGACGCCCTGGGCGGCGGGAATCTATCGCCGATTCCCAGCCACCGTAGGCGCGGGCTTGCGGACGACGAGTAATGGACAGCTCGCCGTCCGGTAAGGACCAGGCCCAGGTCGACGGCGCGTTGTGTTCCACGCGCGCCTCAAAGAGATGTCAGCAGTGACGGGGTCCAATAGGGCCGATGCCGCCGGGGTCGCAGGTAGTTCGAAAGAGATACCGTGGCCCTGGCACGGGCAACTGAAAGAACACGGGTGGGTTTTAGTCAGTAAAAGTCTGACACGCGCTCCCGCTCCGCCCAGAGCGGGAGTAGTTATTTGATGATTTCCCATCCACAAAAAAAAAAAGGCCGATTGAAGTTCACGCAGTATTGCAATGAGCACCCCACCCCCATCTCACTTTTCTGTAGCGTCACGATCACGATCACAGAGGAATATAACGTAACGAGGGCCAATAAACTCGCTATTCGCTATTTCTGGTATCAGCCAAGTCTCTGTCAATATTATGACGTCATATGAGGATGCCAAGATATTCACGAGCAACGAGTGTAGCTTAGTTCTAATTCCCCTACAGTTCTGGTAGTAAATTAACAAATTATCAGTGCTATCCATTATCAGAGTGTATTGCACCAAATTTATATAGATCTCGTGTTCTTTTGTAAACCTTGAAACATTGTGGAATCCAATTAATTCTAACTGTACATTTATAGCTGATGAAATAAATTAATAAAATAACATTAAAACTTGTATATAATTTTGAGGTAAATAGTATTATATAAGGTCGATTAAAAATTAAAATTAATTATTATTAATTAATTGTATAAGTATAGTTTAGATTTCATAATAAATGGACTAGATTTTATAAAAAAAGCATTTAAAATTGATTTAAATTTTATAGTAAGTAGATTTAGGTTGATTAAAATAGTATTAATTTTCATGCCATGCACAATTTTATAAAAATAAGCAACGCAACAGAATAAAATATAAAAAACATAACAGTAAAAACTATATAGAATATCGATACCTATGTGAGTTAGACATTTATTCGACAGATTTGGATCGAATCTTATCGAGGTCTCTTTCTCCGTGTACAGCAAACGAGGGTTCATGTTTTCACTTGTGTCGGCAGTCCCCATGACTGCCTATTTAAAAAAAAAACTCTTCACCTTTATTATACAGGGTTATTGGGGTCATTGTACTCATCATTATGAACAATTTTTACTATGGGACCAAACCTGAAATCGCGAAAAAAAATCAGCTGCTCTCTACATTTTAACGAGTTTGATGTACCTAGATAAATTAACTGAAGATACTGAACAGCAGATTTTTTTTTCGCGATTTCAGGTTTGGTCCCATAGTAAAAGTTGTTCATAATGATGAGTACAATGACCCCTTAAGAGGTTGCTGGTATTTTACCAATAACCCTGTATATGTAAAGGTCTTAAAAAAAAGTAACTCTAAAAACTGAGTGCGTAACTCTTAAAATGTCGATTGCACACCATGTGTGCAGATAACAATAAAATTTCTATTGTGACTGCTAATTAGCGAGACCATCGAACTTAATAACTTTTGTATGGACCAACTTAAAAATCGCGAAAAAAATCACAGGCAACAGCTGATTTTTTACGCGATTTCAAAGTTGCCCCATAATAAAAGTTATTCACTTTGATGGTCTAAAGCACTCAAAGTTTATAGTCCTTTTTGACACCTTAAGTACGAGTATATTAGTATTCCACAGATTTATAAAAAAAAACCTACTTACCACAAAACCGTACTTGTCTAAATGTGTTATCAAAATCCATTAATAAAGCAATAACTATGATGGGTATCAGTACTATGAGCACGAAGATGGTCATGTGGGCTAGAAGCTTTGCACTCCAGTGTACCGTGGGCGTACAGCCTGCCCTCATATGGTTGTCCCTTATGCCACAATTGAGTTCTATTATACTTTGCATTATAAATGGAGTCAAAGGGATGATGGATACTGAAAGAAAAAGATTCACAAGTTTGGAATAAATTACATAATCAGCCTATAATGTTCCCATTGCTGGGACACAGGCCTCCTCTCAGTGAGAGAGAGTGGGTCGTAATCCACCACGGGCCCACCATTGCGGGTTAGTAGATGTCACAAGTCTTCGAATTTTTGGTTCTAGGACATGCCGGTTTCCTCACGATGTTTTCCTTCACCGTTTTGAGAGCAGTGGTGATGAAATAATATAAAGGTACACAAGGCAAGGCTCCTGTCTCAGTTTGAACCTACGACCAACAACAACAACAACAACAACAACAACTCGTAAGTCGCGGCCGTCACCACCGGGCCACAACTGCTCTTGGAATAGATTCGAATATCTTTATTTTGCATAAAATACCTTCTATGTACATTCAACAAAAGAAATATCTAGGCAGGGTATACTAACATATTTGTATGTAAATTTCTTCATTTTCAATTTCGTCAAAATATTATATACAATTTTATGTAGTTGTTTTACAATGTAAGTGTGTTGCAAAAACAAAGTAACCTATATAAAATTGAACATGAAGCAATTCACATACAAATATGTTAGTATACCCTGCCTAGATATCTCTTTTGTTGACTGTACCATACAGTGGCGTACACAGAGATTTCAGACGGTACGCACGGCTAAAATAAAAATAAAAACTTAAACAAGCTGAAACTAGTACCTAAGTTTTTTTATCCCGACCGTTTGTTTTATCCGACCTCACCTACCCTAAGAGTCAGTGTAAGATTAAGGATCTTACACTGACTCTTAGGGCACGGCGCCATTGGCTTCGCATGATGTTTGTTTGCGACCACAACGAATATCTAAAGTACTTTAATCTGAATATCCGATAAAGGTCCAAACATTATTTTTATCTTGATTTGTAAACAAAAAGCAAGGGATAAAATACAATGTGTTTGTGATAACAACATGTTTGCCAGTAGGTAATAATTAGGTATCACAAAACTTTTCTATGAAAATAACGAGAGGCATTACCTTTTTTTTGAGTTAAATAAAACCCGGGTTCACACCTTCCGTTTACAATGAATTTAACTTTTTCCTCAAAATATAACGTCGAAAAGCAGCAGATTTTAATTTATTTAACACACTTCGGCAGCACTACCTGTGAGACCTAGGTATAATTTTCAATTTTTTACAAATGATTAAAATAATTACATAATAATATACAGTCAATCACTTGCGCCAAGAAAAACAATCAAAATAATATGGCGAAAAAACAAACAAACATTGCAAGTTGAATAAAAGCGTGTAAAAACTTTGCAATTACAAAATAATACGAACTAATCTTGGTCAATCCGACTAAAAAAGTCAACCCTCTGTAATCAGCAACTAAGCGGAGCTTTTACGGCTTCTCAATTTGGACGGGTTGCAATGTAAGCTGTGCTTCCAGAACTTACACGCATACATTTTCACGCACACAGTCACATTATTGCTCTGTACTACACGGGTTGCGTTGTATGAAGAATAAGCACGGCGTTGTTCTGCTTATGCTCACCGGGAGCGCTGCCTGCGCGATGATTGCCGCTCGCTCTAAGAAATTAGTTTCAAATAAAAATAATAGATGGCGCGTAAATCGCGTTATAAACAGTGAGATAGCGAATAAGTTAGATTAATATAGTTATTACCATGATTTTTCTTGAGTTAAAGTTATTTATCATTTCGAGGGGCATGTATGTATGGGACTACAGGGTATGCAGAGCTTATTTGCATGTATGGAGTGCACGCCACTGGTACCATATATAAAAGGTAAAGGCAGATGTGATTGGAAACGCCGCGCCGTATGACCAGACATTTGAACGTAAACGAAGCAAAAGGAGTATGTAAGGATCGTAGCAGGTGGCGTTCTGTAGTTTCTGCCTACCCCCATGGGAAACAGGCATGAGTTTATGTATGTATGTAAAAAACCGGCCAAGTGCGTGTCGGACCACGCACAATGAAGGGTTCTATAGTTGGGATGAATTTATCCCAAAAAAAAACATGTTCTCCCATACATTGATATACGTCACGGTCACAGATCAGATCTGAGGTCACGGTCAATTCTCCAACTTCAAAAAGTTTGTAATCGCATTTTTTTTTTTTTGTGTTATAAAACAACAAATTAACTATTTTCGGACTTTTTCCTTTACTTGTGCTTTGAGACCTTGCTTCTTGCCAAATTTCATGATTCTAAGTCAATCAAATGTTGCATAAATGCCTGTATTTTTTTATTGCGTTGACTTAGAAGCTTGATTTTCTTAGAGCTTCGAGGGACCGTGATACCTATGTATTTGATATTAATTTTAACTTGATACCTCTACCTACGCGTTTCTGAGAAAAAGGGTCTTGACAGACTGACAGGCAGACAGCCAACAAAGACAACACCACACACACAGACAGACAGACAATGAAGTGATCCTATAAGGGTTCCGTTTTTTTTCCTTTTGAGGTGCGGAACCCTAAAAAAACAAATCTAATAATGCGTCTAATTTGGGACAGCGCTCCTTGATGGGCGAGTTCTATTACTAGTTGGACGTACGACACGTTGCGTTTGCTCAGCACAGAACTCGCAAGGCCATTGGCTGAAATCTGAGTCTTAACAAATTACTGAAATCACAACTGCCACTCTTTGAGAGTCGTATGAAATGTCTTTTATAGCACGGCAATTTAACGAAGTGTGGCAATCTGCTAAACAATTAATTTCCCTGACTTTGCAAAAAATTTGAAGATTATAATTTATTTTTAGGAAGATAATTCCAAAGGAGTTTTACGAATGTGAGAGAAAATCAACGTGTCAAAATTAAGTTCACGTCAAGTTATCTGGTTGTTGATATAATTCAACCAACCAATCACAGCATGACATGCGTTTGACAATTTGCTGGCTAATTCCGCTACCTTGCTAACTCTAACCTCTTTTAGAACGAAGTTCTTAACCGTGTGACAGGGAGTAAACTAGCAGAAATTGTAACGTAGCAAAAAAGCGATATGCAGTCAGTTTCATGGGTCAAAGTTTTTGTTTTTTTAATACAGAACTATCTAGTATCTACCTATAGCTTTTAGCAAGCTAAAAAGTTTTTGTTTTTTGTTGGCTCTGTATTAATCTTTTAATATTTTTTTAAATGAAAAGTCCAGACTGACTAGCTGACTGACTCATCAATATCCAGCCCAAACCATTGGACCTAGAAAGATGAAATATTGCATAGAGGTTCCCTTTATAATGTAGACAAGGAATAAGGAAGGATTTTTGTTCCCATGGGATATTTTCCAATATCTACGCGGGCGAAGCCGAGCGGGAAGTGCTAGTACATAATATACAGCAACAGGAACTTCGTTTCAACTGGTTGTCCCACGACACCTCTCGACTTTATTTTATTTTACAACGGCTTGAGCTATTCCAATACATTTAATTCTAATAGCAGAGAAAAAGATTCAATCAATCTGCCTGCTTTTCCCAACCATGTTGGGGTCGGCTTCCACTCTAATCGGATGCAGCTGAATACCAGTATTTTACAAGGAGCAAAGCGATGCACGATACCCCTTGGTAAGACTGGTTGTCAGACTTTTTTGTGCTTCCAACTACCCGTAGCGACTGTCAAAGATGTACGAATGACAGCCAGGACCAACGGCTTAGTGTGTTTTGCGAGGCACATAGGGGTCTCGATATGCAATGGATTGTCACCAATCCATGAACCGACCAAGGCAGGCTTAAAATTCGATCGCCACGTGCGGCTGTTGTTATTTAGCCACGAGAAGGTTACAGCTGAGGTTATTTACGAGCAAATTCCAACCTACCATGTTTACTAAAGAATGTAATAGAATATTTCTTAGCAAAAACAGGTTTCATCGAAGATTTAAATCGTTAGATTCGCCCTACCGAGTACCGTGTCAAAGGATGGTCGCGTTTCTGTTTCGTTTTGACACCTCTGACACATAATGACGCAGTGACTTGACTTGATTGTCATGGAAACACTACATAATAATGTGTGAGCTCACTCTTCTAAGTATGAACACTTTTTCGAGTGACTAAGTACGGTGAGGGCAAATCTAGCGATTTAAATCTTTGGATTTCATTACAAAATGAAGGAAACAGAGGGGCGGGAAGTAAACATGTTGCGAAATTAGGGGTCTTAAAGAAACATATAAAAAATAGAATAAGGGGAGACGAGGGCTCTTTGTATTCCAGATGATAATAATAAGGGGAAAATACTCATATTGTTAATAATAAGTAGCCATAAATTTGTCAAAACTTATTAACATTGCGAAAATATTTAGAGGGAGCTTTTATTTGCTATGGGCAAAGGTATGCGATGATAATATGAAATATTTATTAATATTAATACGTATGACAAATGCGATAGGGGTAGGTGTGTTTGGAAACTTTTTCCGTATATATTACTAATCTAATTTTGATAAGATTTAGAATACAGCATCAGCCGCACTTTCGACCATTAGACCAATTAGGTTATTGGGTTTAGGTATTGGTAAAATAATATTCAAAGAAAATAACTTACAAAATGTCACCCAAAATGTCCATTTCAAGCATAAAAATGAGCTTTTCACGTCTTTAACATCATTGGCTTGAGGATTCGCTGAAGTTTCATACGAAGTTGTAGTCCGAATTGTATTGTTAAGGTGCGGCATAAACATAGACATGTAAATATTGCTGAACATGTTGATCGACTTCGAAGTGATTCGTGGGTCTGTAGGATGGAATATTCTAGTGTAATTGTCAGTAATTTTAAATCCTACACTTTCTTTCTTCGAGTACGCTGCCGATGGGTCGCTGAGTTCTGTGAAAAAAAGCGGTTTTTAATAAATTATATTTTGGAGTTATAAGAAAGAAAGAAAACACATTTAACTGGCACAGACCTCAGACTAAAAAAAAAACCCCAGACAGCGCTGCGAACAATACAGTGAAGCATGCGCAAAACTACACCTCGCTCAGTGCATACACGATCATACGCACACATTTACACCGATACACAACACCACATTACGTGCACAATCATGTTTACGAAACCCGAAACGCGCGGCCTCACGTCACTGTTGACAGCGTTATGTCTTGATTTTTTATTTAGTCTGAGGCACAGACTAAAATGTACACAGCATATTCTGCCAAATGAGAACAAAAACGGGAGCTCTTTTTTCACAGGATGGTGAAGTCACCTGCATCCGGCAAGGTTGTGATTCTACCCGTCATACTGAAGAACTTTACTCTTGAAAGCCATATCTATCCACTTGCGCGCCCGCGGGAAGTTTGTTCCCCAACAGTAGATTGTCCGTGGGAACAAAGTTCCCAAGACAATCTTTTTTACTTTTAACCTAGTTCCACCACTATTAAGTAGTAATATGCAATTCCATGCATTTACTGTGATAGATTATCTGTGTCCGAACCTTTTGAGATACGACAACACTCACTGAACTAGTCCATGACATTAATAAAATATTATTTTCGCTGTCATAAAATCTAAAGTAACCAATAACAAGTTTTTGTCTCAACTTCGGAAGCTTGTAAATAATGAATATTGTACTGTGGTAAGTGGTTTTATTTTTGTTTCACGATGAGAGTTAACACAGCATGCATTTTAAACCATAAAAAATATCGGTCATCGCTTGTTTTTTCTTTGTAGAAAATCTAGAAAACTAGAATCTAGAAATCTAAAACTAACTGTGTTTGCTCTTTACATACCTATTTTTGTGAATTTTATACGATTATACATTCAAACGAAACATAGACACTACAATAGAGTCCAGTTCTCTGGCATTCATTAAAATATTCGAGCGTTACAAGATTCCAAGAATCTTCGTCGCTTCGCCATTATTTGTAAACACGTGCGAAGTGCGGGCTGACGTCACGGTGCGCGTATGCATGACTGTACTACCGACTGTTTTTTTGCGTAGAGCCGCTTTCGTACGAGTGGCTAATCGATTCGTGGAAAAAACCAACCTGTAGGTATACAAGGTGTAACTAAAATAACGCACAACGTCTTAAGGGGTCATTGTTCCCTACATTTTGATAAGTTATGCGAACATAGGGAACAGCTGATTTTTTTTCGCGATTTCTTGCTTTGTCCCATAGTAAAAATTGTTCTTAATTATGAGTACAATGACCCCTTAAGAGGTTGTGCTTTATTTAAGTTACACCTTGTACATTTTCTTTCGTCTCGATCCTGTGGGAATAGCTAGAAACTGCAGTCGTTCAACAATAAAAACCTTTACGACAAAGTGAAAACAGAGGCTAACAACTTTTGGTTATCAGCAGGGTTATTGTGTAACACACATACAATGGCAATCGATCGCGAATTCGCAATGCCTTTCATTTTGACCGTTCAACAACATTCATTGCATTATTTACGTTGTTGCGCAGACAAATTTTTCAAACTTATGAAGCAATGGATTAGGAATTTCCTTCATAACCCATTGTGATTGTCATTGAAAGTGTGTTACAGAATAGGGATGATGCCTGGATAAAAAATAAGAAATTCTATTTAGTCCATTAGAGACGTATTTTTTGCTTTATCAATCAATCTGCCTAGCCTTTTCCCAACTATGTTGGGGTCGGCTTCCAGTCTAAGCGACTGCCTATCTGACCTCCACAACCCATTAACTGGGTAATACGATACCCCTTGGTAAGACTGATTGTCAGACTTTCGGGTTTTCTGACGACCCGTAACGACTGTCAAAGATCCACAAATGACAGCCGGGACCAACGGCTTAACGTGCTTTCCGAGGCACGGAGGAGTCTCGGTACGTAAAGATGGTCATCCATCCACGGACCAACCCCGGCAAGCGTAGCTTAACCTGATGGATCGACCCGTGCGGCTGTTATTACTCAGCCACGAGCTCCTCTATCATATTAATAAAAAATAACTTACATAAAAAATACGTGTCAAATATTTTTAAATAATCTAGTTGACGGACATAAAAAATTTTTTGTCATCGCCCTACTAAGGTGGAAGTTAGTTTGCTCTAATTAAAAAGAAAATGCCAAAATGTCGTACCTCTAACAATATCCAAAGCATACACAGTTTCTACACCCGGATACTTATTCACACCATTAAACAGACCACTTCTTCTAAATGGGGCGACGTTATACAGCAATTTGGAGACCTCTAAATGATCCTGTGATAGTTGATGGCTGAATAACTTTTTGTACCGCAACGAGTAGTTTGTCAGCAGCGTGATTATTAAAAAGCAGAAGACGGGGACCACGATGCGCTGTAAGAAATGGAGGATGAGTCTTCAACGAATACAAATTCAGGGCGAAAATGGATGGCGATTCATGAACATCTATTCAGCCGTTTGAAGATCATCAGCAGTTTTCTAGTTGATGAATGGATGAGAGCATCTTCCACTTGTCTGATCGAGTCGAAATTTGGTATTTTGTTACTTCAATGATGTTAGAATAACATAGTACCACAGTCTATACATCACACAGTCGTCTGACGAGGCCCGAGCTGCATACGAAGTTCGGCGAACTAAGTAAGCAGCTCGGGCTCTCGTCGGACGACTGTATGATGACTGTGATAGTACCTTGTACTGATGCTGCAGCATTACCTAGCAGGATACCCAACTCCCTCACCAACGTACAGCAGAAGTATCGTGTTTGGCCTCATTGGAATGGTCTTAATGAATAGGTTATAGATATACGGTGGTGGTAATCAGGGTCTGACGATAGAGTAGTAAATTAGTGTTCTAAATTTAACTTTTATTTTAGCTTTGGAACAATGATTACTGAAACTTCCTTTGAACTTCTCCAGAAATATTATAATTACGTTTAAAGTCTACTACAGTTCTTAGGGTTACTAGCGACTTGCCCCTGCTTCGATTTTTACAACTTGATAAAACGTCAAGATTTTTTTATTGTAGTGTCGCGGGCAAAAGCTGGATGAGGCTGGCACTCCTGTGCCAGCCTCATCCAGCTTGAAATTCATGCGTGGGGATTGGCAATAGAAAAGAGAGGCCTGTGCCCAGCAGTGGGTGAAGGCGGGCTGTGGATGATGATGATGTTGATGTAATTATTCAACTTTAAACATTGAAGATTTTGATGTCTAATCGAAGAAGATTCTGTGAAGAAGTCACAGAAACTTTTTAAACTTTTGCGATTTGTACACATTATAAACAAAATTGAGAACGGGTCTTCTCGCGATATTCCTTTTTACGAGGTAAACAGGCACCTATTTGTTTCCCGACGTTTCGATCGCCTTGCAGCGATCGTGGTCACGGGAGGACTGATGACAGCTCAGCGACGTCTTCGTAAAGGGCGGGTGTTGACATCTACCCTCACTTGGTCTTCACAATTTGAGAAGAAGACCCGTTCTCAATTGTGTTTATAAGTCACAAGAAGTAATAATAAGCTCTCTTTCCTAGTATAAAAAGTATTACTAAGTTGAGGACCTTGCACGGATATAAGCGCACTCTTAAACAACAAGCATAGGTTGGAAAATAATAAAAAACTTACCAAAGCAATGAACTGGATTTTCATCGACATTAAAAAGTTGAACACTCGCTTGGTTAGCAAGAAAAATTGTATGCACACAAGTTTGTAGCCCACGATACGCTCTTTAACACAAAAACACACTGTTTACATACAGAACATTGCGCCTGTTTCCCCTGAAGGGTAAGGCAGGGGTGCACGCTCAAAATCGTCAGTTATGTTTAAGTCCCATTTAATAGGAGGCAAGTCTATTGCACTTCACCGGGCCCAAATTCAGAATCCAAACTGCTACTGAGAAATTTCCGACGGAAAGACCTAATAACACTGTGCTCGACCTGGGAATCGAACCCAGGAACTCGTACTCAGCAGTAGCGCTTGCAAGCACTAGCTCAACGAAGCAGTCAAATACATTTTTATGCTATTTTAAGCCTGATGTTAAGTGGTCACACCGGCGCCTAAGGCCGCGCACGTTTTTGACGCGTTTTGGTACAAATTTTACACGTGCGAACACGTACGAACACGCACGAACGATCCCGACCTTCCAAGCACTAAGGGAGCGCACAGACTGAGTGCGAGTTAGTCGTACATAAGTAAGTACGTACGAATAGTTCCGAGGACGTCCGAAAACAATCCAAACTTGTTGGGATTTTAAAACAATTTCGTGTGTTGAAAATTAAAAATGGTTGTAGAAAAATTTCTTAAATTTGTTTACATAAATGTTTGTGGGATCAGATCAGAGTGATCAAGTTATAAGTTACGTGATAATTATGATGAAATTCATCGAATTCATGTTTTTTTAAATATATTTCACGCACTCATTCGGTTCTACGACAGTAGTGTGTTCGCACGTGTTCGTACGAGTAAAATTCGTACGAAAACGCGTCCAAAGTGCGCGCGGACTGAGAAGTAGCTGGTATAGCGGTAGCATAAAAGACATCGTCATTGCTTTACCCTAAAGTTGAATAAATGTGACGGTTACCTACATAGTTTCAATCTTAACCTATTGACCGCTTGGTTTTATATCAATGAGGGTTTTCATGAAAATTCACGTCACCAGTGTGGGGTCCAAAGTGGGGCCACCCACTTTGACAAGAGGTCTCCCGTTAAGACAATTACCTATATTATAAAATATATGATGACTTTCATCGTTTGTTTCATTTATTTGTTCCTCATTTGACCTGACGTCTCAGTGCTGCCAAAAAAACCCTCATTGCTGTGAATAGAATAGAATAGAATAGAATACTCTTTATTATGCACACCATTTAAATTACAGGTTACAATGTTACAATGTTGAAATTTTACATAGAGTGACACAATGGGCGGTCTTATCGCTAAAAGCGATCTTTTACAGACAACCTTTGGATGGAGTATGGGGACAAGGAGAGACAACTTTGTAGGTAGTCCGTGGTGTACCATATACATATACAACATATACATACATTAATAAATTTATATATACAACAAACACAACTCAACAACAAACATACATCAATAAACACTACAACAACACAACACACAACAACACAACACAACACAACACACACAACACACAACAACAACAACACTTACTTACACACACACACACTTACTTGTTACTTATACAATAATAAACATGAAACAAGAGCAAGGAACTATACATGTAATAATGACGTTAAAAGACAGAGGAAGTGTTTTTTTACCAGAATTTTAAAAGTGGCCAAAGTTTGAGCTCGCCTTATCAACACGGGCAAGGCATTCCATAATCGTACTGCTTGAACTGTAAAAGACTCCCCAGCTCATAAATCGACAAATAAATATCTGCGACGAAAGCAAAATACGTACATGGGTTCGGTGCGGGCACCAAAACATTTGTCGTATTAGCCTTTCATATGCCTTTAATAATTATAGAAACGATTACCGACTGGGGCGGTCAATAGATTAATGTTGTATTAATTTTCTGGGTTTTGTTGTCAAAAGTGGTTAAGTAATTACGAAGTCGAGTATACTTCTCCGGAAAACTCCTTCACAAAGAGCTCTACTATGGCGAGTGTGCAACTCTAAATTAGTTTATCAGCTCTCTATAAAACTTCTAGAAAGAAAAGAAAACGGTAAACCTGACGCAAAGAAAGAACGCAAACACAACAAAAAAGAATAAGTTGAGGAAATTATGCGTCACATCCACGCAAATCGGCGTTCGCTCAGCATAATGCTGCGACCCTATGCGAGACAGAGCCCCAGCGCTGGTTTTCAGCGACAGAGAACCGTCTACTTTGTACAATGTATGTATTACTTACCTTCGCGGACTCTTCTTAGTCTTTCGGTTGAGGGATGCTCCATTTCGGGATGATCAATAAACCTTAAAAGTTTAAGAAAACAGACAAATTAGTGTTTTTTACAACACAGTTCATCATCTGCCTAGCCTTTCCCCAACTATGTTGGGGTCGGCTTCCAGTCTAACCGGATGCAGTTTTGAGCGACTGCCTATCTGACCTCCACAACCCAGTTACCGGGTAACACGATACCCCTTGGTAAGACTGGTTGTCAGACTTTCGGGTTTCTAACGACCCGTAACGACTGTCAAAGATCTAAGAATGACAGCCGGGACCAATAGCTTAACGAGCTTTCCGAGGTACTTTCTTCAACAGTTATACTTAAAAGTGTAATTGAATTTTTTTTTTCATTCATTCTTTCAAGAAATAACTGAAAACATCTTACATTTTACTATAGGACCAACAATGAAATCGCGAAAAAACACCTGCTTTCATACGTTTATGTTCGCATAACTCTACCAATTGTAGGGTACATACATACAGCATGTAGTTTTCAGGGTTGGTCAAATTGTAATGGTTGTTCATAATGAGTACAATAACCCCTTAACCCATTCATGACCACTGTACCAATTTAGGAACACTTAATAAATGAGGGTTATTTTTCTAGTACATTTTGCCTTTTTTTTGTGGATGGAAAATCATCAAATGACTTCTCCCGCTCTGAGCGGAGCAGGAGGGCGTGTCAGACTTTTACTGACTAAAACCCACCCGTGTTCCTTCAGTTACCTGTGCCAGGGCCACGGTATCTCTTTCGAACAACCCGCGCCCACGGCAAATGGTCCATTGTGCCTGGGTGCGTTTTGCCTTTTGGCATAAACCACATTATAAGTGTTCCCCAATTGGTACAGTGGTTAAGAATGGGTTAAGATGTTTTCAGATATACAGAAAAATAAAATAACTACTTACTTCGAAAAAACATCGTCCATAAACATTCCAACGTCGATTAAAATAATTCCATAATACGTTTTCTTCTGCTCTATGGCCTCTAACAAATTCGGAAAATTTTGTAACTCTTTCGTAGGAAATGAGAACGCTATATGTCTCATATCGTAAATCTTGCACTCAAGTTCAGGTATCATCTCGTCCACCATTTGCTTTACGTCATATAGACGAGAGCT
The DNA here is from genome assembly GCA_946251885.1 of Cosmia pyralina. Classification (NCBI taxonomy): domain Eukaryota; kingdom Metazoa; phylum Arthropoda; class Insecta; order Lepidoptera; family Noctuidae; genus Cosmia; species Cosmia pyralina. Next base: position 22,563,612 of record OX276357.1, read on the forward strand.
GTCTTCAACGGTTATTGACAGGGTAAAACTGGTGCCTGTTGTGTAAATTACTGATTAAAAAAAAAAACATTTTATAAAAACAAGTGTTTAAGAGGGAAAGGTGGCCTGCGATTCTCCATACAAATGTATTCCCCGATTTTCTTCCTGAATAATGCCTCTAGAACAATAGTTTTTGTATTTTTTTTTTTCATAAAATCAAAGTCTGCTGTAGACATGTCCCTTCCTGTCATTTCCTTTTTTTCAGGAACTAGTAAAGAAAATATGACTCCAAAAATTACAAAAAATACCCCATTTTTACCGCCGTGATTAGAGGACTACTAGACAAATTTTAAAAGTTTTTAACATTAAAAAAAATGATAGGAAGGTAGACATAATCTTTCTAGAAATTTTAATGACAAAAATAATTGAATCGGCTCAGTTTTCGAGGAGAAAAAGTTTTGTCCCTATCCACTCTCTTATCACTGTTCAGGAGCAGCGCGACGCGACGGCAATAGTTTCTTCAAATACCTAATTTTCAAATTCCTCGCAGACCATGTCCCCTCTTAAGCGCTAAGCAGGTGACACAGAGGACGGAACCGCCTCGAGGCGCCGTCTCGAGGCGGCCGTACTATAGTGTGCGTGCAAGTGCTAGTCACCACCTGAGATATGTGAGCGGTGAGAGGCGGAGGGCGCGATTGACAAGATTGACAGACTGAGTTAACTTGGCTTTGTCTACATCCCCGTCACACCGCTCACATTCCTCAGGCGGTGACTAGCACTTGCGCGCTCACTATAATAAAATTCATGGCGCCGAAAGTGTTTTCATCGCAAAACTTCTGTCACGGACCGCCATTCAAAGCATTTTTATGCGTCATTTGAGTTCTAGTGTGTGTGACACCACAGAACAGAAAAATCTCTGTTCTGTGGGTGACACACTCTTGGTTTTTATGAAAAGTGTTGACAATGCCGCGTCTAGCAGAGGCCGATCTCCGTGCGCTGTAGGCCCACATGATTATTAATGGATGTCCTCAATGGCAGAAGAAGCGCAGATAGTCTGCCATCTCATGTAGGTCATCCAAGAAGCAACGCTGAAGTGCCTCATGTGTATTATTTTCGACTTTATTACAAAGTGCGCAAAGTCCATATTTCTTTGGAGCAAAAACTGCATCACCCTTTTCTTTGTCAGATGTGCGAAGGCCCTATAGTCACCTTTTATAAAAACTCAAAACTCAAACTCAAACTCAAAGCATTTATTTCAATTAAACCAATTACAGGCACTTTTGAATTGTCAAGGGGTCGGTCAGTCAAAAAGATGAAGCTAGGCGCCCATTCCAAAGCATAGTAGGTACCTATGGAGAAGAACGGGCAAGAAACTCCACGGACACTCTTTTAAATCAAGATATGGTTACAAAATAATGGTTACATCATTCATGTTGAAATTTTACATGTGAGAACGACGCAGAACGTTAAAAGCGTCCTTAAAAAAAAAAAACAATTCAAATATTTAAATTAAATTAAAATAAGCCGTGGCCGCTAAAGTATGATCAGCCTTCACTGACAGCGCTTGTTCACGAACCTGACGCATGGATTAGCTAAATGATCCAACACGCGCCACCATCAGCGAGACATTTATAACTCCCACGAGCTGAGACTGAAGATAATTCTTCTTCTGCCCACCCTTAATAACCCCAATTTTTGACAGGACCCAATTGATGTCGAAACTACATACAAATACATACTTACCAATAACATTTTTGAGGAACGGAGGACTGCCGTGACATTTAAGCACGCCCTTATCCAGAATAGCTATCCTGTCAGCCAACGCGTCCGCTTCTTCTAAGCAGGACGTCGTCATAAGAATCGTTTTATGGCCACGCAGGATCTGAAAAAAACTTTTTTACAAAAAAAAACCGACTTACAAAAAAATACTACAAAGTGAAAAATAACTTTAATTTCGGAAGCCGGTGTCTTTGGATCTGTATTTTAGCTTTTTGCCACCGACTTCGAGATTAAAGTTATTTTTCACTTTGTAGTATTTTTTTGGAAGTCGGTTGTTTTTTTTTTTTTTTTGTAAAAAAGTTTTATATTTTTCATTTTTTAGTGGGACAGTCTGTAATTTATCTAAGTTACAATAGCCTAATGTCAACTGCTCATCACCTTTTACAAAATATTGCTTTTCCCGATACAAGGACGTTAATTTTTGAGGAGTTCTCCCAGTAAGGAACCAGGAGAACTGGACCAGATGGTTAAGTCACTATCAGCATATGTATTGTATGAGCATAAATTGCTTAGCAATAATCGAATCGCAAGCCGTGAAATACGTATTATTGAGTAGCTCCGATGGCCATCTGTGGTCTTCCTCATCAGTTCCACTTTACCAAATGGTGCTTTCCGGGAGCAAATGCACGAGTTACTATAAAAAATACCCAAATTGCTATAGGTGTGCCTATAAAAATTTAAAGTTCCCCTCGATTTCTCTGGAATGCCATCATCAGATCCTGGTTTCCTTATCATGGTACCACCCTTGGGATATCTCCTTTCCAACAAAAAAATAATTAAAATCGGTTCATAAACGACGAAGTTATCCGCGAACACACATAAAAAAGAATATATAATACGGTCGAATTGAGAAACCTCCTTTTTTTGAAGTCGGTTAAAAATGGTACAAATATTCATTTGTTTTCCTTTCTTTGATTTTCGTATATTATGTTTTAATTTTTTTTATGCTTTCGTCCTTGTCAAACTTGTTGTACGATTACCAACCTAGATAATAAATAAATGATGTGGTATTCTATAAATTGGAAGCGCACACTTTTATATGCATATAATTGTGTAGCCTCTGTTGGCGATCCAATAAATCCTACTAATATTATAAATGTGAAAGTTTGGATGTTTGTTACTCAATCACGCAAAAACCGCTGAACGGATTTGGATGAAATTTGGTAAACAGATTGTTAACGCCATTACTTTCTTTAGTTTTATATTTCATGCCTAATTACTGGCAACTCTAATTAATTAGTATCTGTGTAACATAAAGTTCCTTCCGCTTTCCTTCTCCCTTCCACAACCCTTATAATGCCTAAGTGAGAGCGAGAAGGAAGATCCGCAATGGCGCGCATACGCTGCCGCCAAGAAGATCCGCCAGTTCTCAACCAACATCGACGCCTGTGGGTAAAATTAATCCCAAGTCGAAAAAGGACTCATATTTTCACCGCGAAGAACGAAGATTGCTATTGAACAGTGCAAGTGCGTGTATGTGTGTTGTGGAAAGTGCAGATTCTCGTCCGTACGTGATATCCTGGACGCGCCAGCCACGTGGCTAAGGAAACCCTTCTCGTCGTGTCGCCATAGCTCACCAGGCAGGTACCATCATCATTTTCCCACACCACCAAAACACCTACTTGTGTCACCGAACCGCCCCTCATACAGTCCACTAAGAAAATTTCGATTTTCACCCCAAGGCTTTAGGCCGCCGCAACACAGATAGTTTATAACCTGGATTAAGACACAGGATACTTTTCATCCCGGTAGAAGGTTCCCGTGGGATAATTTCCGACATTCACGCGGACGAAGCCGCTGGCAAAAGCTAGTAAATAAATATCAAAGAAATGCTAGCCAATTATGTCGTTAAAAGGGCTGTCGCATTTTGTCACCTCTCCCGCTCACAGGGAATTACATTATTAAGAATGTTAAATGAAAAGATGCTTTTTTGAAAAATGTAATCAATTATCGAACTATTTATTAAAAATAATATTAATTTAAATGGTAAATAACTAACAGCTTCCCATAATAAAACACATTTTTATTGCGGCTATTACTTAACTCAACATCTCAAAATACTTTTTGATTAGAGTTTATTAGACAACACAACATAAATGTGTTTTTAATTAATAAACCTATTAAATTAATATTATTTACTAGTTCGCAAATTTATTATATTTTTCAAAAAAGCATCTTTTCATTTAACAATCTTAAAAATTTTGTTCCGTGTGAGCGAGAGAAGTGACAAAAAAATCGACCGCCTTAAGAGACGAAATATCCATACGACGAAATATAATCCAATGCAGGTGCACCCGACCCGGGATTGAACCCAGGATATACTTAGGAGTCGTGCTTATAACCAGTAGACCAACGACCAATCAGAAATTTCTCAGACTAAGCGATTACGCGCGGTGTAATTACGTAACATACATACGAGTACAATGGCAATCGTTCGCAATGCTTTTAATTTTGACAATAGTGATGATGACTAAAATTTTTTTTTGTCCATCTTGTAGATTACTAAAAATATTCGACACGTATTTTTTCTTTTTTTACGTAATCAAAAGATTACGGCGATAAATTGAGTTAAAATATGGCATGACATCACGGCTAGCTGGATTTTATACGTACAAGTGACGTAGCGAGCCCCTACTCTCCAACTTTAATTGTTCGCGACGATAGGTCTTGGTAGAGGTAATTGAAATAGAGCGGACTGTATAACATGTATAATATGATAGAAGTAAGTAAATACAACGGTGTCGGTTTAAAGGCAAACAAGATAGGTATGACGCTAAGAAAACGCGTAAGCGCAGCCGTGCGTGGAGCCGTGCAACAGCTGACTCCTTTGACTGGTGTGTCGCGCGGGGGTGCGCGCTGCGGTCGCCCGGCCGGCTGCCTCGCCGCTGCCCCGCATCCCTCGTTCACTGCCGCCAGCGCGCGGCGATGTTGAGAGGAGCAGCCTCAACATTAATATGTGTTCACTAAGTCAATTTTTATTAATATGATAAAGCAAAAAATACGTGTCTAATATTTTTTTTATCTAAATAGAATGTATTTTTTTATAACCCAGGCATCATCCCTATTCAACCACTTTCATTGCGTTATTTAAGTTGTTGTGTAGACGTTATTTTAACCGACTTTTTCAAACCTATGAAGCAATGGATTGGGGGCTTCCTTCAGAATCCTCAGATTGTGATGAAAGTGTGTTCCGAAATTAGGGTCCTGCACCCTAATTGTGTAACACACTATCGATCGCAATCTGAATCATTTTGAAGCAAATTACTAAACCATTGCTTCATATGTTCGAAAAATTTGTCTGCTCGACGACGTAAATAACGCAATGAATGTTGTCGAATGTTGTCGAACTGTCAAAATGAAACCGATTCAGATTGAAAGTGTTTTACGCAAATAGGGTCCCGGAGTTTGGATTTGTGCCCGGTCGATAGAATTAGGTTCGCCCCTATTCCATAGGACTGGGGGAATATAAGCGTCATGATATGTAATATTTAATAATGTAATAAAATTCTAGACTTAATGTAAACATAATATGTTTACATTAAGTCTAGAATTTTATTACATATTATGTTCTAATTAATAATGTTACAGACACAATATTCTAGTTTTAAGTTATCTTGCGGCGCCCCAACGGGGTCATGTACTCATTAGTTGTAAGCAAAGCCTGTAACTGTGTGTACATTGTGCAATAAATAAATAAATACATAATCAAGACGGATTTGAAAAAATCACTATAGACGGATATGAAAAAATCTTTTTCCATTTGATAGCCCAGTTCTTAAGGAAGGCTATAGGCTGTTTAACATCACACTAAGACCCTTAGGAGCCGACCAAAAAAAAAAAAGTTAAAAAGAACGCTAAGCGAAAACGAAGTAAGAGCGTGGGCTGACAAACCAGGGTAGCAAGAAATTTCACGCGGACGAAGTCGCGGGCAGAAGCTAGTAATATAATAAAACTGAAGAGTTTGTTTGTTTGAACGCGCTAATCTCTGGAACTACTAGTCATCGGATTTGAAAAAATGATTTTGCATTTGATAGGCCAATTCTTGAAGAAGGTTACAGGCTCTTTATCGTCACGTTATACCACCCTAAGGAACCGATCAAAAAGAAAAAAGTTCAGAAAGAACACTAAGCGACAACCAAGTCGGCGGGCAATGCGATGCGATGCGGTCGTAAGAAATTTCACGCGGACGAAGCTGCGGCCAGAAGCTAGTGTAATTATAAACATTGAAACTCCAAGTTCATACCAAAAACAGGTCCCATATACGATGCCGCACCTCAACGTTCATGCCCGACGTAGGCTCATCCAACACCAACACGTCTGCATCTCCCGCCAACACGCATGCAACCTTCAACATAACAACCACAGAAAAGATAAAGAGGTTTATCTGTTCTGTGATAACAACTGTGTATACAGATTTGTAACTTTTCAGCGCAGTTTCGTTAACTTATTTGGCAATAAAGGAGATCATTAATTTTGGGCTAAATTGACGAAAGTGCCAAACAAAACAAAAGTTATATTCCGTTAGAACATAATTATTAATCTCTTCACTTTTTAATATGGGACCAAATCTGTAGAGCCATAAATTATAAATTCAAATTTATTTAATAACAAGAAAAACGTAATCTTTCGGAAAATAGCTTTTTTTTTTGTTTGGCACGTGAACGTGCACATAGTTCCATATATTTTACTTTACATTTAACTCAAAAATGTATGGACGGTGGATGCTCTCCTTTCATAGAAATTCTATTCAATTTTGAATTTATTTGCTACATATTGCCAATTTCTTTAATAAATAGGCGCTTTTAAAATTTCTAACGTGACGATATTATCGTTGAAATCCACGGCAGGGAAGTAAAATGTATGGAAATATGTGCACGTTATAACGTTATCGTGGACGGAAATCTATAAGCGTCTTGATATATTTCCATACTTTTTAGGTACTTACTCGTGATGCCGTGGACGTCCACGATAATATCGTGACGTTAGAAATTATAAAATAAAAACGCCCACTGAGAAACGGGCCTTTCTATTAGCTTGTAAAGAAAGGCTGGGTGAATGTGGAGCACTGTATGTTTGCGGTCGAATTGATTGTCTTGGTATAGGCATTTGATGCGGAGGAATGAGGAAAATATCGTGAGGAAAGTTTTGAGTATGAATTTCGATGGCTATAAGAGTAGGGGGAGGGCCAAAGAAACGATGGATGGACTGTGTGAAAGATGATATGGCTAGAAAGGGGGTGACTATCGAGATGACAACTAACAGAGAAGTATGGAAGAAAGACATGTTGCGCCGACCACAAATAAATTGGGATAAGGGCAGGAGAATAATAATGATTTCTGCGGTCGAATTCCAGAAGGAGAAAAGTTGAATGAATAGGTCAGTTAGAGACTAGCCTCAGGATTGCTTTCTGCTTCTGGAAGCCTGCAGGGTAACTGCGTAATTCACTTGCAATTGCAATGGCTTTCATTTTGACAGTTCAACAATATTCATTGCGTTATTTACGTTGTTGGTCAGACGAATTTTTCAAACTTATGAAGCAATGGATTAGGAATTTTCTTCAAAACTCTCGGATTGTGATTGAAAGTGTGTTACAGAATTAGGCTGCAGGTTAGTTACACTTTTTTGTGACATCATATTTAGTTATTTTTTTTTAATCTTTATTTTTTCGTGATGAAAGCTTGTTTATTACGCCTGCACGCGTAGCATGACGACGTTTTGTCGACAGAAGAATAGACAAAATGGCACATTGCCATGCTTAGACGCGTAGAAAGCGTAGAAATATTTCTACAATCTGTAATTTTGTCTATTCTTCCGTCGACAAAACCCGTTTCTATGGGACACAACAGCATATGGAACGCAACAGGTGCAGAAGTTGGAATAGGTAGAGTATAAATATGAAAACCACAGGTCGGAATTTTTAGCGTATAAATGCCTAATCTTCAAGGAAGGAAGTAATAAGAGTGGATAATACCTCCTATAAAATCCCAGAATCATAAGCATGACGATTAAATCTCGGGATTTAAAACATTGCGAATTCTTTATTATTTATTATAAATATTTAATTTGTTACGTTGTTGTTGTTGTTGTTACGTTTGTGTTGTTGTTTGTTGTATTCAAAATGCAATAAATAACTCGCAATTTTTTAAATTCCTGTGATTTTAATCATGTTTATGATTCCGAGATTTTATAGGAGGTATTATCCACTCTTGTTACTTCTTTCCTCGAAGTTTAGGCATTTATACTGTAAAAATTCCGACCTGTGGTCTTCACATTTAGTTTTTTTGTTATCATTTTTTTCCATGATGAAAGCTTGTTTTTTAAGACCTACTTGCAAACGTCTCATCTTCCCTGGGGTCAGTGTCGAGCCATGATGATCAGCTACTTCAGCCAACTTTAGCTTTTTCAGCAGTTGCTCCACAGTAAACCCTTCTTTTGTTTTCCCTTTTAACTGTAATATAAACATCATGAATTATTAGACCACTTCCAGGTGTGATTTTTTGTAAGAGAAGCCGAAGCGAAGCCGGCTTTAACTTTGGTACTTACATCAATAAAGTAAAAACATATTTATTAACTTAGAAATAAGTATTTCCTTTACTAAATTTAACACCATCTATCGTCAAATAGCAGAACCAAAAATACGCTATCACTACAACAAACGAAACTTTCAATGTTTATATAATCTCAACTAAATTAGGGACTATCATTCTAAAATAATTATTATGGGAATATAAAGAATCGAATACAATACAGTTGAATAGGTGAAAACTAAATAAAATGTGCAGTATTCCTCCATCCCGTTCTCGCTGACACATTTTTTATATATCTGTCTCTATCGTAACCCGTTGTACAGCGGCTGCTTGCACCCGTCCAAAGGTTAAGCTACGCTTAAATCAAAGTAGGTACTGGTGTTCAGCTGCAACCGGTGAGACTGGAAGCCGAACCCAATAGAGTTGGGAAATGGCCAGGGAGATAGAATTCGCGGCAATTTCTTTGATGTATATCAAATATTCTTTGAAGTCCGAGAAAAATTAAAAAAGTTGACAGAAAAATTTAAAAATTTATGAAAACTGAAAGTGCATTTTCTATGGAAATTTTGTATGAATTATTGAAATTTGGACAGGACAAAGCAACATCTGTCGGGCCATCTAGTTTATAATATATCTAGAATTATTATATTAACAAACCATTTTAAAGAACATGATGTTCTCCTTAACAGTGAGATTTATGAAGCAAATGTTCCGTTGCATGCACAGGCCTACGTAGTTTGGATGCTCCGTGACTTTGTTTCCGACGGCGAGCCCGTCTACGTAGACAATGCCTTCAGTGGCCGAGATCATTCCTGAAACATCAACCTGGTCATGGGCCTAGCTCATGCAGGGGCGCAGTTCCCGAAGAGAATAAAAAAAAAAAAACAAAAAAGAAATTGACAAACAGTGATCAAACCTGCGACAATATGCATAAGGGTAGTTTTTCCAGCTCCATTGGCTCCCAAAAGCACAGTAACTTCGCCTTTATAGCAGTCAAATGTAACAGAGTCCAATGCCATCACTTCAGCTCTGCCAAACATTTTATATACCTGAAAAAGGTATTAACTACTTTTCTTATTCTTGAATTCATAAAGTATGGCTCCTTGAGTATCATGGCTCCTCACTGCACCCTAATTGCGTAACACGCCATCAATCGGCATCGTTTTCATTTTGACAGTTCAACCAACATTCATTGCGTTATTTACTTGTCGAGCACACAAATACGAACATGTGAAGCAACTAGCTTTTGCCCGCGGCTTTGCACGCACGGATATCGGAAAATACTCCACGGGAACGTACTAACGGGATTAAAAGTGCCTACCCTATGTGTTAATTCAGGTAAACAATGTATTAATTCTGTAATACATTGTTTTATAACTCTATTGGTTTACGCGGCGCTCAAAGTCAGCATGATTTTTTCTGACATCTTCAACAACCATCGTCAAATTTCGGCCAATTTATACAAAACTTCAATGAATTATACACTTAAACCTTCCTCATGAATCACTCCGTTCATTGGTGGAAAGCGTATGAAAATCCGTTCGGTGATTTTCGAGTTTTCGCGTTCAGACAGACAGACGCGGCGGGGAGACTTTGTTTAGTTAAAATTTGAATTATGCCCGACAAACTTTAGTAACAAATAACTTTTGACAGAGTGTATCGAGTTTTGTGCGACGAAAAAAAAGAGGAGGTTCTCAATTCGACACGTAATCAATCAATCGTCAATTTTCGCGTATTTTCTTAAATAACTTTAAAACAATTTATTTTAAAATTATAAAAAAAAATATATTTGAGACACTTATAATAAGCCCTTTCATTTGATATGCCACATGGTGTAGTTTGCAAAAGTTTTTTTTTTTAATTTTCTTATTTGCCCCCAAAAGTGACCTCTATATTCAAAATTCATTTATTTACTTAACCCGTCCGTGTTTGGGTCACAGAAATTCATATGTGTACCAAATTTCAACTTAATCAGTCCATTAGATTCGGAGCAAATTGGCTGTGACAGACGGACAGACAGACAGACATACACACGAGTGATCCTATAAGGGTTCCGTTTTTTCGTTTTGAGGTACGGAACCCTAAAAACCAAAAAAAAATACTGTTTCTCAAGTCATTCTTCAAGTAACAACACTACCAGCAGCGGTCGTATTTTCGTCGTCTGTCGGCAATTTTTATTTTGTCTCTTTTAGATTAGATATCGATACCCACCGCGTCTGCACAGTTTCGCTAACTAATTTAATTTGACCCTGTATACTAAGCCATTAAAATCACAAATGAAATTGATTAGGTGGCCCAGAAACCGGAAGCACATACCGAAATACCTATTATAATTCTTTACATATTTGCAACAGAAATAATTGTACTATCTAGAGAAGCTCGTGGCTAAGTAATAACAGCTGCACGGGTCGATCAACCAGGTTAAGCTACGCTTGCGGCGGTTGGTCCGTGGATGGGTGACCATCTTTACATAGGTACCGAGACTCCTCCGTGCCTCGGAAAGCACGTTAAGCCGTTGGTCCCAGCTGTCATTCGTGGATCTTTGACAGCCGTTACGGGTCGTCAGAAGCCCGAAAGTCTGACAACCAGTCTTACCAAGGGGTATCGTATTACCCAGTTAATAGGTTGTGGAGGTCAGATAGGCAGTCGCTCCATGCAAAATACTGGTATTCAGCTGCATCTGGTTAGACTCAGATGGATCTACCTACTACTACAAAAATTTTATAAACAACTCACCATAGGTTTTCAAGCAGTAACTGAAAAATATAATAATCATTATTATGAGGAATGCTAATAAAGACAAGGTAGCGCCTAAATTTATCGTATTTCACGTTTAATCACGTATCCGTGTAGAAAATGTTCTTGAACAAAAAGTAGGTAAGTACTTTCAAAATTTCAATATAGAATCAAAATCCAGTCATTTATTCTAATGAAGCTGAATACCTATACGTCTTCCGCGTACCGGAAGACGTAGCGTTGGAAGGCCTCCCACAAGGTGGACCGATGACCTTGTGAAGGCCGCAGGAATCCGCTGGATGTGGGAATCACAGAACAGGTCGAAGTGGTGGTGCTTGGGGGAGTCCTACGTCCAGCAGTGAATGTCTTTTGTCTGAAGTGATGATATGATGATGATGAAGCTGAATATCGGCTCTTTTTGAACGTCAAAATTATATAAGACATTCCCCTAAAGCGCCCACCCTTCACCACTTCCTTATGGTTTAGCTGGGAAGAAGTAGCGCAATAAACTCCCCAGCAGCACAGCAGTCCTCTGAAGGCGACGACAACAGACTTTTAATTATTATAAACTGAAGATCATGTATAAACGAGTAGTGTTAATGATTTGGGAAAAAATATATGTTGAATTAGAGATTTTTTTTAATAACTTAATTTTATGTCTATCGCGGATAAAAACTAAATAAAAAATAATTCAAAATACGACTGCCCTGCAAGAAACGAACTAAAAAGTAATAAATTTACTTAAAAAAAAAAAAGTAAAAACCGACTTCAAAAACCAAAAACGAATAAAATAACTTTAGCTTCTGAAGCCCTTGCCACCGGCTTCAGAAGCTGTTAAGTTTTTTTTAAGTAAATTAATTTTTTTAAGTAACGGGGTTTACTTTATTTTAAATATTTTTTTTTTATGTTTAGTTGAATATACATACATATACATTATATAAATACATAAGTAAGCCCAAGACGAACGAAAAGAAGAATCATCAAAACGGGTTAGAAATGCCGGAGATACAGTACATTTATGCATATAACTTCGTACATACGTATAATTACATAATATATTATATACTAAAACCTTCCTGAAAGTATGTAGATCATGCTATTGAAAGAATCATCAAAATTGGTTCATCAGGTATTGAGAATACCGCGGACAAACAAACATACCTCAAAAACAGAAACAGACCTCCTTTTTTGAAGTCGGTTAAAAAACTGAGCATCACGCAAAAACTATCAAGCTTATTTTTATGAAACCTTCACCATTTTAAAGATAATTTAATTATTTATCTTTTAGTATACGTGTTTTATTAAAATATCTTTTGTTTTATTTATAATAAATTAATTATACATCTAATTTGGGACAGCGCTCCTTTATGGGTGAGTCCTATTACTGGGTGAGCTCAGCACACAGAACACGCAAGCTAACCACTCAAGGCAATTGTCGTATCCCCCCGGTGGGATCCCGCATTGTCGAGGCGGGGGGCTCAGTAGCCGTGGCTTGGTCACCCAAGGTGAAGCGAAGACGAACCCGAGGAGGAGCCGCTTTTGCCGGTAAGCCGACGACGTAGCGGCCAACAAATAGGTTTCGGTGCCGCTTGGGCGACATCGCAACTGAAGCGGGCCGATATGTCTTATGGGAAGCATCGCGGCTGAGGGTTGGAGGCCGCGGCGGGAGAGGAGTGCCGGTATTGCGGTGCGCCGCTCTCCCTACCTACCGCGGCCTTGACGGGGTCGCCACCGTCTGATGGCGGAATCAGTCTTACCAAGGAGTATCGTATTACCCAGTTAATGGGTTGTGGAGGTCAGATAGGAAGTCGCTCCATGTAAAATAATGGTAGATTGATGAAGCATAGCATATGATACATATTATGATTAGGAATTTCTTTCAAAATGCTTCGGGTTGAGAAAGAAAGTACAAAAAAAAAGAAAGAAAGAAAGTACGCAATAGACTAGCAGTTGTGTCTGGTGTCTATAAATAATATATAAGAGTCTGACAAATACCTTAGATACATTCAAAATTTTAACAGCAATTTCAGCTTTTCTGGGTAATTTTTCAAAGTTCACATCATATCTTCTCATTATATAGGACGGCAGCGCTATTTTTTTTCTTCGTTTATTTTTGGGATGCCAGTACTCTTTCTACAATTCAAAAAGACTTACACAAATATCGAAAAAAAAAACTTGCTTAAGGCGAGTATAGTCGTGAAATGGTCGTTTTTGAGAGCCTTGCCTTTTAATGCTTTTAAGTGAGCCTACAGAAAATTCCAGAAAAAATATATATAAGTATGAAACTTCGATGTGTACGAGTATACTCGTACTTCAATCTGAGTATTTGAACATTTTAAGCAACATTAAATAACATGCAAAGTAAATATTGAAATGAGGTTGTTTTCAATTCACTATTGCTTCTAAGCTACAAGTGATATTTTCACGGCTTAGCGAAGATAACATTGGTAAATCACTTATGTTACAACTGTGCATTTTTAATTTTAAAATACTATTTATTTTATACAAAACGAACTTTAACAGCGAAAATTTTGAAATATTCGTTAGCGGTTCCGTGCGACGACTGTATGGGACTACGGGTCGACGACTATACTCGCCTTAATCTACGGTTTCCTAGTAAAGCGTTGGCCGCCACATAACGGCCGCTGTGACGGCTGTCATGAAAATGATAGCAGCAGGGAATTTTAAGATGTCAAAAAACACTGGCTCTCTCAAACACACCAAGTTTCTTTCAGTGACGTCATTCGCCGGTAAATTACGGATGCTATGTGGTGGCCACCGCTCTTCTAGGAAACCATACCTAACTTACGACCACACCCGACCCGACCTTACTTTTTTTTTTTTTTTTACTCCCCCTTACCACACCACATTAGGTTTCCACAACCACGCGCCGAGAACATAATTCAATATCGCAAAAAAAAATGTCGCTTAGACCAATTACCTAATACCATTTAACCCGTCTTTTTTTTTTTAATGGGACTGAAGGAAATCAAATCATTGAGAAGTCTTTTACAATAGGCTAGTTGACAGTTTTTAGGGAAACTGATTAAAAATGTTCCTTGTGGTCTATTCTGGACTAATGACGCCTTTTCGTATTATTTGCAATTCACAGCAAAACCCAATGTGCGTGTTTAATGTATTGTATTTGTTGAGAATTTGAGATAACGCAAGCTTCAGGACCGCTGACAACTCTAAAACACGATACCAGATGTCACTGTGCCGATGACGCCGCTTACTGAATCGCGGTGTTAAGATTCTCCGCGAGCGAATGACCCTCCGCGTTTTCCGGAAATTCGGCAACACCTTACTTCATAGGAACATTTCTATAGTAAGCTCTTCTCGAGACTTACACACTATGCGAGTCCTCAGAAGTCACGATGAGGATACGTGGCGCGACGCCCTGAGCGTGAGGCGGGCGATGGTAGCAGTACCATCTGCTCTCGATGATTGTTCGCTCCCTTCGCAAGAGGGGGGTGGGGCGTTGTTGGCTATTATTTAAATCTTTGATTATATACCTCGCTCTAACAAAGCATTCCTTTTCCTATTCATCAATCCACGAGTACTTTATATTCCAGTTAGTTTACATTATATATATGACAAGCGGGATTTTAGAATAAACCCAATTTATAGCCCATGGAGAAAACCGAATCTTATTACTAAAAAAACAAAGTAAAAATTACCTTGAAAAAGAAATTCCACTTCCTAGGAACGCCGTAATACCCCGGCCTGACTTTGTCTATGTACCATGCAAGGGTTGTTGTCACACCTAGCTGAAGGAGGAAGAGCAACCACACTCTTACCACCGAAAACTTGTCGATATGAAGTTTACCAATGTTAGAAATCTGTGTGCCTACGCCTAAAAAACGTAAAAATAACATCAAATTACGCCTGTTTTCACACCCACATTTCACCAGTTATATTTAAGTCCTAATAGGGGCGAAGCTATTTTTGAACAGGGCACAAACCAGACTCCAGACCAGACCAGACTCCAGTATGCTAATGAGAAAATCCTCTTGGAAAACCCACAAATACTGCCCAACCTGAGAATCGTACCCAGAACCTTAAAAGCTCAGCAGTAACTCTTGCGTCCACTTGTGGACACAGGTCACCCCTACGCATCGCCAAAACGACAGGTCAAAACTTGCGTCAGCTAGAAACTTCGTGTGGTGCCACGCTTAGTATTTACGCGCCATGCACGAAAGATGAGACTTGACTGCGCCTCCCGCGCTCTTTCCGCCACCCCGATGACGCCCGGTCTCGTCCCGCGCTCAGACCTCATAGCGCTAAAGAGACCTAAAATCGTCTACTGCGCACGTCAAACCACGTGGTGTGTCAAGTCTCATCTTTAGTGGCACGTATTTGTAACTAGCGTACCTCGAACATTGGATAAATGTGGTTTCGTTCTCGCTGTCCGCCTTGTAATAGAAATAAAGCACGCTTTTCTACATCATTCTCACATGTATAATTTCAACTTGACAATAGTTTGTAATAACATTTTTATTTAAAAGAGTGTCCATGAAGTTTATTGCCCGTTCTTCTCCATTGGTACCTACTATGCTTTGGAATGGGCAACTAGCTTCATTTTTCTGACTGACCGACTCCTTGACAATTCAAAAGTGCCTATAATTGGTTTAATTGAAATAAATTCTTTTTGAAAGACAATTAAGTTGTACTTACCGATCTTTTCCAAATAAAGTACTTCGTCCCAAAACAAGTAGATGGGTGCATGTGGCAGTATACAGCATAATACAAACGTGCATTCTTTGTAAGGATGCCACAAGAAGTCCAAAATAAATGTAGACAGGTATAGTTCAAGACCTAGACAGTCTGAGTGCACAACTGAAAAACAGAAAACAGGCATCACAGAAATGACCGCTACAAAATTAAAAAAAAAAATATGCAAAAATAATGAAGGTATGGTCAGCAATGAAAATTGGTTAAAACTACTGCTTTTAAGTACATCAATGTCTAATTCAATGCACTGGTTTTTTAAATTTTATCACTTTAAATGATGTAAAAATTATTTCTCAAACTCAATCGACTAATGCCATTGTTTATCTTTCTTTAGTAGTTCATAAAGTGGTACTAACATACTACTCATGTTTCTTCTATCATCATAGGTACCCTAATCATTACCTAGATCATTATAGGTATCCTAAGAGCCCTAAAAGCAGTGGTCGCCCAGAGGTAACGGCCCCGCCTTACGAGTCTTGAGTTCGTTCGTTCGTGAGGTCGTGAGTTCGAACCCAGGCAGGCGCTTTACTTTGTGTTAATATTTTCATCACCACTGCTCTCAAAACGGTGAAGGAAAACATGGTGACGAAACTGTCCCACTCCCTCTCGAAGAAAGGAGGCCTGTGTCCCAGCAATGGGAACTCTATAGGCTGATTATGTAGGTATAGGTAGGTATCCTACAAACATCTTTAGGGGTTTAGGTTCTACGGTGGAAGCCATCATGCGCGTGCGAGCCCTCACGACGAGGGACGCTGTGGCCCGGGGTGGGATCGTCTTGGCGGTGTCTCTAGACAACGCCAACGCCTTCAATACCCTGCCCTGGAGTTGCATCAGGGAGGCACTCCGGTATCACCGGGTGCCAACCTACCTCCGTCGAGTGGTCGAGGCCTATTTGACGGACAGGGCCGTCATCTACCCCGGTCATCAAGGAGAGTGGAACCGGTGAGAGATGTCGTGCGGTGTCCCGCAGGGATCTGTCCTGGGGCCACATCTGTGGGACATCGGGTACGACTGGGTGCTGCGCGCCGACCTCCCTGGAGGCGTCAGCGTTGTATGTTACGCTGACGACACGCTGGTCCTGGCGCAAGGGAGGTCGCACCAGGCGGCGGCCGAACTAGCGACACGCGGGGTTGCGACAATAGTAGAGAGGATCCGGCAGTTGGGACTCGAGGTGGCCCTGCACAGGTCCGAGGTCATGTGTTTTCATGGTCCTCGGAACGCGCCACCGTCGGGTTCTCAAATAACGGTAGGAGGGGTTCACATCGGAGTCGAGTCGACGATGAAGTACCTGGGACTCATCCTCGACAGCCGGTGGAACTTCGTGGAGCATTTCCGACGTTTGGCTCCCAGACTGCAGCGGGCCGGGGCTGCCTTGAAGCGGCTCATGCCCAATCTGGGGGGCCCAAACGCCTCCTGCCGGAGGCTTTACGCGGGGGTCGTGCGGTCCATGGCCCTTTACGGAGTACCGGTGTGGGCGCGTTCCCTAAGGCTGCGACCGGCCCGCCGGTTGAACGCGTCCCAGAGGATCATGGCCATCCGGCTAGTCCGGGGATACCGCACGGTCTCCTGTGAGGCGGCGAGCCTCCTTGCCGGATTACTGCCATGGGATCTGGAGGCAAAAGTCCTCGCGCACGTGTGGGAGTGGCGCAAGGAGGCGAAACGCCGCCGGGGCGTAACTCCGCTGCCGCGAGAAATCACGGTACAGCGGACAGAGCTCCGGCGGGATCTCATGGCGACATGGAGATTGCGATTGTCGCAACCCAGCGCTGGGCACGCCACAATTGCGGCGATAAGTCCCCTCTTTGAGGAGTGGTTGGAGAAGCGCCACGGCGTCCTTACCTTCCGCCTGACGCAGGTCCTCACCGGACACGGTTGTTTCGGGAGGTTCCTGTTTCGGATAAGGCGGGAGGAAACGCCCGGGTGTCACCATTGTGTGGATCGCCCGGAGGACACGGTGGAGCATACAGTGAAGGTCTGCCCGGCTTGGGCGGAGCACCGCCGTGTTCTCACGGAGGCGATCGGCGGCGGCGATCTCTCGCGTCCAAACCTGGTCCAGGCCGCCGTAGGAGACGCTCTGGGCGGCGGGAATCGATCGCCGATTCCCGGCCACCGTAGGCGCGGGCTTGCGGACGACGAGTAATGGGCAGCTCGCCGTCCGGTAAAGACCAGGCCCGGGTCGACGGCGCGTTGTGTTCCACGCGTGCCTCAAAGAGATGTCAGTAGTGACGGGGTCCAATAGGGCCGATGCCGCCGGAGTCGCGGGTAGTTCGAAAGAGATACCGTGGCCCTGGCACGGGCAAATGAAGGAACATGGGTGGCTTTTAGTCAGTAAAAGTCTGAGAAGTCATTTGATGATTTCCCATCCACAAAAAAAACAGGCGTTTAGGTTGGGTCTTTCACTGTCATTCAGTAATGGAGTTGGTTTATTATATAATTTGATGTCCTCAGTCAGCAGCATTCATTAAGGGGGATCCGCATTAGTAGCCGCGAAATTCAAATTTTCTTACGTTTTTTGCAATTTGCAGGTCAGTGTCAGGTTGTATGTTGATAAAAATATGATACACGGCTATAACAAATATGTATTTACATAATTTTAACCACAAAAATCATCAATACATCGTTCTAAGTTAGATTTCCTGCGGATTGGTCTGATTTCGGAGATTAAAAAAATTTAAAAAAGTGGCCACTATTTTCCGTTTTAACGATTATAATAAAACTTAACAATATAAAGCTACTATTTATAATAATAATAACGTCTAATTTTGTGGAGCACAGCTATTCCGGCTTATTTTCTGCATTTTCATTCTAATAGAAAAGAAATAACCAAACAAACGATGAGGGCGCCACTGCGCGGTCGGTACCCTCTTAACGGAAGCTGCGGCACCGTAATTGCGTGAGCAAATTGCTAATCCATTGCTTCATATGTTCGAAAAATTTGTCTGCTCGACAACGTAAACAACGCAATGAATGTTGTTGAACTGTCAAAATGAAACCGATTCCGATTGATAATGTGTTACGCAATTGCCCCGCAGGTGACTAAAGGAGTGGTTACACACTTTTTTTTTTTTTTTTTTTTTTTTTTTTTTGTGGATGGGAAATCATCAAATGACTTCTCCCGCTCTGGGCAGAGCGGGAGGGTGTGTCAGACTTTTACTGACTAAAACCCACCCATGTTCCTTCAGTTGCCCGTGCCAGGGCCACGGTATCTCTTTCGAACTACTGACCCCGTCACTGCTGATATCTCTTTGAGGCGCGTGTTAGAAAGTGGATTGTACACTAACCTTATAGGTATATATACATATATATCCACTTAATTAAAAGCTTTGTATGTCAAGATGATTATTAGTTATTTACTGTGTATGAACCTAGTTATGAACATGGTGTGTAAGGAAAGGGTTTCATGAAGAAAAGCACAGAAAGACAAGACTAGGTATTTATTATTTCAATTAGGCTTGCCAATAATTATTTATCTATGAAAGCTATTTGTCCGTTCGCAAAACTAGGTAGACATGGAGAAGAACGGACAAGAAACTCCATGGGAACTTTAGTATTTTATCCATACATTTTTACATTAGGATCAGTCTCAATTAGGTATCACATTACCTTATAAATATAGATCAGATCATCATAGATCATTTTTCTCAAAGTTAGCAACTATAACAATAGATAGGAATTGCACAATATCATGAGCAATATTAGTCGTATTATAACACATACAGAACAACATAGTTATCAACAATAATCAAGATATAATATTATCAATCAACTTACATGAACATTGTAGTTAGATCTTTCACAAGATCCAAGAGAATCCATTTTACACAGAACTTCTGCTATGCAGCGTGGTGTTTTACATTGGCTTAGCCAATGACGTATTATAACTTTTAGCAACTTAATAATTACGGACATGGGACACCACTCATGGTCTGTCTGTACCGTTTAACAGTTGTAACCAAAAGACTTGGATGATAGGACCTCCTTAGCAGCTTTATATTTACGGCAGACACCAGAGGGTCTTTACCGTACGACAGCTAGCATAACGAGTCCCCCTAATTCATTAGTTATTAGTTATTTATATATGGCATCTCGCAGTTGACCACTAAGGGTCGAGACTGCTCAACCGGGCGTTTCCTGTGGGTTCTTTAAGCGAACTTAAAGCCCCCGGCCAGGCCTAAAACTAAGGTAAATTATTAGTCGACTGAGCGTCGCTAATAATAATATGACAGCCAGACGGGGCAGGCTGGATCATGACGGGGGGGACAAGTGCTACAGGCTCAGCTGTGCCCCCAGCTGGCACAGCTTCACCGAGTAAGGGATAGGGGGGGGGGGGGCGGTTACGATTGCGACCTCGGCGGCGAGGTCGGAATGTATTCCGGGGTGGTCTACGTTTATAAACCGTACTGGTGGCCTTGCTACTCTCCTGAAGGAGGGTTATGGGGTCATCAGGGTCGGTGAGAATAGTCCCCCTAATTCGGGGCAGTCCCGTCTTTTATAGTCAAACTATTCCCACCTCTTGGCGCCATTTTAGACCAATCACAGATGGTTATACATAATTGCCAAATAACTTCTAAAATAGGTATTACTTAACAAATCATATATTGCGAGACTGTTTTAAAACATTAAGGGATCATTTAGGAATACAGTTATTGTTTATTTATAATCTAGAAGTAAGATCTGATACGATATTAGTTTCAACCAATCAAGGGTCATGATTTATTTCTGCCAATCACAGGTCGTGACTATTGTTACAAGTTATTTAGAAATAACTTGGTACATAGAAATTGCAATGTAAAATCATGAGAAACATTATTAGTATCATATTAATTATTACTTATTCATTTACAGTATTGTTATTATAATAAAGTCTAAACTTGATTATCAGTAGCCACCATAATTGTCTATTGTGCGACAACTCTACAATCGTTGTTGGTAATACGAGTATTTTAAGTCGCAATATAAACAATTAATATAAAATACATCTGTCTATGAAATATCAATCAAAGAAATGCAAATAACAATGTGTACATTTCTACATATAAAACATTAATTTACGTTTAATAAAATATCACTGAAATGTAACGTTTCCGAACGTCACTATCATCTTTAATCTGAGAAGAGTGATAGCTGACGTTCTATGACTTTGTTTTGATTAATAGGATCAATATCATATTATATTATAAGTATAACATTAATTATTATATTCGTGAAACATTAATTTACGTTTATCAAGTTTATTCAAATGTTACTGAAATGGAACGTTTCCGAACGTCACTGTCATCATTCATTCTGACAGAGTGACACTGACGTTCGTAATAAGATTATCAATAAACTATTCAATTACTTAATTATTCTCCATAAATACGAACAATCGTTAATAATCCAACACGGCCATACTGATTAGTACTTTGCTCTCAAAGGACTTACAATAACATAGTCTTAAAACTTCGTTTTTGTGCACTAAAATCTAACAAAGTAGTAACAAGAGTTTCATCTTTATAAACACTAGTGTAAAGTTGATAAATATTTATATAAATATGCATAATCCAACACTGCTATTCTGATTATTACTTCGTTAACGAAGTACGTACTTAGCACACAGAAACACTATCTGACTTATCAAGACCAAATACGAATAATAATAAGTTTTTAGTGACAGATTCAAATGTTCCAACTTTTTATGTTAATTTTCTAGTTTAGGTAATTAGATTATACTAAACCAATAACAATTACTATTTATCTAGACACCTTGTCTGCTGCTGGTGTGAAAGAATAGTATCAAGTAAATAGTCAACCTGCGGTATAAATTATTATCAAATGAATAATTATTTCAGAGTAATATTTAGTTTTAACAAAACTAACTGAAAAACAATAATCCATCTATCTAACCATTGAATCAAACACCAACTAGTATTCATTGTATAGCTAATCCAAACAACACGTCGCTCGGTCAATCTGACAATATTGGCGCAAACTGTATTGATCATCCATATTACATTTTCTGTTAATTAATTCCAAATTATAACATGGTTACTCAGTTGGCACCTAAGTACTCTACGTTGTAGTAAAAAGTTATAAGCCAAATCAAAATTATAGAGAACCACAACATCAGTTCCGACAAAATTAAGTTTATTTTAACCATACTATCAGTAAGCGCTTTGAAAGTGAAAAACAATTAAATAAAGATAATTAATAATAACCTTTAACCTTGGGACATATTTGTTTATCAACAAGTTATGTGATGTTTGCTAATTCTTACATATTAGTACAACGGATAAAAGAAAAATATAATTATGATTCATTTACTCTATGACATAGTACAAACTTTAAATTCTGGCTTTACTACTGACCTATGTAATGTTTTTATTCATGTTAATCAGTTCTCCAATTTTCCTCAAAATGTATCATTATGAACACCAGAATCTAAAATCAGTATTTCTGTGACACAGTTCAATTTCTGTTAACTAACAGATTCTCAAAACAATATTAGAATCTTTATTATGCAATGTATCATCATTATGTGTATACTTGCATTTTGTTTATGTGATGCTAAGCTCCATCCTATGTGAAAACTTGCATTTTGTTCTCAGCCCCATCTATGTGAGCACTAGAATCTCTTTCTAATGTCAAGCGGCATCCTATGTGAACACTTGCATTTTATTCTTAGCCTCC
Organism: Cosmia pyralina; assembly: GCA_946251885.1. Classification (NCBI taxonomy): domain Eukaryota; kingdom Metazoa; phylum Arthropoda; class Insecta; order Lepidoptera; family Noctuidae; genus Cosmia; species Cosmia pyralina. The sequence continues at coordinate 22,586,036 of OX276357.1, forward strand.
TTGTGAGCACTAGAATCTCTCCATAATGCCCAGCTTCATCCTATGTGAAAACCTGCATTATAATATTGTCAGCCTCATGTTAGTGAGAACTACAATCTCAAATTATTATTTCTAAGTTTCATCCATATGTGAAAACTTGTATCCTATTCAGTCTCATCTTTGTGAGAACTAGATTTAATTATAATCTAGTAGGTAAATAACATAGTAACCACATATACAGTCTGCTCTTGTATCCTACTCAGTCTCATCTTTGTGAGAACTAGAATTAATTATAATCTAGTAGGTAACTAACATAGTTACCACATATATAGTCTGCTTACGGATAAAAAGTAATAAGTACAGTTATTGTCAATTCTAGTAAATGACTTTTCAAAGTTTAAGTTTTAATTTGATCTATTTCAAATTCAATAAATAAAAAAAACTTAAAGCAAAATGTTGCACAAGATTTAGGTACTTACTTTTGGATTTTATTATTGTTATTAGTAAAAACAATAACTATAAAATTTAATTTAGATTGCAAGGTGCTCATTTAATATGTTTTACCTGTTTTTAATAAAAAGTGATATAACTGCTGAATTCAATTATTTTAAAAACTTCATAAGCAAAATATTACAAGGTTCATAACAATAATGAGTTTATGACCTTTCCTCAGAATAATATTTACCATGTTATTATTTAAATTATAAAATGTAAAAAGATTTAAGTAACCATATATTTTTTTTTTTGTTTTGCAACTGATTTAAGCCATAAGATTATTTATTATGTTATACTGTTAGGTATATTTTTTGTGAAATATCACTTTTACAAACTCATTATGTCATTGCATTTACTTGGTTTTAGCAGTAAGCAGATGATATTAATTATTGATTTTATAAGTTAAGCTTCAATTTGAATTTTCACAAGTCAATTTTAGGTAATTAATGTTCTTTCAACTTACTCTTATTTAAGTAGGCAAGTACTTTAGGAATACTTTTATGCAAAATACTGGTCAATTTCATATAACAAAACCTGCTTCTTAAGTCTTTAAAATACCAGTTGAAGCTTAACTTTTATTGACAAACTTTTGTTTTAAAATTCTATTTTATAGACATAGGTTACAAAAACTTAGATTAAATAATAATAAAGCAGAGCCTCTAAAGGCATTACCGACTTTAGTTAATTTGTAGGTACCGCTGCTCCATTGAATTCTTGGGATGTTTTTTGAAGATTTTGTAGCAACTTGCAGCTCCGCAGGGACTGTGCTGGCTCTCAGATGGTAGCACGTTGTCATCGTTATGGTGAGGGTTGAGTCAACGACTCGCAGACACCATCGGCTTCCAGCAAAACACGGATTGCTCCAACATTGATCATGAAAATAGCAAAATAATATTCATTAGAAACCTTTTATGTAAGACGGAGCACTATCCCACTTCTGATGTTAGAAAGTGGATTGTACACTAACCTTATAGGTATATATACATATATATCCACTTAATTAAAAGCTTTGTATGTCAAGATGATTATTAGTTATTTACTGTGTATGAACCTAGTTATGAACATGGTGTGTAAGGAAAGGGTTTCATGAAGAAAAGCACAGAAAGACAAGACTAGGTATTTATTATTTCAATTAGGCTTGCCAATAATTATTTATCTATGAAAGCTATTTGTCCGTTCGCAAAACTAGGTAGACATGGAGAAGAACGGACAAGAAACTCCATGGGAACTTTAGTATTTTATCCATACATTTTTACATTAGGATCAGTCTCAATTAGGTATCACATTACCTTATAAATATAGATCAGATCATCATAGATCATTTTTCTCAAAGTTAGCAACTATAACAATAGATAGGAATTGCACAATATCATGAGCAATATTAGTCGTATTATAACACATACAGAACAACATAGTTATCAACAATAATCAAGATATAATATTATCAATCAACTTACATGAACATTGTAGTTAGATCTTTCACAAGATCCAAGAGAATCCATTTTACACAGAACTTCTGCTATGCAGCGTGGTGTTTTACATTGGCTTAGCCAATGACGTATTATAACTTTTAGCAACTTAATAATTACGGACATGGGACACCACTCATGGTCTGTCTGTACCGTTTAACAGTTGTAACCAAAAGACTTGGATGATAGGACCTCCTTAGCAGCTTTATATTTACGGCAGACACCAGAGGGTCTTTACCGTACGACAGCTAGCATAACGAGTCCCCCTAATTCATTAGTTATTAGTTATTTATATATGGCATCTCGCAGTTGACCACTAAGGGTCGAGACTGCTCAACCGGGCGTTTCCTGTGGGTTCTTTAAGCGAACTTAAAGCCCCCGGCCAGGCCTAAAACTAAGGTAAATTATTAGTCGACTGAGCGTCGCTAATAATAATATGACAGCCAGACGGGGCAGGCTGGATCATGACGGGGGGGACAAGTGCTACAGGCTCAGCTGTGCCCCCAGCTGGCACAGCTTCACCGAGTAAGGGATAGGGGGGGGGGGGGCGGTTACGATTGCGACCTCGGCGGCGAGGTCGGAATGTATTCCGGGGTGGTCTACGTTTATAAACCGTACTGGTGGCCTTGCTACTCTCCTGAAGGAGGGTTATGGGGTCATCAGGGTCGGTGAGAATAGTCCCCCTAATTCGGGGCAGTCCCGTCTTTTATAGTCAAACTATTCCCACCTCTTGGCGCCATTTTAGACCAATCACAGATGGTTATACATAATTGCCAAATAACTTCTAAAATAGGTATTACTTAACAAATCATATATTGCGAGACTGTTTTAAAACATTAAGGGATCATTTAGGAATACAGTTATTGTTTATTTATAATCTAGAAGTAAGATCTGATACGATATTAGTTTCAACCAATCAAGGGTCATGATTTATTTCTGCCAATCACAGGTCGTGACTATTGTTACAAGTTATTTAGAAATAACTTGGTACATAGAAATTGCAATGTAAAATCATGAGAAACATTATTAGTATCATATTAATTATTACTTATTCATTTACAGTATTGTTATTATAATAAAGTCTAAACTTGATTATCAGTAGCCACCATAATTGTCTATTGTGCGACAACTCTACAATCGTTGTTGGTAATACGAGTATTTTAAGTCGCAATATAAACAATTAATATAAAATACATCTGTCTATGAAATATCAATCAAAGAAATGCAAATAACAATGTGTACATTTCTACATATAAAACATTAATTTACGTTTAATAAAATATCACTGAAATGTAACGTTTCCGAACGTCACTATCATCTTTAATCTGAGAAGAGTGATAGCTGACGTTCTATGACTTTGTTTTGATTAATAGGATCAATATCATATTATATTATAAGTATAACATTAATTATTATATTCGTGAAACATTAATTTACGTTTATCAAGTTTATTCAAATGTTACTGAAATGGAACGTTTCCGAACGTCACTGTCATCATTCATTCTGACAGAGTGACACTGACGTTCGTAATAAGATTATCAATAAACTATTCAATTACTTAATTATTCTCCATAAATACGAACAATCGTTAATAATCCAACACGCGCGTGGAACACAACGCGCCGTCGACCCAGGCCTGGTCCTTACCGGACGGCGAGCTGCCCATTACTCGTCGAGTGGTTACCCACCTAATAAATGAATAGGTAGTGTTGCATATATAATCTGTGCTCTAGACTAGAATGATTGTCTGTGTATATATTATTCTCAGTCTATGGTTTTCTGCAGTAAAAAGTCTCATGTGCAATTGAACACCGAGTTTTATTTATGGAATTAACCCAGCAGCCTTGCACATATTTAGTGAATATGTGACAGTGGCGACGAGGATAAAAAGAAAACAGGTTTACGTGTTACGTCCGCAAACTACAAAGAAAGTTAGTAGAATAATTTCGTCTTGTTACGTCGGACGAAATTTCACAAAATGGCGGCTGCTGGGCTCTCACTGCCTGAGTTTTCAGCTGCAAAATGCACATTTAAGGTGTACAAACAGGTGTTTGAAAATAAAATGAAGATCCACGAGGTGGATGAAACGAAATGGCCGCAATATTTAATCTCGTTTATAGGTTTTGACATGGTCACGTTGCTATCAGAACTCTGTTTCCCGAAAACAGTACAAGATAAAACTTATACTGAATTAGTGGAACTTGTTGAAAAACACTTGGAGCCACAGCAATCAGAAATTGCGGAAACATATAAGTTTATGAAACGTGAACAGTTGGCAGACGAGTCAATCTGTGAGTTTGTGGCGGCGTTAAAGAAATTGGCACAGACGTGCAACTTTACCACACATTTAGAAAGATGTTTAAGAGATAAATTCGTTCATGGATTAAAGAGTGCAAGCATAGTTAAAAGATTATTTGGTGAAGAAAATTTAACGTTTGCAAAAGCAGTGGAGATAGCAATGAGCATGGAGCTGGCGGAGAAGGGTGCAAAATTAATAACTGCTGGAAGTTCTGGGCAAGAAAGCTCAGACATACACAAAATAAGTGAAAAACAGATGAACATTAAATGCCATTGCTGCGGGAAGATGGGGCACGTAAAACCCCAATGCAAATTTAGAGAAGAAGAATGTTTTAAATGCCACAAGAAAGGGCATATGGCAAGTGTTTGCAAAGCAAACAGTAACAAAACCAAGAAGGTCCATGAAATTACAAACGATGAAGAATTTTCTGTTATGCAAGTTAGTGAAGTACAATTGAATAGTGAATCTGTGTGTGATAGTTATGATTTGTCCAGTTTAGTACAGGAAACGGAGCGTCAATTAAATATTAACAAAGTGGTATCAATAGACGAGAAGCGTCCAAGCCCTTGGTATATAACTTTAAAAATTAATAATATAAATATATCATTTGAAATTGATTGTGGATCAGATGTCACGTTAATGCCTGAATCAATGTTCATAGCATCTTTTCCTAATTTAAAATTATTTCCATGTAACCTAAAACTATCAGCTTATGGTGGTAACAATATCACCGTATTGGGTAAGACAAATGTAAATATTAAAATTAGAAATGAAGAATACTTAGCAACATTGATTATTGTCAAAGAAGGTAAAAAGCCCTTGTTAGGTAGGGATTGGCTGAGTGCTATGAAAATTGATTGGCAAACTTGTATAAAACGGTGCAATTTAATTATTCACCAAGATTCACAAATTAAACTTAACAATTTAGTAGAAAAATATAGTGATATATTTTCAGGGTTTCCAGGCGAAATTAAAGGTACTGTAGGCTCTTTAAAATTAAAAGAAGCTAATATTAAACCCATTGCATTTAAACCAAGAAGAATAGCTTATGCTGTAGAAAATTTAGTTAAAAAAGAGCTTGACAAGTTATGTACCGAAGGTAAAATGTATAAAGTGACAAATAAAGAAACAGGCACATGGGCTACACCCATAGTGACCATCATTAAAGGACCTCATAATATAAGAATTTGTGGGGATTACAAGGTAACAATAAATCCATTTTTGGAGGTACCAAATCATCCAATCCCTGTCATTGAAGACATTTTTGCAAAATTAAATAAAGATGATCAAAATGTTAAAACAGTATTTAGTAAAATTGATTTAAGAAAGGCATATATGAACAGGCGAATGGATGAGGAGGCACAAAAGCTTATGACAATTACCACACCATGGGGGTTGTATAGACCAACATTCATGATGTTCGGTATGTCACCTGCTCCACAGGAATGGCAAGATTTTATGGATGAACATTTTAATATGCCAAATGTATATTGTTTCATTGACGATATTTTAGTTGCAAGTAGTGATGTGGATTGCCATTTAAAAACTTTAGAGTGTATATTTCAAAAACTTAAAAATTTAAATATTAAAGTAAATAAAGAGAAAACTGTTTTGATGTCCCCACAATTAGAGTATTGCGGGCATGTGATTGATAAGGAAGGCATTCACAAGACACCAGGGCACATTAAGGCCATATTGGAAGCACCACAACCTAAAAATATTAAAGAATTACGTAGTTTCCTTGGCACTATTAATTTTTATCATAAATTTCTGAAGAATGCCGCAGAAAATTTAAAACCTTTATATACATTACTAAAGGATTCAGAAAAATGGGTATGGTCTAAGCAACAAGAACAAGCGTATGAATGGGCCAAGAAAGCTATTGTATCAGATCAAGTATTAATTCATTATAATCCAAAGCTGCCAATTGTATTGAGCTGTGACGCTTCCAAGTATGGGTTAGGAGCTTGTTTAGCTCATGAAATTAAGTTAGGTAATAATATTGTTGAACGCCCTATTGCTTTTGCAAGTAGAACACTCAATGAAGCAGAAGTAAAATATTCACAGATAGATAAAGAAGCCTTAGCCATTATTTGGGCAGTTAAGAAATTTGATTTGTATTTAAAAGGCAGAATATTTACATTAGTTACTGACCATAAACCACTGATATCTATATTTAATCCAAATAAAACAGCTGGTAGTATATATGCAGATAGAATGACTAGGTGGGCATTAATTTTATGTAATTATAATTATGATATAAAGTACAGGACTTCGCAACATAATGCGGCAGCAGATTTTCCGTCTAGGTTGCCAATTAAAAATAGTAATGAGGACGATAAAATTAATTTGGAAGGCAACATTAACAGCATTGTATTGGATAATCCACCTGTAACTTTAACTGAAATTGCCAAACATACTCAGAAAGACCCTAATTTAAGCAAGGTTTGTTCTTACTTAAGAGAGGGCTGGCCAAAGTTGATTAATAGAGAGTTGTGTAATTTTAAAGGCAAAGAGACTGAGTTATATATAATTAAAGATTGCATTTTATGGAGGGATAGAGTAGTTATACCTGACAGTTTAAAGGATAAAGTTTTAACTGAACTGCATTCTGGTCATTTGGGTATTAATAAAATGTTATCTTTAGCTAATAGTTGTTTTTGGTGGCCAAACATCACAAATGATATAAAAACATTAACTAATAATTGTGCAGGTTGTATCCAAAATAGGAACTTACCACCTATCAAACCTATACATAGATGGGAGTGGCCAGAGGAGCCATGGAAACGTATTCATGCTGATTTTGCTGGTCCATTTTTAGGGCATATGTGGTTAATAATTGTAGATGCACACTCAAAATGGCCAGAAGTAGTTAAAATGAACAATATTACCTCCAGCAGTACAATTAAATGTCTACGTAGTATTTTTGCTAGATTTGGTCTACCGGAACAAATGGTGACTGATAATGGTCCACAATGGACATCTGAAGAGTTTAATACTTTTTGTAAGAATAATAATATTCGACACATATGTACTGCACCTTATCACCCAGCCAGCAATGGCTTAGCAGAAAGGGGTGTTCAAACTTTCAAAAAGGCCATGTTAGCATATAAGTTTGATAAAAATTGTTTAGATCATAGTATACAACAATGGCTATTAGCTTATCGTACAGCACCACATGCCACAACAGGCAAGGCACCGTGTGAGTTAATGTTTGGTAGAAAACTCCGTACACGTTTATCTTTAATAAAAAAAGATGTAATCATCCCTCGCCAGTTGATTTGTAAGAAACCTGTGAAGCAATATTTACCTGGTGATAAAGTACTGATTGCATCATATGATAACTCTCGAAAATGGTTAGATGGTGTTATTGAAAACCCAGTAGGAAATGTTATGTATGATGTGCACACTGACAAAGGTATACTCACCAGGAATGTTACTCAGTGTTTGCCTAACTATAATAGTGTAACTAATGAAAGTGTATTGGAGCAAGAAAAAGAATCGGAGAAATTAGATGTAAATAAGCCGTTAATTAACAAAGAAATACCAAATAACATTGCTAATTCTCCTATTCTAGTTCAGCCAGAAGTGCGTAAAAGTGCACGAACTCATAAGCCTGTTCAGAGACTGGATTTGTAGTAATTTAAAAATTTAATAAAAATTAGAAGAGAGGAGTGTTGCATATATAATCTGTGCTCTAGACTAGAATGATTGTCTGTGTATATATTATTCTCAGTCTATGGTTTTCTGCAGTAAAAAGTCTCATGTGCAATTGAACACCGAGTTTTATTTATGGAATTAACCCAGCAGCCTTGCACATATTTAGTGAATATGTGACAGGTAGGTACTTACAATCCTGTGACAGAGCAGTAGTGATAAAAGCGAAGCACATTGTGTTCACAAAATGAAATGCTATCGTAAAAGCTATAATAAAAAAGTTGCTGTGCGGTAGTATCGGTTCCCGCGACACCTGGGGACAAAAATAGTAGACTTAATATCAATTTTTTTTTAACTTTTATTTTTTAATTATGTTGAATGATTTTTATTTAGAAAAATTTGTTTCAAATGTAATTTTTTTTTTTAATTTAAATTAGACTAGCTTTAGCCCTCGGCTTTGCCCGCGTGAAGGTCGGAAATAATCCCACGGGAACGTACTATCGTAACGCGCACGCTAGTTACTCCCAGTCGGCATGATTTTTTCCGACCTCTTGAACAATCATCGTCACATTTCAGCCAATTTACAAAAAAACCTTTAATTAATTATTCACCTAAACTATGTAGTATATTATCTGTGCCTAAACCTTCATCATGAATCACTCCGTCCATTGGTGAAAACTGTATAAAAATCCGTTCAGTAGTTTTGGAGATCATCGCGAACATACCTACATACATACAGAGAGACAGATGCGGCGGGGGACTTTGTTTTATACATGTAGTGATGAGGTCGGTTTTTCGTTTTCCTAGCCGACTATTCTTAGAAGAAATACCGAAACAAACTCACAGAACTAAAGATAGTCAAAATCAAACAATAATTGGCCTATAAAGTTCCCATATGCCACACGACTTTAAACTTAAACAGTTAATCAATACAGACTAGAATACACCAAACTCACCTTAAGTATCATTGTCACCGTTATGGAGTACACAATGCCTACTAATAAAGCCTCCATGACATGCGAGCATCGCAGTACGGCAGAGTGTACGCCGGAGTGCTTCATCAGTTGCTGAAGGAAAAATGAGACAGAGGAGTAGCTAAACAGCCACAGATAATAATAGCGGACCTTATTTAGAAAAAGCTAGGATAATAAAGGTAGACCGATTTCTATAATTTACAGACCGTTATTTGTTAAAATTATGACTCTTGTATCTTTACCAATAATGAAGGAAAGATTTACATAGTAGATCCTCCCATATGGTAGCTAGGTTCTGCCCGCGGTTTCGCCCGCGTAGATGTCGGATTTCATGAGTTTTAATATTCTTGCGCGGAACCCTAATTATTTTTTCTAAAATAAAAGTAGCGTAGTATGTTACTCCTCATAACATCAGCTACATGCCAGTGAATATGCCGTCATAATCAGTCCAGTCGTTTTGGAGATTAACCGGAAAAAACAAACAAACAGACAGACAAAAAATTTTACCTACTGTAATACTTTCATAATTATCCATTTAGTAAAAAGCTGTTATTTTGACATTACAAACAGACACTTCAAGTTTATTTATTTGAATGTAATATGTATGTATATAATTATAATATATAGATAGCTTCCGCCCGCGACTTCGTCCGCGTGAAATTTCTTGTTTCCCCGACCCACCCCGTCGCATCGCACACATTAGTTTAGAAAAACTAAAAATTACATACTTTATAATTTACTTAGATAAATATTCGTGCCAAGTTTCAAGTCTATTAACTCAAGGAATAAGATTTTTCATACAAACTTTCATCCCCTATTTTACCCCCTTAGGGATGGAATTTCCAAAAATCCTTCCTTAGTGGATGCCTACACAGTATAAGGTATATGCAAAATTTCAAGTCTCTAGGTCCAGCGGTTTGCGCTGTGCATTGATAAATCAGTCAGTCAGTCAGGACTGTGAATTTTATATACAGGTTGGTCCAAATAGTGACGTCAAAAAGAAAAATCTGAATTCCTAATACCCAGGGGTATTCGAAAATACCTCATGTATGTTCCGCGATTTTTGTAGTTTTCGAGTTATTTTTGTTCTGTAAATTTTACAGTTTTCTGTCGGTGGAGCTTCAAAAATTCAAATCTTTTTTTGTATTTCAGTTTTTTTTTTTTTTTTTTTTGTGATATTGTCGTCTTGAATGTTACTTTCAAACAAATACATACTACAAACAAAAAAACATGAATTTTTGAAGCTCCACTGGCAGAAAACTCGAAATAAAAAGAAAAATCTGGATTCCTCATACCCAGGGGGGGTATGAGGAATCCAGATTTTTCTTTTTGACGTCACTATTTAGACCACCTGTATATAGATTAACTTATGAATCTATTTATATGCCAAGATTGGCAAAGAAAAAAGCTACCATTGGTAGGCAAAACGATTAATTTTGTTTTTATGAACCAAGCAATGTCGGATCATAAAATAATAATAAATAAATAAATAACACTGTCGGGCCAGCCGTTATGTAGCTGCGTCTGAGACCACCATACCACCGCAACATTCCATTCTTCTACTAACGTAAATCGAGTCAATATTAAATCAAATCAAATCGTTTATTGCTAAATCCATAATGTACACAGGTGGTAAATAAAATAAAATAGAAACAATTATGGACCCTGTCGGGCACAGCAAATCTTTGTAAATATGTAGAGAGGAAGAGCGCTTTATTAATTTTCAGTTTAAAATGTTTTATATCCTATTAAGTATTTTCTATTTCCATTAATTTATTAACTTATTCTATTAATATATATTATTATTATCTATTAATAATATCTATTATTATTATCTAAATCAATATCTATTATTCGTAATTATATATTATTATTGAATTTAAATTTATTTATCCGTTAGATATTCGTGGACTGTGTAATAGCTTTTTTTAATTAAGTATTGCTTTAGTTTATTTAAAAATATACTGGTTTTATTTTGGTTTCTTAAGTCTTCTGGTAATTTATTATATATTTTTACTGACATGGAATATGGGCTGGATGAGTGTGATTTAAGGCGAGACGGGGGCAAATTTAATCTGTTAACTGACCTTCATTCCAGATCTCCGTTCCGCAACCAGTCTCGTCGAATAAAAAAGATAGAAAGGCATTGGTCCAAGAATGCTACATATTATTATGAAATTGTGCACTGTCACCAACTCATCCGATAAGGAATTTGGTATGGAAGACATCATTATTTTCTAAAAATAAAATATACTTTAGGTACACGGTACACAAATTTACTTTGACCTAGTACTAATATAGTCTATGTGTGGAGAATTTAATGCTTACACTAAAAAAACCCACACACTTACAAAACCCTAAGATGACAGGGTGACAGTTGATGGCAAAGGTAGACTAGCTTATGCCCGCGACTCTGTCTACGAACCAAGATGAAAAGTATATGACATGACATTCTCCAAGTCATGGTCTACCCATGTGCCAAATTTCATCAAAATCCGTTCAGCCATTTTAAGAGTGAAAGCGTAACAAACAAACAAACTCACTTTCGCATTAGTTAGGATATTATGTTAGACTAGCTTTTATCCGCATTTTCGCCCGCGTGGATGTTAGAAAATATCCCACGGGAACGTACTACCCGGACATCCCTCCTTATTCCTTGTCTACACTATAAAGGGAACCTCTTTGCAAAATTTCAGATTTCTAGGTTCAAGGATTTGGACTGGGCGTTGATGAGTCAGTCAGTCAGTCAGGACTTCTCTTTTTATTTATGAAGATAAGTGCCATTTTTAGGGCATCAGAAGTGCATTTGGACACACATGGGACATGGTTTGGTCAGGAGCACCGCATTCGCACTAAGGTGACTACTGAGATGACGACTAATAAAAAATATGCAAAACCAAGACATTCTGCGCCATCACCAAATAAATTGGGATAAGGGCTAGAGTGTGCAATCACGTGGACTCTCACGGTACGGCTGGTCCATAAATTTAAGGTCACTCAGCGAGCTATGGAACGAGCTATGCTTGGGGTCTCTCTGAGGGATCGAATCCGCAACGAGGTGATCCGGCAGAGAACCTAAATTGTCGACATAGCTCACAGAATAAGCAAACTGAATTAGCAATTATCATCATCAACACCTTTCCAGCCGCAAGACATCCACTACTGGACATAAGCGTCCCCCAAGCACCGCCACTTCGACCTGTTCTATGATTCCCAATCCAGCGGATTCTTGCGGTCTTCACAAGGTCATCGGTTTACCTTGTAGACCTTCTAACGTTACGTCTTCCGGTACGCGGTCGCCACTCCAGAACCTTTCAGCCATCTGTTCTGCGAGCAATGTGTGCCAACCTTGGTTTTTCTGTGGATCTCTTCATTTCTGATTCGATCACGTGGGAAACTCCAAGAAGTGGCAATGGGCCGGCCATGTTAGCCATAGAACCGATGATCGTTAGGGTAGACGTGTTCTTGAGTGGAGACCGCGAATCGTCAAACGTAAGGTAGGACGCCCTCAGGCTAGGTGGAGAGACGATCTTCACAGGGTAGCAGCTGGATGAGAGTTGCCGAAAATCGAGCTGAATAGCATGCAATTGGAGAGGCCTACTTATGTCCAGCAGTGAACTGCTATAGGCTGATGATGGAGGGCAAAAGAATGATGATGAAGCCTTGTAAAAGAGGGAAACTCATTCCTTAATGCACGCATTACACCATAGACTATTGGGCTTTTGTAATATTATTCTGCTACCTAGTTTATACGTACTCTAAACTTAATAATGGAGTGATATTTACCTGGTCAATATTCTGATGACTAAGTAACTCTATAAAGGACTTGTCTATGGCCCATTGCAACTGCCCCAAAAAAGAAGGGGCTATTTCCACTGCAAAAAAAGTAAAAATATAATTAATGAAAGTCACACGGGTTGATCGATCAGGTTAAGCTACGCTTACCGGGGTCGGTCCGTGGATGGATGACCATCTTTACATACCGAGACTCCTCAGTGCCTCGGAAAGCACGTTAAGCCGTTGGTCCCGGCTGTCATTCGTGGATCTTTGACAGGCGTTACGGGTCGTCTGAAGCCAGAAAGTCTCACAACCAGTCTTACCAAGGGGTATCGTATTACCCAGTTAATGGGTTGTGCCGGTCAGATAGGCAGTCGCTCCATGTAAAATACTGGTATTCAGCTGCATCCGGTTAGACTGGAAGCCAACCTCAACATAGTTGGGTAAAGCCTAGGCGGATTGATTGATTAAATTACAGTAATAAAACTGTATTTATCTAATAATTCACATTTAAAATATAGAATAAGTTTCAACAGGCTTTGGAATTATGAAACTTAACTCAATTTGACACAGTTCAGTTTTCATTGTAGTTAAAACTTATTTATGTAATTTTATATTATTAGGTACCTACCTGCTTAAATTCTGCCGCGACTTCATTCGCGTAGAAGTCGTAAGATACACAATATACTTAAATAACAACATTTTTATAAAACTACCTCGGCCCCCGACTCACCACGTCGCATCGCATCGCCCGCCCGCGCTATTACTTCGTTTTCGGTAAGCATTTTCATTTTTTATTTTTGCTCGGCTCCTAAGGGTCGTAGCGTGATTTTAAATAGCCTATAGCCTTTCTTTTCCGATTGGTGGTTCCAGAGATTAGTACGTTCAAACAAACAAACATTGTTCAGCTTTATTATAATTGTATAAATAGAGATTGTGTTAATCTTAGAAGGAAGACCCATAGCGTTGCTACGGTTTAATTCTCTAATACATTGTTTTCACATAATTCTAAACCAACAAACCTCCCAGTCGGCATAATTTTTAACCAACATCTTCAAAATCATCGTCATATTTAAGACAATTTACACAAAACTATAATGAATTAGTTTTGTGTAACCTTCCTCATGCATCACTCCGTCCACTGGTGAAAACCGTATGCAAACCCGTTCGGTAGTTATTGAGTTTATCGCATTCAGACAGACAGACAGACGCAACGGGGGACTTTGATTTATTATCATCATCATCATCATCATCATCATCATCATCATCATCATCATGTCGTCCACACCGTATCCGGCGATGGCGACTCCTATATGTTTTTAATCTGGGTCTTTATTCCGGTGAGCTCTGATGTGGCTAGCAAAACCGAACTTCGTCTTAAAGACTCGGTTGCAAAAAGCACAGTACAGCTGGCCAGCTGAGTTGGTAATAATAATAATTGTTGGTAGTTTATGCTAAGAGGGATGTGTGGTGTTACACGAATGGATAGAATAAGAAATGAGTACATAAGAGGAAGTCTAAAAGTGGCACCGGTGACTGAAAAGTTGTGCGGAAATCGGCTGTCATGGTATGGGCATGTGATGCGGAGGAGTGAGGAAAATGTCGTGAGGAAAGTTTTGAGTATGAATGTCGATGGCTATAAGAGTAGGGGAAGACCAAAGAAACGATGGATGGATTGTGTGAAAGATGACATGGCTAGAAAGGGGGTGACTACCGAGATGACGAATAATAGAGAAGTATGGAAAAAAAGGACATGTTGCGCCGACCCCAAATAGATTGGGATAAGGGCAGGAGAATTATGAATAGTTGGTAGTTTATAAAGTGATTGGGACATGACCAATCTGATGGATATTCAACAAACACACCTTTTGGAGTAATAGTCCGCAAAAGTCCACTATAAACCTTATTTAGGTTATTCTCAGCCTCACCAGTAATCACGTTGATAGCATATTCTAAGTCAGTTGTAAGTGATCCATTACTCTGAAACAGTAAAAAACTTTTTTACAAAAAAATACAACCGACTTCCAAAAACAACACTACAAAGTGAAAAATAACTTTAATTTCGGAAGTCGGTGTCTGGTTAAATGTATTTTCGTTTTTTGCCACCGACTTCCGAAATTAAAGTTATTTTTCACTTTGTAGTGTTGTTTTTGGAAGTCGGTTGTATTTTTTTGTAAAAAAGTTTTTTTTCCTCACTTTTTAGTTGTGGTACCTACCCCACACATTCTAATACCACTACCTGCAAAACAAACTAGAACATCATCCATATAAAAGTGGGGAAAGAATACGTATTATTGAAGCTAACTCAAAAACTACCAAAGCAAAGTTAATCAATTTTATATGGGACCAACTGTGATGTATACCCTCTCGAATAAAACCAAAAAAATACAAATCAGTCCAGCCATCTTTGAGTAATCGGAGAACATACATAAAAAAAAAAAAAATAAAAAAAAAAAATGGTTCCGACGAATTGAGAACCTCCTCCTTTTTGAAGTCGGTTAAAAATACGTATTACTGAAGCTAACTCAAAAACTACCAAAGCAAAGTTAATCAATTTTATATGGGACCAACTGTGATGATAAAACAAAAAAATCCAAATCGGTCCAGCCATCTTCGAGTAATCGGGGAACATACATAAAAAAAAAAAATAAAAAAAAAAGGTTCCGACGAATTGAGAACCTCCTCCTTTTTGAAGTCGGTTAAAAATGAAAATCATTTATTATTAAGCAAATCATTGTAAGGTTTAAAGTAGGTATGGGAATCAGGATGAGCCGCAAGATACAAGCAATGCTTAATTTGTGGCTCACTGCATTATGTCTCTATTGTACTGAAACTTAGCTTAGTGTGCTATGGAGTGGACTATGCTCAGAGTTTCTTTGAAGGATAAAATCAGCAATTAAATTATCCGTAAATGAACCGGAGTGACCAACATAGCTTGCACAGTAAGCAAACTGAAGTGGCAGTCGGCTAGCCATGTTTGTCTAAGGATCGATGGCCGGTGGAGCAGACGAGTCCTGGAGTGGAGACCGCGTATTGGCAACCATAGTGTGGGACGCCTCCCAGTTAAATGGATCAACAACCTTAAGAAGGTGTCTGAGACAGACTTGGATGCGGAAAGCGGACGACAGGGTTTTGTGGCGCAGTCTGGCTATGTCCAGTAGTGGATTGCGATAGACTGAGTTGATTGATTGATTGAACTGAAACTTTATTCTATGTTCTATGTTAAGGATTTGGTTTTCGCACTTAGTCCTTCAAGTGGACCATTGTGCGTGGGCCCTGGCGGCCGTCGGGGGTTATTCCAACCAGCCCACCTCTCTCCAAAACTTAATAAAATCTCCGGGTCTGTTAAGAACATCTGTGAAAGATCGGGATATTCCAAGAGTTTCTGTTCTAATCTGGGTGACGCCTGTGCATTCAAAGAGCACATGCTCAATGGTCTCCTCAGCCTCCATGCAGCCCCCCCCCCCCCCCCCCCCCCAGTCACCCAGTGATCCGCTGTGTCCTTTTATGCATTGCTGAAACTTTATTACTGAATGTTCAAGTACAATAATAACCAACCTACCCACATCAAATTGCACTCTGCTATGGACTCTATGGACTTTGGTGTGGAAAAAATGTATTAACAATCTTGGTACATTGCTACAAAACAAAGAATGTAGGTTTAATTTTATTGCATTACCTTAAACTTCACCTCGGCTATTCCATTACAGGTTTTCAAGAAATTAGCATAGACAGAATAGACTATGCTCTCAAATTCCCACCGTTGTTTTGGTAGAATACCTTAAACCAAACATATGGAACATAAAGAAGATAAAAAACAAAAAGAAGGATGATGAACGAAATGTAGGGAGGATCTTAGCGCAAAAGAAAAAGAGGCTGAGGGACAGGTTTAT
This sequence comes from Cosmia pyralina, assembly GCA_946251885.1. NCBI lineage: Eukaryota > Metazoa > Arthropoda > Insecta > Lepidoptera > Noctuidae > Cosmia > Cosmia pyralina. Next base: position 22,602,579 of record OX276357.1, read on the forward strand.
AGGAAAACGAGGTCGTGCGAACATAGATAATATTGTAAAATTTAAAGCAGCTGATATCAAAATACCGTTGTTCATCAATAACGTTGATCAGAATGCGTCTGCTAACGACATACATACGTACATAATGGAAAAAACAAAAACTAGTGTGCAAATTGAAAAAATAAATATGAGAAAACAGAAAAACTACGATGCTTATAAAATTTGTGTACAAAGGCATAAATTGCATTTATTTTTAGACGACAATTTATGGCCAGAAGGAATTTCTTTTCGTAGATACATAGACTTTAAAGAACGAGCCGAAGGATCTCACAAAAATATCACCAATGGATTGCGACAATAACGATATTAATTCAAAAACAAGTACATTTGTAAGTTTTAATTGTATGTCTATTACTAGATCGGTGGATTATGTCAGACTATTATGTCAAACATCTGATATTGCAAGAAACCTGGTTGCTGCCCCACGACATTCCTTTTCTGAGCAGCATAGACCCTCAGTTCGACTTCGTGGGAAAATCGGCGGTAGATACGTCGTCGGGCATCGTACGATGGCGACCCTATGGCGAAGTTGCTATACTGTGGCGCAAGAGCGCCTATGAAAATGTGTCTTTCGTGCAGTGCAAAAGTGTGCGTCTTGTGGCTATCAAAATAACGGTAGGCGGTAAATATCTTTTAGTGTTCTCGGTTTACATACCGACAGAGTCGATGGATAATCTTGTTGAATTTGTCGTGTGTTTAAGTGAGATTCACGCAGTGATAGAAAGTAGTGGTGTAGACGCGGTCTATATTCTGGCGGATTTTAATGCTCAACCGAATAGTCTATTCGGCAAGGAACTATTGCGTTTTTCGGCTGAAGTACAGTGGCGGTGCGCTGACGTTTGCCTGCTTACTTGACTTGCTACTAGTTGGTTAGACCACTCCGTAGTGACGGATGCAGCGTGGAACACTATTATAGACGCTAGTGTGCTCTATGACGTGTCTTGGTCAGACCATTTACCTCTAATTGTAATGTGTGATCTTAATTTATTATAGTCAAAAGTTGCACATGAACTACCTAAATGTAACAAAGTGACATGGGGTGACAGAGAATTGCAGCAGACTGAGTTATACAGCAAATATTGTAATGATCTCTTGAAACATTTAGACTTTCCGTTGGAATTTACTGAATGTACTAAAAGTAGGTGTACAAATAAGGAACATGAAACCATTTTAGATAATATGTATGCGGACATTGTGCGTATTCTCTGTGAAGGTGCAATCACCAGTAACTGTAAGAACGGAATTCAGCTCAAAAAGCGTTACATAACGGGCTGGAATAAGCATGTGAAGGGCGCACACGGACAGGCTCGGCTTGATTTTCAAACCTGGACGTTGTTTGGTAGGCCGAAAAATGGTGATTTGTATGAAAAAATGGTGGAAAGTAGAAGGGTTTTTAAAAATAAATTAAAATGGTGTCAAAATAATAAGGACCAAATAAAAATTAACATCATTGCAAGTCATCATGACGCGAAGAATTTTGGTAGTTTTTGGAAAGCCACGAACAGGTTGAATCCCAGGTCGGGTCTCCCTGTGAGTGTTGAGGGCCTTAGTGATCCTAATGATATCGCCAACCTTTTCAGCAGAGCCTTTAAGGTTGGGTCTCCCCTAGGTACGTCGTCTGGCGGGCCGGAGGTGGTGGGGGGTCCGAAGACATGCCTATTAGGTTTACGGCCAGGGAGGTAGCTACTGTCATACGCAACTTAAAGAGAGGCAAGTCGCCGGGTCATGACAGCCTAAGTATAGACCATTTACTATATGCTGGTAAGCACTTACCGCGAGTGCTAGCAATGTTTTTTAGCTTGTATCTGAGTCACTCGTATCTTCCAGCTGATTTACTTAAAACTATTGTTGTGCCCATTGTTAAAAATAAGACTGGAGATGCGAGTGACAAGACCAACTACAGGCCTATATCCCTGGCTACCATAATTGCAAAGGTGTTGGACAGTCTGATTGATCAGCAGCTGGAGCCACGTTTACCCACGGAAACAGCTATACTATGCCTCAAACAGACTGTTCAATACTATGCAAGTAGGAAAACACCTGTATATGCATGTTTTCTGGACCTCTCCAGGGCCTTCGACCTCGTATCTTATGACTGCCTATGGAGGAAATTGTCAAATGTTACGAACCTCCTAAGCGATATCATTGGGATGCTAAAGTATTGGTATAAAAACCAATACAATTATGTTAGGTGGGCGGGTGTCCTGTCGGATGCATACGGGTTGGAGTGCGGTGTGAGGAAGGGGGGAATCAGCTCACCCAAGCTATACAACCTGTATGTAGACGAGCTGGTCTGTGAGCTCAGCAATACCAATATCGGGTGCTCCATTAACGGGCACTGCGTCAATAACATCAGCTACGCGGATGATATGGTATTGCTGAGCCCATCGATCAGTGCACTTAGGAGGCTTCTTCGCATCTGTGAGGACTATGCGGTGGCTCACGGCCTCAGGTACAATGCGACCAAGAGCGAGTTACTGGTTTTCAAAGCGGGTAACAAATATTATGATACTGTCCCACCAGTCACCTTGGGGGGCACTCAGCTTTCCAGGGTCACGAAGTTCAAGTACCTGGGGCATTGGGTCACCGATAGTCTGTCCGACGATGTGGACATAGAGAGGGAACGCAGAGCATTGGCAGTTCGATGTAACATGCTGGCTCGTAGGTTTGCACGTTGTACTAGGGAGGTGAAAATTACACTCTTTAGAGCGTATTGCCAATCTATGTACACGTGTGCCCTATGGGTCAGCTATACAAAAAGCTCGTACAATGCTCTGCGAGTCCAGTACAATAACGCCTTCAGAGTTATGTTGGGGCTGTCGCGCTTTTGCAGTGCATCGGGGATGTTCGCGGAAAATGGCGTGCTAGATTTTTACGCACTGATGCGGACTCGGATAGCATCCCTGATGCGGCGAGTGCGCGACAGCTCCAACAGCTTGGTGGCTACAGTAGCCGACAGGACAGACAGCCCATTGATGTGGCAATGGATGACCACTTATCGTGCGTCATTCCATTTCCAATATTTGAAGTAAATTGTTTTAGTGTATTTTTAGTGTAGTTATGTGTTTTTCTTGTATTTATGTATGCTTTTTGTGTATAAAATTGTATTGTGTGTTGTTTATGGACTTATGGTCTGAAATAAATGTATTATTATTATATTATTCTAAATATAATGCCTATCTTTAACCCTCCCTAAGGCTGCACATATTATGAACTGCACAAAATATCTACAGTTCAAGCCTGCCATAAATTATCTTTATAGGCAGAGAATCCTCTATCCTTACCTGAGTCTTGATTCAAATAATCCTCTGCTCTAGACATTAGCCTTCGTGTAAAATCGTTAACAGGTGTAAAAAATACTCTTGTCAAAGAATCACTGTTTTCCATCATCTGAAAAATAAATAAATGTAGAGACTGTAACATAAAAACTGGCTGAATGGTGAGACTTGATGAGACTAAATCGCATAAAGTAATACTCACTGTGGTGGATTCAGGATCGATGGTTTCAGATTCAAGTTCAACGAGATTTATTTGGTGGATTAGTAATAAAATAATAAACACAGATACTCCGCCAAACGATTCCCAAAAAGTGCGCCAGTACTTATACCATCGCGTCTTTACAAACTTCCACATTAAAACCCATAGCGGTATCAAAGTATTTGTTTTATATCCTTTTGCTTTTTCAGTAAACATCCTATAAATACTCCAACAATCATAACAATGCGTATTTAAATTTGGCGGACAAAACGTCAATGTCAAATTATTGTCAACATGTCATTAATAACAATGGCTCATGGCCTTTGTCAAATTTCAAAATAAGAATTCAGTGTTACCATACTATTTGTAAAGTCAGTGTACAAACAAAGGCTACTCTATAAGTTCACAATCACAATCTAAAGACATAACAGTTAGCTTCTTTCAGATTTTTTTTAGGCTGGCCGCATACGTACGGTTTCTGCCGGTTTGGTTTCCTGATAAGGAATTTAGATTCGAAGACCCAAATGCACTGAATTCCGTTCGGAAAATATGAACGTTTGCACCACATAGACAATTTTGTATGAAATGCGTGCATTAGGATCTCCGAATCTGAATTCCCGAGAAAGAAGCCGCACGTCGTATATTACCAGCCTAAAGCGTTGTTCAGACGGAGGCAGAGGCGGTGGCGGACAGTTTGACAGTAAGCTATTCTACTTAATCTGCCTACCCTTCTCTCAACTACGTTGAGGGCCTTCCTGTCGAGCAATATTTTAATTAGGGTGAATTTCACCAATGAAACTGAACGCGTCTAGCACATCGCTGATCGCGGTCAGTTTCATTGGTGAAATCCGCACTAAAGTAATGATTTCCAAGAAGAGCGGTGGCCGCACATATTGGTCTTAGTGACGGCTGTCATGAAAATGATGACAGCGGCAAAAATTTAAACCCAACCACGTCAAAAGATAGTTGCATTTCTGATTCGTTTTGAGACCTCTGACACACAATGACGTGATGACGTGACTTGCTTGTCATGGAAACGCTATACAGGTTGGAAACTTTCAGCGGGGCTGTAAGGGAAAGTACCTTATCCGTTGCAGCTACGCGAAAATGGTGTTAGGAGACTATCCATAATTTTTTATGGAATTTTGATCCCCATTTACAGATAATTTTCAATTTAATTTAATTTGTCTTTTATTTTATTTTTGTATTTCAGTTACCTACACAAATTCTTTATAAAATGTACGGGAAAAGTTTTATGCAATTTGTGACTTTTTGAGTACTCCAACGATGGTTGGCCAAATAGAAGTTTTTGATCAGTATTAGAAACAGGATCGATTGGCATCAAAAAATGTTTTTGTGTAAAATGGCTATTTTCTTGCTAACTGTAATTTTTTTTGAAAATCTGTGCATTGGGATCAAAATGCCATAAAAAAATATGGATAGTCTCCTAAGACCATTTTCGCGTAACTGCAACGGATAAGGTACTTCCCCTTACTGTCCCGCTGAAAGTTTCCACCCTGTATTATAAAGTGTGAGCTCACTCTTCTCAACAGGGATACTTTTTCTTGTGACTAAGTACATTGAGGGCAAATCTAGCGATTTAAATCTTTGGGGGGCGGGGTTTGAAAATGACAGATTTTCATGACGGACGTTCTAATATGACGGAACCGCTTTAGAGGAAACCTCAGAGGAAACCAAAGCTGTATGGGGTTGAACGTCGATTGCACACCTGGGTGTGCATAACTCACGGCTCCCATTGGACGATGGCGTTGGTTTTTTAATGGTAATTGGTATTATTGATTGGATGGTATATTATGTACCATGATAATGGCTATAAATTGCCGATTGCTCAGTTTTTCTGAAGGCCTACCCGAAAATCTAAAAGTAAGTTCTGCAGTAGAATAGAATAATTATTTATTTGCATGTAGGTAGCTACAAAAAATATGTAATTTCTATGTAATCTTATGCGCTCACTTATAAAGAAACAGAAACGAAATCCGGAGTCACACGTCATGTTAAATCGAACAGATTACGTGTGACTCCGGATTTTTAATTTGTCTGTCTTTTTCTAATTTCAGATGAGAATATTTTCTTGTTTCATACTATATACAGCGGGATTTTACAATAGTCGGGTTTTAGTTTTTAAACTTACTTTTTATTTAAATTATTTTGGGGTTATAATTTCGTGATAAAGTATTTGCAGAGCCACTTTACAGTTTTAGAGAAGAATAATTATTATAATGTATTTTGGGTAGGTTTGGAGAACAAATATGTTTGGCTCACATCTGCGGCGTGATTTTAGAAATTCCCAATTATCGAATTACTTTTTTTACCGTCTTGAAAAATATAGGGTTTATTAGATGAACGGTGTAGAAGCTTAAAGGCATACCTAGTTTTTTTTTCATAGCTGAAAAAAAATATCTAAGTATCAATTAATACTACAAATTCGACGTTAACTTTTCATATTAGAGCAATAAAAAAAGAAATTTTGAAAAAAACGAATTTAGATTTTTATAATTTAGTTTTTTGAACAAAAAAAAACATTGGTATGCCATAGGCTTCTACTCAGTTCTCCTAAAATAGCCTGTTTTTTCATGTCGGTAAAAAATCAGCCAGTATATTTGACATGTGCTAATTAAGCCCTTTCATTTGATACCCAACTCGGCATATAAATACTTTATTTTTTAGTTCATGACATTATGGAATCTATAGGGCGCCACATTCAATGTAATGTGACGTCACATAGCCTATAACTAGCGGACGATCAAGACGCTTCTAACGATACCTCATTTTTTTGTCAAATTATGATAAGTAGTTTAGAAGTTATGAGGGAACAGATGAACATAACATACCGGTCAAAATCATAACCCTTCGTTTTGCTTCGCCAAAGTCGGGTAAAAATTGTAAAATTGTTGTCAAATTGATTCAATCAAATAAAACCTTGTTTGAAAAAATGTTGATGTTTTCTATAGAATAGAAATATTATGTTTGGCAAACATTGGTCACACCGTGAGTCGGCCATATTGGAAATTTTTAGTGATTCGGAAATTATCGTCTGCAATGGAGTCATATTTTTGCTTATCAAAATTTGATCATATTTTTGTTGAGAATTCGCCAAAATTATGTCATTTGTCTATCGTTTCTCAATCCGGTCGCGGTCATTGCAGAAAATCCTCGGTCGTTTGACAATATTCGCCTGAGAATAATATTGTTGTTATATACACTGTCGACCCTGGAGACATCTTGTGATAAAAAACCATTATTGCGGCAAGCAAGTTACTTGGCTGTCTGATTTTGTCTTCACGTGAAACGAGTAACAAAATTAGATTGGTGCTATTTAGAGGTCCGCAATCATGGATGTGTCGTGGGGTAAGTAGTTGTAATAAGCGTTAAATAATTATTTTCTACGTTAACTTGTATTGTGATGTCCTTGCGTGGTTATTTCCAGACGCGGATAATTTTGAGCCTAAACTACCGACCACGTTGACTACTTCAAGTAAATGGGAAGGCGAAGACGAGGAAGAGATCGTGAAGGTAACGTGTGCTTTGCCAAAAAGTTTATTTATGTTACCATCGGGTATTACGTTGGTGTTCAGTGAATTTTTGCGAGTTTTTACTACATAACCTCAATTTTTGTGCATACGTGTTGACGTCAGTAATATTGCAGGAAAGTTGGGAAGACGAAGAGGAAGAAAAGAAAGATGAGGAAAAAACTGAGCTTCCCGCGCCTACTCCGGCGAAGCCGAAGAAGAGAATCCAGGACAAAATAGCAGAAAAAGAGGTGAGTAGAATGATATCAGCAAACATATGTCGTGAACTTTATATGACAAGGCCATTGGAGAGTTACATCCTTGTCTTAGGGCGTTTGTTTTGGTATTTTGACGTAATCATTATTATAGTCATTGCAGAATTTTTATAGTTTTGTATGGTTCTGCAGATTTTTTAGTTTCCATTTGCCATGCTTGACTGTTTGATTTTATGAATTACTTAGATATTACTTTTTAATAGTTGTACATGTCATTATTGCTACAAAAGCACATGCATGCTCTGGCTAAATAAGATGCAGTGAAAGTTCTGAAGCCATTCGAAACTGGAGCAAATTTCTCAATAGAAAGTCACAATTTATTGAACCTGTTTAAAATTCTGTGTGTCTGATATTTAGCAAAAATATTATCTGTAACTTACTTCAATTAGCTAGGCAGACACTTAACATGCAATACTATCATTTGACCTCTCTAAAACTTGTGTGCACACACTTTTAAAAGTGCAATTAAGGGTACTAAAGTTATGCAAATTAAAAATGGCACTTTAATATGAATTATTTCTCTAAATGGAAAATGTAAGAGCATTAGAAAAACATGTCTGTTTTTGTTTTTTAATAAATAACCATTAGAGGCATTCATTTTTTGATTTATCAAAATCAATCAAGCCTTCTCATGCCATCTCAGTAATACAACAGCCAATGAAATTGGATAGGGTTCAAGAAAATGGATACTTATCCAATAGCCATAACTTTTCCTACTTTAGTATCCAGATGTGGCCCAAATAACAGTTTTATTCTATCAGACAAACTAGGGAATAAATTTTCCTAATGTGCTGAAATGAAAAGTAAAAAATGTTTCAATTAAATGAGTTGGCTTTTCTTAGGTAATTATCTAAAACAATGCCCAACTACACAGTTAGTATTAAATTACCACAAATTTTATAGCTTGTGTAATTAATGATTATAATTATTATAGATGTAAGTACTTAATAATCCCTTAATATGTTATAAAACCTATTGACAGAGTAAGTATAATAATTTGATGAATAATACACACATCCATACATCCTTACACAAAGCTTGTGTTTTATTTCATGGCTCTTGAATGATTTTGTCTCTTCTTTATTATTTCTATGAGCAATTGGTTGTCTGTTTGTGTCTTCTCAAACCAATCACTTACATCTTACTATGGTTCAAGTTCATCAAGACCAAATAGTTCCCAAATGTGTTTACTTACAACTGGGAACTATTTGGTCTTGATTTTATCAATCTTGAAACTTACAAATAAGTTTCTTTACATTTCTAAACTGTATTTACAATTTTTTCTATCAAAACTAATTGTGGCTTTAATATTCTCCATTAATATTTATTTATGTTGAAATTCCAGCGTCTTGAACGCGAGAAGGCAGAGCGTGTATCCGTAGACAAGGTGGTAGAAGAACTGACCCCTGAACAAAAGCTGGCAGAGAAGCTGCGCGCACAGAAAGCACAGGAGGAGTCTGATTTGAGGCTCGCCTTAGAAACCTTTGGTTAGTAGCCTTGCTTCTTTAAAACTAGTCTGCCCTCCACTTTGTACGCCTGGAGGGCGGAAGTTATCTCTCGAGAACATAGTCCTGTGGGATAACTGTGACCTCAACCAATAAAAAGGATGGTCTGTCTGTTTGCCAAATTTTGTCCAAATCCATTCAGCTGCAAAGTGTGAAAAGGTAACAGACGGACAGAGTAACTTCACTTTGGTAATAACATTAGTATGGTTCTCAGTGGGATGCCAAAGCTTATGTGCTTGCATCCTACCAGTGTAACTGCTGGTCTGCTTGTTGATGTCTAAAGGTCAGCATTTCTATTTGCCTGTTGCTGGATGCCAGTACCTTACGCGCATGCACAACTGACAAAGGCTCTTTGAGCTTTAGCTTTACTTTTGTTTAGTTCCTTGGGCCTCAGTGACCAAGTTAACCTGGATAGTTTATGCTGACTAAGTTGTAATGACCGCCCATTGTAAAATTTCTATATTTATAGCTGTAATTTATATAGTGTACAATACACACCATATAAATTACAGATTGATAGTAAGGTAATTTTAATGTACACTATAATTATATAGATACTAAAGAGTATTCTATTAATCTATCTTAATTAACCTATTGACTGCCCCACTCGGATTCATACGACAAATGTTTTCGTGCCCATGCTGCCTCAATACCTCACTTAAGAATCTATGTTCAGTTTTTGTTTTTTATTTCATTGCTTGCATGACCCTAGTCGTGATAGGTATTTATTTGTTAATTTAATTACAAAGATGTAAGAAATGCCGGTAGCCTGTTGCCCAGCACAAAGTCAGTTAATAAGATAACATCACGCTTGTAACTCCCGAAGGATTAGGCAGAGGTGTACCCGTAGCACACCCACATTTTGTCAGTTATGTTAAAAGCCCAAGTAATTGCTATTGCCGCTAGAGCCTATTGCTATCAATAGGGTACAAATCCAGACTCGGTTGGTCAGTAAATAATAAGTAAATAAAATCCTTATTCCAGGCGTAACAGCTGATCAGCTTTCTGGCACTGGCAAAATCGACGGCTTCCAACCAACCACAAAGGCAGAATTTACAGAGTTTGCTGACATGCTCACCAAGAAAATATGCTTGTACAAGGCCAGCGAGGAGTTCCCAACCTTCATAGATGAATTCATGAGGAATATTGTTGTTCAATGTAAGTAGACTGTCTTTGTATATGGGTATGGTTTTATTAATAGAAAAATACTGGAATATACTGCATGATGTATGTACATTATGGCTTTAGGAAGTATTCATCAATATAAGATATATAATATAATATGCTTGATATTTTAGATTTTAATTTGTCATTCAATACAGCCTTTGGCTTGTACCACTAACCATGCATTTGTACTGGCAAAACATTCAGTTAAAAGCATGTTGATATCTCTGTCAAATACATTGACAGAAATAGAGATATCATTATGGTTATAAGCAATGTTTCGCCAGTGCAAAGGCGTGGTAAGATGTAAAAGGTGCGACAAACGCGATCAATTTTCTGCCGCAACACTTACTATTGTTTGTTTTATTATTTATTGTGACTAAGAAGGCCTTTCTTACTGTTAAAGCATCCTCTCTATGATTTAATGTGGATTATCATTAAGTGGCTAGCCTTTTTCCAACTATATTAACTAAATAAACCTAACCTAACCGGAGGCAGCTAAATACCAGTATTTTACACGGAGCAACATCCTATCTGACCTCCATAACCAAATGTGGATTTTGTTGATAAATTAATCATCCTGAATGTTCTCGTTCCAGTGCCATCGGCAGACATAAAAAGGATAAAGTTGACAGTGGACAACCTGTACATAGAGAAACAGAAATCTGAGAAAATGGACAAGTCCAAGAAGCCGACTAAGGGCAAGGGAAAGGCTAAATTAAAAATTGAAGGCGATAATGTGAGTATAAACGTTATTAAATTTATGATTCATTCGGCTGCATTTGCATCAAGATGAGTAACGCACATTCTCCTTTCTATATGGGGAAAAAGGTAGAAAATACTAACTACTAACAAGTTTTATTGCTCCAATTGACATCAGTAAAAGAACACTTCGACTTACTGTGAATGTACTGGGTTATTACAACCAAAGCGACATGTTTGTTAGACTAGGCCGGCTTTTGTGGCTTAGGCCGTATTACCACATGCTCCTAAACACCTGTCTGATAATGTAACTTGCAAGTGTCAACTGCGCATGTTTATAATTAAAAGATTCACTAGGACAGTGTATCTATATTCTATGTTATGGGGTTTTGGTGTTGCACTTAGTCCTTCGAGTGGCCCATTGTGCGTGAGCCATGGCGGCCGTCCGTGGATTTTTTTTCGGACAGTGTATTAACAAACCTTTTACAGTACCAAGATCTTTCAACGTGTATTAAAAAAATACTATCACAATATTTTTATGACTAAACTTGTTGTGTCATCGCCGCAACAGTGGTATCGTATATTTCGTTGTCAAATCGATAAGATAAAAACTACTTACGTGTTTTATCGTTTTGTTATCACACGCTACAGTTTAAATACGAGTTATTTAATCACTTCTTCTAGGTCAAGTTTGCTTCACAATGATAGTGTCAAGTGATTAAGTTATTTACAAACATTTGATAATAATGACAACTTGCTAATTATTATAATTTTATTAATGTTTGAAGAGGTTTTGATTTATTGTCTTTTCTTATAAGGGTTGTTCTTCTTTTTCATCGACAATAACATGTCCGCTCTGAAAAAAATCGGTTTTTCTTCCTATTCAGTTCCATAATTTTTTTTTTTTACAAAAATTATTTTGATAATACTATCATTAAAATAACCTTAAACACTTCCGTTTTTATTATTACTGCTTTTTACAAAATAATTTTGACATAATATTCAAAAAGTTGGCAAAGGTGTTGTCAGTAGAAAAGAATATCTATTTAAAAAGTGTGACGGAGGTGTAGTCAGTAGAAAAAAAAGTCCAGTGTAACGGGGGATTGTCACGCACATTGGTCCACATGAAGGACTAAGTGCGGAAACCATACCCTCTAACTAGAACGGGGGATTGTCGGTAGAAAAGAAGAATATCCCATAACTGTTTGAATTTTGAGCTGAAATATTGTCTTCACTGTCGCTCTGTGGGGCTGTGGGTAATAGGTATCCATTTAAAAATCAGGGGATAGACATAATTCTATGCTTTGTACTAAGAACAATAATACAGTCATTAACTTCTCAAATGTCAGACGTACACCATCATTCAATGGCGACCGTGGGCTTACAGTAGTCGTGAACCTATGGGGTTCAGTTGATATTCGAGCACACATTGACATGAACCTATGGGATTCATAAGTATGATAATATAAATAACTTTTGACAGGTCTGTTTTTCAAGCGTGGCTGGTGTAATGAAAGTGGCTCCTGGATGATTTATTGCAATGTGGTTGGCTGATTAAGTGGCTTAAGCACCTGTCCCACCGCTGACGAGGAAGCAACTTGCTATCGACTATTTTCACATTCAAGAAATGTACAATAGAGATAGTTCTTGCCAGCAGTGTGAGCAGTCAGCAATCAATTATTAATATTTCTTTTACTTCTTGGATAAGAAGTCCGAAAGTCTGACAACCAGTTTTGCTAAGGGGTATCGTAACCCACCGGCCACCAGTAACTGGATTGTTGAGGTCAGATGTGAGATAGGCAGTTGCTCCATTTAAAATACTGATATTCAGCTGCCTCCCAACCTAGTTGGGAAAAGACTTTTGCAGACATGGTCATTTCTTGGGCGAGAAAAAAGTCGATAGGCAGTCGCTTCCTTGTCGGCGGGGGAACAGGTGCCTCAGCTTGGTTCACCGTTAGACATTTTGGTTGTTTTTTGGTTTTTGTTTTGGTGCAGCAGAGACGAGAGGTGCAGGAATAGGGATGATAGCTAAAATGTTTTTTTTTGTCCGTAATTTGTAGATTATTAAAAAATATTCGACACGGTATTTTTTCTTTTTTTACGTATTCAAAAGATTACAGCGATAAATTGAATTAAAATGTGGCATGACGTCACTCCTTGCTAGATGTTATACTTTGTTTGTTATAGTTGTGACGTAGCGAGCCCCCGCTCCCCAACTTTAATGCGTTTTAACTAAGTATTTTTTATTATCTGACAGACGTACTAAATAGGCTTTTTTTTACCCAGGCCTCATCCCTAATGTGTATCTCGGCTTCCACAGAAAGGCAGCTATACATAGCAATATAATGAAATTGTTTTTCTAATGTCCACGTTTCCTTATTTCCAGGCTCATCTCAATCAATACGACACATATGGCAATTTCGACGATGACTACGACGATTTCATGTAAAACATCACAGTGCTCGTATTTAAGTCGGTACCTGGCGGCAATAACGACACTTCCCTTGTTACACAAACCGTTTTGTGTCTTATTCTCCTTGTTATACGGGCGATTGTTGCTTGTACACTAATGTAAATGTGCAGCGTCGAATAAGCGTACTGTGTTGAATATTATTTTAGTCATTCAGTAATCTATGTAACATAAAAATATTTTTATATGTATATGTAGTCCATATTAGTTTACAAGCAATAATCTATTAAAAAAATATGGATTTAAAATACATAGCTGTTATGTATTCAAAATGTATGACAAAATTCGTATGAAACAATAACCTTTTTAGTTTTGTTAAGGCCCAGTATGAGAACGATATCTATGTATATTTAAATTATTTTTTTTTTTTTTTTATCATGCAAACTTTTTATTACTTATGTAAATGAGGGAGCGAGTGAGCGATGCAAGTTTTCACATTATGTAAGTAACTGAAATACTACAGTGCGCGTGACATGTAACCTTTGTAAATGACCACAAAATTATCGTGAGACCATCGAGACAGTGGACTTAAACCTAATAACTAAAATATAAAAAAAGAACTTAAACCTAAAAATTACGTTATGTGAGGAACTGGCATACTAGAGTGCGCCGTGACCATGTTACAAATGACAGTTAAACCTAATACCTAAAATATAAAAAAGAACTTTAAACCTAAAAATTACATTATGTAAGTAACTGGCATACTAGAGTGCGGCGTGACCATGTTACAAATGACAGTTAAACCTAATACCTAAAATATAAAAAAAGAACTTAAACCTAAAAATTACGTTATGTGAGGAACTGGCATACTAGAGTGCGCCGTGACCATGTTACAAATGACAGTTAAACCTAATACCTAAAATATAAAAAAAGAACTTAAACCTAAAAATTACGTTATGTGAGGAACTGGCATACTAGAGTGCGCCGTGACCATGTTACAAATGACAGTTAAACCTAATACCTAAAATATAAAAAAGAACTTTAAACCTAAAAATTACATTATGTAAGTAACTGGCATACTAGAGTGCGGCGTGACCATGTTACAAATGACAGTTAAACCTAATACCTAAAATATAAAAAAAGAACTTAAACCTAAAAATTACATTATGTAAGTAACTGGCATACTAGACATGACATACTATATAAATTATTGAAAGCTATTCTGTCCACATTTTTTATTTATGCGTTTGTCACCAGGTACCCCCAGGCACGTTACACTAATATAGTCAATGTAAAAATAGAGATAAAAAGACAAACATATTTTCACAAATAAAATGCAAAAAAATATAAGATTACATGACAAGCTCTTGTGAAGCGCTTCATTAAGTCATTAGATTAAGATTTAGTACAACAATTTTATTTATTTAAACTTAAATATAATAAAAAAAGTCACTATCGTCATGAATCACATTTTGAATAACAATCATGCTCTTTTAAAAAGTAAAAAAAAAAACTACACTTCTCATTATTACCATCAAAATTTGCATGAATTGGAATTTTCGTACATGATTTTATTTAAGTATTTTTGTCTTCATCAAATTTCATCAAATATCCTAAGTACTTACTGCAATTGTAACAAACTGCTTCCATAAAAGTTTTCGATATTATTAACTTAGTTTTAGTGAAACTTTTACTATGCTCAAACATGTTTTTTTAGAGAGAAAAAATAGCAAATCCACCCAATAAATGGAAACTCGATAGTGTAGGTGAGTTGATGATATATTTTTTCATACATGTATAAAACATTGCTCAGTTAATGTAACGTGCCTCAAGCCATGTATAGCCTATATACATATATACAATGTAATATACAGTCGTTTCATTCTATGGTTATGGCCCGATGTTATGTTATATAGATAATAAAATTTTTATTGTGATAAATTATTGTCGTTTTTTTGGAGCACCTTTTTCCATAATAATGTTTTTGGACTGTACTACCCGACAGAAATGTGTGACGTACGAGTCGTCGGCTTCCTACCTTGACGAAAAAAAAAACAAATTGGACAAAGAAAATGAGACGATCAGTGTCGTACTCGTGGTAATGATGATTGTATGCGTGTGGTCAGAGAGGATAAGCAGAAATCTGAAAAAAAAAATGTGCACGTGGTCAGAGGGGAGAAGGAGAGGAGCTCGTGGCTAAGTAATAACAGCCGCACGGGTCGATCCATTAGGTTAAGCTACGCTTGCCGGGGTCGGTCCGTGGATGGGTGAATCTTTACATACCGAGATTCCTCCGTGCCTCGGAAAGCACGTTAAGCCGTTGGTCCCGGCTGTCATTCGTGGATCTTTGACAGTCGTTACGGGTCGGTATTGTACGGTAGGTAGGTACCTACTTGTGTAGCAGAAATCTGAAAAAAAAATGTATGCATGTGGTCAGAGTGGAGAAGCAGAAATCTGAAAAAAAAAGAAGTAGGTACCTAGGTATTCCAGTCTCCTGGGTTAGTTTTCACGATTCCGAAGCATCTATCAAAATCTTGAATCCTTACTCTGTACACAATATTGGTACACAAGTTACAGACTAAGGATTCAGGATTTTGGATTGTTTTGACGTTTCATAAGCTTTCTGCTACACTGGTGTTTCTTCACTCAATACTTTGTCGTATGGTAGGTAATATTCTTTTCTATCACTATTCTGTTCACTTCCTCGAAAACTGGTTCATATCGCACTACGATTAGGTTCACAAAAAAAAGTAAAAAGTTTTCAGAATCTTGAAACTTGTCCAACAATATCTTCGAAATGTCAAGTCGATTTTGTTTCTGACTGCCGATTAACATTCTCGGCACCCATCTTGCGGAGACTTTTCTCATATTCAAAGATTGTTTCAATATGGATTGAATACTTCCATATGAAATGCCCGTTTCTTGAATTAAGTATCGGATGGTAACTCTACAATTTTCTCGACTTTCGCAACATTTTCTTGGGTGACTGACGTCGATGGACGGCCGCAACGATGTTCGTCTTCCGTGCTCGTTCTCCCTACTCGAAATTGAGAAGCCCACCTTGCGACAGTGGAATAAGGCGGAGCAGACTCTCCTAATGTTGCCTCCAAATCGCAATGAATCTCTTGCGTCGGTTAACTTTTTTAAACACAGATATTTAATAACGGCTCGCACTTCGTTTTTCTCCATTTTCGAGAACACGTTCCGACACGAAGCAAACAAATGACTACATTCAGAAGAAAACATAAGAGAATCGAAGATTTTTTTCTTTATTAATATTACAATTAAGTATCTGAGCTATGCCTGCCAGTATTTATTTTTTTTTCTTACCAAGGAGTATGTCGTTCTCACTACTTTCTGCCCCCCCCCTCGTATTTCACACTTGTGTGATTTTTCATTTTCCAACACGAGTGTGGTAATGAAAATTGCCATAGATAACTTATACCATAAACTTAGTCCAAATTGGTTCGATGCCTCTATTCGGAGGTAAAATGTTTTTTTTTAATCTCGGCAAAGAGCATCTTTACAGCGCTAATATTTTTTGAATAGTTAAATAATGTTTATAAATAGACTAACATCAAAAACCATGATTATTACAATAAAAGAAACGTTTATGAACAAATTAACATCTAATTATGTTCTAAACCTGAAAATATTTGAATATTCTATTTTTCATATTAGGCTGTTTATCGGCTTTATACCTTTGCTTCTCCTTCAACCTGGCGAAAGCAAAGCGCGGAAAAAAAGAAAATTTAAATCATAGTTTCCTAATAATTCATGACAAAAATATTTTTCGTTATTTTATTTTATTTCTTCAAAAGTGTATTGAAAAACGTCGTTTGACACAGGTGGACATTTGTTACTGCAGTTCTCGGCTCAAAAACAACCTCGCCTACGGTTCGGGTGTTAATTCTGCCTGGAAATAACAAAAATTCTCCACTTGTTTCAAAATGTACTATTTCTAAATGATGTCATCACCGCTTATCTTACATTCTCTGGTGGTAATTATGACGTTTATCAATATTGCGCAAGGAATCGTGATGATCTGCCTACACTCTTACACGCCAATCTTATGTACCAAGTAAGGGCTGTGTAAACCATGATGTAAGCAGGTTAAATTACTTAAGAGTACAAATATTGCTTGCTTGTGTAGGTACACAACCACTGAGCTTCCGAAGGTCCATGGACAATATATTATGACTAGCACTTCCCCGCGACTCGTCCGCGTGAATTTTGTATTTTCTTCTACAAATTCCAAAATTCCCTTACACCTACATAGGTAATGAAAATGTATGATCAAAATCTCAATTATATAACATTTGCCGCCCGCCCACTTTATTAATTCGTTTTCGCTTAGCGTTCTTTCTGACGTTTTTTCTTTTTGCTCGGCTACTAATTGTCGTAGCGTGATGTTATAAAATTATAATTATTATTATTATTTATTTATAATTCGACCCTAAGCACGCGCAGAATGAATCAGCTTTCTAACTGATGCGCAGTTTTTGACAGCCAAATGAATCAGGGGTTCCTTCCTCAAGAATTGGGCTATCAAAAGCAAACAGAATTTTTGAAATCCGACTGGTAGTTCCAGAGATTAGCGCGTTCAAACAAACATACTCTTCAGTTACCTAGTAGTTTAGTAGATGCCGAGTTGCAATGGTTAGGTTGAACACAACTATTTTCAGTCGTGTATCGATAAATAGTTACATCATCTTCCTGCATGTTACTTGCACATGACACGTTGTTTAATTCCATTCTCTCCTGTTAACTGTCACGCTATCATTCACTCCTTTGTAACGGACGTGACGTCAGCCAACATGCAGCCCGCCGAAGCCAAGCCGCCATATTGACACCCCACTCCAGCCAAGCCACGAGCCAAGCCAAGATGTTCACCTTAAGAGTGGGGAAGTGTTAATATAAGCCATACACAAACACAGATCTACATTCCGGCCTCGCCGCCGAGGCCCATCGCGTTTAAGACCATCTAACGTAAATGTAAATTCATGTCCCTTGATCGGTTTAATCGAGCCAGCTGGTGGCGTAGCTGAGCCTGTAGCTTTAAACTCCCCTGATAATAATAATTCCCCTAACTTGATCCAGCCTATTGCTTTGCCTTGTCTATCATTGGTCAATGACAACGACTCCCTAAGCCGAGGTCCGTACCCCACAGGGGGTGCCCTTAGTGCGCAGTCGTTTAGTTTATAATTTAGTTAGTATTTTATGCCCCTGGCTGGAGGCTTTTGAGCTCGCTTAAAGGCACCCACAGGATAGTCCGGTTAAGTAGTCGAGACCTCTCATGGTCACACTACGAGATGCCATTCCAAAAAAAAAATATAAGCCATAGCCAGCCATTTATTATGCTATTCTGATTTTGATTACAAGATCTAGACGAAACTCTGCCAGATTTTCATTTACCCCGTTTCACCTTTTTCTTTCATATCACCCCTCGCACAACAATCCACCCATCTTTTTTTATGGTTCTAAGTGTGATAAGGTAGAGGATACCACTCATATTTTAGCGGAATGTGTCCGGAACGAGGTTGAGAGGATTAACTATTTAACAGAAAATGGTTTTAATTCTGTTGGCATGTGTACCTAATAGTACCTTGGCTGCTCCCTTGTCCAGGACAGCAAAAAATTATATAAAATTGTACATCTAGGTATTAAGCGTAGATAAACATAGAATGCCCCTATGAGGGTGACATGGTCATACTGATCAAACCATAGATATATGAAAGAAGGAGATATGCCCGGTAGTTGAAAATGTATCAGAACCCGATGTCGCTAGGTTGGCCCCACCACCGCGCCACTACTACACATGTAGTTCACTAAAAGCAATAGATACAAAGTCGCGCACACACTTGCAATTCATAAATCAGAACATACTACACAATCAATTATAAACCTTAACTCGTCACACACAGCGTGCATTTACCATGCACCGTACAACTTACTCACACAAAAACATCAGGCGCTATTATTGTGTTGTGCAAAAAGCAATTTATTTTACATATACGCTAGTGATTGACTAAATCGGAAAGTTATCGATACTTCCATTTATTACTGTACAAGAAAAATTAGGGGTCCTGAAAATAAAATAAAAAATGATATGTCCAGAAAGTATTATATATTTTAAACTAAAAAAAAATGTATATTAAAAAAAAACACGAATCAATAAATTAAAACAATCCGGTTAAGTTGGTTTAGGCTGTGAAACCACCCCCCCGGTGGGTTCCCGCATTGTCGAGGCGGGGGGGCTCAGTAGCCGTGGCTTGGTCACCCACGGTGAAGCGAAGAGGAACCCGAGGAGGGGCCGCTCGTCAGGGCTTTTCCTGATAAGCCAACGACGTAGCGGCCAACGGGTAGGTTGCGGTGGCCGCTTGGGCGACACCGCAACTGAGGCGGGCCGCGGTGTCTTTTTGAAGGCATCGCGGCTGAGGGTTGGAGGCCGCGGTGGGAGAGGAGTGCCGGTATTGCGGTGCGCCGCTCTCCCTACCTTCCGCGGCCTTGACGGGGCCGCCACCGTTTGATGGCGGACGCGGTGGGGCCGCAGGGGAGGAGGAGTGTCGGTATGACGTTGGCCGTTCTCCCTATCCTCTGCGGCCGAAATTTGGCAGGCGGCGGGGCCAATGACCTGACCCGTCGCAGGGGGACCAAGGGTGCCCAGGCACGGGGTCGTCTGGCGTCCATGTGCTGGTTTGGTCCCACGGGTGGTCTCGGCGTGCAAGGTGTTCTGGTGTGCCGGTGATGGGGAGTAGCTACTCCCCAGAGGAGGGTCCGGTGACGGACAGCCGTGGCGGGCTCGCGGATGAGTGCTAACGCGTGCCCGTGTTCCCGCCATTAAGCGGCAGAGGAGGACACCGTGGAGTTTTAGTGGGTTAGAGTCCCACATAACTGCACTATCTCCCCGTGGTAGTGCAGTATGCATGAGCATTTCTCCACGATAAAAAAAAAAAAAAAAGGCTTTGTTCAGTACTTGACGTACTCTTAATTTTGGGATTGCCCATTCAAAAAGCCTGCGAGTTTTCTTTAGAGGCTGGAACATTTCTGCCTTAAAGTGAATTGAGCATATGGTGCTACATTTTGTTGGGAACCAGTTAGGTGGCCTTCCTGTGGCATCAATCCATTATTTTTTTGTATTTGTATCTTTTGGGAAGCTAAAAAGGTACTTTATGAACTTATTTATCATTTACATAATAAGTATCTTAAGCTATAGTCTATATAGTCTATAGGAACTAGTTGGCCGCTGAGACAGGGGTGAGGCGGCGGTTCGCAACGCACGTACTGAGTAATGCGCCCCCGCTCCTCCATCCCACCGCTCACATACCTAAGGCGCGATCAACTAGTTCCGCGCGGTCTATACTTCTTAACCTCACGATGAGTAAGCAGGTAGCAGGCAACAGGCGAATAGGCTTTTGTTATTAAAAAAAAAACCCTTAGTTAAGAAATAGTTAAATATATGAAAACAAACACATGCCATACTCATGCATAACAAATAAATAGCATGAATATGTTGACTTATTTTAAGCAAAAATCACTAATATTTTATCTGAACCATACCGATTACTACAACGCATTCGAATCTTGTGGTGCATAGTTAAAGAGTTTAGCGGAAGTAAAATACCAAAACCAAAAAAAAGTAAGGAAATAGCACGAAGATGCGATAATTTAAACCCTAAAACACTCCACCTAAACATTAATAAACTTACTTTACGACCGTTGGTTATGCATTTCTCAACTAGGTAAAATAATCAAAAACAGTAAAAAAGATTATTTTACATTCTCAAAGGTTTTCCAACCGTACTTAAACGTCATCTTTTCAAGTGTTCCAACCGGGCTAAAACGGTTGACAAATTGAAAAATAAACTATAATAGCAATATAATATTCGCTGGGCAATCGACATTATTATCGATAGCCTACTTTAGTGGATCTTAACCTCATCACTATCTCGCCGCAAGACACAGCGGCTGTACTATGCGACGCTCCGCGTAAATAAAGTATCGTTTTGTTATTTTTACATTGCTTGTCCAGTCGCTTAGCGACATACTTAAGGTAGTGGTTAAGGAGCAATGTATTTGCTGCAAAAATAGTACAGCCGCTGCGATATTTGAAAACAAAAATAACGTAGTAAAAGCAAGAAATATTTTACGATTTGTTGTTTTTTTATGATTTTAAAGATAAATACAGTAAAATACTTTTAATTACATATGGTAAGTGATTCCGTGAGATACGAAGTTTTTAATATCACTTCGGTTTTTGCAGGAAACCACTGAAGAACACGGCATTTTTATAATTTATCGTGACCACGGTCGAAAGCGTACTAGTTCGCGGAGACGGCCATTTGGCGAGTAAAGGCACAGCGTGCGCATAACGCGTGGACACAAACACGCCCCCATGCCACTTCTCCTGTTTTTTATATTTCTATGGATCAAACCCTCTTATAAATTAACAAAGATAAAAAAAAAACTTTTTTTGACAGCAAATAATTAGAAGAAAAAAAATACTTTCTACATACAACACTGTAAAAATATCACAGACTAAGCTCCAACAGTAGTGGCTAGTGCATAAGGTTGGCAATAAATGATGTTAACAAGATATGCCACAATAAGGCAATAAGTTATCGTGTGGGATTCCTCACACTTACCGCCCACTACTTGTACCTTGAAGTTTTGAACAAGCTATTGCAGTTTAAAAACAATGAGATTGTTGTAATACTGTAGGTACGGTCAGCAACAGAAGTCGGTTAACACTGCTACTTTTTGAGATCATCTAAATTAACACAAAATTATTCGATAAACTGCTTTTCTTTTCTTTAACTGTTGAGTTAATGTTCTTAAAATTTTAAGTAGGTACTTCTGTTCCGATTTGAATTAAAAATTTCGCTAAATAATTAAGATTAAAAAACTGCAAGTGTTCATCGACTTTTGTTGCTGACTGTACGTGTACCTACACGATATTATTTTGACTGTTGCACAATCGTGCGAATAAAGTCCATTTATCTACTACATAATCAAGTGAGTAATCAGCTTTTTGCAAAAAATCTATTTGGCAATCCATTGTTATTTTATTAAAAGGTGAGAAAAAGTGGAAAGTACTTGGACAAAGTTTATTGGGATGCTTTATTCATAGTAAGTTTTAATACTAACAATATTTGAACTGTTTTTCTTTTCCACATAACTAGGTATCCACATAAACATAAGCACTATCTTCGTTGCATTGGTAGTAAACTATTGTTAGTAGGTATTCTGACTTATTATTACCTACCTACTTCTTATTATGTAACAATTACTACTACCGCTTCCGGACTTTTTGAGCTAATGTAGGTACCTACCTTTACCTGGATATTACACACACTTAGGTACTGTGTATGGTGTGATGTAACGAGATAAATAAGTTTAAAAGCAAGGTTAGCTTAGTGGCTGCGGGGCTTCAGCAGTAGGTACTGTGAGGTCTCGAACCTCACAGTAGGAGATTTACTAAGCTATTAAATAATACGAGAGGGACTCTACTTAAATGGGGCTGAAGCCCAATTAGTTCTATGCCGAGCAATCTGTGGACCAGATTCTATAATGTCATCTTGTCAAGCAAACGAGGAACGTTTTCTTGACAGAAGATATTCCATATTTGAATGATTGAATGTCAGCCAGTATTATATTAACGAGGCTTGATCAAAGCATCAATGCTTTACAGTACCTACAAGTCACAGAGCTTCGATTACTGGACGGACACTCGCTCGTCCGTTGCTCTGGGATTATGTGAGATTTTTCTGTATGAACACACAACAACACATTATACACCACTAATTTTTAATTAGTACAAATACTTAAAGGGCTTATTAGAGAAGGTCTTGTTATTATATATGTAAAGTCTCAATAAATAATATTCATAAACAGCAAAGTTATTAGCGTTTGTTTATATTCCAAAATGTCACTCAGTATAGGGAAATATTGTACAGGCTACATAGTAGTATTCATTAATCATGAAAGAGCACTGCGCGCAGTATTTTCTAGTAGCAATTGTTATGAATGATTGCTTCAATTATGTAATTTATGAATTTACCAATTATGACAAATTTTCGTGGACAATTTTGGAATTTAATTTTTTTGAATTTTGACTACACAAAATAATATGGTCAGTAACAGGTACGGATAGAGCCCCATTTTTTTTTGTACTAATTAAAAAATAGTAGTGTATTTTGTAGTAAGTAGATAGGTACCTAGGTACCTACATAGCTGTAGTAGGTAGGTATTGTCGGCAATTTATTACATCCGTTGTTACTTAAAAAAAAAACCCAAGTATCAACCTATAGATCTCAAAATAAACGACTGTCAATTCATACATACCCAAGTATCTACTACGGCTATTTTAGAATGTAACGGATATGGAAGTAATAAAATGGTTTTTACTGCTTGTTATTTACGTGCCTAAATGTCAAGCACTACTAGATCTTATCTAATATCCCAATATACCTAGACAAAAATAAATTTTGCCTTTTTTTTTTTTGTGGATGGGAAATCATCAAATGACTTCTCCCGCTCCGGGCAGAGCGGGAGGGCGTGTCAGACTTTACTGACTAAAACCCACCCGTGTTCCTTCAGTTGCCCGTGCCAGGGCCACGGTATCTCTTTCGAACTACCCGCGACCCCGGCGGCTTCGGCCCTATTCGACCCCGTCACTGCTGACATCTCTTTGAGGCGCGCGTGGAACACAACGCGCCGTCGACCCGGGCCTGGTCCTTACCGGACGGCGAGCTGCCCATTACTCGTCGTCCGCAAGCCCGCGCCTACGGTGGCCGGGAATCGGCGATAGATTCCCGCCGCCCAGGGCGTCTCCTGCGGCGGCTAGGGGCGCGAGGGCGCGGCTGTTGCCTCTCCCTCACGCGTTCCGCCTCCTTTGCGAGCATTACTGCTACGCAGAAGGAGGTGACGGCCTCCCATGCACTCTCGCTCCGCACCATGGCCTGGACCATGTTTGGACGCGAGAGAAATAAATTTTGCCTTAAGTAACGAACTCATAGTATGGTGGTATGGTGCACCCTGTCGACGTTCACACCGACGGAAAAATATCGCGGCGATTTTATTTCCCGCACTGGATTTTCAATGCTCAGCTTAGCACCGAGAGTTGAAAATCCAACAGTTTTTCGATGCGCTAGAATGCACTGTGTTGTTGTTAAGTTGAATTCTCAACGCTCGGCTCAACAACGAGAGTTGAAAATCCAGTGCGCGATAAAATCTCGTCGCGATATTTTTACGTCCGTGCGAACGTCAGCTTATAGGACTCGTTCATTCAGCGGTGATCGTGTGAGAGTAATTTCTGAAGGATTGTTTTAAAAGGGTAGTCTCAGGCGCGTGTTTCGCCGTCTTGTACCGACCTACGATATTTCATTGTGTAATTTTGGGATTCCATGGAAGTATAATACTGCATTAATTTTTAACCGTATCAAACTGAACAGTGGGATGTTGACTTGTGATCCCAACTTAGTGATCATAGCCGTGTCATTCAAAATCTAATCCCTTATATACCTACGAGAATCGAACCCGCAACCAGCATCAAAAAAATCGCGGAACATCAATCAATTCATTGATGGTTCCGCGATTTTTTGTAGTTCTCGAGTTATTTTTGTTTTTGTAATTAGGTATTTACAGTTTTCTGCGGTGGAGAAAAATTCATATCTTTTTTGATACTGGGTATTTTTCACATATTTTTTTTTGACATTATCGTCTTAAATGTTACTTTCATATCACAAAAAAAAAAATTGAAAAATACACACTGCAAAAAAAGATATTTTTAAATTTTTGAAGCTCCACCGGCAAAAACCAAATCCCTAATGGACTCGAGAGGCGCGTTATGGGCACTGAATTAGGCGGCTGACAGTCCTTAGATTATTCTTAAACTAATGCCAACTAAATGGCATTAGGTAGGTACAGTCACAGAAATCTAAATAATAGTGCCTTATTATTTAGATTTCTGTGGGTACAGTCAACAAAAGAGATACCTAGACAGGGTATACCAACATATTTGTATGTGAATTGCTTCATGTACAATGTCGTGAAAATATAAAATTTTGTGTTGGTGTGTTACAATGTAGGAGTATTGCAAATACAAAGAAATATATATAAAATTGAACATGAAGCAATTCACATACAAATATGTTAGTATACCCTGCCTAGATAACTCTTTTGTTGACTGTACCTACTGCTCGCCTTAAGTATATTTGTAGTAGTACCTAAGTCTATTTGTGTGTGTTTACATAATATTATTAAGTATCACTGCTGCACCGTAAATCACAAACATTATTCTTGACACAAATTATTCTCCATAATTTATAAATTTCACTGAAAGTAGCTTAGTTATAGGTAGTTAGCGTAGCGAATTAAAATTAATACATTCAAAACATTGCACATCAAACTATTTCCCCAGAAACCTAGTTTACTAACTAACTAAATCAGAATCACACACTTCAACATGTTCTGCAATAATCCTTTTCCGTCGCATCTAATCTGAATCGTCCATCTCTCTAGTAACACGTTGCTCCCAAATTCAGCAGCCAAACGATGTTCACACGACTTATTAAGATGTGGGTTTACAAATTTTAACAAAATGAACTAGAATTCGATGGCCTACTCCGAAATTCTTACTTCGGATTAGGGCTATGCCAAATATAGCAAATACAGCCTACTTTAATCTTCATCGGAGTTTAAACGTGCATTACTTAAATATTCAGTGAATTTCGGTTATGTACGGACTCGTCTGTTAAATGTTTATTAGATTCATGTTTATTAATGTTTCGTCATCTGGTACGGATTGCAGAACATCACTTGATTCTCTAGAAAAGGAGACAGGAATTGACCGTTGAGCTTAAGGACGCTGATACAAATGGGTAGTCAAATCATTACTTTTTTACACAAAAGTATGTTTATTAAATAAAATGCTTTGCATTCTTAAAATGTTTTTTAGCCAAATTGTTGATATTGTGCATGGTACGATTCTGAACTATAAATATAATTTTAAATAGGTACATTTTCTCATTAAATGTACCGAAGTAAAAATGTTCAGTCCGGTACATTTATTGAGAAACTGTATCTATCTAAAATTATATTTGTAGTTTAGAATCGTACCATGCACATCTATCAACAATTTGGCTAAAAAACATTTTAAGAATGCAAAGCATTTTATTTAATAAACATGCTTTTTTGTAAAAAAGTAATGATTTGACTACCCATTTGTAACAGCGCAGCGTCCTTAAATCTTTTGGTGGTGATGCCAATGCTTAACAAGGACACATAAAAAATAATAGGCAGGTATGACTATGAACACTTATGCCATCTTAATTAAGGCCCTACATCCGAGTGTGGTTTAGCTCGATGTGTAAATGAAATGGCGTTATGGCTGTCTAGTTTGACGCACGAGATAGAAGACTCTCACGCGCACCGGAATTATGTCGTAAAAGTGCAAATAAAATCGTATAAAATTAAAAATTAACTATTTAATAATAAATAATCCATCACTGGATGCAGTTTGGCATTTAAAATTTTATGGTACCTATATTTTTAATTATAATTATAATTGTTAATGAAGGGATAAACTGCTTTTAAAGATTATTAAGATGTGTTTGAAGATTTTTTTGGTGCGTTAAAGTGTTGTTGATGTTTAATTATGTTTTCATCCCATCACTGTATGCGAAAAGGACTTGAAAATATCATATTTCTTTTATTTGTCAAAATTATTTACGGTTTATGAGATACAATCACTGCTTTAAAAAAACCACCTTTTTGACCGTTTTCAAGAAATCTCCGCCAAGTTGGAATGACGACAACAAAGCAAAGTTTGGTTATCTTATAGAGCCCTTATGTTGCCTTAGGTCACCCACCAGTCTTATAGATTCAGAAATATACTTACGGTACACTTGACAGTGTATAGCTAAGTAAGTCTTCTTAAAATGGACTCGAATTTTATGCGAATAGGCATTACCGGTGAGCAGTGGTGGCCCAGTGGTAACGGCCCGGACTTACGTGTCGTAGGTCATGGGTTCGAACCCAGGCAGGTACATTACTTTGTGTAATTTATTTCAACACCACTGCTCTCCAGCTGTTGAGGGAAAACATCAAACATGTGACATCTCGAAACCGTGCGGGCCCGCGTGGTGCACGTTATAAGCTGATTATTAATAGGTACCTACTTACCGGTGTAAAATTCTCATAAAATGCATAAGTATTTCTATCGAAGTGAACTCTCAAGTGGTCGAAGTGTGCACGTAATGCGTCATATTTCAACACTTCCAATTTGTATATTTACATCGGATAATAAGATTATTACGTCATCATTCCGCTGTTGGTCTCTGCTCATCTTATTGCGATATGATTGTATTGAAACATTTAACACTAACAAGATTATAACGATGTAAAACCGTGTTAATGCTTGATCCATCAAAATTATTGACGTTCAGCAATAGGTACAGATAGCACATCAAGCTACTACAATCTGACAAATTTCTTTAGTAGATTTTCATCTTTATCGCTAAAGCATTAGGTTCAAGATTGATTGGGAAAATTTGACAGTTTCGGGTGGTTTGACCTGCTGGCATCTGTACATACCCAATGATAATTGAGGTCGCTAGTATGTAATTATTGGTTGAATTGTGATTATTATTTATAAATACATACAAAGTGTGATGCACAAAGTTATTGATATTTGCAATATTATTATTACGGTGTTAGATTTAGACACTAAACAGAGTGTTGAGTAAGGTGATTAGAAGTGGAAGTAAAAGTGACTGAGGTCGACGACCTGGATGACCTGCTCAAAATTCATGCATTAAATTTTGAGCCTAAACAGGTCTAAGAATGTGGTTTTATGCGTAAGCGAAAAAAAATCTACTTTCCAGCTATCTCTCTATGTCCAGAAGCCACTGAACTCTAATAACAAGTACGCTGGTCTAAATAAACTATATTATAAGAAATGACAGTTGATTTTTGTGCCGATTCAATAAAGCGCCCCGCTCGAGCGTCTCAGGAACTAAAATTGACACATTGTTGCAAATGGCCGACGTGTTGTTTTGGTACGTCTGATGTTCAAGGTCTAAATCGTGAAATATTAGGTCTTTACCTATGAAATTGCCGTTCTGCAGTACTGGCCATTTCAAATCAAAATAATTTTTGTTTGGCTAAGAATTCTAATTTCAAATTAATTTTATTTTAAAAACATGGATTTTTTTTTCCAAAAGTAGTCATTTGTTTATTGATAAGTGTTACATTTTCATCGCATTTCAATTTTTTTCGTCATCATGGATACGTTAAAAATTCGAGTAATTATGGAATATGAGTATCGTCGTGGCAGCAACGCGGCACAAGCGGCACGCAACATCAACGACGTTTACGGAGCTAACACTACAAACCAACGCACCACTTGTTATTGGTTTGCTCGCTTCCGTTCTGGAAATTTCGACCTGAAAAATGAACCTCGCGGTCGTCCGAAGACTTTGGTCGACAATGACGAATTAAAGGCGATTGTGGAAGCTGATGATACACAATCTACGGCTGAATTAGCAGCAGCTTTCGACGTTAGCGTCAAAACAATATTGGTCCATTTGCGCCAAATTGGCAAGGTAAAAAAGCTTGACAAATGGGTACCCACGAACTCAATGATCGCCAGCGCGAAGTACGCGTCGAGACGTGCCTTGCACTGCTCAACAGACACACAAATGAAGGAATTTTGAACCGCATTGTTACCTGCGATGAAAAATGGATTCTGTTTGATAACCGCAAGCGCTCAGCAAGTTGGTTGGATCCTGGTTCAGCACCTAAACAATGCCCTAAACGAAAACTTACCCCTAGCAAAGTGATGGTCACTGTTTGGTGGTCTAGCGCCAGTGTGATTCATCACAGCTTCTTACCAAACGGGGTGAGCATTACTTCAGATGTGTACTGTGAAGAACTGAACACAATGATGGAGAAGCTGGCACATCTCCAACCAGCATTGGTCAATCGCTCGTCTCCGCTGCTCCTGCACGACAACGCGCGACCTCATACTGCACAGCAGACGGTCTCCAAGTTGCAAGAACTGGGATTGGAAGCTCTCCGTCATCCGCCCTACTCACCAGACCTTGCGCCTACAGACTACTACTTTTTCCAGAATTTGGATAACTTCTTGGCGGGAAAAAAATTTAATACCCGAGAGGCAGTACAAAATCCCTTTGAAGAATGTGTTGCCTCCCGTCCAGCTGATTTCTTTAAGAAGGGCATCAATAAACTGCCACTGCGTTGGCAAAGATGCATTGATTGCATGGGTGATTACTTCGATTAATACAAATAAAAAATGCATGAAAAAAATTCGTTTAAATTTTTTCATACAAAACGGCGATTTCATAGGTAAAGACCTATTATAATAGAATTTTTGTTTACTACGTGATATTTAGAACATTTTTATCATGAGAGCATGCGCATTTTGTAAAATTCACTATCTTATAGGCAGCTGAATTTCCTTCTATGTACAAGTAAGTGAATTTCATTGTCCGTCACTGATATTAAATTTCCATGGACACTCACGTTGCTATCAGCGCCAAAATGGCGAAAATAAAATGTCTTCATTTTGAAATCGATATTATGAAATCCAGCGCACTTGTATATTAGAGGTCAGTGCCAGAAGCCCATACTCTTAAAATGTCGATTGCACACCATGTGTGCAGATAACAATAAAATTACTATTGTGAGCGAGCGACGAGTAAAGTAATTGAAGTGACTTCTTTAGGCGCGTTGAGCGATTTTTGGTAGAGGGAAAACTTACGGGTTCGTCGCGTCACCGTGAGACCGCGACACCTACGTAGTCGTCCCCATAACTGCCTATTTTTTTTATTATTTATTTATTATTACAAAATCCACAGCTCTTTAACAATTTTACTTAAATAGATAAAACCAATCTTACAGCCAATTATGGATTTACAATTTATAGCAACACTGATTAGGTACATGCATCAGACAACAACAACAACAACAGGATGACATGCTACGAGTAGAACCATCTAAGCAAGCATTTCAAAGTGTGTTCGGGGGTGTTTTATTAGCACCTTATGATTTTTCTGAAAAGAAAAAAGACAGTTCGAAAAGCATAATGCTAGTAAAGGAATATGTTTGAGATTTTCGCACTCTGACCGTACCTACACTTTAGCTGCTAAGCACTATAGGTACTTACGGAACTGTCCTCATTCATGTGTATATTTAAGGGTCTTCGAAAGCTCCAGTCGCTCTATAAAAATCCAGCATATGCAGTTACGCATTGTCAACAAAGCAGTCCCAGAAAACGAACATTACCTACCTAAGAAATAATAAAAACATTTATATGGCTGACACAATGCAGGTCATTGGCTGCATCCAAATTGGATGGGCACACCAATCCGGGTCTTGATGACACACACAACATCCTCCGGAAATAAACGTAGGTACCAACGTCCCTGCGGTGAAAGTGTCACGCGAATATGACAAGCAGTTCTTGAGGTCAATGCTACCACACAGACGGACTTGTTATTGTGTCATTTTGCGTATCGAATAGAATGAGATAGAAAAGGATCATTTGCAGATGTTTTTGTGTGTATTTTATAAACGGAACATTCTCGTTATGTTTGTCTCTTACCCTGAAAAAGAGTTCAACGCGTTGCTGCCTGAAAAACATAATTTAAGAACGCTGTTACAATTGGGTAGTCAAATCATTACTTTTTTACACAAAAGTATGTTTATTAAATAAAATGCTTTGCATTCTTATAATGTTTTTTAGCCAAATTGTTGATAGATGTGCATGGTACGATTCTGAACTATAACTATATTTTTTTTTAATAAACAATTTCTCAATAAATGTTACTGTTTACTGAGAAACTGTACCTATCTAAAATTATATTTATAGTTCAGAATCGTACCGTGCACATCTATCAACAATTTGGCCAAAAACATTATAAGAATGCAAAGCATTTTATTAAATAAACATACTTTTGTGTAAAAAAGTAATGATTTGACTACCCATTTGTAACAGCGTCCTTAAAACTGTCTATTACCCACAATAGAATGACTATTATTATACTCTTTGGAATGACCAATACAAACATACCTACAAACTACTGACACACTTCCACACACGCTATAAACGACTTAATTAAAAAGAATAAGTAGTACCGGAAGGCCGGAACCGCCCGAACAATGGCGAGGGGAGACGAAGCGACGCGGTTGCGTAAGCCTTGTATTTAGCACTATTATTCCACGCTTCCTAGATTACAATCTGAACTGCTGACCGTTGAGAAAGTCAACTTGGTAATCCAATTAGCTTTTTTCATTGTTATTGGAGAGAGCTTCTTTGTTGTAAAGCATTTTGTCACATGTAGATGAAACTATCATTATTTCTTAGGTATGAAGGTCCATTATCTTGGAAAGGAGGCAAGAGCATTGATCAATGTGCACCATACTTGCTTTCTGCACGTTTTCAGAAGGTTCTTTCAAGATGTTTTTCATAACAGTAAGTTAGTTACGCAAGATTAGCTTAGAAAGTTCAGTTTAAGGGGAGGCGCTAAGCTGACGAGATTCAAATTTTCTTATGATATTTGCAAGACTCTGCGCAATCCTTATTTAAATATACCTATATATATTTTTATATTGTTTTGTTAAAAACCTTTGACGTGTTTCAAAATTATCCTCTCAGCTATGTATAGATTATGTAAACTAGAAGAGTTGGACCACCTAAACAAGCAAATCTTTGCTTTTAAAAGGTGCCTCCAAACTTAATAATGTAATTTACATAAGTTGATGAATTAAACTTTTTTTTTTTGCAATTTGTTGCTCAGTGTCTGGGTGTATGTTGATTCAACTAAGATTCGCGACAATAAAAATATGTATTTACAGAATTAAAATCATTAGAGTCAGTAATACAACTTTTTAAGAGGACTGTTGCATTTTGTGATCTCTCTCGCTCACACGGGATTTTTTTTTAAGAATTTTATATGAAAAGATGTTTTTTTGTAAAATGTAATCAATTAGCATACTAGTAAATAATATAAATTTAATAGGTAATTATTAAAAACACATTTTTATTGTGGCATTTATTTAACTCTTCTCAAAAACGGATAATACTTTTTGAGCTGAGTTTATTTAACCCGTCGCGCGCCAATTAGCAGACACAATTGAAATTCTATTGTTATCTGTACACATGGTGTACAATCGACATTTTAAGAGTTAATAAATTATAACACAATAGAAATGTGTTTTTAATAATTAGGTAGGTACCTATTAAATTAATATTATTTACTAGTTCGCTAATTGATTTCATTTTTCAAAAAAGCATCTTCTGCTATCTAACACCATCATTGAAAAAAAAAAGTCTGGAGTTATTGAACATTTTGAAAAACGGCCGTTTTTGACGATGACTCCTATAACTTCGAACCTATATGGAGGTTTAATGTTGATTTTTTTAATACAAAAATTCTACCTCATCTGACTAAAAATGTGTGCATAGGTAATTTCAAAATGTTCCATATCTCCAGAATTATTAATTTTTAAATGGTGGCACTGCCTGCTAGCAGGTATATTCGCCTTAAGTTTTAAAATTTGAGGTTTTAAGTATTGTATGTGCTCTTCAAATAAGGACATGTCACGACAGATCTTTTGAAAAGATTTTGTTACGCTGCATTCACTACCTACAATTTACTTGACAGTAGACTTATTTTCGTTTTTTATACTTCCAAAAAGGTTATAATGTTCGACTTGTATGTATTTTTACCCGACTGACTCAGAAGGAAGGTAGTGTTTTTCGCGTGTATATACCGGATGACTTTCTACCGTCATGAAAAAAATAGAGTATATTCAAATGGAGTAGAAGCCTATGGCATAACTAGTTTTTTTTTTTAACAGCTTAGTCAGAAAAAAATATCTAAGTATCAGTAAATACTACAAATTCGATGTAAACTTTTCATTTAAGAACAATAAAAACAGAAATTTTGAAAAAACTAATAAATCATTTAAAAATATCGAAATTCCAATCATATGCAACCTGCATATGATTTGAAATCTTTAATTTCTTTTTGACAAAAAAAAAAGTTAGGTACCTATACTACTCCGATCACCGATCCGGGCTTCTATTCCGATCACCTATTTTAGCCTATTTTTTTCAAGGCGGTAAAAAAAGTCATCCAGTATGTATGTTTGTATGTCCGTTGCATTGTGGCTTGACCGATTTTGAAGATTGTGTTGTATGTTTAAAAAAAACTCCCAAACGTATCGAGTAGGTTAAGGTTATCAAAATGATTCCAACTTGCAAAATTGATACACTGAGATGACTGATAAAATCTTCTACAATGCTACTTGAGGAACACATCACCAATTCGAAAACATATTTTTCAAACGTTACGAAAAGCAATATAACACTGCCACCTGGTCATTACTGGTCTAATGTACGAAAACTGGAACACGGCAACAATGGATTTCAAAAGAAATACGTTTAGGAGATCTCTCATCGTGCCGTGAATCACAGAACACAGAATGAATCGCGATAACACCCCGGATTCACACAATATGTTACAGAAATATGTAACGAGGCCGTTTCGTAACTTTCTGAAAATTGGTAGAAGATACTCTAACAATACTGGGATCCTGGTTTATTGATTGTGCTCTGTTAATAGGTCATTTATTTCATTGTTCGTTTGTAAGCAATGGTGGCCCAGTGGCACTGGCTCTGACTTACGAGTTGCAGGTCGTGTGTTCGAACCCAGGCAGGCGCGCAGTACTTTGTATAATTTATTTCATCACCGCTGCTCTCAAAACGGTGAAGGAAAACATCGTGAGGAAACCCGGCATGTTCTAGAACCAAAAATTCAAAGACATGTGACATCTAGCAACCCGCACTGGGCCCGCTTGGTAGATTACGGCCCTCACAGAGAGGACGCACGTATCCCAGCAGTGGGAACGTAACGTTACACGGCTGCTTATGGATTCGTTTATAATTAAATCATTCTTTCCATTTGCAGAAGGTTTGGCCATGATGTCGATACAAAGGTTTCTAAACTTTGATTTGACTCATACTTATTCTGGGTAAACCATATCGAATGGGACTTCGTAACATTTGGAACGAATGATTGAAGAAGAGCACATTATTATCTTTGACTAACTGCGCCCAGCGGTTTCACCCGCGTAGACTGGGATAAAAGTAGCCTAAATGTTAATTCTAGGTATAAGCTATCTACATACTAAATTTCATCCAAATCGGTCCAGCCATTTGAGCGTGAAGAAGTAACAAACATACACACACACACTCAGAAACTTTCGCCTTTATATTACTAGTGTAAATAGTGTAAATAAATGTAAATTTCATCCAAATCGGTCCAGCCGTTTGAGCGTGAAGAAGTAACAAACATACACACACACACACTCACAAACTTTTGCCTTTATAATATTAGTGTGAAGTGTGAAGAACATCTGCTCGTCTCGTGGTTTTATACCAAGTGTGAGTCAGCAAAGTCAACTAACCCAATGGTATCTATCTAGTCATATTGCCACGTTTGAAAGAATTCATTCAGGATGTAAAACCGACATACCTACCTCTATAGATCTGCCTCCAAGCAGTACTGTGTATGTTCCGGTTTAAAAGTCATAGATCAATCAATCAACTCAGCCAATCGCAGTCCACAGCTGGATAGGCCTCTCCCAGGCTGCCTTCCGCATCCAGTCTCTCCCAGCCACCTTTTTAAGGAGACTGCTGGAGCAGGACCTAAACTGCGGTCGGACTAAACTGTCAGACTCCATAGAAAAGAAAGAGAAGCGATGACACAACTCTATTGCAAAATATGAAGCAATTATCTATTTACTTACAACCGTGCCTCGGAAAGCACGTTAAGCCGTTGGTCCCGGCTGTCATTCGTGGATCTTTGACAGTCATTACGGGTCGTCAGAAGCCCGAAAGTCTGACAACCAGTCTTACAAGGGGTATCGTATTACCCAGTTACTGGGTTGTGGAGGTTAGATAGGCAGTCGCTCCATGTAAAATACTGGTATTCAGCTGCATCCGGTTAGACTGGAAGCTGACCCCAACATAGTTGGGAAAAGGCTAGGCAGATTGATTTTTATCTATTTCCTTACAAAAAATCTATTGATTGGACTAAAAACTTAAAAGAATGTTTACGTTAATATGTCTAATCTGACAAAAATAAGAATGATTTTATGGTTTTTAATCATTACAAGAAATTTTTAGAGGTATTTTCGTGATTTTTTTCTTTCGTATTAAATGAGTTGTATTTTGTTTTCAACACACTGTCTAAATAGCTTAAATCCTGAAGAATATCACATATTTTTACGATTTTGTTTACTGCAGTGTATCAATACTTTTAGGCATTATAAAACTTGCGTTTAGGTCCTTCGTCGGTCTATCTAGCTGAGGGGCGTTCCACACTACGGTAGTCGATACGCGATCTCCACTCCAGGACTTGTGTGCTCCACCAGCCATCGGTCTTATTGACAAATATGGTCAGCCCATTACCACTTCAGCTTGCCTCCTCTGCAAGCTATGTCGGTAACTCCAGTTATTTTCCGGATACTTAACTTCAAAACTCATGGATGGCCGGGGAAATTACACAGTCACTCGAGACGATATTTCAAATCTTCTCAAAAGTTTGTCAATCAACGCATCGACAAAACCCTTAAGAATTGTAATAGGGAATAACAACGTGTCGTTTTGCATCCTCGTCAAATTTCAGGGTGTGGTACAGAACATCAAACCGAATAACTTTCTACATGGGACCAACATCGTATTCAAGAAAAAAATTTCAACTGTCCCATAGAAAACTTCAACACCTACTCGACGCAAATGTATGGGACGCTGATTAATTCTTCGCGATTATGACGTTAGTGCCATGGAGAAAGTTGTTCGGTTTGATCGTATATACCACACCCTTAGGGCATGTTCAGACGACACTCGCCCGCTAAGCGCACGCCACGCGCGTCAGCACCCGTGTCCAACTCGATTTGAAATGGTTGTATATAATTTGAGTCTTATTTATGACACATCAATAGATCTCAAATTGAGTTAAGCCGTTGGTCCCGGCTGTCATTCGTGGATCTTTGACAGTCGTTACGGGTCGTCAGAAGCCCGAAAGTCTGATAAACCAGCCTTACCAAGGGGTATCGTATTACCTAGTTACTGGGTTGTGGAGGTCAGATAGGCAGTCGCTCCATGTAAAATACTGGTATTCAGCTGCATCCGGTTAGACTGGAAGCCGACGCCAACATAGTTGGGAAAAGGCTAGGCAGATGAATAGATTTCAAATTGCATTTATCGGGATGGGTGCAACGAGTATGCGGGGTGAGCGGGGGGCTGGCGCGAGGCGGGCGCGAGGCGTGTGCGGTTGGACTTCGATAAATGTAATTTGAGATCTATTGTTGTGTCATAAACTCATAACTCATAAGACTCAAATTATATACAAACAAATTCAAAGTGAGTGAGACGCGGGTGCTGACGCGCGTGGCGTGCGCTTAGCGGGCGCGTGTCGTATGAATTTGATGAGGATACAAAATTACATGTTGTATAGCCACTCACCTATTTGCAAAACTATTACATGAAAAAAAAAAAAACTAAAATATTACAAATACAAGTGGAAATAACGATCAATGATGTCATCATCATTAGCAGCGATGTCAAAGAGCTATTCTCTATGAGGTCATCTAACCAGCATCTTATTACGATCTTAGAAAGGTATTCTTCACACTAAACGAGCAAGGTCGTGTTTTAAAAGAAGCAAAGTGCGCACATTATTGTCGTTTAGAACGGAATTACAAAATAACTCAATGACTCGAGTTGTGAATCCATTAGTTGCAACACATCTGAATGATGTTTGCGCTCCGGCGAATTGCGATGTTGAAGCTCACACTTATAACACAGTATAATAATTATATAGTATATAGGAGCTCATGGCTAAGTAATAACAGCCGTACGGATCGATCCATCAGGTTAAGCTACGGTTGCCGGGATTGATCCGTGGATGGGTGACCATCTTTACATACCGAGAGTGCTCCGTGCCTTGCCGTTTGATTGAATGGCTGAATATCATTCAGGCCGTTGATTCAATGGCGGCGTTTAGTGAAATGGCTAGGCGGTTGACCAAACGGCGAATTAAACCTGTTGGCTGCGACATAAGCGAGGAGCTCGTGGCTAAGTAATAACAGCCGCACGGGTCGATCCATCAGGTTAAGCTACGCTTGCTGGGGTTGGTCCGTGGATGGGTGACCATCTTTACATACCGAGACTCCTCCGTGCCTCGGAAAGCGCGTTAAGCCGTTGGTCCCGGCTGTCATTCGTGGATCTTTGACAGTCGTTATGGGTCGTCAGAAGCCCGAAAGTCTGACAATCAGTCTTACCAAAGGGTCGTATTACTCAGTTAATGGGTTGTGGAGGTCAGATAGGCAGTCGCTCCATGTAAAATAATGGTATTCAGCTGCATCTGGTTAGACTGGAAGCCGACCCCAACATAGTTGGGAAAAGGCTAGGCAGATTGATTTATATAGGAGCTCATGGCTAAGTAATAACAGCCGTACGGAACGATCCATCAGGCTAAGCTACGCTTGCCGGAGTTGATGGGTGGATCCGTGGATGGGTGACCATCTTTACATACCGACACTCCTCCGTGCCTCGCCGTTTGATTGAATGGCTGAATATCATTCAGGCCGTTGATTCAATGGCGGCGTTTAGTGAAATGGCTAGGCGGTTGACCAAACGGCTAATTAAACTAGTTGGCTGCGACATATTTTATAATAATAATAATAATAATATAATAATAATACATTTATTTCAGACCATAAGTCCATAAACAACACCCAATACAATTTTATACACAAAAAACATACATAAATACATGAACACACATAACTACACTAAAAATACACTAAAACAATTTACTTAAAATATTGGAATGACGCACGATGAGTGGTCATCCATTGCCACATCAATGGACTGTCTGTCCTGTCGGCTAGTGTAGCCACCAAGCTGTTGGAGCTGTCGCGCACTCGCCGCATCAGGGATGCTATCCGAGTCCGCATCAGTGCGTAAAAATCTGGCACGCCATTTTCCGCGAACATCCCCGATGCACTGCAAAAGCGCGGCAGCCCCAACATAACTCTAAAGGCGTTATTGTACTGGACTCGCAGAGCATTGTACGAGCTTTTTGTATAGCTGACCCATAGGGCACACGTGTACATAGATTGGCAATACGCTCTAAAGAGTGTAATTTTCACCTCCCTAGTACAACGTGCAAACCTACGAGCCAGCATGTTACATCGAACTGCCAATGCTCTGCGTTCCCTCTCTATGTCCACATCGTCGGACAGACTATCGGTGACCCAATGCCCCAGGTACTTGAACTTCGTGACCCTGGAAAGCTGAGTGCCCCCCAAGGTGACTGGTGGGACAGTATCATAATATTTGTTACCCGCTTTGAAAACCAGTAACTCGCTCTTGGTCGCATTGTACCTGAGGCCGTGAGCCACCGCATAGTCCTCACAGATGCGAAGAAGCCTCCTAAGTGCACTGATCGATGGGCTCAGCAATACCATATCATCCGCGTAGCTGATGTTATTGAAGCAGTGCCCGTTAATGGAGCACCCGATATTGGTATTGCTGAGCTCACAGACCAGCTCGTCTACATACAGGTTGAATAGCTTGGGTGAGCTGATTCCCCCCTGCCTCACACCGCACTCCAACCCGTATGCATCCGACAGGACACCCGCCCACCTAACATAATTGTATTGGTTTTTATACCAATACTTTAGCATCCCAATGATATCGCTTGGGAGGTTCTTAACATTTGACAATTTCCTCCATAGGCAGTCATAAGATACGAGGTCGAAGGCCCTGGAGAGGTCCAGAAAACATGCATACACAGGTGTTTTCCTACTTGCATAGTATTGAACAGTCTGTTTGAGGCATAGTATAGCTGTTTCCGTGGATAAACGTGGCCTAAACCCAAACTGGGCGTCGTTGAGTGTTAAGTGTTTATCCAGCTGCTGATCAATCAGACTGTCCAACACCTTTGCAATTATGGTAGCCAGGGATATAGGCCTGTAGTTGCTCTTGTCACTCGCATCTCCAGTCTTATTTTTAACAATGGGCACAACAATAGTTTTAAGTAAATCAGCTGGAAGATACGAGTGACTCAGACACAAGCTAAAAAACATTGCTAGCACTCGCGGTAAGTGCTTACCAGCATATAGTAAATGCTCTATACTTAGGCTGTCATGACCCGGCGACTTGCCTCTCTTTAAGTTGCGTATGACAGTAGCTACCTCCCTGGCCGTAAACCTAATAGGCATGTCTTCGGACCCCCCCACCACCTCCGGCCCGCCAGACGACGTACCTAGGGGAGCCCCAACCTTAAAGGCTCTGCTGAAAAGGTTGGCGATATCATTAGGATCACTAAGGCCCTCAACACTCACAGGGAGACCCGACCTGGGATTCAACCTGTTCGTGGCTTTCCAAAAACTACCAAAATTCTTCGCGTCATGATGACTTGCAATGATGTTCATTTTTATTTGGTCCTTATTATTTTGACACCATTTTAATTTATTTTTAAAAACCCTTCTACTTTCCACCATTTTTTCATACAAATCACCATTTTTCGGCCTACCAAACAACGTCCAGGTTAGAAAATCAAGCCGAGCCTGTCCGTGTGCGTCCTTCACATGCTTATTCCAGCCCGTTATGTAACGCTTTTTGAGCTGTATTCCGTTCTTACAGTTACTGGTGATTGTACCTTCACAGAGAATACGCACAATTTCCGCATACATATTTTCTAAAATGGTTTCATGTTCCTTATTTCTACACCTACTTTTAGTACATTCAGTAAATTCCAACGGAAAGTCTAAATGTTTCAAGAGATCATTACAATATTTGCTGTATAACTCAGTCTGCTGCAAGTCTCTGTCACCCCATGTCACTTTGTTACATTTAGGTAGTTCAGGTGCAACTTTTGGCTTTAATAAATTAAGATCACACATTACAATTAGAGGTAAATGGTCCGACCAAGACACGTCATAGAGCACACTAGCGTCTCTAATAGTGTTCCACGCTGCATCCGTCACTACGCAGTGGTCTAACCAACTAGTAGAACCATGTGCATCACTTACGTAGGTATACGTGTCCGACTCACCACCAAGCAGGCAAACGTCAGCGCACCGCCACTGTACTTCAGCCGAAAAACTCAATAGTTCCTTGCCGAATAGACTATTCGGTTGAGCATTAAAATCCCCCAGAATATAGACCGCGTCTACACCACTACTTTCTATCACTGCGTGAATCTCACTTAAACACTCGACAAATTCAACAAGATTATCCATCGACTCTGTCGGCATGTAAACCGAGAATACTAAAAGAGATTTACCGCCTACCGTTATTTTAATAGCCACAAGACGCACACTTTTGCACTGCACGAAAGACACATTTTCATAGGCGCTCTTGCGCCACAGTATAGCAACTCCGCCATAGGGTCGCCCTCGTAGGATGCCCGACGACGTATCTACCGCCGATTTTCCCACGAAGTCGAACTGAGCATCTATGCTGCTCAGAAAAGGAATGTCGTGAGGCAGCAACCAGGTTTCTTGCAATGCTATTATATCAGATGTTTGACATAATAGTCTGACATAATCCACCGATCTAGTAATTGATTTACAATTAAAACTTACAAGTGTACTTGTTTTTGAATTAATATCGTTATTGATGCGATCCATTGTTGATATTTATGTGAGATCCTTCGGCTCGTTCTTTAAAGTCTATGTATCTACGAAAAGAAATTCCTTCTGGCCATAAATTGTCGTCTAAAAATAAATGCAATTTATGCCTTTGTACAAAAATTTTATAAGCATCGTAGTTTTTCTGTTTTCTCATATTTATTTTTTCAATTTGCACACTAGTTTTTGTTTTTTCCATTATGTACGTATGTATGTCGTTAGCAGACGCATTCTGATCAACGTTATTGATGAACAACGGTATTTTGATGTCAGCTGCTTTAAATTTTACAATATTTTATGCACAATGTAAAATATTAATTAATTACCGACTGTCACTTTAAAAACTAGTAAAGTTATACTCATAATTCATCAGCATCACAGTCATTAGCACCACAGTCTAAATATGACTTCTACTTAAGACTTATTTCTGAATGTTGTAAGGAGCTGTTTTTTGGATTTTAATGTTGCATATCGACTGATATTGCATTCAAAGACGGTAAAAAACTTAGAATATGGAGTAACTCTGCACTTCTGCAGATTGTAGCTAATGTTTTAGTGCTTATGTTTAATAGCTACTAAAAAATAAATCATTACTTACTTACCTACATGATGTGAAATATTACATCAGGCATTAAGTTTATTTAGTTTTTATGCCAACTGGTATAATTAGCCATTTAGTCAAACGCCTTGACTTTTCACTAAACGGCGCCGTTCAACTAGTAGCCTGAATGATATTCAGCCGATACGTCTAATACAACAGAACCAGAACTCCAGTTCTTTTCCGGATACTTAACTTTAAAAGTCATGGATGGCCGGGGAAATTACACAGTCACTCGAGACGATATTTCAAATCTTCTCAAAAGTTTGTAAATCAACGCATCGACAAAACCCTTAAGAATTGTAATAGGGAATGTCGTGTGTGTCGTGTCGTGTGTAGGGGGTGTGTGTGTGTTGTAACGTGTCGTTTTGCATCCTCGTCAAATTTCAGGGTGTGATACAAAACATCAAACCGAACAACTTTCTCCATGGGACCAACATCGTAATCGCGAAAAAATTTTCAACTGTCCCATAGAAAACTTCAAGTCTACTCGACGCAAATGTAAGGGACGGCTGATTATTTTTTCGCGATTACGATGTTGGTGCCATGGAAAAATTTGTTCGGTTTGATTGTGTATACTTACCACATCCTTAAATTTGACGAGAATGCAACCTCAAAGAGATGTCAGCAGTGATGGGGTCCGATAGGATCAACGCCCGCCAGGGTCGCGGGTTGTTTGAAAGAGTTACCGTGGCCCTGGCACAGGCAACTGAAGGAACACGGGTGAGTTTTAGTAAAAGTCTGACACGCCCTCCCGCTCCGTCAAGAGCGGGAGAAGTCACTTGATGATTTCCCATCCAAAAAAAAAGCCTACTACTGAGAAAATCCAGATGGAAAAATCAAATAACACTTTTCCTGACCTGGGAAGCGAAGCCAGGACCTAGGAACTAGTAAAGGTACATAGATAATCTTTAAACGAGGTTCACAATATGTTGCAAAGTTTTTCATAAATAATTAATCCTGCCTGCCAGGCCTTCTCAAAACTGAGAGAAGTGAGTAATACGTACCTACTCGTACACTACCTACTTTAGAACAAAGCCTACTTCTCAAAACTGTTAATGACCAAAATGTCGGCAATATCCATAACAACAAAAAGTCACGAGAATTTAGAAACATTTTTTTCTTTTAGTTTCCGCAACTAGAATAGGAAACAACACAAGTTTGGCAACTTGTATTTCATATGCTGACATCCTATGATTAATGTTACAAGGTATGCAGTAACATCTTGCTAATTCATTGTGGAGTGAACACATGACGTTACCTATATGGCTAAAGTATATTACATTCATCGGAACTGCTAGCTCAATTTGCCTATAATGTTCCAACTGCTGGGACACAGGTTTCCTCTCTGTGAGATGGAGCGGGCCCAGTGCGGTTTGGTAGATGTCACAGTCATGTCTTCGAATTTTTGGTTCTAGGACATGCTAACATGCAGGTTTCCTTACGATGTTTTCCTTCACCGTTTTCAGAGCAGCGGTGTTGAAATAAATTTGTACATAAAGTAATGCGCCTGCTACGCGTAAGTCGGGACCGTTTCTAGTGGGCCACTACTGAGGAACTGCTGCAGCTAAGGAATTACGGCTTAAAAAGGGCATGACAGGCTGCCTATTGATCCTAACTTAGATGTCAAGAGTACAACAAGTGACTTATCATAACACGTAAGTCAAATAGTCATAATTATAAGAGACCTATCACTTGAGGTCTACTTCAGAAGCTCTTAGAAAAACATTCGTTACACAAATAAACAAAGTTCACAATATCTTACCACTCACAATTACACCTGTGTAAGAAAAAAAAAATAATGAATGTCTTATATAATTATATGATTCTGGATTAAGACACAAACGAAAATCTACTTTCAATTCCAAAATAGTCACCACATTCCGCCTAATGTTTATCTCCGTCCGACAAGGCTCCCATCTCGGCCCAGTTATATTTTTACTATTTGGCTAGGCAGCAGAATACCTGCCAAGCCTTTTCCCAACTATGTAGGGGTCGGCTTCCAGTATAGCCGGATGCAGCTGAACACCAGTATTTTACATGGAGGGACTGCTTACCTGACCTACACAACTCAGTAACTGGGTAGTATGATAATATGATTTCGGCCTTCTGACGACCCGGAACGACTGGCAATGACAAAACTGCCCGATGTGAATATAGAAAATTTTACCAATTTCAATCTGCCTAGCCTTTTCCCAACTATGTTGGGGTCGGCTTCCAATCTAACCGGATGCAGCTGAATACCATTATTTTACATGGAGCGACTGCCTATCTGACCTCCACAACCCGGTAATTGGGTAATACGATACCCCTTGGTAAGACTGGTTGTCAGACTTTCGGGCTTCTGACGACCCGTAACGACTGTCAAAGATCCACGAATGACAGCCGGGACCAACGGCTTAACGTGCTTTCCGAGGCACGGAGGAGTCTCGGTATGTAAAGATGGTCACCCATCCACTGACCAACCCCGGCAAGCGTAGCTTAACCCGATGGATCGACCCAAATTTTACCAATTTAACCCTCTAGAATAAGATAGGTAACTTTTACCTACAAGTTAGTTAAACATCTACTGAGATGCAGGCAGTTTGGGCCACACTCGTGACCTGAGGATCGTCTCGTCTCGTGAAAGGCGGCTGACGCAACTCTAACCAGTTTATCTGTAAAACTCACGAGCAAGCCTACCGAATAAATATACAGATGTAGGTACCTACAGATGTTAGTGGTTTGTGTTTAAAATTATTTATCATCTACTTCAGCTTTGCCCTCGACTTCATCCATGTTGGAAAATAATATCCCATGGCACTCGGAAGATTTTTTGTATCGGAACCAGATATCAAAGACAAATGAAATGTACATCATGGACCAGTGGTGGCGCAGTGGTAACGACCCCGACTTACGAGTTGTAGGTCGTGAGTTCGAACCCAGGCAGGCCTCCTGCCGCCGGGGTCGCGGGTAGTTCGAAAGAGATACCGTGGCCCTGGCACGGGCAACATGGGTGGGTTTTAGTCAGTAAAAGTCTGACACGCCCTCCCGCTCTGCCCAGAGCGGGAGAAGTCATTTGATGATTTCCCATCCACAAAAAAAAAAAAAAAAAAAAAAGGCAGGCCTCCTGCATCAACACCGCTCTCAAAACGGTGAAGGAAAACATCGTGAAGAAACCTGCATGTCCTAGAACCAAAAATTCGTTTACATTATCATAGTGGATTACAGGCCACTCCCTCTATAAAAGAGGAGGCCTGTGTCCCAGCAGTGGGAACATTTACAGGATCATTATGCACTTTACAGCCGTAACACCAGTACTGTGGGAAGTTTTATATAAAATGTACGAAAGTGATGGAGGAATTTTGCAATGCGTTGCGTTGCGCAACAAACTAACAATGTTACCTCTTCATCTTTATAAATAAAGAAGGGAAGTCCTGACTGACTGACTCATTAACGCCCAGCCCAAATCCTTGGACCTAGAAAGCTGAAATTTTGCACAGCGGTTCCCTTTATAATGTAGACAAGGAACAAGGAAGGAATTCCCGGTAGTA
Organism: Cosmia pyralina; assembly: GCA_946251885.1. NCBI lineage: Eukaryota > Metazoa > Arthropoda > Insecta > Lepidoptera > Noctuidae > Cosmia > Cosmia pyralina. Next base: position 22,647,547 of record OX276357.1, read on the forward strand.
CGTTCCCGTGCGATATTTCCCAACATCCACGCGGGCGAAGCCGCTGGCAAAAGCTAGTAATTAATATTAGTTTAAAGTTTAGGAGCTTGCGGCTAAGTAATAACTGCCGCTCGGGTCGATCGATTAGGTTAAACTAAGACCATCTTAACATAGGTACCGAGACCCCACTAGATCTTTGACAGTCATCAGAAGCCCAAAAGCCTGACAACCAGTCTTACCAAAGGGTATCGTGTTATCCAGTTACTGGGTTGTGGAGGTCAGATAGGTGTGGAGGTCAAGAACATGAACGTCAATAAGGTCTAAATTAGCTTTACACCTCGGAAAGTATCTAGTTCATTATGCACAACATTTTAGGGTGTCAAGCTAATTTCGACCTTATTGACATCCTACAACCCCTTGTGTTTTTTGCTCCAGGATACAGGATAGGTCAGACAGGCAGTCTCTCCATGTAAAATATTAGTATTAAGCTGCATCAGGTTAGACTGGAAGCCAACCCACACATAGTTGGGAAAAGGCTAGGTAGATTGATTGAGTTTAGACTATAGTCATAGCTCCCTTTAGTTAGAATAGGTAAAGGTCCAAATTAGTCCGAAGTCAATCTTCCGCTGTTAAAAATGAGCCTCATGTAATACGAATGCCCAAGTATTTTCCCACGGTAGCAGATCAACATGTTTATTTTGATATTTCGATGAGCCGTCATATTCAACAACATCTACTTGATACCTCAAGCAGTCTTCACAGGAAGGTAAGAATGCAATAGTAGCTGGTTTTATAATAAAAGTGGGTGTTTTTAAATAAGCATTTACGAGTGATCATTTGTACAGACGCCAGCACATCAAGCTACTACAATCTGTCAAAGAAGGACGGCCAAATCGTACCTGACGACGTGGCGGTGGTGTACAGATATGCCATATATATGAAAAAATCCATTATTTTTAAGGTCTTAAAAAACATAAGAAATAGATATTTAAGTCGCCAGAAAAAAAAGATATGCACATTTTTTTTGTTTATAGCATAATTTGGATTTTTTTTTTATTATATTCTATTTTTATTTTTTTTTATTTTTTATTATTATCTTTGACATATCTCGGGACCCTGGGGTCCCGGAACTTTGGAAGGCGTACGAGGAGCCGAAGCCAACTCGCAGAGGCCCCTTAGACAATTTTAAATGAAATGAAGGCACCAGCCGACGATTATCCCTGTATGCACTATGCAATTGCACCCAAGAAACAACCCCCGGTGGTGCAGAACTATTGCAGAACATGGAAACAAAACACATTGGGCCTATGGGTTTGGGTGGCTATAGTGGATTGAGATTATTAATATTATATTTTTTTTGGTTTTATTAATTATTTTTTTATTGACGATTAATTTTGCTTAGGAAATGATTTAGTACTCAAAGATTATAATTATTCACGTTTTTTTGAATATTTATTATATGTAATTCAATTCTTACTTTTGTATCAAATCGACTAGTGCTGTTTTTATTATGTATTGGATATTATGTATTCATAGTAAGTATCAGCATTTTATTCAATTACATACAACGGAACGTCATAATATGTCATCGACGCGCGCCATTGATTGACAGTGTCAATCACACGGGTGTCAATTTGACACCCGGCGGCGATCATTCGCAATTTCGCATTGTTGTTGTTGTTAGTGTTTCTATTGTGATACGTACTGTACTGTTTTGGATTTCCTTCTGTTGTTTGACCTTGCATTGACTGTTTTACGGACTGATAACTACCGCTTAGCTTCGCCGCTGTCGGATAAAAACTGTGTCGTCTGCCTAGCATTCAATCGACTTATTTATTTATTCTAACCTCAAAAGTATTTTTTTTTATTATTAAAATATCTTGGCTATTTAGATATTATTTCAAACGGGATGGTGTTTACTACATAAAAAATCAAATCATCATTCTCCTGCCCTTATCCCAATCTATTTGGGGTCGGCGCAACATGTCCTTTTTTTCCATACTTCTCTATTATTCGTCATCTCGGTAGTCACCCCCTTTCTAGCCATGTCATCTTTCACACAATCCATCCATCGTTTCTTTGGTCTTCCCCTACTCTTATAGCCATCGACATTCATACTCAAAACTTTCCTCACGACATTTTCCTCACTCCTCCGCATCACATGCCCATACCATGACAGCCGATTTCCGCACAACTTTTCAGTCACCGGTGCCACTTTTAGACTTCCTCTTATGTACTCATTTCTTATTCTATCCATTCGTGTAACACCACACATCCCTCTTAGCATTCTCATCTCAGCTGCATGCAACTGCTTTTCATTCATCCCTTTTGTGGCCCAACATTCTGATCCATACAAGACAGCAGGTCTAACCATTGTTTTATATATCTTCCCCTTAAGTTTAAGGGGAATGCGGGAGTCGCAGATTGTCCCCGTGACCTGCCGCCATTTCATCCATCCAGTGTTAATCCTATGCTTATAATCATAACTACTTAACTGTCCTTAACCGTCCGATCTACTTCGCCATTGCTTTGCACGAGTGAACCGAGATACCGAAAGTCGGAGCAGACTGGAAGAAGCGCGCCATCAAGCGCTATGCCTCATACATAAAAAATCAAATCTCACTATAATTTGTTTCTGTACACTGAAAATAAAACTCAGGTCCAGCTTCTATAGAAATTTGGCCGATGTTCTTTCTGTAATAGATTTTCATCTTTATCGATCTTTTTCGCTATTTAGGTTCAAGGTTGATTGGGAAAATTTGACAGTTTCGGGTGTACCTACACACGCTACAGGGTCAAATTAAATTAGCTAGCGAAACTCCGCAGAAGTGATGATGGGTGTCGATATCTAAACACGACTAAATAAAAATAATAAAGATTTGATGTTTTTTTTTGTTCTGTGTGAAAATGAGTATGAGTGAAATATTTGACTTCGGTACATTTATTGAGAAAATGTACCGAAGTAAAATTATATTTATAGTTCAGACTCGTACCATGCACATTTTACAAATTGGCCAAAGAACATTTCAAGAATGTAAAGCTTTTTATTTAATAAACATACTTTTGTGTAAAAAACCGGCCAAGTGCGTGTCGGACCACGCCCAATGAAGGGTTCCGTAGGTGGGATGAATTTATCTTAAGAACAAATTTAACATTGTAGTTGAAAAACATATTCTCCCATACATTCCAACTGTAAATGTAAGTTTGTAAGCACAATATTGATAGATTTACCATGTTATTTTAAGACCACAGACTTCTTATAGGTTTTCCTGTAATCTACAGGTAAAGATCTATTTTCTGTATTTTTTTCAAAATTTTAGACTCCGTAGTTTCGGAGATAAGGGGGGGGGGAATGGCCAATTTTCGTCTATTTTCTTAAATAACTTTAAAACAATTTATTTTAAAATTATAAAAAAAATATATTTGAGACCCTTAGTACCTAAGCCTTTTCATTTGACATGCCACATGGTGTAGTTTGCCAAACTTTTTTTTTAAATATTCTTATTTGCCCCCCAAAAGTGACCTCTATATTCAAAATTCATTTATTTACTTTACCCGTCCGTGTTTGGGTCACAGAAATTCATATGTGTACCAAATTTCAACTTAATCGGTCCATTAGATTTGGAGCAAATTGGCTGTGAAAGACGGACAGACAGACAGACACACGAGTGATCCTATAAGGGTTCCGTTTTTTTCCTTTTGAGGTACGGAACCCTAAAAAGTAATGATTTGACTACCCATTTGTAACAGCGTCCTTAAAAGTTCTTCAGAAACTAGCGCTTAAAATGGCTCTGTATTAACAAACAAAAACAAAAATTTTTGACACTTGAAACTTGAAACCATAGATGACCTGTATTAACACATAATATACAGCGAAAGCTCGTGGCTAAGTAATAACAGCCGCACGGGTCGATCCATCAGGTTAAGCTACGCTTGCCGGGGTTGGTCCGTGGATGTGCGACCATCTTTACATACCGAGATTCCTCCGTGCCTCGGAAAGCACGTTAAGCTGGTGGTCCCGGCTGTCATTCGTGGATCTTTGACAGTCGTTACGGGTCGTCAGAAGCCCGAAAGTCTGACAACCAGTCTTACCAAGGGGTATCGTATTACCCAGTTACTGGGTTGTGGAGGTCAGATAGGCAGTCGCTCTATATAAAATAATGGTTAGACTGGAAGCCGACCCCAACATAGTTGGGAAAAGGCTAGGCAGATTGATACAGCGAAAGAGCGAAAGGAATTTCGTTCCAAACGGCTGTCCCACGACACCTCCCGAGCGTTTTTTTAGTTATTGTGTTTATTAATATTCTTCTTCCACTTTCAAACTCCGGAAAGACTAGTCCATTCACAAAAAAAAAAAACAACAAATTGTCTGTAACAATCCACCAATGTAACTACTGCAACCGGTAATTCCTGCTCACATATTATATTATTCAATTGGCAATATTGGCATGCACTGTTACATAATCAATTATTATGTCATTACTATCTTCAGATCACCGTCTAGCTTTTCGGATACAAAGACGGATTATGGGCGTACAATAGTGTATGAAGACAGCCTTTCAGCTGCACTTGAGCGATAACGAATCTTAGAATGGATTATAAATTATTTTAGAAAGAAGACCGTTTACCTCACAGATCATTTTTTATGGTCTGTGGTTTACCTAGACCACAGATGATAAATTAAACTACCATAATACGCTTTTTGTGTTGATTGGTCCGTAGTTTTTTATGGAGGTGGAGGAATACTAACTTAAGTATATCACATCACACTAATATTATAAAGTTTGTGAGTGAGTGTGTGTGTTTGTATGTTTGTTACTTTGTCACGCTCAAACGGCTGGACCAATTTTGATAAAACTTTGTACGGAGGTAGCTGACACCCTGGATTAACACATAGGCTACTTTTTATCCCGATCTACGCGGGTAAAACCGCGGGGCGCAGCTAGTAAATAATAAAAATGAATGGCTAAATGTGTTGCTAAGCGCAAAACTCGAGAACGGCGGGACCAATTCAGTAAATTTATTTTTTTTAAATATTCCTTGAAGTCTGAGGAAGGTTCCTATAAAGGGAAAAATTGAAAAAGTTGCCGGGAAAACTGAAAGTGAAGAAGTGAAGTGAAGTTCTATGGGAATTTTGTACTCGGAATAGTTAAGGACAGGACAACGTCTGTTGGGTCAGTTAGTAAAATATAAAACAAAACCACGAATTGTGATTTCTTCATTTTTGCTTAGAATTGAGTCTGTGTCGATTAAACAATGATACCTATCCGTCCCTGGGAATCTACAGGTAGGTGTGTACAGACGCCGGCAGGTCAAGCCACCCGAAACTGTCAAATTTTCCCAATCAACCTTGAACCTAATGCTTCAGCGATAAAGATGAAAAGCTATTAAAGAAATTTGACATATTGTAGTAGTAGCTTGATGTGCTAGCGTCTGTACGTAACCGTTGCGTTTGGGTCAATATTTTACTGCAGCCCTAGGGAGTGCAATACATTGAAAAAAAAAAATGCTGTTACTGCATTCATCATGTCTAGCCTTTTCTCCACTATGTAGGGGTTGGCTTCTAGTCTAACCAGATGCAGCTGAATACCAGTATTTTACATGGAGCGACTTTCTATACCTCTCGAAGAGAGGAGGCCGGTGTCCCAGCAGTAGGAACATTGTAGGCTGATTATGAATGTATGATGTATGACTGCCTATCCGACCTCTACAACCCAGTTACTGGGTAATACCTCAATGAATATATGGACAGCATACAAATGGTCGAAACGGCACACTCACACAGGCGCGCGCACCGACGAGGCCTCAAGTACGATAGTACTATCATTAACGAGTATTCTGTGCCTCAAGCGATAGTCGCGGTGCTCTCAGTACCTATATTTATTGTGACTTAGGGGGTCTCTTCAATACACGCGTCTGTGTGTGTGCTGTTTCGTACGTTTATTCGTAGTTTGCCTACTGTCCATATTTATATTGTGGTAATACTATACCCCTTACTGCATCCATTCACCTGTTATGAAATAATCTTTCGGTAATCCATTTATTTTACCAGCACGAGCGCATAAGCTAAGCGTGATACGATAATCCTATCAGATGTCACATCAAAGATCTATCAGATGAGCCATTTATTACATAAAGATAAATAAGTTCTAAAAAGATTATTTTTTATCCGCAAAACGTGTCCTCAATTTCGAAGCTCGTAAGTTCGCGTGAGTATAAATAACTGAGACAAATAAACGAAAATAATTGTGTTTAACTTTCAATATAAAAGTAACACGAGTTATATAACAGCATTCGATACGGATTCGACTGTTATTTCATACAGAAAACATTCATTCATTCATTTTTAGGGTTCCGTAGTCAACATGGACCCTTATAGTTTCGAGATCGCTATGTCCGTCCATCTGTCCGTCCGCAGTTTAGCTCAGAGACTCTTAGTACTAGAAAGCTATAACTTGGCATGGATATGCATATTCATCACGCCGACAAAGTGGTAAAATAAAATCATGGAAAAAAAATTGTTTTGGGTACCTTCTGTACACGTAAAGTGGGGCTGTATTTTTTTTCTCGTTTACCCCATGGTGTGTGGTGTTGTTGGATGGGTCTTTCAAAAATATTGTGGGTCTGTGAAAACAATTTTTCGATTTAGGGATCCGTTTCTGAAATATTAAGCTTTAAAGTGCTAGAGTCAAGTGTCCCCCCCCCCTGCCAGCTAAACGGTTAGTTTTGGATAGGTGGAAAAATTTACGGTAGTAGTCTAAATAACGAAGTTAAAAGGAAAACTATCACAGCTAAGTAGGCTTTTCAAGTTTACGAGTAACCGTCAAATATTCATGAAACAACAAAAAGCCCTCTTCTTAGTGCGCATTATTGTGCAACTACGGAACCCTATTACTGCGCGCGGCCCGACACGCACTTGGCCGCTTTTTAAGATACGTATCGGAAAGACAATGAATGGCGTGGTATTGATTGTAAAATAATACATACTCTAGACAAAAAAAAAGCGTAGAAGATGATAGGTTTTTGAAAGAGACCAATAAATTATCATCTTTAATTTTATGTTTTTTTAGGGTTCCGTACCTCAAAAGGAAAAAGCTGAACCCTTATAGGATCACTTCATTGCCCGTCTGTCTGTCAAAACCCATTTCTCAGGAACGCCTGGAGATATCAAGTTGAAATCAATATCAAATACGTAAGTCTATATGGTCCCTTAGATCTCTACAAAAATCAAGCTTCTAAGTCAACGCAGTAAAAAGATACGGCCATTCATGCGACATATTTTGATACTCGCAAGTAATTCAAAACAGGTATTACCGTTGACCTAGAATCATGGGTCTCACAGCACAAGTAAAGGAAAAGTCCGAAACTCGTTAATTTGTAATTTTATCACATATTTTTTTTTGGGATTTCAGCTACCTACGGAACCCTTCATTGTGCGTGGTCCGACACGCACTTGGCCGTTTTTTTTAAACGACGTAATATCTTGAAACGGAACACATATATTTTTTTTGGTATTATTATTTGAGACATGAAACGTAACATACTACTGTTGTTAAAACATTATTTTCACATTGTTTTTCTTTTGTTTTTTGTGTTTCACGAACTGTGTCCAAATAAACGTTTTTTTTTTCTTTCTTTCTTTCTAACGTCGCCGTCGCGGTCGCTCTATCTATCCGTTATGTTATGAGCTTTTCATTCGAGAAGACGAAGTTACTACATTCAGAAAATCATCTGAAAATGACACTGGCTCAAAACCCAGTAAAAAAAAAAATCTGAAGATTTCAATAAACCGAGCCTAAACTCAGCCTTAGCCCTTGGCTTACTTTTGTCACAAGTATATCACTTATACCTATAGTTTATGCCTTTACAAAAAATATTAAAACATAAAAATAAAAAAAAATCCATTGTTTAATACGGAATATAAAAATGATAATCAATCAAATTCGTCTTACTGCCATGACGTTAGACGATGCAATTGTCTCCAAAAACCATTACTTAGTCTTTGAATAATATTTCGCCTTATTCTTAGCACATAATTAGCTATTATTGCTAGCTGTTAAGTAAGATTGGTAACTAATATCTTACCTATAATTACTCACACATTCTGGCCCACATTTGCAACTGAAAGGTATTTGTTATGTTCCGGAGTTGTAACATTTGTTGTTTAATTTTCTTTATTCTCCTAAGCACATCTTCCTTGATTGCAGAGGGGCAGTAATAGGGCCTGTATTTATAACACAGAAAAGATAAAGAGATAAAGATAAAGAGATCGTTGTTGTACGTTGTCACAGTGAGAGCGCGATTACTGGCCGGTAAAACAAATTTCGGCTGAATTTGTGTGTCTACACATAAAATACGTGCGGCGCGCCTGCCCCGCCTACAAGGCCCTTCTAACCTCTTTATCTTTTCTGTGATTTTTAAGGACGTTCGCATTCTAATCTAAGTCTCAGGGACTGTTTCACCACCTACGATTAAGTTCCTATTAACTTACTTGGCAGATAATTTCATACAAATTCTGTTCCATTTTTTAACGGGAGGTTATCCGAATTTTACCTGTTTTAGAATCAATTTTAAATGGTCAAATTATTGTATTAAGGTTCTGAAAAAAATATATGCCATAGATACATCCTTGCTTGAGGGAAATTAACGGTTCAAAACACGATAAGTTGTAATTTCCTCGATGAAAAAAAAATCCAAAACATGGTCGATTTCAAAACCATTTTCCGTTTCATTTCCTAATTACAGCATAAAATTATATGAAAATTGCATGTACCATTAGGTAATCGTATTTCAGAGGGAATTTAACGGTTGGATTTTTGAGTTTAATAGATTTTTTTTAAATAAACTCAAAATTAGTCAATTTGGCTTAATCCGCTCGCGGTCAGAGTCCTGCGGGACGTCATCGAGGTTGGACCTGTGTCAAAATTTTTAAAAATTCGCTCTCCCTGCTGTTGTTCAAAAAAATTCAAACAAAAGACGAACACATTATATATGAAATTGCGACAGCTCAGAAAAAATATCTCGTAATTATATTATAGTTTTAATTCATAATATTGTTTTCGAAAATGTGATTATTTATATGTGGTATGATGACGTTTAATTGTCATCTTACGATAGTGCTAAGACACATTGCAAATTATTATCGATAAAATTATAGTCAAGCGCGAGTAGTTTATAATTTTTTATCGTGGTCCTTTATGAAGAAGTTTTAAAACACTCACAGTTCTAAGATTTTTCATCAGATTCATCCACATTAGTATTTTCACTCTCCATCGAACTGTCTTCACTACTAGTCTACTACCATATCCTACATAAATTACACATAATATAAATACAATGTGTCCGGTTGTCGGTTGGATACTAATAATAATCAACTTTCACTCTGGCAACAACAGTGAAAATTAGAAAAAAATAAAAATGTGCGGTCGGGGACCACCGTCAGGAATGAAGTTCCTTATAACGTATGATTTAAAACACAAACACAAAATTTTCACATCCACCATCTTGAATTTTCATTTTGACTTCACTACCGGCTTTGGCTCCCTCGAAAACCATAAAAACGACACCCCATGATCAGTTTTGAGTACAAAAAGTCACAGTATACGATAAAATATCGTGTTCTATACATTCGAAAAATAGCGCTTTGTGAACGTAGCCATGGCTAGGCGGTAACCGTATCACTCAGTGCCCATGTTCGAAAGCAAGTTCGTCGATGACGTATCCTATTGTCGGTTTGAAACTTTTAACATATTGACACTTGCACTTTTGTTTAGGTAAATAGTCCTATGGGACGCCAATCCCACATGAGCGGGGCCGGTTAGACAATATACTAAATTAATTTTGATGTCGTAGAATAGTAGATTCGATAAATTATAGCTGTAGCAGTAGGTACATCCCTTGATAATAAAGTACGGCAATTGTTCCTTCATATGTAGTTGTCAATAATTACTGATCTTCATGAGCAGTGGTCAACATCAAAAACAAAAGAATATGTTTGCAGCATAAGCAAAACAGTACGACCATTTTTAGCCCATTCTAAAAAAAAAATTTTTTTTATTCAGTCACTAAAGGGGTTATAGGGGATGCAAGTTAGACACACAATATACTAAAACAACAGCCACATTTTATAAAACTTTCCTTTACAGTACGTTTGTAGTTGTGGTCTCTCTCAGTAGCCAAAATACACAGAGAGTTAGGACTGGTGACGCGGGAGCAAGCGATCGACGACGAAGCAGCTTGTCCTGAGGTCGAAACGCGCAGCCTTCAGTAGCAATTTCCCACTGCTTGCGAAGTTTTTCGTTTTTAGTGGATAAATAAACAAACGCTTGTTCGTGTCGTTCCTGCATAGGAACGACACGAACAGGAGTAATACCTAATGGCATAACACGAATACACTGAGTGATTCTTACAAATTATTTCTGACGAACCCGGCTATCGCTAAAAAATATAACAGTAGATTGTACACACGGGATTTCTCATTAACTGTCAGCTAACCATTAATAATAGGTCTTTACCTATGAAATTGCCGTTTTGTATGAAAAAATTTAAACGAATTTTTTTCATGCATTTTTTATTTGTATTAATCGAAGTAATCACCCATGCAATCAATGCATCTTTGCCAACGCAGTGGCAGTTTATTGATGCCCTTCTTAAAGAAATCAGCTGGACGGGAGGCAACAAATTCTTCAAAGGCATTTTGTACTGCCTCTCGGGTATTGAATTTTTTTCCCGCCAAGAAGTTATCCAAATTCTGGAAAAAGTAGTAGTCTGTAGGCGCAAGGTCTGGTGATTAGGGCGGATGACGGAGAGCTTCCAACCCCAGTTCTTGCAACTTGGAGACCGTCTGCTGTGCAGTATGAGGTCGCGTGTTGTCGTGCAGGAGCAGCGGAGACGAGCGATTGACCAATGCTGGTTGGAGATGTGCCAGCTTCTCCATCATTGTGTTCAGTTCTTCACAGTACACATCTGAAGTAATGCTCACCCCGTTTGGTAAGAAGCTGTGATGAATCACACCGGCGCTAGACCACCAAACAGTGACCATCACTTTTCTAGGGGTAAGTTTTCGTTTAGGGCATTGTTTAGGTGCTGAACCAGGATCCAACCAACTTGCTGAGCGCTTGCGGTTATCAAACAGAATCCATTTTTTATCGCAGGTAACGATGCGGTTCAAAATTCCTTCATTTGTGTGTCTGTTGAGCAGTGCAAGGCACGTCTCGACGCGTACTTCGCGCTGGCGATCATTGAGTTCGTGGGGCACCCATTTGTCAAGCTTTTTTACCTTGCCAATTTGACGCAAATGGACCAATATTGTTTTGACGCTAATGTCGAAAGCTGCTGCTAATTCAGCCGTAGATTGTGTATCATCAGCTTCCACAATCGCCTTTAATTCGTCATTGTCGACCAAAGTCTTCGGACGACCGCGAGGTTCATTTTTCAGGTCGAAATTTCCAGAACGGAAGTGAGCAAACCAATAACAAGTGGTGTGTTGGTTTGTAGTGTTAGCTCCGTAAACGTCGTTGATGTTGCGTGCCGCTTGTGCCGCGTTGCTGCCACGGCGGTACTCATATTCCATAATTACTCGAATTTTTAACGTATCCATGATGACGAAAAAGATTGAAATGCGATGAAAATGTAACACTAATCAATAAACAAATGACTACTTTTGGAAAAAAAATCCATGTTTTTAAAATAAAATTAATTTGAAATTAGAATTCTTAGCCAAACAAAAATTATTTTGATTTGAAATGGCCAGTACTGCAGAACGGCAATTTCATAGGTAAAGACCTAATATTTATTTTTATTATAGATATAGATGGTATAAGAGGCCTAAACTTTATGTTTTCTGTGAACGTTATGCGAACAATCAAATAACAGTAGGTATATAACAAAATATAAAAAAAATAATCGAAAAAAATATAACAGTTGAGAATCAAACTTTTAACAACGGGTTTGCAAAGCAGTCGTCGAACCGTTAAGCTATTTGGTTTGATGAAAGTTTACTAAAATAGCCGTTTAAAGGTTCAATCTGTAACTATCTGCTATATTCGTTTCCTACTCAGCCCAATGAATTAATGGAATAATTCGCTTTTACATTGTGTTTTAAAGTCACTTATATCGTCGTAGACAACGACCGATACCGATTATCAGCATTCTCCTGCCCTTATCCCAATTTTTTTTGGGGTCGATGCAACTTGTTTTTATCTTCCATACTTCTCTATTAGTCGTCATCTCGATAGTCATTCCCTTTCTAGCCACATCATCTTTCACACAGATCATCCATCGTTTCTTTGGTATTCCCTTACTCGTATAGTCATCCAGATTCATAATCAAAACATTCCAGACGACATTTTCTGCATTTCTCCGCATCACATGCCCATACCATGATAACCGATTTCCACACACGCCGATACCGATATCGGCACGATATCTACCGGCGAAGACAGTGCGGGGTGAGAGTAGCGGGCATTCTTTCAATTGAACAAACTTATTCAAACTGCCGCCGACTTAGTAGTGTGGTTGTTTGTCGTGTCGCGATGGTTATCGATATTCACCAATATCATGGGGCTGATAATAATTGTACCTATTGTTATCGAATCGTGTTGGTGTAGTTATCTGATAATGTGAAAACAAAACGACATTTTATGTAATAATCTTAGTTCACTCCACCGTAGACACCATAAAATGTAAACCTAAGGAAAAAAAATCGACCAAAGAAAAACTAATTAAGTTGATCAACTGCAAATATTTTACACTGTAGCATAGATTTTCCGCGAAATCGTCGGCAGCGCGTCGTAAATAAACACGTCGCGCTACATTTGGGGGAGGCGGAGGTAGCGTTTCAAAGGCCGACAGGCCCGAACAACCTGCCGTTAATTTATTCGGTAAGTATTGCCTATTCGGACATCGTGAAATAGGCCTTCAGTGTTTTAAGAGTAATTCTTGCAAGTATTAATGGAATATCGATGCTGCTAATTTTGTTTCTCATCATAAAAGGTTTAACCTGCCGTAATCAGAGTCAGGGTGTTTGCAGGGCAGCTTATTCTTAAGGAAAGCCAAGGTATACCCTAGGCCTAGACCCTTTGGGTAGGGCTTAGACCCTTCGTCATCGACACTATTCAAAGGTAACGTGTTTCAAACTCAAAAACCGGCCTAGTTCGAGTCGACTCGCACACGAAGGGTTCAATAATAACACTATGATATTAAAAAAAATACGTCAGACACCATTTTTGAATTTATTCGGTGAGTAGTGGCTATTCCTACATAACGAATAAATTCAAAAATGGTGTCTGAAGTGTTTTTTTATTCGCTATTCGGACATCGTGAAATAGGCCCTTAATCTAAAAATAATTCTCTAATTTAGCTAAATTTTTGACAAGTTGATGACATTAATTTCGCTGAGATGAGATTGGAGGTAGGATGGCTCCCAGTGCACCTCACGTGCAAAGAGATCATTCTTATTCATGGACTACTATAATTATTGTAATTTAGAACGAGAGCATGGCAACCTCTACTTAGTTTAATGGATAAGGCATCATTTCCAAGCACTTTCACAGTTTTTTCAGGTTTTGGAAAGTTACCTCTAATATGTAGGAATAGGAACAAATGAAAATCTCTGACATTTTAGGTAAACGTTCGAAAATATTAACAATTTCGATAGGAAATTATAATAATATAGTAGCCGTAGACCTGCGTATTTGATATTAATTTCAACTTGATAGCTCCATGCGTTCCTGAGAAAAATGGTCTTGACAGACTGACAGACAGCCGGACAACGAAGTGATCCTATAAATAAAGGTTCCGTTTTTCCTTTTGAGGTACGGAACCTTAAAAAATTGTTTTATGACATTATTTTGTTAGAGAAAAAATCACGGAAAATGTTATAATATGATTCTACTTTTAAACGTATTGCATTTATAAAGTACTAGCTGCATCCCGCGGTTTCACCCGCGAAGGCCGAGATAAAAAATAGCCTATGTGTTAATCCAGGGTATAAGCTATCTACATACCAAATTTCATCCAAGTTTGAGCGTGAAGAAGTAACACACAAAGACACTCACAAACTTTCGTCTTTATAATATTAGTGTGATGTCAATGTAAACTCGTTTTGAAATTTATACGAGTTAGGGCTGATTGTTCAATAGGCAGATAACTTTTACCTGAAGAATAAATGTGACAGTTTGACATGTTTTCAATACAAAAGCTCTCAAACCGCTATATATTTATTCCTCAAATAAAATTTATCTGACTATTGAACAATCAGCCATAATTCGAATTTAACGATGTGAGAGTAGATAAAATAAAGTTATTCACTCAACACCAACATTACACATAAGTGTGATCTTTGACCTAACACGTTATTGACCGATTCGAGTTCGAGAGCTTCCAAGTCTTTAAAACATTGCTTATCAAATTGCGCAGATCTCGATAGCCTTATGAAGAAGAGGGTTGGGTAAGCTCTGCAATATAATTGCAATGCTAGTGTAGAGCCCCTCGTAACACATTTCATCTAATATACGTATATATTAGGTCTTTACCTATGAAATTGCCGTTCTGCAGTACTGGCCATTTCAAATCAAAATAATTTTTGTTTGGCTAAGAATTCTAATTTCAAATTAATTTTATTTTAAAAACATGGATTTTTTTTTCCAAAAGTAGTCATTTGTTTATTGATTAGTGTTACATTTTCATCGCATTCCAATCTTTTTCGTCATCATGGATACATTAAAAATTCGAGTAATTATGGAATATGAGTACCGTCGTCGCAGCAACGCGGCACAAGCGGCACGCAACATCAACGACGTTTACGGAGCTAACACTACAAACCAACGCACCACTTGTTATTGGTTTGCTCGCTTCCGTTCTGGAAATTACGACCTGAAAAATGAACCTCGCGGTCGTCCGAAGACTTTGGTCGACAATGACGAATTAAAGGCGATTGTGGAAGCTGATGATACACAATCTACGGCTGAATTAGCAGCAGCTTTCGACGTTAGCGTCAAAACAATATTGGTGCATTTGCGTCAAATTGGCAAGGTAAAAAAGCTTGACAAATGGGTGCCCCACGAACTCAATGATCGCCAGCGCGAAGTACGCGTCGAGACGTGCCTTGCACTGCTCAACAGACACACAAATGAAGGAATTTTGAACCGCATTGTTACCTGCGATGAAAAATGGATTCTGTTTGATAACCGCAAGCGCTCAGCAAGTTGGTTGGATCCTGGTTCATCACCTAAACAATGCCCTAAACGAAAACTTACCCCTAGAAAAGTGATGGTCACTGTTTGGTGGTCTAGCGCCGGTGTAATTCATCACAGCTTCTTACCAAACGGGGTGAGCATTACTTCAGATGTGTACTGTGAAGAACTGAACACAATGATGGAGAAGCTGGCACATCTCCAACCAGCATTGGTCATTCGCTCGTCTCCGCTGCTCCTGCACGACAACGCGCGACCTCATACTGCTCAGCAGACGGTCTCCAAGTTGCAAGAACTGGGGTTGGAAGCTCTCCGTCATCCGCCCTACTCACCAGACCTTGCGCCTACAGACTACTACTTTTTCCAGAATTTGGATAACTTCTTGGCGGGAAAAAAATTCAATACCCGAGAGGCAGTACAAAATGCCTTTGAAGAATTTGTTGCCTCCCGTCCAGCTGATTTCTTTAAGAGGGGCATCAATAAACTGCCACTGCGTTGGCAAAGATGCATTGATTGCATGGGTGATTACTTCGATTAATACAAATAAAAAATGCATGAAAAAAATTCGTTTAAATTTTTTCATACAAAACGGCAATTTCATAGGTAAAGACCTATTATTAACTTTTTTACTTAAAAACTTTTTCACAAAAAATAACAACCGACTTCCAAAAACAAAACACTACAAAGTGAAAAATAACTTAATCTCGGAAGTCGGTTTTGTAATTTCGGTTTTTGCCCCCGACATCCGAAATTAAAGTTATTTTTCACCTTGTAGTGTTTTTTTGGATGTCGGTTGTTATTTTTTGTGAAAAAGTTTTTATTTTTCACTTTTTAGTTGTGGTACTACCCCACACATATTCGAATACCACCACCTGCAAAAGAAATTAGAACATCATCCACATAAAAAGTGGAAAAAAATACGTAATTACTATTGAAACTAACTCAAAAACTACCAAAGCAAAGTTAATAAATTTTACATGGGACCAATTTCACCCTCTCGAAGAAAATAAGAATCTTTCAAATCGGACAACTCTGTAAAACGTTATGCGTAAATACATAAAAAAAAATATATACGTGCCTACTTGAGAACCTCCTCCTTTTCTTTCGTCGGTTACAAAGTATACACTTTTTCCTATAGATAGGAAAGTAGCACCACGCGATTATCAGTCATAAAGAAGAAAAAAAATCAGTTGCTCCCTACATTTTGACGAGTTTGATGTAGATAAATGTGCCTACTGAACAGCTGTTTTTTTATCGCGATTTCAGGTTTGGTCCCATATTAAAAGTTGTTCATAATGATGAGTACAATGACTCCTTAAGAGGTTGCTGGTGTTTTACCAATAACCCTATTGTATATTATCAATCTTCCTAGCCTTTTCCCAAATATGTTGGGGTGGGCTTCCAGTCTAACCAGATGCAGCTGACTACCAGTATTTTACATGGAGCGACTGCCTATCTGATCTCCACAACCCAGTTACTGGGTAATACGATACCCTTTGGTAAGACTGGATGTCAGACTTTCGGGCTTCTGACGACCCGTAACGACTGTCAAAGGTCCACGAATGACAGCCAGGGCCAACGGCTTAACGTGCTTTCCGTGGTACGGAGGAGTCTCGTTATGTAAAGATGGTCACCCATCCGCGGCCAACCCCGGCAAGCGTAGCTTAACCTGATGGATCGATCCGTGCGGCTGTTATTACGTTGCACGAGCTCCTAAGTGTATACAGGGTGTCCAGTAATTAGCACGACATACTGCAGGAGGTGATAGCTTGGGTCAATACCTATCAAAACAACACAATATATGTTCAGCAAAATCTTATGGATTTTTTTCACCACTGTAGGTTAAAGTTATGCAAAAAGAAAATCGTTATGTGAAAATTTAAACAAAAAATACTATTTCTTGAAAACTTTATTGTTTTTGATAGAAAAAAGACTTATCAATGAGTAAAGTAACTATTCACGAATAATTTGATGTAAAAAAAATAATAGAAAAGGAATTTTTCATTACGAGATGCTTAAAAATCTGTTTCAAGGTAGAGATTTTACGATATTTCGGAAAATTTTGTAAAACTGTAAATCCGTAAGATTTTGCTGAACATATATTGTGTTGTTTTGGTAGGTATTGACCCAAGCTATCACCCCCTGCAGTATGTCGTGCTATTTACTGGACACCCTGTATATCTATATCGATTTAAAGTCGCTTGCAGTTTGCAGTTGCAGTCTGCAGTCTGCAGCCCATCTCGGTACTGTACCTTACTAATATTATAAATGTGAAAGTTTGTGAAGATGTTTGGATGTTTGCTAATCAATCACGCAAAAACGGCTGAACGGATGGATTAACACATAGGATACTTTTTATCCCGGTAGTAGGTTCCCGTGGGATAATCTCCGACATCCATGCCGGCGAAAGTAAAAGCCTAGAAGTAACATATTCAACATAAAAACTTTTTTACAAAAAAATACAACCGACTTCCAAAAACAACACTACAAAGTGAAAAATACCATTAATTTCGGAAGTCGGTGTCTAGTTAAATGTATTTTCGTTTTTTGCCACCGACTTCCGAAATTAAAGTTATTTTTCACTTTGTAGTGTTGTTTTTGGAAGTCGGTTGTATTTTTTTGTAAAAAAGTTTTTATTTTTCACTTTTTAGTTGTGTACCTACCCCACACAAATTCTAATACCACTATCTGCAAAACAAACTAGAACATCATCCATATAAAAGTGGGAAAAAAATACGTATTATTGAAGCTAACTCAAAAACTACCCAAGCAAAGTTAATCAATTTTATATGGGACCAACTGTGATGTATACCCTTTCGAATAAAATAAAAAAAATCCAAATCGGTCCAGCCATCTTCGAGGACGAATTGAGAACATCCTCCTTTTTGAAGTCGGTTAAAAACAACATGTACCGCTGCTGCTGTACAACAGGAAGCGCTAGATTTATTACAAGGACACGATCGCTCGCTTTCACCGCACACTACCTTTCTATTCGACGCGCGTCGCTCTATGCGGATTTGTGAGCAGACTGTGATGTACGGACCATGCCGTCGACGAGCATTCGTTTTCGAAGGTGGCCGTGATCTTGGTACTTACATTCATCAAGTATGAATTCGTCTTTTTAATTGTTTTTTTTTTTTTTTGTTAACTTATCAGGCAAAGAGTGCCATAAGGTCAGACTCCACTAAAAGGAAAAATCCTCGCGGATGCTCGAGCACTTTATGAATTTCACTGAATAAGTAACGGTATTACTATAGACTTTAAGTATAAAATCCAACGCAGACAACACTCGTGATAGACGTTTCATGGTTGCGTTGAATTTTATACATAAAGACAATATTGATAGGTCACACATCTCAAACAAACAAACAAACATCAAACAAACAAACATCAAACATCTTATTCAGTGAAATATGTGAATATTATTTTTAAGTGTTTATTAACAGTTGGCGACCGCTATTCGACAACTCATGAGGAGGAGCGGGAGTCAGACTTTTACTTATTAAAACCCACCCGTGTTCCTTCAGTTGCTTGTGCCAGGGCCACGGTATCTCTTTCGAACAACCCGGCGGCATCGGCTCTATTATCGGACCCCACCACTGCTGACATCTCTTTGAGGCGCGCGTGGAACACAACGCGCCGTCGACCCGGGCTTGGTCCTTACCGAACGGCGAGCTATCCATTGCTCGCCGTCCGCAAGCCCGCGACCACTGCAAGGGCTCACATAGAGAAAGAACTGCCATGGATCTACCTTCAACTCTGCACATCCATCTTGGATAATATTATCCAAGATGGATGTGCAGAGTTGAAGATAGTTTTTTTTCCAAAGAAGTGTTTTAGCTGGATATTCTTGAGGCCCGTATGTCACATTTGGCCACCATTCTACCATATGTAATGTCCTGTTGGAAGGTTAAGCATAACATTTATATAATAACATAAAACTAAGTATATAGGTATTTTGCATAATTTCTGCGTTTGGACGAGATGGCATGCCGGAGAAATTCGCGAGGAGTTTATAAGTATATGTTTATATGTACTTATGTAGTGCGTTTCTTCTTTTATGGTAATTTCTGAGTATTGCGAGACATTTTGGCGCGAAAACTAACTGTATTTTACTCTCTGGTAACTTAAGGTGCATCCGCAGTGACAGCTCGCAAAATTCAAATTTTCTTGCGTTTTTTGCAGTTTTCAGGTTAGCGTCAGGTTGTATCTTTATACTCAGCAGCGCCCTTTGCATTCAATGCATTAAAGCATTCAGGGTGCTGATAGGGTTGCCTCGATACTGCAGCGCATCAGGGATGTTTGCTGAAGCTCGCGTGGACTGCTTCTACACTGTGATGCGGAAGCGCTGCGCATCCCTGGTTAGTAGGGTGCGGGGCAGCACCAACAGCATCCTCTCTATGGCAGCCAGCAGGCTAGATTGTGCGTTTGTGAACCACTGCTGCAAGGTTTCGGCTGGGCCTGTCACCTTGCAGCAGTGAGTGACGTCACAAATTGTTTCTGTGTTAATGTTTTATTAACATAGTTTGTAAGTATATTGTTACACGAGTCTTGTTACTCGTAACAAATGATAAAATTTTATCAAAATATGATTCGCGACTATGATTTCGGAAGTCAGATCAAAAGAGAATAAATCTAACTTAGAGAGATGTATTGATGATTCTTATAGTTCTGGCGAATCATTTTCATCAAGACACAACCTGAACCTGACACTGACCTGCAAATTGTAAAAAACGCAATAAATTTTGGATTTCGCACCAATGTGGAGTGTGGATCCACCTTAACATGAATCACGGATGTAAGTAGTAGATAAAGTTAAAGTTAGGGAAAATTGTTTAGCAAATTGACTACCAACTTAAATTGTTCGTATTTTGAAATCACAACTGTCATATTTTGACAAGAGGCGCTTGTGGCTAAGTAATAACAGCCGCTCGGGTCAATCGACCAGGTTAAGCTACGCTTGCCGCGGTTGGTCCGTGGATGGTTGACCATCTTCACATACATAACCCCTCCGTGCCTCGGAAAGCACGTTAAGCCGTTGTTCCCGGCTGCCATTCGAGGGTCTTTGACAGTTGATACGGGTCGTCAGAAGTCCGAAAGTCTGACAACCAATCTTACCAAGGGGTATCGTGTTACCCAGTAACTGGGTTGTGGATGTCAGATAGGCAGTCGCTCCACGTAAAATACTGGTATTCAGCTGTGTCCGGTTAGACTGGAAGCCGACCCCTAAAATACTTGGGAAGAGATTAGGCAGATGATGACGGGAAGTCTAAAGCCCATGAAGTCTGGCAACCAGTCTTACCAAGGTGTATCGTATTACCCAGTAACTGGGTTGTGGAGGTCAGATACGCAGTCGCTCTATGTAAAATAGTGGTGTTCAGCTGCATTCCTTAATTATTTTTATTACTTAATTGTGATAGCGGTACCCATTTGAGCGAAACTGAATGACGCACGAACAAGATTTTGCTTCATAGAATGACGTCAATAATCACGATCAATATCCTAATCAATTCATAAGATTTTGTATAATCGTAACAATTATTTCACAATACGCATTCCTAATAAAATATGCGTATTACCTATTATATAAAATAAGTTTAACACGCAGTTGCGCGCACGCATGTCTAGAAAAATAACTCAAAAATCTAGTTGTTGGATTCCGTTATGTAGTGTGAAAAAACGTGTTTACTTACTTACGTAAGTTATAAATACTTCTCACGTCTATTAATCATCACAATCTCATCTTTTAGGATGAGTTGAACTAGATCCCAGTAAAAACAGTGATGGAACTAAGTTTAGGCCAAAAGGATCTGTCAAAAGAAAGGATAGATGCGAAAGTAAGTTTGTTTGAATGTTACGTTTTCACGGCTAAGCGGCTGAACCGGTTTTGATGAAATTTGATATGGGGATACTTTGAACCCTTGGGAAGGACATAAGCTACTTTTTATCGACATATCACGCGGGCAAAGCCGCGGGCGGAAGCTAGTAATAAAGTGAAAGTTTGTATATTTGGATGTTTGTTACTCAATCACGCAGACACGGCTGAATGGATTTGGATGAAATTTGGCACACAGATAGTTTATAGCCTGGATTAGCACATAGAATACTTTTTATCTCGGTGGTACGTTCCCGTGGGATAATTTAATACATCCACGCGGGCGAAGCCGCTGGCAAAAGATAGTCGTCTATATGGGGCCATGCCATTGCTAAGTAGGTACTGTAAGGATTGATGCTTGATCAAGCCATGGGCTTCAGTCCCATTTAAATAGAGTCCCTCTTGTAAGTATTATTTAATAGTTCAGTTAATCTCCTACTGTGAAGTTCGAGGCTTCACAGTACCTACATGTATGTAAAAGTTGAAGTTCTTCAATAGGTAAGATAATAAATAGTACATTTTAATACAAGTGGAGAACTTTTGTTACTGCATTCGAGGCGGAATTAACACCCAAGCCGTAGGCGAGGTTGTTTTTGAGCCGAGCACTGCAATAACAAAAACGTTTTTTTTATTGTAATAATCATGGTTTTAGATGATATTCTATTTCTAAACATTATTTAAATATTCAAAAAATATTAACGCCGTAAAGACGCCGAAATTTAAAAAAAAAACATTCACCTCCTAATAGAGACGGTGTGAATAGGAGGCATTGAACCAATTTGGACTAAGTATAGGTATAAGCTATCTATGGCAATTTTTATTCCCGCACATATGCCCGCACACATGTAGGAAAATGAAAAATCGCACGCGTGTGAAATATATTGCATTGTGAACCTAATCGTAGTGCGATATGAACTAGTTTTCGAGGAAGTGTATTGAAAATTAATTAACCATCACCAACAACCACATCATTCTCCTAGGCTGCCGTTATCCCAATTTATTTGAGGTCAGCACAACATGTCCTTTTTTGTCCATACTTCTCTATTAGTTGTCATCTCGGTAGTCACTGCCTTTCTAGCCATATCATCTTTCACATAGTCCATCCATCGTTTCTTTGGTCTTCCCCTACTCGTATATCCATCCACATTCATACTCAATACTTTCCTCACGACATTTTCCTCATTCCTCCGCATCACATGCCCGTACCATAACAACCGATTTTCACACAACTTTTCAGTCACCGGTGTCACGTTCAAACTTCCTCTTATAGGGTTATTGAACATTCGCCAGAAAGTAAATTCGTCACATTTTGTACTCTATAAATTGAAAGTGTATTCGCCACATGCAAAAAAATATGTGTGAATTCGTCACAAGTCTTCATAGGTACATAATTTTTTCATAAAATACTGGTAGCAAGTAAAGTTATTGGTTTTTAGCGCTCGAAATATTCTTTCGTTTGCTTCTAATTGTAGCTTTTGTAGCTCTACGGGTCATAAACCTTTTATTTCTTTAAATAAATAGTTCTACTATTCATAGTTACATACATATTAGCACATAATACACAATTATGTAACGAAATTTGCTAAAAATCTCACGAGGAATATTAGCGTAAATAACTAATTACATTAAACAATTACAATCTATTCTACAAATGGCCGACATCTTCTTTTAAATAATAGGTACCCAGTCCATAATTGTCTCACCAGGCATTCTTCACATTCAGAGAAATCTTCGTTATAGTTGTATAAGATCTTATTGTGGTTATTTTTATTATTTCGATGTGAAAAGATATTATAAAGATAGAAAACCCTTTCTTTTTTATTTGGAATGCTTCATGCCGGCCGGTCACCTGTTCGTTAAGGCGAAGGCGTGTTGGAATGCTAATTATTTACTTTTGTTACAGTCTGGCTGTCGAGAGAGAGAATGCGTTTTGACATCTGTCAGTTTCAAACTAACGAATAATGTGTTTTGCGATTTGATCCTTAGAAATTGTCCAACTGACACTTAAAACGAAACATTAGAATTTGACACAATTTTAGTACGGAACCCTAAAAAATGTAATATGATTCTTCAAATGAAAAGTTTTTAAGACCCCTATTACTAAGACACTGTTGTCCGTCCGTCTGTCACCAGGCTGTATCTCATGAGCCGTGATAGTGAGACAATTGAATTTTTTACAGGTGATATATTTTTGTTGCCGCTATAACAACAAAATAATAAAAAACGGAATAAAATAAATATTTAAGGGGGCGCCCATACAACAAACGTGATTTTTTTGCCGTTTTTATAGATAATGGTACGGAACCCTTCGTGCGCAAGTCCGTCTCACACTTGGCCGGTTTTTGGTCCAATAAATAATTTGTGGTTTTTAAATCCCGGGATAAAATGTCATTATAATCATTATTCCGGGATTTTAGAGGAGGAGATCTTCAATTCTCAATTCTTTATTGCATTCCATAATGTCAAACAGTTGGTAAGCTTAAAATTAATGACACAATTATGGACCCATCCTCTCTATGTTAGTTACTTCCTGGAAGTTTAAGTAAATATACTCTACCTATTCCGATCTCTATTATTGTGACCGTACGTATCTCTGAAGCAATACATCATAGTTGGTCGAAATACACGACGTATTGGTCTCAAAAGATAACTTCGCCTTAATCAGTAGGTATGTTCAGATTTTGTCGTGGTACGTGTGAATCTGCTACAGCTATTATCACCTCTCTATTACCTACGTTACGTAACGACAATTTGGTACACCTCTAGTACAGTCATACTTTATGTTACATCAATATTCCTAATTTTGGACACTAGTTTGATTAAATCGCTAGATTCTAAATATCTATGCAGTAATTCCGGAGGTGGTTAAGTAAGATAGACCATAATTTATGTTTTTTTTTACATTTCAGCTGTTATTAGATTATTTCTTAAAAAATACTACCTACTTAATTTCTGTTTTCACGAACCATTTTTAGGGTTTCGTACTAAAATGGTAATAAGGAACACTTATGGTGCGACTCAGTCTGTCTATCTGTCCGTCTGTCACAGCTGGATATCTCAAGAAGTACTAATGCTATATCAACATGAAATTTGGAACAGTTTAAGATGACGTTTGCTCAACTATTTTGCAAATAAGAAAGATTTTTTTCATATGAAAGAGCGCTGTTTGCAAATTCGCAAACATTTTTTTCTTTTTTTTGGCCCACAGTTTTCGAATTTTGATGAAAAATTAAAAAAAAAACCGTCCGCCCCTCTTATCTCTCCGAAGTTTGCATTGTAAAAAATCAGAAATTATTCTATGTGATAGAAGTTTATAAAAAGATTAAAGGAAAAATAAACCGATGTCTCTAAATAACACTTTAATGATATTGATGTTTTTGCCCTATCTAAATATACATTTAGAGAACAAATTACTAAGCGCCTTGCTCATAAATTTTAATTATTATGTACCTTTTATTTAGACATGTAATAGCTAATTAATTACTGCTTAATTTTCCCAACACTGTATCTTTTTTTTTTTTAAAAAACTAGTAACATGTGGAAACGTAGTGGATTGTACATTTATTTATAGCATACTGTGTATCTAGATATAATATACAATGTACGATTGTTTGTTTTCCCAAATAAAATAAAATAAAATAAAAACACACTTTTTCAGAAATCATCAAAAAAATAATTACATATAGGTACGGAACTTTCGGTGCGCGAGTCCGACTCGCTCTTGACCGGTTTTTTTTATATTGCCAACGCAGTTTTAGATTGACAAATCTTGTGCTTCGGTCTAACGCTCTAGATAACAAAATTTAGGTAGAAATGTAGTTGACTGTACCTACGTTTATCGAATAACAACTTATCGGCATCTAAGCGCCAAGACCATCAATTTTGTTCAATAATGGAATGTGCGAAGAAGCATTTTATTGTTTTAATGACATATAGAAAATTGCACTTTCTCTTCCATAAATTAATATCTATGATTTACACATTATAAACAAAACTGAGAGCGGATCTTCTCGCGATATTCCTTTTTACGAGGTAAACAGGCACCTATTTGTTTCCCGACGTTTCGACCGCCTTGCAGCGATCGTGGTCACGGGAGGACTGATGACAGCTCAGCGACGTCTTCGTAAAGTGCGGGTGTTGGCATCTACCCGCACTTAGTCTTGGTCTTGGTATTCAATCTATGATTTAGTACCATGATACGTGATCGGTACTTGGTATTTTTCATGTCCTATCCTATTGACATAATAATATAACCCTCAATTGTCTAGCTTTTCCCCAACTATGTTGGGGTCGGTTTCCAGTCAACCGGATGCAGCTGAATACCAGTACCTTACATGGAGCGACTGCCTATCTGACCTCCACAACCCAGTTACTGGGCAACACGACATCCCTTGGTAAGACTGGTTGCCAGACTTTCAGGTTTCTGACGTCCCGTAACGACTGTCAAAGATACAAGAATGACAGACGGGACCAACGTGCTTAATGATGTCTAAATTGCGTTTTCAGTGTTATGTCTTGCCTAGCCCACAAGGATTCTTATCTGTATTGTTTATGTTTTGAAAGAGTCTACAATACTAAACCTATAAACACATTCCTAAAAATCTTTGTAAGCATATAATAACATAATCATCAGCCTATATGTTCCCATTGCTACGACACAGGCCTCCTCTCGGTGAGAGGGAGAGGGCCGTAATCCACCACGCGGGCCCAGTGCGGGTTGGTAGATGTCACAAGTCTTCGAATTTTTGGTTCTAGGACATGCCGGTTTCCTCACGATGTTTTCCTTCACCGTTTTGAGGGCAGTGGTGATGAAATAATATGTACACAAAGTACAGCGCCTGTCGGGGTTCGAACCTTCGACCTACAACTAAGTCGCGGCCGTTACCACTGGGCCATCACTGTTCTCTGTAAGCTGGCTCTGTACTAACTGTAGATGTCCTTCAAAACTCTAAACCGTAACTTTAACATTGTACACACGGCTACTCATCAAGCTATATATTTCCAGTTTACACTGACCTCTCATTGTAAGGAAATCCTATACAATGCGAGATCAGCTTATACGGGAAATGTATAGCTTGATCTGTAGCCGTGCGTAACTTTTCTATAACATCGTAGTTATTAGGGGTATTGGAATGTGTCGCAGTTTGTATGGAAGAATTATAACGTCAGTATTTATCCGTGTATCACGGTTTTTTGAAAAACTTCCCCTAACGAGGTACTAGTACAAAATCCAGATTTAGTCCCATCTCTTCCCAGCTGTTTATTCCAGCGGACGAAGTCATTAATATCATAATTATTCATTTGCTTCTTTTTTTAGGGTTCTACGGTCAACAAGGAACCCTTATAGTTTCGCTATGTCCGTCTGTCCATCCGCAGCTTAGCTCAGAGACTCTAAGGCCTCTGCCTCGAATCCGCGGGCAGCGGGACGGCGGCGGCGGCGGCGCGTCTCGCATTGTCCCGCCCCGCTTCCGCGCCGCTGTTTTCGAGGTCCAGTCCATTTGTTTATACGCATAAAATCCAGCCGCTCCCGTGCCGCCGCCGCTGCCGCCCCGCTGCCCGCAATATTCGAGGCAGAGGCCTTAGTACTACAAAGCTATAATTTGGCATACATGTTCATCACGTCGACAAAGTGGTAAAATAAAATCATAAAAAAAAATGTTTTAAGGTCCCTTTTGTACACGTAAAGTGGGGATGTTTTTTTTTTTGCTCGTCAATCCCTCGTGTGAGATGTTGTTGGATGGGTCTTTCAAAAATATTGTGGGTTTGTGAGCACAATTTTTCGATTTAGGGATCCGTTTCTGAATTAAGCTTTAAAGTGCAAATTTTTGTTAGAGCCAAGTATCCTCCCTGCCAGCTAAACAGTTAGTTTTGGATGGGTAAAAAAATTCACAGCAGTAGTATAAATAACGAAGTTAAAAGGAAAACTATCACAGCTAAGTTGGCTTTTCAAGTTTACGAGTAATAGTCAACCAACTACGGAACCCTTCATTGTGCGTGGTCCGACACGCCTTGGCCGGTTTTTTTTTCTTTTGAGTCGCGCGGGAAGTGCTAGTTTTTATAATCAAATGACCAATCAGCGGGATTATCATCAAAGCCAGATATTCACCCAAGCTTTTCTTTCATCTACAGCATACCACTTCTGAAATAGAGGCATAGCATACAATTAAATAATAGTCTCTTCATAATAGAGCTCTTATCCAAGTACAAAGCACTAGCACTATTAGTGTATATCAAAGCGCTATACAATCTACAGCGCAGTGGTAAAGTTACGAAATCCTCTTGTTGTTCAAGTGGC
Source organism: Cosmia pyralina (assembly GCA_946251885.1). Classification (NCBI taxonomy): domain Eukaryota; kingdom Metazoa; phylum Arthropoda; class Insecta; order Lepidoptera; family Noctuidae; genus Cosmia; species Cosmia pyralina. The sequence continues at coordinate 22,674,890 of OX276357.1, forward strand.
AATTTATCTGAGGAGGAGCCCGTAGATTGTACACTGCGGGCTAGTGAAAGGATGCCCGGCTAATAACTATGTTAGCTTCGGCGCTGCACTTGTGTGACTTTTCGTGGGTTATTCTGTTTTAAGCATTGTTGTATAATACGAGATCTTTGGGCAGATGTGGGTAAAAATAGTTTGGAGATAAAGAACTAATTACTGAATGAGAACTCACAAATTGAAACACTTTTGTCATTCTCGAGAAAACAAGGACTAAGGCCTCTGCCTCGAATTTTGCGGGCAGCGGGGTGGCAGCGGCGGCGGCGCGACATCCCGACATCAACCGTCGGGCAGTAGCCCACCAGACACAACACCCTTCTGGTTGGAAGATCCTCCCTTTTCTACGGAGGATGAGTGAACTTTACGCCCTCTTCCTCAGACCTCTATATATGAATGCGGCTGTCCTGATATTGTAGCCTGTAGCCTAAGTATCCTGCTTATATCCTGCTTTCTGCTGATAAAGCTTCAAGAAGTCTTACTACGTCATCCGGCCCTGTGCTCCAGCTGCTCTCATCAGTTCATCTGACCATCTAAATACTACGTTCACTTGAGTAAGAAACAGTCGAGGACCTGTCAAAAATCACCTTAAGGCGAGTACAGCCGTGAAATAAACGTTTTTAAATAAATAATAATAAATTCTTTATTTACACATCAAAGTCAAACATCTGTGTAGCCCTGAATCTTGTACTAGGAGTTCATGTGTCACAAGAGCCTGCTTTTTTAAATGAGCCTACAGAAAATTCCAGAAAAAATATATATAGGGTGACTGGTAATTAGTGACCGATACTAAAACACATGATCAAACTGATGATAACAAACAACTTTTACTATGTGACCAAACCTGAAATCGCGAAAAAAAAATCAGCTGCCCCATACATTCATGTTCGCATAACTCGTCAAAATGTAGGGAGTAGCCGATTTTTTTTTCGCGATTTCATGTTTGGTCCCATAGTAAAAGTTGTTTGTTATCAAGAGCACAATCTTGTGTTTAAGTATCGGTCACTAATTACCAGTCACCCTATATAGGTATACGAAAATTTGATTTAAATATTTCAATTTGAGCATTTGAACATTTTAAGCAACATTAATTTAATGTTAACATGCAAAATAAATATTGAAATGAGGTTGTTTTCAATTCGCTATTACTTCTAAGCTACAAGTGATATTTTCACGGCTTAGCGACGATAACATTAGTAAATCACTTATGTTACAACTGTGCATTTTTTATTTTAAAATAATAATTAAATTTCACACAATAGCGGAAATTTAGAAATATTCGCTAGTACCCGTGGGAAGACTTTATGGGACTCGGGTCGACGACTCATCTGCCTAGCCTTTTCCCAATTATGTTGGGGTCGGCTTCCCGTCTAACCACATGCAGCTGAATACCAGTATTTTACATGGAGCGACTGCCTATCTGACCTCCAGAACCCATTAACTGGGTAATACGATACCCCTTGGTAAGACTGGTTGTTAGACTTTCGGGCTTCTGACGACCCGTAACGACTGTCAAATATCCACGAATGTCAGCCGGGACCAACGGCTTAACGTGTTTTCCGAGGCACGGAGGAGTCTCGGTATGTAAAGATGGTCACCCATCCACGGACAACCCCGGCAAGCGTAGCTTAACCTGATGGATCGACCCGTGCGGCTGTTATTACTTAGCCACGAGCTCTTCACTCGGGTCGACGACTATACTCACCTTAATATGACTCAGAGAAAGGTTACGAAACTAAAAGCAGACCAATAAATCATTGCCATCGCACTTCATGTCATTGTTAGTAGCTATAACTGATAAATAAAACATTTCATATTATTAGGTATAGTGTTCATATATGACGTAACGCTTACATGGCATCAGGAAATGCAAGTCGTTGTGGGTCAACTTTCCCTGCGTCCTTGGCCGAAGTAGCATATTGTCTGTATATAACTGTTTGGCTATTATAACATGGTCTTAGGGCCTGTTTCACCGCCTACGATTAAGTTTGGCAGATAGTCTCATACAAAATCTGTTCTATTTTTTTAATCGACGAAAAAAAAGGAGGAGGTTCTCAATTCGATACGTATGTTTTTTTTAATTTTTTTTTTTATGTTACCACGCATAACTTTTTACAGAGTCGTCCGATTTGAAAAAAAATTGTTTTATTCGAGAGGGTATACATCAAAGTTGGTCCCATATAATAATAATAATAAAATAATAATAAATAAATATAAAATTGATTAACTTTGCTTGGGTAGTTTTTGAGTTAGCTTCAACAATACGTATTTTTTCCCCACTTTTATATGGATGATGTTCTAGTTTGTTTTGCAGGTAGTGGTATTAGAATTTGTGTGGGGTAGGTACCACAACTAAAAAGTGAAAAATAAAAACTTTTTCAAAAAAATACAACCGACTTAAAAAACCAACATTATAAAGTGAAAAATAACTTTAGTTTCGGAAGTCGGTGTCAAGAACGAAAATACATTTAACCAGACACCGACTTCCGAAATTAAAGTAATTTTTCACTTTGTAGTGCTGGTTTTGGAAGTCGGTTGTATTTTTTTTTTGTAAAAAAGTATTTATAATTTATTCGGTAACTAATGACCTCTCGGGCATTGTGAAATAGGCCTTAAGAATATATTTTTGTCAAGTTCATTAATCTTATTATGATTTAGGTCGGTTAGTGTCCAAACACACTATGCCGAAGGTACGCGGCCGAAGTACCGCGGCTGATTCAACCACAACGTAATGTGTCATCAGTAATTCAAATAGTGTGTGTGTTCGGCATAGTGTGTTTAGACACTTATAGTTATTATATATCATAATTAATTATCTTAATTGAAAAATGATTATTTTGCTTAATAATGAATGATAGAAAGAAATGCATCGACCCCATCGTGGTTTGAACATACTCGATTACTCAAATGAACCCATTTACACTAGCCCCTGGAGCCTCTTGTTTCACGGGGTTACTCGTACATAGACCATTGCATATCAAGGAGAAGACCAGGGGGCGCGATTATGACATGGGGACACGGTAGGATTATTACGAGTAGAGCCGTACTGGATATGCATCCTTAAAAGAGTAGGCAATGAAATTGTGGAGAGACGAGTGATAAAGATTAAAAAAACTGAAGTGTTAATCGACTTTCATTGCTGACCGTATCAATCCATATACATATTGCGGTACTTCCTGAAATTAGCAATTATAAGTAGGTATATATTCACATGCTTGATAATTCTGACATGTTGAGTCGACCATAAATAAATTGTGATTATGATGATGATGATTCATAAGTTTGTTCTTATGCTAATCAGCTAAAGTATAGTTATTTATTTTGTTATTAGCGTTGCCCGCGGCTTCGCCCGTGTGGATGTCGGAAAATATGTCCCCGTGGGATATTACTACCGGGTTTAAAAGTACCCTATGTGTCAATCCAGCTGATCAATGTATAGAGGCATGAAGAACAGGGTGTAAAGTTCACTCATCCTCCATAGAAAAGGGAGGATCCTCCGACCCGACGGGTGCCATATCTGGTAGGTAACTGCCCTATGGTTGATGTCGGGACGTTGTATTTAATCTAGTCGCGCGGTAAACTCTGATTGCGCGATGCAGGATTTGCGTGACGTCATGTCATTGTGATGCGTAGTTCGCATGTGGCGATGTAGATGCCGCCACAAATGTGTTACATTGTTTTCATACACTAATTTGTAAGTCATGTTCATCATGTGCAGTAATACTCTCAGCCCTGCTAACACCAAGGTGTTAACATCAAGATGTCCAGTTATAATTTCTACCACGGCGGCGCTTGCTTTTCTTATATTGTTTGACTGCCCCGCGACTTCGTTCGCGTGGAAGTCGTAAGATACACAATATACTAAAATAACAGCCACATTTTAATAAAACTCCCTCGTCCCCCGACTCGCTGCGTTGCATCGCCTGTCCGCGCTATTACTTCGTTTCCGCTTTGCGTGCTATCTGACTTTTTTTCTTTTTGCTCGGTTCCTAAGGGTCGTAGCATGATGTTAAGTAGCCTTCACCATCCTCGAGAAATGGGCTATTAAATGCAAAAATAACAACAAACGGACAAAAAATTTAATAACTGTTTAACTAGTTTAGTTAGTGGAGTAGATTTGAACAGTTGATAGTCAATTCGGGTAACAATTTATTTCCCTGATAACCATAGAATTAGCAATATTGCTGCTGTAAAAATCTTATTGTAAGTACATACATTAAATTATTATATTCAACAACTATCTATCATATCCACTAGACTGTCAATAAAACAGTACATAATCAGCATTACAAAATAAGCAGCATCGAACTGTCATCTTGAAGGGCTTACCAACAAAAGGGCCAGGTGAAGGGTCTGTGGACCAGTTTATTACACACAGACATCACAATAGCTTCGTTTATATGGTGGTGCAAACATATTCATTAAGGTAGCCATTCTCTGGTCATTTGTTAATTAGTTATGTAACGTTTTAATTGGTAGAGTAATGAGTTTAGTTCGATTGGTAACGTAGGGTGATGAAAAGGTCGTGAGGTCAATAGGTAGTTACTTACGACGCTATTTATGTGGTCATGATGTGGAGATGTTTTTGTAGAGCAAACTTATATAGAAAGGCAATCGTAACACTATCATATATTACGATGTTTTTCGTCTCAGATTAGTCGATAAAAATATAGCACGTGACATTGAACGCGAATCAGAGCGCGACACGTCACACCTTCAGTCATGTCACTTTGACAAAATAACATTGTTTCAGGGTTAACCTCAGGATATTTCACATAAATTTAGGGGATTTTTTAGAAAAAGTAAATACAATTCGCATGTTTATTCAAGGAATGCCAGAAAAAATACGATTGAAGTGTATGATTTTAAGAAATATCAAAACAAAAACGTCATTCCGATATTTTACAAACTATTTATACGGTGACATATGAAAAAGGAAACGCTGACCTCATCTACGAGCGGTTTTAATAGTTAATTTAATTTTTTTGACGTGTAAAAGTGTTAATTCATCATACTTGTACTATACCGTCACTCATATCATATAATATAAAATACCTAAGTACATACTTACATGCAATAAAAGGTTCCTACTTGCCAGGTTATAGCAGCAATCTCGTGCTAAATCCCCCTATAACAACCGATCCACCATTAGGTATCAACTATCAAGGACTTAAAAAGATGAATAGGCGACAGTAGCCTTGTAATAACAAAAAGTGTGATTACTAAAGGCTCCCGCATACAGGCGCGACGCGACTCTAGAACAATTTCTATGAAAACTTCATGCAACATGTTCAACCAGAATCGTATCGCACCTTACGGGTGCCTGCCCAGACGATGGACCAGAAATAAAATTGATATTGTGCTACTTTTAAGCTACCTAATCATAGGTCAACCTTTCGCAAAGTGTACATATATATGCTACAAATGCTACAATCCCATAATAGTATGAAAAACAACGTTTACGCAACTCAACTTCGCAACTGATAATGGCTCTGTATGTATTTCATTATATGTTTTGCTTCATTAGCGTATGCTCGGTTTTATGGGATCATCTAATTTGGCACGAGTTTGTTTACATTGCATGAGACGTTACGTCATTTAAGATTTTGACGTTTCGTAGAGTGTGACATCACATAACAGAAATGTAGCAAGCCTTTAAATATTATGTTGAACTTCATGAGATGAATGAGAAAAAATATCTGGTCAAAAGTCCACAAAAGGAGAGAACATAATTTATGATACAGGTAGGTACTATGCCGCACTCCGTGTGTTAGATTACAGTCCACTCTCTCTCAAAGAGAGGAGGCCTGTGTCCCAGCAATGACAGCATTACAGGCTGATTACGCTGTCATTGAAGTAGACTTAGTTCAGTGTCCTTTACCATAGCTTAGGTAGTGCAATCCTGGGATGGCACAATGGTCTAGACTACAAAAGCCAAATACCAAAAGTATTGGCCATAGAAGGCAGTAGAGAGAGAAAATTTCAAATAGGTAATGGAAGCTACTTCTAAGCAGAGCGATTCTGAAGCCTAAATAATAAAGAAAAGATTGAAAGAAAAACGTTTATCGTGAAACACAAAACACAACTAACAAAAAAAATTGAAAATGTATGTGTAATCAAAAACGATTGTCCAATGGAGACGTGCTCTTTTAACATATGCAATGATACAACAAATAATAATAATATTACATGATAGATTTATAACGCATCTCACACAACGCACGCAGCTTCGTGTTAAAATCGTTAATTATTTTCTTGTTCCAAACATCTTGCATACAGGTTAACTAAAAGATTAATTAGAAGGTGAGAGAAAATACAGAAGAACATTTTGAACAGTACCGTTGGCAAAGAACATATTTATGTATTGTTTTGGAACATTCGGTTCCCTTCAAAATGTTGCGGATCCATGCGTCGTGTTCGTGAACGGGCGCCATCACTTGGGCCTGGTCATCTTTGTGCTGCCATGGTTTAATTAAATATTTCGTTTTTTTATTGTTTTTTAAAGACGCTTTTAACGTCGTTCTCACATGTATAATTTTAACTTGAATGATGTAACCGCTAATTTGTAACAATATTTTGATTGTGTCTGTGGAGTTTATTACCCGTTCTTCTCCATAGGTGCCTACTACGCTTTGGAATGGGCAACTAACTAACTAGCTTCATCTTTCTGACTGACTGACCCCTTCACAAAAGTGCCTGTAATTTTCGTTTATTAGAAGAAAATTATTATTATGTCATGTTCACATTTCCTTAAACCGTACACAACTTTTAAAAGTCTGTTGAAAAACTTGGACAGCTTTATCAGTTTCTTTTTTCCACATGCCATAAACAAGAATGCTCTTTTTTATAACTGAATTCAAAACAGGAGGAGGTTATTATAAGCGTATTTCACTGAAACATTTAGAACAAACCTTTTTTATAAGCTGACAATCATCTATCTACGTTCAGTATTTAAGGAGCAATCAACGAAAACATTTTTTTAAATTTTTCTGAAAAGTTGCATTTTTGTAGTTATCATTTTATTCGCCGGGGACGGCGATATGTTTGTCTGTATGAAGTTTTTGTTTATGTATGTTCTTCGATATCTTCATCAATTGTGGACCAGTTATGAAAATTATTTTTTCTTTGGTAAAAGAAACTTGCACGGTGGTACCACATAATTTTTATTAACTTGCTTGGGTATTTTTTTTTGAGTTAGCTTCGATAATACATATTTAATCCACTTTGTGTATCTTCCTGTCACTGTTGTTTACATAGCAAGTAGTGGTATACGAATTGGTGTGGGGTTATGTACCATAACTGAAAAGTGAATAAAAAAATAAAAACACTTTTTACAATACAAAAACAAAACCGACTTCCAAAAACACACTAATACAAAATTAAAAATAACTAGGTACATTTCGGAAGTCGATGACAAAAAGTTAAATACAGATTCAGACACCGACTTCCGAAATATTAAGTTATTTTTCACTTTGTAGTGTTTTTTTTGGAAAAAGTTTTTTTACGATACAAAACGTAGCTGTCACAGAAGAGATAAAGAACCGTATGTTTCCACGTAACGTTCTTTTAGTTCATAGTTAGCAATCGTTGAACGTTATGGTTAAGTTATTTCGCGTTAACCTTCGGTTACCTAACACTTATGTAACTAAAACTTAACTAATTGATATGTTTTTATAAAATATTTCATTAAATTTATGGTAAGAGTGTTGTTAGGCAATTGTTGTTGCAATGAAATAAAATTGGCAATGCATTTCTAATTAATTAAGATATATTTTTAGTGTTCTTTTTATAATTATTCCTCTCATAGGTACTGAGCACCTGCCATCAATCTCTTGGTTGGAATCCTTGGTTGGAGAATGCCTAAGGCATTAAATCCGCCTTTGTACATTTTTTAGTGCGAAAAGTTTAAATAAATAAAAAAAATAAATGCATCAAACTTTTTCCAAATTTTATTTGTCTGGGACAGCAACCAAATGAAGTACCTACTTAGGGCGAATTTTGCCACTGAAACTGCAGTGCTATTCTGTACAAATCTCACCGATAAAAACCTAGGTGAAGTGAGTTGTCATTCTGCCTGATGCTAGGGATTGACACTATTGACAGCTCACTCCACGCTCACTTCACCTAAGTTTTCACGGTGAGATTTGAACAGAATAACACTGCTGAACACGATCAGTGGCCTTAGTGCGAGTTTTTATATTTACTCGATCGTGTTAACGTTAACGTTAACTTACGAGTACATCAATTTGCATTGAATAATTGTGTTTCCCATTATAGCCACCAGACGGCGCTTATTCAGTTTCAGTACAAATTGAAGTTTACGTAAGTATGAAAACTCGCACTAAGGCCTCTGCACATCTGAACCGCGCTTAAGAGCTGTCATATTCCACAACAATGATGGCACTGACAGCTCTTAGATGTGCTGATCGCTTTGAGTATTATTGGTGAAATTCGCCCTTAGTTTGAACATGTTTTAATGATTGTTAATTTGATACCTCCGGTCTGTTGTTGCTGTATCAAGTGTAAAACTCTCTTGAAATTATTCCGTAGGTAGTTGTTTCACGATGCAACTGTGGTCCAATGTTAGCTGCCGGACCTGGGTCCCGGACCTGTACGGGCTAAATTCAAGTTTCGTCACTCATGGATAATAGAGGCACGTCACTGAAAAATAAACAGATGATGATCACATATATCACACCTATTTTCATCACAAAAGGTTGTACGTATCGACCTAGTACACCCACATTACGCTATTTATAATTAAGTCCCATTGTAATAATGTGATGGAGTGTTGCAGCAGGGCTGGTTCTTGCAGGTAATTGATGGTGTGGAAGCAGAAATAAAAGGCAGACTTCGGTGATACGTGAATGGAGCGGATTTTATTGCAGACTGAGCGAATGACAGTAGTTTTGACATAAGGAAAAGGAACTTAATTATTAGATAAAAAATATAGTTTGTTTGAGTTGCCAACAATAGGGGGCGAACCTATTGCCATCAACCGGGCACAAATCCAGACTCCAGAGCTGCGACTGAGAAATTTCACATTGAAAACCCCAATATCACTTTGCCCGGTCCGGGAGTCGCACCCAGGACCTCATGCTATACCAATAAGTCTTTACACATACATATACAGGGTGTGTCGTAATTAATGGATAACCTCTTAAGGGGTCATTGTACTCATCATTATGAACAACTTTTACTATGAGACCAAACCTGAAATCGCGGAAAAAAATCAGCTGTTCAGTACATTTATCTACATCAAACTAGTTAAAATGTAGGGAGTAGCTGATTTTTTTTTTCGTGATGTCAGTTTTGGTCCCCTAATAAAAGTTGTTCATAATGATGAGTACAATGACCCCTTAAGAGGTTATCCATTAATTACGACACACCCTGTATAAGAGGTATATCATCTCCATGACAGTTATTACTTATAGTTGACCATCATAATACAAGACGCATATATATCAACCAGTATCTTTTCCCCATAACATAATACCATATAGGTAATAGTTTCTTTTGCATCACCTAATAACAAGCAGACACACGATACAATCAGTGCACCGTAACATTACAAATATGTATAATAATTTACGTAATAAGACGTGGATCTTATGTCGTAGGAAGATGGCGGTAAGACGAGCCCATTGGCCAATCTGCTGAGCGATAGAACTGAATGCGAAGTTATTCGATCTGTGCTGCGGATTGAAGAACAAAATCTTTTGTTATTTTACAGATGACCTATCTCGTGATATAATAAACAAAGCACCTGTATTCCCCCATATATACTTTGTTGTATACTTAGTACCTATAACTAACCAGATTTTGGCAGTTATGTTTTTAAGACCTTATGCTATGTGGCGAGTCTATTGAAAATTGAAATCAACTGGACATAAATCCAGATTAAGGACGCTGTTACAAATGGGTAGTCAAATCAATACTTTTTTACACAAAAGTATGTTTCTTAAATAAAATGCTTTACATTCTTTAAATGTTTTTTGGCCAAACCGTTGATAGATGTGCATGGCACGATTCTGAACTGTAAATATAATTTTTCATAGGTACATTTTCTCAATTAATGTACCGAAGTAAACATTTTCACTCCGGTACATTTATTGAGAAACTGTACCTATCTAAAATTATATTTATATTTCAGAATTGTGCCATGCACATCTATCAACAGTTTGGCCAAAAAACATTTAAAGAATGTAAAGTACTTATTTAAGAAACATACTTTTGTGTAAAAAAGTATTGATTTGACTACCCATTTGTAACAGCGTCCTTAAATGAACATTCCAAGTCTGGTATTCCAAGTCTAATGAACAATCAGCACGTGTAGCATATGACTAGTTTCATATGTCTCTGTCTTAGACTGCGAAGAATATCTAGATTTTTTTTTTCTATACATTTTGACACATCTTTTCTACATTTTGGATATCACACCCTAGAAATCTTTCTACCCACATTGTTTCATTTTGTCTTTCGTTTATTCCGTTTCTAGAATGGTCATGCAGGACCCAAAGCTAACGGCGCCTTTTCACCTTTGGTGATCATAAACTTTCATCCCCTATATCACCCCCCTTTAGGATTATTTTTGAGACAAAAAGTAGCCTATGTCCTTTCTCAGGATTCCATCTATATCCATGCCAAATTTTATCGAAATCCGTTTAGTGATTTAGTTTAGTTTTTCAGGTAATCGTCTATAATCGCCGATTGTGAAGAGTCGCCTTAACAGTTGCGCTTGCACAATTGCATAGACTAACGAGGCACTTTATGTAAAGTTACAGTCAAAATGTGGCAACGGAGTGGCATTACTTCCTTGGATGAGCCTTCAAGTCCTACTAAAAACACTTTTATAATCTGCAAAGTCCACAGTGTATGCAGCCAATAAGAATTGCACAAACGGCTTCCATTCGTCCGTCAGTTTCATCAACAGGTGAACGTAGTGTACACACACACATCCACTCATAAATAAAATACACTCACACTCCAGCAATATCTGCCATATGGTGCTTCGTCCCAATCATTAAAAGTTTTGTTTTATTTAAGACAAATTACTTAATTGGCACTTATCAGAACGAGAAGAAATTCTGTTATGATTCTGTACAAAAAGACGAATTAGTGTTACATATGAAATTGTTCTTATATCTTCTATTGTTTTTATGTTCTTTCGTATTGACATGATTGATGTAACAGCAATAATAGTGTATGTTTTTTATTGCTTCCGTGTTGGTTTTGGGTTGAAAGACATTGCTGAAAATATAATGAGCGTATTTTATGTAACGGTCAAAAAAGTTTTTATGTAGATCTGTAGGTTGATCATTTACTTAATAATTATTGCATAAGTAACGCAGAATTAACACTGGATGGATGAAATGGCGGCAGGTCATGGGAACAATCTGCGACTCCCGCGCATTCTCCTTAAACTTAAGGGGAAGATTTATAAAACAATGGTTAGACCTGCTGTCTAGTATGGATTAGAACACTGGGCCACAAAAGGAATGAATGAGATGAGAATGCTGAGAGGGATGTGTGGTGTTACGCAAATGGATAGAATAAGAAATGAGTGTATTATAAGAGGAAGTCTGAAAGTGGCACCGGTGACTGAAAAGTAATGCGGAAATCGGTTGTCATGGTATGGGCATGTGATGAGGAGGAATGAGGAAAATGTCGTCAGGAATGTTTTGAGTATGAATGTGGATACACTCGTATAGCCTACTCAGGGTAAGATCAAAGAAACGATGGATGGACTGTGTGAAGGATGATATGGCTAAAAACGGAGTAATTACCGAGATCACGACAAATAAAGAAGTATGGAAGAAAAAGACATGTTGCGCCGAACCCTAATAAATTGGGATAAGGGTAGGAGAGTGGTGATGAGCGTGCACAAGGAAACCTAAACTTTATATTTGACTAAAATCGCCAACTTGCACAAACCAAGTATTGAGATCAATGCTCGTGCGTTCGCTGTATAAGATGCATTTGCCCTTTAGTGGGTCAACAATAATTAGGTAAGTACATAGGTACGTATGCTTTTATTTCTCCGTTTAGTTACACTAAAGCTAAGCGCACATTATAGGAGCCGCGGCATGCCGCACCGCGACGCAGTAATTGTTTCAGACAGATTCAAATTTTGAATTTCCCACTCCTGTGCAATGAGGGAGCGGCGGCGTCGCACCGCAACGCATTGCGAGAATCCTCCTAGATCATTCTCGTAAATTTTGTATGGACCATCGCACCATTGAAGGCGGGCCGCATCGCAACGCAAAACAGCAGCCGCAAAAATACTCCTAGAGAGGGATCTCCCAGTGCGATGTGCTGCGGCCCGGTGCGGCCCGTCTGTAGTATGCGATGTTTCATACAAAATATACTAAAGTGATGCAGAAAGATTTTTGGAATGCGTTTCGAAGCGGCGCGGCCTGCCCAAATGTGCGCAAGCCTTTATAGGTAAAATAAAAGACTTGCGCATACACACATTTTACTTCAGTAGGTAGATGTAAGTAAGTAGGTAGAGTTAAGTAGTATCTATGAATATATCCTTACCATTGGATTTGAACCCATGCCCTAGCTAGGGAAATCGAAACCAAACTAGTTGATCAGGTTCAGAAGTGCTAACCTTGGACCTACAGTTATTGTCATTATCATAAAGCCTCGTTCACGCGAGGAGAGTTACTGGACCGTTGAGAGGCGCAAATTTCCATGCGCAATTCATCATCTGCCTAGTCTTGTCCCTACGTTGGGGGCTTCCAGTCTGACCGGATGCAGGTAAATACCAAATATATGGAGCGATTGTCTATCTTGCTTCACAACCCAGTTACTGGGTTACATGATACCCCTTGGTAAGAGTGCTTGTTAGACTTTCGGGCTTCTACTACCCGTAACAACTGTCAAAGATCTAGGAATGACAGCCGGAGCCGACGGCTGAACGTGCTTTTCGAGGCATTGAGGAGTCTCGGTATGAAAGCAAACGGCAAGACGACGCATGCGGCTGTTACTTAGCCACGAGCCCCTCTCACATAGTGAGTGCGATATCGCTCACCTATCGCATAAAAATTCTCGCCCCTACATTTATTTATTTAAGATATACGTATACAACATAACAGATTTAAATAAATCTAAGGCGTTGTACATGAACGATCAAGTAAGCCGACGTTCGCACAGACGTAAAAATATCGCGGCGATTTTTTTTCGCGCACTGGATTTTCAACGCTCTGATTAGTTTAAAATCCAACAATGTGTTTCCGACCCGCTGGGATGCACTATGGTGTTGTTACGTTGGATTCTCAATGCTCGGCTCAACACCGAGAGTTGAACATCCAGTGCGCGATAAAATCCCGCCGCGATATTTTTACGTCCGTGCGTACATCGGCTTACTTTCCTTGTGTAAACGAGGCTTTATATGTATTGCACAGTGTGAGAAGTGGGTATATAACCGGGTAGAGATGACTAGTGTTATAGGTGCATGAAATAAATTTGTGTTTACCATACAGTTGACATACCTACTTATCGGCATGCTATCAAGCTTCGCAGTGTGGCTGGTAGCAACTGGATGAGAGAAACTGAGGTTTGAGTTACATGATGCATGATTGGATGGATGGATTGGGCTTATGTCCAGCAATGGACCTAAGTAAGTCTTTATTGCTGGTGTTTGTACAGTTTATTTAAAAGGGAGCCAAGTTGAATAAGCGTGATCATAGCAAAGATACCATGATTCCTATGTTCTCGTCAGTTACAATAGCAGTTCTTTCATCTACCTATATACATATTACATACATAAATACGTAAACTAACGCCTTTCCCATGGAGGTAGGCAGAAACTACAGAACGCCTCCTGCTACGATCTTTACATACTCCCTTTGCCTCGTTTACGTTCATACATCTGGTCATACACGCACGCTGGTTGCGAGTACTACACAGCTGACCTTTCTGAAGAACATCACCAATATAATATATATGTCTTCCTAGGGAGTTCTCTCCCGGTGTTTCCATTCACATCTGCCTTGTAAATACCTTTTGTTAGTCGCCTTTGATTCATCCTCTCAACATGACCAAACCATCTAAGCATACTCTTTTCAATTTTAGTCACTACATCTTCTTTTAAACCGATATTATTTTTAGCTTATCGAGATATTTATCTACCAATAGCGACGCACAAATTAATATACCGGAAAAGGAAAACCGTAAAATAAAAAAATCTTTAGTAATGAAGTAAATAGTGGGTAATTCCACTAGATAGATGAAAGTCAGCGATTTCTAGTGAATCAAATTAACGAGATGAAATCAAGAACTCGAAACCGCTAATCGTGAAGACAAAGACCAAGTTTAGAACAAAAAAAAAGAATATAATTTTTAATGAAAAAAATGATTCCGTTGATTCCGTTTTGAGTCCTATTACAATTTAACTTAATTTAACATTAAACATTAAGTTACAAATAAATAAAATATAATATAATAAATAAATTTACAAATTTATTTAGTCTCAGCACTCACGCTTGACAGTTCTACTGGGCCTATACATCAAGACCATAAAGTTAGATTTTAATAACAAAACGTTGAGATATTTTTTAACTAATCTCAAACAATGTTAATCCGAGCAATTTAAATAAGTTATCAATGAGGAGGTGACGCAAGATTCCCATACATTCCCTTAGTTATGTCATGAGAATGTGATGGTGTTAGCAATGCCGTAGGACGATTGGCTAACCGGTGTTACTTTTGGATATTATAATATCCGTGGCGATGGCATAGAGTAAGTTATAGTTGAAGATGCGAAACTCAATGCCTTACCTGACTGATACTTGTACCTACCAACTTTCATGGCTAAAGAAAGAAAGAAAGAAAAACGTTTATTTGGACACAGGTCGTGAAACACAAAAAACAAAAGAAAAAAAAAAAGTGAAAATAATATTTTAACAACAATAGTGTGTGCCTCACGGCTGGCTTATGATATTATCACATTCGTAGATGATCTGTATTTTTTTAATAAAGATAAGAAAAGTTAATTTGATCCAAAACAGGTATGGCTTGTAGCTAAGTAATGACAGCCGCACGGGTCGATCGCTTGCTGCGTTGGTCCGTGGATGGGTGCCCATCTTTACATACCAAGACGCCTCCGTGCCTCGGAAAGCACGTTAAGCCGTTGGTCTTGGCTGTCATTCGTGTATCTTTGACAGTCGTTGCAGCTCGTCAGGAGTTCGAAAGTCTGACAACCAGTCTTACCAAGGGGTATTATCTAGTAACTGGGTTGTGGAGGTCATATAGGCAGTCGCTCCATGTAAAATACTGGTATTTGCAAAAAATACATGTATTAAACTGTATCAGGTTAGACTGGAAGCTGACCCCAACATATTTGGGAAAAGGCTAGGCAGATGATGTAGTATTCTAGTAGAGCAATGGGTACGGTGGTATCCAGTGTTAGCGGCCCAGACATAATGACATCTACCAACCCACACTCCCTGTCACCGAGAGTCCCCGTACCCGAGTCCCAGCCGTGGGAATATTATGGGCTGATTATGCTAGGCACTACCTATGCTAAATATTCTAGTCAGTGATGACTGATGATGCAATAAAATAGCCTTAGCTAGTATCTCTTGAGCTTTCTATGAAGCATCAGTTTGTGTTACAATGCTGTAGTTCCTGAAATAAGCAAAGTATTATTATTCTTTTAACAGGTATTTACCTACTAACATATTAATGGTCCATTTAAATAGCCTGAGTGAGTATCGTCCGGCGGATCCTGGGAAAGTCAGCTCCGCTACCAGCTTATGGACTAACCCTCAAATGATACAAATATTGGGAGCTATATGTTTGAGCCACAGAACAGATAAAAGAGGTCTTTTATATAAAGAAGAAAGAAAGAGTAACTGTTTATTCGCATGACAGTGACGCATATTACATAAAATGCCAATGTAAATGCATTATTTCTATTATTTGTTCTGTGGCCTGAGCCATTCGGGGTTGAAACACTAGGGGGCGTAGAGTCCGAGTGCTCATCGAGTAATTTGGGACATCGCCAAGTCGACTCTTCACGTGACCCGAGGGCTGGCCAATTTTTAGGTCAAGAATCAGCATTGCCATCTTACGTGGCAATTCTGCCAGCCTTTTGGGCAGTTTTCCCACTGACAGCGATGCGGACGTATTTTTTGATGCCCATTGAGCTCTCCCTTTTATATCATACTGGCTTTTGCCAGCGGCTTCGCCCGCGTTTATGTCGCATAATATCCTACGGGAAAGTACAACCGGGAATTCCTTCCTTATTCCTTGTTTACATTATAAAGGGAACCTCTGTGCAAAATTTCAGCTTTGGGTTTAGGCTGGGCGTTGATGAGTCAGTCAATCAGGACTTCTCTTTTTATTTATATAGACTAAATACTTATATATAGCTTATATAATTATATTATAGTTAGATTTTATATTGTATTTTAGATTTGTGTATATTACAATAAATGAAAACATTGACTGGTTGATTCTGACACACATGCGCCATCCTATCTATTCGTGCCGATATCTGAGAGAAGAAGTATGATATACCAAAGCTGGCCACTCACGGCTATGCTAGGTCAATAGAATAGTCTAATGTCGATTCATTCATAATCTAGTATATGTCGACATCCTCGTGTCACCTCGTTGTTTTTCTCCTAAAATGTCACTATTGCAACAATAATCTTGAACTTTTATAAGAGCATGTGGCGTGTGATATGTGTGTGTGTATGTGGTTATATGAATGAATATTAAAAAATTAAACTAATATGAATATTACAATATCAATTGGTGTTTTCATAATTATGCAATGTTATGCATCTGTTAGGCACTATCTTTGGCGTAGGTAACAAAAACAACATTATGTAATGGGTATAAAAATATCTACATAGAGCTCAACAAATATTCTCTATAACACTGAAATTAATTAATTTTGGATACCCATTTTGTAAGAAGCCGGTTATGTGCCACTTGCACATTTATTGGGGTTAAATGAATTAATGTAGAGTTTGTAAACTCGGAGTAATAATATAATCAAACATTTTAACTTTTCACGCCTGTCAGTTAGTCGACTCACAGTTCCTTTCCACAGGCTAACCCCTTAAGGTGCTATGTAAAGAAAGTGACAGAGTCAGTTAATTCCAAATGCGAAAAAAAGAGAGCGCGACAATGCGCTGGACCAAAATAAAAGCGCCAAATAAAATAAAAAATTGTTTAAAAATAAATTAAGCTATCTACCAAAAACATTTTCAGCCAGAGTTTTCAATTACCTAATACGCACATTTTGAATGTAATTTTGCAATGAAATTGTTTAGGATTTTAGAATTACAGAAAAAAATATAAAAAGTAGAAGTCTTTTCGGAATTAAATTCTATCGAGAAAATTTAACCCAATGGGCATTGTTCATATTTTTTAATATGTTGTAATTGAAAAACCATTTCGAGGAATAGCGTTACTGATCATTACGGACTAATTAATCTTGAAAAATATTTATATTTTATTGTTTTTTTTTGATAAATTACGATTGACCTTGTTTGCCCTTCAAATTACGTTAGCTTTGGCCGTACAGTTTTGTATCGTTGCCTCAAAAAATAAAATGTAAATGGCAAGTATTGTCTACAATCTGTCAAGTGTCAAATTATAATATAAACATAACCTCATAAGTATAAGTAAAGTTTTTACAATTATTATTCCTGCGACTTGCCTCATAATCTCAAATACTCGTAAATCTCATTACATTATGTCAACACTCGACAACATTTACTATATTGGAAGAGTTATGGAATACAGGAAGCGCTTTGTTCCAACTTACAGCAATAATAGTAATAATAATCCAAACAAAATTTTTATTCGTATTAGAGAAGATTTGCGAGAAAAGTGGTGTCATGATGTAGGCGTGGAATATTGCAAGGTTTATACAATGTATTGTTGCGAAGATCACTTTGATGTAAGTAAGTATTTCAGAAACTTGCGCGAGTCGGCTTTAACAAAAGTATCGCTCATTGTGGTTCAGGGAAATGAACAATAATGTCGTCGCCTCGATTATTAACGTAGTCTTGCACCTTAAAAACCACTTTGCGTTTAAAAGCTACCGTTTCGGTCAAAATTCGAAAAATAAGTTGTAAATAGGTTAGGATAGGATTCGATTACGTATGACATATATTGGCACTTTGACAGATTTGAGATGGATGACGTTGTGTTGACAGATTTAAATTTTTAATTATGTACTAGTGGGGCAACGACACAATCTTTTGTGCCACTGATGACGTCACCTACCTTGAAAATTCAAAATATTTTAAAATTCAATAAAAAAATAATTATTGAGCCAATCATCAAAATATTCAAATTAGTTTCTCAAAATGCTCTAAATTTTCAAAAAATTAAATAAAATCTAATGGTTAAAAATTTTAAACAATCCCCATTGCGTTTTCCTTCAGTCAAAAACCAATAAACTTATTTCAAAAAATTGAATCCATATATGCTGCAATAGTGAAATAAATGGTTACGAAAAAGTCCCCAATTTATTTTGGTATCGCCTTGGGCCTTAGCACTTGACGCCTGCATTCGCGTCCCGCGTGTTTTTCGCCTCCGTTTGACCAGGGCTTTAAAGGTATTTGATCGTATCTATGCATGTTTTAATCTATGCCGCACCGAGTAAGGTAAATACGTGTGGCTACTATATTATGCGATGCGATGCGTGTCCCTTCTCTACGAACTAGTGAACCCGATCGGGGTCATAGCACCGCGGTTTGTATGCCGCATCAAATTGGTTGTGTCGTTAATGCATAAATACGTAGAGCTTAATACTAAAATGCAGTTTGAGAGAGGCTCCATATACGTATATGTATTTATGCCAGTTTTATTAGGCTGAAAGTGGGTAAAGTATCGTCGATATGGCGGTCAATCAATCTGTTTAGCCTTTTCCCAACTATGTTGGGGTCGGCTTCCAGTCTAATCGGATGCAGCTGAATACCAGTATTTTACATGGAGCGACTGCTTATCTGACCTCTACAACCCAGTAACTGGGTAATACGATACCCCTTGGTAAGACTGGTTGTCAGACTTTCGGGCTTCTGAGGACCCGTAACGACTCTCAAAGATCCACGAATGACAGCCGGGACCAACGGCTTAACATGCTTTGCGAGGCACGGAGGAGTGTCGGTATGTAAAGACGGTCACCCATCCACGGACCAACCGCGGCAAGCGTAGCTTAACCTGATGGATCGACCCGTGCGGCTGTTATTACTTAGCCACGAGGTCCTCGGTCCTCTATCGTCGATATGGCGGTCGTAGAGTAAAAATTTGGTAGAGTCATGTGCACTTTATGACCCTAGGTCATGTATGTATGTATATTCTCGTGAATCTTTGGCAGACGGAAATCGTTGGAATCCCGAAAACCTGACAACCAGTCTTACCACGAGGTACCTACCAGTAACTGGGTTGTGGAGGTCAGATAGGCAGTCATTCCATGTGAAATACTGGTAATCAGCTGCATCCGGTAAGACTGGAAGCCGACCTCAACATAGTTGAGAAAAGGCTAGGCAGATGATGAATTCATCATCATATACAGTTGGAAGGCTGTGCATGCTGGGAAGAAGTGGCTGTGGCTTCTTCTACCTCTGCACACACAGGATGCCATATCAAATTATGAAGGCGTTCCAAAAGCAACAGCTAGGTATATTTACAGGCTGTCGCGCCCTCACGCCCCTAGACGCCGCAGGAGACGCCCTGGCCGGCGGGAATCCGTAGCCGATTCCCGGCCACCGAAGGCGCGGGCTTGCGGACGGCGAGCAATGGGTAGCTCGCCGTCCGGTTTCAACCAGGCCCGGGGCGACGGCGCGTTGTGTTCCAGGCGCGCCTGAAAGAGATGTCAGCAGTGATGGGGTCCGGTAGGGCCGATGCTGCCGGGATCGCGGGTTGTTCGAAAGAGATACCGTAGCCCTGGCACAGGCAACTGAAGGAACACGGGTGGGTTTTAGTCTGTAAAAGTCTGACACGCCCTCCCGCTCTGCCCAGAGCGGGAGAAGTCATTTGATGATTTCCCATCCACAAAAAAAAGGCCAGTTTTTTTTTTTTTGATTTTTTAAGTTTTTTTTCCTATACCTACTATTTTTTTTATTAATTTATACCTAACTTAACTTAGTTACAAAATACAGGTAGGTATGTACCCGCAATTATTTTATTGAATGTTATGACTGGTGTGCCATATTGCTGCATGCCAATGCATATTCCGAACTCTTTAAAGTCAATAAAATCGATTCACATATTTCATTAAACAACAAATCAATCAACTCTGACTACCGCAGTCCATTTAACGTAGGCCTTTCAAATTGCACCACAACAGTAGGTATCTACTCCTACAAATCGAGTCAACGGACAGAATATTGCTAGTACAGAGGTCCAGAAGTCCAAAGGTCAGAGATTACAAGGCTATGCGGCACTTGCAACGTTTTGATCTTTGACCGCAGCGAGAAATACAGTGTGACCAGTAGCTCTTGGCAGAACGTTGCGGCATCATTTACAGATGCATTCCGAATTTGGTTTTAAATTGTATTTTAGCTACCTATTTCGACTTCTAATAAATAGATTTGCACTTCGCAGTATGTTTCCCTCTAGCTACAATTAATACATATCCATAGATAAAGTTTATTTGAAATCGTAACTTTTATTTAATCATTTTTATTTTAGAATCAGCGCATAACCGATTTTAATATAATGTAGGAATAGGAACTATTTCTTTGGTAGTTAATAATTGAGCTTAAATCGAGAAAAAATATAATAATAACAAAAAAAAAAACTCTAAACGAGAGCTGCCTACATCTACAACTCTATAATAATGAACGTAGGTATACATAACCAACTGTTAATTATTTATTTTAGAATCACAGTTTCGGTTTTGCAGTTTTGCACAACCGAACTAAAACCGAAAATAAAGATTATTTATGGATACCTGTTTATAATTATTTATTCATTAAAAAATGCCTCATTCAATAAAATTAATTAAAATCATGTTCATAGTTCTGACTACTACTAATACTGGTATTCAGCTGCATCTGGTTAGACGGGAAGCCGACCCCAACATAATTGGGAAAAGGCTAGGCAGATTGATTGATCGATTTATCGAAAATCATAACAATAAACCTTTAAACTGCAAAAAAAAGAATTGTTCCGTTGTGATCGTTTAACTTTTTATTTACATTGAGAGATAAGAATAATAATAACAATTAATACTTGCGTTAATTGGCCGGATTGAATGGAGATTCGCAAGAGCAAACGTGCTCGCGAAGAAGTATTCCAGTAAGATGCTGGTAGGGATCTTGACCGTACCAACTACCGGGATTGTCCTGATAGCTGTGGAACACCTCTCCACTCCTCCAGCACCTCAGGACATGTTGCTCCCTTGTCACTACGTCACTATGTGCTAGTGACCGTTTCTGGGGGCCTATTATTGAGTGTGTAAGTCAGACCTTGCCATAATCATCCGTGTATATTATATAGCATTGGTTAGGCGGGGGGCTTAGTTTTTCCATAGTTCAAAGTTATCCAATCCAATATAGCCACCCAAACCCATAGCCCAATTTGTTTTGTTTCCATGTTCTGCAATAGTCCTGCACCAACCGGTGGATGTCCTTGGGTGCACTTGATACAGGCATACAAGGATAATCGTCAGTTGGTGCCTCCTCATCATATAAAAGTCTCTGCGAGTTGGCTTTGGCCCCTCGTACGTCTTCCAAAGGTCCGGGACCCCAGGGTCCTGAGATATGTCAGACATTAAAAAAAATATATATGTAATTACTTTTAAGAAACATAATTTAAACAAAATAATTTTCTCTAGTTGGTAGACGGTAAACGTAGTAAAAGAAGAAAGGGAAGTATAATGCCCGTTTTCACTAACACTAGGCGACACCTAAATGCACGCCTAAATGAAAAAAGCACGCTGTTGGATTTTGAACGCTCAGCTCAGCCTCGGAAGTTGAAAATCGAACAGTGTGCTTTTATTTAGGTGTTAATATAGGGCCATTATGTTTCATGTTAGGTTCAGTGAAAATTGGTTATTTCTACATGTGTGATACAGGACATCGAAATCCGTTCAGCCGTTACGGCGTGAAAAGGTAACAGACAGAGTTAGCCGACGTACACACGGACGTAAAAATATCGCGGCAGGATTTCATCGGGCACTGGATTTTCAACTCTCGGTGTTGAGCCGAGCTTCGAGAATCCAACCTAACAACAGCAGAGTACAACCCAGCGCGTTGAAAAAACACACTGTTGGATTTTCAACTCTCGGCGCTAAGCAGAGCGTTGAAAATCCAGTGCGCGAAAAAAATCACCGCGATATTTTTGCGTCCGTGCGAACGTCCGCTTACTTTCGTATTTACAATATTAGTATGTAAGTATGGATTTAAACATACGTGATTCATCTCCTTGGAACTTAAGCCCGTTCACTTATATCTCTTACAACACAAAGTTAAACGATAAACTGCCGATATAATCTGTAATACCTTTCAATATTACAACAAAATTACATGATGTTAATAACATACAATAATGTAGGTAAGTGCACTGTGGAGGGGCTCGTGGCTAAGTAATAACAGCCGCACGGATCGATCGACCAACTTAAGCTGCGCTTGCCGCAGCTGGTCTGTGGATGGGTGATCATCTTTACATACCAAGACTCCTCCGTGCCTCGGAAAGCACGTTACGCCGTTGGTCCCGGCTGTCATTCGTAGATCTTTGACAGTCGTTACGGGTCGTCAGAACCCCGAAAGTCTGAAAACCAGCCTTATCAAGGGGTATCGTATTACCCAGTAATTAGGTTGTGGAGGTCAGGTAGGCAGTCGCTCCATGTAAAATACTGGTATTCAGCTGCATCCGGTTAGACTGGAAGCCGACCACAACATAGTTGGGAAAAGGCTAGGCAGATGATGAGTACGAGCGTCACGCCACAGAGTAACCGCCCATAGAGGCAAAACTTCCAAGCTTTGTACTGTAGCGCTTTGCAGTAGTGGACTTATCATTGCGCTAAACTTGTTCAAGCTTTAAAACTGAATGCAAAGTAATTTCGGGTCACTTTGATCAGGGGTAAATTGAACTTAGTGAATCGTAGGCTAACGAGAGGAAACTCATGCAGTAAAACATACGCTCATCGCCCATTGTATACTAGTTTTAAATATGTTTGTCCTTTTTTTAGGGTTCCGTACTTCACAAGAAAGAACACGGAGCCCTTATCAGATCATTTCGTTGTCCGTCTGTCTGTCAAAGAGCCTTTTTCTCAGGATCACGTGGAGGTATAAAGTTGAAGTTAATATCAAATAGGTAAGTCTATGGCTTCTAGAAGATCTAAAAAAATAGCTTCTATCGTTAATTTGTAATTTTCATCACATAAAGAAAATTTCTTTCGGTGTTTACAAACTTAAATTTGCAGTTGGAGAATCGACCGTATGGGAGAATATGTTTTTATATGTCGGTGCTGTCGCGGAGCGGAATGCGGGAATATTGTCATTTTCTGTATATTTTATCTGTACCTATAGAATTAACATTATATTTTATTTATTTTTTAATTGCATATTATTTATCACATGCTGCACCGGTCGACGTCATCGCGTCAACGCCGGCTATCGCTGAAAACCAGCGCTGGGGCTCCTTTCGCATGGGGTCGCGGCATTATGCTGAGCGGTAGCCGTTTTGCGTAGATGTGACGCATATTTTCCCCAAAACTTGCTTTTTACTTTGTTTATTTTATTTTGTTGTCCTTTGCGTCATGTTTACCGCAAATAAACGTATTTTCTTTCTTTCTTTCTTTCTTTTTCACCTACAATGTTAACTTAGTTTTTGGGATAAATTCATTGTGCGTGGTCCGACACGCACTTTGCCGGTTTTTTTAAAGTCTTACAGTTCAGCAGAGGTGTACCTTTATTACACCCACATTTTATCGGACTTTATTTTTAACTGGGCACAAATCCAGACTCCGGGCTACTGAGAAATTCCAGATAGAAAAATGGGAAAACTCAATAACACTTTGCCCGACCCGGGAATCGAGTCCAGCAGTGCTATTCTGTACAAATCTAACCGTGAAAACTTGGGTGAAGTGAGCGTGGAGTGAGCTATAATATAGTGTCAATCCCTAGCATCAGGCAGAATGACAACTCACTTCACCTAGGTTTTTACAGTGAGATTTGTACAGAATAGCACTGCAGGACCGCGTGCTTCAGTAGCGCTTGTAAACACCAGACCAACGAGGCCACAAACTATTCACTCACTATAAGCAAATCAAACTTCTTTCAGATTTTTAATAATCATGTCAAGGTGCCAAAGAATAAAAATTGGACGGAAGCTGCAATTATTTTAATATAATAAGAGTGTCAGAACCAAGATTTTATATGGATGTTGTGTACACATACATATAAAAAACTCTAGGTTATTAAACACTCCAATTGCATAGATGTTTCACAAGGTTATTTTTCAATACATGAAACAAATTAAATTAAAAATTAGATAGTGTTCTGTCCTTGTTCAAATATGGTATTAATTTTATATTCATCACACTAATCACACTAATATTATAAAGGCGAAAGTTTGTGAGTGTGTGTTTGTATGTTTGTTACTTCTTCACGCTCAAACGGCTGGACTGATTTGGATGAAATTTGGTATGTAGATAGCTTACACCCTGGATTAACACATTGACTAGTTTTTGTCCCGGTCTACGCGGGTGAAACCGCGGGGCTGACTGTTAAGTATTAGGTAAATAATAACCACCTGACTGAATCAATGGTGTATAGTGGTGGCAAGCCGCAAGCATCACGACTTCTAAGCGTAGGGAAATGTGTTTGATCCCCAGGTCGGAGAAAATGTTGTTGGGTTTTTCTAGTAGGCTAGGATGTTCTTAGTAGATAGATAGATAGATAAAACATTTATTTGGTGCAAAAGATATAGCACAACACACAAAAGTATAATTAATTAAATGAATATAAAAACAAGATGCCAATGATGAAAACAAAAAACAAAAAAAGAAAAGAAAAACGTACATATTAGGTTGGGGAAAAAGTCTTTTCGCATTATAGTATGTATGAACTTAAAATAAAATCTCTTTGGCTATACTATTTGTATCTGGCTGGTTTTGGTATCATTGAAAGTTTAAATTTTAAAGAACATAATTCCAAATTCAAAATAGGAAAATGTGTGATTTTCATTTGTTTTTCGTACTGTCAAGATGAGTGAATATAATGAAGAAATTCGATACATTTTAAAATTTTACTACAAAAAAGGTAAAAATGCAACGCAAGCCGCGAAAAAAATTTGCGATGTTTATGGACCCAATGCAGTGTCTGTGAGAGTAGCACAAATTTGGTTTAAGCGTTTTCAATCCGGAAATTTTGATGTCAAAGATGCACGTCGCTCTGGTCGCCCTATTACGGATAAAATGGATGGCATTTTTGAAAAAGTGGAGCAAGATCGGCATATCAGTAGTTACGACGTAGCTGAAGAACTGGTAATTGACCACAAAACAGTTTTGGCGCATTTGAAAAAAACTGGGTACACAAAAAAGCTCGATATTTGGGTACCTCACGAGCTCACTGAAAGAAGCCTAATGAACCGTGTACTCATTTGTGATTCTTTATTACGACGTAATGAAACCGAACCATTTTTGAAGAAGCTGATAACTGGTGATGAAAAGTGGATCACGTACGACAAGAACGTGCGAAAAAGGTCGTGGTCAAAGGCCGGTCAGGCTTCACAGACTGTGGCGAAACCCGGGTTAACTCGCAACAAGGTGATGCTGTGTGTGTGGTGGGATTGGTTCATTTTGAGCTGTTACCACCAGGCAGGACCATTGATTCTGAACTCTACTGCGAACAACTGATGAGATTAAAGCATGAAGTTGAGAGAAAGCGGCCGGAATTAATCAACAGAAGGGGTGTGGTTTTTCATCATGATAACGCTAGACCTCACACATCTTTAGCCACTCAGCAAAAATTAAGAGAGTTTGGCTGGGAGGTGTTAATGCATCCGCCGTATAGTCCTGACCTTGCACCTTCAGATTTCCACCTGTTTCGGTCTCTTCAGAATTCTTTAGGCAGTGTCAGGTTAACATCACGAGAGGACTGCCAAAACCACTAGTCGCGGTATTTTGATCAGAAGTCCCAAAATTTCTATAGCAATGGGATCATGTCCCTACCTACAAGATGGCAAAAAGTTATGGAACAAAATGGTACCTACATACTGTAGATAAATGTAAATAATGTATATTAAAAAACGTTTTCAATTTTCTTAAAAAATGCGAAGAAACTTTTTCCCCAACCTATTATACAAAAAAAAAAAAAATAAAAAGAAAAAAAAAATTGAGACTATGACGTAAGTACTTTAAAACAAATTGACATCGAATTTACACAGTGCGGTGTGCGTGTCAAAGTTGCACCAAATGGGAGTCCAGCTCGGCATGTGTCAGACAATATACCTGACGCTGATATTCTGCTGGATCCCTGCAGCGACATACGGACGTCGAGCAGACGAGATTAATTTGCTGTTGCAATAAAGAGTTATGCGCGGAGTAAAATTGTGTAAGTACCCGACATTTTAATTATGTAAACATTTGAAGTTGTTTTTTTTTTTTTTTTTTAATTAGTAGCCCTGAAGCCTTGATTTGTGGCTTAAACTGAAAAATATGGATGGAGGTGTAATACAGCTCTGCCTACCTATTCTGATGTAGATTGTAGGTACTCGTATTATGCTATAATATGATTGCCCCGTTGGTCTCGTGGTCGTAAGCGCGACTGCTGAGGGTGGGGTCCTCGGTTCAATTCCCGGGTCCGGGAAAAGTGGTATTGGGTTTTTCCATTAGGAATTTCTTAGAAACAAAAAAAAAACATTTATTTGGACCAAACACTTACAAAATTTTTAAACCTGCCAAACTGCAAGACAGTTTGTCGGCAGGATTAGAGCTCCTTTTACAGAACTTGGTCATTGCTTAGAAACAAAAAAAAATAAAATATAATACAAAATAATAAAATACTATCATGTTGTCTGCAACATGATAGTATTTTATTATTTTGTATTATTGTTTTTTAAATTGATTAGGTTTTTTTTTAAATAGATTAACGGAGTATACCCATTTTATCCAAATAAGTATCCTACCTTTCACCTTAGGTATGGTAGGGTACAATGAGTTAAAAGTTAGAAGGAATTTAGCACTAGTCTCATATATCTTTAAGGTACTGAGGGGAAAGATTCACAATCCAGGCGTAATAGCCCGGAGTTTGGATGTTGGTGGTATGATACCCCGTGCCTCGGTGCGTACGTTAAGCCGTTGGCCCTGCGCCTGCATGATCTCTCTCCAGTCGTGTCGGCTTGCCGTCTCATCGGACTATAAGAGAGAGGGAAGAGAGAGTGCACCTGTGTCTGCGCACACACGCCTGCTCTATAATATCTCCCGCGCCGAAGGTTTGAACAACGTGTTGTTTTGCATCCTCGTCACATTTCAGGGTGTGATACATAACATCAAACCGAACAACTTTCTCCATGAGACCAACATCGTAATCGCGAAAAAAATTTCAACTGTCATAGAAAACTTCAATACCTACTCGACGCAAATGTATGGAACGGCTGATGTTGGTGCCATGGAAAAAGTTGTTCGGTTTGATTGTCTATACCACACCCTTAAAGAACATCGGCCAAATTTCTATAGAAGCTGGACCTGAGTTTTATTTTCAGTGTACAGAAACAAATTATACTGAGATTTGATGATTTTATGTAGTAAACACCATCCCGTTCGAAAATAATATCTAAATAGCCAATATATTTTATTAATGAAAAATAAAATACTTTTGAGGTTAGAATAAATAAATAAGTCGATTTAATGTTAGGCAGACGACACACAGTTTTTATCCGACAGCGGCGAAGCTAAGCGGTAGTTATCAGTCCGTAAAACAGTCAATGCAAGGTCAAACAACAGAAGGAAATCCAAAAGAGTACAGAACGTATCACAATAGTGTGAGTATTGTGATACGTTCTGTCTGTCTAACAATAACAACAACAATGCGAAATTGCTTATGATCGCCGGGTGTCAAATTGACACTGTCAATCAATGGCGCGCGTCGATGACATATTATGACGTTCCGTTGTATGTAATTGAATAAAATGCTGATACTTACTATGAACCAACATAATTATTTTTATGACAAGAATCCAATACATAATAAAAACAGCACTAGTTGATTTGATACAAAAGTATATAGAATTGAATTACATATAATTACTATTCAAAAAAACGTGAATAATTATAATGTTTGAGTACTAAATAATTTCCTAAGCAAAATGAATCGTCAATAGGTGCGTTCTGAACATGTTATTCTAAATAATTTCCAAATTATGCTATAAACAAAAAAATGTGCATATCTTTTTTTTCTGGCGACTTAAATATCTATTTCTTATGTTTTTTAAGACCTTAAAAAATAATGGATTTTTTCATATATTGGCATATCTGTACACCACCGCACCGTCGTCAGGTACGATTTGGCCGTCCTTCTTTGACGTGGATGCAAAACTGCACGTTGTATTTTTTTTTTTTTTTTTTTTGTTTGTGGATTTTGATTTTGAGGATTTTAATGGACGGTTCCCGTGAGATAATTACGAGCCGCCTTCAAAGCTGACAGTTTCTATACGTCATTTGTGTCGTATCGTGATGCGCTTCATGGTTCGTCTGGCGCGTGGTCAAAGCGAAAACGCCGCCATTTTGTTTTCAATCAAATTGCACAAATATTTCCCCGACTCCTGCTCGAGCCAGCCCGCGCTCTGCCCTCCCCCAGTGATGCCCTAAGCCGAGGTCCGTACCCCACAAGGAGTGCCCTTAGCGTGTAGCTTAGGTTTTAAGTTTTAAGCCCTGGCTGGAGGACTTAATTTAACGAGGCACCCACGGGAAAGGTATAGGGTGACTGGTAATTACTGACCGATACTTAAACACATGATAGCAAACAACACCGCTTGGTTTGTACGGAGTGTTGACAATAATGCCGCGTCTAGTAGCGTCCGCCGTCGCCGTCTCGTGTCCCTGTGCTCTGTGGTCTTATGGTACTTACAGTCCGGCCATCGCGCGTCGCTTCGAGGGAAGCATTCCTGACATCTGTCAGTTGGACAATTTCTAGTAGTAATAAGGATCAAGTTCGCAAAACGCATATTCGTTACAGTACGACAACTTAGCTGTAGCATCGGCAAAATTACGACCTGAACAGAGTGCGCCTTCAACATGACCAATCTTTATTACTGCTTTAGGCGAAAATGATTTTTACGCATACGCAATAACTTATAAAGTCATATAACCAAATACATTTGTAAAATTTAAAAGAATGAAACACATCTAAGTTGTGTTGTACTGTAGTATGAAACTGACAGGTGTCAAGTTCACATTCTCTCGACACGGCCAGACTGTAATATTAGTTATTTTAAGAACTATAATCAAATCTAAAAAGAAACCTCCCATTTCTTTACGTAAACCATTACGTGAATCAAACTATAGAAATCGATGGATACATCACGATAAGATTTAATCGAAGGTAAGAAAAATCTATAATCAAATAGTTGAGGTGAAAATCGAAGTTTGATGTAGTGTAGTTAATTGCCGGTGAGTAACTACAACTTGTACAGACGCCAGCACGTCAAGCCACTCGAAACTGTCAAATATTCCCAATCAACCTTGAACCTAATGCTTTTACGATAAAGATGAAAATCTATTAAAGAAATTTGACAGATTGTAGTAGCTTGATGTGCTGGCATCTGTACATCTGCCGATACGCACGTTGGCAGATAGTGATTACCGTGAAGTTAGGGCCTGATTATACCTACCACAGGTTCATTTCAGTCACGAGCATAATTTTACCTTACAGTTACGCAAAGTTCAAAACCGTTTTTAGTGTTCCGTAGTCAACAAGAAACCCTTATAGTTTCACTATGTCCTTCCGTCTTTCCACAGCTTAGCTCAGAGACTCTTAGTACTAGAAAGCTATAATTTGGTAGTGGGGATGTTTTTTTTAGTTCTCGTTTAGCCCATGATGCTGGGCCTTGTTGGATGGGTCTATCAAAAATATTGTGGGTTTGTTAAAACAATTTTTCGATTTAGGGATCCGTTTCTGAAATATTAAGCTTTAAAGTGCAATTTTTTGTTGGAATCAAGTGTCCGCCCCAAGCTAAACAGTTAGTTTTGAATGGGTGAAAAAATTCACGGTAGTAGTATAATAACTAAGTTAAAAGGAAAACTATCACAGCTCAGTAGGATTTCCAAGTTTACGAGTAACAGTCAACCAACTTACATTTGCAGTTGGAATGTATGGGAGACCATGTTTTTCAACTATAGTGTTAAGTTTGTTCTTGGGATAAATTCATCCCAACTACGGAACCCTTCATTGTGCGTGGTCCAACACGCACATGGCCGGTTTTTATAGAAATTAAAATAGCAACTGAGAAATGGCAACTTCTTACTATAACATCGATGCGGACGAGTACTTCGACGCCTAAGTATTCTTTTGTTTTTGGATTTATTTGTACATATAAGTAGTTAGTTAGTCATTTACTTTAGTACTGTAAAGCATTGATGCTTTGATCAAGCCTCGTTAATATAATACTGGCTGACATTCAATCATTCAAATAAGGAATATCTTCTATCAAAAAAACGATTCTCGTTTTCTTCATAGGATGACATATAGAATCTGGTGAGGGCTCCGCATATAACTAATTTGGTAGGAGTGTTAGTTCAGTTAATCTCCTACTGTGAGGTTCGAGGCCTCACAGTACCTATAATACGAGTACACCCACATTTCACCAGTTATGTTTTAGCCCCATGTAATAGGGGGTGAGCCTATTTCCATCAACCGGGCACAAATCCCAGTATTTCCCAGTGGTCAGATTGATGGTCAGACTAGTCTTTCCAATGGGAATTTTTTTTTCCCGTTGGTCAGATTTATTTGATAGCTGGGAAAACAACAGAAAAAAAGTACAATGAAAGTAAACACTGTTTTGAATTTTAATAGGTCTAGGTTTTAATCTTTGTAACTAACCTTGATACTAATGGAGAATTGAATGTTGGTCATTTTTAGAACGCCTATAACATTGCTTTTATCTTAGGCGGTCTAAAAAATTACCAACATTCAATTCTCCATTAGTTAACATCATTTGTGAATACATAATGAATTCGTCTCTCATGGCATTTTCCCTTGTCCGTTTATTTGTTATTTTAGTAAAATCACTTTTCAGTAAAATTCTCAGTAAGTTGATTATCCCGGGTCCTTTTCGTGTCATTTTCTTATTTAGTTCTTTATGCCAACTTTCTAAACAGTTAGTAGTTCTGTGCCTCTGCCCAAAAACAGACCAAGTTTGCTTAAAATTAGACTTCTCTAGCCACTGCTTTTAAAATATTTTTAAATTTTTGTATATTGTCCGAATCAGGAGCATCATTGATTATATATTGCCTGCCTTCGTCCACTAAATGTGGCGGAAGTAACGGCAGAATTCCCGAAAGTGAAATTATGCGTTTTGATGTTTTTGATTTTGTCAATTTTAATTTTTTTGCTTGCTTCCACAGATTATGGGAGAAATGAAAATAGCAACCTTTTACTTCCGCACCAGGGTATACTTTCTTTAACGCATTAGAAGCAGCAACTTCAAAATCCAGGGTAAACTGTTTTGGTTCCATATAAGGCAGTTGTGATCGTAGCATGCTAAAAAGACTGATGTAGCTTTGTTCCGATTTATGGGACATCAATACATAAACTAATGGTGGTAATTAGTGGTGTCAATGCTACTTCCGATATCACTGTGGATGCTATATAACTGCGAAAATGATGTAAAGGCCACGCTCTTAAATGTTCCGTCACAAAAGAAATGTTTTACCCGTTTTAAATATTCTTTCGATTGCGGCGTGCAAAAAACAATTATACGTGTTTCTTGGTCAGTAAAATCCGCCAAAATGAAGTTTTGAAATTCTTCAGGGATTTCAACGTCAATAGGGTTGTTGTGAAATAGTTTGGTAACTTTAGCGGCTTTATTTCGTTGACGGTACACCGCACTTTTAATAGATTGAAAAGACGGTATATTCGTTAAGTTTGAGCCGGAATCTTTTAATTTTGTGACACACTCTTTATAAATTGTTGGCACTGGTTGAAACTCCTTGCAAGCTTGTTCCCGCATGTTATGTAATGAAACTTCTATGTCATTCTTGCCAACATCTTGAACGCAGGTGTGATTTTTTGACTTAATAAGTTGATTGCGGTTCTGAAAAACATAGACACTTACTAGCAGCAAGCAGTACACACTTACCTACTAGCACATACTCGGGCATTGAGATGGACATGAGTTTGTCAATAAAGTCATCAAGGTGTGACCAAGGATCGTGAACGTACAGCCGTGGACGCACGATCGAACAAAAACATGGTGAACACGAACATCGAACACTTTAAATATTCAACAGGGTCCTGAGTTTCTTCAGATAATCCGTGTTCGATGTTCGTGTTCACCATGTTTTGTTCGCTCGTGCGTACACGGGTTACTGCGAACTAAATAACAGAACTTTACTCGTCACAGATCCCAAGCATCGCATTCTTTTGAACTGACCGCAAAGCCAAAATTCGTTTCCGTTTGTGTACGTTTTGTTTATATAAAATTGATACCCATTGTGTAGCAAGACAACCCCACCCTTTCTATTTATAAAATTAAGATCCATTTAGACCGAGCATATTCAAAGAGCATAATAACTAATAGCATATTACTCCACTTATTATATTATAGTAGAGACAAACAGGAAAATTTTGTTATAAACCAAGAAACAACTTGCAAAGAAATTCAACCAGTGTCAACAAACTCAATAATGTCACAAATAAAACCTATTTAATAATTTTATAACCTCTTCGTATTCAACAGTACTTTACTAAATTACGAGCTGATCTGACCAACGGGAAAAAACAAAATCCCGTTGGAAAGACTAGTCTGACCGTCAATCTGACCACTGGGAAAAACTCACAAATCCAGGCTCAAGGCTGCTACTGAGAAATTCCAGATAGGTAAACCCAATAACACTTTGCTCGACCCGGGAATCGAACCCAGGACCTCATGCTTAGCTGTAGAGCTTGCGACCCCTAGACCAACGAGGCAGTCCTAATGGTCCTTATAACAATTCCCAAATCTAAAGCCTGGGGTTCCAACGATTGCGGTCGCCACTACATAGCGTCCGCAATTTACCGTCAAATGACGTCAATGAAACGTTATTAATGGGACTAAAAAAAATACACACCCACAGCAGCAACAATACACACACACAGTACCTATACCTCAATTAGCTTTGGTCCATAGAAAAAAAACTGTTTTGTATGGAACGACGCGCAAAGCTGAACGCATCTGTTCTGCTTTCCAACCTGCACGGATGCGTACGCGTCTCCATACAAAACTGTTTTTTTTTTTTCTATGGACAAAAGCTGAATTGAGCTGAATACGCTATGAAAGTAAGTTGGTGATTCCCTAGAGAGCCATTTTGAACCGTCAAAAAAAAGGAGGAGGTTCTCAATTCGACATGTATATACAACCTGTTTTTTTTTTATTTCCCATAACTCTAGGAAATTAATGAGACCATTATTTTGAACAACTTTTACTATGGGACCAAACCTGAAATCGCGAAAAAAAAATCAGCTGCTCCCTACATTTATGTTCGCATAACTCGTCAAAATGTAGGGAGCAGCTGATTTTTTTTCGCGATTTCAGGTTTGGTCCCATAGTAAAAGTTGTTCAAAATAATGGTCTCATTAATTTCCTAGAGTTATGGGAAATAAAAAAAAACAGGTTGTATACGCATAAATTTTTACAGAGTAGTCAGATTTTAAACATTTTTGTTTTATTCGAGAGGGTCCTCTTGGTCTCATTTGCTTGGGTAGTTTTTGAGTTAGCTTCAATAATACGTATTTTTCCTCACTTTTTATGTGGATGATGTTCTAGTTTCTTTTGCAGTTAGTGATATTCTTCCAAAAACAACACTACAAAGTGAAAAATAACTAATTTCGGAAGTCGGTGGCAAAAACGAAAATACACTTAACCAGACACCAACTTCCGAAATCAAAGTTATTTTTTACTTTGTAGTGTTGTTTTTGGAAGTCGGTTGTATTTTTTTGTAAAAAAGTTTTTGACTCCGTAAAGTCAAATCCCGCTGCCATCATTTTCATGTCGGCCGCCGCTGTCGTATGAAATCGAGGCTTAGGCAATAAAAAAATACAAGGCTTGTTTTTAACCGACTTAAAAAAAGGAGGAGGTTCTTAATTCGTCGCTTATCTATATTTTTATTATACACAAGCCTTATTTATTACAACACAAGTGAATGTTATTATTATTACTCTAGCTTTTGCCGTGGATGTCGGAAAATATCCCACGGGAACGAAAATCCTTCCTTATTCCTTAACTACATTATAAAGGGAACCTCTGTGCAAAATTTCAGCTTTCTAGGTCCAAGGGTTTGGGCTAGGCGTTGATAAGTCAGTCAATCAGTCAGGACTTTTCTTTTTATATAGTGAAGATAGCTTCTGCCCGCGACTTCGTCCGTGTGGAATTTCTTGTTCCCCCAACCCACCCCGTCGCATCGCATTGCCTGCCCGCGCTATTACTTCGTTTTCGCTTAGGCATTCTTTCTGACATTTTTTTTTGCTCGGCACCTAAGAGTCCTAAAAATATATCCTTCCTTAAGAATTGCGCTATCAAATGCAAAAATATTTTTTAAAATCCGACGGTAGTTCCAGAGAGTACTGCGTTCAAACAAACAAAAAAAAGTGTATTAAGTCAGCTCCGATGCACGACTGGACTTTCTATTTTTCATTAAATTCTGTCGGGCTGGGTTTCTTCAATGAATCAGTGCTATACGCAAAACAAGTTGTAAAGGCACTCGTCACCCCCCTCTCACCCCACCTCCACCTTCTAAACCCCTCACCCCACCTTCTCTCCCTCTAAACCCGCTCTCACCCCACCCCCTCACCCTCTAACCCCTCACCCTCACCCTCCCCATGCCTAACCCCCTCCCCCTCTCACCCCCTCACCACATTCCCTTCCCGCAAACCTCCCCTCCACCCTCTCACACCCCCATCACCGCTTCCTCTTCCCTCTCTCTCCCTCGCTAACTCCTCCCCTCCCCTCTTCACTCACCACCCCGTCCACCATCCCTCTTATCCCTCCTCACTACACCCTCCTATCCCTCTCCCCCCTCACCAACCCCTCCCTCTCTCCAACTCCTACCTCTCTCCTACTCCCTCCATCACTCTCCATCACCCTCCCCCTCTACCCTTCCCTTAAATTAACAGAAAGATTCGAGTTAATCAAGCCCCGCAGTAAAATCCTGACTCGTAAAATTGACTACCCCTTTTCACCTCCTTAGTAGTAAGGTACCCCCCCTTTTCACCCCCATAGTGGTGGTAACGGCAGTGGCCAAGTGGGAACGGCCGCGACTTAAGAGTTGTAGGTCGTAGGTCCACAATGCCCTTGCAAGAGTAACTAGATACTAGTAGTATTATAAATAAAATCTGAAGCATCTTTGGTCCTAGAAAATTATTATTTAAAAATTAAACACTGGCATAGTATTTTACGTAATGCAAAATTAGAAAGTATTGCGTCCAAATAGTATGGAACCTGTTTATCGATACAAACTGTTGTATTTTATTAATGAGCATTTGAATAAACACATAACACACAACACAACATACAATATATAACATTATTTCCGACTCACAATATGGTTTCAGACAGGGGCGGTCAACTCAGGATGCGGTTATAGCGTTAACGTCTGAAATTGTAGATAAGGTAGACAAGGGATATAAATGCGTTAAGGTGTTTCTAAACCTGAAGAAAGCGTTTGACACCGTATCTGTTCCCATCCTTGTGCAGAGACTTGAGGCTATAGGGATCAGAGGCAAGGCTCTTTCTCTTTTTGACAGTTATCTCCGGGATAGGAAACAACAGGTTAAGCTGGGTAACTCGTGCAGTAGTGAGGAAAATGTTGTTTTCGGTGTTCCGCAGGGTTCCGTGCTCGGCCCGCCACTGTTTCTGGTGTATATTAACGAGCTCTGTAACCTACGAGGCAGTGGTGGGAAAATCTTCTCATATGCGGACGATACGGCTATTGTCTACTTTGGCGACACTTGGGAAGGGGTACGTAGTAAGGCTGAACAAGGGTTAGTGGTCATAGATAGATGGCTCAAGACAAACTTGCTAACTCTTAATATTGCTAAAACAAATTACATTTGTTTCTCCCCAAGTGCTAGGTCTAAGGCAAGTACTAATTTCAATATTCGTATCCATATGTGTACAAACAGCATAGGGCAGAGCTGTGACTGCAAACCCATCAAACAATTACGTTCTGTAAGATATTTGGGAGTTATAGTCGACGAGTGTCTGACGTGGCACTCGCATGTCGAGGTTATTATGTCGCGTGTTCGTAAATTTATATGGATTTTTAAAAATCTACGACATGTGATGCCTCAAAAGACACTCGTCAACATTTATAAAGCACTCGCGCAGTCAGTAATCACATACTGCTTACCTGTATGGGGAGGGGCCGCTAAAACTAAGTTTTTAGAGTTAGAAAGAGCCCAAAGATCACTTTTAAAAGTAATCTATTTTAAGCCATATAGGTATCCCACACTCGATCTATATAGAATTGATGACCTATTATCTGTCAGGAAACTATACCTTTTAAACATCATTCTATATTTACATAAATACCTTCCAGTTAACTCAGAAAGACAGGCTAAGAGGAGGAAAGATATTGTGGCTTCCACTACACCGGTACGTACGGTTTTTGCAAAGCGTCAGTATGTATGCCAATCAGCCTACATATACAATAAAATTAACGCTAAACTTAAGTTCCACCATGAGGTCTCGCATCAATGCAAAATAGTTATAACTGAGTGGTTAAAAACTCTAAGCTACGAACAAACAGAGCATATTCTAGTTAGACTTACATGAATACTTCTCTCATAATCTTATACTTTTTTATCACCTAACTGTACCTTTAATAGCGATTTATAATGGCACTATCAGCTAACACGTAAACTCATACATAAACACATACAAACATAAAACACACACACACACACACACACACACACACACACACACACACACACACAAACAAACCATGATCAGACACAACTACAGTCACACAAACACATACCCACAATTGCAAAATACATAGAGCTGCTAATTATTATTATTTCCTTTATTCCATTTATATACATATATTTCACATTTTTAAATATTTTTTTATAAAAACATGAAATAAAAAATAAAAAAAACATTTAAAAATATAAAACATAGTAGCCCACCGGTATCGGGAACAGGGTCCAAGCTACCGGCAGTCAGGGCTCCAGAGAGAGGAACCTCCTAACAATGCGCGCCGTGTCCAGAAGTACCGCTCTCTGAATCAGGCCCTTAATCCAGCTGCCCAACGAGAGCCTCCTTAGATGTTGGTCGAGGCTCTTGGCGATTAAGCCATTGGCTGATACGACTATCGGCACAATGATCGCTGAGTCCACATCCCACATGTCGACAACCTCGCGAGCCAAGTCAAGATACTTGATTTGTTTATCTTTCTCGGCTTTCACGAGGTTCCCGTCATGCGGGACTGTTATGTCAATAATCATTGTGCGCCGCTCTGTTCGATCCACCACCACTATATCAGGCTTATTGGCAACAATAGTCCTGTCAGTGATGATGGATCGATCCCAGTACAATGTGATATTTCCATTTTCGAGAACTGGGTCGGGCACATACCTATAGTACGGCACTTCCGATTCCGCAAGGTTGTATTTCAGTGCAAGTTGCTGATGGATAATCCTGGCTACAAGGTTGTGTCTATGCAAGTACTCTTCGTTAGCAAGACGAGAACACCCGGAGATAATGTGTCGGATTGATTCTCCCGGACGGTGGCATGCCCGACAGATGTCAACCGTGCCGTCTTTCACAATATATTTCCGGTAGTTGTTCGTCATCATAACTTCGTCCATAATTGCACAGACAAAACCTTCGGTTTCCCCAAAGAGGTCACCGGAACGCAGCCAGGCTACGGACGCTAACAAATCTACGTCGGGTCCATGTAGGGCCCGGAAAAAGCGTCCGTGAAGCTCCTTACTCTGCCATACCTCCCTGCGATCGTTAGTGTCAAGCACTACAGGTTTGCACCAGTTCTCTTTAGCCAAGGAGAGCGGAGTGAGGCCCTTGTCCACCGCGACCACATCTCGATGCATCCCCACATCGGCTTCTAGGAAATATTCCCTGAGACTGCATATCTCGCGGTTGTGGAGAGTCTTAGCGTTTAAAAAGCCTCGGCCTCCACACTTTCGCGGGATATACAGTCTCATTACCGATGATCGTGGGTGATGCATTCGATATGCAGTCAACAGCGTACGGACCCTCCGATCCAGGGCGTCGAGTTCCGTCTGAGTCCATTTGAGTACGCCGAAAAAGTACATCAAAACCGGCATGACCCAACCGTTGAAGGCACGCACCTTGTTTCCGCCTGATAGAAGACTATTAAATACTTTCTTCAGGCGGCCAAAGAAGCGCTCCTTCAACGATTGCTTCATGTCAGTAACATTGATGCCCAACGCTTCCGACATACCCAAATACTTGTGTTGGGTATGTAAAATTATTATTATTATTACTTTTTTATTTTTTATATATCATTGTATTCTCTTTGTTTCTAAATTAGTTCAATTAGCTTTATTAGTTTTATTTTAATTGTTACAGAGTCTCAATAGTGTATAGCTAACAATTAAGGGAAAGAGCGAGTCAACCCCAACACAAGTATTATTAATTTATTAATTACTTACTGGGGCTGTCTCAATCACATCTGCAAATGTAACTGTTTGAGACCCAATAAACAATTTTTTTTTTTTTTTTTTTTTTAGTTTTATAAGATGTAGTGACAAAAATTGATAAGATTATGCTTAGATGGGTCATATTGAGATGATGAATGAAAGGCGACTAACAAAAGGTATTTACAAAGGATGTGAGTTGATATGCCGGGAGGGGACGGCCTAGGAAGATATAAACTTATTGGCTATGTTCTTCGAAAGGTCAGCTGCGTAGGTAGTACTCGCGACCGGCGCGCGGCGTGCGTGTATGACCAAAGGGACAATTCCTATATTTTTAACAACGTTCGCAATCTCATCTCAGTCTCAATCTGTCAAAAATTGTATAAGCACCTACCCACATTTTTGACATTTATATTTATTCATGTCAGATCTACACTGTCATTGGCAAAGAGGCTCATAGGTTGTTCTGTGGACTAAAGCAAATTATTACTATATGATGTAAACAGTAAACAAGGGAGGTCCCACAACACTTCACCATATATATCTTCACGTTTATGCAACGTTGTGACTCTTCTCGTTTTGTAGCTGTGTTTAAACCACTGACAAACTCACTAAAACTATTTCTTCAGTACAGAAAGCAAATAACGGAATTATTTGCTTCAAGAAGTGTCATTTTTTTTTTTTTTTTTTTTTAATTTACCCCGAAGGGAAGGCAGTCTTTCGACCATATTGCCTAATCTTACGTCCAAGTATTTTCTTTCGTGATAAATTTTAACAATAATGTCTTTCGTATTTTTCATATTTATTTATTTAGTTTTCATAATCTGTTTATAGTAAGTCCATGAAAAATTCGTCATATCCATTTTTGTCAAATCCAAGGTAACTAAACGTCATTTTAGATTTCTATGTCAAGTCAAACGACTTGAACATACAATACATCCTAAATGTCAAATTGAAACTAGCTTCTCCTCAAAAACATAACCTACAAAATACTAAGTTATGAACAACAATTTTAATAAAGGTTGAATTTAAATTAAATGTATTATACAATTAATATACATTAAAAAACACGAAATGTAACCTAAATATCATTTACAGTCTCTGTTAAAAATTTGTACAAATATATATAAGTTGAGGCATTCATAAGTAGCTCCTGAATGCATTGCGGGACCCTATCAGGTTTTTTATAAATTTTTAGAAGCTCATCAGACAACACAAGGCGCTGAATGTTGAAAGACGAACACTCAAAGATGTGATGCAAAAATGATTGAACTTTTTGTGATTGACAATACTCACAATATGGAGAGTTAACCATTTTAAGACGATGAAGATGATAATTTAAACGACAATGACCAAAACGCATACGACAAATAAATGAATAAAACTTTCTATTTATAAAACTGCTATTTCTGCAAAACCAAGGTGTGGAGTATATTTGTTTATCTAGAAATGCATACCAAGTGCCTTTATTTTCAATCTGTGTGGACTGGTATGAATGTCTCCCCCACGATTGACACATACGCTGTCTTAAAAGACTAACAGCATCTGTATGCGGTATGGAAACATTCATATCAGCATCAGCATTTGGAATTAGTTCACCTAGATCAACAATCTTTTTGGCCAGATAATCAGCCTTGTCATTTCCTGCAACGCCAATGTTTGAAGGCACCCAAACAAAACTAACTTCAATATTGAATTGAGACAGTTCGATTCATAGTTCTTTTATTAGAAAGATTAAGTAGTTAGTGTTAGCATGTAATTTATTATTCGCTAGATTTTTCAGAACACTCATGCTGTCACTTACTACAACCCACTTGCTATGACCTGAATTGCAATTTTTTATATGTTTCAAAGCACTCAAAATAGCAACAGCTTCAGCTGTAAAAATACTGGCATTTTTATCAATCTTTCGACCAAGACCTATATTTGAGGTTGGCTCAAAAACAGCGAAAGACACTGCACTATCATTTTTGGAACCATCACTATACACAAATTTATGATCTGACCACTCTGACAACAGTGCATTAACTTCCTCTTTTGATGACATGTCCTTTTTATTTTTCATAATTATATTTATGTCTGGAAATTTTGCATTGTAAGTTCCTTGATAACAAGGCAGAATATAAGATGATTGATAAATGTTTATATTTTTAATGAAATTTATGAAACTATGAATATCCTGTAACATATAAAATGGCTTTACACCTAATCTAGAATTGGAATGCAACAAATTGTCCAAGAGACTATTATTAGTTACACTAAAAAGTTTTAGTATAAATCTTTGTTTTAAATAATCGAATCGGATTCTTAATGGTGGAACATTACATTCAATCTACATTGCATTTATAGGAGTGCTTCTGAATGCCCCAGTGATAACACGCAAGCATTTATTTTGCAGGACATCTAGACTATATACAATTTCGGTATCTACAGCAAAACAGTAAAAACCATATTCAAAGTGACTACGAACTAAAGATTTGTACAACAATAGCAAACTTTTTGGGTCTGCACCCCAGTATGTACCAGATAATGATTTCAATATATTAAAACCTTTATTTGCTTTATTAATTATATGTTTGGTATAATTATTCCAGGTTAAATTATATGAAAAAAGGACCCCTAAAAATTTGACTTCATGTGAATTGGGCAATGCACAATTGTTATATTGTACGGGAGGCATATTATGACACTGTTTACCAAACACAACCACTTTGGACTTTGATGGATTGACATTCAGATCAAGGTAAGAGAAATATTTACACAGATTTGACAAGGCATCATTGACTATATGAACAACCTGTGATAAATTGGTTCCAGAAGTATAAACAACTAAATCATCTGCAAATTGTAAATTTTTAACTTGAGACCCTAAAATTAAATTTAATCTACGTATATACAATATAAATAATAAAGGAGATAGTATACCTCCTTGACAAACTCCCTTTGAAGCAAGTCTAGGACCATAAAGATGTCTATTAAATTTAACGAATACTTTTCTGTTGCTCAAAAAATTTCTGATCCATATTATCATTTTTCCAGGAATCCCTATTTGTTGTTCATGGCATAAAATGTATATATTTACACTATTAAAAGCCCCAGCCACATCGAAGAATACTCCAACCAAATTATTATTGGCCACTAAAGAGTAATGTATATCCAGCTGCAATTGACAGACACTTTCCCTAGCAGACCGATTTCTACGAAAACCAAATTGATTAGAAGGTAGAATATGATTTTTTTCAACATAAAACTCTAACCGCTGCTTCAACAATTGCTCAAATAATTTACCAACACAAGAAGTAAGTGCTATGGGGCGGTAAGAATCGGGACATAATTTGGGTTTTTCTGGTTTTAAAATTGGTACAAGACAATCCACTTTCCACCCTTGAGGTATAATATTATGTTCCCATAAAATATTCAGGACTTCTAAGAATATTTTTACACAAGAAGTGCTAAGTTTTTAAAATAATATGTATGGCATTCCATCAAGACCATAAGTAGTGTCTCTTCGGGAGGAGATGGCAGATATTAATTCACTGATTGTAAAAGTATTAAGTAAAAAACTATGGCTGGAGTTAGTACTGTCATCAAACGAAGAACTTGGAGTATGTGACACAAAATCTGGAGTGTATTTCTTCAAAAAATCGAAAATCCATGTGTCATTTTCATGATTGTTAAAATTATATGTTTTGTTATATTTGCGCATGAATTTCCATATGATAGATATTGGCGTGCATCTGTTGAAAGTTTCGCATAGAGACATCCAACTTTTTTGACGTTCTGTTTTTATAATTATTTTTTTAAGTGCTCGTAGTCTTTTAAATTGAATATAAGTTTCTTCTGATGGATTATTTTTAAAATTTATGTAAGCTGTTTTGAAATTTGACACGGCCTCTGTACACTTTTGATTCCACCAAGGAAGGGCAGTTCTACTAATCCATTTTATAGGACATGAGTGATTGCTGGTATTTTTATTGACCTTACAATTTGGAATGGAATTAGCAGCATCTGTATGTAAAATTGTACAAAAATGATGATATGAATCGAGAGGACATACATTAACTGTTTTGAAATCAAGTAATAATTCATCCACATTATTACTATACATTTGCCAATCTACCATTTTGTAATTTGGATAGGTCGGCAAA
The DNA here is from genome assembly GCA_946251885.1 of Cosmia pyralina. NCBI lineage: Eukaryota > Metazoa > Arthropoda > Insecta > Lepidoptera > Noctuidae > Cosmia > Cosmia pyralina. Next base: position 22,717,866 of record OX276357.1, read on the forward strand.
TGTTCAGTACTTGAACAATCTCCACAGGAATCATTATTTTGACTATTACTAATCACTACTTTTATAATTGCAGGGATGTGATAACTACTACCAAGAGGACTATCATGTACTTGCCATTCACAATTAAGTGCCAATGATGAAGAAACCAAAGACAAATCCAGTGCATTAGGACGCCATGTTAGAGAGCCAACAGTTGTTGCCTGACCATTATTAAGCAAAATTAAATTATTTTCGTCAATGACTTCTAAGACATTTCGACCACGTAGAGAGTCAGAACCACAACCCCAAGATGTGTGATGAGCATTAAAGTCCCCAGCAAATATAAAAGGACCAGGAATAGACTTCACCAATGAATCAAATTTATCCTTACTGAAAGCTGAATTAGAATTTAAGGGACTATAGAAACTGACTATACTCATCCCCTTATAATTAACTGTGATTTTTACACAAATATTTTGTAAAGAATTGTCGTAATAAGTGTTAATTTTATTATAAATAATACTTTTATGAATTATTAGGGCAACTCCGTTGTGTTTGTTACCACAATCATTCCTTTCAATATTGTAATTTTTTATTTTAAAATTTTGATCCGATTTTAACCATGTTTCACTAATTAATGCAATGTGAATATTGTGTGTGTAGAGGAAATTGGTAAATACATGTTTGTTGCTATTAAGACTGTGCATTCCATTGCATTATGTTTAAATTTGATATACCCATTATGGAGGTGAAGGAATTTTATTACTTAGTTTTTTTTAAAACCTCTTTAATTGATGATGTGTTTGTAGGGACATCTTTATTACTAACTATTTTGGTAATTGTCTCTACTAATACATTTATAAGTTTATCGGATTTCATAAAGTTATTAATTTGTACATCTATATTTTTTGCTGTTAAAGCTGGAAAAGTATTAATATTAAAAGAGAAAGAGATAGAAAAAAGATTAATAGAAAAGAGATAGAAGAGAGTATATGGCACTTTTTGACTTTATTTTATTTTCTTAAATTTTTTGTTTTTTTATAGGACAAGATGAGGAGACAGCTACATAGCTCACGATCACATGATCGCCCTTGCAATTTGTACACTTAGCATCTTTTGGGTTGACTAGACAATTCTTAAAACTATGATTTAATGTACAAATTGAACAAACCTCGCTATTGCGACAAAATTTGGCAATGTGTCCATACCGAAGGCACTTTAAACATTGCTTTACCGGTGGGACATATTTGCTTACCTCGTGGCGCCATGAGTCTAGATAAACATAAGGAGGAAGAATGGTGGAAGCGAAGGTAACAGCAACTGCCTGCGTTGGAATAAATTCAACGCCGCCAAAACCCTTTACCCTGCGCATGAAGCGCCTGACCTGTATTACATTTTTCGAGCTACCAATCAATGAAAAAATTTCCTTATTGCCCATGTCGACAGGGACTAAAGTGAGTACCCAAGTTACCTCTGTGTCTGCGGCAGAGATGGATGCTCTTAATGTTAACTGTTCCAATATTTTTTTATTTTTTATATACATATTTGCATTATTCGGCAAATCAAATGTGATGCCGACTTTGTATTTATTGATGGAGTGCAAATGCATGACACCTGAGACTCCATGCTCACGTATTCCTTTAGATAAAACCATACGATTTCTATCGCTAAATGGTTTATTTTCTTCCAAGTGGTTTAAGAATACAACCAACTCTTTTTGACTGGTATCTTCTGGGTAGTAGCGAGTGTATCCCTTTACATTAAAAATTTTATTTTTTTCCTTCGGGTCCTTGTCAGCAATAGAATCCTTGTAAGATAAGCAAGTTACCGCCGATTCCGCTGAGTCAGAATCGGTAGCTACTACCTGCTGGGGATCCGGAGGCGGTTCCTCCTCCTTCCTTTTTCTCTTCTTAACCATTCTAATTAATAAACTAACACTTAACACTAACTATTAATAAATAATTACAGATATATTATGCAGTGTACAAATAAAACATTTTGAAATCAAAAAAGCGCGCCTTCACCCTATCACGTTTTCCCGCCTTTCATCTCAAGAAGTGTCAAATATTAGGTTGGGGAAAAAGTCTTTTCGCATTATAGTATGTATGAACTTAAAATAAAATCTCTTTGGCTATACTATCTGTATCTGGCTGGTTTTGGTATCATTGAAAGTTTAAATTTTAAAGGACATAATTCCAAATTCAAATTAGGAAAATGTGTGATTTTCATTTGTTTTTCGTACTGTCAAGATGAGTGAATCTAATGAAGAAATACGATACATTTTAAAATTTTACTACAAAAAAGGTAAACATGCAACGCAAGCCGCGAAAAAAATTTGCGATGTTTATGGACCCAGTGCAGTATCTGTGAGAGTAGCACGAATTTGGTTTAAGCGTTTTCAATCCGGAAATTTTGATGTCAAAGATGCAAGTCGCTCTGGTCGCCCTATTACGGATAAAATGGATGCCATTTTTGAAAAAGTGGAGCAAGATCGGTAGTCACGACGTAGCTGAAGAACTGGGAATTGACCACAAAACAGTTTTGGCGCATTTGAAAAAAACTGGGTACACAAAAAAGCTCGATATTGGGGTACCTCACGAGCTCACTGAAAGAAACCTAATGAACCGTGTACTCATTTGTGATTCTTTATTACTACGTAATGAAACCGAACCATTTTTGAAGAAGCTGATAACTGGTGATGAAAAGTGGATCACGTACGACAAGAACGTGCGAAAAAGGTCGTGGTCAAAGACCGGTCAGGCTTCACAGACTGTGGCGAAACCCGGGTTAGCTCGCAACAAGGTGTGTGGTGGGATTGGAAGGGCATTATTCATTATGAGCTGTTACCACCATGCAGGACCATCGATTCTGAACTCCACTGCGAACAACTGATGAGATTATAGCAAGAAGTTGAGAGAAAGCGGCCGGAATTAATCAACAGAAGGGGTGTGGTTTTTCATCATGATAACGCTAGACCTCACACATCTTTAGCCACTCAGCAAAAATTAAGAGAGTTTGGCTGGGAGGTGTTAATGCATCCGCCGTACAGTCCTGACCTTGCACCTTCAGATTTCCACCTGTTTCGGTCTCTTCAGAATTCTTTAGGCAGTGTCAGGTTAACATCACGAGAGGGCTGCCAAAACCACTTGTCGCGGTATTTTGATCAGAAGTCCCAAAATTTCTATAGCAATGGGATCATGTCCCTACCTACAAGATGGCAAAAAGTTATCGAACAAAATGGTACCTACATACTTTAGATAAATGTAAATAATGTATATTAAAAAATGTTTTGAATTTTCTTAAAAAATGCGAAGAAACTTTTTCCCCAACCTATTATAATAGTTCAATAGTTCTGTATTGTCAAATAGTTTTACAATCTGATTTTAAATTCAACGGAATTCTGACATTTCTGAAGTGTTGCCAATAATAAAACGCTCCTAATAAAAACGGAAATAAAGCGAAATAAAAAAATCTTGCTTTAAGGTTTCAATTAGAAAAACTAAAACTTATAAATTTACTGATAATTTTAAAATGGTAATCAGATTTTTTTTGATTAAATTATTGAAGTTACAATAATTAGTAAGGTAATTATTGTAATCTTTCACAGGAATCCCTGTTCACTAATCCGTAAGTTACAAACCTTTTTAGGAATACCTTTTTGTTTGTAAAATCTTCATTTATTGTAACTACAGACAGACAACGATGGTACTAAAAGTGATAACGACTAAATAAATATTTAAAGAAGAATGGTCACAATCCATACAAAATTTACCCAGGCCCGGCGCAAACGGAACATATCTTAGTTTTTTCATTATTTTATGTACGTTAATTATCAGGTATTTCTTTTTTCAATTTCAGTGGCTAACCTATTTAAATTGCCTTCGTAAGGCAAAATATTATTTTTTAACTACCTAATAACCGCTTAAAATCTTTTTCAAAAATGTAAAATTAATTGAGACCAGTATTACTTACCAATAACTACAGAACTCAAAATAAGTAGCTACATTGTACTTTTTTGGTTTCGTTTCGTCGAAATTTCGTTTTTTGCTACAGATTTCCGAAATTAAAGAGTTTTTTTCACTTTGTTTTGTTGTTTTTGGAAATCGGTTGAATATATGTGGGGTAGGTAGTAGTTGGTACCACAAGTGAAGTGTTAAATAAAAACATTTTTACAAAAATATTACAATCTACTTCCAAAAACAACACTACAAAGTGAAAAATAACACAAACACAAATTCTAATACCACTTACCTGCAAAAGAAACTAGAACATCATTCACATAAAAAGTGAGGAAAAAAATACGTATTATTCAAGCTAACTCAAAAACTACCCAAGCAAAGTTAATAAATGTTATATGGGCCCAAAATTGACCTATCGAATAAAACAAAAAATTTCAAATCTAACTTGTCTGTAAAAAGGCGTGATCATACATAAACAAAAAAAATATACGTCTATACGTGTCGACTTGATAACGTCCTCCTTTTTTATCGTCGGTTAAAAATCGTCAGCCGCAGCCTGTCGTTGCGTCTAGTCGCCGAGCTGTCGCAGTCGCATGTCGCATGAAGTTACAATTTTCAGAATGTTGCTTTCCATATTAGATTGTGTGGCGCAGCGAATATTGTTCTGCTACTCTACGAGCCATCATGGCCGTCCAAAGGTGAAGGAAAACGCAATAAATTATGTTAGTAGGTCTTATTTTAATAATTTATTTAATTCCAACTTTGAACAAAAATATTTAAAACTTAGGTACATTCTTTTTGGTTCTAGAACAATAAAAGTAATAGTACGAGAGCCCATGATCAAAATTTTACCTTGTCGTTTCACGAACAAAACCGTGTGAAATTGATAGATTTGTTATTCTGATTAAAAAAATCTTAATTTCAGAAATTTTCTGCGTGACCGCATTTTTATATAGGTATGTTTAAAAAAATAACGAACTGTTTCATAGCAATCTGTCTGATTTTTTTCAGTAAAAGTGTGAGCATCTTATGTGTGTTGAAACCATTTTAAACGTGTTGCAAAATTTTACCGGCTGGTAACATACATTCTATACCTACAAAAAAGGCTAAGCAGATTTATTACCTACTTATTGTCAAAATTTATATTTTTGTGAATAAAAATAAAAATATTATATATATTATATTATTTATTTTTTATTATTATATTATTTATTTATTCTATCTGAAACAACTTTTCTATAGTCAGAAATTTACTTACGTACTATTAATACCGATTAAAGATAAGATTAAAGCTTACCCGCATTCATCGAACTGTAATTGAAGGACTTTTTTTTAGTAAATTTGACAAAAGGAAACTGGAATACCATTAGAAAAATACTGTTTATTGAAAAAATTTCAACGTTTTCAATCATTGTCGGATTCATCATCGTTGTCGTGAGGGATAGGAGCGTAACAAGCACCGCGCGTTTACTGGGTGACTCCGAACCGTTGTTTTCGTTTTTGGAATTATAAGTGACATTTAAAATATCTGAAAATTGTTTTTTTGGTAAACTCAGCAGCCATACAAAAGGTGAAAAAAAAAAACATTGAAATAGACTGCTAAGAAATAGGTCGGTTAATACATTTTTGACAACTCAAAAAATGTGCTCAAGACTCATATGACGCGAAAAATGTCTGAAAACAAATTTTTTGGTAATAAAATGACGAAACCTATACAGTGCATTTTTAATACCAATCATATTGTGATAAAACCGTCTTCCTATTTTTTCTAACGTAGCAGAAATGGGCCCCCATTAAACTGTGACGTTTCTGAACAGCACTGCCCACCGAGTCGGGTTCAGAATCATCTTTTCTAACGCTTTTATACGGTTTTGGTCGTAAAACGATGAAACATGGTTTGATTTGGTCGTGGGCTCTCGTACTATAAATTCATTAAGGGCAAACTGGTCCTTTTTTAGGTTCATCATCACATGTCTTTGTTTTAGAAGGCGGACAAACTGGTCCTTTTTTTGGTTCATCATCACATGTCTTTGCTTTAGAAGGCGGACAAACTGGTCCTTTTTTTGGTTCATCATCACATGTCTTTGCTTTAGAAGGCGGACAAACTGGTCCTTTTTTCGTTTCATCACCACATGTCTTTGCTTTAGGAGGCGGGCAAACTGGTCCTTTTTCCATTTTACTACCACATGTCTTTGGTTTAGCAGACGGGCAAACTATTTTTTTTTTAATTTTACCACCACATGTCTTTGGTGTAGCAGGCGGGCAAACTATTTTTTTTTTAATTTTACCACCACATGTCCTTGGTTTAGCAGGCGGGCAAACTATTTTTTTTTTAATTTTAATACCACAAGTCTTTGGTTTAGCAGGCGGGCAAACTATTTTTTTTTTAATTTTACCACCACATTTCTTTGCTTTAGAAGGCGGGCAAACTGGTCCTTTTTTCTTTTTACCACCACATGGCTTTGGTTTAGCAGGCGGGCAAACTATTTTTTTTTTAATTTTACCACCACATGACTTTGCTTTAGGAGGCGGGCAAACTGGTCCTTTTTTAGTTTCACCACCACAGTCTGATCGTGGTTTAGGAGCTGGAGGAGGACACGGAGGGCACTTTTTGTCGTAATAGAAGCTGTATGATGACTCCCAAGGTAACCGAGAAGCTAGGTAGCAGATTAGACGGATTATTACCTGAAAATAAATTTAGAATTTGTAGTTGATTCGAGCTTTGTAATTTTATTGACACGATGGACTACAAGGGCAGGGTTTTTAGAAGACTGTGTGTGGCTCTGCAACGATTCAGATTTTATTTTTACTTGTCTTTTACATCTTTACCCCATTAGCCTTTGGACCACTATGTTTGAGACAGCCTATATATTATGTATCTCACGCGGCTCGCTCGTGCATGTATCTCGCACCTTTACATACTTAAGCTCAAGTAACTTGCGCCGTGAACAAGAACCGTACACGATCCTATTTTGTATCAGGTCTATTAAAATATACAAAAAAACTCAATCACTGAGAGCACATGTATAAAACATTAAGTTTTGAACAGAATCGGTCGAAGTAGCGGTGCTTGGGCTCTCCCAAGCACATATGTCAAGCAGTGGACATCTTTTCGCTGAAATGATTAACGATGATGATTAACAATGTGTTCGTGAAAACTGTCCTTACGGTCGGGTCTAGGATTTTCAAGACCCATCGTACAAATACAAATAAGAAGCTCACAAGTCTTACTTTACAGCTCATGGAGGAGAGGTGCGAGATGATGCTGCAGTCTTCAGATAATGCGCTTAAGTACCGGCAGCTCAATAGATGGATCTCATAAGTCCTTGAAAAGCGACCTTCGCCGCTTTGACATAGACCGCATTGAGGACACGATAGAGCGGAATAAGGGAACCAAGGGCTTTGCAAGAGATCTGTGTAGTGGGCAGAGCCAGCTTACGAAACTGAAGACCGATGATGGATCGTATTCGTATGGTGTTGTATCGTATTAGGATCGTATCCGCCAAGCCAGAGCTGTTGGGGGAGATCGAGAGATTGTATAGACAGTTATACACGAAACATGTAACCCCGTCACGAATCTGGTAAACGACCCAAGAGCTAGATTGAACCCGACACTATACCGAAGACATCCCGGACGTTAGCTTGTACCAGATTAGGATGGCTCTGAATCAGCTCAAAACAACAAGACGATGACGGAGTTACGGCCGAACTCTTGAAGGCCGGAGGAAAACCCGTTATAGCCCTCCAGAGGCTGTTTGATTCCGTAATAGTTGAGGGCAATACGCTGCAGGCATGGAACAGAGGTGTGGTGGTACTTTTCTTTAAGAAGGGTGACAATGCCCTTCTTAAGAATAACAGGCCTATATCACTTCTGAGCCATGTCTACAAGCTGTTTTCAAGAGTCATCACGAACTGACTCGCGCGCAGGTTTGACGACTTCCAGCCTCCCGAACAAGTCGAATTCCGTAAAGGCTTTGGCACCATCGATCACATGCATACGCTGCGGCAGGTTATACAGAAGACTGAAGAGCCGAGAGCTGGGCTAGCTGGAGGCTGACCTGCCTCTGCGAAGCGTTTGTGATCGAATCAGAAATGAAGAGATCCGCAGGAGAACCAAGGTACTCGTAACAGTTATAGCCCGAAGAATTGCCAAACTTGAGTGGCAGTGGGCAGGGCATATTGCTCGCAGAACAGATGGCCGACAGGGCCAAAAGGTTTTGGAGTAGCGGCCGCGTATCGGAAGACGTAGCGTTGTAAGGCCTCCCACAAGGTGGACCGATGACCTTGTAAAGGCCGCAGGAATCCACTGGATGCGGGAAGCACAGAACCGGTCGAAGTAACGATGCTTGGGGGAGCCCTATGTCCAGCAGTGAACGTTTTTCGGCTGAAATGATGATGATGATGAGTTTGTCATTGGATTTTCAAAATTTAACCTATCACCTGTATGTACTCGTACCTCAGACCTCAGTTAGGCTACAAAATTCTCTAGACAAAGCTTCGCCGAATATTTGTTTTTATTTCTTAGGTTTGTCATCTCGCAGATCAAAGTACGTGTGAGGTTGTTGGCAGCTTAACTGGGCTATTTTGTGGATGCATTATGAAATTGAGGCCTGCCTAAGTCAAGGCCTCGGAACAAATAAAAAATCAAGACCTACTTCACTGTATTGTTCGCAGCGATAGTGCTGCGAACAATACAGTGAAGCATGTGCAAAACTACACATCACTCTATCCATACACGCTCACACACATATTTACACTAAACTACAACTAAACTATACCTCACTAAGTGCACACATGTTTACGAAACCGGCCTCATGTCACTGTTGACAGCGTTATGTCTTGGTTTATTATTTAATCTGAGGCTAGGGCATAAAACTTATAAACTAAGTGACTACACGCTAAGGTCACCCGCTGCCATTTTTTTTCACTTATTATTTTCAAGCGTAAACCCTAAGTAGGTTTACGGAAAGCTATCGATAGATTGTCGCACGTTCATCACGGGTAATTAATTATTATCGGACGAGTAAACATCCTACCTATCCTGTCCATGTGTACGCTTGTAAGTCTATTAGTTTTTAACGTTAAAACCTTTACCCTTTACTTATTGTTAACGGCTACAATACCAATTTCATACTTAAACATACACACAACACGTCACACGTCCATTTATTTGATCCAAATTATTGGGGGTCCTGTCCTATACCTACGACATAAGTTTATTAGTGCCTTTGTAAGTTTACAAACTCTACCCACCAGTTTTTCTTAATGGCGGAAAAAAGTTGCAGGATGTGCAAATCTGTAGGTCACCTTGAGAGCGATAGGAATGTTGCTAGATGAAATATTTTTAGCCCGCCCATAAGTAAATCAATGAATATTAACAATTTATATAAAAAAAAAAACATTATATTTTCTAATGTGCATTTGAATAAAACGAGATACAAATGTCTACACGAGACTTTTTATCCGACTGTGGCAAAGCCGAAAGGAAGTGTTATGAATTTCACATGCGTGAGTATGATATATCATGTAAAGCCACGGTTTTCTAGAAGAGCGTTGGCTGCCACATAGCGTCTACAATGTACTATTTGAATGGCGTCACTGAAACATTATTACAGGGTGTAAAGTTCACTCAACCTCCATAGAAAAGGGAGGATCCTCCGACTAGACGGGTGTTGTGTCTGGTGGGCAACTGCCCGACCATTGATGTCGGGACATTGTATAGGTTTACCACAGTCGAACGGTAAACTCTTATTGCGCGATGCAGGATTTTGCGTGACGTCAGTGTGATGATGTTCGCATGTGGCGATGTAGATGCCGCCATATATCAAAGTAAGTTGGTGTGTTTTCAGAAGTGGTTGCTTACTGTACGATGTCTGTCGTAACGATTGGTCGCATAAGCAAACGATAATTCTGCGTCTATTCGCAGCGACAAGACATAGATGCAAACGACAACTGAGCGTCTTGTTGCAGCGACTAGACGCAGGTACAGGACGCACAGTTTGCCACTTATTGTGACCACCGGTGCGTTCTGGCGTCGCACCGCAAATATTTCTTTCCCTTTCTTCTGCCGCACAAAGAACTGAGTGGTGCTGCTCTAGCGTCGCAATGCGTACACCCCTCCCCGCCTCATCTCGCAGGTTGCAAGTCCAGTGTACGTGCGGTGCGACGTCGGAACGCACCGTGTGGCATACGTTTACCATGGATACAGAACATCTAAACCGCGTTCAAGAGCTGTCAGTGTCAATATTCCACAACAATGATGGCGCTAACAGTTCGTGAACGCTGTTTAAATGTGCTGATCGCGTTCAGTGTCATTGGTGTAATCCGCCCTTAGTGAAGTTCCAATTTTTGAGAGCGTGCGACTCGCATAGCCTGTCGTTGCGACTCTACAACGCGACGGGGCAAGTACTATCCGGAGCTTTGAACAAAATATGTGAAAAAATCGTCAGCCTCAATCTGTCATTACGTCTAGTCGCCGAGCTGTGCAGCATGTTTAAAGGTGTCGCATGACGTTGCAATTTTCAGAATCTTGTGTTAAGATGTTGGTTTCAATAATGAATTGTGTGGCGCGGCGAATATTGTTCTGCTACTCTCCGGGCCATCATTGACTGACCAAACGTGAGGGAAAACGCAATAAATGATATTAAAATGTCTTATTTTAAACATGTATTTAATTTCAAATTTGAGCAAAAATATTTAAAACTTATATACCTCACTCTGTTTGGTTGTTGAACAATAACAGTAATAGTACAAGAGCCCATGACCAAAATCTTTGCCTTATCGTTTTACGAACAAAACCCTAAAAAATCGATTGATTTGGTTATTTTGAATCCAAAAATCTTAATTTCAGAAATTTTCCTTGTCATGTCTGATGTGACCGCATTTTCAATTATTTATTTCAAAAATATTACGGAACTGTTTCATAGCAATTATGATTTTCAGAATGTAGATGAACAATAGATTTTAGAATCCGTAAACACAATTTTCAGACGGTATATACACAACTACTACCGTTAAAATTAACGGTAGTATTAAAGATAAAAGGAAAACTGTCATAGTTAAGTAGGCTTTTCAAGTTTACGAGAAATAGTCAACCAACTTGTAAAATGTACTTGGAACAGTTAAAATTTCGTACAAATTACATTAAAAATTACCTATACAGGGTGGCCGGAACATTGAAGTCCAAAAATAAAATTTTGGCCCCTCGTATCGTGGGGTATCCGAATCACCCCCATGTATGTTCCACGACTTTTCATAGTTTTCGAGTTATGAATTCTTTCTGATTTTTTGAATTTTTTTTTGACATTTAAAATGTCTGAAAACTGTTTTTGGTAACATCAGCAGCCATTCAATATATTGAAAAATAAACAAATTTACCCGGTTGCTAGGAGCAGGTCGGTTAATAAATTTTTGACATTTCTGAAAATGCGCTTAAGTCACATGTGACGTGCAAAACAACTTTTTTTCGCAATAAAATGATGAAACCTATGTACATTTTTAATATCACACATATTATGATAAAACTGTCTGCTTATTTTTTTAGACATAGCTGTAATGGGCCCTTACCACCAGTACCAGCAGACCAGCAGACCACACCACTTGACTGATTTCTAACCAGTAGGTACTGCCCACGGAGTTGGGTTCAGAATCATCAAAACTAACGATTTTATACGGTTTCGGCCGTAAAACGATGTGATACGGTTTTGGTCGTGGGCTCTCGTACCAGAAGTGTTTCGGCACTTCGGCTTACATTAGGCACACGGTTTTTTTTTTTTTTTGTCAGGGCATGCTGGTTTTACTTTTTCACCACCACATGTTTTTAGTTTATCTGTAGAAGGCGGGCTAACTGGTCCTTTATCAATTCCACCACCACTTGGCTTTCCTTTAGGTGGGCAAACTGGGTTAGACCCACCAGAATAAAATCTGTGGTTATTTAAAAGAATAGTTCTCATAGTAAATGGTGTAGTCTTAGCACACGGATCTGATTTTTTCGGCTGTTTGCAAGGGTAGCATCTAGGCTTCAGGGGACATGTGGGGATCAACTTTATTGGGGGACACAGCTTAATAGCAGGCAGGGGGCAGTCTGTTGGTGGTTTAGGAGCTGAAGGAGGACACTCAGGGCACTTTTTGTCGTAATAGAAACTGTATGATGATTCCCAAAGTAACCACCCACAAGCTAGGGTGCAGATTGGACGGGTTAGTACCTGAAAATAAATTTAGAATTTGTAGTTGGTGCGAGCTTTGTCATTTTATTGACACGATGGACTATAAGGACAGTTATCATAACCGTTATAAGTAAATGGTAAATGGGTTTTTAGAAGACCATTATTTTACGGGTAATTTATATCTGTATATTATCTATAATTTCAATATGTAGTGCATTATTTTTGTAATACTAAAGATCAACATGCGCAAGTTCAGGCACATGGGCATGTTTTATAGGCATCGAGTAAACGACCGCTTCAAAATATGTGCGGGTCGAGTCCAGGAACTCAAGCGCAGATCACACTAGGAATGAAGCTAAGTTCGTTTAGCTTCGCTCATGTAGCTACCGCGTCTTTTCTTACTTCGGTTAATAGTTAGCGGTGTCAATCGGAAGTATGCAAACGCGCTAGCTACATGAGCGATGCTAAACGTACTTAAAAAACGTAACTACTCGTTCCCAGTGTGGCTTGCGCTTCACGCATCGCATAATATAAAAGCTGTCTCAAACGTAGTGGTTGAAAAGGAAATAGGGTAAAGCTGAAGTGGCCACCGTCCTATCATTAAAAAAATTAAAAATTGGAATATTCTCAACAGTTCAGAAAATTTCGCTAATTTAATCATTTTCAAAAAATTTTACACTTTAACTTGGATTTTTGGAACCTGTGAACAAAATTTACGACATAGCTTGTTCAAATCTGGCTGGAAGATGCCTTGGTAATGTAGGAACCAAAATGATGTTCCTGTTTACGTTCAGTGTGGCTGCAACGCTTCAGATTTTATTTTTACTTGTCTTTTCTAACTCTTTATGAAACTTTTGCGAAACTTTCAAAGCACAGATTTCAAAAAATCTCATTTTTAACCACTTCAAAAAAGGAGATTTCTGTATTCGACCCGTGTGTATGTATGTATATATGTATGTATGTTTATTTCTCCGCGACTTTCTCAAAAACGAATGAACCAATTTTGATGATTCTTTCACTACCGTAATATTCATATTTTCAGGAAGGTTTTAGTATATAATATATTAGGTATCTATTCTTATGTATGAAGTTATATGCATAAATGTACTGTATCTCCGACATTTCTAAGCGGATTTTGTGATGATTCTCCTTTTCGTTCGTCTTGGGCTCATGTAATTGTCCTAATTGTATATTCAACTATAAATGGAAAAATAAATTTACTATAAAAAAGTAAAAACCGACTTCAAAACCTAAAACGTATAAAATAACTTTCATAAAAAACTTAACAACTTCTGAAGTCAGTGTTTTCCCTGCTCAGATATTGCAATTATACAGTAGAAATGCCAGTTGTATGACAATTAAAATTTATAATAAATTACCACCTGCCCTGAGTATGTTACCAATTAATAAGTTTAAATGTAAAATGTTTGCTTGGCTCTTACACATGTGTTTTTATTCCGTCAATGAATTTTTAAATTATACTTTTTGATATAGTAATTAAGATCGTAATAATGACAATAATTCTCAAATAATAATAATTATAATAAATTATAATAATTCTTGGACATTGTAATTTGTACTTTGACTTTATATTTTGACATTATGATTTATTCTTTGACATTATGATTTATATTTTAGATTTAACTATTAATATTTTCATGTATTTTTAACTTTAAATAGGTAGCTAATATTCTTATAGTTCTCCTTGTTCTGATTTGCATGCTTACCTTATTATTTAACATTTCTACATCAGCAATGGTAGTATATGTGAAACAATGTATATTGTAAGATCTAAATGTACCATATACTGAGAAATAAATACTTTATACTTTAATCTTCAATGCACCTTAGATTGATACCGACTTCAGAAGCTGTTAAGTTTTTTATGAAAGTTATTTTATTCGTTTGAGGTTTTGAAGTCGGTTTTTACTTTTTTAAAGTAAATTTTAAATTTTTAAATAGTAGGTGGCCATAGGCAAATGGGGTAAACAGGAGGTCCACTTTACCCTATTTGCCTTTAATCCTTTATAAAAAACAAGGTATAAGGTTTTTTTTTTTTTTTTTTTTTTTTTATCCTTTTTTTTGCTTTGCTTTTATTGCTGGGCACGCCACAATTGCGGCGATAAGTCCCCTCTTTGAGGAGTGGTTGGAGAGGCGCCACGGCGTCCTCACCTTCCGCCTGACGCAGGTCCTCACCGGACACGGTTGTTTCGGGAGGTTCCTGTTTCGGATAAGGCGGGAGGAAACGCCCGGGTGTCACCATTGTGTGGATCGCCCGGAGGACACGGTGGAGCATACAGTGGAGGTCTGCCCGGCTTGGGCGGAGCACCGCCGTGTTCTCACGGAGGCGATCGGCGGCGGCGATCTCTCGCGTCCAAACCTGGTCCAGGCCATGGTGCGGAGCGAGAGTGCATGGGAAGCCGTCACCTCCTTCTGCGAAGCAGTAATGCTCGCGAAGGAGGAAGCGGAACGCGTGAGGGAGAGGCAACAGCCGCGCCCTCGCGCCCCTAGCCGCCGTAGGAGACGCCCTGGGCGGCGGGAATCGATTGCCGATTCCCGGCCACCGTAGGCGTGGGCTTGCGGACGACGAGTAATGGGCAGCTCGCTGTCCGGTAAGGACCAGGCCCGGGTCGACGGCGCGTTGTGTTCCACGCGCGCCTCAAAGAGATGTCAGCAGTGACGGGGTCAATTGGGCCGATGCCGCCGGGGTCGCGGGTAGTTCGAAAGAGATACCGTGGCCCTGGCACGGGCAGCTGAAGGAGCATGGGTGGGTTTTAGTCAGTAAAAGTCTGACACGCCCTCCCGCTCTGCCCAGAGCGGGAGAAGTCATTTGATGATTTCCCATCCACAAAAAAAAAAAAAAAAAAAGGTGGCCATAGGCAAATGGGGTAAACAGGAGGTCCACTTTACCCTATTTGCCTTTAAACCAATACGTTTGAGACATCCTGTATATTATGTATCTCACGCGGCTCGCTCGTGCATGTATCTCGCACCTTTACATGCTCAAGCTTAAGTCACTTGCACCGTGAACAAACGTGTCTTTAACGATCCTATTTTGTTTCTGGTTTAATAAAATATAAACTCAAACTCAACTCAAAGCATTTATTTCAATTAAACCAATTACAGGCACTTTTGAATTGTCAAGGGGTCGGTCAGTCAAAAAGATGAAGCTAGGCGCCCATTCCAAAGCTATATATACTAAAAGACTTAAAAGACTAATCACTGAGAGCACATGTACAAAATATTATGTTTTGAGCACAGAAACAGTCGAAGTGAGGGTGCTTGGAGGTGGCCTATGTCCAGCAGTGGACGTCTTTCGGCTGAAATGATGATGATGAGTTTGTTATTGGATTTTTTCGTCATAATATAACCTACCTATAACCTCAGACCTTTGACTATAAAATTATCTAGACAAAACTTCGCTGAACATTGACTTGAAGCAGGATGTGCAAAGCTGTGGGTCACCTTGAGAGCGATAGGAATGTTGCTCGATGAAATCTTTTTAGCTCACCCGTAAAAACAATAAAAATATTGTATTTTATTAAATGAGCATTTGAATAAAACGAGACAAAATTGTCTACACGAGCCTTTTTACCCGTCTGTGGCATAGCTGTAAGGAAATGTTATGAATTTCGCATGCGTGAGTTCATATATCATGTAATAGCCTAAGAGCCCTCACGGGCTCTGGGGTTCACACCCCAGACCTTCGTTATTTTATAAAGGCTGAAAGTTCGTCTGCGCATGCTCCCAACACAGGTAAGAACGATGGACTATTATGAAGTTTAGGTTACCGTGGCTTTGGCAGATAAACGGTACTAAACGTGTGTAAAATACCGGTCTAAAATCATCAAATAATAAAGTGTGATTTCTTGGTATTACCTTCAGAATATTATTAAAAATCACATCATTCATTGCCAGACACTTAACATCGTGGCAACCCCTTGCCAGACACCCTCAATGTTCATGAAATTATAATTATAGCATCCAAATTTCGTAGTTTATTCGGCTAAACGCTTCATTTATATTTGAGACCTGATACGTATTAATGAATAGTCGAAACCGTGCTGCATCAACATCAGTTATCGAACCGACATTGTATACCTCACATATAAACTGTTGAATAATATCAAAAGTGCTTTGTTGTTCATGATTATTTTCAAATAATTCGTGTTTACCGAATTTAATTAAAGCTTTTTGATACTCTTCCGTTATTTTTAATATTTTAAAAGGCCTTATCTTTCCTTTTCGGAAAAATGTGGGGTTATAATCACAACCTGTGATCGTAATAGGAAAATATTTTTGCAAGAGCTTCTCAGGATTCCATTTGATCACAGGTTGTGATAATAATCCCACATTTTTCCGAAAAGGAAAGATAAGGCCTTTAAAATATTAAAAATAACGGAAGAGTATCAAAAAGCTTTCATATTCTATGAAGAAGACCACAATATCGAATGGAGTACCTAATAGTGACGAAGAAAATGATAACATTGATCATAATGATGATAATGTCTATATAATATTATCTTTTATACACTATAATAATAATCTGTAATGTCATCAATCTATTTTTTTATACTTTATAATAACTTGTAATGTCATTAAAATATTTTTAATTCAATTTTTAACTATTATTTTATTTGTTTTTTTTTTAATAAACTTTTATTGACAGAACAAATTTAAAATTTTAACAATTTAATGTAGTTGTAGTATCGAATGCCTTTTCTTAAGATGTTTTTAAAATTTACACAGATACAGATACAGATACAGAACTAATAAGTTATATAAATCTGTGCCAAAAAGTTTATTCGCATAAGTCATTCTAATCACGAATCTCTTCTTAAGATATACATGCTTGTCTGGCAAGGGGTTGGAACTATCAAAAATGTCTGGCTAGTGAGGAAACATCATTTAATTATTACCCAAGTATTATATATAAAAATCAGCTTTTAAACTGTAACGTAAGTAGAATTATAACTTCATGAACATTAAGGGTGTCTGGCAAGGGGTTGCCACGATGTTAAGTGTCTGGCAATGAATGACGTGATTTTTAATAATATTCTGAAGGTAATACCAAGAAATCACACTTTATTATTTGATGAATTTAGACCAATATTTTACACACCTTTAGTACCGTTTATCTTCCAAAGCCACGGTAAACCAAACTTCATAATAGTCCATCATTCTCTGTGTTGGGAGCATGCGCTGACAAACTTTCAGCTTTTATAAAATAACGAAGGTCTGGGGTTCACGGGCTCTTGCTTTATAAAGCTATGGTTTACTAGAAGTTCGGTGGCGGATGACGTCACTGAAACGTCATATAAGAATATTAGTTTGTTTTTAGGGTAGTTGAGTTTTTTCGTAAGTTGGTGTGTTTTCCTTGAGAGCGTTTTTGACACCGTAAAGTCAAACCCCGCTACCCAAAGATATAAATCGCTAGATTTGCCCTCACCGTGCTTAGTCACGCGCAAAAGTGTCATTACTAAAGCGCCGTAATGTTTTACGCCGCAGCAGCGTCGCACCGCAATGACTTCTTTCCCTTTTTTCTGCCACACAAACAACTGAAAGGTGCTGCTCCAGCGTCGCAACGCGTACAGCCCTCCCCGCCTCATCTCGCAGGTTGCAAGACCGGTGTACATGCGGTGCGACGCCGGAACGCACCGTGTGGCATACCATGGATATTTGTATGTAGGACGCCGCAGCGACCCCTTCCGGTGCCGCGCTGCTGCCGCACGGCATCGTGTGTAAAGGCCCTTTTTTTTTGTAGATGGGAAATCATCAAATGACTTCTCTCGCTCTGGGCAGAGCGGGAGGGCGTGTCAGACTTTTACTGACTAAAACCCACCCGTATTCCTTCAGTTGCCCGTGCCAGGGCCACGGTATCTCTTTCGAACTACCCGCCACCCCGGCGGCATCGGCCCAATTGACCCCGTCACTACTGACATCTCTTTGAGGCGCGCGTGGAACACTACGCGCCGTCGACCCGGGCCTGGTCCTTACCGGACGGCGAGCTGCCCATTACTCGTCGTCCGCAAGCCCGCGCCTACGGTGGCCGGGAATCGGCGATAGATTCCCGCCGCCCAGGGCGTCTCCTACGGCGGCTAGGGGCGCGAGGGCGCGGCTGTTGCCTCTTCCTCACGCGTTCCGCTTCCTCCTTCGCGAGCATTACTGCTTCGCAGAAGGAGGTGACGGCCTCCCATGCACTCTCGCTCCGCACCATGGCCTGGACCAGGTTTGGACGCGAGAGATCGCCGCCGCCGATCGCCTCCGTGAGAACACGGCGGTGCTCCGCCCAAGCCGGGCAGACCTCCACTGTATGCTCCACCGTGTCGTGTGCAAAGGCCCTGACAATTAAGTCAAGTCACTGCATCATTGCGTGTCAGAGTTGTCAAAACGAAACAAAAACGCGACTATCTTTTGACGCGGTAGGGCGAATCTAACGATTAAAATATTTTTCGCTGCCATCATTGTCATGACAGCCATCATTGTCATGACAGCCGTAGTTGCAGCTGTCAGTGGCGTCCACAGCTATTAGTGGCGTCTACAGTTATTAGTGGCGGCCACAGCTATTCTAGGCAACCGTACCTTTAGAGAAAGAGAAGATCACACATGCGCAGGTGTAAGTAACAGACACAGTGTTTTACAAAGCTTACATGTGAATGTCGTCAAATGTTCGTGTGCGCTACGGCGCACGCGCACACCTGACGACATACCTGAGCAAAACTGACGCTGACGCTGCGACAGGCCAGCGCGTGTTTTGCGCTGAGGAAAGTGCACGGTGTTTGTATTGTGAATCTTATCATGGATACTTTCGATGTCGTTGTTTTCAAATTGGACGTCGAAGCGCGTCGAATACTCAATGAAAATGAGCGCTCACTGAACGACGTCTGTCGTAACGACTAGTCGCAAACGCAAACGATGACTCTGCGTCTAGTCCCAGCGACAAGACGCAGATGCAAACGACAACTCTGCGTCTTGTTGCAGCGAGAAGACGCAGATGCAAACGACAACTCTGCGTCTTGTTGCAGCGACTATTAGACGCAGTGACAAGACGCACAGATTGCGCTGCCACTTATTATGATTTATCAATGCTCTATCTATCTCTCTATCTCAGATTAAGCAGTCGTTAATATGCCACATCAAGTTTCAAAACTACTTCAGCTTCGTAGAGCTTTTTCTCTGTTACTCATAGGCCTATGACTGACAGAGAAGAAGAAGAGAAGAGAAGACAGAGAAGAGACAGACAGAGAAGTTCTACAAATCTGAAGTTGTTTTGATAATTTAGAGAAAGTGTCAGCTCACACATGCACAGGCATGTGTGAGTCAGGGTCTTGAATTGTCGACGCCGTTATTGCATTACCACCGATGTTGCTTTCAATAATGGATTGTGTGGCGCGGCGAATATTGTTCTGCTACTCTCCGGGCCACCGTGGCCGCCCAAAGGTGAAGGAAAACGCAATAAATTAAGTCTAATTTTAAACATGTATTTAATTCAAACCTTCAACAAAAAAATTTAAAACTTAGGTACAATCTTTTTGGTTCTAGAACAATAAAAGTAATAGTACGAGAGCCCATGACAAACATGTTTACCTTATCGTTTTACGAACAAAACCGTTTATAATCGATAGATTTGGTGATTCTGAAACCAAAAATCTTAATTTCAGAAATTTTAAAATGTGTATATAAAATTACTGAACTGTTTCATAGCAATCTGTCTGGTTTTCAGAATGTTGTTGTACGATAGATTTTAAATACGATACCAAAAATAAAATTTTCGGAAATCAGTAGCGTCGCTCGTACTATGGGCCAAATTTCCGCATGATCACCTCAAAGGCGATAATCGCATGCACGGCTCACGTCTCGATCGCACAAGTTCGTTTGTCACTAGCTGCGCTCTCACAGGAATATTTTCTTAAGTGTGAATGCTTAAGTTTTGTCCAAGTACCAAGGAAGCCGTTTGGGAAAATAAAAAATGAGGCAAAAAATAAAACCTATAGCAAACCGTTTGAAAATCTTGTTTTCAAGTGAATATTGGTCAGTTGATGCGAATAAATATTTTGTCACAAAAAAAATGTGAAACCATTTTGAATGTGTTGAAAATTTTTACCGATCAGTAATATAGCATTCTGTCTGAAAACTGAATGACATGATAAAGTTGCACAGATGTAGAAATAAAATATATCGGATAACTTTAGTGTAGCACCTTACTAATCAGACAACTTATCTATAGTCAGAAATTATTAAAAAATCTTAATGCGGCTTATTTAAGTAGTTAGTCTTAAAATGTCGATTGCACACCATGTGTACAGATAACAATAGAATTTCAATTGTGTCTGCTAATTAGCGCGCGACGGGTTAATAAAAAGCTTACTCAAAACCATCGAACTGTAATTGAAGGACTTTTTCTATTTTTCTATTTTTCTATTTTTTTTTTTTTTTTTTTTTTTTCTTTTTTATAAGGTGTTTTTCTATCTATAATATGTATGTATTTACAAAAAAAAAAAATGTATATAAGTAGTTTATCAGCCATCTCGTTACCATAACACAAGCATTAGGTTGCTTAGCTTGGGGCTAGATGGCGTTGTGTGATATGTCCAAACATATTTATTTATTTTATTTATTTATTTATTTTTTTAATAAATTGGACAAAAGGAAACAGGGATAACGTTAGAAAATATGTACCTGATCATTGAAAACGTTTTAAATCATTGTCGGACTCATCATCGTTGTCATGAGGGTTAGGAGCGTAACAAGTACCGCGCGCTTGCCGGGCGACTCCGAACCGTTGTTTTCGTTTTTGGAATGATAAGTGACATTAGAAATATCTGAAAACTGTTTTCTTTGGTAAACTCAGCAGCCATACAAAATATTAAAAAAAAAATTAAACAGGTTGCAAAAACTGAGCGTGCACTGTTCCGCGCCGGCCGCAACATACGCACGGCTGGCAACGGGTTTTGGTTTGTTTGTATGAAAAAATAAAAATGCGGGCGGTACCAGTAATAGACGCAGTGCTATATGAATTCATATAAAACAAACCGAAATCCTTTGCATGCCGTACGTGCGTTGCGGCCGGCGCGGACCTGTGGACGCTCACTTTAAGAGACAGGTCAGTTAAATTTTTTGTAATTATTTTAAATGCGCTCAGGCCACATGTGACGCGCAAAATGTCTGAAAACATACTTGTTAGTAATAAAATGTCGAAACTTATGTGCATTTTTAATATCAGACATATTGTGATAAAACAGTCTGCTTATTTTTTTTTTGACATAGCAAAAATGGGACGCCAAATTGTGACGTTTCTGACTAGTACTGCCCAAGACTCTGGTTCAGAATCATCTAAATTAACGACTTGATACGGTTTTGGCCGTAAAAAGATGCGACATAGTTTTGGTCGTGGGCTCTCGTACTATAAACTAATTGTTTCAGCACTTCGGCTTACGTTAAACACACGGATTTTTATTTTCATGGGCAAACTGGTCCTTTTTTAGGTGTACCACCGCATGTCTTTCCTTTAGCAGGTGGGCAAACTGGTCCTTTTTTAGGTGGACCACCACATGTCTTCCCTTCAGCAGGTGGGCAGACTGGTCCTTTGTTAACTCCACCACCACTTTTTGATTCAGCTTTTCTTTCACACGGATCTCCTCGTTTGGAATCAGCAATAACAAATTTCGGTTTACATACTCTGTTAGATTTAGATTTTTTAGATGCACAAACTGTTGGTTTACACTGCGGCGCCTTTGGCGCGGTTTTGGTTTCACAAAATTTGGTTGGTGCTTTTTTTTTAAAAGGAGACTTAGGTTGGCATGGACTAGCAGAATAAAATCTATGGTTATTTAAAATAATAGTTTTCATAGAACACGGCGTAGTCTTAGCACACAGATCTGATTGTTTCGGTAGTTTGCAAGGGTAGCATCTAGGCTTAAAATGAGGCAGGGAGCAGTTTGATCGTGATTTAGGAGCTGAAGGAGGGCACTGAGGGCACTTTTTTTCGTAATAGAAACTGTGTGATGACTCCCAAGGTAACCCACAAGCTGGGGTGCAGATTTGACGGGTTAGTACCTGAAAATAAATTTAGAATTTGTAGTTGGTGCGAGCTTTGTCATTTTATTGACAAGATGGACTATAAGGACAGTTATCATAACCGTTATGAGTAACGTTAGCGAATTAAGTAATAGTTAGTTAGCGGTGTGAACCGAATTATGCAAAAATGCGGTAGGTATGTACATGAGCGAAGCTAAACCATGCTCAAGCTAGCCATGCACAAACTAGCCGCGTCATATCATAAATGTATTATGTATCTCACGCGGCTAGCTTGAGCATGTATCTCGCACCTTTACATGCTCGAGCTCAAGTAACTTGCGCCGTGAACCACGAGTCGTAAACGATCCTATTTTGTATCAGGTCTAATAAAATATGAGAGCACATGTGTAAATAAAAGATTATGTTTTGAGCACAGAACCGGTCGAAGTGGCGGTGCTTGGGGGAGGCCTATGTCCAGCAGTGGACATCTTTCGGCTGAAATAATGATGACGCGTTTGTCATTGGACTTTTTCGTCAAAATCAATCATGTTTTAGATAACCTCAGACCTTAGACTATAAAATTATCTAGACAAAGCTTCGGCGAACATTGACTTGAAGTAGGATGTGCAAAGCTGTGGGTCACCTTGAGAGCGATAGGAATGTTTTTAACCCACCCCCCTTAAGTAAAAACAAAAAATAATATTGTATTTTATTAATGAGCATTTGAATAAAACGAAATACAGATTTTACCCGACTGTGGCAAAACTGAAAGGAAGTGTTATGAATTTCACATGTGTGAGTATGATATATATCATGTAAAGCGTATTTTACTAGAAGAACGGTGCCCGCCACATAGCGTCTACAATTTACCGGCGAATGACGTCACTGAAAAGTTATTTATGATAGTAAGTTGGTGTCGCGTTTTTGACACCGTAAACTCAAACCCCGATGCCCAAAGACTTAAATCGCTAGATTTACCCTCATCGTGCTTAGCCACGCAAAAAGTGTCCATACTGAGAAGAGTGAGCTCACACATTATTAAATAGCGCTTACATAACAATCAAGTCAAGTCACTGCGTCATTGTGTGTCAGAAATAGACGAATCTAACGATCTAAATCTTTGCCGCTGCCATCATTGTCATGACAGCCGTCACTACGGCCGTTAGTTGTGGCCGCCATTCTTCTAGGAAACCGTAGCTTAACAGAAAGAGAAGGACACACATGCGCAAGTGTGAGTGCCAGACACGTCGAGCTATAATAGCATCTGCGAGCGTTTATAGCATCAGACTGATAAATCACAATAAAACCTTACACACATTAAGGCGAGTCGACCGAAACACAGAAATCCTCCATAATCACTATCGTATATTTTGTATAAACTATCGTGCACTGCAGGCGGACCGCACCGCCACTGGGTTTTTTTTTATATTCCAATATCGCGTTCCAACGCGATGCGCTGCGGTTCGAATGCGGCTGTCATCTGCACTTTCCATACACCTTTTAACCATCTGACTTCATATCAGTTGTCGTGCCCTTTAGCGTCCGGCACAGTGAATCGAAAAATCTTTTTGATAGAATACAGCGTAATTGTATAAAAAAAGCAGATTAAACTAGCCAGGGTCAGGGGACCAGGGTCGCCAAGGTCGCCAATATAAGACCCTGGCAAAATGGACACGAAAATATGTGTCGGATTTAAACCGAAGTAAGCAGTTAGAGGACAGACGGGACGCGACAACACGACAGGAATCTATAGAACAATGTCAATGAAAACTTCATAGAAATTATTCCACCAGAATTGCGTCGCATCGTCGCGTCGCGCCTGTCTGCGGGAGTATTAAGGAGACGCATGACGTTGGAATTGTCATAATCTTGTTGTTGTTGTTTCTTTTCACAGTAAACGTAATTAGTTTATATGGCTATTTTAAACACGCATTTAATAAATTCAAACCACGAGCAAACATAATTTCAAACTCACTTTTTTTGGTCACAGAAAAATAAAAATGAATGTGTACATGTGTATCAGTACTTCGGTTTGGGGCACTTTACTTTGGGAGGTTGTGGGTAAGATTGTTTCTTGTTTCCACATGGATCTGGATTTTTCGGCGGGCAACATGTTTTCAGTGAACTCCTTTTTGGTTTAGGTACACAAAATTTCGGTTTTGTCTTTTTTGGACAGTCTTTCGGCACCGGCCGACACTCCGTGTGTTTGGGTCCACAAGGGTTATCATTACACGCTTTTGAATTCCTTCTACGTCTCCTAGGTTGGCATGGATTATGAGAGTAAAGCTTACGGATATTTAAAGGAAAAGTTTTTAAATTTAAAGTACATGATGTACTCGCATCAAATAGATTGGATTTTATCGGCTTTTTGTAAAGGTTTTTAAGCATCGGGGCATATGGGAGATATTTTGGCTTCACGGGGCACTTGGGGTTCTTTTGGTCGTAACAAAAACTGTATGATGACTCCCAAGGTAACCCACAACCTGGGGTGCAGTTTGGACTGGTTTGCACCTGAAAATAAACTAGGAATTTGTAGTTGGTCCGAGCTTGGTCATTTGAATTTGACATTAGGGACAATAAGGGGCAGATTTTATAAACGTTATAAGTAACTGATAAACGGGTTTTTAAACAATCATTATTTTGGGGGTTATTTGTGTCTTCATTATATTTTATTAATTCATATATTTTAGTGTTATTCATAATTTTAAAATACTAAAGGTGCTTGTACACGATGCATCTGTGCAAGTTCTAGCTCATGCGAAGGCTATAGGCATCAAACGATCACATCAAAATGTGCACGGGTCCAGCAGTTATTCAAGGCCAGTACCCGGTGCAAGTTACTTGAGCATGTAAAGTCGCGAGCTGCATGCGCAAGTTCTAACACATGCGAAGGCATAGGCATCAAACAACAGCATCAAAATGTGCGCGGGTCCAGTTATTGAAGGCCAGTACCCAGTGCAAGTTACTTGAGCATGTAAAGTCGCGAGCTGCATGCGCAAGTTCTAACACATGCGAAGGCATAGGCATCAAACAACAGCATCAAAGTGTGCGCGGGTCCAGTTATTCAAGGCCAGCACCCGGTGCAAGTTACTTGAGCATGTAAAGTCGCGAGCTGCATGCGGAAGTTCTAGCATATGCGAAGGCATAGACATCAAACAACCGCATCAAAGTGTGCACGGGTCCAGGGATTAATGACCCGTGCCCGGTGCAAGTTATTTGAGCATATAAAGTCGCGAGCTACATGCGCACGCTACCCACGCGATTTCCATGTGCCTTTCAGAGCCTTCAACGATCCTGTTTTGTACCAGGTCTAATAAAATAGACCAGACTAATAGACTAATCATTGAGAACACGTGCTAGTCAAAAACAAGCATAAAATTGTGTTTGAATCGTAGGTCTTTTTCGTCAATATAACCTACAGTAGAGACTCAATCTATTTGGCCGGGTTAGACGTAGGCGTGAGCCGAATCCGATGCGCAGAATGCAAAATTAAGCTATTAGTTGGTAATGGCGCAAGATGGCGGTCGCGCTCACATCAGCCGGGCCAAAAAGCTTGAGGATTACTGTACTTGGTACCAAATCAATAATTTTCTTACCTCATCAAACCATTTGATGGTGCCTGGATTCTTCCAAGATAAGTTTTCTAATTTTTGGGGAAGAAGAGCTTTTGCATGATTGAATATACTCCTTCTTGCATAAATTTCACCACCGTCGAGGCTAGCCCTCGGTGCGACAAATCGGGAAAAACCAGAGAGAATTCGAGAGTCATGTGATGCTAATATATCACTATAATGATGACACCCTAGTATTACATTTTTTACATTTAATTTTATTCTTGTAGACATATTCAAAATATCACTAAAATTTAAAGAAATTTCACTGCAACTTTTTCAAAACATTTTTTTTCCACCCGAAAATGTCAGTCAAACGAAAAACACGAAAAATATGATGTCATTTGAATTGGTACCTAGGTTGTATGCAATTGTGTGGTGCCAGTATTTATTTGGTTTTTATTTTCGTTATTAACGTATTTATTTATCTATTTATTAGACAGTCTTCCAAGATGCTCTAAGCTTACAAGGTGAATCATATTAGTCGGCTTTGAGTTGGTCTCAGGAGGAAGAAGCTAAACAAGTAAAGAAATAATATTTTATTCCCTTTTCTTACTACCTAGCTTTTGCCAGCGGCTTCGCCCGCGTTTATGTCGGGAAATATCCCACGGGACCGTACCACCGGGAAATCCTCCCTTATTCTTTGTCTACATTATAAAGGGAACCTCTGAGCAAAATTTCAGCTTTCTAGGTCCAAAGGTTTGGGCTGGGCGTTGATGAATCAGTCAATCAGTCGGTCAGTCGGTCAGTCAGAACTTCTCTTTTTATTTAAAAATGTAGATGAGAGACCAACTAACCAATTAAAAAAAAAAAAAAAACATTTATTTGGACCAAGCACTTGTATTGTACACATTTTATAAACCTACCAAACTGCGTTAAATTTTGTCGGCAGGATTAGCGCTCGTCATAGAACATTTGGAAAACAATCGAAATTAAATATCTAAGTAGGTAATACACAGTTTAAATGGACGGTAAGAGTATTGGACTCGTTGGACTGGTGGTTGGATGCGCTTCTGCTGAGGATGAGATCCTGGGTTCGACTTCCGTGTCGGGCAAACTTATTGTGTTTTTAACCGACTTCAAAAAAGGAGGCTCTGTATTCTACCCGTATTACACACACACATACAACACACAACCATACACACTTTTTTCTTCTACATACTTTCAGTAAGGGTTTAGTATATAATATATTATATAATTATTCTTATGTACGAAGTTATACGCATAAATGTACTGTGTCTCCGGCATTTCTAAGCCGATTTTGATGATTTTTCTTTTCTTTCGTCTTGGGCTTACAAAATTGTATCAATCAATCTGCCTAGCCTTTTCCCAGTTGGGGTCGGCTTGCAGTCTAACCGGATGCAGCTGAATACCAGTATTTTACATGGAGCGACTGCCTATCTGACCTCCACAACCCATTAACTGGGTAATACGATACCCCTTGGTAAGACTGGTTGTCAGACTTTCGGGCTTCTGACGACCCGTAACGACTGTTAAGATCCACGAGTGACAGCCGGGACCAACGGCTTAATGTGCTTTTCGAGGCACGCATGAGTTTTGGTATGTAAAGATGGTCACCCATCCACGGACCGACCCCGGCAAGCGTAGCTTAACCTGATGGATCGACTCGTGCGGCTGTTAGTACTTAGCCACGAGCTCCTCTTGCACTTTTCATCTTCAGCTTATCGAAACTCATTCGACAAATGAAAAAACATGTTTTGCATGACGCTCTGCTCTAGTGACAGCTACTGACAGCACTACCAGGCGGCAGTCTAGCAATCCCAGGAAGCGTTTTCATAATAATTCATAGATATCAGTGGTGTACTAGTGTCGCTACGCTCTGTTATTGCGATGTGGCGTCACTGCTGTTGCAGTCTGCGGTCTGCCGTAGCTTTCGGAGTTATTATCATCATCATTTCAGCCAAAAGACGTCCACTGCTGGACATAGGCCTCGCCCAAGCATCACCACTTGGGCCAGTTCTGTGCGTTTTCGCATCTAGTGGATTCTTGCAGCATTTACAAGGTCATTGTCCACCTTGTAGGAAGCCTTCCAACGCTACGTCTTTTGCCACTCCAGAACCTTTCAGCCCCATCGCATCGGCCATCTATTTTGCCCACTGCCACTTAAGTTTGGCAAATCTTTGGACTATATCGATTGCCTTAGTTCTCCTGCGGATCTCTTCATTGCTGATTCGATCGATCGATCGTAGGGAACTCCAAGCATAACTCTTTACTTTTGAGTGATTTTCAGTCTTTTAATGAGGCCCATTGTGAGCGACCACATTTCAGTGCCATAGGTCATCACTCTTAACACACATTAGTTAAAGACTAAAGATACTGCGGTATGTAAGATGAGAAAATATTGCGTAGCTTCCCGAACGCTGCCCAGACGAGACGAATTCGAAGATTGACCTCTTTCTCGAAGTTGGACCTACCTAACTAGACAGTTTGTCCTAGGTAGGCCGAGGAAGGCTATAACAATTTTCAAGCCAATGGACAATGGACGGGACATATCTCAGACGAAAACAGTCTTAGCTCTGCGCACGTTTTAAGCCGCTCTGATAGACTTGAGCAATTACTTGTAATGAGCATTCTAGCGAATGTTGAAGTGGAGCGTTTTAGCGAGCGTTTTGACAAGAGCGTTTGACTAGCGAGAGTTCTAGCGAGCATTCTAGCGAAACGCCAGTCAATTTGTTTCGAGCTTTTTGCCGAGCCGAGCAATTTTCAAGTAAAGTGTGACATCTTCGTGAAGAATACATTTTTAACGATAATAAATATGTAATAAATAATAATAAATATGTTTGGACATATCACACAACGCCATCTAGCCCCAAGCTAAGCAACCTAATGCTTGTGTTATGGTAACGAGATGGCTGATAAACTACTTATATACATTTTTTTTTTTGTAAATACATACATATTATAGATAGAAAAACACCCAGACTCGGAACAAATACTTGTAGGTCGTACAAATATTTGTTCCGTGCGGGAATCGAACCCGCGACATGCTGCGCAGCAGTCAATCGCTCAACCACTGCGCCAACCGTGTCGTCGAGCATTGAGCGTTCGCTAGAATGATCGTGAAAATATTCGTAGCAATGTTTGGCTCTGTGATTGGCTATGTTCGTTGTTCAGTTTGACAAATTTAAAAATGGCGAGTGCTCGATGTTGTATTACAAATGAATGCTCAAGTCTATCTACGGCTTTAGATACAAATACCTACATGGCAAACCTCTATACATCTACGTGCTATTTTTTCCAAAAAATATAGGTACACTCCTACCAACTTATCTGTGAAATGGCGAAAATTGGAACTACGGCCGTCATGTTGAAATTTTATTTGTTTGTGCCGACGCATGTCATTCGATTGTGTCGACGCATCGACGGTGGCGTCTCTTTCAGTTCATAGATAAGTTGGTAGGACTGTATGTAATGTGGCCAAGACATATCAACAAACGCACTGGAAACATAATATAGACTTTAACTAATATACAGTAATCACCACATTATTTTAATGAAAGAACAAATTAGTGCAACTTCTGCTGTTGCAAACTAAATGCCGAATAATTTTAAATAAGATATTTCATTACTTTTAGCAGAATGCAAGCTGAACTGGAATCATCTGACAAATGGTTTCTGCAAACAAAGACTCACGGAAGGCATGGGTAGATGAAAATATCGCGCACAGTTTTATATGTTTGTTACTGTAACTTAAGTAACTCGTACCTAAATTCCTCAATCGCTGCCGTGTCCAAATTATTTTGTCACGTGCCACCAAAATCACGCGTGCCATGCATTGCTTCGTCGTACCTGCTCTAGAGGATTTTGATAGAAAAAATTGTATAAATTATCTAGATCAGATAACTTGCTTTTGTGATTTTTTTCGCCATCGACGTCGCACAGTGACATCCAGTCGCAGGGCGCCGCGACAAACTGCATCGGCTAGCACATCAAGAAAGAGACATAACCGATGTTTCCAGCTCACTAATGATTATAGAATCCAAGAAATGGACTTGTAACAACTGTCCTCTGTCACAACGCTCCTCGGTCTGCCCTAAACATAATCGTGAACAACTTTGAGGTTATAAGAGGATTGTGAAGAGGGCATACACGGCGCGAGTAGGTATTTTCAAAAATGCTATCTGTTTCATACCGCTTGCTCTGCCGGGCGTGATAGAGAGAGTCGCAGGTCTTGGAGGCCTACATTTCCTTTTTGAAATATGGTTTCGGGCTCCCCGCCGTCTAACGTGTTCACCCCCCTAAACCTTTATGAAATGAGACAATTTTGGACTCATTAGATTTAATACATCTTACAGTGAGTTGCACGAAACCAACATTAGTTTAACGGAGACTTTAAATTGATGCTGTCACTTTCTTTTTGATACAAAATATAAGGGATGGCATGAGTTTATTTTAAGTCGTTAGTAAGTCCGTTAAACTAATGTTGGTTTCGTGCTACTCAAAGCTTGTAGGTCTGTACGTTTTTCTTTACTAGTAATTCAGTTTAATTTAATAAAAAAAAAAAGCTCGAGATTTTAAGTCAAAAATATATATACTTGGATGCTAATAACTTATATCGTACGCAATATTTTTTTATAACAAAAACTTTATGAACCTAATTTTTCCATTATACAACATTTCCAAAAACTATGAAAATTAGACTATGTTTACGGGGGAAAAACGTTATCGTTTTTTGTATGAAAATTTACAGCTTCACAATCCTCTTAAATGCTTGTTAATGATTCGTTTCCCCGAAGGGTTAGGCAAAGTTATACTTCCACCATTCGCCAGTTAGTTTAAGTCCTAAGTAATAGGGGGCGGGGCCATATGCATCAACCGGATACACCCTAGATTCGGGGTGCTACTGAAAAATTTCAGATGCAAAAACTCAATAGCACTTTGCCCGACCCGGGACTCGAATCCTCATGGTATGCAGTAGCGCTTACGACCACTAGACCACTAGAAATAACTCATAAACAATACCATAAAAAAATCTTCTCATAACCATAATGCACTTGCGCTTTTTCAAGTTTACATAATATATAATGTGAAGGTGAATACTTTCTTAGGCGGGGAGGCTTCGCCGGCGCACGCCGCTGTCAGTCGCAGGAGACGCGCGCACCCTCGCGCATGTGTAGTGACGGTTACTCTACTTTTTAAACTTTTCTATAGTGCTGTGTATGGATAAAATGAGGCTAATATTTTGGGTAAGTTCAAAATCAGTGATATTTATAACTTTAAATTTTTCGGAGATTTTTTTTTCCCAGTGAAAGTTTTTCGGTTCAAGATTCGGATTTTCGCGTCCAAGTGTTTTCGATTTAAATGTAAAAGTGGGAAATCATTGTGTCAAATTGTTGTATGTTTGGATGAGTGTGACCCATTGGAGTATCAGTCGGTGATAAAAAAAGAAAATTCAATACTGTATTTTTGGAAATCGGTAAAATTAAATAATAAATCTTTATTGAAATAAATTTAATATTTTATAATAATTATATTTATAATAATTTATATATTTAATAATAATTATATCGGCTGTGGATGTTGTGGCGCGAGAATTAATTAAATAATTAAATTAACTCACCTCTTAGGGCTACAGACATGTTTATGTAAACTAAAGTTTTTTAACTCATATTTTTAAATGTAACAAATAAACCAGGATTTTTTTCTGAGTATAAAACGCGCGTAAAAGTATTAGAAAACCTTAAGACTGCATTATTTAAAAATAACGCTCGACCGTACAATTTCTCTCTATACATAGGCTTCTATTTATAAAGCAGACACTGCAAAACAGCTTTCAATTAAATTAATTTATACATAATTGGAAGAATATAATCTATACTAACAAAACACTTTAAAAAATCATGAATGATACATTCAAATAAAAACATTACCATATTAAACTTTTATAACGGAACGAACATTCACTTTAATAGAATGTACGAGTAGATCATCGAAAAATAAATTTCACCTGCATAATGATGTACAAGACGTATAGATATTTTATATACATTATTACATCCTCGTTGATTACGTAAAATCTACAGAAATGTCTGTCAAAAGTAGGTCGACTCGTCGTCGGTCAGATTCGCGGACGGAACTCTTCGGTGCAAAAGACATCGACGCGCGCTCTCGGAAGGTGCGCACAGTTTTCACCTATTTACTTTATCTCGAGTCTACAGCAGCTATATTATACAACATACATACAATGTCCACTCTCTATATTTATCTAGCTAGCTAGAGTGTCTGGTGTTAATATACGGATGGGAAATTATATCATAACCCTACAAGATCTATATACCTAATACTTCAATTACCAGGGATGTAATAAATGTATACAAATTACTTTTTGACAAAATTTTAACCAACAAATCACATTATGAAAACCATGTCTATAAAAAAATATATATATTAATGATAGCATGGAGTACATCTCACAAAAATTTAATGTGCTCAGTATTTATACAGATAAGTTGCTAATCATAGTCACGAAATGAATGTTCTAAAACCCCTATTTTATACAAAATCTAGGGCAAGCTCGGGCATTTACCGCTAAGCATCCCCTCATCTCGCGAGAGACGTCAATAATTACTGTTTCAGACTTCCGGCATCAGGTTTTATGCAACAGAAACGCATAAGGCTACCGTTTGCATAAATGCAATTACGTTAATTGACCTTTATTATTTAACGTAACGAATTGTGAGTGCATTCTAAGATTCATTTTGTTTATTGGAATGAATTGTTTAAGTTTCAAAAATTATTAAAATACCTCAGTATTTTTTACGTATAAAAAGTTTTGTTTAGTGAAATCTCTAAATTATGAAAGTAAAATGTACGATCTATTCTCGCTTATCTACAATTTATTCTAGTGACCTCACACTGTGTTTCTCTTTAGGTTATGTAATACACATACTTGCATTTTCAAGTAACTTTAAAAATAGTCTACTTATCATTGAGTAATACATGACTGTATTATACGTTGTTCACCCAGGGAATCGAACTTGAGACCTTGAACAACGTAAACAGGTAAAAGTAAGTAAAGAAATATATACGAAAGTTGCTAAATTTTGCTCAAAGTTTAGATTGCATGTATTTTTTCATATAATTAATGAAATGCCAAGGTCGTTGGCAGATGTATGCAATGCTTCGGTAATCATCATATCTTCGTTACGAAATTACATTTTGTGGATCTTCTAGCGCAAGTGTTGATGATTCTTTATAAGATGTTTATTAAGGCTATCAATATAAATATTGTTATTAATCATATCAAGACTAGATCTTTTTTAAACAGTGGCATTATTCTATTTTACTATTCATGAAATAATTGGGTCAAACAATTAACACAAGTAATAAAAAATAAAATAGAATCAGTTGACATTAATATCAACTGATTCTATTTTATTTTTTATTGTGATTAATGACAATGGCCTGATGATATAATAATGTTTTTTTTTTACATTTTAAGTCAAAATATTATCCTCCTTTCAAGTCACATTTTAATTAATAAAAACACAAATGCTAATTACAAAATTTCACACATTTTACAAAGTTCAAACTATTAAAATGATGTAACATTGCAGCAGAGAAAGTGTAATTCCAAATTAACATCAGTCATTTTTGCATTTAACCGACATATATGAGTATACAATTACATCATAATTGCACAAAACAGTCATTAAGAACATTTTTAAATGTATTCTAAATTATACAAGTTATAATTTAATGTATACTAGAATATACATGTCAAAATAAAATGTGTTATTATAGGCGTATTATGAAAGCTAATGAAGTGATGAATATAATGTTTTATTGCGAATAATTTGCAGTTTTATTATAATTTAGGAGGAAGATTTATTTTAAATTTTATATTTTGGTTTTAATTTCATCCCGCAAATTGCAATATTAATAAATGATTAGTATCATGGTTATTCTCATGGTATTAAAACTATAGTGAGATATCTTAAGTTTACGAATATCAGCTAACTTTTCTAATAAACTTGCCTTGTTGCTTTGATACATTTGACTATCAAAACAACGAACTTATAAACCACTAGAGTGCACTTCATCTCAATGTCTTTAAGTAAACTCTATACACAAAGCAGTATCTATTAAACTATACCGGAGTTTCACACAGTTACAATCGGGTAAAAAAATGTCACAAGAAATGACATTATCATCGGTATAAATGAGACTACCTGAGTGACATGGCGGCAGGAACTAGCAGGTGCAATTCGTGACCGGCGAGAGGTGACAGACAATAAATATACAAGTTATACAGAAGTACCAATAAGGACAATATCAAAAAAATAGCGAGCTTTAACGTCAATTAATCAATAAAATCAACAATCTATTTATAACACAGTAGTTTTCATTTATGTGCACTTAATGCTTACCTACCTAACTTAATCACACTAATATTATAAAGGTAAAAAAGTTTGTGAGTGTGTGTGGGTTTGTTACTTCATCACGCTCAAACGGCTGGACCGATTTGGATGAAATTTGGTATTTAGATAGCTTATACCCTGCACACATAGGCTACTTTTTATCCCTGTCTCCGCGGGGCGCAGCTAGTAACGGTATAATGCTTACCTAACTTAATAAGTATCGAACGATGTTTCTGATTGTAACAAAAACATTGATTGATTGGGGCGAGCAAAAACATTGATTATGGACAGTTTCAGCTCCAACTAAGGTCATTCTCCTAGGTATCACAACTAAAGCAATTGAGACAGTTCTTCTATCTTTAAACTTTAGTTTAGACACCCGATTGTAAACTTTTACCTTCATTCGAGATATTAGTTTGATGCTAGTTTTGTGTCATTTTACAATATTAAACACAACTAACTATTTACATTAGGTGCTTAATTAACTAAATAACTAACTGTACATACAAAAATAAAAGGACACTTAAGAGTCGAAGTTTTTGTCCGCATCGCTGTCATCCGGAAACGTGCCCAGAAGACTAGCAACATTGCCACGTTGAATGACAATCCTAATTCTTTGGTCAAAGAACGAGTCAGCCCTCTGGCCATGTGAAGTGCCGACAAGTCGGCGAGAAATTTCACTAAAATTGACATTTATCAGTTCAGTCGGTTGAATACTGAAAGGATTTGAACTTCTTAATTTCATTGTTGTGTATTATACCGTGAGTCGAAAGTTACGCTTGATTGGCTGCAGTGAATGGGACGAGTCGTCCGAAGTGGAGTTTGTTTTGTAAAACGTTGGGGAAGATAGTGTAGTGAAAGATTAGAATAAAGATAAAGATTTTGACAGATAAGTGTGATAGGAAAATATTTGTTTCGGTTTGGTGTTGAAACGGGAAATAGGAAGATATTACGACGGTATGAATGTGGAATTCAAACAACGATGTTATCCAAATAATTGCTCTTAAAAAACACTGACGAGTACATAAATAAGAGTGACAGAGGCGGTAAGGTTAAACTAGTATGAGACTTAAGTATGTCCGCGCAGCTACAGATCAAGCTCTACATTTCCAGTATAAGCTGATCTCGCATTGTATAGGATTTCCTTACATAGAGAATTCAGTGTAAACTGGAAATTTATAGCTTGATGTTTAGCCGTGTGTACAGTTTTATTGTTCATCTTAGATAATAATATTATAATGAGTTAAAATTTGTGAGTTTGTAGGAGGTAATCTTCGGAACTACTGATCCGGTTTAGTAAATTCTTTCACTGATGGGAAGCTACAATATTACCGAGTGCTAAAGTATTTTCATGCTAAAACAAGAAATTTCACTCAGAAGAAGTCGCGGGCAGAAGATAGTATTTTATAATCGTAAATGTATCTACATATATTTAAATTAAAACGGTATGCGTTTCCGCATATAAATATAAATCCTATAGGTTTAAATCGGACAATGTGCTAGTGAAATCTGGCGGTTTGCGACCTGAACAAATGAGGTTGTACATGTTCGCAATATTAACCAGCATATCAACCTATCCGCCTTAACCTAACACTATACAAGGACATGCACGTAGGTATATAAATATGTACGGATATAAATGTAAGTGGAATTTAGTATACAGGATGTACAAAAATTATGATTGAGATTTTCGGAAGCGATTCAGGGTTAATACTGTAATTTTAAAAAGTGGACGAATAATTTCAGAAGGAGCATATCATGCTATAGCTCAATTAATAACGTATTCCAGCAAAAGCACGGCCTTTTAAAAATAAAGTATAGCAAAGCTAAGTCACGATAACCTACCTAATATTATTTTCTATGGTTTTGATTGTGTGTCTCTCACTAGGAACTTAATAATATCATCTAAATTGCTTCCTACAACCTTAAACATTATTGAAACACCCTGTATTTTGAGTGTTTGTATGTATGTCATTACCGTCCCTTTTACTTTGGAATTGTAACTGGTCCGGTTGTCAAAAATCGCTCGAATTTAAGGTGACATTTTACAATCCAATGTTGAAATATTTTTAGCATTGTAGGTCATAATTAAAATTAAAAGTGCATACGTATATAATATATAGGTATGTATGTGCACCTACCTAAAGATTTTTATTGTGCACTTTAGGATTTACCATTTCCTTCTTATTCATCATCTGCCTAGCCTTTTCCCAACTATGTTGGGGTCGGCTTCCAGTCTAACCGGATGCAGCTGAATATCAGTAATTTACATGGAGCGACTGCCTATCTGACCTCCACAACCCAGTTACTGGATAATACGATACCCCTTGGTAAGACTGGTTGTCAGACTTTCGGGCTTCTGACGACCCGTAACGACTGTCAAAGATCCATGAATGACAGCCGGGACCAACGGCTTAACGTGCTTTCCGAGGCACGCAGGAGTCTCGGTAAGTAAAGATGGTCACCCATCCACGGACCAACCCCGGCAAGCATAGCTTAATCTGATGGATCGACCCGTGCGGCTGTTATGACTTAGCCACGAGCCATTTCCTTCTTATTAAGTGTATTAATTGAGCACGAATGAAAGGCTTGGATTTCGGAGTAGTAGGGTCAAAATAGTGCCTTAGAATAGGTACCTATAAAGATTCCACACTTGACGAAAACCTGAATAGGAATTTCTCATTACACACTAAAGTGCCTAATAAGATAGTAAAAACTAAGTCACCTGCCCTTGAATACCCGTTTTTTCTACTCTTAAAGCACCTAATTATTATAAAGTAGAGTCACTACTAATATGCATAAATGTGAAGTAACTCTGTCTATCTATGTACCTTTTCACCCCTAACGGCTGAACGGATTTCAATGAAATTTTGAAAACAGGTAGACCATGGATTAGGTTAGGGGACATATCGTCTCTTCGCATTATAAGTGTACAATCTCAAAAAACTTACGAAATTAAGTTTATTACAGAAAGGTTAGTATCGCAAATATTTTAATTTTTTTTTCAAAAGTATCAAAATTCTAAACGATATATTGTTAACCTTTTTGTTCACCTGCTATTTAATAAAATTAATATATTGTTCTAAGTTATTTTGGAAGAGATGCTTATAATTTAATTAGGAAGAAGTTTATTAATCGTTTAAACCTTTAAAACGCCATCTTGTGAAATTAGTAAGTTCTGAGATATACACTTTTAATGCGAGAAGACGATATTTATGATTCTTTCTACAGAACAGATAAAGAGACCTCTTTATCTTTTCTGTGATTCTTTCTATCCAGTAGTACGCACGGCTACAAATTAAGCCATACATTACCAGTATAAGCTGAGCTGTCATTGCATAGGATTTCCTCACAATGAGAGGTCAGTGTAAACTGGAAATGTATAGATTGATGTATAGCCGCTACGTTCCCGTGGGATGATAACCGACAAAGCTGATACCTACATAATATAATTAACAACACAACACTTTTCTAATACGTATACCTAATTCATGACGTAAGCAAGGGTGTGCAGTACCGCCACGGTCGGCTGGTGTCAGCCTTGACATTACATGAAATGGACCGTGACAACGGCAAGCACGTGCTCTGGTACAAGCTGCTTGTTGCTATGACGTAGCAAAGATAGGGTTATGAGTTTATTAACGGTCTATGCGTGCATGGGTATTCGATCGTAGCTCGAAAACTTCTGGTCCGATTTTGACAATGAGGTGTCGATTGTTTTTTTTTTATGTGTTGTTGATTCAAGTATGAGAGAAGAGCTCGTGGCTAAGTAATAACAGCCGTACGGGTCGATCCATCAGGTTAAGCTACGCTTGCCGGGGTTGGTCCGTGGATAGCTGACCATCTTTACATACCGAGACTCTTCCGTGCCTCGGAAAGCACGTTAAGCCGTTGGTCCCAGCTGTCATTCTTGAATCTTTGACAGTCGTTACTGGTGAACGACAGTCCGACAACCAGTCTTACCAAGGGGTATCGTATTACTCAGTAATTGGATTGTGGAGGTCAGATAGGTAGTCGTTCCATGTAAAATACTGGTATTCAGCTGCATCCGGTTAGACTGGAAGCCGACCCCAACATAGTTGGGAAAAGGCTAGGC
This sequence comes from Cosmia pyralina, assembly GCA_946251885.1. Taxonomy (NCBI): domain Eukaryota; kingdom Metazoa; phylum Arthropoda; class Insecta; order Lepidoptera; family Noctuidae; genus Cosmia; species Cosmia pyralina. The sequence goes on from OX276357.1 coordinate 22,756,074, forward strand.
AGATGATAAAGACGAACCAATATACCTGTAGCCGCAGAGCATACCTTTCGGTTTCTCTGCCGACTTTCACTTGAAATCCCATTTGGTCATCATAAAATTATTACTTACATTAGAAACAGCTATTAACTAGATGTTTATAGCTGTTTCGACTTTAATTAATAATAAATTGCTAATTGTTGTTTCCCTATGTCATTCACAGTGTTCTATTTATTGACAAGTCCCACTTCGCTGTATCAAAAACGGTTACTCATTGTGCTGGCTTCTTGGTTATTTAATCTTTTAAAAGATCTTAATAGATTTGGTTTACCAAAAAAACAGTCAGCGTCTATAATATCGAGATGAACAGACTGTTCAAAATGATCTAAACAACTATGAAAATGAAATATTAACTCAATGACACAAGGCATGTTTCAGAATGAAAACAGAACACGACAACTGTCATTCTGACAAGAACTTTATCCAATTGAGATAAAGTTTAATTTTCTTATTTTTTTAAATCATTTTGAACAGTCTATTCGCCCCGATATTTTTGACGCCAACTGTACGTACGTACGGTCGATTCTATAATCGAAAATTTATCACACTAATATTATAAAGGCGAATGTTTGTGAGTGTGTATGCTTGTTACTTCTTCACGCTCAAACGGCTGGACCGATTTCGATGAAATTTGGTATGTAGGTAGCTTATACCCTGGATTAACACATAGGCTACTTTTATTCTGGTCTACGCGGGTGAAACCATGGGGCGCAGCTAGTAATGTTACAAGTGTCGATTGAAAAATCGGAAAACAAAACGAAATCAAACTACCCATTTTTGTTTTCGATTCATTATACAACATCACGCCTTGTTTTCCCAAAGGATTAGGCAGGGGTGTACCTACAGTACACCCACATTTCGTTGGTTATATCTAAGCCCCATGTAATAGGGGGCGAGCCTATTGCCATCAACCGGGCACAAATCTTCTTACTAAGAAATTCCAGATGGAAAAATCCAAAAACACGACCAACGAGGCAGTCATATTATTTTCAATTCCTTTCGCGCACTGGATTTTCAACGCTCTGCTTAGCGCCGAGAGTTAAAAATCCAACAGTGTGTTTTTTTGACGCGCTAGAATGCACTCTGTTGTGGTTAAGTTGGATTCTCAATGCTCGGCTCAAACACAAGAGTTGAAAATCCAATGCGCGATAAAATTTTTACGTCCGTGCGAACGTCGGCTTACCATAAAATTCCCTATAAACATAGAAACATAAAATAATTTCTATAAAATATTTCCAAAATTACAAACTTTCACTCTGTAACTTTTATTATTCATAGACATTTCTTTGTATAATGTAAAACGGGTTACATCACTATTCACCTATTGCCTAATACTTCCGTTATTGGTAAAAGTATATAAAAACGTTAAATATGACCGTAATCAATGTTAAGGTTGATTTTATGGTAGTGTTGGTATGACAAGAATTTGATATGCTTCTGGCCACATGGTTCGAAAGGAGGTCGGTGACGATGTGTCATCTCTACCGCATTTTGCAAAGACGAAAAACAAAACTGCTGTTCCCTACTTTTGACGAGTTATGCGAATATAAATGTAGGGAACAGCAGTTTTTTTTTGGTCCCATAGTAAAAGTGGTTCAAAATGATGACAACAATGACCCCTTAAGAGGTTACGCGTTATTAAAGTTACACCTTGTATATCACGAACTTTTTAGGCCCAGAGGACCTTGTGTCTGTGCCTGTCAGTGAATCTAAGATTTTTGACAAATAGATAGTGTGTGCCTATAAGATTACTGTACAGGGTGAATTTTTCAAATGGGCGTGGATGGCCAAAGCCGAAATTATGAGCAATACCGAAAGGTGCTCAAAGGAGGGCTCAATTTTGATAAAAAATAAAACTGCATCATTGGATTTTTGAAAAATCAATATTTCTAGCCAAGAATCGAACCCGCTGATTTTGAAAACAAACACACTTTATTATTACACCATTCGATAGTGTCGCTAATAAGGATCGAATTCTGGGAAGTAATGTCACACGGCAAACTAAAGGAAAGAGCTCATTTTTAACAAAATACTTTTATTTTTCTTATGTTACTTACTTATTAAACATTAACTGATTAATTGTTCAAAATGATAATCATTTTATTCAATACATAGTTGGATTCGACGCCTCAAGGATTGTACTGCATTCAGCATTACAATACTCCTCATAGTTTCGAATTTGGTTATCCACGCCCACTTGAAAAAATCAGCCTGTATACATTATGTACTCGTATACAAGCAAAATCCTAGTTATATGGAGTCCTATCACCAATACACCTTTTCAATGTCTTTTATGCAATCTATCATGCTCACTTATATGTCTCGCTGATGGACGTCTGTTGTGGATCATTCGGTTCCCTACAAAATGGTTGAGCTGGATGGTGCTGATCCATGCGTCATGTTCGTGAACAGGCGCCTTCAGTTGAGACTCGTCATCTCTTAACTACTCGTACCATATATTTTTAATCTTATATTTTGAATTGTTTTTAATTTTTTTTTTTTTATATTGTCGGCACTATAAAAACAGCAAGAATAATGTACCCAGGATTTTGTAATATAATATATTGATTTGGGTGTCCTTGGAGTTGCTTGCCCGTTCTTCTCCATAGAGATCTACGTTTTGGAATGGGCAACTAGCTTCAACTTTCTGACTAACTGACCGACTTTTTGACAATTCAAAAATGCCTGTAATTGGTTTAATTAAAAAATAAAGGCTTTGAGTTTGAGTATCCAATCCTCCTAAATTATCTCGAATCTCTGTTCACGTCGTGCGATCAACAAACAGTGAATATAATCAATAAACAACAGACACTCGTAAATAACAACCGTGTATAATCAATGGTACGGCTAATAAGTAGATTTGTTCAGCCAATTGGATAATAGCTGGTATTACTGTATTACGATGCCATTGTTAGTCTATAAGTATGTGGAACAATCGTGTTGAACCGTTCCTTGAGGGAAGTTGTGAGTGGAGAAAAAGTGGAGTTTGATAAAGTTGTGAGTGAAGAAAAAGTGGAGTGTGATAAAGTTATGAGTGGAGAAAAAGTGGAGTTTGATAAAGTTGTGAGTGGAGAAAATGTGAAGTTTGATAAAGTTGTGAGTGGAAAAATGTGAAGTTTGATAAAGTTGTGAGTGGAAAAAAGTGGAGTTTGATAAAGTTGTGAGTGCAGAAAAAGTGGTGTTTGATAAAGTTGTGAGTGAAGAAAAAGTGGAGTTTGATAAACAGTCACGGAGTTAAAGGGTTAAAGATACAGTCAGTCAATCAGTCAGTACGGTACAGTCATGAAACCTAATTGTTACTCACATTGACACCCCATAGCAATTTGCCGTGCCGAATACACGGACAATTTAGTCAAGGAGATTATTAGATATTTCAAAATTGCTTAACTCTTTCGTGCTTTGGGTGTAATTGCTGACTGCTGGGATAAAGATTAAAAAATCCTCAAGTTCTTAGCACCTCAACATGTTGTTATCTATCTAATAAATAAAAAGAGAAGTCCTGACTGACTGACTGACTCATCAACGCCCAGCCCAAACCCTTGAACCTAGAAAGCGGAAATTTTACACAGAGGTTCCCTTTATAATGTAGACAAGGAATAAGGAAGGATTTCATCATCATCATCATCATCATCTGACTAGCCTTTTCCCAACTATGTTGGGGTCGGCTTCCAGTCTAACCGGATACAGCTGAATACCAGTATTTTATATGGAGCGACTGCCTATCTGACCTCCACAACCCAGTAACTGGGTAATACGATACCCCTTGCTAAGACTGGTTGTCAGACTTTCGGGTTTCTGACGACCCGTAATGACTGTCAAAGATCCACGAATGACAGCCGGGACCAACGGCTTAACGTGCTTTCCGAGGCACGGAGGAGTCTCGATATGTAAAGATGGTCACCCATCCACGGGCCAACCCCGGCAAGCGTAGCTTAACCTAGTCGATCGACCCATGCGGCTGGTATTACTTAGCCACAGGCTCCTCCTCCTCCACGAATAAGAAAGGATTTCTTGGTAGTATATTCCCGTGGGTTATTTTCCGACATTCACACGGGCAAAAGTTAGTTTTCTGATAATATGGGTGTGTATTACAAACTTGGGTGCTCACAGTTTTACTGTAACATCCTAATGATTAATGTCGGAAGCAGTGGATCAAGTGGCTTGGATTACGAAGTAATATATAAAAGAAGAAATATATAAAATTGATGTACTTACTCGTACTTAATTAGTTTTTTTAGAGAGTTCTGTCAATGTTAATATTAGGTACCTATAGGTAAAGATTAACCCCCTTATTAAAAAAAAAAAACTAAAACTCCCTATAAAATTATTTTAGTAAGTAATAGAAGTGTTTTGTCAATTTCTTTCGAATTATGATTTGAGTTTGAAAGAAGAAAACAAAACACTTCTATAACTAAAATAGATTTAAAGAGCGTAGCATAGAGTTTTTTAGTTTTCTTATGAATAAGGGGCTTGAAGTACAATTCAACAGCATGTCTATGGTAATAATTTGACAGTGGCAGCGCAGTGCAGTAAGGGCATTTGGGTGATACATATGTTTACTCATCAGTCTGTCAGAACTCCTATAAAAAAGACATTAGATAACAGTGACAATTTCTCCAATAAATAATCATAAAATGAACCATAAAAGATTCTAATAGCTACTTAAAATCCGCAATTAAAATCTCCAAAAGTGCTAAAGACATACCATTAACGCTAATTAAATTATACAAAGTAAGACAGATTACGTAAAACAAACAATAAAAATTTTAGTCGTAATAATGTCGTCTCTACGCCTTTTCGTGTGACCTTCAGTGAAAGTTCGAAGGTGTCGACAATTGACACATACAACGTAACAGAAAATTGCCACTTCGGTACCAAACGGCCATTCAATTATGAACCGTATAACTTTAATGTTAAGTGCCATGGTTATTACAACTTTTACTTTTTCATAAATCGCTAAGAGCAACGCAAATAGTTGGAGATTCACTTTCGTTTATTTTTTGTCGGTTAGATGTTGCTTAATAGAGAAATACGTCATATTAGTTTTATATCACTAGATATCAATCTTTTTCTTGTAATATTTTCATGCCGGGGCCACATTATACGGGATCATCATCATCTGCTTGCTTACACATCAAGCTATAATTTTCAAGTTTACACTTATTACAGTATTGTAAGGAAATCATATACAATGCGAGATCAGCTTATACTGGATTTGTTTAGCTTGATCTGTAGCCGTGCGTACGTACACAAATTTAAATAGTAGGACGATTCATTTCAGCTCAAGCTCTAGCGTGATGTTAAATAGTTTTCCTCAAGAATTGGGCTATCAAATGCGACTGGTAGGTCCAGAGATTAGTGCGTTCGCGACGTAGCTTTTTTATAAAGTTGTAACTTAAATTACGTACGACCTCGTAAGGGGTCAAAGTACGTAAAGTCATTATGAACAACTTTTACTAAGGGACCAAAACTGATATCACGAAAAAAAATCTGCTGTTCCCTACAAAATGTTTTTTTAAGAGGCTGTTCTTTATTTAAGTTCCACCTTGCATTTGCATATCACCTACGTAATTCTGTCTTACTCATCATTTAAGTAACTAGTCCCATCTTATCACTTTTAAACATACCAATCTCTTTTACATAATCCATTTTACCCGCCATAAAAAAGACGTTTAACTTTTTATATCACTCTTGTAGCAGTGTAGCTGCAGCCGTTAGGCTGAACCACAGATTCATAATAATAATTACGTGACGTAACATAATTATGTTCCTGATTTATCTTAATGACTTTAAAAAAGGAAGGATTGCAGAGAGATGTTAAGTGATAGTGATGTGATTTGTGTTTGTAGGATTTTAAGTATCGATAAAAATGTAATGTTGATATGTTTTCCGTTCTCTAAGTTGACACCACCAGGGGGCCAACCACCACTTCTTATAGCAGTATTATTTTAATGTTACTTCAGTGTGAGAAAGAGATGGAGTTATACAGGACGTCTAGCTCCATCTCTTTCCCACACTCATGTAAGATTAAAATAATACTGCTTTAAGAGGTGGTGGTCTAGCTCCTGGTTGTGGATGGTAACTATGATACAGTTATAATTATTTTTAGTTACTGAGTTGACAATTTAATGTGTTACATGGGGCATAGATTTTTTTAAATCATTACTTGAAAAATTAAAACTACGTTGAAGGTCTTTACGAGGCAATCAATTAACATAGTTTGTTATGCAATAAAAATGGATAAGGAAAGCCCTTTAAGTGCCTACTTTACTCCTGTCCAAGACTTGTTGTCACCCATCATGTTTCTTTCACTAAAATAACATAGCATCACGCATGTAATCCCCGAAGTATAGGCAGAAGTGTATGACGCCCACATTTCGCCAGCTATTTGTTTCTTAAGGCCCATGTAATAGGAGGCGAGCCTATGGTCATCAACCGGGCACAAATCCAGACTTCTATCTTCCATTAACATGTCAATAAAAAATAGAAATTATCAATAATACTCCATCTACACAATCGAATATCGATATAATAAGGCAATTTATGTTCATACGACTATCTCTATTCTTAAGCTATGATAAATTCACGTGGTTTATGGTTTTATATGGAATTAGAAAGTTCTTTGAAGGCCGCCACGGGTTGAATATGGTGACAAAACTGGATGTTTATTTTATCATTGGTATGTGTAATGTAAATTGTGATATACGAGTATAGTTTTATTTCGTAAGCGAGTCCATGTTTTTATCGATAAAATATTTAAATCAGTAGCACTCGCATCACTATTCTCAGAAGAAATCTATTCAGTTTGAACACACAATAACATTATTCATGTAAGTATCATATTTACGTTGTCAAGAAAATATAATAAGATTTATGTAGTTATTCATCTTAACATAATGTACTCGTATTTTTCAACTATTGCTAGTGAAAAATTTGTACCGCGATAAATTAATTTTATAGAAACACTAGCTTCTCGCGATTTCGTCTGCGTGAAATTTCTTGTTTCCCCGACCAACCCCGTTGCATCGCATTGCCCGCCTGCGCTATTACTTACTTCGTTTTCGCTTACTGTTCTTTCCTACTTTTTTTCTTTTTACTCGGCTCTTAAAGGTCATTGCTTGACTTTAAACAGCCTATAGCCTTCCTCAAGAATTGGGCTGTCAAAAGCAAAATTATTTTTTCAAATCCAATTGGTAGTTATTAGCGCGTTGAAACATACAAACAAACAGACAAAAACAAACACAGCTTTGTTAATTAGTAATAAAGACTAAAAATGAAAACACTGAGCGTCTGTCAAAAGGCTCTCTCCTAGAAAAGGAAATTCAAACCAGCAACCAGGCTTTTTTTTTTTTTGTGGATGGGAAATCATCAAATGACTTCTCCCGCTCTGGGCGGAGCGGGAGGACGTGTCAGACTTTTACTGACTAAAACCCACCCGTGTTCCTTCAGTTGCCCGTGCCAGGACCACGATATCTCTTTCGAACTACCCGCGACCCCGGCGGCAGGAAAATGGCTCTATCCAACTTTTTAAATCTGGTGTATTATTTTAGTATTTCCAGTCGTCACGGGTAGTTAAAAGCCCAAAATTCTGACAACTAAGAAGTATCGTGTTACCCAATAACTGATTTGTGGAGGTAAGATAGGCATTTGCTCCATGTAAAATACTATTCAGCTGCATCTGGTTAGACTGGAAGCTGACCCTAACATAGTAGCTAAGCAGATTGATATTATTCTAGTAAGAATCTTGGCCAGGGAACTAGCACATTACCGGATGACAGCTAAGAGAAACAAAAAAAAAAATTACCACATAATTCCGACCTTTAATATAACCATAACATTTTCCACAATACTTATGGCACCGCTAAGAGCAGCCACGACAGTCCCATTACACATCTTACATAACATAATAAGTCCATAAACAAACATACAACACGATAATTTGGACAATGTTACAAAATATAATGGCTCTTTTAAAACTATGCCCATATTACCCACTGATTACGATTCTAATGTTTGTTATTATCGTTTTACGTAAACTCGATATAATAGTTTTTGATGTCTATATTTATTTTGGAATTATATTAGGTACTTTAGGTTATGATTTGTTCATAATGGAAATGCTCACTGATGCCTTGAGGATGCGCTAAGGTAGCCCGCGAAATTCAAATTTTCTTAAGTTTTTTGCAATTTGCAGGTCATTGTCAGGTTGTATGTTGATTAAAATATGATTCGCGGCCGTAACTGATCATAATATGGCTTTACAGAATTATAATCATTAGAATTAGCAATACAACTCTATAAGTTAGAATTGACCTTAAATCTCTTGATTTCATAAAATAATATTTTAATAAACATACAACCTGACACTGACCTGCAAATTGCAAAAAACGTAAGAAAATTTGAATTTCGCGGGATACCTTAGAGCATACCTCTTAATCAACCAGCCTCTGACGTCAGAAGATGCATATTCATAAGTAGGTCATGGTACTTATAGCAGACAGAATGAATGAAAAGTTAGTCCAAAAAACTTATAGGTTACTCAGTACCTACGCAGTACCTATGTGATAGTGTAGACATTCAAAGGTGTGGATAGAACCTACGACAATATTTCATTGGGGTGGCCTAGTGTTTGTGGTTCGTCTGACGAATTTTCAATAAGGAGCTTAAGAGTAAGTATCTAATGTAGGTTTAATAAAATGTATTCGCTATCAGCAAAGATACGAACACATTAATAAACAACTTGAGTCAAAGACTAGCAATTAAATCGATTAAAGTAAACAGATAGAGGAAACAAAGGAAAATGGCTCTATCCAGTTTATTAAACTAAAATAATTTTAGTATGTCTAGTTGTCACGGATAGTCAGTAGCTCAAGATTTTGACAACCAAGAAGTATCGTGTTACCCAGTAACTGGTTTGTGGAGGTAAGATAGGCATTTGCTACATGTAAATGTTTGTCAGCTGCATCTGGTTAGACTGGAAGCTGACCCTAACATACTTGGGTAAAGGCTAAGCAGATTGATATTATTTTAGTATGCTTTTGTAGCTTTTAGTAGCTTTTGCCCGCGGCTTCGCCCGCGTGTCTGTCAGAAATTATCCCAAGGGAATGTAATGTATCCTATGTCCTAATCCAGGTCATGGTCTGACCATGTGCCAAATTTCATCCAAATCCGTTTAGCCGTTTTAGCATGAAAGCGTAACAAACAAACTAACTCACATTCGCATTTATGTGTATAATTTTGTTAGCAAGTGTGATAAATGTTCTACCTTCTAATTACATGAGTAGTACAGATTAACTACTAACGGCAAAGCTAAGTAAACGAGTAGTTAACCAGTAAATAAGCGATTTCCTCTCCACCACCGATAATTGTCAGTTCGCAATGATCTCGTAAACCACTGAACCAATTTTGATAAACGAGCCGTCTTTCGATGGGCGTGGTAGAAAGTTAGCATATTGATTAAACTTTTCCTTTTACGAGGTTACGACAAGGCCACTTGGGCTACTTTGGCTAGAAGGCTATTATGGAAATGCAGAAGCAGAGCACTGGTGGCCCAGTAGTAATGGCCACGACTTACCTACGAGTATAGGTAGGTAGGTCATAGGTTCGAACAGGTGACAGGCGCTTTTATTGTGTAAATTATTTCATCACAACTGCTCTGAAAACGGTGAAGGAAAACATCGTGAGGAAACCGGCATGTCCTAGACTCAAAAATTCGAAGACATGTTAATTATGTCACACTAGGTTTTGCCAGCGGCTTTGCCCACGTGGATGTCGGAAATTATCCCACGGGAACCGTATTTTGCGGGATAAAAAGTAGCATATGTGCTATTCCAGACTATAATCTATCTCTTTGCCAAATTTCATTCAGATCTGTTCAGCAAACATCCATCGAAACTTGAATGTGAATGAAAAGAAATATATGTCAAGTAAATAATTAATGAATATAATAATCTGTTTCTAGGTTATACATACTAAAACAAATTACTAAAATCGGAACGATTTTGTAACTTTTAAAATAATGTTGTAACTAAAAAATTCCGAATTAGTTACGGTTTAGAATAATCAACATTCTTTTCTCGATTCGTCTTCACAGCTCAAGGTCATCTGTTAGATCAACAAATAATTTAATATTCTGGTCTATTGAGAAATACAGTTGTTATAACTACCATCTACTCCGTGCTACCATCCTTCATCCGTGCCTTAATCGGTGGTACAGTTGCCGCAGTTGGCTCCGTACGGCATTTCGTACAAATTTTCAAGTCCTTTTTTATCGAAATGAATGGACCTATTTTAAAGAAACTTCATACACATAAGCGGGGTACATAGGTCTAAAAATTTAGTTAAGGACATTTTCGAAATGTCTTATTTAAAAAAAAGATAAATGGAAATCTCTGTTTCTATGGAATATTTAAAATCAGTCGAATTTAGCTGCAACACTATTTTTCGAAAATGTTCTTAACTAACTTTTTAGACCTATGTATCCTGCTTATGCGTATGAAGTTTCAGTTCATTTATTTCGGTAAAAGAGGAGTTAAAAGTTTATATGAAATGCCGTACGGAGCCAACGCCTGTTTCTGCGCTACGGGTTGCAGTTTCGATTTTGGACGTACAATGTTTTAGCCCAGTTGTAGTCTGTCACCGTTTGCGCTAAGGCCCAGTATTTTTATGTCCTATTTAATTCGGGGGAAAGTGAAAACCGTAGGTATTTTCTTTTGTCCAATTTTCTTTCCTGATTAATTTTACTGCTGGGACTCCTCGAGTTATATTGTCTCGGTGATCGGTGGGGTGAGGAAAGTTTTGAACTATGAATGTGGATGGCTATGCGATCGATGGACTGTGTGATAGATGATAATTATGGCTAGAAAGGGAGTGACTACTGAGACGACGACTAACAGAAGTATAGAAGATGAAGACATGTTGCGCCGACCCCACGTTGATTGGGATAAGGGCAAGAAACAGAATAATGAGATTAGCCTATAATGTTCCCACTGCTGGGACACAGGCCTCCTCTCTGTGAGAGTGAGTGGGCCATAATCTACCACGCGGGCCCAGTGCGAGTTGGTAGATGTCACATGTCTTCAAATTTTTGGTTCTTTCCTCACAATGTTTTCCTTCATCATTTTGAGAGCAGTGGTGATAATACACTTACCTACCTAAACTACATTTGCAAGATTAGACATTTAAAATATACAAGCTAGCACTAAACACTACTCGTATTTAGACTATGTACTCGTACAAGTTTAAAATAATAAAAAAAGGAAAAAAAGCTCATAGGGCATAAAAAAATTCGTCCGCATCGCTGTCAGTGGGAAAAGTGCACAAAAGGCTGGCAGCATTGCCACGTTGGATGGCAATACTATTTCTTTGAGCTAAAAATAGGCCAGCCCCCTGGTCCCGTGTGGAGTCGAAGACATTTAAACAAACTTGTTCTACAGTCCGTTCAACCGATTTTGACTTCTATTGTGTTGGGGCATGACAAATGGCAGCTGCAGTAAACAGTTGGTATTGTAACCACTTTATTGCTTTTAATGCCATCCTTAAGCCTACGGAATAGAAGTCAAAAACGGTTGAACGGACTGTAGAAAAGGTTTGTTTAATTGTCTAATCTCATTGCAAATGGAGTGTAGGTACTTACTTCTTCAGTTCGTTTTTAGTTCGTTTCTCTAATTTCTTAGTTACCTTTCTCATCAGTAAATACTTATTAAAGTGAAACCGATCGATCTGTGGCTACTTAATTATGATCCGGTGTCGATGTAGACTAACTGCTACAAGCACTGGTCGGCATTGCATCCTTCCAACGACATTCGGTTCCCACGGAGACCCGTTTTTAGTGAAAACTGTGAAACTGCCACTTACTGTTAGTTTATCCGCTGCGGTTAAGTTAGCTTGATGGTTTAAGTTATGTAATATTGTTATTATGCGGTTTGTTGGTAAGACTAAGTAACGTCTTCTGTTGGTAAGTTGTGTTGTTTAAGACAGTGCTGCGAACAATACAGTGAGGCATGCGCAAAACTACACCTCCTTTTTACATACACGCTCACACACACATATGCACACCAAACTACAACTAAACTACACCTCACTAAGTGCACACATGTTTACGAAAAACAGCGCTATGTCTTGGTTAGTTATTTGGTCTGAGTATTTGCCTCGGAAAGCACTTAAGCCGTTGGTCCCGGATGTCATTCGTGGACCTTTGACAATCGTTACGGGTCGTCAGGAGCCCGAAAGTCTGACGACCAGTCTTACCAAGTGGTATCGTATTACCCAGTTACTGGGTAGTGGAGGTCAGATAGGCAGTCGCTCCATGTAAAGTACTGGTATTTAGCTGCATCCGGTTAGACTGGAAGTCGACCCCAACATAGTTGGGAAAAGGCTGATTATCTAAACAAGCAGTGATTTTGTTTCTTTCGTTTGAATAGTTCCCACTTCACAGTTTATTGAATAATATTCAAATATCGTTGTGTTATCATTTATCACACTTCACACTAATATTATAAAGGCGAAAGTTTGTGAGTGTGTGTGTGCGTGTGTGTGTATGTTTGTTACTTCTTCACGCTGAAACGGCGCGACCAATTTGGATGAAATTTGGTATGTAGATAGCTTATACCCTGGATTAACACATAGGCTACTTTTTATCCCGGTCTACGCAGGTGAAACCGCGGGGCGCAGCTAGTCAATCATAAATGTATACATGAGCGATTGACCCAGAGAGATGGGCCCACATTAGGCATGTTTTAATATTTTAATGAGGCAAGAGGCAAACAACAGGCCATTATAAAACATGCCGACTAAACTGACAGGACGCTTTCTAATAACCAACCAGTTTTAGATGCCAAAAGTTTTGGCGACGTCAATCAAAATTGACGTCGCTTGCGCATAAATCTATGTTTAAAGATTGTCAACTTATCTGCTAATCAATCAACTCAGCCTATTGCAGTCCAATGCTGGAAATAGGCGTCTCCAAAGATCTTAGGACTGAAAATATATGTATTATGGTGTTAAAAAATTAAAACGCGAAAAAAGATGTGCTATTTATTGCCTACCTCATTTATGTTCACATAATTCGTTAAAATGTACGGAACAGCTGATTTTTTTTTTCGTTCGTTCGTTTTCAAAGTTGGTCCCATAGTAAAAGTTATTCAGTTCAATGGTCTAAAGACGCTAAAGTCACTCCTTAATTTTGTAACACCCGTAGTCATCATAGGCAGCCTTTTTTTTCTTTTTTTTTTGCGCATGTATTTCGCAGTACCACGGGGAGGTAGTGCAGTTACGTGGAACTCTAACTTACTAAACCTCCACGGTGTCCTCCTCTGCTGCTTACGGCGGGAACACGGGTACGCCTTAGCACTCATCCGCGAAAACATAGGCAGCCTTTCTTTTGTGGATGGGAAATCATTAAATGACTTCTCCCGCTCTGGGTGGAGCGGGAGGGCGTGTCAGACTTTTACTGACTAAAACCTACCCGTGTTCCTTCAGTCGCCTGTGCCAGGGCCACGGTATCTCTTTCGAACTACCCGCGACCCCGGCGGCATCGGCCCTATTGGAACCCCATCACTGTTGACCCCACTGCCTGGAGCCTGCATTTGTGGCCGGTTGATAGCAATAGGCTTGCCCGCAATGGAACTAAAACGTAACTGTACAAATGTGGGTGTACTATAATATGTACAGCTTTGCCTATCCCCTCGGGGTATGCAGGTGTTATGATATATCATGTTATAAAACATAGTTTTATAGTTACAAAATATTTATCAACCAGCTGGCCCGACAGACGTTGTCCTGTCCAAATCATAGAACTTTAAATTTTTCCCGAATTCCCCAGTATTCTGGGCAACTTTTTCAATTTATAATCTTTCCATAAAAATGTATTCGAACAATTAAAAAAAAAAATTCGTACAGCCACCGTTCTTAAGTGATGCGCTTACCAACGAACAGCATAGAAATGGAAATAAAAACTGGCCAAGTGCGTGTCGGACCACGGAGAATGACAGGTTCCGTAGTTGAAAATAATTTTTCCCAAAACATTGTAGTTGAAAAACATGTTCTCCCATACTTGGAAATACGTCACGATCAATTCTCAAACTACAAAAAGTTTGTAATCGCAAAAAAATTATTTGTGATAAAACTAAAAATTAGCAATTTTCGGACTTTTTCCTTTACTTGTTCTGTGAGACCTTACTTATTGTCAAATTTCATGATTCTAGGCAACGGGAAATACCCTACAGGTTTTTATTTATTTGCGAGTATCAAAATAAGTAAGTCGCTTAGATGGCCGTATTTTTGTGTGCAGGGGAACACACGTTCGTGCGTTTAATTTTTATTTAAATTGATTACTTACTCAACTGCCTACCCTCCAAACGTAACACTGTAGAGAGCACAGCGATCACCGAAACAGCTTGATTACGATGCGCCGGCGCACGCTGCCCAGCTTTCTACATTCCCGCCAGACCGGTGCTGCCCACCGTTATGTCTGCAATATCACTGGCGGCTCAAAATATCTGCAATGTAGGCAGAAATACAGCCCTTCAAAAAAAAAAAATATGCTGTCTTTAAGTATTCAACTAAATCTATCAACCTGACCACCATTTTACACAGTTATATCCATCACAAATCCAGTCTGATTTGTGATGGTGGTCGATAGAAGATTTAGTTGAAGACGGCCTCCTTTAACTAAAATATTGACAGAATTTAATAGTAAAAATGTTTTTCAAAAAACCCTACAAAGTATAACAAGCTCACCCTAATTTTGGATATCAGCTGTTTGATCTTATAGTTTTCTTAATTTTTAATGATTTGAACTTGGAACCTTGAAGGTTTTAAACTTAATAATATCGTGTTTTACAATACTGTTGTGTGATTGACACAGTATACATCTTGACAGATGGATTACAGATACCACATTTGACTCTTTCTCTCTCTTCTTTTTCTTGGATCGGTTCCTTTATGTTAAAGACCATGGTTCAACAAATTTTGTCCCAGTTTGAACTACGCCACGCTTTACTTCAGATGAAAATATGCAGCATTTTGTACTGTAAGCGGAAATTCAATTTTATTTATTTGTTAATTCAAATCCTTCACACACCAATTGAACCTTTTAGATTCTTTTTATACAACTGTCACACATGTAAGTATCAAGTGTGGATGCGTACGCGCAGCTCGTTAGAAAGCCGATCATCTGTCGTCATAACGCGTGCATTTGCATTCACTTTTGGTACTTCAATGATGGGTGTGCATGCGAAAATTATTCTCTCTTTAACGTAATGCTAATTGACTTAAAGGCTCGGTAGAGTAGTTAGTTGTATTTGTACAAGTTTGAGGTGAGGTTGTCTTTGGTTTAATTAAACTATAATCTAGATCCTAAAGATATCCTACAGACTATTCGAAGAAGCTAGCTTGTATTCGGCCAAAACGTAATTCTGTACATTGTATTTAGTTTTTAAACTTGGGATTTTGGTCATAATTCTTCTTATTTTTGTCAAGGTATACTTTTATTAAGTAGGCCGGATGGAACCTTTGCAAGCCAATGACGCTCTATCTTGTCTTTAGTTTCTTCGTGAGCATCAAAACCGTTGACACATACACATCTTCTACATTCCTCTATTCACGAAGCACCTGCTCCAATTAAACTTTCAGAAATAAACTCTCGACTGCACAATAAACGTCAATTTGACAGTTGACAGCCATTCGATTCCCAATTTACCGCTTGATTCGCGCGCATTTTGATCTTCACACTATACTTTTACTATGTACGTGATCTATTGTGCGGTACGAAGTGGATCGGTGACAGCCGTAACAATCGATATGTAGGCTGGTGTAGGTGTGGTGTGGTGTGTCTTCTCCGACGTGTCGTGAGGTTCATCCACAGGAAACACAATTAAACAGCCTTACCACTTTGTAAACAGTTTATTCACATCACGAATAGCAAGCAACAATAATACAGGCAGGTATAGCTATAGCGAATCAGCGATTAGTTTGCGCAGCGAGCGTGCGTGCGTCTGCCGTGAGGTAGCGAGACGGACTGAGGGGCGCTGGCACGCGCGCCACTGCTGCGCCGGCGATGGTTCTAGATCTTTGTTTGCCGAGTAACGGGGCTTTGTGCGCGCTTACTCGGCACGACACGACGACGACCCGTGATGACGCTCGGCGACTCGACGATGCGGCTAAACAGTACTGGTAAGTTTTATTTTATTATGTTTAGTGTTACTGTGCTTGTTTATATAATATTTGTGTTTGTATTTTGTGTATTTAGTATGTAAAGTAGATAGTAGATATAAATATATACTTATTTATGTTGTAATACATATTTGTGGTATTTATTAAGTGTATGTAGTTTTATTATAATAATATATTGTGGTTACGCCACATGACTCCCCCCTTGAGACCATCCTAGGATGGGCGATAATAGTCAGGGAATCTCACTTTTCTTCCTGAGCGAGTAATTCTTACTTCTTTATCTTTGCTTGCAGGGTTTGGAGTTTCATTTTCAAGCGGACGAGTCTCTGAATGAGTATCTGGTGTAAGTATATAGGCTGGTTTTACCCTTTCTATCGATACTGTCTGTTCCTTTCCCTTTACTAGCAGCTTATAGACTTTCATGCCTCGTTGTAGGACTAGGTATGGTCCAGTGTATGCCGGCTGAAGGGATCCTCTCACGGTGTCATCTCGGACGTAAACGTGAGTTGCAGAAGGTAAGTCTCGGAACACGAAGATGTTACGTCTGCTGTGCCTTGTGGCTGGCTGAGGGCGAATATTGTCCATAATGGAACGCAGTCGTGCTGTGAATTCGGTGAGGTCACTGGTCGTATGCTGGCCAGTGATTGGCTGTAGAAACTCTCCGGGCAGTCTAAGGGGTTCGCCGTAGAGGAGTTCAGCGGGTGACGCTTGTATGTCCTCTTTGAAGGCGCTTCTCATTCCTAACAATACTAGAGGTAAGCTTTCCGTCCATTTCTGGTTTCCATGGCACATTATTGCTGCCTTAAGTTGTCTGTGCATCCGTTCCACCATTCCGTTGCTTGCAGGATGATACGCTGTAGTTCTGTTGCGTTGAAATCCGGCAAGTTCTGAGAGCTGTTTCAACAGTGCGGACTCGAATTGCTTCCCACGATCTGTAACGACTTCTGTGGGGCAACCGTAACGTGATATCCAGTTGCTAACGAGTGCTTTGGCGACTGTTTCTGCTGTTATATCTTGCAAGGGGATCGCCTCGGGCCATCGAGTGAATCTATCCACTGCGGTAAGACAATAACGGTAACCTTCTGAGATGGGTAATGGGCCGACGATATCGATGTGCACGTAGGTAAATCTGCCGCTTGGTAGCTTGAAGGTGCCCATCGGTGGCGTTACGTGCCGAGAGACCTTTGAGCGTTGACATGCGTGACAGAGCTTGGCCCAATCGCGACAATCTTTATTTATTCCTGGCCATACGTAACGCTGAGCCACTAATTTTGCGGAGGCTTTAGCGCCAGGATGGCTAAGTGAGTGTAGGCTGTCGTAGACTTGCCTTCTGAACTCTTTTGGTACGTAAGGTCGTGGGTTTGGCATGCTGTCGTCGCAGTAAAGTTCCAGTTTTGTTCCAGGTACAGTTACTTTGACGAGTTTAAGCGAAGTTCCACCTTCTAAGAGTTTCCTTAGTTCTGGGTCGTTACCCTGCGAAATGGCTAAGCTCTTCGATTCGACAGGCTGTACTATTTCCTCTATTCTTGAGAGAGTATCGGCAACTATGTTATCCTTTCCCGGTATGTGTTGGATGTCCGTTGTAAATTGAACAATATAATCCAAATGGCGAAACTGACGTGGTGAACACTTTTCTTTGTGACTTTGGAATGCGAAGCAGATTGGCTTGTGGTCTGTAAATACCGTGAAGTGCCTTGCTTCCACCTGGTGTCGGAAATGTTTTATGGACTCGTAAATTGCAAGAAGTTCTCGGTCGTACGGCGAGTATTTCTTCTGTGATGGGCTCAATTTACGGCTAAAGAAGGCGAGAGGTTGCCATTCCCCGTCTTTCTGCTGCTGTAGAACTCCACCGATTGCGACGTCCGATGCATCCGTGACTAACGCTAGTTTGGCGTCCATGTCTGGGTGCGCTAGGAGAGCTGATTGGCATAGACTCTTCTTGCAGTCTTCAAATGCTTGGAGTGCTTCTCCGGTGACGTTTATGGGATGATTGCCTTTTACGGATCCGGTAAGCAGACTATGCAACGGCGTTTGGGATGAGGCAGCGTCTTTTAAAAAACGACGATAGAAATTTATCATCCCCAGGAATCTCCTGAGTTCTCGAACGGTTTTCGGGATGGGGTAGTCCTTAATGACTTGAATCTTGCTATCCAATGGTTTGATACCTGCGCTGGATACGCTGCAGCCGAGGAAAGTTACTTCTTCTGCCCCAAATACACATTTGGAAGTGTTTATGACCATTCCATATTCTTTTAATCGTTCGAAGAGGAGGCGTAAATGACGGTAATGGGTGTCTTCGTCGGGTGATGATATTAGGAAATCGTCCAAGTACGTGTAGCAAAAGTCCAGGTCACGTGTCATCTCATCCACAAATCTTTGAAATGTTTGGCCTGCGTTTCTTAGACCAAACGTCATAAAAGGGAACTCGAACATTCCAAAGGGAGTAGTTATGGCCGTTTTGGGAATATCCTCTGGGTTTACCGGTATTTGGTTGTACGCTTTAATTAAATCAATTTTTGTGAATATTTGACAACCAGCTATATTCTGCGTGAAGTCCTGAATGTGCCGGATAGGGTATCGGTCGGGGACCGTTCGTGCGTTTAACGCCCTGTAATCGCCGCATGGTCGCCACCCGTTGTCCTTTTTTGCGGCGAGATGAAGGGGGGACGACCATGGGCTCTCTGATGGACGTGCTGTCCCCATTGTCAGCATTGCTCCGAACTCCTGTTTTGCTATCTTCAATTTGTCCGGAGCAAGCCTTCTTGGTTGGCAATATACGGGTGGTCCGGCGGTTGTCCTAATGTGGTGGACCGTATTATGCCGGATGACCCGATGTGCACCTGCTGGTCGAGTGATCTCCGGAAATTCTCGAAGAAGGTTCAAGTATTTAGACTCGCCTGTTATCGTTTTGACTGAAGTTATGGCATCTGATGTAGGAACTGGATTTGCGCTTGCTGACAGGCTGGTCTTGTTGTCGATCAGGCGTTTGTTACGACAGTCTACGATTAAGTCGTAGTACGATAAAAAATCGACTCCAATAATTGCCTTAGTGACGTCAGCTATTATGAACTGCCAGGAAAATGCACGGCGAAGACCTAAGTCTAGTTCCATTTGTTGGACACCGTATATGGCGATTGGTGTTCCGTTCGCTGCGAAGACGTTGAGTTCGGTTGTGCGTGGTCGCCTTTGTTTTAGGGCGGAGCGGGGAAAAACGCAGATGTCACTCCCTGTGTCGACTAAAAACTGCATTTTTGTCCTTCTGTCCGTTATGAACAAGCGACCAGTAGTGGAACTATGGCAATCATGTGTCGCTACTGATGATTGCCTTTGGCTTTTCCCGATCCTGATTGATAATCACAAGGTTTCAGGCATCTTCGTGCCTTGTCTCCGTATCTGTGGTGGAAAATACAGGTAGGGTACTTCCTATAATTTGATTGGGAACGCGTGTTGCTTCTTCCTCGTTGACTTCTAGTCCTTGACTTGGATCTAGAATCTCTTGTTGTGAGGTTCTGCACTTGACGACTGAGCTCTGCAATCTCTTTAGACAGTTTCTCGATCATTGAATTAGGAACTGCGTCCGTGGCGGCCACTTGTGGCGCGGGTGGTACGAGGTCATGCACTTTATCGGCCAGGTCTGCGAGTGCTGTAAGTGAAGACTCTGGCTGTGATGCTACGACTATTTGTATGTTGCCCGGTAAGCGGCTAGTCCACACGGTTTTTATAAAATCGTCCGGTATGTTTGGGCCCGCTAGATGTTTCAGGTGCCGAAGAAACGCGGATGGTCGCCTGTCTCCTAATTCCTCGTGCATCAGCAACTGGGTAAGCTCTTTTTCACGTGACGCTGATAATCTTTTAATCAACTCGCTTTTCAGCTTTTCATATTTGCCACTAGCTGGAGGATTAATTAAAATATCTTTAACCTCTGCGGCATAACGGTTTTCAAGTTGCGCACTGACGTAATTATATTTGGTGTCGTCATCCTTGACACCTGAGAGTGCAAAACTTCCTTCTATTTGTGCAAACCAGACTGCAGGTTCCTCCGGCCAAAACGGTGGAAGTCGTACCCCGACACGACAAATGTCGGAAGGTATAAATGTCCTTTCTTTGGAATGCGACCTGCCTTCGTCACTTTGTTTGTCGAATGGTTTACCGTCAGTAGGCATTTTAAAATCTGGATTTCACTAGCTTACGGTTTTTATGCTGCTCCGTGCTGTGTCCAAGATCCGGGGTCACCAATGTAGGCTGGTGTAGGTGTGGTGTGGTGTGTCTTCTCCGACGTGTCGTGAGGTTCATCCACAGGAAACACAATTAAACAGCCTTACCACTTTGTAAACAGTTTATTCACATCACGAATAGCAAGCAACAATAATACAGGCAGGTATAGCTATAGCGAATCAGCGATTAGTTTGCGCAGCGAGCGTGCGTGCGTCTGCCGTGAGGTAGCGAGACGGACTGAGGGGCGCTGGCACGCGCGCCACTGCTGCGCCGGCGATGGTTCTAGATCTTTGTTTGCCGAGTAACGGGGCTTTGTGCGCGCTTACTCGGCACGACACGACGACGACCCGTGATGACGCTCGGCGACTCGACGATGCGGCTAAACAGTACTGGTAAGTTTTATTTTATTATGTTTAGTGTTACTGTGCTTGTTTATATAATATTTGTGTTTGTATTTTGTGTATTTAGTATGTAAAGTAGATAGTAGATATAAATATATACTTATTTATGTTGTAATACATATTTGTGGTATTTATTAAGTGTATGTAGTTTTATTATAATAATATATTGTGGTTACGCCACAGATACAATGCATTGACCTACTGCTCTATTATTGTATACTGTGGCCTTGAATTGGTTCGTTTTGTTCATTTCCGCGCTATGAGTGATAGAGGAAAGAGGAAAATTGTTTTTTTTTTTGCCTGTTTGTTTGATATTGATGAGCTTTAGAGAAAGAAAAGGTAGGTAGTGATAAATGTCATCGTTAGATAATTTCTCATTACAAAAGTGCATTGACAAACATCTTTAAGCTAAGTAATTATTATTTCGATGTAAGTAAATAAAAGATTACTTACGATTTAAGAGAGATGTTTGTCGAAGGACCGATGGCCGGTGGAGCAGACGAGTCCTAGAGTGGAGACCGCGTATCGGTAAGCGTAGTGTGGGACGCCCCCTAGCTAGATGGACCGATGACCTGAAGAAAGTGGCTGGGGCAGACTGGATACGGAAGGCGGAGGACAGGGTGTTGTGGCGCAACCTTGGAGAGGCCTATGTCCAGCAGTGGACTGCGATTGGCTGAGTTGATTGAAATAAAAGATTTACCCCATAACGTACAAAAAAAACCTAAATTATAGACATAATTAATTAAACATTTCAATGTCATCGTTTAGTTTGAAGTTTTTTTAATTAAAACATTTCATACAACAATATTTTGTGGAAAGTCATACATATGGCAAGTGAGGAAGTAAATTCCGAGATGACAACGTGGCAAGTGTCTATTGTAGTACAATAGAAGTATAGCAGTTACAGCCGTATCGCTAACGCTAAAATGAATTGACCTACTGCTCTATAATGTTTTGCTGTGGCCTTGAGCGTTTTATCACGTCAAAAACGCTGATTTTTTTAAATTGTTTTGGAAGTTATTTGCATTGACTGTTAAGGTTAAATTATTTATGGGAAGATACAATAATCTTGCTAGTATCAAGAAAATAGTGTTAACAGATTTGGCTGAAATTATTTTAGATCTGATTTTAGAAGCGTTCTCATATCGGACATCCTTCTATTCACCAGTTCTTCAGCAATCTGTCTTGTAACAAAGTTGCTATTAACCATTCCTTTCAAGTATCTTTCCACAATTAAATAAAATCGTTTATTTCCAGATAAAAATCCAAGATAAAATAAATACACACCACTTAACTGTCGATCGACCTCCTAGAGGTCGGTAACATTAGAAATTCAATGTTGTGTCATAATATGACAGTAGAAGGTGTATACCTTCTACTGTCATGAACAACTTTTACTATGGGACCAAACCAGAAAACGCGAAAAATAAATCAGCTGTTCCCTACATTTTGTTGAGATAAGCAAACATAAATGTAGGGAACGGCTGGTTTTTTTTCGTAATTTCAGGTTTGGTCCCATAGTAAAAGTTATTCATAATGATGAGAACAATACATTATTTAAGTTTCCCCTTGAAGATTGGTATCTTCTTCCTAACGAAGATCTACTGCAGAATTTGACTCCAATAACTTTTAATCTACCTTAGATTAGAAGTTATTGGAGTTAAATACTGATTTAAAAATAAAAGATTAAATTAATAAATAAGATAAATTGAAACGATTGCACTGGTATACCAGCTACTCATACTTTCTAACTTCACAATGTGTTATGTCTAAACTACTTAATTAAAGAAATCCAGTTACTAACATCGTCATATGTTTCTAGAAAGCTTCTATCTGCTTATTACGTAAAATCTAGTATATTTCCATCCGTCGTAATTTTGGTATTTTGATAGATTGTGTACTAATTGTACCCAATCACTTCCATGATCTGCATTTTGCGCGACTTTAGGATTCGGAAATACAGTTTCTCCCGCGATTTATCTAACAAAACCTTTCCAGGAATGTTCAAACCATAAAAACAATGATGAACAAATAGCAATGTCCGTTCTTTGGTCATAGTCTTTGGTATTGTTCGTCGTTCTGGTTGAGTTAGGCACGATTACTGACAAATGCGTGTATTGACTGAACAGGTCCACTCAATCTGTGTGGTTCTTTCCTCAAAACACCATTTCAGACACCAATCTAAGTAGTCGTCTTTACATAATCTGACCAAGAATACAAAAAAAAAAAAACACAAAGACATTTATTTTAACTAAACATTGTGTTGTAAATATATAAATTGAGGCAGCCCTAGTAAGTTACAATAGTACTTGTGTCGGAGCTGTCTCACTCTTCCCTTAGTGGTAGCTTACCAATGATAAGGCTAATAAGTTACTAGAAAAAAATCAAAATAAAGTAAAATATTAATTTAGCAGCTCTCAGCGTGTAAGGTGTGCAAATGAGCATAAGTGTGTGTGTATGTGTGTGGGGGTGTGTGTGTACGTGTACCGTCTTATTCATTATGATTATTATGAATATCTTTGACTATTATTTATTTATTTAAGTTTATTTAGGTCTTTAAAAGAGACTGTGACCTCTGAGTTTGTTTCGAACTTTCTTCTCAGAGTAGTCATCTAGTTTAAAAAATATAATTGACATGTAAAAGTGTTGTAAAGTACAAACCTACTTCAGAAATAAAATCATTTATCGTTACCTTTATTATGACTCATTTTGTTTTCTAAACCTTACTCGTAACTTATGTAAAACTACTCAATATTCAGACTCGGAAATTACATTTCGCTGCCTGTCTAGTAGAGTAGTAGAGAGTAAAATTGAGCTGTCAAATGTTACGCTAACGAGAGTGAGTCTAAACAATCATTTATCTTCACTAAACCTGATCTGAACAATCGCTATGTAAAGACGAGGTTATACTGCGAGCGACAAGAGTGAGTTCAAGAATAACTATGGTATACCTGTGTATCGTAGCGATTTTAGCATAACATTAGTGAATCAGTCAGGCCTTTCGTAGTCAGGTTTATGGCCAGCAGCGGCTGGCTCCGAAGTTGCATACTTTTAGTCGGATCCGTGCTTTTACTAAATACCTAAATGTCGATGGACTAACAATCCTATTACTAGTAGGTACTTTATATAACTTGATCAATACTAAATAGGTACGCACGGCTACAAATCAAGCTAAACATTCCAGTATAAGCTGATCTCGTATTGTATAGTATTTCCTTACAATGGAGAGGTCAGTGTAAACTGGAAATGTATAGCTTATAGCTTGATGTATAGCCGTGTGTACTAGGAATTATTACCATTTAAAAAAATAAAAAACTCGACTGAAAAAACACAACTTAATAAGACAAAACAAGCATTATAAATATTATAATCTATAGAATTTTGATATCGCAGGCAAAAGTTACACCATATTTCAGGTTATTGGTTTGTCCCCGCCTACAATACCAAAATTCTATAGATTATATATAATGCTTGTTTTTCTCTGTTAGGTTTAAGTTTTTCAGTCGGGTTTTTTGTTTTTTAAACATATATTTCGTATTGACTCATTTCAGCTTTTATTTCATACCTAGTTAAATTGTTACCACTTATTTTAAAAAAACCTTCCCTTCTTTTTTTGTATTTCCATATGCAATATAAAAATATTCTAAAGCCTATGTCACTCCTACAATAAAATTAAGACGAATCTAATGACACCTCATATTTTAAAAACACAATGGAATGTACATACAAACATACATGCGCGCGAAAAACAGGCGCACGAGCGAACAAACATGGTGAACACGAACATCGAACACGGATCACCAGTAGAAACTCAGGACCCTGTTGAAAATTTAAAGTGTTCGATGTTCGTTTTCCCCATGTTTTTGTTCATTCGTGCGTACACGGATAAACGATTACCCCAACAAACATAAACGCGTTGTACCTATCTTTTATTCTCACTAGTAAAGAGTCGAATTTCCATGTTTTCTTCTCGCGTCTCCCACGTCTGCCACAAAACATTTAACAATACAATACCTACTCAAATATACCTCACTCCGCCATCAATATAACCTAGTCCTGTCGCGGATGTACTCGCTACTCGCACAGTGAATGCGTAGGAGCTCATTATACGTTCGTATTGATAAATAAAACATGGCGCCTCCCATACCTGCGGAGAAAGTGTCCTGAACTTGATCTTCATATAGTTTCGGTGGATATACTCGTACGTTACCGCAAACATGAATGGGCTTTGTTTAAATGGTGACAACGATACAATATTGAAATGACACCTTTGGCGATGCGAATTTCGCTTTGTGGTCTTTCTGAGTTAGTTACATACAACACGTTGTGGTTTTTACAAGTACCAGAACAACAATATCGCGTTGTTTGTGTGTGGAAGATTGAAAGAGATCTTATTCAAACATCTAATAAGATCTTCTTCTTAGAGTGTCGAATCGAATTCCTTCCTTATGTTCGGTTTTTGAAGTCCTCAAATAAACCCTCCATAGTAATTCACTTGACTTTTATGCTAAATTCTTCCTAGAAGTGTTCAGAAACACGATATCGAACCAATAATCACTATCGATTGCATAAACTCCGTCTAAAAACCATAGAAACCGGGCATTAGAAACCTACGTTGTTTTACGATTCTTGTTGCATTTCCATCTTTTGGAAAACCAAGGAAAACAAATGAATTGCCGAGAAAGTCAAAGAGAGATGGGCGAAATTGTGCTGTGATGGACATACGTGTAAACGATGGTCTATCACCCATAGTGGGCCATTACTATGCTAACCGCGACACCTGCAGTGTTAGTGGTGGCGGTCACGTAGACTTAATGTGCTGGCTTTTATTGATACTGCGTTAGTTAGGAGGACAGCTTGTTGGCACCTGATGATTTGACTAAGTAATCTAAACAGAAGGAGACCGAAATGAGTAAAGTTTTGACTAAAAGAGAAGTATGGAAGAAGAAGATAATATTTTGCCGACCCTATATAATTTGGGATGAGGGCAAAAGAATGGTGATGATTCAGTGAACGAACTAAAACGTTTTGCGCTAGTGAAGTTATCATAAATAATATTAAGCACTATATAAAACAGAACTGGTGCCTACCAGCGGAAAACAAGAACGCGAATCCACAAAGGAAAAAAGTCACATAGTCAGTTGAAAGAGTTGATCCAAAGCTGTGTTAAAAAATATTCTTTGGGAACAAGATACGAATTTATGAGGATTTTAAACTGCCCTGCCAGTGACTTTAGTGTCGAAAGACCGAGGTTAGTCTGAAATTAGCATAATTAATTAATATGCGACCTCTGCCCTCAATCTAGACAGCATAGCATAAGCCAATAAAACTCATCATCATCTGCCGAGCCTTTTTCCAACTATGTTGGGGTCGGCTTCCAGTCTAACCGGAAGCAGCTGAATACCAGTATTTTACATGGAGCGACTGCCTATCTGACCTCCACAATAAAAACTATAATTTATATTTATTTATTGGCCTGTTACTCTGTTAGCCATTTTACGTAACATTAATGTTCAAGCTGACTTTACATGATACGATGAAAACGTCAATATATTTGCATAACACTTATAAGTGAAATGTATTTACCATAATATTCTCATTAGAATATCCCATTACAACACTATTTGCCAATTTCAATCTTATTCCATTAACATAAAGAACACAGATTTAAATGAAAGTGTATCTCTAAAAGTGAGGTAATCGGATCTATTGTTTATTTTTTTTACTCTCACGCTGAAGATAGAATGTTTATTGTTGGCAACACCGATTTGAAATTCAGTTTTTTTGCTCTGGCAACGTATGCAAATGTATCTATGTAACCGCTAAGGTGAAGTAACTAGGTACATGATGTCATTAATCTTAAGATATTGTCAGATGATACCATTATGTTCAATTTTCATTGCGTTTTTTGTTCTGAAGACGCTTAATTTTATTCGAATTAAGTACAGATATGATTATAAAACAAGACGGTATTTTCATGACAATGAGACCTCGTAGTTTGTTGCAAGAACAATAACAGTTGATGTCAACGATAATAATTAATTGCAGTAACAAGATGAAAGTGAAAGAGATTGCTAATTTAATAGACTAATTACTGTGTATTTGTGTTAATGTTAGTTAGGCCTTAGAAAGATTAATGACATTTGCAATCGTTAATCTAACTTAGACAGGTTTAAATTGGTAAGTTAATAAAAAGTAAGTTCAAAAACTAAAACCCGACTACTGAAAAATCACGCTCGCCGCGGTCGGTCTGTAACCTATTATTAATATTATTTACCTCCACTTTTACTTATTTTTCACAATTTAAACATATTTATTTAGTTAAACAATATGACATAATTATACACATTTGTAATGTGCTCGTCAAAACCTTTCTTTTGTTACTAAACATGTCATTATTAGGTACCTCAATTTATTTTTTTTCAGTCAGAAAATTTACGTGTAAAATCCACCATATTAAATTTATGGAGAATTTATATAGCCTATGTCACCCGAACCATTATTACAAATCTATTAATACCTCATTCATTAAAATCAGTTCGGTAATTTTGGCGCTACGGTGGAACACACGTAAATACGTAGTCGGGTAAAAATGAGGCAGGCATATTATTTTGTGTTTTTGTGTCTGTCTTTTATTCGCCGGTTTTGGTCTAGGCCGGTGCCTGCCAAGTAGATAGCTGGAATCCTTCATGCCTAATTTAACGTGACAATTAATTTATTTTTAAATCTACAATTAATATCTTTAATATCTTTCCTAAACAACAACACCATAAAGGCACCGACAAAGCGAACCCTGCAGCGACAATTTAGCTCAAATAATAGGTATTTACCTATGAAATTGCCGTTTTGTATGAAAAAATTATTTTGATTTGAAATGGCCAGGTACTGCAGAACGGCAATTTCATAGGTAAAGACCTAATATAACAATAATATTATCACAATTAACTTTTATTCCTAACATCCACACTTCGTTTACCACATTGCACACATCAGTAACAATAAAAGAAAGTCATTATTATAATTACCACACTTTCCTCTCAATGACGTAACAGTTATTATGTCAAAACGTCACGGTCACTTCAAAACGTGTGGTTAACACGTCGAGCTGTCAATCAAACATCAATCGATTCTTGCACTAGTCAATCAAATCTTTTGGTCTGTCCATTGTGAGTTGTTCTTGCACTATAATAGTCAATCAAATCTTTTGGTCTGTCCATTAAGTTATATGATGGACAATTGTTTAGACTTTAGATGTACGAATATTGAATGATTGTGTGAATGAAGAACCAGCGTGAGTTGATTGATAGGTTGTTAAATAATTAATTTAATTACCTGTAGGAATTCTTGGCCTTAGTTGCGGTGTGTCTGTTGTTGGTATTCATATTTCATAATACTTAATTGATCTAAGTATTTGTTTTAAACTTAAACCTCTCAAGTCCCGATCACTTCTGACGTTCATATTATCGACGAGAATATCTAATCTATCTGACCATAAAGTGAAACTGCCCCCATGGGATATTATCACTTATTTAGGTGTACTTATCTATATAAATAAAAAGGACTGACTGATTGACTGACTCATCAACGCCCAGCCCAAACCCTTGGACCTGGAAAGCTGAAATTTTGCATAGAGTAGGTACTCATGGTAGGAGGGAGGGGGACTTTTAATCCCGGTAGTACGTTCCCGTGGGATATTTTCCGACATCCACGCGGGCGAAGCTGCGGGCAAAAGCTAGTAAATTAATAATACATGTTTTGCGCGTGATTTTTTTTATTGTCCCGAACTAGGTCTTCTCCTTTATCTTACTTCATTCTTCTCGTAGGTAGATATTCAATACTCAATATTTTGGTTCTATGATCCTTTGCACTTTACAGAACTTATGTCCTTTTTTTTGTGGATGGGTAATCATTAAATGACTTCTACCGCTCTGGGCGGAGCGGGAGGGCGTGTCAGACTTTTACTGACTACAACCCACCCGTGTTCCTTCAGTTGCCTGCGCCAGGGCCACGGTATCTCTTTCGAACAACCCGCGACCCCGGCGGTCCTGCGATCTTCTTGATTTACCTACCAGAACATTCACGAGAAATATGCAATTTTACTTCTGTTACTAAACACATCAATCTTTAACAACTGTAAATTAATTATTTAGTTTTTTAATTTAACTTTATGTCTTTCATCTCTTTGCCTTACATTTCATTACATTTCACCTTTCTGCTCTTATCATAGACACTCATTACAGTTTTTTCTTATCTTTCTCTTGTCACACCATCAGCCTTTCCCATCACACGACCCGTCACTTTCAATTACACCAAACAAAACACCATCAGTATCGTAAGCTTTACTTTCATTTTCGTGAGTTATGATTTGATTATCATTCGCTTTAAAAATGTTCAGAAGATTATGCGATAGAGATAATGTAATGGAATTAATGCGATGGGCATTTACTGTTATGTGTTGGTAAATTGTAAGACATAGCAGGTATGATATTTTTTGTTCCAATAGACCTGACGGTAGTTTCCTCCCATTGCGTGTGTCGAAGTCACAAGACTTAATAAAAACACAGACATAGCGCTGCGAACAATACAATGAAGCATGCTCAAAACTCCACCTCGCACACATGTTTACAAAACCCGAAACGCGCGGCCTCACGTCACTGTTGACAGCGTTATGTCTTGATTTTTATTTAGTCTGAGGCGTCAGTCACTCTCAAACCTCGTTCCTCCTCGTAATTGTTATCATTTCGACTCATCTTCAGCATCCGCTCCTGCCCTCATTCTATTTTATTTGTGGTCGGTCTCTTTCTTTCATTTATTTCTATAGTGTGCGCGCAAGTGCTAATCACCGCCTGAGGTATGTGAGCGGTAAGACCGGGGAGGGCGCGATGGAAAAGATTGGCAGACTGGGTTAGCCTGGCCTTTGTCTACCCCCCCGTCTCACCGCTCACATACCTCAAGCGGTGACTAGCTCCTGCGCGCGCACTAGGTCATATGTCAGCCATCGTCTCAGTATCATGTTTCATTATTATTTCGGTGTGCAGCTTTTGGTGTAACATAAATTGGAATTCGGATTGTTATCAATCTGCATGCAACCTGCCTTTATCAGTCGCTCAAACCAACATGAATGTCGAGTTGTTGTTGTTTTTGTTTTATAGAACCATTCACAGAGCATGCATAGGTATACAAGGTGTAATTTAAATAACGCACAACCATTGAGGGGGTATTGTACTCATCATTATGAACAACTTTTACTATGGGAACAAACCTGAAATCGAGAAAGAAAAATCAGCTGTTCCCTACATTTATGTTCGCTTAACTCATCAAAATGTAGGGAACAACAGATTTTTTTTAACAAGCTATTTCAGGTTTGGTCCCATAATAATAGTTGTTCATGATTATGAGTAAAATGACCTCTTAATAAGAGGTTGTTATTTACATTTACACCTTGTATATTATAGCCCTGTTTGGCTGTAGTCTTTTACTGACGAGTAAGTCCTCAAATATGTTGAACTGATGCCCGTTTTCACCAACCCTAAGTGACACTTAAATGAATCCCTAAATTAAAGTGCACTGTTGGATTTTCAACGCTAGGCTTAACAGCGCCGAGAGTTGAAAATCCAACAGTGCAATAATTTAGGGATTCATTTATGTATCACTTAGGGCTGGTGAAAACGGGCATTAGACCATTTTCAAAACGAATTGCAAAACTAAACCTTCAAGTTCTACTTGACCAAGCTTTCTTTCTGTCGTCATCATCCTCATCCTCATCATCATCATTTCAACCGAAAGACGACCACTGCTGTACATAGGCCTCCCCCAAGCACCGCCACTTCGACCGGTTCTGTGCTTCCCGCATCCAGCGTATTTCTGCCCTATTCCAATTTATTTATACCCAAAATAAATGTGTATCTTCTTCTTTGATTCTCCTGTATTTGTAATAAAAAAAGGGAAATAAAACACCCGCCATCTGCTCATCACTTACCTACCCAGACCCGATCGTAGGTGGGCGTGAAAATTACCGTGACCGTAGTCAAAGGCGCCGGAATCATGTTCGAGGCTTCCATTATACGTCGCGAGCATTGACACCGGCCAGCTGACTAGCTGACCTTTTGTATCCTTTGATGTTAGAACAGACAGCCTAAATGTGATTCAGATTTGAAATGATTCTGGGAAGGTCGCGTGTTTGTGAAAGAAATAGCGTAGGCGGAATATTTTTGTGTCTATGAAATGAATATCTCTACTTATTATTAAATAACTCATATTTCTATTTGTATTCTCATGAAGTAATAACAGCCGATCGGGTCGCTTGATCAGGTTAAGCAGCGCTTGCCGCAGTTGGTCCTTGGATGGATGACCATTTTTACATACAACGACTCCTCCGTGCCCGGCTGTCATTCGTGGATTTTTGACAGTTGTTACGGGTCGCCAGAAGCCCGAAAGTCTGACAACCATTCTTACCATGGGTATCGTATTACCCAGTAACTGAGTTGCGGAGGTCACACAGGCAGTCGCTCCATGTAAAAGAGTCTCATTAAAATTTTTCATTTGAACTGAGCAAGTGGCCAGCAACCCATATCTGTCCATGTGCCCCGGGGATAACTTAACCATAGACAATTATTGACTCGTTAGTCAAAAGCTCACGAGAGTAGTAAATGCAATGCAAGAGTATTGAAGATGAAAAATAAAAACAAGTTACAAGTCAATACTGGAAAACAAGGTACATTCAGGAAACTCTTAGTAACTTCTGTTTGCGACGATTAGACTAATATTTGTAAATAGAATTGAATGTAAGTAATCCATAGACCACTACAACACTTCACACACACTGCTACAACCCACACACACTACACTTTGATATGTTTACTTAGATGGTGCTGGCATGTCATCCTGTTGTTTCTGATGCATGTACCTAATTAGTAATCAGTGTTGCTTTTAATACTTAGTGGTACTTGTCACGTACCTACCTGTTCTAATTGTAACTTTAATGGTGAGAATAAACATTTTTTTATTTTTTTATTGTAAATCCGTAATTGGCTGTACGATTGGTTTTTATTTCTTTAAGTATAATTTGTTAAAGAGCTGTGGATTTTGTAATAAATAATCATCAACGGAAATCAAAACTTAGAAGAACAAACGGAACAACATTTTCACCATCCAAATAGACATACAAAATCACAAAAAGAAAGGAAGTTACCAACTGCAGCGTTTCTAACAATGAATTGGTGCAAGTGTTAATCGGTTCCTAGTGAAGAAGCCATTGTGTCATTGTGGCCGATTCAGATAGTTTTTTGTGATATTTTAATTAAATTGTCTCACATTCTGATAAAAATCTTAATTAGATTTGAATAATTAATCATTTTTGTAGATAGATTTGTATCTTGAGTTATGTAACATGCTTGTCAGGTTTATGTCAATGTGACAGGTTTGATTCTTTTTCTGCAATTTTCTCCCATTATGAATGTTTTCTCTGGGGCTCGTGGCTAAGCAATAATAGCCGCACGGGTCGATACACCAGGTTAAGCTACGCTTGCCGGGGTATGGTCAGTAGATGGGTGACCATCTTTATATACCGAGACTCCTGTGTGCCTCGGAAAGCAGGTTAAGCCGTTGGTCCCGGTTCTCATTTGTGGATATTTGACATTCGTTATGGGTCGTCAGAAGCATGAAAGTCAGACAACCAGTCTTACCTAGGTATCGTATTACCTAGTTGGTAGTTACTGCCTGTAAAGGTCAGATAGACAGTCGCTCCATGTAAAAACACTGTTAGACAGGAGACCGCCCCCAACATAGATGGGAAAAGGCTGGGCAGATTGACTGATTTTTTTTTATGTATCTTTTCTCATTACCGAGATCTATAAATATTAGATACTTAGCTCTAGACATGTTTCCGTCTCTATCTTGCACTTATATAATGACAGTTGTGTGCCAGTGACAGCTGAATAAGGTCGAGAATACACATGCCTGTAACTTGCACAAAAGTACGCAAGTAGCATGCCGTGTGCAATGCAAGTAGCTGGTACTTGCAGTTTTGTACTTACCAGCTTCAGGCATGTATATTCTCGCAAGCCTAGTATGGCCTGAGACTGAAGATTGATTTATTATACCTACTCAATTAGAATTAAGTAATTTTTTAATTGTAGTTATAATTTTCAGTCTCAGTCAGTATAAAATTGTACGGACAGGACATAAAGGACAGAAGAGGTTTGACAAGTCAATACTTGGGAATGTTTATACTTTCCTTTTTTGACATTGAAAGACTGCATGGCCAAACGAAAACATAATATTATTATTTCCATTGCCATCCACACTAAGAAACCGTGGATCGGAGGTAAACCACCCAAACAAGGGCGGTAGCATTTACAAAATGAAACTAATCGAACGAGACTACTTCATATGAAGCCGCACTCAGTAATCAACTAAGTACAGGGGCCGTATTATGAACAATTAATGCCATCATTTTTCCAGTGCTAGAGAGAGACGGAGCTATACATGACCTATATCACCATCCCTTTTTCGCAACGGAATCATAATGGCGTTAATACTTCATAATAAGGACCCTGGTTACTATAGTAACCAGTATTGCACTAACCCGCTTCCATGTAAACAAGATCACCGCACAATTATGTTTTCTACATTTTTTCCCGTCCCTCCCATTCCCACGACCTGGCAAATTACTACAAATGTCAGACTTCAAGTCAATGTAAGGGGCATTACACATTGGCATTTGTGTGAGTTCTCACCGTTTTGTGAATTTAAATTCGATGTTGTTTAGTTGAGGTCTAACTTGCAAGATGCACATCTATAGATAGTAGTCCTTTTCGCACAATACGTCAATTTCTGAGGCTTGATTCACCAACTGGTTAGCACCTCGGAGTACCGTTAGAACCATGATTAAGTATAAAGGTGATGACACATTTATTAAATGTGCCAATTTACGAAATGTCACAATTGTCACTTACGTCAACGCAGTTCTGGAACGGCTGCACCTAGCGGAGAGGCCCGTACAACAGAGGGGCAATTCCCGTATTTAATAACAACGTTCATAAACTTATCTCAGTCTCAATCTGTCATAAATTGTAGGTATAGCGTTTACCTACATTTTTGACATTTGATTATCGCTGGCATGATAAATGTTCTATGTTATAGGGTTTGGTTTCCGTAATTATTCCTTCATGTGGACCATTGTGTAATGTGAAGTGGCATGATAAATGATTCCGACTTGAATTTGAACGTTTTTAGGACGTACGAGAATTGGCCGTCTGACCAATGAGCCGTTGTTTTACGCGGATGCGGGGGGAAACAACAATAACATGGTATAATGACACTAACGACCTCTCTCGATGAATACGGGAACTAGCGTTGTGCCGTTTTACCACTTGCACTATTGAACACGTATGCCGTATAAACACAATTTCGCATTTTTTACAGATATGTGCTAATATATTACTAGGTGAACGATATGCGTAATGCGATGCTACGTAATTACCAATGACAAAACTTATAAATTCTACCAACATACTCAAGACGAAATGTGGGTGGTACTACAGGTAGGTACCTCTGCCTAACCCTGCGGGTATTACAAGCGTGATGTTATGTTATGTTCAAGACTTTAGCCGTTAACAAAAACGCGACAAGGATTACAGGCGTGATGTGCAGACGCCAGCAGGTCAAGCCATCCGAAACTGTCAAATTTTCCCAATCAACCTTGAACCTAATACTTAAGCAATAAAGATGAACAGATGACAGATAGTAGTAGCTTCATATGCTGGCGTCTGTACCTATGTTATGTTCAAGACTTTAGCCGTTAAGAAAGACGCGACAAGGTGTTTGAAATACCATTTTAGGAATCTTAACTAATATTATAAATGTGAAAGTAGGTTTGTTTGTTTCCTTTTCACGCCTAAACCACTGAACCGATCATCCTGAAATTTTGCATATACGTTGTCAGGTGTATAGAAACGGACATAGGGTACCTTTCATTCCGAAAAAAAATACTGTTCCCGAGGAAAACAACATTAACGTTCTTATGATAATAGATGGCGCCACGTGACTTTCGAATCGTGATTGAATTATATTATTACAAGCGGAGTATAACCCGAATTGATTGTCAAATTCTAAATTAACGTGAGAGAAGCCGCAGTAAAAAGCTACTACTATAATAATTCATGTACTGATAAGAATGCTTAAAATATAAGTGACACATAAATCCATCCAAAGATTTTCTTATGTGTTACAAGTTGAATCATGTGTGGAACAAATCTGTTACAAAGTTTTTGTTGTGATTGTACTTACGAGTATTTATGGAAAATACAGAATGTGGACTAAAATGGAACATGTATTATTGAGAAAGTGTAAATAAATGAATATGAAAAATTTTGAATATGAAAATATAACAATTCGGAAAAATAAGAATATGAAGGAATAAGAAATTGGACAATTTAGACTTCGGAAAGCATCGCCGACACCACTGCAACACATGTAAGAGTCACCGGCACCTTGCGTGTCTAAAATATGCGTGTCGCGAGTTAACAACAGCACGCAAGTCTTGCACGCGAGTGTGTACGCACCCTAGTACTGTGAATACTACAAACTACGATTAGTGGTCGACTAGGAAGCCATTACGCTAAAATGATGGTTATGTTATGATGATGTTATGGAAAGTAGAAAGATTTGATTTATTGGAGTAAAGTGACAGGTTGTATTGAGGAAATAAAGTAGGTACATAATTATAGGATCTCAATGTGGTCCAGTGCTTTGATTACGGTTTAATCATGTCTATTTGGTGGACCACTTATTTATGTCATTAGATTTTGATCCTAATAAGCATTAGATTGTTTATTGTTTTGTTTTTTGAATGGCATCTCGCTTGTTAACCTTTTTTTATCGTGGAGAAATGCTCATGCATTCTGCACTACCACGGGGTGATAGTGCAGTTATGTGGGATCCCGCCGCGTAACACTCATCCGTGATCTTGCCACGTCGCATGTCAACCTACGAGGTGTCGACTTTCCTGTGGGTCACTCAATAAATGAAGGCCTCCAGCCAGGGCAATAAGCTTTAGAAGGGGTGATATCATCTTATTTAAAACTGCACGCTCATCCATTAAAATGTATTTACAAACATTTCAAATGTGTCGACGTCAGGAGCACCCCGAAGTTTGGTTGGTTAGATTTCTTTAAACCCTGCAGACAGAAATAGGAGCCCCGCTAAGCCGGGCTCCGTCGACCTGCTGTCAATTTTCTAAAGTTATAATTTCACAATAAAATGGTTTTAATTTTGGTGAGCATTTATCCACTCTGGCAGGTATTTCGAATTTTTTGGTAGTAAAATAGGTACTTTCTGGTAAACGTTTAAACACAAGCCATTATTAAAGCCCATTTTACGATCAGCTCAAACAAGTAGAAATCTTAATTGCAATAATTGCCACACAGGTGCCTTTAATTAAACGTTAAATAAAATAAATGTCTACCGACATATTACAAAACTACGCATTGAGAAAGCTGCACAACATTATTTGCACGACATTTACCGTAAAAGTAACTGAAATACAAATAGTTTCATCACTTGCAAGTGACGTCACTGTAAATGGTGGACGCCTTTCAATTTCAAGAGTTTACACAAATACATAAGGTTATGCAATGCTCACGCGCTCAGCGTTATTTGCGAAGTTGTTCACTTGTTCAGCTTCTGAAGATGAGCTAGAAATGAACGGGGTGAAGTAATGAATTGAGCTAGACATATTCGTATAGCTTAGGTACCTACTATAAAAAAAAAACCGGCCAAGTGCGTGTCGGACCACGCACAATGAAGGGTTCCGTAGTTGGGATGAATTTATCTTAAGAACAAACTTAATATAGTAGTTGAAAAACATATTCTCCCATACATTCCAACTGTAAATGTAAGTTTGTACTCACAATATTGATAGATTTATCATGTTATTTTAAGACCACATACTTCTTATAGGTTTTCCTGTAATCTACGGGTAAAGATCTATTTTCTGTATTTTTTTCAAAATTTTAGGCTCAGTAGTTTCGGAGATAAGGCGGGGGGGGGGGGGGGGGGGAATGGTCAATTTTCGTCTATTTTCTTAAATAACTTTAAAACAATTTATTTTTGAGACCCTCATAGTAAGCCCTTTCATTTGACATGCCACATGGTGTAGTTTGCAATACTTTTTTTTTTAATTTTCTTATGTGCCCCCCAAAAGTGACCTCTATATTCAAAATTCATTTATTTACTTTACCCGTTCATATTTAGGTCACAGAAATTCATATGTGCACCAAATTTCAACTTAATCGGTCCTTTACATTCGGAGCAAATTGGCTGTGACAGACGGACAGACAGACAGACACACGAGTGATCCTATAAGGGTTCCGTTTTTTCCTTTCGAGGTACGGAACCCTAAAAACAGCCAAGTGTTAGTCGGACTCGCACAATAAGGGTTCCGTACCGTTAAAACATTTTTATCTAGTTAACCTTCGTTTTATTTGCTATAAGCCGACGTTCGCACGGACGTAAAAATATCGCGGCCATTTTGTGTCGCGCACTGGATTTTCAGCACCTTAGCGCCGAGAGTTGAACATTCAACAGTGTGTTTTTTCGACGCGCTGCTGGGATGCACTCTGTTGTTATAAGATTGGATTCTCAATGCTCGGCTCAACACCGAGAGTTGAAAATCCAGTGCGCGATAAAATCCCGCCGCGATATTTTTACGGCCGTGCGAACGTCGGCTAATAGTCCCGACAACAAGTATTTTGTCAGCCAGTTCCAACTGTAGATTCTTTCATAGAATACGTATAGTCATCTGCCTAGCCTTTTCCCAATTATGTTGGGGTCGGCTTCCAGTCTAAGCGGATGCAACTGAAAACCACTATTTTACATGGATCGACTACCTATCTGACCTCCACAACCCATTTACTGTGGGTAATACGATACCCCTTGGTAAGACTGGTTGTCAGAGTTTCGGGCTTCTGACGACCCGTAACTACTGTCAAAGATCCACGAGTGACAGCCGGGATTAACAACGGCTCAACGTGCTTACCGAAGCACGGAGGGGTCTTGGTATGTAAAAACCGGCCAATTGCAAGTCGGACTCGCGCACGAAATATTTATTTGTTGTAGCATCAACAGAAATACATCATCTGTGAAAATTTCAACTGTCTAACTATCACGGTTCATGGATACAGTCTAGTAACAGACGGACAGACAGATGGACGGACAGCGGAGTCTTAGTAACAGGGTCCCATTTTACCCTTTGGGTTCGGAACCCTAAAAATGGTCACCCATCCACGGACCAACCGCCGTAAGATTAGCTTAACCTGATCGATCGACCCGTGTGGCTGTTATTACTTAGCCACAAGCCCCTTTCAACTGGCTACCAATTTCGGTAAAAAAATCAGTTCTCTTCCCTGCAGGCTGCACAGATTCCCTGTGGCAGACAGACAGACAGACAGATAGATGGCAGCGTCTCCTAGGCTTAGTAATGACTGTAGTAGAATTTTAGTTTACCTCAACATAA
Source organism: Cosmia pyralina (assembly GCA_946251885.1). Lineage (NCBI taxonomy): Eukaryota > Metazoa > Arthropoda > Insecta > Lepidoptera > Noctuidae > Cosmia > Cosmia pyralina. Next base: position 22,794,414 of record OX276357.1, read on the forward strand.
GGAATTTCATGTTATACTGAAGAGAATTTGTAGAAAGATTTTCTATTATCCCTAAAGAATTAAAAAAAACCCAAGAACCAAACCACCAAGAACCAAGAACCAACCAACCAAACCAACCAACCCAACCAAGAAGAGAAGAGAGAAGAAGTTAGGAATTGAAAGCCTAAAGAATTATTGTAACCAACAATTTCATCAGTATCAAAGCAACTCTAACCGGAACAAAATCTACGCATTCTAAATTGAGAATTCGACAATAATCCATTAACCTTTCAACCCGAGGAACCGTGACAAACTGACAAACACTCGCTGCGAATCAACCGGAGCGAAACTAATCGGTAGATGAATGTAAATGAATTACTACAGCGCGGGCGCAACCATGCAGGGTTTCGACGCAACTAAGTATTTGAGAACAGAGATATATACCGACTTGTTTGGTACCTACATTATGAAATAGACGCAGTAATTACTAAATTGTCTTTAGGGCTATCACGATGTCCACCTGTCCTCTCCTCTTGTCTCTGCATCTATTTGTCTGGGCTTGCGGACGGCGAGCAATGGGTAGCTCGCCGTCCGGTAAGGACCAGGCCCGGGTCGACGTCGCGTTGTGTTCCACGTGCGCCTCAAAGAGATGTCAGCAGAGATGGGGTCTGATAAGGTTGATGCCGTCGGGGTCGTGGGTTGTTCGAAAGGGATACCGTGGCCCTGGCACAGGCAACTGAAGGAATACGGGTGGGTTTTAGTTAGTAAAAGTCTGACGCTCCCGCTCCGCCCAGATCGAGAGAAGTCATTTGATGATTTCCCACCCACAAAAAAAAAAAAAGAAAAAAAAGGAGCCCGGGTGCCACAAACACGAAGAAAAAAAAGAAAAATGCCTGTAAAGTAAATAATCCGATTTTAACATAATCATTGATCAGAACAGTAATTGCTTCTCCGTTATTGCACACCTGTCCAGCTACAACGGTGTATCTGTCAAATGTAGCTTCAAAGTAAATTGCAGTATGTATGCGTCAAATGGTGACCCTAAGTTTAACTACATTCTAAATCGCCCCGTCATTTTGCTGAGCACTCCAATATGGGCCAGTTATTATGTGTGTAACCTAATGACTGTCTAATATGAAGTAGATGCGATGCGCGGACGCAATTCATGTAATGATGTTACGCGATTGAGGTGGTTCTATAAAAAGAAAAGTTGATTTCATGCTTTGAGTGCTAGCCTTAGTGATTTATTTAATTTTGTCTTTTGAGTCTGTGGGTGTTGAAGGCGATAATTGTACATCTGTACCACAGATTAGGTAGAGATGCTACGCATATGATCTGTAAGTATGTTGATAGCTTAAAAACAGCTATGACTTTGTCACAAATGAATGAAACTTGAGAAAAAAGTATTGTAATTTTTGTAAGAACAAAAAACAACAAAGTATTTTATTGCATTCGGTACGTACTACTTCCTAACACATTAATAGACCTGTACGGTACTATAGTATTAATTAAGGCGAGTGTGCCGGCAACTAGCGCCACCATTGAGAAAAAAATCATAAGTCTGGAGATATGGAAGATTTTGAAATTTCCTATGCTCACATTTTTAGTCAGATGAGGTAGGTCCGGTGAGGTCAAAAACATCTACCTCATCTGACTAAAAATGTGAGCATAGGAAATTTCTAAAAGTACCATATCTCTAGACTAATACTATTCGTAATACTAAACGTGCTGAACAGGATAATCTTCAACTAATCTTACAATTACAAATGAGGCAAAGCATACAAATGTAGGTCGAGTGCCCTGTGCAACATCCTCCAACTTTCATTATTACTCACTCAATTATTAAATACCTCTGACTTTAACCAGAGATCAAAATACACACATACACTCTAACTTCATAAATTCTTATTGATGGCAGCTAACTAGAGATTAGCAAATAAATCATTGGGTATTCTGTCCAGCTGTGGCAGCAAATCTATCTTTAACTGTCGGATTATAAGATGCAGCTGTTCGAATGCCTTCAAATGGCTAACTCGCTTTATTTAATCTACTTATGGCTAGTCACGAGTGTACACTGATTACTTGTATCTGATTATCTCTTAGTTACGTTACCCGTATTAGGAAATTTAGGAGTACCTTGCCTTTTGGGCCAAGAAAATTTAATACACTGTCGTGCCATCGACTCGACTAAGAAGATTAGGGATGCCTTAACTTAAGATTGTATACCTTAGAAATAGGGACGCCATGTTTGGACATAAGTTTATGGGTGATAAAAGATCACGCAACAAACCTGCGATGAGTCAACACCAGTCAACACTGACGTGGTTTTACACAACGTTATTGATTAGGACAAGAAACGTTTCAAAACGACAAAACATAGTCGACAGAATCGATGTTTATTGTAAGTTTCCATAGTTTAGCGGATGCCCCTAAAATTCTCAGAGGTGTTAGAAAAACAACAATGTATTAAAAATATTGCCAAAAGGTACGGTAGGTATAGTTATGGTAAGAAAAAAGAAGTCTTCAATACACTTCCTCGAAAACTGGTTCATATCGCACTACGATTCGGTTCACAATGCAATGTATTTCACACGCATGCGATTTTTCATTTTCCAACACGTGTGCAGGAATAAAAATTGCCACAGATAGCTTATACCTATACTTAGTCCAAATTGGTTCAATGCTTCTATTCACACCGTCTCTATTCGGAGGTGAATGTTTTTTTTTAAATCTGGGCAGAGTTAAGCGTCTTTACGGCGTTAATATTTTTTAAATATTTAAATAATGTTTATAAATAGAATATCATCAAAAACCATGACTATTACTTTTAAAAAAACGTTTATGAACAAATTAACATTTATTTGTGTTCTAAACTCAAAAATATTTGAATTTTCTATTTTTCATATTAGGCTGATTAACGGCTTTATACCTTTGCTTTTTCTTCATCCTGGCGAAAGCAAAGCGCGGAAAAAAAAGAAAATTTAAATTATAGTTTCCTAATAATTCATGACAAAATATTTTTCGTTATTTTATTTTATTTCTTCAAAAGTGTATTGAAAAACGTCGGTTGATACACGTGGACATTTGTTATTGCAGTTCTCGGCTCAAAAACAACCTCGCCTACTTGTATCAAAATGTAGGTATTATTTCAGAATCCGGAACCGGACAATAGTCAAGTTCTCACTCTATTCAGTTTAAGCTAAGATTTGTAAGATGTTGCAAACAGTTCCCAAGACGCTAAAATAACAGAACAGTATGGGAAAACATTAAAATAATACAGCAAAGTGATGCAAAGCTCAAGAGAGTGGTCAGATTTATTGCGCAAACGCAGCCACAAACGTAAAGGTTAAACACGGCAATTATACACAAAGGAACCAGTGAAACGTACTTTCTTAGACTCTTGTTTGTGATATTTATGTACTGTAAAGACATTGGCACTATTCTTTGGAATTTTCCTGGACCAAGTTTTTTGCAGATCTTCAAGAGTTAACTACGGTTGACTACGTAATGTATAGAAACTGATCATTAGTTTACTCCACAGAAATATAAAAACAACTTCTTTCTTATATCTATGGTTTACTCCATCATTGATTTTATCATTCTCCTGACCTCAACCTAGGGGTTCCGCATAGTTCGTATTTTTCTTCCCTATCTACTCCTTGGTACAGGCTCTCCATCAGCCGTCATGTCAGTGTTATATACAGTCGACTTCAAATATAGCTATGTGATGTGTTGTACAACAGACGCCAGCACATCAAGCTACTACAATCTGTCAAATTTCTTTAATAGATTTTCATCTTTATCGCTAAAGCATTAGATTCAAGGTTGATTGGGAAAATTTGACAGATTCGGGTGGCTTGATGTACATACTTGCAGTTCGCGACATTCATAAACGGGATATGCCGTTGATTATCGCGATGATTGACGTAGGCCGTAGGTGTAGCCACAACTTATCGCAATAGTTTTACAACGGAAATCACATTGCCGATTGACGTGGCGATAACTCGATGGCGGCGTTCAAGTGTAGCCACTCAATTTATCGCGGTAGTCATCGGAATAATTACCGCGAAGCTTATGGCGATGATGGGCATTGACGTTGACGTTGGTATGGCCTCGACATAAGACCAGCCTATGTAAGTGAAGCCTTTAGTTAGTTTGTCATAAATCACATTCACATTGTATGTAAACACAATATATATGTTACATACAAATTGTATATCTATTTACACAGCTTGTCGTTATGCTAATTGCCGAGTTATCAAAAGTAGTTGCGTGTGAGCAGCGCCAAAAACAAGAAATATTTGATAACATTTTATTTTGGAGAACTTAGTACAAATTGTACTACGACCCACATTGACAGTTGTTTGACACAATTTTGCAAGAATTTTCACTGCCCACGCTTTAAGAAACATTAACACCCATTATTCCACTTTTGGGATGATGGCCGCAGGTTTGGGCGAAACGGTAACTTTTACTTTTTTTTTTATTTGGCAACACCGTGCATAATGTCGGTGTTGCGAGATACAAAATTAAATTTTGCAACGTGCATTAGGAATGATTTTTTCATGAATACCTTCAGAGGCTAAGTGAGTGATTCACAGTATAGGTACCTACTTAGAAATTTAATCGTTTTCAGTAACTTGACAGTTGAAAGGTTCCTGACAATAAAAAGGAAATGAGGTGAAAAAAAGAATTTCTTGATGTAGGTACTTGTTGCTTTCGTTGCAACCGAGTTACTGAAATATTTCCACGTTTTATTACTTACAAAAATTCCTTCTGGTTACAGTCAAACGATTCTCACTCTAATAAGAATATGCGATAAAACCACAGAATATTATTAGTACTATCTTTCACAAAGTTCATCCTCGTTTCTTTGGTCTTCCCCTATAGCCATCCACATTCATATTCAAACTTTCCTCATTTCGGCCTCCTTCTGTTTAGGTTACTTAGTCAAATCATCAGGTGCCAACAAGCTGTCCTCCTAACTAACGCAGTATCAATAAAAGCCAGCACATTAGGTCTACGTGACCGCCACCACTAACACTGCAGGTGTCGCGGTTAGCATAGTAATGGCCCACTATGGGTGATAGACCATCGTTTACACGTATGTCCATCACAGCACAATTTCGCCCATCTCTCTTTGACTTTCTCGGCAGTTCATTTGTTTTTCCTTGGTTTTCCAAAAGATGGAAATGCAACAAGAATCGTAAAACAACGTAGGTTTCTAAAGAAGGCAGAATATAGTTTTAAGTATTCAGCACCAAGTCACAGAATAAATAATAGTACTAACGAATTAAGGCACTAGGCAGATAAACCAGTCACTCCTGACTTCCTGACCACCGCAGGGTTCAATGGATAGGTAATATACATATTAATAGGTAGTTAAAGGTCATATGTGTACGTATAGCTATGTAGATTGACAGTACTCGTTTCAGAGCAAAACTTTCAAGGCCAAATTCTACACTTTAGAATTTTAGGAGGTGAGTGTCAGGTTTTGACCTACGTATGTCAAAACCTGACACTCATCCAAAATGCTGTACCTATTTAATACAATCTGTATTTCACACTCCCCTGTAATAAAACAAAAAAAAACCCAAAATAATGACTATCAAAATTTCGAAGACCCGTCGAGGGGCGTGTCGGCATCAAAAGTGGATGCTGGCTTTCCGTGGTATACTTTTAATCTTATTGGAATGCCGACCGACTGGTCAACTGGGCAGCCTACCAAATTTCCTTGGGGCTACCGCATCGGGCGGCGCGGCGTAAGAGCAGACGATAAGCGGATTAATTTTCTATTCCATAAAATAATCATGAAATTGTATTGTGGCTAAGTAATAACAGCCGCATGGGTCGATCGATCAGGTTAAGCTACGCTTGCCGTGGTTGGCCCGAGGATGGATGACCAATTGACCATCTTTACATAAGACCTCTCCGTGCCTCGAAAAACACGTGGTCTCGGCTGTCATTTGTGAATCTTTGACAGTCGTAACGGGTCGGACGTCGGAAGCCAGAAAGTCTGGTAGGTAAAAAAGTCTTACCAAGAGGTACCGTATTACCCAGTAACGGTTGTAGTGTGGAGGTCAGATAGGCAGTCGCTCCATGTAAAATACTGCTATTTAGCTGCATCCGGTTAGACTGGAAGCCGACCCCAACTTAGTTGGGAAAAAGGCAGATGAATTTTGAAGTTGTTTTTGTTTTTAGTGTATTTTGACAATCGACACAATGTAAAAATAGTTTTCTATACTTAATACAATAAAAAATGAATGAATAGCTTTTGCTTATTACCTTATATGGCATTTAGTTAGCTTTTTGCACATAATGTTCCCAATGCTGGTCACAGGGCTCCTCTTAGTGATAGTGGGCATCCACCACGCAGGGCAAGTGCGAGTTGGCGGATGTCACATGTCGTCTTATTAATCTCTCACTCCGCCAGCCTTCAGCCAATTAAACACGTCTTCATTTATTTAGAAACAGATTTCTATTGTACATAGTGCGTTGACATCACAAATCGCTTCCGCGCGTGCCATCCGCGCAGGCGCAGGAGGTGGTCCCAAAGTGGGCAAACACGAGCCTTTTCACATCAAAACACTTTCTCCGTCGCGTCGCGTCCGTCGTTACGTCAAGTGTGTGTATGTGTACGTCTGAGTGTTTGTGTGTTTACTCGCATCTTCCTCGTAATAATGACGTGTCTGAATACTGCATTGCTTTCTTTGTTTTTTATTTCTTGTTATCTTGGTTGGGATGACAGAATCGAAGAACTCGGGCTAAGGTAATGCATTTGACATTGGTAGGTAGGTACACTCCTACCAACTTATCTGTGAAATGGCGAAAATTGGAACTACGGCCGTCATGTTGAAATGTCATTCGATTGTGCCGACGCATGTCATTCGATTGTGCCGACGCATGTCATTCGATTATGTCGACGCATCGACGGTGCCGTCCTCTTTCAGTTCACAGATAAGTTGGTAGGACTGTACCCTACCAAATTCTGTCGGATTCCATTCTATTAGTCAGGACTTCAGGAGTCACGGTTGATGATTGATATGATGCTCATTTGACTTTTTTTTAGGAGGAAAATGTTTTTAATGTACTAACTAACCATTCGATTCAGAGAAAAAGAACAGTAGGAAGGTACCTACCTACCTAGCTAGATACAGATAGCATCATTCTATAACGTATAGGTACTTCCAAACCTAGGCTGGCAAGTGTAGCTAGGTACAGTCAGCAACAAAAGTCGATTAACAGTGGAGTTTTCTAAATCTCAATTATTGAGAAAAATCCTTCATTAAAATCGGTACAGATGTAAATTTTAAAGAAAATTAACACTTATCTAATAAATGAAGTGCTAAAAAGTTGGTTAGCATATCATTTTGTGTTAATTTAGATGATGTCAAAAAGTAGCAGTGTTAACCGACTTCTGTTGCTGACCGTACCTGTATAAGGCAAACTATTTTCGAAGCACCAATCTCAATTTACTTAATTAATCGAACCACTACCATAGAATACATAATACTTAGTACAACTTACTACTCTAATCTTGTCAATTTAATTTCTATTGCCGGGGCCACATTAGCGGGATATGCCATTGATTATCGCGTTGAATGGCATTAGCCGTAGGTGTAGCTTACCGCGATGATTTGATCAAACCTTGACCGAATTTAACTACCGCGATGTGTATGGCGTCTATGGGCACTGACGTTGACGTCAATGTGGCCCGGGCATTTGAGTTCTTACTTACCTAAATTTAAGACATACACGCGGAAATCAATATTATAATTTACTTAATATGTACGTAATAAGTGATTACCTAACCCGTCAAACGTCGACCTACTTAATAGGTAGTAGGTAGGTATCTACTTACTTACATTACCTACTTATCATAATGTGGAGTTCATCTAAAAATTTACATACATAAGTACCTAAATATGAACTCATAATACATAATACATATATAATTACTCATAAATAAATCATACTATGTAACAATATCATTCAATATCACCGATAAACAAATTATATGATAGGTACCAAAAGTAAACAAATAAAAAAACGTGATTTTCCCACTCAAGTGATCCACCATGAAATCGATTCTACTCACTGCATAAACATTCATACTGTCTGTAGTCTGCTGTACAACACTTTTATGTTTACGGGAGACGGAGGCGGCCACCATGACAACAATAGGTTTTGTTTGTTATTGTTTGCTTAACAAGTGCAAACGACAGTAAATAATATAACTTTCTTTGAAACCGTATGTATGTATGTGCTGTATCCATGAGATAACTATATAACAATTTATTCTTACTAGGTAACAATTTTGATGAAATCAATTTATTATTATGCACAAGATTTGGAAAATTCAAAATTTTCTTGCGTTTTTTGCAATTTGCAGGTCAATAACATATGTAGGTAGGTATTTACATAATTTTAACGCGAATCATATTTTGATCAAGATACAACCTGACATTGCAAATTACAAAAAACGCAAGAAAATTTGAATTTCGCGGGCTGATTACTCCGACAGATTACTCCCAAAGCCATAGTTATAATAAAAAGTTGCCCGCTGCAAAAAACCTTATCGATAAAATATTCGTTTACCAAATCGGTTAACACTATATTTTTCTTGTTTCAGGTCACAGCCTTGGCTGTGCTCAGCATAGCAACGGCAAAGAATTCGACGGCAAAAACGAAACCGAAACGACAATTAGACAACATAAGAACTCATGAAAACTTACAATACTCTCTCGTACTCCCACATTCAAGAGTTCAGCATTACAGAGCATTGGGTAACAACCGACGCATTTCTCATGGCCCAACGAAAGGTAAACTGCCCCCATACGCGGTTCAGATGGAGCCAGTCGTGCAGTATTCGCAAAAGGATCCACTGTATGACCCCAATCAGGAAAACTTGGAAGAAACGGTTGTAAATAAAAATGAGATCTACGCTCAGTCCAAAATCCTGAACTTACAAGACCAGTCCAGTGCCGAAAGCTACGGTCCTCCTTACGGCACTTTGCCAACCGCTCCTCTGTACAGTCACCATCCTCAGTACTACGAAGAACCTGAACCCATTATCGAAATCATTATCAAGGAGTCCAATGAAACGCTACCGGCACCTCCTCCTCAACCAGTTCAAAAGAAAAAGAAGGAACCCGTCCACGTTTTCTATGTAAAATACAGTAAAGATCCTCATTCTAAGGACAAGGTCATATATGAGAAACCCATACCCGCTATTACTCCTTCAACTAACGAAGAAGACGAACATCATGAACATGAAGATGAATATGTGACGGTGACTCCTGTGCCTTATTTACCTGCAAAGACTACCACTTTACGAGCCATCATCAAGCCAGAATCCGAACAGTACCATAGTGACAGCAGTGTAAAAATTACCTTCGGCAACGAAGGCCGCCATTATAGTGACAGGCGTGAAAGCCACAGCCACTCTGAACACCATGAAGAGACAGCACCAAAGCCGGCTATTGCATTTCCCAATTCACCTCCGCAACCCTCTCCACAAAGCCACCATAGCGTCCAAATTCATCAAAGTCATCCGCAGTTAGAGCGATCAGCGTCGCCGAAGCCACAGTTCGTGGAATCCAGTACCAGACCATCTTTCTTACAACACCAACACCAGCATCAGCAGCAGTCGCAATTCTTCAGGTCTGGACCACCGCAAGCTCAAAGTCGAATCCAATTCCAGCCGCAACCAGTGCCCAATGAACAACAGCTGCCAAGACAAGGACCTTCAGTGTCACCGTTCAGACCTCAACAACCGCCTCAAACACCCCGTATCCCATTTGGACCAACTCCTACCTTCAACGCAGCTTTCTCTAATGGTCCAATCGGTCCTGTAACACATTTTGGCAGCCCAACTGCTGCTAGTCCAGTTACTGCTTTCCCTACAGCCTCATTCCCCAGAGCAAACAATGGACCCAGTTTCCATTCACGCGTAAATAATCCACCTTCGTTTGCCTCAAGACCACCGTTCAATGGACCCCCAAGGACTAGCTTCCATTCCGGACCACAGAGGCCATTCCCATCCCAACCTAAGACTTATTTCGACGATCCTAAATATTTGCAAGAGAATTATCACACTATCACTACCGAACAAGTTGACCCTCCAAAACAGCAACCGCTACCTAATAGGCCTCTGCAGTCTTTCGGTCACCCAAGTCCCAGCCCGAGCCCAGCTCAATTCCAAGAGCAACGCCGCCCTCCAACTGTTCCGCTTAGCCAACAACTTCCTCAGCAGAGGCCAGCTCAGCAATTCGATTCAATCCACAATAAACCATCTATCGCTATAAACCCCAGTGCATCCCCATTCTTTAATCTGAAACCTTCCCCACCGCTCATTGAAGATAATCGCCCACCTTTCCACCAACATTCATTGCAGCCTCAACCCCAACAACAATTTAGTTTCCACCAAGGACCCCAGGGGCTACCTAGACCATCACCTCAGATTCCATTCCAACAACAACACTCATTCCCCTCACCATCTCCCTCTCCTCAGAATCAGTTTGTCCCATCACCTTCTGCTGCTCCTTTATACAATTTCCATCCTCAACCCTCGCCAACGCCTGATGTTTTCCACCAAGGCTCACCGTCAGAAAGACCTTTTAACCACCCATCAAACATTGAACATCAACAAAATGTTGGCGGCCTAGTTCCTGGTGGAGGTGAACTGGTACCAGCTATATCTAAATATGAACAGCACATTACTGTAAATGGACCAACGGCTCAACCATTCAGTGGCCTTGGAGAGTCTAGCCCTAGTCAACCTACACCAACACCTAGTCAACAACAACAGTATCATCAAGTGCAACAACAACATAATCAACAGCAACAACAGCGTCACCATCACGAACAGCAACAGCGACACGAACAACAACAGCGTAACCAACAACAAGAACAAAAACAGCGTCACCAGCAACAAGAACAGCAACAACGTCACCAACAACAAGAGCATCAGCAGCGTCAGCAACAAGAACAACAACAGCGTCACCAACATGAACAACAACATCGTCAACAGCAACAACAACAGCAGCAGCAACAATACCAACAGCAGCAGCAACAATTGGATGCGGAACAGGAACAAGTTAGATTACAGTTAGCGCATAACGTTCAAAAGCAACAAGAAGAAATTCAACGTCTACAAGCGCAACTACTGCATTCACAACATCAGCAGCAGCAACAACAAGAACAATACCAGAGCGCTTACCAGCAGCAAGTTCAAGCTACATCGCCAAGGTCTCAATACATTCAAGAAAGATCACGACCACATCCTACATTTGCCACAAGCACAGCGTCTCCTCCTTACTATCAATCAACATCTAGGACAGTGGAAATCAAACCAACAACGTCAAAATATGTATCTTCTACACAGAATTCAGTAACTTCTGCACCAGAAACTAAAAAGGAAGAGAAGAAAAAGAAGCCCACTTTCGAACTTCCTGACGAAGTTCCAGATGACCTACGTGAGCAGCTGTTGTCTTCAGGTATCTTAGACAACGCTGACATCAGTGTATTGGATTACGATAAAGTAGGAGAAACGCCTTTGGATTCTCTGCCTCCAGACCAGCTGGCTAACTTCTTTAGTGCTGGTGGTGGTCAACAGATTGCTTCTAGTGAAAATAGACCCGTCTATGTCAAGCCTAACGGAGATTCTATTCAATCCAGAATCGATGAAGACATTGAAGATGACCAAGAATTCGCTGCTTCAGAAAATGTTGCCAGTTACGTTGCTCCTCCGTCAAATGGTCAAGCTGTTGAAATGAAAGTCGTTCATTTTAACCCTGAAACTCCCGAAGGCCAGCAACTTGCTGAAAAATACATAAAAGAAAATGCCACGCAAGTTGATCCTGTAGCATTGAATGACAAAAGGTATAACAGATATTTACCACTTAAAGTGAGTGGTAATCAGTTCCCGCTACCGGATGTCCTTAAGGGGAGAAAGGTTACTTCAGTCGTTGTTTTGGCTCCCGTTGAGACTGAAGCCATAGATGCCCATTCAAGGACAGAACGAGCTGCCGAAGAAAACTTAAAAGGAATTAAATTTGTCGCCGGTGAGAGCTTGCAAGAAGTACTCAAACGACCAACAAAGGACAATTTCGAGAAGTGGTTGGATATTGAAAAGAAGACTGCCACTGATCTGCAATCGGTCGTCTTGCTTGTGACTGGGTAAGAAATTATAGTGTTTATTTTATTTTCAGCTTAAAACGAAAACAATCTTTTTCATGACACTATTACGTTTCAACGAAATATGTTTGTTTACAGGGACGCTGAAGCTGCTGATGGAAAAGAAATCTTCATGTACGACATTGCTTCAGGAAGCGTGAACAAACTCGATGGTGACCTATCAAACGCATTCGTTGAGGCTGCAGAGAACAACTCTCTAAGCAAAGATATTGAATCACTGGCCATTGAAGGAGAGGGTACTCCAGAAAACTTTGACAAGGATAAAAGCGACGAAGTAGCTGCGGAAGGTTCTGAAAATGTGCCATTATTTGTAGACTTATCAGGCTTAAACTTAGATCAGGGAAACACAAACCAAGTGTCAATATCATCAAGTTACAGTAAAACGAAACACGGCAGATCGTTTAGGAGACATTAATATGCATAATGCCAAATGGTGTCTGATCCTTGTAAATAGTCTAGTATTAGTATTACTAAATTAAATTCAACGCGATTGTTGCGTGTAGTCTTAACTGTTTTTTTTTACAAAAGTGATAATGGTTGTACAATATAAAAATAACTGCCTATTAAATTTGCTTTCATTTTATCCCTGCATAGCTTTATTGTTTAGTGCCGTGTTGATTTCAGATTTTTGTACTACTACGTTTTTAATAGAATGAGGAATCCAATGACCAATGATTCCAATCAATTTGTTTTCTAATTCGGCACAAGTTTCTAAAAAAAATTAATTATTTAATTTAAATAACACACCACCGCAGATCACAGTTACATATTTTATTTGATTATATTTATGTGCTTGTATTTGATTGATACGATTATAATAATCGAACAAAATCGATTCCTGCACAAGCGAATTTAATTTTTCACAGCTAGCAACACAGATTCTAACTGTCAAACATATGGATTATTTATGGTGGACGACGTTCATACCGCAGTGTAAAATTCATAGTCTTTATTTATTTTCATGTATTTTGCTATAATTTTTGACTTGTAATCATGATGGAGGGTTCTCTAAGTAAATGGACTAATGTGATGAAGGGTTGGCAGTACCGGTGGTTCGTGTTGGACGAGAATGCTGGCCTGCTTTCATATTACACGGTAAGTGACGTTTCATATTAACCGTATTATCAAATTAATCGTCGTTATAACTGTGATTTCTACACGATTTTTGCTTACATTATGTTGACTTACCTTGAAAATATTACTCAAATGCGTAAGTTCATCAAAACCTATTCGAAATTTTAATTTAAGATTTAACCTCAAGAGAAAATCGTCTATAGAAACAAACAATTAAATGTATAAAAATACAAATTAAATTGCACTCTGCTCAATACCGTGACCTAATATACCAACTTAGAATTAATAGAATCGCAAATTCAGAATAAAAATATTTGATAAGTGTTAAAACTCTTTACGAGTTGCAATGTCAAGGTTAGAGTTTGTTGTTTATGTGAACCATATATGCCAAGGTGAGGCAAAGGCCGTATGGGTATACGGCAAACATAAAGACTTCTTGCTGATTAATGATAGAAAAAAGTTTATTAATATTTAGGTATGTAGCACAACAATGACATTGATTGGTTTAGCCATAGGCCTCCCAAAGTTAAGGTGCTAATATAGGTAATGATTTACCTATCAAGTATATACTTCGTAGTTTCTTTTTTGATGTATTCCCATTGTCCCCGTTAACTGTGTTCCCATGATGGATTCTTTGTTTTTAATGGGGATATGGCCTACAAAGACAGCAGGAAAATAGGTATCTCTTTTTTAATGCAAAATTACTTTGTCTTAGAAACTAAAAGTTAAGGTTTAAATTAAACCGCAATCATCTTTACGTATCTATGTCATAGCTAAGAATAGTCTTTGAAGAAAACCCTTTTAGTGATAAGGCAACATTTGTATAATCATAGAAAGCTGAATGATTAGATTGGATGGCATCATGATTTAAATAAAAAACAAATATAGAGAGCACTGCGCATTTAACCATTGTTATGTTAGGCATTATAAAAGAAGAATTAATAAAATTTATGTACTTTGAATTCTTATAAAACTTTTATTCATTTCTTGCATATTTTGAAACTAGAATAAACTTTCTTTATTGTTTTTCATACAATAACTGATATGGATTTGATAGGAAAATGCAGGTGTTTTTATATTTACATAAGAGCATTTTTATCACTATGAGATTATCACAAAGTAATAAGATTGAATGTTGCATGTTGTGGACAAAGCCATTTTGAAGGTTTCCTCAATGCATATATGTGGAGTCATATTCAGTGCTAGCTGCGCCCCACCACGCCCACGGTTTCACTCGCGTAGATCGAGATAAAAAGTAGCCTGTGTTAATCCAGGGTATAAGCTATCTACATACCAAATTTCATCTAAATCGGTCCAGTTGTTTGAGCGTGAAGAAGTAACAAACATATAAACTCACACATACAAACTTTCGCCTTTATAATACAAATCTACATTGGGCCTAATGGTGGACTACAGCCTACTTCCCATGAAGGGGGAGACTGCAGAAGGCACATTATACATAGACTGATTAAATGCAGGTCAGCTGCATAGTACTCGCTATCAGTGTGCATACATGACCAGATGAATGAATGTAAACGAAGCAAAACGAGTATGTAAGGTACCTAGCAGGTGGCGTTCTGGAGTTTCTGCCTATCCCCATGGATAGAAGGCGTGAGTTTATGTATAGGTATGTATGATTAAATGCAATAAATACATTCAAAATCAAATAAAAGTCAAAGAATCTAATCAAAACTTTCTTATCATAATGAAACGCTACCTAAATATTTTTATTGTCACCATTCTCGACATGACTCAGCACTTTTTTCTTATCTTTTAAATAGTTTTGTCTGAAGAAGTCATAAAACATGTAGTATACAAATATGACGTTAGGAAAGTATAGGATGGTGATGCCCAATGGTGCGGGGCAGCTCGGCAGGAACACTTGTGAGGAGTATATTAACATGAATGTGAACTGGATCTGGAAAGAAAAAGCATTGATTATTTTACAAACAAAGCGAGGAGCTTGTGGCTAAGTAATAACAGCCGCACGGGTCGATCCATCAGGTTAAGCTACGCTTGACGGGGTTGGGTGGTGGATGGGTGACCATCTTTACATACCGAGACTCCTCCGTGCTTCGGTAAGCACGTTAAGCCGTTGGTCCTGGCCATCATTCGTGGATCTTTGACAGTCGTTACGGGTCGTCAGAAGCCCGAAAGTCTGACAACCAGTCTTACCAAAGGGTATCGTATTACCCAGTTACTGGGTTGTGGAGGTCAGATAGGCAGTCGCTCCATGTAAAATAATGTTATTCAGCTGCATCTGGTTAGACTGGAAGCCGAACCCAACATAGTTGGAAAAGGCTAGGCAGATTGATTTTACAAACAAACCAGAAAAGATTTTAAATACATTAATTACTTTTTACTGTGAACCACAATAAAATGATCAGGTATGGTTACCTTTACAAATATAAAATCTATTGTTATTATTATTTGAATCATCTTTCACAACCATTTTTTTTGAGAGCTGACTGCTTAAAGCGCCTTAACTAGCAGCAAACATTTTTATGGTCGACAATTCTGCCACAAATTGAGCCAAAATATGACCTACCCTGCAATGAACACAAAGTCCCTAAATTATCGCCGCCTATTTCTGAAATAAGACCCATCAGCATAATTGAACTTCCCTTCTAATTACCACTTCAATCAGTCTTAATCAGATGTGCAAATGAGGCATAAATATCAGCACATTCAGTTAAACTATCTCAAAGGAATCTATTCTTGGAATAAAATAGTAATGAAGACAAAACTACATTGATATTTTTGAAAAAAAAAAATGCTATGAGGTGTGGGAACGAGTCTGATGCCGAAAATATAGTTTTTTGATTTTTTTTCCCGTTTGTCTGTTTATCGGGATGTATGTTCCGGATTGGCGCAAAAACGGCTGAACGGATTCGGATGAAATCTGGCACACAGATAGTTTATAAAAACCTGGATTACACATAGGGTACTTTTAATCCCAGTAGTAAGTTCCCCCCTATCCCCTACTCGGTGAAGCTGTGCCTGCTGGGGGCACAGCTGAGCCTGTAGCACTTATCCCCCCCATTATGATCCAGCCTGCCCCGTCTGGCTGTCCTATTATTAGCGACGCTCAGTCGACTAATATTTTACCTTAGTTTTAAGCCTGGCCGGAGGCTTTAAGTTCGCTTAAAGCACCCACAGGAAACGCCCGGTTGAGCAGTCTCGACCCTCAGTGGTCAACTGCGAGATGCCATACTAAACTAACTAACTAACCAGTAGTAAGTACTTACGTTCACGTGAGATATTTTCCGACAATCCGGCAGGCGAAGCCGCAGGCAAAAGCTAGCTGATAATAAAATGCTAATGAAGCTTAACAACCGTAGTCCTTTAATGTTTATCTCGACTACTCCCATGTCATTTGAGAGGGTTACACTGCTATGTTTAGATTTCAGAGGTAATTTGCGTCATAAATACTACATGACCATTGACCATTGCTGTATCTGTTTTTTTAAACCTAAGATAATCTGTTTCATGAACCCATCCTCTTATTGGTACGATAATTTATTTTAGGACTACCCGTTGCCCGCGGAATGTCGGAAATTATCCCACGGGAACCTACTACCGGGACAAAAAAGTATCCTATGTGTTAATCCAGGTTATAAACTATCTGTGTGCCGAATTTCATCCAAATCCGTTCAGCCGTTTTTGCGTGATTGAGTAACAAACGTCCAAACATCTTTACAAACTTTCACATTTATAATATTTAATATTAGTAGTATGAGTATTACCAACGACAGATCTAGATACATTAAAATAAAATTATCTTCTACAGTGTTACTTAAAACTTGTAAAGTATACATTATCCTGAAAGGCTCGCTACAAACAAGCGCGACACGCGACACAAAGGCACCGCGTGTCGCGTGCAATTCGCGTAGCGTGTCGCGCCTCTTTGAAGGAGCCTTAAGCACACTCAATCCTAGTCTTTTCCCAACTTTATTGGGGTCGGCTTCCAGTCTAACCGGGTGCAGCTGAATACCAGAATTTTTACATGGAGTGACTGCCTATCTGACCTCCACAACCCATTAACTGGGTAATACGATACCCCTTGGTAAGACTGGTTGTCAGACTTAACGACTGTCAAAGATCCACGAATGACAGCCGGGACAAACGGCTTAACGTGCTTTCCGAGCAACGACCATATAGCCCATAGACGCCTAATAACAGGCGACCGATGTCTGTCAACACATCAGACTTATAGATCTGATATAGGTCGCCAGTCAACAATTTCGATTCAGTTTCAACCACTTCTGTGAGCTGTAAACACTTCCGCGTTAGTCGATTAAAAATTGTTCAAAATAATATAATGGCCCCTTGCACAATACGTTGGTGTGGTAACAACAGCCAGACTTCGAGTTTCCGAAAAGATGGCATAACATTTCATCGGTAAGTAAATAGTTATATATTCATAATTAGATTACATTTATGTTCCGTTATTATTTATCGGAGTTCATCCTACACTGGTCAAACTTGTAGGTGGACGAAAGGTGCAAGGTCTCTCGTTGATGTCTTTCATGTTTGCGTCCCTTTCTTCTGAAAGTATTTTTTTAGCTATCTCTTTTCCTCTATTATTTGGTAAACATACCTAACGAATAATAGTGATGCACCAAATCATATGACCAAAGTTATCGAGAAAGCAAAAACCTATACTATCTAAACGAAATTTGAAAATCTTTTTAACTGACTTCAAAAAAAGGAAGTTTCTCAATTGGACTTTTTTATGTGTGTTCGCGGATAACTTCGTCGTTTAAGAACCGATTTTGATGATTATTTTTTTATTGGAAAGGAGATTTCCCAAGATTTGTTTTTGTTTGTTTCCCAATTGTTTTATTAATTAAGACATTTGTTTAACTATTACCAACCTCCGAAAAAAGTATGACTGTATGATATCTTTTTAAATAAATACGGAAAGAATTTTGATACTCGTATGTTGTTTTTATTTTTTACATTTTATGTTTAAGTAATTACATGTTAAAATAATATTAATTATTATTATTTATTAATATTATTAATAAATGGGAAGGTGAAAAAGCCCATTAAACATTTTATAAAGTACAATTATTATCAAAAAAATATCGATACCTTCGTGTTTTATTTAAACCTGTCCCATCCCTAGTGATACGTAATGACCTTGGAAGGGCCAATCAGAACGCAGTACCCCGCTTCCTCATACCTCAGCTAGTTGACAGAATTGTTTTGATGCGTTAAATCAAGCATTAGGCGTCTATGGGCTATATGGTCGTTGTTTCCGAGGCACGGAGGAGTCTCGGTATGTAAAGACCCATCCACGGACCGACCCCCGCAAGCATAGCTTAACTTGATGGATCGAACCGTGCGGCTGTTATTACTTAGCCACGAGCTCCTCAAGCCCGAGCCTCGACCCTTAAGCACACTCAATTACAGTTATCCACAGCTTACCTACACATTATCGAGCACACCTGTTCTGAGTAGGTACTTAGGTAAATTAAGAATACATAAAAATAAACAATTATTGATTGAATAATCATGACTCATTGCTATTTAGAACAGTCCTAAGGAAATTTTCACTTAAAATAAAATACATAATAATTTGTCGAATCAATAGTAGACCTCAAAAAATTTAAATAGACAGTGGTCACGTCCTCAATGCTTTAATAGGCGCCATAGGTCATCTGATTCGGCGTAATTTATGTCCAAAGTAAAGCCTAACCTTTTAGGCTGTTATTAGCAAGATGCGACAAGTTGTACAGTCAGCAACTTTAGTCGATTAACAGTTGAGTTTTCTAAATCTTAATTATTGGGAAAAATACTTCGTTAAAATCGGAACTGCACCCTAATTGCGTAATACACTATAGATCGGAATCTGAATCATTTTGAAACAAATTGCTAATTCATTGCTTCATATGTTCGAAAAATTTGTCGAGTAGTCGACAACGTAAATAACGCAATGAATGTTGTTGAACTGTCAAAATGAAACCAACTCCGATTGATAATGTGTTACGCAATTAGGGTGCTGATGTAAATTTAAAATAAAATTAACTCTCATCTAATGAAATGCTAAAAAGCAGGTTATCATATAATTTTGTATTAATTTAGATGGAAAAAGTAGCAGTGGTAACCGACTTCTGTTGCTGACCGTACAATACGCGTAGTCGCTCGGTCGGTCCTAAGTACTAATTTATTTATTAATGTGGTCAGTGTCACATATCCTTGTATTAAAGATTACTAATGAAGTGCTCTTTCAAATACAGAGCCATCTCATGCCTTAACTGAATTCAATCAAAGCTAATGGCACATACAGGTGAAAATTTAATCTAGAAGATTATGCACCAGCATATCTACATGAATAGGAATTAAAAACCGTACCTATTACGATAAAGCCAGTGCTCCAAAAGTGTCAATCGTATACGGTTCGACCTTGCTATATCTGCCAGCCGTTTGGCAGGAAATTGGGTTTTCGACATCCCCGCGGATATATCAGTATGAATTCAAATAGCAGCATTAATTTTGTAGGAGACATTTTTTGCTAGAAATAGAAAATGAAACTGGCAATCACACCCCAGTCATGCCTCTGTATATTTTTGTCGAATGTTTGTTATTAACTATTGTATCTTAGCAAATGCCAAAACCCTTGTGAACTTGGCATCCCGACTTTGGAAAATCTATTTTTTTTTGATTCTCATAGACTGGTATGTTTGTAGTAGCTCTAAAGAAAAATTAAAGAACTTTGACAAAAACTCACCCCCCCGTTTTGTCGGCACTCAAGTTTGGTAGTTGATTCTTGAACAGAATCGTTTTTAGTTTATTGTATTGAAAACATTTTGTTTGTGTAGAAAAAAAAAATGTTTGCCAGCAAAGAATTTTTTTTCTTTCTAGGCAATATCATTGGAAACGAAAAGAAACGAAAAAATGTACTTATGAGAAAAAAAAAAAAAAATCCAAAGTTGGGTGCCAAGTTCACAAAGCCAATGCCAAAGCATAGTCCAGCACGGTAATCGGTAGCACTCGATAATTTCAGACGCATATCTTAGGATCACGACCATAAATTATTGGTCCTGAGTTCTTAGAACTCCTCCTTAGGTCCGTTTGTACAGAAAACGGCCATTATTCTGCAAGAATTCTGGGCAAAAGTACTTACCATCTGCATAATCGTGAGCCATTTCTTATACTTGATAAGGATTGCCTTCATCTTCGGGCTTCCTTCTGCCGATAGAAGGTAGTAGCTATACATGATAACATGTACCGAGTTGTTTATCATCGGGGAGAAGGAAGTTATTCCACCTGGAAAAATAAATCCTATTAGTACATATGTTTTGGAACATGAAACAAAGCTACAGACGTTTTTGTTGGTACTGAGCTATCAGATGATCATGCAGGCCGGGAGAATCCATCTAATGTCAACCGATTCCATTAGATTTGTGGTGTCAATTTAGGTCTAGGCAGCGTTATCTGTTATCGGGTACTTATAATCTCAAATCCAATCACGGGTTTTAGCAACTAATCGGGAAGATGAATAAATAATAGAGAGGCATGAGGAACAGGGTGTGAAGTTCACTCATCCTCAATTGAAAAGGGAGGATCCTCCGACCAGACGGGTGTCGTGTCTGGTGGGCAACTGCCCAACGGTTGATGTCGGGATGTTGTATATATGCTAGTCGCGCGGTAAACTCTGATTGCGCGATGCAGGATTTTGCATGTGGCGATGTATATGCCGCCACAATAATATACACAGAAGCGTTGTATAGAGTAGTTATTTGAAACCCAGCGTAGATATTGATATGAGTCTTACTCTTTACATAAAGTTAAGTCTGTCTTGCATAGGGCATTGTCATAAAGGTGAAAAACTAAAATTAATATTGTAGTTTCTGTTGTCTTTAAGATAAATAGATCATCTAGATAAGTAGAATATTTTTTGTAACTGCTTTTTTTATGCTTGCCGTGGCAGCCTTTAATTAAGGCTACACTATGATATGTGATAATAACATGGCTATTTTAACATGTATTTTTTTTAGTGTATGCTTTGTTGGTTGTCCAATAAATAAATAAATTAGCTACAAGCATCGCCATCTATAGATATTCGAATTCCTTAAACAATAATTTGCAAAACGGATATTATTATTTTAAATTAGCCATTTTATGTTAGGTTAGGACGATGAAAACTTGTATCAACTTTTAGTTATTAGAGAAGATTTCGTGATAAACTTCGTGGCCTTGCGAATAAATTATGCTAAATAGAAAACGATACAAGATTCACAAAGATGCAGACTGACTTGATAATATTGTTTTCCAGACTAAACAGGTTGGTACAGTTGACCGCATGTCGGTGGTGACACTTTGATCTTGAACTGCCCTTACGTAGTATGGAATTCCAATAGAATAAGCCAGCTAATACTAGTTTTATAGCCATTGCTGTGCGGCCTTTACCTCTGTACCCCGCGGTTTCACCCGCGTAGACCGGGATAAAAGTATGCTGGTATAAGCTACCTAGCTACATACCAAATTTCATCCAAATCGGTCCAGCCGTTTGAGCGTGAAGAAGTAACAAACATACAAACACACACATACACAAACTTTCGCCTATATAATGTTACAGTGATAGTAAAACTTGGTAACGAAGGGCGAAAACCTCACCAATGATAGGAGTGATAGGCATATTGCTGTAAAAGCATTATTCTCTTGACACAAAGCCACAAAAGAAGTCCAACTCACTTTGGCACAAGGTGCTCAAGTACCATCATGTAGCGGAAGGCCGAGTACATTCACAGTGAAAGTAAATTGATTGATTGAAACATCTTCAGAACATTAACTTCCCACGATATCTGTTAAATGTCAAACCACTACCATGATTGGCTGAGTTTTGGAGGATTAAGAAGACGGTGACAAGTGACTTCAGCGAGAAGTTCCGTAATGTATATAGCTTTATTTAAGCTATTTTTATAATCTAATCCCAGGAAAGCCGAAAGTGACTTAAGTAGAATCTCAAAAAGCTAAGGGCATCTGAGTTATTATGTTTCCAAGCATATGCACCTTATTACTCATTAGCATCGGGCTTTCATTTCGGTAAACACCGTTCGGCTATCACAACCCTAATTGCGTAACACATTATCAATCGGAGTTGGTTTCATTTTGACAGTTCAACAACATTCATTGCGTTATTTACGTTGTCAAGCAGACAAATTTTTCGAACTTAGTTACGCAATTAGGGTGCAGGATCAAAATCTTCATTTTGGTCCTAATGCGACATGGACTTATCAATACCTATCGGGCATGTTTCCAATCCCGGGCGATACCTGACCCTTTTTTATCAGAAATGTAGTCCCAAATCGTGCTTGTAGCCCTGAATTGCCGCTTGATTTGCTCAAGGGGTTATATTAAGGGTCCCACTTCGTATATTTTGATCATATTGACGACAATAGCAACGTCCTCTCACAAGGTAAACAAAATAAATTTTGCAAAGAAAATATTACAGGTCTCATTTATGACAATGCCCAAGAATGTTAAGCATTTACTAATCTATTTGTTGGACACAACTAGTGTACAGGAATGGCCGTCCTTAGCACATACGATGTGGACATTGAGATTTCCAGTGGAATGCACCAGAGCGACGCGGCGACGCTGTGATATGCCTTTGGCACGTCCGGATAGTAATTTGCATTCTCCGAAGCTCCGTGCACTCCGTATCTAAGATTGGTCTGTCACTCCTTTTATGTGAATGGGCAGCTCTCACCTGCTATATTGTTATCTTAGTTGCTTTGATATCTTCTGCTCATGACATGCCATTATGGGCACCTTAAGCACCTCTGTCTTCTCGTGATTGTTTGTTTTGGTCCTTCCGTCGCCCGGTCCTTTTCATCACAGAACTTTAGTCTTTGTTCTATGCTTTTGCAATAGATACAGAATGGTTCCTGATTGGATCCAAATGACGAGTTGTTTTTGTGTCTGTCGTGATTTGGTGGTTATCTACACATATTTATGTGCAGAATACATTAATATTAAACTTACATATAACAAAGAAATTTCGATGTGTTTTCAAAACGTAAAAGCCGTGCGAATGGGAAGCAGAGGCGGCGCGCGAGTCGCTAATTCTAAATAAAATTGACGCATATTTCCTTATCTTTTTTACAGGTTACGTCAACCTTATCATGTTGTTGTGTGTATTTACATTCACCAACATATTTAAAGAAGCGCAAAATCTGCTCCATTCTAAACTATTCAACAGCTATCCGAGTCAAGTTGTTTTTTCAATTATAAATAAAACTTGACTTTTCGGTTAGAAACCTTTCATTTGACTTGCTGGCTTCACTGCAATCACTGCAAATTAAGTGTTATGAGAACCAGTCGACAAACACGAAGAGTATCCAAGGCACACACATTATACGGTGTTATACAATAACATTTAATATGATATCACCGTCGGAAAGGTCTCACGCGAGACATGGATCACTCAAAATTATACTCTCGCTTAGTACCGATAGAGTTTGTTTTTCGTTGTCGGCTGTGTAGTCAATGCCCAGCCCATCACTTTCACTCGCTGGCCATCGCTATCTTCGCAACGCTTGTCCAACGATAAACTACTAGACATAGTTAAGGGTCAGTTTTATCAGTGAATAACATCGAGATGTAATCGTCTGTCAGAATTACGGAACTCGCGAATCGGAGCACAGGTCCGTGCATGGAAAGTTGTTTAATTGGAAGAATGTTGATGTTGATTGATCGTTTAAAATTGTTAAGGTTAGTTCTAAAATCAGTAAAATGAAGGAACCTACAGATCAGTTCTTTGCAGAAGTAATGCACAATAAGGTCAAAGCTGTATTATCTGACCCTAGTTATAAATAAAACTATTTTCTTGTGAGTTGTGTAAAAACAGATAAATTCGCTGCATTTATTGGCGAATTGATCAGACATTGCGTTATTTGTAAAAAAGACGCATAAACCAGACTATTAAATGTTATTACCTGTGTCACACGCACACCATAAAAGGAATATTTACACTTTTTAATATCTGTGTGATACAGTCAGCGTCAAAAATATCTGGACGAACAGACTGTTCAAAATGATCTCAACAACTAAGAAAATTAAACTTTATCTCAATTGGATAATATTCTTGTCAGAATGACAGTTGTCTTGTACTGTCTTCATTCTGAAACATTCCTTGTGTCATTGAGTTAATATTTCATTTTCATAGTTGTTTACATCATTTTTAATCGACTTCAAAAAGGAGGAGGTTATCAATTCGTCGGAACCTTTTTTTTTTTTTTTTTTTATTTTTTTTTTTTTATGTATGTTCCCCGATTACTCGAAGATGGCTGGATGGGATCCTGGAGAAATAGAGAGAACTCTTCCAATTTTATAGGCACACTTGAAGCGATTTGGATAGTTTTTGGAAGAGTACTTTCTTGGAGTGGTCCCATTTCAATTTGGTGAAGATCTGATGAAGAACTTCTGAGATAGGCAACGGAACTCCTCAATAAATGATAGCAAATGGACTGGGATTGCTGAAATCTCATGTCTGTTTGTTGTTCACACCAGTTCATAACATAACATCACGCCAGTACGCTGTGAAGGGGTAAGCACATGTACCACTAAAAAGTGAAAAATAAAAACTTTTTTACAAAAAAATACAACCGACTTCCAAAAACAACACTACAAAGTGAAAAATAACTTTAATTTCGGAAGTCGGTGGCAAAAACGAAAATACATTTAATCAGACACCGACTTCTGAAATTAAAGTTATTTTTCACTTTATAGTGTTGTTTTTGGAAGTCGGTTGTATTTTTTTGTAAAAAAGTTTTTATGATTAATCTTTTCAATAAACATTAACATATTCGCCACTTTTACAACAAATGCCTCGATGCCTTTTCACTCCAAAGGTATCACCGCTTCAAAGAACCGTTCACAACACCACAAATGTTGGCTAAAGTGTTGGCTTGAAACAAGCAAAATATTCCTCTGTACGGTATATGTACAGGTAATGGGTACCTTGTATATGGGTCATGGGGTTACATCTTCAGTTGACAGGGACAACGTGGGCATGCCTATTCATAACTCTGCAATTTTGCATACAAAATCCTGAACCTTTTTTGAAGAAGTCGTTGACATCTTGTTGTTTCTCGCTAAAAATATTCCTCGAAATGTTGAATTCACAAACATTTATTATATCCATACTAACATTATAAAGCGACAGTAACTGTGTTTGTCTGTCTGTTACGTTGTAACGCCTAAACCACTGAGCTGATTGTTATGAAATTTGACTGATGGGTAGCCTGGGACCTGGAGAATGAAATGGCTTCTTTTTATGGCGATGAATACGCTGCGCTGCACCTCGCCGCCCTTATGTTTGTTTTTTAATGATGTTTTGGTCATATGTGAGATAATGGTGCCGATTCTCTTGTCACAAATGCCTCTAAACTAGACTAAAAATCACTAAAATTTAGTTTATTCCTGTCAAACGACGATTTACCATTCTGACATTGACTAAAGTGACACAACTTATCTATATTTTAGTTTGACAGCGCTAATATTGTACCGAGTTATTAATTTAGTGAAAATGGCAATTTAGCTATTCTGAATTTCACTGTTTTCACCTAAAATTTTAATTGTGAAACTAAATCAGACTATTTTTAATCGCGATTAAAAAGGTGTAGAATAAAATTAGTTATCATGAACTAGAATTCACACAACACCTTGACTTTAAGTGCAAAAACAGTACAGTTTTTGCCCCCCCCCCCCCCCCCCTTTATAAAAACCTTAAACCCCTAAACCTCAACATATACAGGGTGTCCAGTAAATAGCACGACATACTGCAGGGGGTGATAGCTTGGGTCAATACCTACCGAAACAACACAATATATGTTCAGCAAAATCTTACGGATTTACAGTTTTACAAAATTTTCCGAAATATCGAGAAATCTCTACCTTGAAATAGATTTTTAAGCATCTCGTAATGAAACATTCCTTTTCTATTATTTTTTTTTACATCAAATTATTCGTGAATAGTTACTTTACTCATTAATAAGTCTTTTTTCTATCAAAAACAAGAATGTTTTCAAGAAATAGTATTTTTTGTTTAAATTTTCACATAACGATTTTCTGTTCGCGTAACTTTAACCTACAGTGGTGAAAAAAAATCCATAAGATTTTGCTGAACATATATTGTGTTGTTTTGATAGGTATTGACCCAAGCTATCACCTCCTGCAGTATGTCGTGCTATTTACTGGACACCCCGTAGGTACCAAAAAAAAAATCCATAAAAACAAATTGAGCTACCCCCTCCCTGCTCGTTGAACAAAATATGACAAGCCTTGTCACTTTTCATAGTGATTTCGTTAGTTCCAATTAAAGCCACCGGGTCATATTATACCACGGGCACTATACCACGCGGAGTCACGATTGTCAAACTCGATTATAGTTGTGTCAAAATTGTTTTTTAATTTAGAGGTTTTTTTTTGCAGAATAGCTCTAAGATTCTCATAGCCAAAAGTAAGAAATTTTAGTGATAGTTTAGTTAGTTTAGTTCGGTGTACAAGAGAATCGGCACCAATGTCTTAAAATCACTAAAATCCATTACATTATGTCTGTATACCTTCCATGGAGTTACGAGTATGAACTGTTTAGAGAAAAGCCCTCGAAATATATTATTGCAGAGAGAACTTCAGTTGTACGATCCAGATTAGTTCCTGAACTGTACACTTTTAACTGTTTGTGTAGTTTGTTTAGTAGCGAGTGTGTCCAACATGTAAAACACTTCACATAATAACCCAAAAGTTTGTTTGTCACTATAGTGTCGTACATCGTAAAGGTTGGTGATCATTACAATCATGGATGTTTGTTCCGCGGGTTGGTAAATTGCACACTAGGTAAGTAGCAGTAATTGTTGTGACAAGTGAACTTATTGATTCGCCTTGTCAGCCAGAAGTAAGGTCAATAAACGTAGACCGTATATCAGGGAAAACTTTTTTTATTAGCATACGACAAAGACTGCTTTTTATTATAGTTATCATAGGGCTCAAAGATTGCTGCATCTTATTCCTTATACATTCTGGTACAGTACGATAACTTTCAAAGGTTCCATCGCTTATGTTCGGAAAACCGAACTTAGCCGATTTCAATTTGACTGGTTCAATAAGGAAGTGACTGAATTAGTGCTTCAATTTATAATAATTTAGGTGGGAATTTAAGTCAATTTCTATTGGTCGGTATTTACATTTTATTCGCCATAGATAAACGAACATGAAATGGTATACAAATGACCCTTCCAAATTTATGCAATGCAACATGAAATGTTTTCCTCGAAAAAATAAATGATTCCATTTCGTCTATTCATTCAAAACAATAGGGCAAGAACATGGCCATAAAATTCATCCACACGACCTACTCCATCTCCATAATTCCTTAATTTAAACGTCCAGCCAATTCAAACCAGATTCTTCCACAAGGTCCATTTCAAAAACAAATCCACAACGTCGCTTGAGAAACAAAAAGAATACTTATAACCGTCTCTATATTTAGCACTGGTGGGTGCAAACGAAAGCCCCTGGCTTTCATGTTTTTAAATAAAACCTCCATGTTTAACTTAGAGGCCGTGCGTTGAGCGAAAACATTCAAATGCTTTTCAACTAAGATGGCGTTTGACAACTCTATGGTATTGGTATTTGATGTTGATTGATGTAAATAAATGGTGGTTTTCGAAAGGGGAATGGTAATTAGGTGTTGTTGTTTACTTTCTTTATCCTTTTTTCATCACTGATAATGATTAATAATATTGCAGATTGAAACGGGAATTATTGGTTGACAGTATTCCTCAACATTGCGTAGAGAGCCAGCTTCACGCAATGTGGTTCACCTTATAGCTTCACTGCTATCCTGGTATCCATCCTAAACCAGAGATATCAGCTATGTAATATGATCAAAATTTATAAGCGAGTTAAAGATATAAAAGAAAGAAAGAAAAAATATTTATTGGGACTCGCACAGAACGAACGAACGAGACGATGATACAAAAAAAAAACAAGAAGGACCAACATTATAAGGCAGACTATACCATGTCAATTGAAACGCTTAAGGGGCTCACAACTTGGCAGGGTCTTATCTATCTGTACATATAAATAAAAAGAGAAAAAAAAAATAAAAAAAATATTTATTGTCATAAAACAGATGGTACACCAGATATGGAATTCTCTGACTCCTGCACTAGTTAAAACTGTGTTGCAGGAGCCAGTGTCCTCCCGTAATAAAAAAGCACACAAGGTTTTATGATACAGAAGAAGAAGAAGTTCTGACTTACTGTCTGACCGATTGACTGACTCATCATCAACGCCCAGACCCTTGGATCTAGAAAGCTGAAATTTTGCACAAAGTTTCCGTTTATAATGTAGACAAGGAATAAGGAAGGAATTCCCGGTAGTACGTTCCCATTGGATATTTTCCGACATCCACGCGGGCGAACCCGCTGGCAAAAGCTAGTATATAAAAACAAATAATAAACGAGAGACACAAAAATGTCCCCAACATAACATCACGTACTTAGTCGAAGTGTTCACTTTGTTTTGCAATTTTCTCGACAAATTTCCACGCAAAAGCATTAAAGTCTTAAGTTTCCAAACAAGCTGGAGGCACAATTTCGTAGTTTCGGCAAAGTTTGACGTTCAAGGTTCTGGGTGGCGAGAACAGCAATTATGTGGGCTGAGCCCTAAGTGGTAATACATATAGTGATGAATTGTGTTGAATTGGGTATATTTCAGTCTGGTTTCGGATTGGTCGTTTGAAACATATTTGGTCCTTTTTGAAAATTGGGCTGTTCCTGCTTTGTTGTTGCGTCAAAAAAAAAAACTTGGAGTGGAAATTGTAACCCACATAGATACAAGAGTTTCAGTCAGGACGATGATAAACATCCAGAATATTTTATCTCAAGTTTCCTTCCAAACCCATTACTAATTCACTATTCAATCAATTAAACTAACCCTACCCTATGAACCTGAAAGCTATCCTCAATCCAACCCAGCTTTGATCATAAAATTAAATTCACTCGGCTGAACATGCTGATCATCAAAAGAATCCTCGAAATGTAGGTGCTCCAATGCTTTTCATTGAGGTAATTGAATAATATTAACTTAATAAAAGGTCCTGCGGAATTATGAGAAGGTAATATGAGGATATAATCCGTCTTTGAGCTTTTAATTTACGGAATTAAGATCATGTTGATGTTAAAAAAACAAAACAGTGGACACTTTTTTGGAGGACGAAAGTGTTTCAAATATTTTTTTCCTACTGACGCAATTATTTATTCATTTATTTAATACTTCAAGCACACAAATGTACAGAGGCGGACTTAATGCCATAAACATTTTCTACCAGTCAAACTTAGGGTGATGCCGAGACAAACAGTGGCAGGTGCAATGATGAAAAATTAAGGAATAAATATTTATTAAAATATACAGATACTCATACACCTGACCCCCCCCCCCCCCCTGTACCTACCTAATTATCTACTTGACTACGGCTTTTAACAGGTTTAGATTCACTGTGCTACTAATTATCCTCCTCTTCCTAGGAAATAACGATGGAACAATTTTCTTGTACCTAAATAGTTAGGTACAAGAAAATTGTTCCATCGTTCATCGGACATTTTCTATACTCATCATAGGATGAGTATACACAGATAGCTTCATAGATTGATAAGCCTTATACAGCCATAATTGTTTGGCGTGGTCCTTAACTCCTTATTCACTTAGTAACGCGTCTCTAAGCAATCAAATATTTGATAGCCAATGTTGCTTCAAATATAACATAAATCGTGGCGATTAGGTGTACTAAAATGACGCAACCCCTTTAATATCAACCATGGTGTCTTAGATATGAAGCAGAAACGTGGGGTTAGTGGGGTATTATAACCTTTTATAGGTCGTAAGTGGTGGTAATAATAATATAAGCTTAGTTCGCTTCTTTTACTACGATAAGACGAAACATACAATTAATGTTTTAGTTTTTTATATAAACACGAAAAATCTATTTTGAATGAATGTCCCAAAAAATAACAAAATGATTTTAGATCAAGGTAAACCTCAATTAATGCACTGGTTTGGGATGGTAGTGTTAATATTATAATATAATAATAATAATAGTTTTAGATTACGCGATATATTAATTCTAAACTGGAGAATTTACAAACTTAAGTGGCAGTGTGCAGGGCACATTGCTCGCAGAACAGATGGCCGATGGAGCCGAAAGGTTCTGGAGTGGCGACTGCTTACCGGATGACTTAGCGTTAGAAGGCCTACAAGGTGGACCGATAACCTTGTGAAGGCCGCAAAAATCCGCTGGATGCGAGAAGCACAGAACCCTATGGAGGAGGCCTATGTCCAGCAGTGGACGTCTTTCGACTGAAATGATGATGATGATGAATTTTAAACCAAAACATACGTCCGAGGGATTTGGGTTTTCAGCGGCAACCTGGTTTTTGTACAAAATTGTGAGGTTTTAGGCTTTTTCCAAAGTTATAACTTTAACGAGATCATGTCGCCAATGTCCCTAAAGTTTTAATAAGGTATAAAGGAGGTTGATTGATGATAGAACTAGAGTCTTGTTGTACAGGTAAACGTACTTGGATGATAATCCTGTAACACCGCAACTAGACTTGATTGTTTAATACACTGTCTGTCACTGAGCCTGACACATTATTTGTTGCCTAAGGCATTGTTTCCCTTAGATTAATCCAGATACAACATTACCATAACATCACGCATATAATCAGGAACAGGTATGCCTAACCCGTCGGGGTATACAGGGTGTCCAAGAACCTGGCGTCCAACTGGATTCCCACGATGCCCCAAGTTCTAACAGTACTCAGAAAAATATTTTAAAAAATCCACCCCATGTACTTACAGAATTATACTGATTTCAAAAAAAAAGGGGAAATGAGCACCCTGTGACATACTTTTGAATGCTGTGACTGCTAATGCTGATAATTTCGATATTTCTTGGAGGTTTTGTAATCTAGGGTATTGCTGTGTCTAAATAGAATGTAAAAATAAAGTACTTATTGTACCATTTTAAAATAAAATATTATTTTAACTAAAGGTGATATGGAAAACTATTGAATTTCGCAACTTTGACCGACTGTAGTGTAAAAAAAATGTACCAAAATAGTATGGCAAGTGACGTCAAATTTTGACGCGTTTATTCCTCTTTTTAAAAAGGTATAATACTTACACATTAATTTGAAAAAAAAAAATTTGATAATATTTTTACTCAACAACCCAATTTTTACGAAGTGCCTACCTACTAACGGTAACTGTCGGACCCTTTCTTATCTTAGAAACTGTTATGTTACTACTATTAAGATAGATCCCAGTACCGGTTCAAAGTGAACATGTGGACCGGTATTCTCTGTGGGAATATTATTGGTCCATTTGAGATGCCCGAGAATTTGACTGGCGAATCATATTTAAATTTTCTTCAAAATGATTTGCCAAACTTACTAGAAGAGACCCCACCAGATATGTGGTTCCAACACGACGGCTGTCCAGCACATTTTCGCGTATCCGTTAGAGAGTTTTTGGACGAGCAATACCCGAACAGGTGGATTGGGCGATCAGGAACAATCCCGTGGCCAGCCCGCTCACCTGACTTAAATCCGCTGGATTTTTTTTTCTGGGGAACTATGAAGGAGCTCGTTTATGCGAAGCCCATTAATGACATCGCTGACCTTCGTGAGAAGATAACACAAGCAGTGCAGGTGATACGTCAAAAAAGTTAATCGCGAAACATAAAGCGGTCCTTTTTAAGGAGAGTGAGAGCTTGTATTGCCGCGGGTGGTCAACATTTTGAACATTTATTGTAATAAAATATCTTTAAACTAACATTCTTTGCTTTTATTCTACTGGGAACCCATCTACCTGTGTGTATTTCCTTCTTGCTCACTCTTGGAACCGAAGTAAATAATAGTAGTAACATAACAGTTTCTAAGATAAGAAAGGGTCCGACAGTTACCGTTAGTAGGTAGGCACTTCGTAAAAATTGGGTTGTTGAGTAAAAATATTATCAAATTTTTTTTTTTCAAATTAATGTGTAAGTATTATACCTTTTTAAAAAGAGGAATAAACGCGTCAAAATTTGACGTCACTTGCCATACTATTTTGGTACATTTTTTTTACACTACAGTCGGTCAAAGTTGCGAAATTCAATAGTTTTCCATATCACCTTTAGTTAAAATAATATTTTATTTTAAAATGGTACAATAAGTACTTTATTTTTACATTCTATTTAGACACAGCAATACCCTAGATTACAAAACCTCCAAGAAATATCGAAATTATCAGCATTAGCAGTCACAGCATTCAAAAGTATGTCACAGGGTGCTCATTTCCCCTTTTTTTTTGAAATCAGTATAATTCTGTAAGTACATGGGGTGGATTTTTTAAAATATTTTTCTGAGTACTGTTAGAACTTGGGGCATCGTGGGAATCCAGTTGGACGCCAGGTTCTTGGACACCCTGTATTTCGCCAGTTATGTTTTAAGTCCCATGTAATAGGGGGCGAGCCTATTGCCAACCGGGCACACATCCAGACTCTGAGTAATTTCTGATAGAAAAACCGGCCAAGTGCGTGTCGAAACACGCACAATGAAAGGTTTCGTAGTTGAAAAGAATTTATCCCAAAAACGAACTTAACAATGGATACCAAAAAAAAATTTTTTTATGTCATAAAACTACAAATTAACAATTTACGGACTTTTTCTTTTACTTGTGCTGGGAGACCATGCTTCTTACCAAATATCATTATTCTAGGTCAACTGTCGCAAGTAAATCAAAACCTATAGGGTGGGTACAAGTATCAAACTGTATCGCAAAATGGCCGTATTTTTTTATTGCGTTAACTTAGAAGCTTGATTTTTTTAGAACTCTAAGGGACCATTGACTTAAATTTCAACTTGATATGTCCACGCGTCCTTGAGAAAAAGGGTCTTGACAGACTGACAGACTTGAATTTTTTTTTGTGATAGAATTACAAATTAACATTTTTCAGACTTTTCTCTTTACTTGTGCTGGGAGACCTTGCTTCTTGCTAAATTTCATTATTCCAGGTCAACGGGAAGTACCCTATAGGTTTTGATTTACTTGCGACAGTTGCAAGATGTGTCTCAAAATGAGCGCATTTTTTTATTGCGTTGACTTAGACGCTTGATTTTTTTAGAACTCTAAGGGACCATAGACTTACATATTCGATATTAATTTCAACTTGATACCTCCACGCGTTCCTGAGAAAAAGGGTCTTGACAGACAGACAGACGGACAACAAGATCAAGTGATCCTATAAGGGTTCCGTTTTTTTCCTTTTGAGGTACGGAACTCTAAAAGCGAATACTTAACACATTGCCCGATCTTGGGATGATGGAACCCGGACCTCATCCTCAGCAATAGGATTGCAACCACTTGACCAACGAGGCAATCGAGATACAGTATTCTGTTGAGATAAGTAAGGTCTGCAAACTGCGTACAGCCAATGAAAATATCATCTCGTTTTCACCCGGGGTATTAATAAAACCGCAAAATAAAATTTTATGATGTCCATAAAAGTTCTGGGTAATGGTATTCAGTTTTGTGACCTCTGGTGGGACTGCAGTTTTCTGTGATTTTAAAAAGAGTTTGTCTTTTGAGTGCGTCGTGACTGTGATGGGGGTGGCTAAGGATTAGAAGCAAGCAAGAGGGTTATGATTAACAAAATGCCCCATACAGTTTTACGTACTTTGAACGTACGCATACCTGCTAGCTTGGGCCGACGGCCAATTTTTTAGGTATTTTTAGGTTATATTGTACTAATGTTTCGTAAAAAGTCTCGACTGCTGATTTTTATGTATGTTTTACAGAATATTGTTAATAATTAATAGTCAATACTGTCAGACATTTCCCCTCCGCGGTTTTTTCCGGCCGACGCTTTAAAGCTAGCTAAAAATGACGTAATTTGACTGAGTCTTCATTTTTATATAATGATATTCGGGGAACTATTTCAATACTACTAATATAATGTACTAGTATTCCTCTCATACTGAGCACCTGCCATCTAATCTCTTCACCACCCTTGGTTGACTGGCAGAGAATGCCTAAGGCATTAAGTCCGCCTTTGTACATTTTAAGTGCGATAAGTTTAAATAAATAAATAATGTCTGGGGGATGTTTGAGCGCTACAATTGATCTGGCTGCTTACAAATAGTATTGAAATAGTTCCCCGAGTAACGAAAAAAAAATGAAGACTAACCTAAAAGTAAGATAAAACCATTTTTCGCGAGCTTTAAAGCGTCTGGCGGAAAAAAACCGCCGAGGGGAAGTGTCTTACAGTACTAACAATAGTCTGTAAAACATACAGAAAAATCAGCAGTCAGATTTAAAAAAGCAAGTAATATTTTTACGTAACTTTGGTACCTTATACCTAAAAATTATCCGTCGGCCCAAGCTAGCAGATGTGTGTGTTCAAAGTACATACTAATACTACTCTATCCCATATATTTTGTTAATCAGAAAATAAGTAAGCTGTGGCAGCCCTGGGATCTTGCTTTACTAGTTTAGTAGTACAATAAAACAGTAGGTAGATACATAAAAAAAACAACCCCGATAACTCCATGACCCTCCTCCAGGAGAGCAGTAGGGCCACCAGTACAGTTTGCAAATACAAGAAAACTTCATTTCGACCTCGCCGCCGAGCGACGACCCCGACATGATTCTGCTTCCCCGATCCTTGCTCGACGAAGTGCCAGCCCGCGCCGTAGCTGAGCCTGAAGCTTTAAATTCCCCTGATAATTATCCAGATATGATCCAGCCTGACCCATCTAGCTGTCCTCTCCGCCTGCGACGCCCTAAGTCGAGGTTGGTACTCCAAGGGGGTGCCCTTTGGGCACGCCACAATTGCGGCGATAAGTCCCCTCTTTGAGGAGTGGTTGGAGAGGCGCCACGGCGTCCTCACCTTCCGCCTGACGCAGGTCCTCACCGGACACGGTTGTTTCGGGAGGTTCCTGTTTCGGATAAGGCGGGAGGAAACGCCCGGGTGTCACCATTGTGTGGATCGCCCGGAGGACACGGTGGAGCATACAGTGGAGGTCTGCCCGGCTTGGGCGGAGCACCGCCGTGTTCTCACGGAGGCGATCGGCGGCGGCGATCTCTCGCGTCCAAACCTGGTCCAGGCCATGGTGCGGAGCGAGAGTGCATGGGAAGCCGTCACCTCCTTCTGCGAAGCAGTAATGCTCGCGAAGGAGGAAGCGGAACGCGTGAGGGAGAGGCAACAGCCGCGCCCTCGCGCCCCTAGCCGCCGTAGGAGACGCCCTGGGCGGCGGGAATCGATTGCCGATTCCCGGCCACCGTAGGCGCGGGCTTGCGGACGACGAGTAATGGGCAGCTCGCCGTCCGGTAAGGACCAGGCCCGGGTCGACGGCGCGTTGTGTTCCACGCGCGCCTCAAAGAGATGTCAGCAGTGACGGGGTCAATTGGGCCGATGCCGCCGGGGTCGCGGGTAGTTCGAAAGAGATACCGTGGCCCTGGCACGGGCAGCTGAAGGAACATGGGTGGGTTTTAGTCAGTAAAAGTCTGACACGCCCTCCCGCTCTGCCCAGAGCGGGAGAAGTCATTTGATGATTTCCCATCCACAAAAAAAAAAAAAAAAAAAAAAAAAGGGGGTGCCCTTACCTTACCTAATACTATAGGAAATTCGTCCCTGACTGGAGGCTTTGAGTTCGCTTAAGAGCCCCTATCAATTTTGCTGTCTAAAAACAGAAAATTCCAGTTTTTTCAGTGCAAATTTCTCAATAACCGTAAGATATCGGTTTTTTTTTAAATGCACAGTTATTCATCACTTATTTATATAGTAAGTCAACGAATCAAAATTTAGATAAATACTCAATATAAATTACATGTAAAATAATGGTATTCAGCTTTATCCGGTTAGACTGGAATCCGACCCCAACATTGTTGGGAAAAGGCTAGGCAGATTGATTGACTCAATATAAATTACGAAAAATAAAAATCTTATATAATGTATAAAAGTATAACGGGTTGGGCGGCCAACCCGTTATACTTTTCATACAAACTCTCGTACGTGATTATGACATCTGTCTTTGAAATTTTTGAACTAATATGTATCTTGTGTCGTGTATATCTAGGTTTCTACGAAAGCAAAAAATACAAATTTGGAGAAACAAATTCAGTATAAACATCCAAAAATCTGCTTTTTTGCACTTTTTCCTGAACTTTGGCCGTTCATTAAATCAAAGAAAATTGTAAAATCAAAGAAAACATCTTCGTAGAAACCTCGCACATGTAATGGAGATTATAAATGACAAACATTTATTTCACAAACTTGTAAGGCTTACTCAAAAACACGTATTTCCTGGAACAAGTTTTATGAAATTTCCGAACACTAGTTTTCGTTCCATGTTATCGCGTTCTCTCTTGCGCTAGATGAAACAACAAGCTTTTTGACCATGCTCGCGTTGACGATAGATCGACCTGGAAGGGCCCTCTTAAGGACGCTGTTACAAATGGGTAGTCAAATCATTACTTTTTTACACAAAAGTGTGTTTATTAAATAAAATGCTTTGCAATCTCAAAATGTTTTTGGCCGAATTGTTGATAGATGTGCAAGGTACGATTCTGAGCTATAAATATAATTTTTTTAAGAAACAATTTCTCAATAAATGTACCGAAGTGAAAATTTTTACTTCGGTACATTTATTGAGAAAATTTACCTATCTAAAATTATATTTATAGTTCAGAATCGTACCATGCACATCTATCAACAATTCGGCCAAAAACATTTTGAGATTGCAAAGCATTTTATTTAATAAACACACTTTTGTGTAAAAAAGTAATGATTTGACTACTCATTTCGCTGCTTTTCATGAATAACCGCACAATCCAAAAAAAGCAAATTTACAGGGTAGCCATTTGAAAATCAAACAAAATATTTGCTGTCACAACTTTTATTATATTCGAGTAATGAAAACATGAAATGTATAAATCTAAAGGGTATTAATCAAGGTTTCAATGAATATAAAAAAAAATAGGTTCTTAGTTTTGAATATCATAATTAATTTTAAAAAACTGAGGAGTGTTCGACTTATGACAACATTAGTTTTGTTATATTATTGTGAATAGTAGCATAATTCAAAATATTGTATTTGTTTCAAAAATTTTGGATTGTGCGGTTATTCATGAAAAGCAGCGATTTGTAACAGCGTCCATAAGGTAGCCACAGGATGTCAAGGTCAACTATAAGATGCCATACACAAAAAAGAAAACAGCCGGCACGTGTACGAGTATCTTGTTACAAAACCAGCGCACGCCCTGAGTAAACAACGTTAACTCATTTTGTACACATCGAAGGTATATCGACTACAACTTCGTCAAATTGTATTTGTTTAGCTTGTAAAAACTGATAGTGAACATTATTACATTAATGAGTTGCGATTTCTTGATACAATTTATTTGTATTTCGCAGTTTAACGTTTTACAAACGATTTCTACGGTACTTATATTTTTACAACTGCAAGACTTGTTAAGGCGACGACAAGCAACTTTTAATGATTTTAATTGAAAATCACGTCTAAACGAGTAGTGTTAATGATTTAGAAAAAATATGTGTTAAATTAGAGCATTTTATTAATAATTTAATATGTGGATAATTTGGATTATGTTTATATTACATAGTGTAATTAATTTGTAAAGAAAAAAAACGATATTTGTACGCCAATATATTATAAGGCTAAACGTGATTGGACTATAAAGTAATTTATTATCATCTTGCATGCTCTTGTATGTATATACCATGATACAAATAAATAAATCTAATCTAATCTAAAATTATGTCTAGCGCGGGTAAAAAACTGAGAATCACGCAATCATTTTATTTTCAGGCAACTGAAAGCCCATAGAAAAAATACACAAAATAATATAAAAAAACAATTATAAACTAATATATATTAAAGGAAGAAAGAAAGGAAAAGTATTTATTTTTATATACCTAACTATAACTTTACACTTAATGTCGTACATATACCAGACATTCTTGTTTAGGCTTTATGCCGAACTAACTTTATGGAGGTCGGAAATTATCCCACGCGAACGTACTACCGAGATAAAAAGTATCCTATGTCCTAATCCAGGTCATTGGGCTACCCATATGCCAATTTTCATCCAAATCCGTTCAGCCGTTTCAACGTGAGTAACAAACAAACAAACTCACTTTCGCATTTATAATATTAGTTTGTATTATTGTTATTTTAACAAAACTCGGGAGAGGTATATTGTGTCTGGCCGACCTACGATATTGCTTGTTTTGTTGATTGCTTGTGATACATTGTTTCATTATTAGTTCTGCCATTATTTTCGTACCCAACTCATACCTATCTTGACCAACGTAGGCTTCACACAATTTTCTCTCACTTCTGCCCACTTTCATTATAAAAACAAACAATGTTGGGCAAACTGAATCAGTTCTTTCAGCTAACGTTTATTGATTGCTGTATTTATAGGAAATTGGCTTAGGAACGTGTACCTGAGGGCTAACGCCAGTACTTGTCACATCAATAGTCATCAAAGCACGTTTTATAGCCTGTTCGAAAACTATCTGATAAAAATGTAAACAAATGGATTAGAAAACGTAGGTACGGTCAGCAACAGAAGTCTGTTAACGCTGCTACTTTTTGACATCATCTAAATTAACATAAAACGATTCGATAAACTGTTTTTTTTTTCGTTTAACTGATAAGAGTTAATATGTTCTTAAAATTTTAAGTACATTGTATGGATTTGAATGAAATATTTCGCTTAATAATTTAAGATTAAAAAACTGCAATTGTTAATCGACTTTTGTTGCTGACTGTACCTGTGGATGTCACTTATAGTCAAGTCAGCCAATCGCAGTCCACTGCTGGACACAGGCCTCTCCCAGGCTGCGCCACAACAGCCTGTCCTCCACCTTCCGCATCCAGTCTCTCCCAGCCACTTTCTTCAGGTCGTCGGTCCATCTAACTGGGGAGCGTCCCACACTACGCTTACTGATACGCGGTCCCCACTCCAGAACTCGTCTGCTGCACCGGCCATCGGCCAACTTGTAGTGCCACTTTTTTTTTGAAATTCTAATTTTGAATCACTTTAAAGTTTTTTGTTCTATTTGACAATTGAGGTTAATTTTTATCGATGATTTTTCAATTACACTTGTTTACTCTTTCATTAGATACTTTGGGAGCAGATCATAAGTATCTTGCACGTGCATCATGCTCGTAATCTATAGCCCGGCTTCATCCACTGCTGGGCATAAGTCTATCTTTTCTTGTGCCAATCCCCACGCTATTGTGCCGCCTCATTCAGGTTCATCATATAATAATAGCTAGCGACAGTTTCCGGAGCAATTATTGAGTGTGCAAGTCACCACCTGTAATTTTTCCGTGTATTGATCAGACAGCGACATTGTAACTAGTCCACTTTAGCCATCCAAACATATATATTCCAATATCATAGTTTCCATATCCTGCAATAGTCCTACAACCGGGAGTTGCCCTTGGGTGCACTTGCATAGCCCATACAGGGATAAGTAATCGTCGGTTGGTGTCTCATTTCATTAAAAGCGTCAAAGGGCCTCTGCGAGTTGGCTTTGGCCCCTTGTACGCCTTCCAAAGGTCTGGGACCCCAGGGCCCCGAGATAGGTCGAAGACACAATAAAAATAGTAATAATGATTTTTATTTCGGAACGAAGAATCCATAGAGTGTTAGTAACATAATCTATCTATATATATAAAAATCAATTGCTATTCGTTTGTCTCGCTAAAACTCGAGAACGGCTGGGCCGATTTGAATATATTTTTTTTTTGTTTTATTCTCCTATTTACTGGGATGGTTTAAAAGAAAAAATGGGAAAAAAAAAGAAATTGAAATTTTACCAGGACAACGTCTGGCGGGTCAGCTAGTAATATATTAAAACAGCTTATTACTGGTATGATATGGTTATGTTAGGTTATTAGTGTTATGGGACTGGGCTGGCTACGTCTGCCACATGCCTAATGAGCAGTGAGCCAAAATAACCTGAGACAGCTAGTAGGCGACGCGGCGCACTCCGTAGAAGATGGCGGGAAACGACAGGTAGAACACATGGGGGGGACACAGTTTAACAATAACAATCCGTACTTTTGAATATCTAGGTAGGTCGGGCAACTGAAGGATCATGGGTGGGTTTTAGTCAGTAAAAGTCTGACACGCCCTCCCGCTCTGCCCAGAGCGGGAGAAGTCATTTGATGATTTTCCATCCACAAAAAAAAAAAAAAAAAAGGTATACAAGTTCAGCACTGGCTTCAATAATATCAATTGCTGGACAAAGAGGCTATTCATATTTATATACCGCGTCCGAATATACGGGCGGCTCACAAATATTTGGGTCGCAAAGGGCAGACGGAGCATTTAAAACACGCACGTAATTTGTTAACGCATTTTTGTTTCTGAACAGCAAAACAAAAGGCGAATAAAGGCCTGACATTCATTAAGGTTTTGTTCAGTAGCAAATTAGTCACAGAAGCCAAAGTGAAAACGAAAACAAATAGGTATATTATTTTAAAAAATTTTAGCAATTTTTTCTGTAATTTTTTGGATATCATCTAGGACCAGAGTCTTTGTCAAGACGAACCAATCGAACCCAAACTCGATTGGGTTGCTTCGTTTTACTGAGTTGCCATGGCCTCCTTTCGGCTAGAAAGAGGTCTTCAAAGTGTCTCCAAAGTGTATCCCTTTCTCTATAACTATCTCCTGCTTATAAAGGAATTGTCGCCTCATATGTTCAGACTAGAACACTATAAACAGACGCCACGTGTGACCTATATCTAGACCACCCCTCGTCTGCACTATAGATATTATACAGTTAAAAACTCCACTACAAGCTTTCCTAGCTCCGGAACACGTTAGTGCACTACCCAGAAATGTTTATACAGCCAACATCGGCTACCCAGTTCCGCCCTGTCGGTTCCAGCGAATAGACCAATATTTAACGTTTCTTGAAACGAGGGCATAAGATCCATAAGTCACTGGTAATAGGAGGTCTAGTACTTACCCACTTCCAGTTATAGGTAATTCAATGAAAGTAGTACCTATAGAAGATTTGTGGACGGCTCGGGAAATTGAAGAAAGTTGGGTATTAATTGGTATTAACGGAGTTTAGTAATTGGAGAATTGTTTTAAGGGGAGTATAGTAGTAGTGTAACCATTGTTGAATTCCTAGTTCTATCCTGATGTCTAGGTTTTTTTTAATTATAACACCGGCTAATAAAAATCAATCTGCCTGACTTTTCCCAACTATGTTGGGGTCGGCTTCCAGTCTAACCGGATGCAGCTGAATACCAGTATTTTACATGGAGCGACTGCCTATCTGACCTCCACAACCCATTAACTGGGTAATACGATACCCCTTGGTAAGACTGATTGTCAGACTTTCGGGCTACTGACGACCCGTAACGACTGTCAAAGATCCACGAATGACAGCCGGGACCAACGGCTTAACGTGCTTTCCGAGGCACGGAGGAGTCTCAGTATGTAAATATGGTCATCCATCCACGGACCGACCCCGGCAAGCGTAGCTTAACCTGATGGATCGACCCGTGCGGCTGTTATTACTTAGCCACGAGCTCCTCCACCGGCTAATAACTTACCCCTTATTCATAAAAAATTGAAACCCTTTAAGAAAAAGCTCTTTCTAAATTTTCGTACGTTGTAACCATTCTTGAATTCGTAGTTCTATCCTGATGTCTAGATTTTTTAAAATTAGTAAACACCGGTTAAACTCTTACATAAAAAAATGTAAATATGTTGATAAAAAAATTAAAACGCTCTATAAACCTATTTTGAACCGACATCAAAAAGGAGGAGGTTCTCAATTCGTCGAAACCTTTTTTTTTTTTTTATGTATGTTCCCCGA
Organism: Cosmia pyralina; assembly: GCA_946251885.1. Lineage (NCBI taxonomy): Eukaryota > Metazoa > Arthropoda > Insecta > Lepidoptera > Noctuidae > Cosmia > Cosmia pyralina. The sequence goes on from OX276357.1 coordinate 22,836,598, forward strand.
TTACTCGAAGATGGCTGGACCGATTTGGATTATTTTTTTTTTGTTTGAAAGGGTGTACTACCCAGGTGGTCCCATGATCATCAAGTCAGGATCTGATGATGGGATCCTGGAGAAATAGAGAGAACTCTTCCAGTTTTATAGGCACACTTGAAGCGATTTGGATAGTTTGTGGAAGAGTACTTTTTTGGAGTGGTCCCATTTCAATTTGGTGAAGATCTGATGAAGAACTTCTGAGATAGGCAACGGAACTCCTCAATAAATGATAGCAAATGGACTGGGATTGCTGAAATCTCATGTCTGTTTGTTGTTTACACCAGTTCATAACATAACATCACGCCAGTACGCTGTGAAGGGGTAAGCACATGTGAACCACTAAAAAGTGAAAAATAAAAACTTTTTACAAAAAAATACAACCGACTTCCAAAAACAACACTACAAAGTGAAAAATAACTTTAATTTCGGAAGTCGGTGGCAAAAACGAAAATACATTTAATCAGACACCGACTTCCGAAATTAAAGTTATTTTTCACTTTGTAGTGTTGTTTTTGGAAGTTGGTTGTATTTTTTTGTAAAAAAGTTTTTATAAATATAGAAGTGTTTTGTTTTCTTCTTTCAAACTCAAATCATATCGAAAGAAATTGACAAAATACTTCTATAAGTAACTACAATAGGTTTATAAAGCATTTTAATTTTTTTATGAATAAGGGGTGTATTTTTAATCTGTGGAAGCTTATAAATGGCAATTTTAAGCGATATTGTACATAATTTACCTCTAAAGATATTAGACTGTAAGCTTTCCGAAAATAAAATAAATAAATAAATAAAATTATAGTTTTTAAACAGTATCCCATAGAAATGACAGAGTACGTACAATTTTCCCAACTCTTCTTCTTTCAAATTAAAATCATAATTCGAATGAAATTGACAAAACACTTCTAAAATAATAAAATAGGTTTATAGTGTTTTAGTTTTTGAATGATGGTGGTAAATAATGATTTTTGATGAATAAGAGGATTAATCTATAAAAGTGTTTATTAAACAATTTCCCATGGAAACGACAGAGCACGTGCAATTCTCCCAACTCCCGATAGTTAACCTTAATTTGATTCACGTGGTGCGTTCAAGCGTCAGTCAAGCTCGAGAATTTGACAAGTAACATACCGCATTTAATCAAGCTATGATTGTTGGCTAGGAACGTAGAAAAATGGTTGACATTTAAACCATATTAAAGGCAAATACCGGTTAAAGCTACAAAGAACATTTTGAAGTGACGTTTTAATAAGGTTGTGACAAGTTTTCGTTAACAAGCAGGCACGTAAAAAATCTTTGTGAAACATGAAAAGTGAAATGGTGACTTAATTTATTTTTCTCCGTCATTTAGATTATTAAAAAATATTGGACACTTATTTTTTCTTTTTTTACGTAATCAAAAGATTACGACAATACATTAAGTTAAAATATGGCATGACGTCACGCCTAGCTAGAATTTATACGTAGAAGTGACGTAGCGAGCCCCCACTCTCCAACCAAGTAATTTTGTATTCTTAAGTTATACACTTCTGGACACATCTTTTGGCCCACCTTGTATTTTCAGTTTCGTTTGGTCCTAGCTAAAATTTTATATTAGGTCGAGCAAAAAGTTTTTATGCAGTTTTGAACCTGGCACATTCACAATTTCATTCAATAGTCTTTTTTTGAATTTCGAACACAGAATTTAAAGAAACAAAAGACAATTTGGAGCCTGTTTGTTGATATCAAACAATCGAATACTAAGAAAACTTGGTTTTACTGGTTTACTTGGATTTAATTCTTGAAAAAGTGATTGATATCTTTGGTTTTGCAACAAACATTACTTATTCTTAACATTAAGGTGAGGTTCTATCAATAATCTATGGATACTTCACCTGAAGTCGCCGCCCAAGCTGTGGCACTTATTCAGGCCGGACACAGCCAAAGAAACGTGAGTGCTCAACTTAATTTAAGTCGATCTGCGGTCCGAAATGTTTATCGGAGGTACCTAGAGACTGGCGGCTTTGTTCGTCGCCAAGGAAGGCCACGATCTCGGGTCACAACTGAAAGGCAGGATCGATTCATCGTGACGACCAGCTTGAGAAATCGTCACCTTACCTCCATTGAGATACAAAACCAACTTCGCGACTTCCACGGAGTATCTGTGAGCGCTCGAACTGTTCGGAGAAGGTTAAAAGAACGCGATATGGTACCACACAAGCCAGCTAATGGCCCCAAACTAACGCGAGCCCACCGAACAGCGCGCCTTCATTTCGCACGCAGTCATTTAAATTGGACACAGCAAGATTGGAGCCGTGTACTCTTTTCTGATGAGTCTAAAATTGTGTTACATGGCAATGATGGAAGGAAGAAGGTCTACCGACGTAAGGGAGAGCGTTTCGCACAATGCTGCTTTGAAGAGAGGGTTGCTTATGGCGGTGGCTCATGGACTGTCTGGGGCGGTATATCCGCGAGCGGCAAAACTCAACTTGAGGTTGTTACAGGACCACGGCTGCCAACATTAAATGCTGAAAGGTACATTCGTGAGTGCTTAGAACCTCACGTGATACCATACGCGGACTATGTGGGCCCAAATTTCCTTTTTACGCATGATAATGCAAGAGCCCATGCGGCCGGCATCGTCAGGGAATATCTTCGGGATGTAAATATCACAGTTATGGACTGGCCAGCCAGAAGCCCAGACATGAACCCCATTGAGCACATGTGGGACGAGCTAAAAAGACGTGTTAGGGCTCGTCAGCCAGTTGCCCAGACGATGCAGGAGTTGAAAACTGCCATAGAAGAGGAATGGGAGATGATCCCTCAAAATTTCATAGAGCGGTTGATAAACTCTATGTCTAATCGTATGAGAGCTGTGGTAGATGCCCATGGAGGCAACACGCGTTATTAAATTAAACCTTTATTTGATAAAACATGTTTTTTATTCAAAAATCAATTGCCTTTAACAAGGCGCATATCCGACTTGTTAGGCGTAGCTCCATGTCGTATGGTATTCTGAATTCAAATTTAAAACAATACGATCGAAAAAGATGGTAAAATGTATCAGGTTTAAAACTGCATCAACAGTTTTTGTTCAATCTAGCAATCATATTTCGGTAGGGGCCATCGAAACCTAAATTCTAAGGTGGGCCAATAGATGTGTCCAGAAGTGTAGCAAAAAATACGTGCCTAATATTTTTTTCTTATCTGACTGACGGACTAAATAGATTTTTTTTTTTTTTACCCAGGCATCATCCCTATTATGTAGGTACATTTTCGTTTCGTGCTCTGCATTTCTCTAAGTATTCGCCTATTCACACTATTCGCTCGCAGGTAAAGGTCAAGTTTTATGCTTTCAGCTGCATCTTTGGCTTAATGCTCAACATTTCTCATTAATTACTACAAGATCATGGTTGAAGTTCATAGTGGTAGGAGTCTTAATTGGTTTTGTTATTTTAATGCATGGTCTTATTTTATACTAGCTTTTGCCAGCGGCTTCGCCCGCGTGGATGTCGCAGAATGCCCCACGGGAACGTACTGCCGGGAATTCCTTTCTTATTCTTTGTCTAAAGGGAACCTCTGCAAAATTTCAGCGTTCTAGGTCCAAGGGTTTGGGCTGGGCGTTGATGAGTCAGTCAGTCCGTCAGGACCTCTCTTTTTATTTACATTTTATATAAACTACGTAGGTACCTACATACATTTTTAAGATTTTTGAAGCTTCAGATTCCTAATGTTCTATTTCTTTCTTTTGCTGTATTCTGATTCAACAGCATAGGCCAACGCCATTGATCTCACTTAAAGAAAAACTACGAAACCGATTTTACAAGTAGGAAATTTTACTTTGCAAATCTAGGACCCTAGGTATTGTTGGTATCTGTTTGTACAGGTGTACAAGACCAAATGAATTTTAATTGAAATTAGAGGAACAACAAACTAATGGTGACAAATAATGAAACTACAACATTGAACTAGACTGTTAACTAAGCTTATTGCGTAAAAGGAATTATGAAACAAATCTGGGACGGAAGGACCAGATCAGTGGCATTGTAGCTCGAGATAACTGATTCGCTTTGTGCTAGAGTTACAAAGATATTGTGGTTTTGTTGGCACCGCGGCGAAGCTTTAAGCCTTTTCAAAACATTTTGCATAGCAGCAAATCCTATTATTACCTTTTCTTTTGTCTATAATAGGCAAAGCTGTCTATTGCCTAGAAAGACAAGATAGCTGACCTATAAACGCAAATAGAAGCTTGGAAGACAGTGTTTTATTCAGTTCGAATGAACGGTTTCATGCGGCTTGAAAGTTTACGAAGCGCCATTCCAATGAATTTTATGTCAGTCCCGGACAGTCAGTCATCTGTGCAGAATAAACTGAGCTCCGATGTATCAGGGAGTTATCTTATGTAAGAGACGGGCAACCTTGCCTTAAATATACGGAATATTTTGTTATTTATTATAACTAGACCCTGGTGTGGGTTGGAACGGTGCCGACTCTTTAGAGAAAAGCGCTTAGCAAAGCTTACTTCTGTGAATACTAACGTTACGTACCTACCTCACTGCAGGTTATTAGTATTATATCGTTGGAAAGGCGTGAAACACTTGAGAAATATCTCATCTATTCTGTTTTCTAGAAAACATCGGTACTATATTTTTCTTTTTGGATTTTTCCCTCATAAGCGTCATCGTCCACTGCCCTCGCATCTGTTGGAAACAACAAACATTCGCCTTGTCCTATGTCCTACGATATACACACCCTGATTCAAATTTGTATTTCTTGGTATTGTAAAATATTGTTTCATCATCTCAATGGTTTACACACAATACCAACATCCAACCAACCTTTACCCCAAAATCGACCAATAATTCCTTGACTAAACCCAAAGTCTTATGTATCAATCAAAACGATCATCCTGTCGATCAATAGAATTCAATCAGTGGTTATAACAGTTGAATTGATTGCTATTATGGAAACACGTCAAAATGGAGCGGCGTTTGCCCAAAAAGCCTATTGGCCTACTTTTGGAACGCAAAAAATCTTTTATGGTAAATCCCTGCTTAGGGCTGGCGAAGATTTGTTGCGGTTTTTTTCCAAATCAAATCAAAATATTGATTTGCTTAGAATATGGTACATAGGGTGTTAGATTGTTTATTTCAGCATATCCTGCCATATCGTGTCGAGCAAATGTATTTAAAATCATGCGATGTCAATTATTCTAAGTTACAAATTACAGATTCTATTGACTTGTCTTATATGTAGTCCTTAATGGCATAATATCGTTTAAATAGTAGAAGTTTGAAAAGTATTTTTTTAAACATTGTCAGCGGTAGGTCTTGAAAACTATTTGGTAAATGATTGTAAATAATAATCGACATGCATTCTTAAATAGTTTTAGTTTTATTGGTGGCAGCCGAAGTCTATCTTTATGCCTTGTTCGGCTATTTGGCCTGTCAGTGCTAGTTTCAAATAAATTGTAATTTCTCTTAACAAAAATACATATTTCAAAAATATAATTAAGAAGAATTATTAAGAATTTTAAGTTTTTGAAATAGTGGCTTACAACTGTCTAAAAAATGAGCTCCACAAATTGCAGAGTTTTTAAAAAAACTGTCTAAACCTACTGAGTTACCCCATATAACAATGCCGTATCTAAGTACGGACGATACATAGCTATGGTAAGCCAGCATTGCAGTATCACAGTTTACTGTTTGTCTGATTCTTCTCAAGACATAATATATATATACGGTCGAATTGAGTAACCTCCTTTTTGTGGAGTCGGTTAAAAACGCGAAACTTTTTTCTATGCAAATTGGAAATCTTTGCTTGTCATAAAGCTTTGCTACCTATCTATAGTTTATGATAGGTCAACTGAGGAGGTACCTAACATAGCATCACGCCTGATAACCATATAGGGTTAGGCAGAGGTGAACCTATAGTACACCCACCCCCGTATCGTCAGTTATGTTTAAGTCCCATGTAGGTTAAAGGGAGCGATAATATTGCCTTCAAACGGGCACAAACCCTCGGGGCTGCTCTGATGGAAAAACCCAATGCAATCCAATGCACTGAATAATATGAATATTATATTTACATAGAAACCTGGAAGCGGATAGTAGCGAAACCTCATTCGAAGACTTTGGAACAACAACAGCATAGCAGTGACATAAATAATTAGAGTCGAGAACGCAATTAAACCCCGCCAAAACATTCACCGGTGAAGCTGGACTAAAAACAATCTGGTGGCAACGACGTTAATACATGTCCATCCATATATATCACACGTAACTCCACAATTCCATTACTGACTATAGGATGCATATCCAGTACGACTCTATAGTCCTTCCTATCCTAAGGGCATGTCTTCCCTAAAATTATCGCGCCCCCCGGTTTACTCCTTGATATGCAATGGTCTCTGTTGCACAATGTAACATGAGGCAACAGGGGCTAGTGTGAATCTTTAGGTTCTGGTCAAACCACGCTGGGGTTGGTGCATTTCATTCATATATCCTAAGGGCATGTCTTCCCTAAAATTACCGCGCCCCCCGGTTTACTCCTTGATATGCAATGGTCTCTGTTGCACCATGTAACATGAGGCAACAGGGGCTAGTGTGAATCTTTAGGTTCTGGTCAAACCACGCTGGGGTTGGTGCATTTCATTCATATATCCTAAGGGCATGTCTTCCCTAAAATTACCGCGCCCCCCGGTTTACTCCTTGATATGCAATGGTCTCTGTTGCACCATGTAACATGAGGCAACAGGGGCTAGTGTGAATCTTTAGGTTCTGGTCAAACCACGCTGGGGTTGGTGCATTTCATTCATATATCCTAAGGGCATGTCTTCCCTAAAATTACCGCGCCCCCCGGTTTACTCCTTGATATGCAATGGTCTCTGTTGCACAATGTAACATGAGGCAACAGGGGCTAGTGTGAATCTTTAGGTTCTGGTCAAACCACGCTGGGGTTGGTGCATTTCATTCATATATCCTAAGGGCATGTCTTCCCTAAAATTACCGCGCCCCCCGGTTTACTCCTTGATATGCAATGGTCTCTGTTGCACCATGTAACATGAGGCAACAGGGGCTAGTGTGAATCTTTAGGTTCTGGTCAAACCACGCTGGGGTTGGTGCATTTCATTCATATATCCTAAGGGCATGTCTTCCCTAAAATTACCGCGCCCCCCGGTTTACTCCTTGATATGCAATGGTCTCTGTTGCACCATGTAACATGAGGCAACAGGGGCTAGTGTGAATCTTTAGGTTCTGGTCAAACCACGCTGGGGTTGGTGCATTTCATTCATATATCCTAAGGGCATGTCTTCCCTAAAATTACCGCGCCCCCCGGTTTACTCCTTGATATGCAATTGTCTCTGTTGCACCATGTAACATGAGGCAACAGGGGCTAGTGTGAATCTTTAGGTTCTGGTCAAACCACGCTGGGGTACCAACCCCAGAAATGCACCAGCATTTCATTCATATATTTTCGGTCACTATCTCATGTTTTTATTATCATAGAACAACTGTTTTCTTATGGGATTAGTGAGATAGCGTGAAATCATGATCGTTTTCTGGGTGTGATTGGAGATTTTTGTTAATTTTCTAGTCTCGTGATTGGAATAATATCGAAATAGATTCGTCTATTTCAATTCAACCTAATAATTGCTTAAGTCGACTAATTTGAAGACGATAACAACGTTAAGAGGGGATATAAAAAAAAAAAAAAAAAATAAATAAATAAATAATAAATATTGCGAGGATAGGTATTTGAAGAAACTATTGCCGTTGCGCCCAAACAGTGATATGAGAGGGCGATAGGCAACAGCTGCAGCTCAGACCAATTATATCACAAAAATTTTGACGAGATCGACGTTTCGTTTTCCCCTTTTTTTTTTCTCGAAAACTGAGCGATTCAATTATTTTTTACATTAATAATTTCAAGAAAGAGTATGTCTAGGTTCCTATTCTTTCATGTTAAAAACTTTTAGAATTTGTCAGGTAGTCGTCTAACCACGGCGGTAAAAATGGGGCATTTTTCGTAATTTTTGGTGGGTCATTTTCTCTTTACACTTATTAGTTCCTGAAAAACAGGAAATTATAGGGACGTGTCTGCAGCAGACTTTGATTTTATTTTATTTATTGGTCTATCTACAATCGTTACACTGCGAAGAAAAAAAAATGATTGCGCTTCTAGAGGCATTTTCAGGAAGAAAAACGGGGAATAAATTTGTATGGAGAATCGCAGGCCATCTTCCCTCCTAAACCTTGAAAATTACTAGTAGGTACTAATCAAATTTTTCAAGGTTTGCAAAATAGGATAAAAAATCTGCTAGTTGAAGTTCTATCGTGTGCCATCCCTAAGCTATTCGGTCGGTGCGACATCTGACTTTATGGGCGATTAAAAATGGTTGAATGTAACTTATCGTAAAAATGCCATTTCCACATTTAACGGCGATTTAAGGTATTATTATTTTCGCTTTGTTTATTGTAACAAGACTGTTTTTTCTTTTTATGTTGTTTGTTTTGCTATCCAGTAACTGTAGAGCTGGAGTTGCCTGCATGTTACAACCTAAAAAGGTATAAATGATATTAGTTTAAATAGTACACTTCTCCCGCCATTTCCACCGCGCCGCATCACATCGCCCGCCCGCGCTATGACTTCGTTTTCGCTTAGTGTTCTTTCTGACTTTTTTCATTTTGCTCGGCTCCTAAAGGAAACATCCTTTCATAGTCCAATTCTTGAGGAAGGCGGTTATTTAACAAAATAACCGCCTTCCTCAAGAATTGGACTATGAAATGCAAAAATATTTTTTAAAATCCGACTGATCCGTTCCAGAGATTAGCGCGTTCAAACATACAAACTCTTCAGCTTTATTATTTTAGTATAATTATACAGTAAAAGATACCGGCCAAACCCGATTTCAGGCCAAACTAGTTTGTCCTAGGCCAAACTGGTTAAGCCTACGTGTGATATCTCGCAGCCAACTCAAAACAATTACAATCTATCTATCTACATAAATAAAAAGAGAAGTATTGATTGACTGACTGACTCATCAACGCCCAGCCCTTGAACCTAGAAAGCTGAAATTTTGCAAAGAGGTTTCCTTTATAATGTAGACAAGGAAGAAAGAAGGATTTCCCGGTAGCACGTTCCCGTGGCATATTTTCCGACATCCACGCGGGCGAAGCCGCGGGCAAAAGCTAGTGTTCTAATGTAATCCCATGGGCTGGTAGTAATGCTGAACTATGTTGGGGTTGGCTTCCAGTCTAACCAGATCCAGCTGAATACCAGTATTTTAATAGCGACTGCCTATCTGACCTCCACAACCCAGGGTAACACCATACCCCTTGGTAAGACTGGTTGTCAGACTGTTGGGCTTCTGAATACCCGTAACGACTGTCAAAGATCTACGAAAATTATAGCATATGCCGACGACACAGCTCTAATTGTCCATGGCCGGGACTGGACCGAAACTCGCCTGAACTCGGAGTTTGCCTTGACCACCGTCATGAGGTGGCTGACCACAAATCTTCTCACTCTAAATGTCAGTAAGACCAAATTTATTTTATTATTCTCTACTGTGAATCAAGTCAGCCCCCTACACCGATTGAAATTCGTGCGCACACCTGCCCAAACTTACACGCAAACTGTGGCTGTCAACAATTAGAAAATACCGATATTATTAAATATCTTGGAGTCACTCTTGATAGCAACCTGAATTGGAAGCAACATATTGCTTTAACTGTAGCTCGTGTGAGAAAACTCATATGTATTTTTAAAAAGCTCAGAGGCGCGGCCGATTTTAGTTGTTTAATAACCGTCTACTTTGCGCTCGCTCAGTCTGTTCTAAGGTATTGCCTAACGGTCTGGGGTGGTGCCGGAAAAACAATGATGCTACGGGTTGAACGAGCGCAGAGAGCTGTCCTGAAGGTGCTGGCAAGGAAACCGATCCGATATTCGATATCCTCTCTATATACCCTCTGCCAGGTCCTCACCGTCAGACAGCTGTTTATCCTCAAAACCATTCTGCGCAAACACAGCCAACTTACCTTTGATCCTAAATGTTGTTCTAAACGCCGCTCGGGTATAGGGTGTGTAACACTGTGTGTCGTCGAACCGTAGCTGCAAGTCGTCATTTCAAACATATAAGTTCAAAAATCTACAATAAATTAAACCAAAGCCTACACATCTACCCATTAACCAAGAGCAAATGTAAAAATAAACTTGAATCCTGGTTAAAATCACAAAATTCTGATGAAACAGAGAAACTCGTGGAAGTGTAAAATACTTAAAATACCACATACCTTTCATTTAACACTCACCCACACACTCATTCACCCTACAATCACATATTAAAAACCCATCCCAAAAAATTTTTTTGTCCTGTATTTTTTTATTTTTTGTCTTGTTTGTTTTTTATTTTATTAACTAAATCTAAATGATCTAAATTCTCTCTTTGCATGGAACATTTATTCCATTCTGTATCTGGAGAAGGGCGTTGTTAGCTGCGCATGACAGCCGAGACCAACGGCTTACGTACTTTCCGAGGCGCGGAAAAATTCTTTGACTAAATTAACAATCAAATGCATTATCTCAAACTTTAAAACCATTGTCATCATAATGTTCATGACAATTGAAGTGTTCTAGTATCTGTATCAATAGGAACCACACTGGCTGGTACGCACGGCTACAGATCAAGCTGTACATTTCCGGTTTACACTGACCTCTCTCATTGTAAGGAAGTTCTATACAATGCGAGATCAGCTTATACTGGAAATGTATAGCTTGATCTGTAGCCGTGTGTACATGCTGTTGCTTATGACCCATTACACATTTATTTCATGGTCCATAATCGCCTATTTGCTGGTTCGTTAGTTCAATTGTTACAGGCTCGTTGTAATTTCATAATGGCGTAAGGCGAGTAGTGCTGCCAACTAGCGCCACCATTGAGAAAAAAATAATAAGTCAATCAATCTGCCTAGCCTTTTCCCAATCATGTTGGGGTCGGCTTCCAGTCTAACCAGATGCAGCTGAATACCAGTATTTTACATGGAGCGACTGCCTATCTGACCTCCACAACCCATTAACTAAGTAATACGATACCCCTTGGTAAGGCTGGTTGTCAGACTTTCGGGCTTCTGACGACCCGTAACGACTGTCAAAGATCCATGAATGACAGCCGGGACCAACGGCTTAACGTGCTTTCCGAGGCACGGAGGAGTCTCGGTATGTAAAGATGGTCACCCATCCACGGACCAACCCCGGCAAGCGTAGCTTAACCTGATGGATCGACCCATGCGGCTGTTATTACTTAGCCACGAGCTCCTCCGAGAATAAAATAATAAGTCTAGAGATATGGATCATTTTGAAATTTCCTTTTTAGTCAGATGAGGTAGAATTTAATGAGGAAAAAAAATCATCACTAAACCTCCTCCTCTGTTCGAAGCCTACCGTTTTTGGCGTTTAGCAGTTAACGCCAAAAACGGTAGGCTTCGAACAGAGGAGGAGGTTTAGTGATGATTTTTTTTTTATACAAAAAATTTTACCTCATCTGAATAAAAATGTGAGCATAGGAAATTTCAAAATGTTCCATATCTGCAGACTTATTATTTTTTTCTCATCATGGTGGCGCTACAGCAGTACTCGCCTTAATAGTATTCAGTATTTTGTTATGGTTTTCATTGGTTTTAATGTTTTTTTCTTTCTTTCTTTTCTTTTTCTTTTGATACAGTTGTTAGAAAGAATCTTGAATGTTCTGGACTTCGTAAAGATCTTAACGTAGTTTTCGATCTATAAAAAAAACGCACTGTTGAAAATTTACTGCACTGTCGTTGATGGACACAATTGGTAAAACTATATTTCTTTAGTATGACACTGTACTCTTTCCAACCATTTACTTTTGACATAAGCACGCCTATGAAGTTCCTTATTTATTGAGAGGCAACCATAGTCGAAGATATGCAATAATTAATAGACGCTAAAGTAAAATAAATAGAAGTGCCTGATAATAAGTGCCTGTGGCACAGAGCTAAGAAGCCAATTTCTGAAACCGCGCCTAATCCACCTGCCTACCTTTACGTCTTTGGCAATAATCCCTCTTTTAAGGTTGAATTCGACTAAACTTTTATACACACTAGTCTTAACCTTCGAATAAATTTTGAATTTTTGACAGTCTCTCAATACAAAAAAAAAACTGTCAGTCGTCAATTTTATTATTTTATTTTTATTACACGGATAAAAGATATCCGACTTTGGTCGAATTAGCCCTAAGAGATAGGTTAATCGAAGTAATAAACAAATTACCAACAGCCTAACAAAAATAACCTCAATAAGATCACTAAACGTCTTCATGCAAGAATAAATTGCATGTTATTTTTTTCGCCAAATGTTGGCGGCGAGTTTGCGAAAATCACCCGTTGGGATTGGTGTGCCCGCACTGTGCCGTCAAACGACCCGTGCACACGCGAACCGTTAATAAAACGGTTAAATATTATATTTACAATGTAAAGAGTCGTTTTTATTTTATCGTAACGTAAACACGTTTAGCGTTAATTCTCTGGGGTGATGGATTACCGAAGCCTCTTTGCTTGGACTATATTTTATGGTTTTGGAAAGTGTAGACCTTACTCTGCTTTTACAATGTTGATCAGCTGATCATAGAAGTTCTTTTTTAGGTTTCCGTACCTACCTCAAAAGGAAAAAACGGAACCCTTCTAGGATCACTTAGTTGTCTGTCTGTCTGTTAGTCTGTTAAAACTCTTTTTATCAGAAACGCGTGGAGGTATCAAGTTGAAATTAATATCAATCACGTAGGTATATGGCCCCTCGGAGCTCTAAAAAAATCAGGCTTTTAAGTCAATGCAATAAAAAAATACGGCCATTTATGTGACATATTTTGAAACTCGCGAGTAAATCAAATCCTATATAGGGTTTGACCTAGAATGAAGATGAAATGACCCTTTGACCTAGAATCATGAAATTTGACAAGAAGCAAAGTCTCACAGCACAAGTAAAGGAAAAAGTCCAAAAATCGTTAATTTGTAGTTTTATCACACAAAAAATAGTTTTTTGCTATTACAAACATAAGTTTGCTGTTGGAGAATTGACCGTGACACACGTTTTTCAACTACAATGTTAAGTTTCTTTTTGGGATAAATTCTTTTCAACTACGGAACCCTTCATTGTGCGTGGTCTTGTGGGACCACGCACAATGAAGGGTTTCGCACTTAGCCAGTTTTTTCGCTTTCTTGTCGCATTCAATAGATGTCATGTTCCTTTCTATGGTATCCTCCATGACCATTCTTGTAGTCTAAAGTTATTGGGAAGTATACATTACATTCAACCGTGGACATTTTCAGGTTGACGAGGGACGCTTCATCCTTTACCATTGTTTGGTACACTACTACAAATGCCATATAGGTAATATAATGTAACATTATAGTTTAGTAATGTTTTGATTCTAATCAGTCACAGCTAGATTTAGAGGTAATAAGGATTACCACTAACGCTCAATCAAGCATGTGTTTGTTTACTGAAGGCATATTTGTTCTTCCGGTAGCTCCGAATAACTATTCACACGCTTTGATTGCGTGAATGTTCTTGAAAGCACTTGATCGAATTTCCTCCAGTATTCCGTTTGTTGTTTGTTTGCTTTTCCGTGTGTTGATTCATGAGCCAGTAAATAAAGAGGACTATTTCAAGACTAATCTTGTTCTTATTGTGTTATAGATCTTTCTATAAACAACTAAAATTATAAATAAACAATATAAATCTGTTGTCTTCATGCATCATGCATGACGACTGATGAATATACTTTCAATGTGATACAAACTGTTAAGCTGATGACATCACAGGGAACAAACAGCATTATAAAATATATAAATAAATAAAAATAAAATAAATATGTTTGGACATATCACACAACGCCATCTAGCCCCAAGCTAAGCAACCTAATGCTTGTGTTATGGTATCGAGATGGCTGATAAACTACTTATATACATTTTTTTTTTGTAAATACATACATATTATAGATAGAAAAACACCCAGACTCGGAACAAATACTTGTAGGTCGTACAAATATTTGTTCCGTGCGGGAATCGAACCCGCGACATGCTGCGCAGCAGTCAATCGCTCAACCACTGCGCCAACCGTGTCGTCAAAAGCATTATACCAAATAAAAAAATAAATAAAGAAAATACGTTTATTTGCGGTAAACATGACGCAAAGAAAGAACAAAAACACGAAAAGAACAAGTTAGGGAAAATATGCGTCACATCCATGCAAGACGGCCATCGCTCAGCATAATGCTGCGTCCCTATGCGAGACAGAGCCCCAGCGCTGATTTTCAGCGACTGCCGGCGTTGACGTGATGACATCAACCGGTGCAGCATATGAGTTAAAAAAAAATGGGTTTCGTTCGTTCTAAATGTTTATATAAATATGATATTTAAAATTACTTGTCCATCTAGACAGTTTCTTCGTTCTCGTTCCTCATTTCGTATAGGGATATAGCCCCTAATAAAATGACGCAATGTTGAGCTGTTAGTATGGCCGGCCCGGTACTAGTGATAAACATAGTAGAAACTCTTGTTTTGTCCCGTCTAATATGGATGAGATTTCTTTAAGGACCAAAACCAGATTGATGAGCCCATATTATTCCGCAGATTTCTTTTAATAGGAACTTACACACCAGTACCTGAATTCTACTTAACCACATTACACATACCTCCAACATATTTCAATGCAGACCACATGATGATCAGCGTACTGACGTGATGGTAAACGTGCAAGAACGAAGCCTGTCGGTCCTTCTTCCTCAATATGAAGAACGCAGTCTCAAACAGCTCGAGAAGCTTTAGCATCACAGTCCACCAAAGAAACCGAAGCATCCTCAAAGCCTCAGGGTTCATGGAGTAATCTGGTAGCATGCAGCCGAAGTGATACGTTGTGGTCCACCCTGACGTCATTATCTGGAAATTACAAGAGCCTTTAAAGGTTAAGGGTCAAAAGGCGATGAGAATATACCTGAACGGGCCAAAAATAATATCGTAGGGCCGTTCTAACTCCCCCAGAAGCTGAGAAATTATTAGAAGCGGTACTTTATAAATACTCTGTAATATTAGATCCTATAGAGCGCTCACAGGAGAAATCAATTACGCTTTTTCTCATTATACTAAAATCATGGATTTAAAGTATACCTATTCTTTAGGGACATGATTGATCACCGCCGAAGTTTATTTCGTTTTATATGTTGGCTTAAAATTAAGACCGACGATACTAATAACTTAATAAGTCTTGGTATAAAGGAAACTAATATAGATAACTACTGATCAAATTTGACTAAAATTAACAAACCTTTGAATTTCCGTGGCTAAGTAATAACAGCCGCACGGGTCGATCCATCAGGTTAAGCTACGCTTGCCGGGGTCGGTCCGTGGATGGGTGACCATCTTTACATACCGAGATTCTTCCGTGCCTCGGAAAGCACGTTAAGCCGCTGGTCCCGGCTGTCATTCGTGGATGTTTACTAGTCGTTACGGGTCGTCAGAAGCCCGAAAGTCTGACAACCAGTCTTACCAAGGGGTATCGTATTACCCAGTCACTGGGTTGTGGAGGTCAGATAGGCAGTCGCTCCATATAAAATACTGGTATTCAGCTGCATCCGGTAAGACTGGAAGCCGACCCCAACATAGTTGGGAAAAGGCTAGGCAGATTGAGCTTCTTAATAAATCCAAAATTCAAAGGTTTTTGGGGAGACCTATGTCCAGCGGTGGACGTCTGTCACAGGAATGATGATGATGATAAATGATATAATGAGATCAAATCTTAGGAAACTTTAGGTCTGCTTGAATGATTAATGCGTATACATATAAATATAACACATGAAGTGGGTTCTTAATGAGGGTCTCTGCTGAGTTAATGTTGGTACGGAACCCTACTTGACTAACGCTTTTAAGAGGATAATTTGCCCAAAATGAATGGGTGCCAAAACCAAACAGGTGGTCGAAAATTTAGGACCTACTGAAGCGTATGTGAATAAATAAGTGGATACGTGTGAAGTGCCAAGTTTACGGCCAATGCTGAGCCAAGTATATGTATGCTTTATATGGTTTTCATACCCAAAACAAAGCAGAATTTGGGTATTTTATAAACAGTAGGTAAAATTACTTACTATAGTTTTCTGAAACGCTTTTTTTTACTGTATTCTATCTAGAAAGGTCCTATGCTTAATCGCTAAACGAAGTCAGCCAATGATTCAAATAAATTGCACCTATTTCTCAGATAAAGGTTACGTAACTGCCACTAACAGTTTCTTAGAGCCACGTTCCGACCCGTAATTAGTTCCTCTCCGTAGGTATTTGTTCAAGTCAGCCGCAGAAACGTCCCTCTTTGAGACAGAGCAGGCGTAAATTGTTTAGTCCTGCCTGACCACAGAGCACAGAATCGCCGCGCAGCGTCTAGATACAGCAGTATTATAGTTTGACCGTTACCGCTGTACCGCGCCTTAGTCTTGTCCCCCGCGATACAGCGCATCGGTCAAACTATAATAAAATTCGCGGCGACGAAAGTGAGTTGAGTGCACAACTTTTGTCACGGACCGTCACTGAAAGCCTTTAGTTTCTAAACGTCATTTGTGTCGTAATCTAGGTCATCTGCCTAATAGCTTTTTCCCAACTATGTTAGACTCGGCTTTCTGTCTAACTGGATGGCAGCTGAATACCAGTATTTTACATGGAACGACTGCCTATCTGACCTCCATAACCCAGTAACTAGGTAATACGATACCCCATGGTAAGACTGGTTGTCAGACTTTCAGGCTTCTGACGATCCGTAGCGACTATTAAACATCCACGAATGACAGCCGCGAGCAACGGCTTAATGTGCTTTCCGAGACACGGAGAGGTCTTGGTATGTTAAGATGGTCACCCATCCACGGACCAACCGCGGCAAGCGTAGATTAACCTGATCGATCGACCCGTGCAGCTGTTATTACTTAGCCATAAGCCCTCATCATTTGTGTCGTAGTGTGAGACCGGTGACAAAGTCACCTCTAGCAGGAGCTGCCAAGGCTTCTCTATGTCACTCTGTGGTCCTGGCCGAGGATTCTTTCAAGGCATTTCAGTACGTTTAACAATTACTTAGTCTACTGTTTACACACTAAAGTATTTGTTTAACAGTATGATACTTCAGTTTGTTATTACTTTGACAGTGTAGACAGTGAGAAGTTTTGAATAGTTGTTGTGGGGTGGTTTAATTAATTGCTGTTCCTGCCTTTTGTTTCAGTTAAGCGTTGAACTGAGTTGTTGCGCGAAAATATTTAATTAAAAAGCTATTGTGCTGAAGCTATAAACGTTTGGTCTTGGTCATAATTGTTCATACTTTGTAGTTGCTAGATTCTGAGGAGTAATTGTTTATAAAGACTACAAATACATACCAAGAAAACTTGATTGAAATACCGCCAAAATAAGCTAGGAATTAGCTGCTTTTAAATTGTTTTTCTTTTCTGCAGAGATAAATTCCAAAAAAAAAGCCAAAGATCCATCCAAAAATATGGCCTGAATGCTCAATTAGTCTATAAAGGTCAGTAAGGGTGCCATATAAAACGATGGACACTGGCATCCGCCTTCAAAACCACTCGCTGTATGACTCACGGTAATGACTAATCTATTGGTGGCCAAACACGATTATGGGCTGCGAAAACAACGATTTTTGTACTCTTGTGGTTTTTAGCGAAAATGTTTTTGAAAGAAAAGGTTTGAAAACTAAAGCTTGTATTTTCATTTGTGAGGAAGCGATCAAAAGTGGTACACTGAATAAAACAAGTCAATTTGGCCCCAAGAGATTTTTCTCAGTTGGGTTCAGGCAACAGTAGTGTGTATTTTTTATTTTGGGTAAGGTAAACAAATTCAGAAATGTGCGAAAGAAATCTATGGAATAGTGAAATTCGGACAACTTGCAATATCTTTTCGGATTTGTCTTTTATAAAGCAAAAATGTTTAAATAACAACTGCCTTTATGTTCTTGTCCTGAAAATTCGGGTTGTTTCGGCATCAATAATAATCATTTCACCTTATCAGACCACTAACGTAAACTTGACATTTTACTCGTTTTCTAGAATAACTCGCTCCGCTCTCTCTCTCTCTACCGCAATTTTAGTGGCCTCCAACATTCTGTTGAATGAAAGTATGGGTGTGGCCTCAGGTCTATAACACGTTTCGTCGCCGTAACTCATAAGATTTTAAGTTAATTTCTTTGGAATTTCTAGTGTCACGCAATGTTAAATTCAACGGTCAATAAGTGCGATTACGTTTAATGTATTCCGGTGATAGGCTGAAGAAAGTTGAACATTTGTTTGGACAAGTGGAATATTTGTAGTTCTTCATGGGCAGGCAGATTATTTAGACCACTATTTGTTCGGATTCTTCCATTCGTGAAGTCTTTGCGGCTTTCTTATCTAATCCATGCATCGATATACGAATAGTTTGCAAGTACTTGGCATGTGACTTATTTGAAAGGACCAATACCTACCTATCTGTTGTCTGTGTATGTCCCTCAAGACTCGAAAGGGACTTTTTTGTTTTTTGAACAAACTCAACTCAAACTCAAAGCATTTATTTCAATTAAACCAATTACAGGCACTTTTGAATTGTCAAAGAGTCGCTCAGTTAGTTAGAAAGTTGAAGCTAGATGCCCATTCCAATACGTAGATCTCAGTGGAGAAGAACGGGCAAGAAATTCCACGGACACTCTTTTAAATCAGATAAGTAATACAACATCCTGGGAACATTATTTTTGTTGCTTCTACGTGTAAAAAAATAAAAAAAAAACAAGTCAAAATATAAAATTAAAAATAAGCTCTGGCAGATAAGGGATGACTAGTCACAACTGCCGGCGCCCGTTCACGAACATGACGCGTGGATCAGCACCATCCAGCTCAACCATTTTGTAGGGAACCGAATGATCCAACACACGTGCCACCATCAGCGAGACATTTAAGAACCCTAGTAACTTGTAGCATAAGGCCATAGGCTAGGTACGGCATTAATTGGCGGTCAAAGCCTAGTAAGTTTAAATACTTTCCCTCTACAGGGCAAAGGCCCTGGTATGTAAAAGATACATTGCCTTTGTACATATAGCTCCACATGGTTCTTTGTAATTAATGAAATAATTACGTGAGGCGTGCAGTGGGGAGGGGGTTGAGCCGAATCTCACCCAATCTCACGTGTGGCAGAGAGGGTCTCGGCAAATAACACGTAATTTTTCTATCGCATGAATCTGTAAAATTGTGCGAAAACCTAGTATCTAATTATTATAAAAAATAATTAAGCTAATCATGTTCATTTAAATAAATCCAACGCAATCAAGCACAGATTTCATTTACACAAAAAATACGCCTTTTGAAAAATCTCACGTGAGATACGAGAAGGGGTCGTGCCAAATCTCACCAAGAGAGGGGGTTAAAAAATCGCCTCACGTAATTAATGAATGCCCCCTTTTGGCGCGTGACCAAAATCGGAACTAACTCCGCCATCTTGTTTTTTGAATACATTTCACAAAGCAATTGCACAAATGTTTACAAACAGCGCCCCCCTGTCAACGTCATTCGAACGCCAAAAGATCCTTGTAGGAATGTACATCTATTTGAAACTTTTTATAAAGTTGTGAGCATCAATCTTTGCTTGTCAGAAGTTTATAAAAAAGTAAACAGTTTTGTAACAGTTTGTTTATTATTGGATCTAGAAATAGCAAACAGAAAATTTATGAGCTTCGCAAATCGTTGACCGCTGTTAGTAAAATAAACTGATCTTGATGCTTGTACAAAATACTGAAAGATAAAAAAAATATGTTGTTATGAGTATTAGAGAACTGTCTGCGCAAAAAGTTTCATTGTTTTCGGAACCAAATGTGGAGAGTATTGGTACAGAAAAACAATAAAACCTTTACGTCGTCTTCTCCAGGTGCCAAAAAAGATCAATTTGGGTTCAGCCGTTCAGTATGTAGGCAAGTAGTAAAAACTTTTCAAACACGTGTGACTACTCATGTTTACAGTTGCAATTTATAAAGTTTTAACTATCGACATGATCTGATATTAATCGGACTTGGTATCAGAACAAAAATGTATAAATGGTCTGTCTGAACGCAGAGTCTAAAGCTGATATCAGATAGGATAGTCATTTTAAACATTGTTGGTCGCCAAACATTGTAAATACTGATTTCTTGGGATATGTACTACCTCAGCTTTTTATCTCGCTCACACGATACTGCTTGTGGACTGAGTGAGAGCGAGACTGAGTGCGGAGCTGGGCGCCGATAGTTTAGGTAAATGCTTTTTACGGGGAAAATAATGGTAATCTGAAAAAAAAAAAAAAAAAACATAAGACCTGCTTTATACTTCAGTTAGTATGCAAAGTTTCATGATCTACTTTGAAGTATTTTTTGAATACCAGCGTTTTATTGTCCGGTTTGGAGGTAACTTTAGATTTTTTTTCTACCGAGAAAATTTTATGATTAATTATATTAATTTTAAAACTATGTATAAAACCAAGTTTGCAGCTTCGAAAGACCTGTGCTAACAGCGTGGTGCTAGAAAAACTTGGAATTTTCGGACTTCTTTCAGTTTTTGGCTTGTAAATTCCAAAAAGTGCATCCTACATTTAAAAGTCAATCTATACATTTTTAAAGTTTTCAAAATTTTCTACTATTTGAGAGCAGCCGTAGCTCTGTAAATTCAATAAAACCCGAGATCCTCGACACGTTTTTTCTCTTTCTTTTCGCTCGTGAAGTCGTGAGTGAAAAAAGACATATGTACTTAATATCTGCTTTAGTAATAAATATAATAACAATAAATTTTATTTCAGTAAAAACACATTTACGGTTCACAAAAATAATTTTCCAACAAGTATTGTATGTAGTGTTGTTTGTATGTATTGTATTGTTGTGTGTTGTATTTTATAATAAGTATCGTGAATATTGACCGATAAAGCCAGTGAGTCATTGCACTGCGTGCTAAAAACGATAAAATATGTACGGTGTAATCCAGAATGGATAAAAATAAAACAATATGCATGATAAGCAGAGATCGGATAATCGGATGCATATTATCTAAAGTTGAGGTGTTTTGGGTATTATAGAATGTACTGTATCGAAAAAATCCCGGGATTCTGGGATCAACATATTTAAAGTTCAGATTACAGAATCGAAACCTATATTTACTTTTGTTCAGGTGTTGACTAAACATGGAATGCCCCTTTTGTATTGATCGTAAAAATCAAGCGATTCCGGAATTGATTTTAGTACTTTTTGACTATAGAACCGAAATCTAGCTAATGTTGAAACATAGGTTGCCAAACTGGCATAGCAAAAGTCAGGATACGTACCTAATGTTAAAAATGAATTTTCAAGTAAACAAGCACACGAATAGTTGTGATCCCGGTGGGCAACTAGCTTCGTATTTCTGACTGACCGACTTCTTGACAATTCAAAAGTGCCTGTGTAGTGTGTTTGAGTTTGAGTTCTCTTCCTGCTTGAACTTCCTGACAACCACCCATCATCACTCTCCTGCCCTTATACCAATCTATTTGGGGTCGGCGCAACATGCCCCTTTTTTCCATACTTCTCTATTAGTCGTCATCTCGGTAGTCACCCCTTTCCTGACAACCAATATTATAATTATTTTGTGAGACCCTAGAATCGCGTAGAAACTGCCATGAATCAACCACAGCCTTATATTCAAAATCACACAGAACAATCAGTCACTCAACTTATACTGTCATGTCACGAAAGCAATAAACTAAAATGGAATAAACATGTTAGCGCAGATGTTAAACGTCTGGAGCTCGTAATAGTATTGTATCATACCATCATTCAATCATTGCATTGTGATTATACTGACAACACACTAGTGTGAGCATGCGTTTTTGAAGAGGCGGAATATATTAGTGACAAATGAGAAATAGAAGTTGTACTTTGGCGATGAAATGTTGGATAGATTTGTTGTGTTGATGATGTCTGAACTGAGTAATTGAAAGACAAAAGTAGCAAGCGGTTTTAGTTATATGGAGCTAAGTCATCAATATACATTAGGGCTTGGAGGCACCAAAGAATAAACCTGCTTTTGTATGAGTTCATTCGAAAATTTCAGTCGCTGCATGTAAAATACTGGTATTCAGCTGCATCCGGTTAGACTGAAAGCCGACCCCAACATAGTTGGGAAAAAGCTAGGCAGATGGATTGATTCGAAAAATAAAATGGAACAACAAATATGAAATTATTCATACATAAACACACACCTTCTTCCCATGGCCGTATAATAAGCACAGAATATAGTACAAGTACAGAAGATTCACTCCGCAAAATCATTTAAATAGATAGCGACTCTTGCTACGACACAATAAAGTGCAATTCAGGTCGCACAGCGTTAATTAATTAGATATATTCACCTAGAAGTTGTCTCTCTTTCTATCGCGTAACTCTTATACCTTCTGACTCGTTATGGTTGTGTTTTTTTACGACGCGGCGCGTGAGTGACTATTGAAATAAGGTGCGAGCCGGCCGGTGCGCGGCATCCTACACTGAATTAGCGCGACAAGTCGAGCCCGCCGCATACTTGCAGCTTCATAAGTAAAGTGCGGAGTTCGCGCCTGGCCTGGTATAAGGCAGACAATACAGAACGCCACCTGCTAAGTGTCTTTTGCGTTGTTTACGTTCATCGGTCATAACATGAATGCCGGTTGCGAGTGAGTTATATGTAAAAATTAAATTATCTCTCTCATCCGGGTTAAAATGCTATCAATCAAACTAAGAAGAAATTCGAAATCAATTTGTTTCAACATAAAGTTGAATAAATAAAAATAAAAATCAACATTCATGAAATGCTTGGAACAACAAATCAAATTGACCCATCTCAAAGTACACAAGTACACGCAAATTATATAGATATCAACCATTTAACCGCGTGACTGACACACAATGGAATGGAATCCCTTTTCATCTCCGGGAAAATGGAGGTGAACAAACAATAGAAGAATTATACAGTCGCTTGGAAATATATACAGGATAGATGCGTTGAGATTGGTCAGTACGGAAAAAATGTGAAACTATTTGAGGTAGAGTTTGTGAGGAATCATGTATTAGATTTCAAAGGTATAAAAATCATCATCTTCCTGCTCTTATCCCATGTTACTTGGGGTCGGCGCAACGCGTTTTCTTCTTCCATTCTACCCTGTCAACCGTCACGCTATCATTCACTCCCTTCTCTTTCATATCATTCTTCACACAATCCTTCTATCTTTTCTTTGGCCTTCCTCTGCCTCTTCATCCATCAACATGTATATTCATCACTCTTTTAGTCACATGCGTTTCGTCCTTATCACATGCCCATACCAAGCCAAACGATTTCCTTTCAACTTTTCTGTCACTGGCGACACTTTCATACTTCCTCTTATATACTAATTTCTTACTTTATCCATTCTCGTCACTTCACACATCCATCTCAACATTCTCATCTCCGCTGCAAGCAATCTTTTTCCATCCGTCTTCTTCACTGCCCAGCATTTCGATTCATAAAGTACGACAGGCCTTATCACGGACTTGTATATTTTCCCCTTTAACATGAGGGGCATCCGTGGGTCGCAAGTTGTTCCTGTAACCTGTCGCCATTCCATTCATCCTGAGTTGATCCGGTGCGTTACGTCTCGGTCTACTTCGCCATCCTCTTGGTCAAGCGACCCGAGGTACCGAAAGTCGGAGCAGCCGGTCTATTCTGTAAAAATCTCACCGTGAAAACATAGGTGAAGTGATCTAAAAGTGAACTGTCAATAGTGTCAACCCCTAGCATCAGGTGGAATGACGGCTCACTTCACGCTCACTCCACCTAAATTATCACGGTGAGATGTTTACAGAATAGCACTACAGATCGGTAAGGGCGTTCCGGCAAGAGATATGGGCACAGGACCGGAGAGACCGCCAAAATCACAAAAGTATAAAAATGCATCTAAAGATTTTCGGAAAGCTTATACACAACTCCGAATCCCATTATTTTTATTTAAAGATTTACCGCAATATATCAATCACCTTTCGAGTTTTTAAAGGAAAATAACCAGATTCGATTCCTAATCGCCCGATTTCTGAAACGAAGTACGTTATTTGTATAAGTTTTTCCAAAAATCTTTGAATGCAGTTTTTCAGAAGAATGCAGCCCATCTAAAAGTTCCCAATTTTTTCATACTGACCAATGTCAAAGTATCACCCGGTACATGGACACCCTACACGCACTGGGCGGTATGAAATTGATCAAATTGACACTGCGTGACCCGCACGTAACACGGACGGCACGGGAACATCCGGTGTTACATAGATGTATGTATAATTATTCTATAGGTATACACATAGTGTAGGTAGGTATGTTGCTACTAGTCGCTTTCACAAGTTGAATTTGTAAAAATTGCTATGGTTATTGAGATTTAATTAAATGCAAGGGGTCGTCGTACTATTGTTATTTAGCCTATTTCTTCTTATTGCAGGGCAAACGCCTCTCTTCGCTCTTTACACTTTCTCGGTCTGTTACAGTGGTGGGCCAATCCTTTTAAAAAAACCGGTCAAGAGCGAGTCATCATAATTATATGTAAATTTTGTTGATGATTTCTGAAAAAGTTTGCTATTTAGAGACATCGTTTTATATTTCCTGTAATCCTATTATTATTTTGTTTTTTATATTTATTTTCTCAGGTTGATAGAACCTGGTATTTTTAAAATCTCACGGGTGTTAACCAAGGTGAGATTTTAAGTTTGAGTAGATGGATTAGGTACTTTATACTGCATTGAAATTATTGTCTAAATCTAACTGTAGGAATTTCCGGACTATACGACATGTGTTTAATATAGCAGCTTTCTGAAGTGTGAGGTACGTATATTTGGAAAGGTTTATTGCATTTAAGCTGTTAAATAACTGTTTTGGGACAATACCAGTCGTTATTATAAATGTGAAAGTTCACATAGAATAATTTCCGATTTTTCAATATGGAAACTTCGAAGATAACGGGGGGAATGGTATTTTTTTTTTTTACATTTATCATCAAAAGTCCAAAACTATGCGGCCTAAAAAAAGACAAAAAATTGTTTGAGAATGTGCAAACAGCGTTCTTTCATATGATACCCCACATACCCAGTAGCCCCACTTTGAATTTTTAAGACCCCCTTACAGTCCCTGTTGCAAAAAAACATATTTTTTTTATTTCTTTCTTATTTGCAAAATAGTTGGGCAAACGTCATCTAAAACTGTTCCAAATTTCAAGTTCATAGCATTAGTTGTTTGTAGACGGACAGACAGACTGAGTCGCACCATAAGGGTTCCTTTTTACCATTTTGCTATGGAACCCTAAAAAGTCCAGCTTTTCTATTTAGAGGAACTGTAGAAAGTCTAAGAAAATTAAATGTTAGATTCTCATTTTATTTGAAACTTTGCCCCACACTAGCAATTTCTCTTATTGTATCATGCGGCAATCAATCGTTCAGCCACTGACTGCACCAACCGTACCGTCAACATTTGTTTTAAATGTCCTTACATATTATATTGTGCTATATCTACACGATTATTTTTAAACATAACATAATATCACGCCTGCAATCCCAGATGTGTTAGGCAGAGATATAGGTAGCTACAGTACCTTGACACTCACATTTCGCCAGTTATGGTTAAAAAATCAATCTGCCTAGCCTTTTCCCAACTATGTTGGGGTCGGCTTCCGGTCTAACTGGATGCAGCTGAATACCAGTATTTTACATGGAGCGACTGCCTATCTGACCTCCACAACCCAGTCACTAGGTAATACGATACCCCTTGGTAAGAGTGGTTATCAGACTTTCGGGCTTCTGACGACCCGTAACGACTGTCAAAGGTCCACGAATGACAGCCGGGACCAACGGCTTAACGTGCTTTCCGAGGCACGGAGGAGTCTCGGTATGTAAAGATGGTCACCCATCCACGGGCCAACCCCGGCAAGCGTAGCATAACCTGATGGATCGACCCGTGCAGCTGTTATAACTTAGCCACGAGCTCCTCAGTCGCCAGTTATGGTGAAGTCCTATTTAATAGGCGAGCTTATTGCCATCAACCGGGCACAAATCCAGACTCCGGGCTGCTACTAAGAATTTCATGATGGGAACACCCAATAACTCTTTGCCCGACCTGGGAATCGAACCCAAGACCTCATGCTCTAGAGAGGCGGAGATTCTTTTTACTTTTTAACTTGTAAAAACGAAAGAGCGAATCATATAGGTCCTCATCTAAGTGTTACGTGTTTCTGTTTGGTAAAGATGTACGTACTCTGAATTAATCCATTAGTCAAATTAGTTGCTCTCTTAGGAGTATACCTTGAGAAATGTAGGGAATTCTATAGGGGAAACTGAGGTCAATACTATGCATAGCTTCGATGTTAATGCTCTTAGTGCTGAACAATAGATGTTGAGTGCTTATAGCGATTCGATTCGTGCTCATCTTAGCTCTGGGAAAGATAAAGTATTGGTAGGTATTTATTAAAAGGCTAGCTGGCCCGACAGACGTCATGTCCAAATTTCAATAATTCATGCAAAAATCATAAAGAAAAATTTTCGATTTTCCCCAATTTCACAACTTAGCCAATTTTTCTTTCTCTTAAAACCATATTTAGATTATACTTATCTAGCCGTTCTCAAGTGATGCGCTTACTATCGAACAGTATTTAATTTTTTTTATATATAAGATGTGGAAACTGCAGTATGCTGACTGGTCATGATCTTTTCTGTTACATTGTTATCATTTTTACAAAGGAACTACTTGGAACTGTTCTTGTTTTATGACGATTTTTAGGGGCTAAACCTTAATCCTAACCTCCTGTGATTAGCAACAATGCTAAAACATCACGCCGGCGCCGGCCCATTCTAATTAACTTACTTACTAGCTAACTTACTAGTAAGCTAATTCTGGAGAAGGAATATAAGCATTGTCTTGAGTTAATCACAGCGACCAACTATTCTTATCGTTTAAGTAGTCGTTAATAGAAATAGTATGCCTTTGAACAAATGCATTAAAAGGCAAAAAAAAAGGCTCTTCTAGTAAAGAAGAGGGTAGCTTGTTATAAAAGATTTCGCCGTACATTGACCGTCACGTGTAACCGCCAATGGCGGCGTTTGTACAGCGAAATCTTTGCGATGCGGCACCGCAACGCATCTTGTGCATCGGCTCTAAGTTTTCAGGGTAAGATTTTTACAGAATAGATCGGCTGATAACTCACTCTGCATTGGAAGTATAATGTCATATTAAATACCTCAATGCCATTTTCAACCTCTAACTGCTGAACTATTTGGCAACTGCCCAAGATCGTGTCTTGTGACCCTGCATAGATTGAGGTCCACTTTATTTTTTACACGCGTTTATGATTTTAGTTAAACGCTACAATTAATGGCTTTATGGAGCACCAGTGGCCCAGTGGTAACGGCCCCAACTTACGAGTTGTGGTCGTGGGTTCGAATCCAGGCAGGCGCTTTACTTTGTGTAAATAATTTCATCACCACTGCTCTCAAAACGGTGAAAGAAAACGTCGTGAGGAAACCGGCATGTCCTAAAACCAAAAATTCGAAGACATTTGACATCTACCAACCCGTACTGGGCCCGCGTGGTGGATTACAGCCCACTCCCTCTCACCGAGAGGCCTGTGTCCCAGCAGTGGGAACGTTATAAGTTGATTATGCTGTTTGTTGAGAGCTTTGATTGAAGCAGTAGCTTCTCTTTTAACTATGTGCTTCTGAGCTTCTGGTATGGCGTCAAAATAATGCCTGTGAGGGTTCTAAAGAAAGAAGTCGTATACCCGACAGAGTTTCTCATCATCAAAAAATTACGAACTGCCATTTAAACTTTCATCCCCTTTTTAACTCCTTTAGGGGACGAATTTTCATAATTTTCATCTTCTTTATACAGGATGAAATTTAATTCATGGGCAACTCTTAAGGGGTTATTGTACTCATCATTATGAACACCTTTTACTATGGGACCAAACCTGAAATCGCGAAAAAAATCTGCTATTTTCTGCTTTCATATTCGCATAACTCGTCAAAATGTAGAGAACATCAGATTTTTTTTCGCGAAGTCAGGTTTGGTCCCATAGTAAAAGTTGTTCATAATAATGAGTACAATGACTCCTTGATCCTCATGATTTCAAATTCACCCAGTATTAGGAAATCTTGTGCAAAATATCATGCTTCTAAACCCAGCGGTTTAGAGTAGTTTAGACGACTGTTCGTTGTCAGTCAGATTAATTAAGAGATTTATAATTATTTGTTAAGACGATGAAAGTGAAACAAAAATAAAGAACTCACCCCCCACGTCACAACAGCATTGGCAACAATCTGCACCACATTGTACCACTTGATGAGGGTCCTCAGTTCATACGGCCTCCTGCCCCTCATGTAAGAAGGCAGGACCAGCTTGATGATGGCCAGGTACGTGGCTATGATGGCCGCAAGTGGTTTTGGTGACGTCATCAGAGCCCAGTCTTTGACGCGTTGATCTGGGGAAAGTATTTTGGATCAAGTTTAGGTCTGTAGCGTAAATTGTTGTTGATGGATGAGAGCTAGCCGCATCTGGTTGGTCGAATCGTATTCAGCTGTGGTTATGTTACAAGCTTTTATTTAGTTTCACCTGTCCCGGTGTCTGTCTGTGATCGAATCGTGCAAATTAAATTTGACCCACTTCCCGGTTTCTAATTGAGCTGAAATTTTGCATGCATATGTACATCTGATGACAATGCAATATTATTATGACATGGAGCTGATCTGATGATGGAGCCGGTTGGTGGAACCAGGAACTCGGTCATAAAACGACGCAACCCTATCGAGTTTGGGCTCGTTTGATTCGTCTTGACAAGGACTCTGAGATCAGAGATGAGACGAGATGAGATGTCCCTAAGATAGTGACATCCAGACTAATAAAAGCTTGTTTAGAAAAAAAATAAAAATTATCGAGAACATTGCCTCTTAATGTTAGGTAGAGGAATCGTTTTTTTTTTTTTTTTTTTACATATTCGAAGCGTAAATAGTTTAAAATACAAACATTTCCCTTAGGTAAATAAGCCTTACAAGTCAAAATTTCTTCTAATTCTGCATTCTTTTAGACTGGAACATAGTTGGGAAACCGCTTGGCAGATTTTTCTTGCCATCTTCAACTGTCAATTATGATATGAGACCCAATCAAATTTCTATTGTTACCGGCCTCTAGGAGGCCGATCGACAGTTGTGAGGGTTTTTCACGAAACGTTAATTCAGTTAACAATTTTCCCATTAAAATAAACTGTTCTAAAAGTAGTTTCCCACGAAGTTCCATCACTGCGTGTAAATAGTATTCACTTATCTATTTTTAGCTTCCTGTCACCGCGTCACGGAGGCTATAAATATATTCTCAGGCTCCAGGTAATAACATAATGGAACTCTTATCTGAATTAGGTACTTATTAAGATTCAATTTTTGTTATATTTTTATATCAGCGGTTTATTGTTTAATTTACTTTAAAGAATTCCGACTGGAAAATAGAACTTGTGTCTTGAGATAAAAATTATGTGACAAAATTGATTTCCAATAGTTTGGCTAAACTGGACGGCCGAAGGAAGAAAAAAAAAATTATACAAGGTTGATATGAGCGAGAGGCATTAAATTAAACCACATATACTTTGAATCGTTTTCAGCCTCTATATTAAAAATCAGATAAATAGAAGCAATAGTTTAGTCACAGGATTATTTTTTAGTTTTTTCTTTGTTGAAACACGATATATCTGCCGTAACAGCTGACTAAACCTACGCATAGTTCATACACCTTAAAACGACGGAATTTTTGACGCGAGACGTTGCCGTTTTGTTACGCACGATAGTGGAAATCTCTACAAAGGATGTTTACATTTTAATTCGATTACTAAGCTATTTTATTTGTTCGAAAAAAGTTTTTTCTTATTTTTCTCCTAAACTTTTTTTGAATAGTTCCGAGTTAACACTATGCATCTATAGTATATGTTGTTTAATTTAATGCCTCTCGCTCATATCAACCTTGTATAATAATATTACACAACAGTCATCATCATCATCATCATTTCAACCTAAAACATCCACTGCTGGACATAGATAGAAATAAAATATTTTTACGAGTATATTCTACTAGTTTCTGCCCACGACTTCGTCCGCGTGAAATTTCGACCCCCGATCCACTGCGTCGCATCCCATCGCCCGCCCGCGCTATTACATCGTTTTCGCTTAGCGTTCTTTCTGACCTTTCTTTTTGCTCGGCTCCTAAGGGTCGAAGCATGATGTTAAATAGCCTTAGCTAACCTTTCTCAAAAGTTGGGCTATCATACGCAATAACAATTTATCAAATCCGACTGGGAGTTCCAGAGATTAGTGCGTTCAAACAAACATAATATATTCTTCAGCTTTATGTATCTACAGGGTGTTAGGTTAAACGAGGGACATACTTTAACGGAGTGTGGTAAAAATGAACAACTTTTACCATGGAACTAACTGATATATGAAAAAAAAAAATCTGCTGTCTCGTACATTTTGATCGCGTAGGATTTGTAGTTTGTAGAGAACAGCCGATTTTCTTTTTCATTTTCAGGGTTAGTTAGTTCCATGGTAAAAGTTGTTCATTTTCATGAGTACTACCACAGTTTACACATCATAGTACTACACTCATTTATTTATTTATTTATTGCATTCATGTTGTAAAAGATGTTATGTGTTGTTTATGTTTCAAACATGAACCCTGCTAGGGAACACTGCGTTAAAGTATGTCCCTCGTTTAACCTAGCACTCTGTATACCTACATACTTTTACATTGAAAATAACTGCAATTTGCTTGAACATTCTTGAACACAATTGCAGTTCAGCAATCCACATTCTTCGAATTAACCGCAATATCAAGGAAGAGCGTTACAACTAACAATTTAATCTCTGAAACAGATCAGCAACATTATAAAGAAGTATTTCACTTTTTAACCGAACGAGATGGCTTCAGTCTGACTGACCTAGATTTCGTAATGCTGCAAATTGCAGCTTTATTATATCAAGTGCTAAGTGCAGGTGAGGGTTCCGTGGTTTATAAAGAGATTTGGATTGAAAAAAAAAAACTTTTCCGCTATCATCGTTTGAACTTTTTAGTCTAACCCAACGTTTGTACGGACGTAAAAATATCGCGGCGGGATTTTATCGCGCACTGGATTTTCAACTCTCGGTGTTGAGCCGAGCTTCGAGAATTCAACCTAACAACAAGAGTGCATTCTAGCGCGTCGGAAGAACACACTGTTGGATTTTCAACTCTCGGCGCTAAGTAGTGCGCTGAAAATCCAGTGCGCGAAAAAAAATCGCTGCGGTATTTTTACGTCCGTGCGTACGTCGGCTTATTCTTGAGTCATTTGGAAGCAGTGGCATAGAATACATAATAGTACAAGTACAGAAGATTCTCTCCGCAAAATCACTTAAATAAATAGCGACTATTGCTACAATACAAAGTGGAATTCAGGTAGCACAGGGAATCGATTGCCGATTCCCGGCCACCGTAGGCGCGGGCTTGCGGACGACGAGTAATGGGCAGCTCGCCGTCCGGTAAGGAACAGGCCCGGGTCGACGGCGCGTTGAACTCCACGCGCGCCTCAAAGAGATGTCAGCAGTGACGGGGTCAATTGGGCCGATGCCGTCGGGGTCGCGGGTAGTTCGAAAGAGATACCGTGGCCCTGGCACGGGCAGTTGAAGGAGCATGGGTGGCTTTTAGTCAGTAAAAGTCTGACACGCCCTCAGAATACGCCACAGAAGTCATTTGATGATTTCCCATCCACAAAAAAAAAAAAAAAAAAAAAAGGTAGCACAGCATTAAGTACCTACATATAGTTATATTCACCTAGAAGTTGCTCTCTTTCTATCGCGTAGCTCTTATACCTTCTGACTCGTTAGGGTTGTATTCTTTTACGACGCGGTGCGTGAGCGAGTATCGAACGCGGCAGGCCACATTGAATTAGCGTCGACAAGTCGAGCCCGGCGTTTTTGTAGCTTCATACCTAAAATGCGGAGTGCGCCTGACCTGGCAGTTTTTGAAAAGTGGTTGCCGCTATTATAAAAACAGATTAAAATGCTGCACCGATTGGACAACTATATCATTCTATAGCCACGATAATTCCAGAGCCGGTGATGTTGATTATCCGATAAGTGTTATCCACTTTTAGACAAACCAAGTAATTTCTCTGACATAACCGCCACGAGCCGAGTCTATACCGTTTATTTCAAATCTGGAAACACCATAAAGGCATTGCCTTATGTCAAATTCGTAAGCGTTTTTGCCCAACATCACGGAACCTCGTTCCAGTCAATGCGCAAACGCACGATTTACTCCCGTTACTTAGTATCGGCATAAATTAATCTCCACTGTCCGTTATCATTGCATCAGGCACAACAAAGAAATATTAAATCATATTCATCGTGATTTTGCAACACGTTACTTAGGTGAAAGGATACTAATGATATAATGTCCGTTCGTCTTGCCTTTTGTTAGTGTGGACTTGAAGTAATAGTTTTATATTGTTTTGTGTTGGTTCGTGATTGAAAGGACCTAGAAGCAGCACTGTGTTCTTGTTTTCATAATAGGAGGTTATTTTTAAGAAGTGCTAATTTAATATTCTTATTAAAGTGTGTGGCAATGATTAGGATCTGTTGGTGAGGTGTATGAGTATCAATTACTCCTGCTATAAAATGACGTCACTTTCGACCTCGTAACTTGCACGAAATGCGAAGTGAAGACCAGCTCAGAGCTGATGAGCTCTAAGAATTCCAGGTTTTAATCGATTTTGAAATAAAGTCTCGGTATAGTTGTTACTTTGAATTGCTGAAACTTTTAGAGTAGTGTATTAATTACAAAGGCTGTAATATAATAAAAACTAAACTTACTAAATAAACACAACGAATACCACATGATTGCACATTTCCTTGTTTCAGCAACTCGCTACACAGCACATGTTCCATTTACTTTATTTTGCCATCTTAAAATCGTGACTAATTTTGTCTAACACGGTAGTCTTGAAGAACGCTATGAAATAAATTACAGAAGACCTACTCCATGTTTACTTAGGCCAGAAGCAATAGGCTGGTTTGAGCACTTGATGGATAATATGCTTACTCCGGGAGCAGCAAACACTGCGTTACCGTGCTTCGGATGACAGATCTCGGCGATAAGCGTAAGTCCAAGGATGTGTAACTGGCTTTGGGTTTCATCTCGATGGGTGGGTCTCTTGGAAGCAAAGATGTGTGAGTTTTGCGGTAGACATCAGAAAGAATTTCAGATTTGTCTTGTGAGAACCCTGCGATGTTAATCGAGACTATGCTCAGAGCCTGTTTTGTTAGTGGACGTTGGATTGCCGTCGTGGTAGAAGGATTAGCCAATCAGCATGGAAACTAGCTGATTGCTCAGGGTGCGCTGGATGTATAGTGGCTCAGTAGATACGTCGCTCGGGGAGGCTCCTTTCATGCATCCCTCTGGGCCAAGACCATTTAGATTACCATCGTCACGCTAAGAAGAAGAATAGGCTGATGATTAAAACAGTGTGGTAAAGTTGTCAAAGTGTTTAGTGGCAGCTCTATTCTTAGTTCCACGTCAGGGCCATTGAAAGAGCTATCCGGGCACCAGCCGATCTATTCTGTAGAAATCTTGCCGTGGAGTGAGCTGTCAACAGTGCCAATCCCTAGCAGCCTTGAATTTCAGCTCACTTCAACTAACTTTTCAAGCAGAATAGACCAGCTGGCAGTTTGCGTACGTCAAAACATGCTCCTCCTGCTGATTGACCTTGGCTCAGGACATGCCTGAACAAGGTCATTCAAAATTTATGTATGCTGTATTGTTTCTGACCCTGATAGGACACTGAACCCGCGGATGGGCCGGAAGGTCTTGAACCTGATAGTATACTCGATCTCGTAATTGCCAGCAATTCCTTCACTAAGGTTGGAACTGTCTGTCACATAGACCTCGTACAAGTGACATATTTTTTTTTTTGGGAATTGTATCTCGCGTGTCAAGCTGAGAGGTTGACGGCTGCTTAACCGGACTTTCCTGTGGGTGCCTCAATAAATTAAGGCCTCCAGCTAGGGCATAAAAACTTATAAACTAAGCAACTACTTGCTAAGGGCACCTTCCGTTAGGTACTGGCCTCGGCTTAAGGCGTCGCTGGGGGCAGGACAGCAGGTGACAGGCTGGATCGGATTATAGTGACATTCAACCATAATAACCAAGCAAGTGGTAGTCATCGTCTGAGGTATGTAAGCGGTGAGACAGGAGAGGGCGCGATTGACAAGATTGGGAGACTAAGTTAGCTTGGCCTTTGTTTACCTCCCCCGTCTCACCGTTCACAGCGCCCACTCTACCACCTTATGGTTGAATCACTTACTTTGTAATTGCTTAATTACGAGGTCTACTATACTGACAGATCCTTAAAGTTTTGGCGAACACCTACAAAATAACTGCTGTCGCGCTTGAGAGGTTCTAATTTCTGATAATAGCACCTATGTGAACTTTTGTTGCAAATTATTGTGCGTTGCAATAATAAGTGGGTCTTCTGTCCATATTTTGTTAGTTTCCATGGTAAAAGCTTTATCGTCTGTTTTACAGCAGATAAACGATCGTGTTGTCATGATTGTGGGTAGACATCGCAAAGTTTTCAGGTTATTATGCCCCGTTATTCTGGGTACCCGTAACTCCGTGATGGTAATTGAACTTTAGTTGTCTATGTTGTTGCTAGCTGGTTCTAGGCATTCGTGTTGTGGCCGTAAAGGTACGGATTTACGGAGTTCGTTCTATTTTATAAAGAGTAATGTCATATTATGAATGAGCTCCGTCTGATCTATGACTAAAGCCTTTTTAAACTTCAAAAAGCAGAATCTCACAGTAGAGGAATGATAAGTTAATCTAAAGCGCACACCCAAAATGCTAACTTGTTGCATATCCTCAAAATACTCACGGGTATTTTACCAGTACCTACATACCAAAGGAGGTCAGCAGTTTTGGAAGTCGTTTAAAAACGTTTATACTGGCTGACATTTATAAAAATGTCGAGCCATTTGGCGAAATGACAGATTTCCCCCACAGTAATGTCGCGTTTTGGAAGATTCGCTAGTTATTGCTCGATTATAACGACGCGCAAAGAGGGTTATGAAGCTTTCTGTTTCGAACAAGCAATTTTATAAATACCATCGTCTTGTTATTTATTTGGAAAACAATTTGGAAAATTGGGAATTGGTAGTGGTAACGGCCCAGGCACGCGCTTTACTTTGTGTAATTTATTTCATCACCACTTCTCTCAAAACAGTGAAGGAAAAGATCGTGAGGAAACCGGCATGTCGTAGAACTAAAAATCCGAAGATGTCACAATATGTGACAAATCTGCCAACCCGCACTGGGCCCGTGTGGTGGATTACGGCCCGCTCCTCCTCACAGAGAGGAGGCCTGTGTCCCAGCAGTAGGAACGTTACATGCTATGCTATGCTTGTTTACAGATTCGTGTAAACATCGTACAGTAGGCCGCACGTCAGAGGAAATGGCCGAAACTCTTTTCTTCTCTGTATGAAAAAAATATTATCCACTGCAGTAAGACATTGCATTAAGGCGCTCCCTCACGCGAGCATTCGCCTGTAATGTAAGAATCCAATAATCTATTTTGAGCATTACTTAACAATACTGCCTCACTAAGTGACAAGCATTCATCTGTAATGTAACAATCCAAGATTCGATAAGATTCGCATTCATGTTACAAATTGTATCATTGTATCACGGGTGCTCCCACTCACTACTGTTACATTACAGACGAATGGTTCAGGTGGGGAGCGCTTTGACAGTTCAGATTCGACCATTACACATCAGTGAGTGAGGAGAACCGAGCATTACAGTACGCAACCTGTAATGATACAATTTGTAACATTACATTCACCGGGAGCATTCGCCTGTAATGTACAGATAGTGCAATCCACGAAGACGCGCTCCACTATTCCTCCTAACCGTTTATAGTATAATATGTGTGCAAGCTGCCGGCAATGTTTGGTGTTATTGGTACACACTAATTACAGTTTATTAACTATAGTGTGTACCGATATCACTCAAACATTGCCGGAAGCTTGCACACATATACTATAAACGGTTAGGAGGAATAGTGGGGCGCATCTTCGTGGATTGCACAGATTGCATATCTGTAGTGGTGGGAGCACCCGTGATACAATATTTTACATGAATGCGAATCCTATCGAACCTTGGATTGTTACATTACAGGTGAATGCTCGTCAGTCAGTGAAGCAGTATTGTAACGTAATGCTCAAAATCGAATCTTGTATTATTACATTACAGGCGAATGCTCCCGATGAGGGAGAGCGCGTTAAGGTACAGGCTGATAGGATTTTTTTTTTAAACACAGACGCTGGACGGAGCTCAGGCGAGAGAATCGAATATCGAAACTCTACTTGGATACCGCCGTTTACCTCACTGACCATTGCACTTAACTTTTTGCATCACAACTTTGCAATGAATTTCATTATATTTTATACCATCATGCAACACGTAATAATGTTTATTTTATTACCTGCTCTTTCGTAAAACACTATATTGTAGGCTCTTTGAATTATTTCCATTTTTATAGCAGTTTGCTAACACCTCTGCACTGTATGACAATCACTAGATACTGCAAAGGAGTTTGAACCTGCATTGAAGTTAATTAAATTCATTACTATGTATTATTATGTTAAATACAAGGGCTTTGTTTTGTTAATGTTTATGTATTAGTATGCTTATTAATAAGGTAAAAGTTTTTTTTTTCGTCATATTGGCGTAAAGGTCTCTTTAATCAGTGACACAATATTTGACCTCATGTTTTTGAAAGGGAAATTATTAATCGCACACCAGAAAAATATTCATACATCATATGCTTTACTTGTAATAATCTACATGCACACCAAATCAATGATTGCACTACTAATTAACTAATTGAATATCAAAACTTCTACAAATAATAATCATTATTATACATCAATTTTTGTCCAAAGTTACAACAAAAATATTAATTACATATCAAAAATACTAACTGTTCATCAAAAATAATAAATGGGCATCTAAAAAACTTATTATTTCACTACTAGTTAACTAACTGAATAAAAAAATTGTACAAATAATAATTATTGGGCACCCCGATGTTAGGTTTGGTTAGGTTCCTTTAAACCCTGTAGACAGAAATAGGAGCCCCGCGCTGCGGGGCTCCGTCGACCTGACGATAAGTTTAATTTATTTAAACGTGCAAATTTTGATGTGCAAACAGTATTTTTGATGTACGTATTCTGTTGGAAAAAGTTGGTAATTTTTGATGTGCGTTTAAATACTACCCTTTTTGAAATCTTAAAATATTAAAGCAAACAAGGGCGCTTTATATTGCATTCATATTATAATACGTAGAATTTTATTTTAGTACGTAAACAAAATTATAATCTTTAAAAGAACATTGTTTTGTTGAAGTACAATCTCTCAAAAAAATTAACTTATCAATAGGTTTTGTTGGATTTGTCTTGATTCAAAATAAGGTCTATTATATCCATAGAAATATAAAATATCTTATAATAGGTTGGGGAAAAAGTTTCTTCGCATTTTTTAAGAAAATTCAAAACATTTTTTAATATACATTATTTACATTTATCTAAAGTATGTAGGTACCATTTTGTTCGATAACTTTTTGCCATCTTGTAGCTAGGGACATGATCCCATTGCTATAGAAATTTTGGGACTTCTGATCAAAATACCGCGACAAGTGGTTTTGGCAGTCCTCTCGTGATGTTAACCTGACACTGCCTAAAGAATTCTGAAGAGACCGAAACAGGTGGAAATCTGAATGTGCAAGGTCAGGACTATACGGCGGATGCATTAACACCTCCCAGCCAAACTCTCTTAATTTTTGCTGAGTGGCTAAAGATGTGTGAGATCTAGCGTTTGCATGATGAAAAACCACACCCCTTCTGTTGATTAATTCCGGCCGCTTTCTCTCAACTTCTTGCTTTAATCTCATCAGTTGTTCGCAGTAGAGTTCAGAATCGATGGTCCTGCCTGGTGGTAACAGCTCATAATGAATAATGCCCTTCCAATCCCACCATACACACAGCATCACCTTGTTGCGAGTTAACCCGGGTTTCGCCAGTCTGTGAAGCCTGACCGGCCATTGATCACGACCTTTTTCGCACGTTCTTGTCGTACGTGATCCACTTTTCATCACCAGTTATCAGCTTCTTCAAAAATGGTTCGGTTTCATTACGTCGTAATAAAGAATCACAAATGAGTACAGGGTTCATTAGGTTTTTTTCAGTGAGCTCGTGAGGTACCCAAATATCGAGCTTTTTTGTGTACTCAGTTTTTTTCAAATGCGCCAAAACTGTTTTGTGGTCAATTCCCAGTTCTTCAGCTACGTCGTAACTACTGATATGCCGATCTTGCTCCACTTTTTCAAAAATGGCATCCATTTTATCCGTAATAGGGCGACCAAAGCGACGTGCATCTTTGACATCAAAATTTCCGGATTGAAAACGCTTAAACCAAATTTGTGCTACTCTCACAGACACTGCACTGGGTCGATAAACATCGCAATTTTTTTTCGTGGCTTGCGTTGCATTTTTACCTTTTTTGTAGTAAAATTTTAAAATTTATCGAATTTCTTCATTAGATTCACTCATATTGACAGTACGAAAAACGAATGAAAATCACACATTTTCCTAATTTGAATTTGGAATTATGTTCTTTAAAATTTAAACTTTCAATGATACCAAAACCAGCCAGATACAAATAGTATAGCCAAAGAGATTTTATTTTAAGTTCATACATACTATAATGCGAAAAGACTTTTTCCCCAACCTAATATTTAAGATTAAACCTTATGACGTCACAGGATACGACACACAATATGACGATCGAAAGATTGTATTTTGTATTTGACTCATTTTTTCGGCTGTCGGGGGGGGGGGGGGGGGGGTTAACCGACTTCAAAAAGGAGGAGGTTCTCAATTCGTCGGAACCTTTTTTTTTATCATGTATGCCCGATTACTCGAAGATGGCTAGATCGATTTGGTTTTTTTTTTGTTTTATTCGAGAGGGTATACATCACAGTTGGTCCCATATAAAATTGATTAACTTTGCTTCGGTAGTTAATAAGTTAGCTTCAGTAATACGTATTTTTTCCCCACTTTTATATGGATGATGTTCTAGTTTGTTATGCAGGTAGTGATATTAGAATTCGCGTGGGGTAGGTACCACAACTAAAAAGTAAAAAATAAAAACTTTTTTACAAAAAAATACAACCGACTTCCAAAAACAACACTACAAAGTGAAAAATAACTTTAATTTCGGAAGTCGGTGGAAAAAACGAAAATACATTTAACTAGACACCGGCTTCCGAAATTAAAGTTATTTTTCACTTTGTAGTGTTGTTTTTGGAAGTCGGTTGTATTTTTTTGTAAAAAAGTTTTTAACCAATTCTTTAATTTCTCATTTCAGTCCAAGGAGAAAATGACCCGAGGTGTTCGAAGAGGCTGCGTGCGACTGAGGGCAGCTGTCATAGGCATCGATGATGAAGACGACTCCACCTTCACCATCACAGTAGACCATAAGACGTTCCACTTTCAGGTAATTATCAAAATTGAGCTTTATGCCGTAATAATAACTGCAAATTTGCTTTAACTGTATCAGCTTGTTTTTTCGATGATAGCATTAAATTTTGGATCCGTCATTGCTGAAAGGAATATCAGTTTTTACCTAATAACCTTAAGGAGGGGCCTCCGGGCGGCGAAACTGGGGCTGTGTCGTCGTCAAACAGTTAGGCTCAAAGACGCACGCAGTGTTCCATGCGTGCCTTTATGGGAGAACGTGCGGTCGTGGGATCGGCCGCACTTACCCGAAGATCGCACGGACGTAAAAATATCGCGGCGGGATTTTATCGTGCACTGGATTTTCAACTCTCGTTGTTGAGCCGAGCGTTGAGAATCCAACTTAACAATAACAGAGTGCATTCTTGCGCGTCGGAAAAAAACACTCCAACATTTTCAACTCTCGGTGTTAAGCAGAGCGTTGAAAATCCAGTGCGCAAAAAAAATCGTCACTATATTTTTACGTCCGTGCTAACGTCGACTTAGTGAAGGGCCCGCTAGGCATGGCGGGCTGATGCCAGTCGGGGGTGCGGCGAACGTGCAAGCATCTCCCGGGCTACTTATGTTACTAGAAGGAGCAATGGGGTTTTAGTCGGTAGGAGTCCGACATAAACTTCCTGTCTCCCCAGACGGACCCTCCGTCTGATCCATGAGGATTTCCCCACAAAAAAAAGACCTGTATCACTCAGTTATTACTTACTTTATAGGCTTCTGAATAAGTAAAGTTCCAGATATAACATCTTCATCATCATCACATCATTCATCATCATAATTTTTGTCATCTTGGACTTTCTTGGAGAATGGATATAATTAAAGAACTCGCTTAAGGATGATGACAAATTTTTTTTTGTCCGTCAAGTAGATTATTAAAAAATATTAGACACGTTTTTTTCCGTTTTTACGTAATCAAAAGATTACGGCAATACAATGTGGCATGACGTCACTCCTTGCTAGATTTTATACGTAGTTTGTAATAGTTGTGACGTAGCGAGCCGCTCCCCAACTTTAATGCGTTTTATCTAAGCCATTTTTTATTAATATGAGGTAGCAAAAAATACGTGTCTAATATTTTTTTATTATCTGACTGACAGGCATTAACCCTATTGTATTGTCCCTCTTCAGAAAAAAGGACAGAGTAACCAACTGCGCTTATCTTTACTACTTACATAACACTACATCGTTTCCATTTTCTCCATATTTCCAGGCACGAGACGGCTCCGAACGGGAACGTTGGGTGCGAGCTCTAGAAGACACCATATCGCGGCACGGCAGACGAGAGCGATGGTCGCGCAGCATGCCAGCCCCGCGGCACAGACACGGCGACCTGGAGCGCAGGATATCTGAGGCCGACGCCTATCTGCAGATCATGATCGAGCTGGTTTCTGTAAGTACATATATAAACTCACGCCTTCCTCCCATGGGAGTAGGCAGAAACTACAGAACGCCACCTGCTACGATCCTTGCATACTCCTTTTGCTTCGTTTACGTTCATACATCTGGTCATATACGCACGATGGTTGTAAATACTACGCACCTTTCTGAACAACATCACCCATAAGGTCATCAGTATATGTCCTTCCAGGGCGTCCCCTCCCGACTTTTCAACTCACATCTACCATTTGTTGTCGCCTTTCATTTATCCTCTCAATATGTCCAAACAATCTCCATCATTTTCAATTTTTGTCATTACCTACGTCTTCTTTTAAACCGCAACGTTGTCTTATCATATCATTCCTCTCTGTAAGTAAGTAACCTGGGGCCGTACTATGACATGGAAAAGGATCCATCATGATTCCGTTGAGAAAAAAGGATGGTGCTATAGGTCGTATATAGCTCCATCTCTCTATGTCTCACTGGAACCATGATGTTTTTTTCACGTCATAGTACCCGGCCCCTGGTAATAATTTAGTGTTTGAGCTTTAGAAGACACCCTACCGCGGCACGGCACACGAGAGCGATGGTCGCCATTCTGAGATATTTGGGTTTTATCAAAGTAAGATAGATATGACAGATAAAGAAGGAAAGAAAATAAATTTAAAAAGGTTAAGGTACTAAGTGGTTAGGTTACTTACTAACACTAGCTATAAGATATTACTAACATTATGCATCTTTGTTGTCCGTATTAATATTTTTTTTTTAAGGCACAATATTCACAAAAAATTAAAATAGTATTGTGCGCCTCACGGCTGTACCAGTACCCACTTTTTAATTAAAATCTTGGACTACAACTTTTAAGTTACCCAAAATGAGTCCGGTGGAATTTAAGTATCGTCAGAGCCAAGTTAATGCCCTTAGTTTTCTTGTATACGCTTGGATTTCATTCTATTGTCCTCCATGAGCCTGCGGATCAATGTTAAGTCAGTTTGGCACCCCCGAATATCAATTCGGAAAACCTCAAGCTGCAAAAGTATAATAACCTTATCGGTATTTATATTTTCGAGCCGTTCGTGGTTGAAACCGTCGGGCTGTGGGGTTCAAGTGCTCATGGTCTGTTCAATTAAATCTCCAAAAGGCTGGTTAACACTTCCCGTGACCCAATGGCCAACGGCTGACTTTTACGAGTACCTTGGCCAGAGGCTAAGCCTTGGGTACATTACTAGTCGACAGCGATGCGGAGGAATTTTTACGCGCGAGCAATATTTTTAAACGACTTCAAAAAGGAGGAGGTTCTCAATTCGTCGGAACCTTTTTTTTTTTTTTTTTTATGTATGTTCCCCGATTACTCGAAGATGGCTGGACCGATTTGGATTTTTTTTTGTTTTATTCGCGATGGTATAATATATATCACAGTTGGTCCCATATAAAATTGATTAACTTTGCTTCGGTAGTTTTTGAGTTAGCTTCAATAATACGTATTTTTTCCCCACTTTTATATGGCTGATGTTCTAGTTTGTTTTGCAGATAGTGGTATTAGAATTTGTGTGGGGTAGGTACACAACTAAAAAGTGAAAAATA
Source organism: Cosmia pyralina (assembly GCA_946251885.1). NCBI lineage: Eukaryota > Metazoa > Arthropoda > Insecta > Lepidoptera > Noctuidae > Cosmia > Cosmia pyralina. The sequence goes on from OX276357.1 coordinate 22,879,261, forward strand.
AACACTTTTTTACAAAAAGAAATACAACCGACTTCCAAAAACAACACTACAAAGTGAAAAATAACTTTAATTTCGGAAGTCGGTGGCAAAAAACGAAAATACATTTAACACCGACACCGACTTCCGAAATTAAAGTTATTTTTCACTTTGTAGTGTTGTTTTTGGAAGTCGGTTGTATTTTTTTTGTAAAAAAGCTTTTAGTTTTTTAAATAGTTTTAAGTAATTAGATTAGAATATTATATTTTTATGTTAATAATCTGTTAGTAAATAAATAAACTTCAAATTATCATTCGACAATCATAACTATAAAACCTTCAGTAGAACCCTGACAATTACACCTTTTTTAAGTTGACTAAGGGTGAATTCGAACAAACTTTTATTCCCAAAATAAGTCTTAACCTTCGAATAAATTTTGAATTTTTGTCCGTTTCTCCATAAAAAATAAACCGGCCAAGTGCGTGTCGGACCACGCACAATGAAGGGTTCCGTAGTTGAAATGAATTTACCTTAAGAACACACTTAACATTGTAGTTGAAAAACATGTTCTCCCATACATTTCAACTGTAAATGTAAGTTTGTACTCACAATATTGATAGATTTACCATGTTATTTTAATACCACATACTTCTTATAGGTTTTCCTGTAATCTACAGGTAAAGATCTATTTTCTGTATTTTTTTTTTTCAAAATTTTAGGCTCAGTAGTTTCGGAGATAAGGGGGGGAATGGTCAATTTTCGTCTATTTTCTTAAATAACTTTAAAACAATTTATTTTAAAAATATAAAAAAAAAATATTTTTGAGACCCTCATAGTAAGCCCTTTCATTTGACATGGCACATGGTGTAGTTTTCGAAACTTTTTTTTTTCTTATTTGCCCCCCAAAAGTGACCTCTATATTCAAAATTCATTTATTTACTTTACCCGTCCGTGTTTGGGTCACAGAAATTCATATGTGTACCAAATTTCAACTTAATCGGTCCATTAGATTCGGAGCAAATTGGCTGTGACAGACGGACAGACAGACAGACACACGAGTGATCCTATAAGGGTTCCGTTTTTTCCTTTTGAGGTACGGAACCCTAAAAAAACTGCTATTCGTCAATTTTATTCCACGGATATCCGACTTTGGTCAAATTAGCCCTAAAGGACATAATTATGTACAAAATTTTAATAGTTTTTCTCTCTTTGTTTCAGAAAATGGGCATTCGTGTGTCAGAGCTGGCTGACCCACTCGAGAAGAGCAAAGGACAAGTTATATTAGACCATTCCAATGTAAGTATAAACTGTTCAATCGTATTGAATTAGAGCCTGGTCTGTTAGTGCTAGGAACCCCCAACCCGAGGGCCACGAAAACAACGATCATTAAGGCTCAATTTCACCACACATCACTAAACGCGTTTAACGCTAAACACAGTTAAAACATCATTCTATCTGTGTCATCTTCAAACGATTGAAAGAAACAAAGCGATGTTTTAAATTCGTCTAACGTTAAACGCGTTTACTGATCTGTGGTGAAATTGAGCCCAAGCGTTTCGCTCTGCGCTTCAAAATACAGCGTCGAGCAGTAAAAACAAAATCAACTTTATTTATACAAGGGTAAAGTTGGAATTTGTTTAAGTGGAAATATCTGTTATTGACACATGTAGTGAAAATGTAAGCATTAGTTTCGTCGCCCAGGCATAATTTGCGATCTGTTTTTCTCATTAACCGTGAAAATAATACAGAATTAATATCACATGAGTAATGAAATGCAACAGAGACAAAGCTGCATACAACCGCGCTATGATAGATTCACTACTACGAGGTTGAGGCGCGTGTGTGCGTGACCACTGGCGGTTTCGTCACGTATGGAGAGTAACCGGTTTAAACCGGCTCGGCCAGTGGTCACGTTTAGGGCTCTGGGTAAGAACCCTACCTATAAAGAAATCTCAACCCGGGTGGTGCAAAAAAGTTTTGGTATTTGATCGTAAATGGTTTAGTGGCTTGAGCAAAAATTTTGCGAATAATATATTGATCTCGAAATAAACATGATTAATATTGTTAGTGATATACTAAAACATGTGCAATATTGTTGGTATGCCATGTGTGCTGTACTTAAGTTTATTTTAAAAAAAAAAACTTTTTTAGATTTATAATTTCAAATAAAAGGCACAACAAATTACTGAAAACAAAAATTATTAAAAAAAAATATATATTTAGGGTAAGGAAGTAATCCTAACTCAATCAATCTACCTAGCCGGTCGGCTTCCAGTCTAACCGGAAGGAGCTGAATACAAGTATTTTACATGGAGCGACTGTCTATCTGACCTCCACAAAACAGTAACTGGGTAATACGATACCCCTTGGTAAAACTGGTAGTCAGACTTTCGGGCTTCTGACGACCCGTAACGACTGTCAAAGATGACAGCCGGGACCAACGGCCCTAAATAATCCTAACTAATATTAGAATTGCGGGAGTGAGTTTGTTTGTTACGCTTTCTCGCTAAAACAGCTGAACGGATTTGGATGATATTTGGCACATAGGTAGACTATGACCCGGAGAAGGATATAGGCTACTTTTCATTCTGGATCGCAGACGCAGTCGCGGGCAACAGCTAGTTTGTAATGGAAATAATAATACCTACCTAATAAAAAGCTGATAAACGTGTTGTTTACTTATTTAATTTCATCCTGCTGTGCCAACCCTACCAAAATACGTAAAAAATTTGCACGCTCTTTAAAAGCTTTGTCTCTGTTCCGTTTCATTACTCATGAGTTAATATGTTGTAGTTTAGTATAACACACTGTGTACAATTATTTTGTAACATATATGATTGATTTACAGGTCATGTTGGACCATATCAAACATTCCATCGTGCTGCTACAAATAGCTAAGGTAAGCATAATCGAATGATACTATGATAAAGAATTTAAAAAAAAAATCGTCCGTCTTTTATACAGGGTTAGTTTTCAATGACCAGCCAAATTTTCACAGGGTGTTCTACCCGTGAATATGAACAACTTTTACTATGGGGCCAACTTTGAAATCCTGAAAAAAAAATCAGCTGTTTCATACATTTTGGTCGAGTATGTATTGAACTTTTGTATGAAACAGCTGTTTTTTTTCGTGATTTTAAAGTTGGCCCCATAGTAAAAGTTGTTCATATTCACGGGTAGAACGCCCTGTGAAAATTTGGCTGGTCATTGAAAACTAACCCTGTATAAGGTGCTATAAAAATATCTGCCACGGCTGCAATGGGAGACAGTATTGTGTATATAGATTACAATAGTGAAGATAAATTATTGATTTTATGTCATAAATTTTTTCATACAAAAAATGTGCGTATGAATTTTAATTGATTTATTTGTATGAAACCGTGCCGTTGTAATTAGTATTCATTCATAGAACAGTTAGAAAGAGGTAGCAATTGTTTTTATTGACGAAGCGACACGTGGCACGTAGTTAGTGATCCACGTTGTGCAGAATAAACTAAATGTTTATTTAATTACTTAATTTTCTCAAATTGATTTAACTATTCCGGGGTACAAAATTTCTTCACTATTGTAATCTATATACACAATACTATCTCCCATTGAAGCCGTGGCAGATATTTTTATAGCACCTTATATAAAGTATTAAAAAATATAGGACACGTATTGTTTCTTGTTTTACGTAAACAAAAGATTACGGCGATACATTGAGTTAAAATGTGGTATGACGTCATTCCTTTGCTAGATTTTATATGTAGTTTGTTATAATTGTGACGTAGCGAACCCCCCACTCCCCAACTTTAATGCGTTTTATCTATGTAATTTTTTATTAATATGATAAAGGAAAAAATACATGTGTAATATTTTTTTTATTACCTATCTGACGGAAATAGATTTTTTTTTACCCAGGCTTCATACCTATTGGACTGCCTCGTAGGTCTAAAGTGCTACTGCTGAGCATGAGGTCCTGGGTTCGATTCCCGGGTCGAGCAAAGTGTTATTGGGTTTACCTAGCTGGAATTTCGCAGTAGCAGCCTTGAGCCTGGATTTGTGGCCGGTTGATGGTAATAGGCTCGCCCCCTATTACATGGGACTTGAAACATAACTGGTGAAATGTGGGTGTGATATATGTACACCTCTGCCCAACTCTTCGGGAAACAAAGCGTATTGTAGTTTTATGTACAGTCAACAAAAGAGATATCTAGGCTGGGTATACTAACATATTTGTAAGGATAGTAAGCAATATAATGTTTAAATAAAATAGTAAATAAGTAAAGTTAGATATGTAAGTGTATTTTAAAAGAAAACTGTTGAAATTTGTTGTTCGAGAAATATGTCTTAAAATAAGAATAGTAATAAAGAGAATATTTTATATGTTAAAATATTTTTAGATTACTTGGATACAAATGTTTTAATATAATAAGCTAAGTTTATATAAGAAGTAAAAACAAAAAGTAAATATGTAAAAAGTTATTTCCCCGAAAAATGGAAATATATAGAGAAGTAGGTAATAAGTGGGAGTCCCACCCACTGAATATATGATGATGGATAAAATAAAGATAAAGTATGAAGCATGGAAGTACGAGAGACATGCATGCGAGAACTTGTATGGATGAGACATAGATATAAAATAGGCGCCAATTACGTTGGCGGAACTAGTCTGGAAACAATAAAAAAAAAAAAACATATTTGTAAGTGAATTGCTTCATGTTCAATTTAATATGTATTACTTTGGTTTTGCAATAATCGTACATTGTAACACACCAACACAAAATTGTATATTGTCACGAAATTGAACATCAAGCAATTCACATACAAATATGTTAGTATACCCTGCCTAGATATCTCTTTTGTTGACTGTACATCATAATTAAGAAAATTATAGCCTAAATCAAATTACCGAACATTACTCCGAACCGAGAGTTACTATAATTCAGTAAAAATAAAGAAACATACACACTACATTTCCTACATCATTTATATTTTATTTTAAATAAAATGATTGTTTTCTTGCAGAACACAGTAAATCCAGTAAACGGAGTATATCAGGGACCTACAAATCCTTCACAAACACATATCAAACAAGGTATTTGAGATCTTTTTAACATTTTCACTGTTCTGTCAATGTCAAAATCAAAATGATTTATGGGACAGGGAAAGCTTTACATGTCTCATGAAACCATCATTGGAGAGTAAAATAAAAATAATATTTTATCATTTTAAAACTTTCATACAAGAATCAAACATTCGCTGACTGCAATATTAATAACACATACGTATACAGTTTATATTATAAGTTGAATACGTAGTGCTGACCAATTCTTAGTAATGACACAGAATACATAATATTACAAGTACAGAAGATTCACTCCGCAAAATCATTTAAATAAATAGCGACTCTTGCTACGACACAATAAAGTGCAATTTTAGTCGTACAGCTTTAATTACCTATAGCTAGATTCACCTAGAAGTTGTCTTATTTTACGACGCAGCGCGTAAGTATCGAACTAACGTGCGAGCCAGCCGGTGTGCGGTAGCCCACACTGAATTAGCCCGACATGTCGAGCCCGCCGAGTACTTGTAGTTTCGTACCTGAAATGCGGAGTGCGCCTGGCCTGGTAATGAGAACATTATTATAACGGTGGCCAGCTATTCAACGTAAGGCCCGGTTCTCATTAGGTCGGACCGACAGTTTTACCGGAACGACAAAAGTGTCGGATGCATATTGGCATATGAATTTCAATAGCGCTATTCACATAAGAGCAACCCGATAAAGCTGTCGGCGATGACACATTTACCGAACGTTCAGCCACGATTTCGAAAGTTCCATTGATATAACGCCGATGGGCGTTTAGTGTCCGTCAAAGTGTTAAGAAATCAGACAGTCCAGCGCTGCGGGCAAAATATGTAGGGAGAGTGCAGTGTGTAGTGAGAGTGCAGAATATAAATAAAGATTTTTTTTTATTGTACAGTGGGCTGCATCAATTAAAAAAAAAAAAATTCTTTCTTTATTTCAAAAAGAGACAGCTTTTTAACCGACTTCAAAAAGGAGGAGGTTATCAATTCGTCGGAACCTTTTTTTTTTTTTTTTTTTTTTTTATTTTTTTTTTATGTATGTTCCCCGATTACTCGAAGATGGCTGGACCGATTTGGATTATTTTTTTTTTGTTTGAAAGGGTATACTTCCCAGGTGGTCCCATGATCATCAAGTCAGGATCTGATGATGGGATCCTGGAGAAATAGAGAAAACTCTTCCAATTTTATAGGCACACTTGAAGCGATTTGGATAGTTTTTGGAAGAGTACTTTCTTGGAATGGTCCCATTTCAATTTGGTGAAGACCTGATGAAGAACTTCTGAGATAGGCAACGGAACTCCTCAATAAATGATAGCAAATGGACTGGGATTGCTGAAATCTCATGTCTGTTTGTTGTTCACACCAGTTCATAACATAACATCACGCCAGTACGCTGTGAAGGGGTAAGCACATGTGAACCACTAAAAAGTGAAAAATAAAAACTTTTTTACAAAAAAATACAACCGACTTCCAAAAACAACACTACAAAGTGAAAAATAACTTTAATTTTGGAAGTCGGTGGCAAAAACGAAAATACATATAATCAGACACCGACTTCCGAAATTAAAGTTATTTTTCACTTTGTAGTGTTGTTTTTGGAAGTCGGTTGTATTTTTTTGTAAAAAAGTTTTTATTTACATACATGACATATTTAAAGTAAACGGAAGTCTCAAACATAGATCCCCTGGCTCCCAAACTAGGTTTATACCTGTGACTTGGGAGTCAGTGATCATCCATGAAAAAGTGACGTTGGTTATTTAAAAATGTAGCGACAAAGAATATCAAAAGGCACAGTCATTTAAATATATAGAATAAAAATTACAATCATGAAGTGTCCGTGTGTGTGTGTGTGTACTTGTGAAGTAAGAAGTGTATGAAAAAGGCTAAGATGTATGAGTTAAACTATTGAGAAGGAGAGAATAGAAGGTTTTCTATTTCGTCGTAGTTTTTCTCCATTAACCACGCTTTTACTGCGATTTTACATTGGTGTAAATTAAGTTTGTGTATCGCGAGAAGTTTGTTGATTCTGTTATACAGTTTTTGACTGAGGTAAGAGAACTGGTGTTCAGCAAAGGTGGAATTATGTCTTACAGGTGGAAAAACAATATCAGCTCGACGGTTATTGGTATTTTTTATTGGCACGCGATGTTTTCTTAATATACACTGAAGAACAAACAGTTTCCTCACTGAAAGCATTTCGCTGTCCCTGTAAAGCTGCTCTGTGGAGTATCTGTAGGGCCTGCAAAACATTACTTTCAGAACTGCCCTCTGTGCTCTTTCTAATTTAAGGAAGTAGGTCTTACAGGCTCCACCCCATGCTGGCAGGCAGTATGCAAGAAGTGATTGACAAAGTGTCAAGTAGACCAGCCTTAGAGTATTTGTATCAGCTGAGTAGCGTAGTTTCTTAAAAATATAAATAAGTTTCCGAGTCCTTGCAACCAAGTTGTCTACGTGAGAATACCAGTTAAGATGTCTGTCTATCAGCACGCCCAAGTACTTTATGTTTGAAGTAATTGCCAGAGCAATACACGTGCACGAGAGAAGTCTTGAATGCTTTGGGCAAGTATGACCTTTAATGACAAGCGGTATGTCAGGCTGGGATTTTTTACTTATAGAAAAAGTTACTATCTTAGTTTTTTCTGTATTTAAAGTTAAAAGATTTTTAGCGAGCCAATTCATCACAATGTCTAGTGCCACCTGAGCATGCCATTCAGCTTCTCTCCAGTTCGTGCCATGTATAAGGAGTGCTGTGTCATCGGCGTAGGTAAACACTGAGCAATTTGTAAGGGCTAGAGAACACAGGTCATTTATATAGATAAGGAAGAGCGTAGGGCCCAGAATGCTTCCTTGAGGGACGCCATAATCAACCCTTGCCCTATCGCTATTTCGCCAATCTTTACATATTGGTATCTGTTTTTGAGGTAACTCTTAAAAAATTCTAATGCAACACCGCGTACACCTATACGTTCTAACTTTGATAAAAGTATTGGGACAGAGACAGTGTCAAACGCTTTAGATATATCCAAAAATATGCCCAGACACTTCTGGCTATCATCCATATGTCTAGTTGCTTTTTCGGAAAAAGCCACGACCAATCAATCAATCAAAGTCAATTGGGTACCCCAGTTGTATTAAAATTTTAATACATATGTATACAGTTAAAATTTAATACAACTGGGGTACCCAATTGATGCAGCCCACTGTACATGTACAGTCAACAAAATAGATATCTAGGCAGGGTATACTAACATATTTGTACGTGAATGACACATCAAATTGTTGTTTTTGTGTTGTTGTTGTTTGTATTTGTGTGTGTTTGTTTGTGTGTGATGTGATGTTCAATTTTATATGACGGCACGTCTAAAGGTTTTACGACGCAGTTGATTTTAGAACGATCATGACAGCTGTCAACTTGACGTAATCCCAAGTACTAAGTTGGCGGCCTCGCTGACAGTTTTGGGCGCAAAACTGATTGAGGTAGATTTAAAGAAAAGCCGGTTGGATTGTTTATTGAGATTGTGATGTTACTAATGGTGGTGATTACCCTTTTTTTTTTTTTTTTTTTTTTTTATGGATGGGAAATCATCAAATGACCTCCCGCTCTGGGCAGAGCGGGAGGGCGTGTCAGACTTTTACTGACTAAAACCCACCCATGTTCCTTCAGTTGCCCGTGCCAGGGCCACGGTATCTCTTTCGAACCACCCGCGACCCCGGCAGCGTGGTGATTACCCTGGCAGTGCAGTGAAGTAAAGGATTTGCGCACGCGCTTACGTACTTGGGAGAACGTCGTTTACATTCAGAATATCATTGACTTTCATTTACTTACCATCTCACCCGCAAACCCACGCAATATTATGACCTCTTCTGGTAAAGACTACGTAATGCCTTTATATGTACTCGTATATTTACTTTGTTTTTGCAACACTCCACACACCAACACAAAATTGTATATTGTCACGAAATTGAACATGAAGCAATTCACATACAAATATGTTAGTATACCCTACCTAGATATCCCTTTTGTTGTCTGTACATGTACAATTAAAAAAAATCTTTATTTATATTCCACAAAAGTTGAATACACCAGTCGTAACCCATTACGATTACCACAAAACTTAATGAAAACTTAATACACCTCTTTTATTAATGTATAAAAGTATTATACACTTCTGGACACATCTTTTGGCCCACCTTGTATTTTCAGTTTCGTTTGGTCCTAGCTAAAATTTTACATTAGGTCGAGCAAAAAGTTTTTATGCAGTTTTGAACCTGGCACATTCACAATTTCATTCAATAGTCTTTTTTTGAATTTCGAACACAGAATTTAAAGAAACAAAAGACAATTTGGAGCCTGTTTGTTGATATCAAACAATCGAATACTAAGAAAACTTGGTTTTATTGGTTTACTTGGATTTAATTCTTGAAAAAGTGATTGATATCTTTGGTTTTGCAACAAACATTACTTATTCTTAACATTAAGGTGAGGTTCTATCAATAATCTATGGATACTTCACCTGAAGTCGCCGCCCAAGCTGTGGCACTTATTCAGGCCGGACACAGCCAAAGAAACGTGAGTGCTCAACTTAATTTAAGTCGATCTGCGGTCCGAAATGTTTATCGGAGGTACCTAGAGACTGGCGGCTTTGTTCGTCGCCAAGGAAGGCCACGATCTCGGGTCACAACTGAAAGGCAGGATCGATTCTTCGTGACTACCAGCTTGAGAAATCGTCACCTTACCTCCATTGAGATACAAAACCAACTTCGCGACTTCCACGGAGTATCTGTGAGCGCTCGAACTGTTCGGAGAAGGTTAAAAGAACGCGATATGGTACCACACAAGCCAGCTAATGGCCCCAAACTAACGCGAGCCCACCGAACAGCGCGCCTTCATTTCGCACGCAGTCATTTAAATTGGACACAGCAAGATTGGAGCCGTGTACTCTTTTCTGATGAGTCTAAAATTGTGTTACATGGCAATGATGGAAGGAAGAAGATCTACCGACGTAAGGGAGGGCGTTTCGCACAATGCTGCTTTGAAGAGAGGGTTGCTTATGGCGGTGGCTCATGGACTGTCTGGGGCGGTATATCCGCGAGCGGCAAAACTCAACTTGAGGTTGTTACAGGACCACGGCTGCCAACATTAAATGCTGAAAGGTACATTCGTGAGTGCTTAGAACCTCACGTGATACCATACGCGGACTATGTGGGCCCAAATTTCCTTTTTATGCATGATAATGCAAGAGCCCATGCGGCCGGCATCGTCAGGGAATATCTTCGGGATGTGAACATCACAGTTATGGACTGGCCAGCCAGAAGCCCAGACATGAACCCCATTGAGCACATGTGGGACGAGCTAAAAAGACGTGTTAGGGCTCGTCAGCCAGTTGCCCAGACGATGCAGGAGTTGAAAACTGCCATAGAAGAGGAATGGGAGATGATCCCTCAAAATTTCATAGAGCGGTTGATAAACTCTATGCCTAATCGTATGAGAGCTGTGGTAGATGCCCATGGAGGCAACACGCGTTATTAAATTAAACCTTTATTTGATAAAACATGTTTTTTATTCAAAAATCAATTGCCTTTAACAAGGCGCATATCCGACTTGTTAGGCGTAGCTCCATGTCGTATGGTATTCTGAATTCAAATTTAAAACAATACGATCGAAAAAGATGGTAAAATGTATCAGGTTTAAAACTGCATCAACAGTTTTTGTTCAATCTAGCAATCATATTTCGGTAGGGGCCATCGAAACCTAAACTCTAAGGTGGGCCAATAGATGTGTCCAGAAGTGTATATTTGTTATAAACACATATTTCTCTTTTAGATGCAGAGTTATCTCCTCGAGTGGAGATGGGCGCTGAGTGTCGCGAGCTGACCACGCCGACGCACCCGTTACCGTCGCTTGAACACCTCGACGCGCCTAGTAAGTATTCCGCCTAAGGATACACTTCTAACCCCCTTTTTAATAAACTCGGAGTAAAGTTCCGACCTGTATGAACTTCAATTTAATAACAATACTTATTAGCCTATTATTGTTTCACTGCAGTGCAATTACCTCTTCACTAACAGATTACAGAGAAGGCATGCGCATTGATCATCACGCTTGCTCAAGGCGGATTGGCGATTTCAGACGTATGTGTATTAATGAGGAGCTCGTGGCTAAGTAATAACAGCCGCACGGGTCGATCCATCACGTTAAGCTACGCTTGCTGGGGTTGGTCCGTGGATGGATGACCATCTTTACATACCGAGACTCCTCCGTGCCTCGGAAAGCACGTTAAGCCGTTGGTCCCGGCCGTCATTCCTGAATCTTTGACAGTCGTTACGGGTCGTCAGAAGCCCGAAAGTCTGACAACCAAGGGGTATCGTATTGCCCAGTTACTGGGTTGTGGAGGTCAGATAGGCAGTCAATCAATCTGCCTAGCCTTTTCCCAATTATGTTGGGGTCGGCTTCCAGTCTAACCAGATGCAGCTGAATACCAGTATTTTACATGGAGCGACTGCGTATCTGACCTCCACAACCCATTAATACGATACCCCTTGGTAAAGCTGGTTGTCAGACTTTCGGGCTTCTGACGACCCGTAACGACTGCCAAAGATCCACGAATGACAGCCGGGCCCAACGGCTTAACGTGCTTTCCGAGGCACGGAGGAGTCTCGGTATGTAAAGATGGTAACCCATCCACGGACCGAGCCCGGGAAGCGTAGCTTAACCTGATGGATTGACTCGTGCGGCTGTTATTACTTAGCCACCAAGTCAGATAGGCAGTCGCTCCATGTAAAATGATGGTATTCAGCTGCATCCGGTTAGACTGGAAGCCGACCCCAACATAGTTGGGAAAAGGCTAGGCAGATTCATGTATTAATTAGGGCCTGTTTCACCACCTACGATTAAGATCCTGTTAACTTACTTGGCACTTAATTTCAAACAAACTCTGTTCCATTTTTGAATTTATTCGGTGAGTAGTGGCTACTCGGACATCGTGAAATAGGTCCTGATTCTAGGTTTCCTTTAACCATTTTTAAATAAATAAACCATACATTTTTCGAGGTTGAAGTTTAGCAAAACTTCACTCCGGGTTTATTAAGGGGTTAGTTTATTAATAAGTAATGATTAATTTTAAGCTCAAGGCGAGCTTTAGAGCTTTAGTGCATTAGGTCAGTCAGAATTTAGAACATTCCTAATTCGGATATATCACCTTGTTGCGAGTTAACCCGGGTTTCGCCACAGTCTGTGAAGCCTGGCCGGCCTTTGACCACGACCTTTTTCGCACGTTCTTGTCGTACGTGATCCACTTTTCATCACCAGTTATCAGCTTCTTCAAAAATGGTTCGGTTTCATTACGTCGTAATAAAGAATCACAAATGTACACGGCTCATTAGGTTTCTTTCAGTGAGCTCGTGAGGTACCCAAATATCGAGCTTTTTTGTGTACCCAGTTTTTTTCAAATGCGCCAAAACTGTTTTGTGGTCAATTCCCAGTTCTTCAGCAACGTCGTAACTACTTATATGCCGATCATGCTCCACTTTTTCAAAAATGGCATCCATTTTATCCGTAATAGGGCGACCAGAGCGACGTGCATCTTTGACATAAAAATTTCCGGATTGAAAACGCTTAAACCAAATTTGTGCTACTCTCACAGACACTGCACTGGGTCCATAAACATCGCAAATTTTTTTCGCGGCTTGCGTTGCATTTTTACCTTTTTTGTAGTAAAATTTTAAAATGTATCGAATTTCTTCATTAGATTCACTCATCTTGACAGTACGAAAAAAAATGAAATCACACATTTTCCTAATTTGAATTTGGAATTATGTTATTTAAAATTTCAACTTTCAATGATACCAAAACCAGCCAGATACAAATAGTATAGCCAAAGAGATTTTATTTTAAGTTCATACATACTATAATGCGAAAAGACTTTTTCCCCAACCATATTATATTAGAATTTCGTTGGTATTGTCCTTATACCTATGTTATGTATTTAACCCGTCGCGCGCTAATTAGCAGACACAATTGAAATTCTATTGTTATCTGTACACATGGTGTGCAATCGACATATTAAGAGTTAATAGGTAGGTTTTTTTTTATTGCATTTTCCTACTGTCCAAGAATTGACAACGCCATTTGTTTACATGACAAGCGATGTCACTGCTGGTGCCCGATACTTCATACTCCTCGTCTGAGGGAGAGGATGACTTCTACGATGCGGACGACGAGCCTGTTAACACTACGCCGGGACCCAGGTTAGTCAATTATTATTATTACATTTGATACGTAGATTTTCAGTGTCTTGTCCGCGAAGGGCTAATTTCAAATTGCCAAATCCGCTGCGTTAACTCAACGGACATAGTGGATTGTGCGCTCGAGCAATCGTGCAAATGCTCGCGCGTCACCTTAGGGTCAGTTCAGACAGAACGGAAAAATCCTCGCGCAATTTTCTGGCTCCATTGAAAATAGGATTGTATTACCATAGCATAAAGTATAAAATTGTATGATTATCAATATTTTGAAAACCCTACTTCAAGCTTTGTCTCTGTGGGGTATTTTGTGGGCTTTGTCGCGCGAACGCTCGCATTTACTCGAGACGGCTCATGTAGCTGCTAGGAACACGCGAGCGCAGAGAATTTGAATCTTGCGCCCTATTTTTATCTCTATTTAAGTTCATTATCAATTAGTCAATGGAAACTGCTAAAGTATCTTGCTGCCGTGCTGCCCTATCTGCGCTGACCCTAAAAAATTAGATTATAATTAATAATAATAGAATAATAATAGACATTTTAAAAATCCGGAGTCACACGTCATGAGGGATCGAACAGATTACGTGTGACTCCGGATTTTTAAATTGTCTGTCTTTTTCTAACTTCAGATGAGAATATTTTCTTGTTTCATACTTTTTAGAGTGTGATTTTTCAGTAGTCGGGTTTTGGTTTTTATTAAACTTACTTTATGTCTATTGTGGTCAATTTTACTTTGATTCGTATGCTAAAAAGTTTAAACGTACGTAACTAAGAACGGATTTTTAAAATTCACTTGATACCGTGACGTGTTATCGTTGTTTTATAAATATCTGTGTGATTTTGCCTTATGTTTTTATTCGAAAAATTATTTTTGTAAGAATTCAACAATTGAACGTCAATCAATCTGCCTAGCCTTTTCCCAATTATGTTGGGATCGGCTTCCAGTCTAACCAGATGCAGCTGAATACCAGTATTTTACATGGAGCGACTGCCTATCTAACCTCCACAACCCATTAACTGGATAATACGATACCCCTTAGTAAGGCTGGTTGTCAGACTTTCGAGCTTCTGACGAACCGTAGCGACTGTCAAAGATCCACGAATGACAACCGGGACCAACGGCTTAACGTGCTTTCCGAGGCACGGAGGAGTCTCGGTATGTAAAGATGGTCACTCATCCACTGACCAACCCCGGCAAGCGTAGCTTAACCTGATGGATCGACCCGTGCGGCTGTTATAACTTAGCCACGAGCTCCTCCTTAACAATTCAACGTCATGTAAAAATAATGCATCCTCAAATGAACCTCATAATCTAAAAGCATCACAACATGTATCGCAGGTCAGTGAATACTGCCTTCAGAAGTCAAACTGTAACTAAATAATCTCAGTTTAGACCGCTATCGACCCGAGCTATGTTTGACCAGAGTTCGCGGCTAAAATATGCAGAGCGAGCGCGGCTATTATAGACTTTAGTTAAACTATGCCCATTGTGTAAAGGATGAATCTGTGTTTTGGTATTTAAACATTTGCAGTGTTATACCAAATGTTCGGTTTTGCAAAGATATTTGAACTGTTATGCTTTTGTTTTAAGTTGTTGTAAAGAGGAAACAAGTTAGTTTTACGAGTCATTTTTTAACTTTTCCGCGCTAAAATTGTCCTAAAAATGTCTGCTACTGGCAATATTACCGGTTCAACGTAATTTTTCATATTTAAGTAGGTATGTTATTATGATTCAATTGGTAGCTTGTTATTGCTACTACATTATTATAAACAAGGATATTATTTAAAAAAAATAAAAACAAAGCTAGCT
Organism: Cosmia pyralina; assembly: GCA_946251885.1. NCBI lineage: Eukaryota > Metazoa > Arthropoda > Insecta > Lepidoptera > Noctuidae > Cosmia > Cosmia pyralina. The sequence goes on from OX276357.1 coordinate 22,894,358, forward strand.
TTTCTATCTGGATATAATCTAGGACCAGAGCCCCTGAGTTCCTGTGGCTATCTTCCGGCTCCATCATCAGATCAGCTCGATGTAATAATAATATTGCATTGTCATCAGATTTACATATGCATGTAAAATTTCAGCTCAATCGGAAACCGGGAAGTGGGTCATATTTAACTTGCGAGATTCGATCACAGACAGACACCGGGACAGGTGAAAAAAAAAAAAACATTAAGTACTATGTGCCATATGTGCCTATGGTTGTCGCTACTATGTGCCATAGCGGTACCTAGGGTTGTCAAGTCTATTAAATAGCCGTTAGTAGTTGAACCATGTTGCTTTGGGATTTATTCATCCAACAGAAAGACAACTTGAGTTACAAAACAAAATGACAACGGTAATACCTAATGCTTACATTCCGTTCTTCTGTAACTACCTTTTTCCGTGACTCAACCAGTTTGATAACTTGATAACGACATAACTTAGGTAATATTACATTAGTTGTAAATAGCTCCATTGAAACTGAGTTTAAGTTGAACTTGCTAAATAAATAGATCTTTATCATTCACCAATCAATCAGCCTAGCCTTTTCCCAACTATGTTGAGGTCGGTTTCCAGTCTAACCAGATGCAGCTGAATACCAGTATTTTACATGGAGCGACTGCCTATCTGACCTCCACAACCCAGTAACTGGGTAATACGATACCCCTTGGTAAGACTGGTTGTCAGACTTTCGGGCTTCTGACGACCCGTAACGACTGTCAAAGATCCACGTATGACAGCCGGGAGCAACGGCTTAACGTGCTTTCCGAGGCACGTAGGAGTCTCGGTATGTAAATAATGGTCACCCATCCACTGACCAACCCCGGCAAGCGTAGCTTAACCTGATGGATCGACCCGTGCGGCTGTTATTACTTAGCCACGAGCTCCTCTTAGGTAATATTACATTAGTTGTAAATAGCTCCATTGAAACTGAGTTTAAGTTCAACTTGCTAAGTAGATCTTTATCATTCACCAATGTAGCTTTATTGTTCGTTTAATGCTAACAGTTTATAAATCTAAGTTTGTTAGCTTTATCGTGCAATGAACCGTTTTAAGTATTACTAGCTTATGCCTGCGGCTTCGCCCGCGTGGAGGTTGGAACTAAATTTTAGAACACAGAAGCTGTTATTGTGACTTAACTATGATAGTTAGATATATTCCCTCGCTGACTTTTTTGTAGGTAATAATGAGTAGGTACTTTAATCATGTAGTACGAGTACATAATTTTTATGTATCATCAATAGTTTCCTCAGCGCACGCAAATAATGAATTTTAAAGGCAAAATGTTGCTACTTTATTATATACTTTACTGGGTTACATTATTGCAATTTAACCAAATCCGTTCATTCGTTTTGGAGTTACGAGGGAACAAAGAAACGGACATACACACATACATACATACATACATACATACCTACAGGTCAAACACATAACCCTCCTTTTGGGCTTCGCTGCAGTCGGGTAAAAAGGTTTGTTTAAATGTCTAATCTTATAATCTTATAATCTTATAATCTTATAATTTCATTATTCTAGGTCAACGGGAAGTACCCTATAGGTTTTGATTTACGTAGGTACATTTTTATGTTCGAGGAATGGAGGGTGAGAAGTCAAAATAAAAATACTAAATTATTTTTCTTTTTCAATATATTCACCTGCTACCCTTATACATTTTTCAGATCTTTCAATTAGCTTATGTATACCTTCATAAAAAAATGCTTTGTCTTTGTCCGAAAAATAAGCTGAAACCGCGTCCTTCACTTCTTCATCAGTTGAAAATTTCTTCCCACGAAGTTCTTTTTTTAGTTTTGGGAAGAGGTAATAATCACTGGGAGCCAGGTCTGGGCTGTAAGGTGGATGGTTTAAAATATCGAAGCCCACCTTATGCAGGGCAGCCAACGCAACACGGCTCTTGTGAACAGGCGCGTTGAAATGTGTCGCAAAATGGCAGTTTTTTTTTTATTGCGTTGACTTAGAAGCTTGATTTTTTAGAACTCTAAGAAATCTTAGATTTACGTATTCGATATTAATTTCAACTTGATATCTCCACGCGCCCTTGAGAAAAAGGGTCCTGACAGGCTGACACACTTGATTTTTTTTTTCATATGATAGAATTACAAATTAACAATTTTCGGACTTTTTCCTTTATTTGTGTTGTGAGACCTTGTTCCTCGCCAAATTTTATGTTTCTAGGACAACGGGAAGTACCCTATAGGTTTTGATTTATTTGCGAGTATCAAAATATGTCGCATAAATGGCCGTATGTTTTTATTGCGTTGACTTAGAAGCTTGAGTTTTTTAGGGCTCCAAGAGACCATAGACTTACGCATTTGATATTAATTTCAACTTGATACCTCCACGCGTTTCTGAGAAAAAGGGTCTTGACAGACTGACAGACAGACAGACAGACGGACAACAAAGTGATCCTATAAGGGTTCCGTTTTTTGTTTTGAGGCACGGAACCCTAAAAAGAGTCCTGACTGACTGATTGACTGACTCATCAACGCCCAGCCCAAACCCTTGGACCTAGAAAGCTGAAATTTTGCACAGAGGTTCCCTTTATAATGTAGACAAGGAATAAGGAAGGAATTCCCGGTGGCATGTTCCCGTGGGATATTTTCCGACATTCACGCGGGCGAAGCCGGTGGCAAAAGCTAATACCTAATAATGAATAAATTCACGTCATGTTTCAGTCACAGTAACGCAAAGTTCACGACCTAAGGGTGGTTGTGTCGTCGACCCGCGACCTAATTCCGGCGAGTAGTCCGATGCATATTGTATGCAGTTTGCTTGCATACTAATGTGCTAAGTGACGAGGTTTTGTTGATGTATTGGCTCGCTTATCGCTAGGTTAATCGTGATGAGGAAAGAAAAAGACAAGATTTGAAATGGCCACGTGGTGCAGACTTAGGTAATTATTTATTTATTTAGGCTAGCCAACAATTGTTTACACTAAACGTTTAAAAATTTTATTTTATTTTTTTATTTTATTTTATTATAGGTGCATACATAAACTCACGCCTTCATTCCATGGGCGTAGGCAGAAATTATAGAATGCCACCTGCTACGATCCGTACATCGTTGTCGATCTAAGTGCAATGTGTCTTAGTCGACGTTCGCACGGAAGTAAAAATATCGCGGTGATTTTGTTTCTCGCACTGGATTTACAACGCTCTGCTTAGTGTCGAGAGTTGAAAATCCAGTGGGCGATAGAATCCCGCCGTGATATTTTTACGTCCGTGCGTACGTCGGCTTAAACACTCAGAAGGGAACTGTTCTGCTCCCTTCACCTTTTCGTCATGCATATTCAGTTCATCTCGATTTTTGTCTTCTAATCCGTTTTTCAATATCTTCATCTTTTGAATCACGGTTTTTATTATCAGCTCCTAAAATAAAACATTACACTGAAATATTTAAGTACCTACGTACCTAAACAACATCATTTTATATGAAGATAATAAAACAGAAAACACTTTTGCTAACTAAATCCGACTTCCATAACTCGTATTCGGGTTACGGGGTAAGTTAGACATGCATTGCCGTTTTCAGGTCAATTGACAGCGGCTACTGCTGAAATAATCGGTCAGTGAACTATTGTATCGTTTCGCGGTCAATTCACATGGAAGCATTATTGTATTGGATACGTGGACCTAGTTTTATGTTAATATAGTTACCTACCTAATTTGACCAAAGTCGGATATCTTTTGTCCGTGGAATAAAATTCACGGCTGACAGTTTTATATAGAGAAACCGTCAAAAATTCAAAATTTATCCGAAGATTAAGAAAGAGCGTTGGCTCCGTACGGCATTTCATACAATCTTTTAAGTCATTTTTTATCAAAATGAATTAACCGATTTATAATTAATGAAACTTCATACGCATAAGCAGGATTTCGAAAAATAGTGTTGCAGCTAAATCCGACCGATTTTAAATATTCCATAGAAACAGAGATTTCCAATTATCTTTTTTTAATTAAGATATTTCGAAAATGTTCTTAACTAACTTTTTAGACCGTCTGAAGTTTCATTAAAATCGGTTCATTCATTTCGATAAAAAAAGTCTTGAAAGTTTGTATGAAATGCCGTACGGAGCCAACGCTCGTTAAGGCACAGGCAGGTACTGAGTAGAAAAGTTTGGTCGAATTCTCCCTTATTAGATTAAATTTGTTATTTTAATTTTCATAAAGTGATAGCCACTTAGTTGTATTTATTGTCTCTACTTTTTGGGTGGACTAAGATGAATCTGGAAATATATAGTAACCATTTTATTCTATCAGTACCTACAAAAAAAAGGTTTATTATAATATAAGTATAAAAAACCGGCTAAGTGCGTGTCGGACCACGCACAATGAAGGGTTCCGTAGTTGGGATGAATTTATGTTAAGAACAAACTTAACATTGTAGTTGAAAAAGATGTTCTCCCATACATTCCAACTGTAAATGTAAGTTTGTACTCACAATATTGACAGATTTACCATGTTATTTTAAGACCACAGACTTCTTATAGGTATTCCTGTAATCTACAGGTAAAGATCTATTTTCTGTATTTTTTCAAAATTTTAGGCTTAGTAGTTTCGGAGATAAATTCAAATTCAAATTCAAAACATTTATTTCAGACTTTTGGTCCATAGAGTGTTAGTAGTATATCAAAATGACTTAAAGCTATGTTAGTAATACATAAATAGAAAAAACGCCAGTCAGCCTACAATATGTGCAGACCAATCCAATGCCTCCACATAGGACTATGGATGTAGTCTGCAATTACCCTCAGGTAGCTGTTGGGACTGCCCCTAACCCCTCGCATCAGCGATGCTGCTCTTTTACGTATAATGGCGTGAAAGCCGTCCACTTGAGCCTCAGCAAACATCGCTGATGCACTGCAGTAGCGAGGCAATCCCATCAGCAACCTGAAAGCATTGTTATATTGGACCCGCAAGACACCGACGGTTCGCTGCGTGTAGCTAGTCCACAGACTACACGTATAAAAGGACTGGCAATATGCCCTAAATAAAGTCCTCTTTACCGCATAAGAGCACCGTGAAAATCTGCGAGCCAGCATATTACAACGAATCGTCAGCGCCCTGCGTTCCCTCTCTAAGTCTGCTTCATCAGTCAGGTCCTCATTGACTACATGACCTAGGTACACAAATTGCGTAACTCTGCGTAACTCTTAAAATATCGATTGCACACCATGTGTACAGATAACAATAGAATTTCAATTGTGTCTGCTAATTAGCGCGCGACGGGTTAATGCCACACCCGCTAGTGTCACGGGCGGAACGTGAGAGGGACTCCTACGCCCAACCCGAAACACCAGCAGCTCACTCTTCTTGACATTGTACACCAGGCCATGAGTCTCCGCAAACACCTCACAGACGCTCACCAGTTTTCTCAAAGCACTGATCGATGGGCTCAACAGCACCATGTCATCAGCGTAACTAATGTTATTAACTATTTTACCATCAATTGAGCAGCCTACTCCGGTGCTGTTGAGCTCACGGATCAGCCCGTTTATATAAATGTTAAAAAGTGTAGGGGAGCTCAACCCCCCCTGCCTCACCCCACATTTCAATTGGTATGGGTCAGAAGATGAGCCCGACCATTTCACACGATTGGTTTGATGGTTATACCAATATTTAAATATGTTTATGATTCCGTCTGGTACACCATTAATCCGCAGCTTATCCCATAGTCTCTCATAATCTACCCGGTCAAATGCCTTTGAGAGGTCCAGCAAGGCAGCATACACCGGCGTTTTGCGATCGGTATAGTATTTGACAGTGTGTTTCAGGACCAATATTGCACTCTCAGTCGAAAGACCGGTCCTAAACCCAAATTGAGCATCTTCAAGGTTAGCTGATTGTGCGAGATAGCCATTTAACACACCGTCCAACACCTTGGCTGTTACAGTAGCCAATGTAATAGGTCTGTAGTTACCTATTTCACTGATATCCCCTGTTTTGTTTTTTACAATCGGTACCACAACCGCCTGAGCAAGATCCTCCGGCAGGTAAGAATGCCTAATGCAAAAGGTGAAAAACATCGCCAAGACTCTACACAGGTGTGGACCCCCATGCTTCAGATGCTCCACGCTCAACCCGTCGTGCCCAGGAGACTTACCCTTACGCATACACCTTAGAACCTGTGACACCTCCCTTGTGGTTACTCTCACTGGTTTATTCGACAGCGGAACGTCCACCTGGCGCATATCCCTATTTGATTCCCGTGGTTCTGTCGTGAAGTGCTCCCTAAATGTATTGGCAATGTCCACAGCCTCCGTTTTACCCCCCACACTTACTGGAAGACTCGGCCTCAGATTGAGTTTACTGGTTTGTTTCCAGAATTGGCTAAAAGACTTATTCTCATGGTGAGTAGCAAGCACGTCCATACGTATCTGTTCACGGTTGCCCTGAAGGAACTTAAGGTTTTTCTTAAAAGCTTTTCTACTCTCAGACATAGCATGCCAGATAGGCCCCGCAACTGGCTTCCCACTCACACACCAATTCTCAAAGTGAAGCCGCGCCTCCCTATGCGATTCCCTTACAAACTTGTTCCAGCCCGTGATATACCCACCTTTCCGAACCTCCCTACACTGACTGCTCTTAATCGCTGCCTCGGTCATAGAATTTATGATGTCATTATACAGTCTATCTATTACCTCTTTATGACTTTCATTATTACAATAACCGTCCGCGCACAGTCTTAATTCCGTTGGAAAGTCTATGTCCCTCAACTTACAATTACAGATTTCCTTGTATATTTCAAGTTGTTTTCTGTTTCTTTCGCCCCAGATTACCTTGTTAAAACTATTATTATTTACATTTTTCTTAGGTATAACTACGTCCAAGTTGCATTCAACTTGTAACGGAAGGTGATCAGACCAATACACACCCTGACAGACTCGCACGCTGACGACTGACCGCCATGCTGCTTCCGTTACTAAACAGTGGTCAAGCCACCTTCTGCAGCCGTGCACATCACTAACAAAGGTGTACGTGTCCGCCCCCCCTCCCCCCCCAATGACATTATATCAGCACATATCCAACTTTGACATTGACAGAAGTTCATCATTTCCACCCCAAAAAGCTGATGGGGGTGAGCATTATAATCCCCTAACATGAATACAGATTCAATGGCAAGGTTGTCAATAATAGACACTACTTCCCCTAAACAGTTAGTAAATTCAGTGAAGTTTTCTGACGAGTCTGTAGGCATATAGATAGAAAAAATTAACACAACTTCCTTATTCTCTAATTCTATTCTTATAGCTGCCAGTCGATAAGGGGGGAATGAATGGTCAATTTTCGTCTATTTTCTTAAATAACTTTAAAACAATTTATTTTAAAATTATAAAAAAAATATATTTCATTTGACATCCCACATGGTGTAGTTTGCATTACTTTTTTTTTTTTTCTTATTTGCCCCCCAAAAGTGACCTCTATATTCAAAATTCATTTATTTACTTTACCCGTCCGTGTTTGGGTCACAGAAATTCATATGTGTACCAAATTTCAACTTAATCGGTCCATTAGATTCGGAGCAAATTGGCTGTGACAGACGGACAGACAGACAGACAGACACACGAGTGATGCTATAAGGGTTCTGTTTTTTCCTTTTGAGGTACGAAACCCTTAAAAATTCACTGTCCGCGTAAGAATAAAATAAATGCCTTCGAATGTGTGGGTACTTCGCTCGAAGTCGTGTCGGTGTGAGCTGGAGTGTTTGCGTTACCTACACTAAGATAATAACCAGCATACTACCAAACTGATTCTGAAAGACTAGGAAATCGGTTTGGATAAAACGGTTCATGTTTGAATCCTTCCATTCCTAAACGAGCACTCATTATTTATTTTAACGTGAATATAAAAGAGATCTCATAATTACCTATATTTGCCTATAATGTTCCCACGGCTGGGACACAGGCCTCCTCTTTATGTGAAGGAATGGGTCGTAAGCGCTACGCAGGCCCAATGCGAGTTGAGGGATGTCACAAATGTCTTAGTTTTTGATTCTACGAAAACGAAAACGTAAGACAAACGTTCGCAGTGGGGATGAAAACTCCCTAAATAGTTCCGCGTAGATGGCGCTAAATGTTCGTTACTTTCATTAAGCTGTCAATAGAGTTGCTTCCTGAAAACTGCCGCGAGATGGTGCTAAGTTTTTGTCTTGTCGCCGATTGGTCGCTTTGTCTTCAAGATGACTTTGACAAGTGACAAGCACACAGCGCTCTCTTGCGGCGAAGCTTCCGGTAACAGCATTGTTTTATTTTTTTTTTCTATCTCCTAAAGTTTTCCTACTGTTATAAACTTCACATTGTAACTTCAAATAGTAACCAGAACGAGGCATAAATATGAATTGGCTTAACTTCTGAAAGATACTATAAGATCTGATAACTATTCCTCTCACGGACCTCTATGATATATTATATAATATAGACTTTAGGGCAGCCCCTTTGAATAATTCGCGAGGATAATAAATAGTTTATATCGAAAGTTGAGGTTACCTCTCTTTGTTATTTAGAGGTAACAATATTTTTCTGCAGGAGGAGCTCGTGGCTAAGTAATAACAGTCGCACGGGTCGATCCATCAGGTTAAGCTACGCTTGCCGGGGTTGTCCGTGGATGGGTGACCATCTTTACATATCGAGACTCCTCCGTGCCTCGGAAAGCACGTTAAGCCGTTGGTCCCGGCTGTCATTCGTGGATCTTTGACAGTCGTTACGGGTCGTCAGGAGCCCGAAAGTCTGACAACCAGTCTTACCAAGAGGTATCGTATTACCCAGTTAATGGGTTGTGGAGGTCAGATAGGCAGTCGCTCCATGTAAAATACTGGTATTCAGCTGCATCCGGTTAGACTGGAAGCCGACCCCAACATAGTTGGGAAAAGGCTAGGCAGATTTTTAATATTTTTCTGCTGGATAATAAAAGAAAATTCGGTTATTGGTTAGAATTTGAAGTATTAGTACTTATACTTATAAGATTGTTGAGAAATACTGAGTTTTAAGAAACAGAAAAAAATAAAAAATAGAAACCGAGCTCCAACTAGACTTTTTTGTTTAAATGGCCCAGGACAAATGTCCAAAAATATAATTAGCTGGAAAAAACTGGCCAAGAGCGTGTTGGCCCACACACTTTGTAGGGTTCCGTAGTTGGGATGAATTTATCCCAAAAACAAACTTAACGTTGTAGTTGAAAGACATGTTCTTCCATACATCGATATACCTCACGCTCAATTCTCCAACTGCATTATGTAAGTTTGTAATAATAACAAAAAAAAAATTGTATGTGATAAAACTACAAATTAACGGTTTTTGGACGTTTTCCTTTACTTGTGCTGTGAGACCTTGCTTCTTGCCAAATTTCATAACTTAGTCAACGGGAAGTACCCTATATATAGGTTTTGATTTATTTGCGAATATCGAAATATGTCGCATAAATGGCCGTATTTTTTATTGCGTTGACTTAGAAGCTTGTTATTTTTAGAACTCCAAGAGACCGTAGACCTACGTATTTGGTATTAATTTCAACGTGTATCTCCAAGTGTTCCTGAAAAAAAGGTTCTTGACAGACGGACGACGAAGTGATCCTAGAACGGTTTCGTTTTTTTCCTTATGAGGTACGGAACCCTAAAAATCAGCTGTTCGATACATTTTATGTTCGCATAACTCGTCGAACAGCTGTTTTTTTTTCCGCGATTTCAGGTATGGTCCCATAGAAAAAGTGGTTCATAATGATGAGTACAATGACCCCTTAAGAGGTTGTGCGATAATTAAGTTACATCTGGTATAGAAAACGAATATGATAATAATATCTTAATAGCTATGATAAACGACCTCTTTATAATTTTTTTGTTCGTTACATTTTTGTAACGGTTTGTTTTTGTTACAATTTTGTTAATACCTACAAAAATTATGAGAACAACCCCTTAATAATCTACTTCTTGACACAAACATCTGTATACATTATGTATAATCTTTAATATCTCTTAAAAGGGTGTGGGTGTAAATACCACCCACACACTTAAGCCAAAACAGCACAGTATTACCCCACGGCGTGTAACCCTCATTAGCTGCCTCCACAGCACTCGCGAGAAAGATAATTTTCTTCTTAACCTACAAACACACTGAGCAAAATATCCAATAACACGGTACAATTATACTTACCTTATTCTTAATTGTTTTGCAAAGAAAATATACAGGAATTATACTATTAACCTTAATATGTTTAGGGGTTACATCAATTATTTTGTGTTTCTAAAATTCCTATAAAAACAAATGAAATACACACACACACATACACATGACATGACATTTTGGCTTTATAGGAATTATATAAAAATCATTTGGATTTTCCATATAATATGTGTTATTTGACTATATTATCTACTGTTGTACTAAAACCGAAACATGATTACTTGAAATTTTTTCGATAGAAAAAAATTCCAAAGTAGCACCGTCTATTTTCTGTTTTATACGATTACTAGCTGCGCCCCGCGGTTTCAACCGCGTAAACCAGGATAAAAAGTAGCCTATGTTTTAATCCAGGTTATAAGCTATCTACCTACCAAATTTCATCCAAATCAGTCCAGCCGTTTGAGCGTGAAGAAGTAACAAACATATACACTCACAAACTTTCGCCTTTATAATATTAGTGTGATACGTAGTCACAGTTTTCAGTCACAATGCAATGAAAGCGATCGATGTCGAGAACAAAGAATTAACGTTTTATACCTTTTTGCGACTTTTCAGTGGGTTCTCAAAAAGAAACCTAGTTGCTTTCAAGGTTCCTTGTGATTGTGATATGGTTTTTGTTTAATTTTCTATTGAATACAGCTTTCAGTCAGTTTGTTGTTCATGAATTTTTAGATTTTTAAGTACAAAACTATGTTTTCTGTACAAGAAGTTTAAAACAGGCATGTAGCAAGCAGTAAGCGAAATAAAATTGCTTGTATTATAAACGACTAGCTTTTGCCAGCAGCTTCGCCCGCGTTTATGTCGGAAAACATCGTACGGGAACGTACTACCAGGAATTCCTTCCTTATTCCTTGTCTACATTATAAAGGGAACCTCTGTGCAAAATTTCAGCTTTCTAGGTCCAAGGATTTGGTCTGGGCGTTGATGAGTCAGTCAGGTCTTCTCTTTTTGTTTATATAGATATTTGATTGTATGAATATAAGGAATACTCACTAAACAGATTTTAAGGGAGTCGGCTTGACCCAGTCAAAAGGAGCCTTATGTCCTTGCAATAAAAGCGAAGAATACGTCATTCGCCTCGTTTCGGTTTTGACGACCCGACGCGACATCACGTCGAACTTAATATGAAAAGTGTGGCGATAAGTGTGGTCACTCCCTAAACGTGAACATATCGCTTCGCCTATTCGCATAACCAATCAACTCTGTTTATCGCAATCCATTTTTCGACACAGACTTCACAAGTTACTCATAATATTCAGTTATCTATAAACTAAATCTAGCCCCATTATAAACTGAGTTGATTTATGGCGTGTTGTAGACTAATAGTTAGCCAGTAGGTACGGGCCTAGGCTAGACATCAAAATGGGAACGGTCACGCGCGAACAACACGTACAGTACCCGGGTGTTAATATGATACAGAGATTTAGAAAGAGGCTTTCACACAGGTACGAGTGACAGATACTCGCCATCACCATCCACAGCTCGTCTTCACCCACTGCTGGGTACAGGCCTCTCTTTTCTTGTGCCAATCCCCACGCTCTTATGCCAGCCTCATCCAGATTCTTCCCGCGATGCGTGATGGTTCAATGTCGTCCGCCCACCTCGCCTCGCAACTGACAACTCGTCTTTCAATCCATGGAGACCACTCGGTCACTGCCTTACTCCACCTGTCATACTGCACTGCACCTTGCCAGGTATCCTGTCTATCTTCATTTGAGTTCCATCATTCGTTTTCCGATTTCGAAAACCTTAAACCTCCCACAAAGCTGAACTTTTTCAAAAACATAAAGTGCCATATTGACGCCCCTGTACTAGAGTTACTTACCTAGTATACCTAGAGGTATACGGTTTTGGGCTAGGTTGAATCAACACTGGATATCGCGTGCCCACTTGAATTTACGCCTGAATGGTTGACCGCTGAAATTCGTGTCGTTACTGAAAAAAATCTGGAAAGTGTATAAATCGGCAAACTTTTCGAAGGTTTCGTACTAATGATCCTGTTTTGGAATTCTATCGTACGTTTTATTGCTGGTTGTGAAATTTTAGGTATTTTGACCTTATTTATTAGATTTAACGAGGTTTGAATGTTCACTCATAATCTTGGATCCTGCTAAATATTAGAGAACTGTGCTAGAGACGAAATAAACTATCTTTCTCAGACATATAGTACATGCAGAGAATAATTAAGTAGGAAACTTCTATATTTTCTGTTGTGAATCCAAACAGGAGTGATTATTTGGTTTTAGTATTTTTGATGTCAAGAATCAGTCATCTCATCAGTCATTGTTTCGTGCAGTCCAGTATCTTTTGTATATGCGAAGAGACAAGCCATATTTATGAAAATATAGCTTTTCTCCTCGCATTCATCCAACTAAACTATCGTTCCATAACTCTTGTAGCATTGCGGCAAAATCTACCAACTACGACTATCACACACGGCTTGTATAGTATGCGCCCCCACTTAGAAATGCGACCAATGTGAAAGTATTTTTTGCTTTATAAATTGTGCGAAAATATACACACAAGAAGTTGCATAGCATCCCTCAAATGTCTTGCATCTGAATCACCAACATAAACATCGCGCTGTCTCGTTAACCAGTGCCAAGATTTGTAACAATTATTGCACTGCATTGCATGTGCATATAAGCAAGATACGTATTAAAATAATTAACAATAGAAGTGAAATATTTCATTTTGTACTACGAAATGTATAAATATTTTATAGTTCTTGTTATTCTTTCTTGCAGTACAAGATAATTTCCAATTGTAAGGTAATAATTGTTATGCATTGTTGCGGAATGGCGAAATGTTCATTTTGAGATACTGGGCTGAATCTAGGCATTTCGAAAATGTTTTGTTTTGTGTTTTAGTTACTGTTCATTTATCCCCGCCATTGTTATCGGGAGGAAAGTCATTCCTTCATTTTCCTGTCGTTGTCTTGAAAAACAACTATGGAATAGGTCAGCTGTCAGCGTCTTCATACAGTGGCGTAGCCAGTCCTAAAGGGCTGTGTCAAAATTTGTTGGGGGTCCTTTTTGCCTGACTGCAATGAATCTCCAAAAGAATACTTACGTATTGTTTTTTTTTTTACAAAATAAATAAAAGTAGCATGCTGATTTGGATGGTCAATGTTGTCATTGTGATCTTACTAAGAGAATGCAAGAGCGAGCGAAACGAACTAGAAATGTCGAGCATTCTGACTCGGTTCTGGTTTTATCAAAGAACGAGCGAAGCGAGACCGAAAATTAGAGCATTGGGGCACTGGACCGGGCCAGGTTAAGTTTTAATTGTAATTTTACTGAGTTAATGAAATAGCGATCTCGAAAATTAGAACATCCTGTCTGTGATACAAGGTAAGCTGTCATTGTGACATTAGAGAATGCAAGAGCGAGCGAAGCGAGCTCAAAAATTTGAGTACCCTGACTTGGATAGGTTAGATTTTCTGTGTGATTTTACCAATGAAAGAGCCTGAGAATTGGACAGCGATTTAATGTAATTCGTTTCTATTCATTTTCATTAGATTTTTACTTATTACTGGCCTGTTTTCAAAAAGAATTTGAAGATTGGAAAATGTTTTACGATTTTTTGATTCCACGCGTCGTACCGGGTGGCTCCTGTAGCTTGAGGGTCCCGTATCATTAGTACGGCTGATACGGGGCGGTAGCTACGCCTCTGTCTTCATACCTACCTAACTAGTCATCTTTCACACTAATTCGTCAGCAAAGCTGGGTGATAATGTAATTTTTTTTTCGACCACCACACCACAAAAAAAAACACCAGCCACTAATATTTTAACATTGACGTCTCGTCTCCATTATTATTAAATGCTCGTCCAAATATAATCTATTCTTGTCGACCAATGTCGCCATATTGATTGGTCTAAAACCGTTCCCTATAAAGGCCAAATCTAGAATTCCAAACTGATTGATCAAATGAAATATCTAAAAAGAAGTATCTACGCGGTTTTGTGTATTTTAACATTATCACCGTCTTGTGGTTTGTGTAATAATAGCCGCACGGGTCGACCGACCAGGTTAAGCTACGCTTGCCGTGGTTGGTCCGTGGATGGCTGACGATCTTTACATACCAAGACCCCTCCATGCCTCGGGAAAACGCGTTAAGCCGTTGGTCCCGGCTGTCATTCCTGGATCTTTGACAGTCGTTACGGGTCTAACAACCAGCCTTACAAAGGGCCGAATCGTTATTACCCAGTAACTGGGTTGTGGAGGTCAGATAGGGTATTTAGCCGCATCCGGTAAGACTGGACGCCGACTCCGAAATAGTTGGACTAGCCCAGGCAGATGATGATGATCGTCTTGTAATGGATTACAGTATATTTTGTACTAATGGCAAGTTGTGTCCGTAACGTTCTAGTCCAATTTTCAAGCCTGGTTCCCAATTCCAATTCCCAAAAGAAGTAGTTTATCCCTTCCATTATCCTAGAGCGTTTATATTGGTGTAGCAATTTAGTTGCGTTTCAACACTACTACATATACCTGGCTACTACATATATGGCGACAAGTCTCACTTTTAATTTTTTTTTCGCGACATTATTTCTTTGTATTTTCAATCTTTTATTCCCATATTTTGGAAGATATCTATCACTTTATACACATTGTATTAACACGCGTAGCATGACCACAACAGAAAACGGGTTTTGTCATTGAAAGAATAGACAATGGTGCCGATTCTGTTGTGCACAAACTAAACTTAATTTAGGCTATTGCTAACTTTTTCTCTCTATTATGACAAGAAAGGGACGGAAGTAAATTAGAGCTGTCAAATTAGTTAGAACTAAATTTTCCATAGACATTTAGACGACACGTAAAAACATGTCGACTAAAAACACGGTGAAGCGCAAGGCGTGAACTAGTTTGACATCTCCAACTTAGTTCATAGCTATAGCCGTCCTTTTCTCGCGCTGCCTGTTAGTAAAAGATAGCGATTCTCTAATTTTAGTTTAGTGCGTTCACAAGAGAATCGGCACCAATAAAAACTTTTTACAAAAAAAATACAACCGACTCCCAAAAAAAAACACTACAAAGTGAAAAATAACTTTAATTTTGGAAGTCGGTGTCTTTGGTTTTTTTTTTAGTTTCATTTTTTGCCACCGACTTCCGAAATTAAAGTTATTTTTAACTTTGTTGTGTTTTTTTTGGGAGTCGGTTGTATTTTTTTTTGTAAAAAGTTTTTATTTTTCACTTTTTAGTGGTGCCTACCCCACACATCGAATACCACTCTGCAAAATAAATTAGAGCAGCATTCACATAAACTATGTGGGAAAAATACGTATTAAATTATTAAAGCTAACTCAAAAGCCACTCATCAGAACTTGAAGATATTTATTTATATGTGACCACCTCAGATAAAAACTTTGCAAAAAGGCAAATATACGTCGCGCTAAGCCGTGTCAGAAGTTTGGAATGCGTAGTTTTATGTTGACGGAGATAACGAGGCTACGAAATCTGACTTCTGACAATCGAGGCCACATAATTATAACATACAACTCAAGTAGCGCAATTTTAAGCGGCATATAATTGCCATTAAAATCATTTATAGCCAAAGTAAACCTCATGACAATTCCAACAAGCCCAAACACGCCTAGAATACATTGTTTTGTTACTGAGTTCCGGTGCCTACCTTCCGGCTTCTTCATCAGATCGGTTGGATGGTACCATTTTCATCAGAACCATTTATTTAAAGCTTTGTCATAGTCACTTAACTGTCGTAATCGAGATATCTTATCGCCACCCGTGAAATACTTATTATCATTGAGAAGTTCCCGGGGCCATCTGTGGTCTTCTTCATCAGTTCCACTTCACCAGATGCTACTTTCTGAGTGCAAATGCTTGATTTGTTGATGAAAATACCAAAATCGCTATAAGTATGCCTATAATTTCTGAGGAGTTCCCTCAATTCCTCATGGATCCCATCATCAGAACTGGATTTTGATAAAAATGGGACCAATCTGGAAGTATATCATTTGAAATAAAAAAAGAATTTTCCAAATCGGTTCGTAAATGACGGAGTTCTGAGGTAACAAACATAAAAAAAAACAACCGAATTGAGAACCTCCTTCTTTTTTGAAGTCGGTTGAAAAGACAGATTGTAGAAAGATTTCTACCGTGGCATTTCTAGCATGGCGATGTGTCATTTTGTCTATTCTTCCATCGACAAAACCCGTTCCTATGATGGTCATGCTACACGTGTAGGTCTGTAAATGTCATGAAGTTACCGGTTCATTGAACTTTACATTGCAGTCTTTTTGGGCCCATTCTAGTTGGCTGGCTAGTGGGTAGGGCAGCTATTGTACTCGTAAAAGAAATGCGCTGTTTGGTCAGACTGACGCACTTTCAGTATTTGTATTTTAGTTTATTATTTATAGACCAATGTTGCTCAACTGAATTATGAGTCTGGTTTATTGGTTTGTTTGTTTTATTATAACGCCTGAAAGGCGAGTTTTAGTTTGATTACTATTCATATCTAACTTCCCAATGGTTCTTTTTTTCTTCTCGCATCGATGCCTCATATTTTGTCCAACCAGTAGGTACCTGGACAGCCCTGCCGTTTGCCTCATTTAAGTCCTGGAAGAATACGGCTCCACGCTCACACTGTTTAGGATGGGTCTACGATCCCCATCTGGCTAGATTGGACCTGCAACGACCAACCTGAGCCCGCAATCGGTTTACAGATTTATCTGCTGAGCTCCTCGACAGCCTATTGAACTTGCTGATACCAATTTCCATGTTTATATACGGAGTGGCGATTAGGTTAACACATTAATTGAAACCACATATTCATACATGATTCGGGACCCCCCCTGCGTTGAAATTTTTCGTCGATTATTTTTTTTACATATCTGCTGTTTCCTACAAAAGTGCAATACCTACGCGATCAAAATGTATGGAACAGCTGTTTTTTTTTTTTTTTTTTTTTGTAATAACCGACGAAAGATTTCTACTCTGGAAGGTTCAGAATTATGTTCTGAATAGGTACATGGTTTCAATGAACTCCTTACGTGTCGACTGCACCCCATGTGTGTATAAGGAAAAATCCTTTATATAATAGGTATATAAGCTTATATCATATATAAACGTAAAAAAAACATCATCCGATGGAAAACAAATCATCATCAGTAGTTGTGAACCTATGGGGTTCGCAACTAACTCCACCCCGTTGGGGTTTTGTGTTCATAAATTAGTACATAATTTACATCTAAAGGGTTGTGATAACCTAAATCACCACTATGTATTAAGATAATAATATATGTATACAAGATAGTTACTCTGGCCCCTGAAAAAAAAAATATAAATTAAAAATGTATTTTTATTTTTTTTTTAATTTTCTTAGAATATCATCATAGAAGTTGTATCACAGGCTATTTGTGTTGCGAATGTGTTTATCATGCTTTCTCCGACCGCGGGCTGTGATTAGTTATCTACGTCAATACTTATAATAAATTCAGCTTGTTGTCTTCCTATCTGCCAAAATTCTACATACATTCGTTATTATAACTTATTAAATTGATCTAGGTGGCTTCTATTTTTGGAGCTGGTTTAGTGAAACTATTCATTGCAACTGTAATGTTATCTTTAGTATCTTTTTGGAACGAAATTCTTTAACGCGGCTTCCGGTAGGAGTGAACTGGTAGATATCGTCACGTAACGAAAAAGCGTTCCATGTGACTTTTTCTCTCTGTCTCTGTGTCTGTATAGAGACAGAGAGAGATAGTGTGAATTTGGTCTAAATGAAAAAAAATCAAATTTTTTCATCATGGGTGTCGTTTTCATGGGTTTCGAGGGTGTTAAAGCCGATAGTGATGTTAAAATGTAAATCCAAGATGGCAGCTGCTAAAATTTTGTTTTTGTTTTAAATCATACGTGACAAGGAACTTCGTTCCTGATGGGTGTCTCCTGATCGCACACGCTTTTTTATTATTTACTAGCCTTTGCCCGCGGCTTCGCCCGCTTTTTCAACTAAAAAATCGCCGAGATATTATTACGTCTGTGCGAACTTCGGCTTATCCGTGTAGTACTAGGCTATAATAAATAATTTAATGTGAATTGTCCGTAAAACGTTTACTGTAACAATAAGGGGCGTGCTTCAGGCGTTACGAGAACATTAAAGTAGCTACAAAACATTAATTTAATTGTTGCCTTTGAAATAACTCTGTCTTCTCGGGTAAAGAAATAATGTTGAAGGATGCGCCAATGGCGATGTCCAATCCATGCGTCAGGTTCGTGAATAAGCGCTGTCAGTGAAGGCTGGGCATACCTTAGCGGCCACGGCTTATTTTAATTTAATTTAAATATTTGAATTGTTTTTTTTAAGGACGCTTTTAACGTTCTGCATCGTTCTCACATGTGAAATTTCAACATGAATGATGTAACCATTATTTTGTAACCATATCTTGATTTAAAAGAGTGTCCGTGGAGTTTCTTGCCCGTTCTTCTCCATAGGTACCTACTATGCTTTGGAATGGGCGCCTAGCTTCATCTTTCTGACTGACCGACCCCTTGACAATTCAAAAGTGCCTGTAATTGGTTTAATTGAAATAAATGCTTTGAGTTTGAGTTTGATGTTGGTGAAAGGGAAAGGATTTGCGAAAACGATCTTTTAGTACAGAAAGTGGCCCTGGCCTGGCACAGGCAACTGAAGGAACACAGATGGGTTTTAGTCAGCAAAAGTCTGACACGTCCTCCCGCTCCGCCCAGAGCGGGAGAAGTCATTGATGATTTCCCATGCAAAAAAAAAGAGGAGTGTTTCTGGTAATCCTTACATTTTGGATGGATTATTTTCGATCATTCTCAATACCAGTTTTTTTATTTAAATTTATATTGGCACCTTGTATTTTCTTCATATTCATGCAGATACCTAAATTGTTATCTTTTAATTGTGTTTTTGTGGGTTGAGCTATTTTTTTTATGTGCACCAAATAAAATAATGGATTAACGTAAGTATCTATTTATCTATTGTACAGGGTGGTACAAACTATCGAACAGAACAACTTTCTCCGTGGAACCAACATCTTAATCACGAAAAAATAATCAGACGTCCCATACATTTGAGTCGAGTAGGTATTGGAAGTTTTGTATGCGACGACTGATTATTTTTCACGATTACGATGTAGGTCTCATGAAGAAAGTTGTCCGGTTGGATGGTCTGTTCCAGAACATCCTCAGTTTTGACCACACCTTTATGATATACCCTATATAACGATCTATCCAAAAACAGGTTTCACTTTAGCAGTATTACTAACATTTTTTTTTATTTTTTTACTGGCCATAACTATCCCACTCCAGGGCAAAGGCCTCCCTACTCTCTTTCCATCTCTCTCTGCTAACATTAGCTAAAAAAAAAGTATAAGTACTGTGAGGGGTCGAACCTCACAGGGGGCTGTAGCAACTCTAAAATCAAAGAGGGATCTGCTTATTGAACTCTGATATAATATAAAATTATCAATATATATCTTTACAATTATTCTATCGGCTCGAAGCCGCCTGACATCTGTCACAAACGAAGTTTGTCTCCTTTTCTATTTAATTTAAACATCCACGGAGGTTACATGCTAAAACGCATAAGGTTCAAAGCCTCTATAGTACCTAGGTAAGTTGTTACTAGTTTTATTTTTCCTCCTTTGATGTTACCTCCTGAAGTATCATTTACCTGTCTGTTAAACCTACAAGGTAGTCGAACTGAAACACATTAGTCTGTGTTACGCACCATTAATTGTAATCCTCCATTTCCGACCGAGGAAACACCATTCGACCTGACAGCACATTCATCAACTTTGATTCACATTAACGCTGCCCAAAGACTTACTTCTTTTGATTTTACTCTTTGATCTTTTAATTTTACGAATTGGAAACTCGAAAGACAATGATTGGACTGAGAGTTTTAGCATACGAGAACTCAAACAACATTATTATCAACGTGCAGGAAAATGGTACTTAAAAATTTATTTAAGAACAATATTTTTTGTATTTTTATCAAAAACATCATGGAGCTGTGTTCCAAAAGGGAGCAACACTCGATACGTAAATAATTCTGAGTAAGCGAGTAGGTTCATACAGTTGGGGACTAGTAATGTAACACAAGCCTTAATTCCTAGTTAATTATCCCGCTATTTAGCTGTGAAAGGAGGTAAAACTCACATCCAATTCAGCTGATACTGTTCTCTATGCTGAAAATAGAACAAAATAATTCATAGAAGTATTTCATTTTGTCATATTTACCACCAAAAGCAAATAGCAATAAAGTAAATTTTTATTTGTCGTTAAAATATCTCAATCAGTACAGTTGAGGAAGCAAGTGTTTTGTTGTAAATGCGTACGCACATTGCTGTTTATTTATAAACAGAATTCGGATGCGTCCGTCCGTTGCCGTCGATCGACGCAGCGATGCGCCGCCGCGGTACGGTCACCGGACAAAGAGTATGTCAACTAGACTGTCTGTTAGATGTAGGTACAATACGCCAAACAGAAATATGTAGTTAGTGTTTAAAAAAGAACAGGTGTTTGGCGTTAGGAAAATACAGGTTAGAATATTAAATTAAATAACATAACAAGAAACCAAGTTGACTTTACTCGAACCTGATTTAATGCTAGTTTTGTTAATAAAATTCACGTAATAAACTCGTTTATAATAAAATTAGGCGCCTTTGAACGTGATTAACAACACGCTAGGAGGAAAATTACTTAATTCATATTAGCTTTCAAAACTATTAACGCTCTTTATTTATTTGTGTCACTTTGATAACATTGTCGTCTATTTACCTAATTTTGTATAATCGCCTAGGAACAATTGAATAATATTTGCTTAACTTTAACCGGTCAAATATTTTGAAAAGAGTGCGAAGTAAATAAATATAGTTTCAAACATAGAACTGTTTTAAACAGTGTTGCAGACTGAAAAAAACATTATTCAGTATTTATCGATCCCTGTAAGTCACGTCAACTGCAAACTCTATGCAAACTTAAACCCCTATGTGACGTCATTGCTTTGCCTATTGTTAGAACAGGCTTTCCTCAGTCAAAAGACTTCCGAAAGAAACAAGCCGAATTCCATATGATTCCGGTTGGCCACTCTGTTCTATTTTGGTCTACGTTCATCTCGAGCGCTGGCACTTCAGTGGCCGACGGTACGTGCCGGGCGGCACACCTCTGCAACTCGGCTCCACCGCGACACGCGATCGATACGTCCAACACACGCTACACGACGACTGGTACGCGACTATCCTACCGCTCGTCGCAATAAACGGCAAAATTACGTACGTCGCACAATTACATGTAATCGCGAGTTTTCACCTCATCACTCATTTGGACCGCATGTTGTGTTTGTGTGTGCTGTGGTGTTCTTTTGCAGTTATAAATTAAATGTTTACGTTCGAACTGTTCAACATTGTTCTATTGTAGGTTTTGGGAACGTAAACCGTATTTAGGATTTGTTTTTGCGACTTCCGATTCGATTTTGGATGTTTTGGAGGACATTCGACTTTATTCATTGTTTGGTAAGGTTGGTTTGGGGATGGTGGTATTTAAACGATATACCGGGCTTATTAGTGAGGAAACAGCTTCCTTTTCAGCATCCAAATGTCTGGTTTATAAGTGGAGATATTTTTAGTTTAATCAGTGCATATTGTGCAGTTTCTTTTATAAACCATGAACTCTAAACACAACTTAGCCAACATATTCTTACTTACAACTCGTACTAAACAATTTCCGAGTACTCTTACATCACATTCAGGAAAAACTTAATAATTTAGACACGCGCTCGACCCTTTATCTTTTGTGACAAGCATGAGGGCCAGTCTCTATAATCATTTCAAACCCTTTCTGTCAATATTATTGGAACCCTTCCTAAGTAAACCTTCAACCGTATACCACTGAACAGGTCCTGAAAGGAACGTTTTCGTTACAAATTTACAATTTTATTACAAAAATATTACGTTAGATAAATTGGTATGTATATAAGCTATTGTTTTACAAAATTGTAACTTGATAGGGATGTAATAACGTTTTATGGTCCAAGGGGATCCCTTTAAAGATTTTCCGGAAAATGCAGAGGTCTGGGTCAATAAACCCTTCTCTCGAAGGGTGGTTATCATTTAACATGTTTAGGGCTCTGTTTAAAAGGGTAAGGAAACAGATAAGGACGAAAATGTTTGATGCAAATGTCAACGGTTCTGTTTAGGATTTGTTGCTATAGAAGCATATTCAACAAATGGAACACATTTACTTGTTACAAAAAAATACAGTGCCTCAACATATAATAATATACCTAGTATAAATATATCGGATGATATGGAAGAATATGGGAGCACTGCAACTTGATATAACACTGTTTCATTAACTTACCCAGTTTTTAAACACTTAATAATACTATCTTCTGCCCGCTACGACTACGTCCACATGAAATTTCTTGTCTCCCCGAAACGCTCCATTGCATCGCATCGCCTGTTCGCGCTATTACTTTGTTTTCGCTTAGAGCGTTCTTTCTGTTTTTTTTCCTTTTTGCTCGGCTCCTAAGGTTCGTAGCGTGATATTAAGTAGCCTATAACATTCTTCTAGAATTGGGCTATCAAACGCAAAAAGAATTTTTCAAATCCGACTGGTAGTTCCAGAAATCAGCGCGTTCAAACATACAAAAAAAAACAAACTAGCTTTATTACGAGTATAGATACTCGTAGTAGAAATATATCGGATGATATGGGAGAAATACGGGAGCACCGCAACTTGATATATATGTTTCATTAACTCACCCAGTTTTTAATTGGTTTCTATAAGGAAAATGGTGTCATTCATGTAACCACTACTACTAACCATCCCAGAGTACAATATGCTCTAGGTAATCTATATTTTGGATTAGGTGCTAGCTTTACATTTGTGATACCTACATCTTATAAACTTGATACAAGAATAACGCATATTCAGTAGCGACGCATGTAACGATACTATCGTTGAATGCCATACAATAAGGTCAACAATGGTTCAGAAACTTTATTTTAAGAATACTACGAACCTAAAATTATTAAATTACATTAACATATTATTAGCCGTAACAGCTATAAAATCAGATTTTATAAACTAGATAAAGAAGGGAAACATAAATTAAGAATTCCTTCCGAATCTCGAAATTGTGTAACAAAATGAAAACGAATTTTTTGATCTTGATCCTTTCCGGTATTCATATTAAAAAAACAAACATTCGGAACCAAGATAACTTAATATTAAAATAGATACACATTTAAATTGGAAAGATGATAAAGATAATTAACTAGGTGATTAATGAAAATCTTCGTTATCTCGCTAACAAAAATGAAAACTTGATATCTTCCATTCTATTGAACCTTGAACATATGAAAAGGATGAATTTAGGTGAATGGTTCTAATTGGTCGTTTCCTACGGAGAAATGCGTCCCATTGTGTGTCTTCGACAATAAAAATAATTGCCGTATATCCGTTAGTTCATACACAATCGATTTTTGGTCAAACACGAGTTTGTCTGATTAGATATAAGGCTTCCGTTCTGCGACACAATTGACTCCGCTAAATTGATTTTATCCGTGAGTGACATTACGCCATTGTCAAACTAAATGGTTTGGTGGTCTTCTTCAACTCTTTCTTCTTTCAATTCCCTAGTTATTTCATGATATAAATGATTCTTATTCTTATTGGGCTGTTCACTTATAATTATAACACAGGTAATAAACCTTACACGATACATCTAGCTCTTCTGCAGTTTTCAACTCATTTTTGAATTGTGATGATTGCAGTTAGGAACTTATATTTAGTTATGAAAAGTTATTTTATGAGCTTATAACACACTTTTGAGTAAAGTACAAATCTTAAAGTGATTTGTTATTGGACTTGGAGAAATCAAACAATCGCGGAAAATTGTTGTAAATATAATGTCGATATGATACAATGTTCATAAATTTGATTTATCTACATCCGTTTAGTTCAATATAATTTATATAATTAATTTTAACTAATATTTTGACTGTCCTTGACACTTTGTTGGTAATTGAAAGGATTTGATACAATAGGTGTTTACCTACGTATTACATTCAAATTCACCTCAATAAAACGGGTATTCATGATTTTTGCTTTACATTCTCTAAAGAATAATTTAACGTTTTTTCATATATTTTATATCGTCCTGTAAAAAAATAAGTCCTCAATACAACTCTCTGTATTGTACTTGTGAACAAAAGGAAAGTGTCCCCGATTTGTGTCACGTGAGTGGAAGGTTTTACATTAGTGGAATATTGGAAAATGTTTAGAAGTAAAAAGAAAATATTCGATCAAATATCTAATACTTTTATCTGTATCGAGTATCGAATTGTTTTGCAAATAAACTTACTATCAGTAATTGGAATTTCTTAAAGAAAACCAACACGTTTTAAGCAACTAGAAACTTCAGTAGCAAAAAAATGTAGCAACAATTATTGCTAACTCGGAACCAAACCACAAAAACCAGTCTTCATCATCAAGTTAAATTAAATACAAAGCAAACTATTCGAGATAAATCGAATTACAGGTATCAATAAAATTGTCGAAGTATACCGATTTGTAGGTATCGATAAAACTGCCAGGTATCCCGTGCGGGATTAAAAACGGAGATAGGACGAGGTCATAAGTGACGATAAAGCAATTTGTATTAGTACAGCTTGGGGTGGATGGAATAACCTTATTGGGGAAACTGAAGCTTTAATAGTATTATCGATAAATAATTTTTATGATGAAGGTTGTAGGTATGCTAGGAATTTATAGAAAACTGAGGGTCAATTCCCGTATTTTAATAAGCATTCGCATTCTAATCTCAGTCTGAAGCTGTCTCAGTCCTACATTTTGACAAGTTTTTACAGATTACAACTAGGTTTTGAAAGGAATTGGCCTTCTTATCACTTTTATAGCCAGGGCACTTAGGGCAGGGTTGTTCGAAAGAGATACCGTGGCCCTGGCACAGGCAACTGAAGGAACACGGGTAGGTTTTAGTCAGTAAAAGTCTGACACGCCCTCCCGCTCCGCCCAGAGCGGGAGAAGTCATTTGATGATTTCCCATCCACAAAAAAAGGGCACTTAATTTTGATTGACCTTGACATATACATAAAGACTTGTTTGTATTGTATTGTTTTAATATGAAAATTTTAATTTTGTGACAATTTGTAACTTTTAATCTTCGTTTGTTTTAATTGCATTGACATTTTATTCTGATATTTTGCTGTGGCTGTGGCAGTATTGTGAAATTTTATTTTATGTAATACGAGTATGGGTCTTGTCTGAATTAAATGATTTTTTTTATTTATCGTTATGTTCACTTATGTCATGATTTACAATTAGTCATCATAATGATAAAGAAGCCAATTATGATGACGCATTAACTCCTCTAGTCTTTACTTGGACCAACAATCGTTGGTCACATACAATATAACCTAACATTAAAGTTTAATAATACGTTTAATGGTCACTAAAATGTTTATCCTTATTGTAATTTTTCTTATAAAAGAAAATCTCCGCGAGCTCTGATAAGATTTGTCGGGCGATGTCAAGTTTTATTAATAGAGAATTATAGATGAATGATTTATCGTCGTCGAATATTTATTCATCGTATCTCTCCTTTCAAAACTTATAGAAGTCAAACCGTCTGGTCCATAATTTCATCAGTTTCATAATTTCAACTTCGGAATTTTCAACTATTTAAGCTCTTGTATCGGTTTTTGCAAAATTCGCGTTGGCTTTTCGACCTTAGTATTAAATTTAAAATTGTCTTCTATATCAGTGATAGTGTTGATTCCTGTAACAATTATTTCTTAATGATCCACGTATTTATCTGCTTTTATTTATAAAAACCTAATCCTAATAATAATGGAAAATACTTTTGAGTTATCTGCCAGACAATCTGACGTTCCTTTTTTTTTACGTTTGCTCAATATTTCTATGCGGTGACGTCATTCTAGCGGCCATTGTCTTCGCGAGCACTTTCACACGCTCGCCCATTCCTCGGCTATGATGCACGATACTATTTACTATTTAGTATCACTACGAAGAATTATTTATTACTAGCTGCGCCCTGCGGTTTTACCCGCGTAGGCCGGGATAAAAAGTAGCCTATGTGTTAATCCAGGGTATAAGCTATCTACATACAAAATTTCATCTAAATCGGTCCAGCCGTTTGAGCGTGAAGAAGTAACAAACATACACACACACACACACACACTCACAAACTTTCGCCTTTATAATATTAGTGTGATTTAAATGATTTTACTGATGAAGGCAGTAAGAAGGAATAATATTTCTTCACATGTGCAAACGTACACAAGCTTCAGTGTTGAAGTAATTAGTAAACCATAATTAATCGATTAACGTTTCATTTAGTGATAATGCTCTGTTGTCTGCCACTAAAAGATTGTTGATGTATTGAATTTAGTCAGGCATTTTGCTGAAAATAAAAAAAAAATGTTTACAATATTAGTGTGATGAAAAAACCTAAAGCCCAAAAAACCATCTAAACTTCATAAGTTTTATTATAATTGTTTTAATCGTTTTCTTGAAAGAGTGAAACTTAATCAAAACATTTTATAAATCATAGCGACGTTATTATTCCGTAGGATACGCCACATTTTTTACATTGATATTGTTAGGACTAGCCAGATGCCCTATAAAATTAGAATCTTCGTAGAAGTTGCTAGGTTTAACATAATGCAGGATATAGACAACACTTCTATGACATCAACACCAGTTAAAAAAATACAACCGACTTCCAAAAACAACACTACAAAGTGAAAAATAACTTTAATTTCGGAAGTCGGTGGCAAAAACGAAAATACATTTAATCAGACACCGACTTCCGAAATTAAAGTTATTTTTCACTTTGTAGTGTTGTTTTTGGAAGTCGGTTGTATTTTTTTGTAAAAAAGTTTTTATTTTTCACTTTTTAGTGGTTCACATGTGCTTACCCCTTCACAGCGTACTGGCGTGATGTTATGTTATGAACTGGTGTGAACAACAAACAGACATGAGATTTCAGCAATCCCAGTCCATTTGCTATCATTTATTGAGGAGTTCCGTTGCCTATCTCAGAAGTTCTTCATCAGATCTTCACCA
This sequence comes from Cosmia pyralina, assembly GCA_946251885.1. NCBI lineage: Eukaryota > Metazoa > Arthropoda > Insecta > Lepidoptera > Noctuidae > Cosmia > Cosmia pyralina. Next base: position 22,921,688 of record OX276357.1, read on the forward strand.
AATTGAAATGGGACCACTCCAAGAAAGTACTCTTCCAAAAACTATCCAAATCGCTTCAAGTGTGCCTATAAAATTGGAAGAGTTCTCTCTATTTCTCCAGGATCCCATCATCAGATCCTGACTTGATGATCATGGGACCACCTGGGAAGTATACCCTTTCAAACAAAAAAAAAATAATCCAAATCGGTCCAGCCATCTTCGAGTAATCGGGGAACATACATAAAAAAAAAAATAAAAAAAAATAAATAAAAAAGGTTCCGACGAATTGATAACCTCCTCCTTTTTGAAGTCGGTTAAAAACTATAAATCGCAAACCAATATATACACCAGATAAAAATTAACACCAATTTCCTAATGACCTCAAACTTGCACATAGTCTAGCAATACTCTTGTGAGTAGAAAATAGTTGAAAACAGTACTAAAAATAAATGTGACTTTGCTTCTATTGAGGCACTACTTTGTTTATATTGAGGCACACGCCTGCGCCGAGGCAATATTCATAACAGAAGCACTTTGAATTGATGTAGTCGTTTCAACGTCTCGTAATGTAAAGAATACTTCTCTTGCGTCATAAAGTCTCCCCGTAGATTTGACTTTTCTTGAAAATCACCCTAATACATTCTATTTAGGAGCAGTGGTGGCCCAGTGGTAACGGTCGCGACTTACGAGTTGTAGGTCGTAGGTTCGAACCCAGGCAGGCGCTTTACTTTGTGTAAATTATTTCATCACCACTGCTCGCAAAACGGTGAAGGAAAACATCGTGAGGAAACCGGCATGTCCTAGAATCAAAAATTCGAAGACTTGTGACATCTGCCAACCCGCACTAGACCCGCGTGGTGGATTACGGCCCACTCCCTCTCACAGAGAGGAGGCCTGTGTCCCAGCAGTGGGAACGTTATAGGCTGATTATGTACATTTTATTTTTCTCAGATCATTCCTAATCTATTTTTAAAATAGGGATGATGTCAATTTTTTTTTTTTGTCGTCATGTAGATTAAAAAATATTGGACAAGTATTTTTTTTTTTTTTTACGTAATCAAAAGATTACGGCGATACATTGAGTTAAAATGTGGCATGACGTCACTGCTAGCTAGATTATACATAGTTTGTTAAATTTGTGACGTAGCGAGTTCCCACTCCCCAACTTTAATGTGTTTTATCTAAGTAATATTTTAATAATATGATAAACCGAAAAATACGTGTCCAATTTTTTTTTATTATCTGACTGACGGCCTTAATATATATATTTTTTTTTTTTACTTAGGAAACATCCCTATTACTTGAAACTAAAACTCAGTGCCTCGGAAGTGTGATAATGTAAAACTTTCCAAATGTAATAAAAACTGTAACACAAAGTGAGAAAAGTGCATTTATACAATGATTGTTAAGTTTCACTAGATACTGTGATGTTGACTGTAGTGTATTGAACTGTGCACGATGCTTCGTGCGTTGACTTCTAGGAGGTGGTCGTTGCGACGGGACAGTGGCAGGTGAGGTTTCATTATTAATATAAGCTTTATATTCAAATGTTTAGTACAATATATTGATTTCATCGTCTTCTTCGTCAACAGCAATTTCTGCAAGATTTTTTTGTAGAAGCCTTTGTTCATATCAAGATGTTCGAAACACACTCTACCTTAGCTAGAAAAACTGTTGTCTTCGTCTCGTTCAACGACGTTTGTTTATTCCTTTCTTGTCAGAACTTTGTGTCACTAAACGAAGCATAAGTATTAAGATCGTCATCAAATGTAAAACCAGTTTCTATATCTACATCGATAATTATATTTGAGCGAGTTTTGTCACTAATGAGTTCTAGAAAATTAGCCATAATTATTATAGCCCTTTTGTAACAATAATTAATGATGGATTTTTCTGTCTATAAAATAAATATGGCTTTCATACGTTGTATGAACTAAAACAATAATTAGGTAACTCTCATCATCTGCCTAGCCTTCTCTCAACTATGTTGGGGTCGCCTTCCAGTCTAACCGGATGCAGCTGAATACCAGTATTTTACATGGAGTGACTACCTATCTGACCTCCACAACCCAGTTACTGGGTTATACGATACCCCTATTTAAGTCTAGTTGTCAGACTTTCGGGCTTCTGACAACCCGTAACGTCTGGGGCCAACGCACTATGGTTCGTCTAAAACATGCTAGCTGGACAGATTTTTTTTTGCGAATTTTGGTTCCTAGGGGCTTTCTTATAACTTGTTATGATTAAGTACCTAATTTCGTTTTGGTGTATGGGGACCCATTTTGAGGGAGTGGTAGTTATAGAATAAAAAAAAAACCTTTTCATACTTATAAAAACTATTTATTATGAAAATAAAACACGAAAACAAACAACTAGAAGCAAACTGCACGTTTACAGAACAAAGCTATTAGTCAGGCACATAGGAGGTAATTACAAAAAAAAAAGTTTATTTTATAGTTAAGTTTATATTAACATATTTACAATTATATGTACTAACTAACTTTGAAATCACGAAATAAAATAGCTGTTTCATACAAAGTTCAATACCTACTCGACCAGAATGTATGAAACAGCTGTTTTTTTTTTCGTGATTTTAAAGTTGGTCCCATAGTAAAAGTTGTTCATATTCACGGGTAGAACGCCCTGTGAAAATTTGGCTGGTCATTGAAAACTAACCCTGTATACTCACCTGCAACCCTTAATGAGCGCAACTCCAGGTGCATTAAAATTCTTGGAATTAGAGGTTCGCGGGTTTTGTCTATAATAATATGAATTAATTTTCGGCATTTTCAATAATGTATTTTGTCTAGCTAGCATGTTCTAGACGAACCATAGTGCAACGGTTTAACTTTCTTTCCGAAGCATGGAGGAGTCTGTATTTGTAAATATGGTCAACCATCCACTGACCATCCGCGCCAAGCATAGCTTAACCTGATGGAACGACCCGTGCGGCTGTAATAACTTAGCCACAAGCCCCACTAGACAATAATTACCTTTGAGCCCAGCTCCCCGTTGCAATCTTCACTATTCTAAACCATTTACTTATCAGCCTTGAATTTAATTGCTGAACATAAGCCTGCCCCTATAGACTGGGTCTTAAAAAACCTGGCAGAATGCCATAATCACTACTCTCAGTAGGTATCTTGGATTCTGGTCTTATTCAACACTCTTAGTTCCCTTTTACGACGCCCACAGGATCGAGTTTGCCTGTTTTAAAACAGTAATGAATTGTTCAGTTTCCAACTAAGATTTATGACAGTAGATAATGTCGATAATCTAATAGTCGCATAAATAACCTAGTTAGATGGGAGATTAGTCAATTTGGCAAGTTTTACTTGTCATCTTGATTTAAGATTTTGAACTGTGTGTTGGGAGATATCGCAGTTGATGCATTAAATGCAAGGAGAATTTTGAGATTAGTATCTAGTGTATCTAGTCTACTAATCGTTTCATTCATTCAGGGGATTCCCACATCATCATCGTCAGTAGCCAGTATATCATTCTTCTTCATGAGTGTCTGTCCATTTCTTGTTTATGTTAATTTAGTTGCCGTAAATTCCTCTCTGTTTTCAACTTTCCCAAGGACGTGTAAAATAAATGGTTCTGTTGTAACAACTGCGTTTGGCAGACAGCTTGGCGCTGTAAAATTATGATGTTGTAAGTGCCAATTTTTATGTCTGGCCGCATTTTGCGACACCCACAGGAGATGGTTTGATGGCTTGTTGTACTAATGGCCACACGCGAAGTTTCAAATAACTACGTGGCTTTATCAGAACGTTCTACTAAACATTTGGATGGTCCTTATCACCCACGCTACTGATTACACTGTTGCAAAATTGTCCAAATCGACTTCACAGTATCAACGGCTAGACAGCGGCATATTTTTGCAAGATCAGAACATGCTTCCTACTTCCTAACATACTGACATAAAGTCAATTTGCTATAGATAGGTACGCTTATCTGATCCAATAAATAAGAAAAAAACAATTTCATAGTTCTATCGATATAAGTCGAGGTCGCTCGCATTCGTATAATCCCGTTCCACCCAAAATCCATAGGATTAAATAGGCTTTGCCAAAATTTATATAACATTATTAAAGTTGTGATGGCTTTAGTCAGTCAATGTTAATGGAATTATTGTATTAGGGAAAACCGCTTGGTGGGTTGGTAAAAAATAACATAACAACATCACGCCTGTAATTCCCTGTGTTAGGCAGAGGTGTACTTTCTTTTTTTTGGGGATGGGAAGTCATCAATAATGACTTCTCCCGCTCTGGGCGGAGCGGGAGGGCGTGTCAGACTTACTGACAAAAACCCACCCGTGTTTCTTTACTCTTTCGAATAACCCGCGATCCTGGCAGGAACCTATAGTACCTACACCCACATTTCGCCAGTTATATTTTAGGTCCATGTGATACGGCGACCCTGCTGCCATCAACCAGGGTACAAATCCAGATTCCGGGCTGCTACTGAGAGATTCCTGGCGGAAACATCCTGCTTTGACCGACCACTAGACGAACGAGGCAAAAAATGTGGTGAAATATTCGATCTTGAAACATTGCTGACATTGAGATATGATCTTGTAATTCCTTCATGCACCGTGATGTTTTCATTGACTTTTAATTTAATTTTATTTTATTTGGGAAAACAGACAATCGTACATTGTATATTAAATTTAGATACACAGTATGCTATAAGTAAATGTACAATCCACTACGTTTCCACATGTTACTAGTTTTAAAGAAAAAAAAAGATACAGTGTTGGGAAAATTAAGCAAAATTAAGCAGTAATTAATTAGCTATTACATGTCTAAATAAAAGGTACATAATAATTAAAATTTATGAGCAAGGCGCTTAATAATTTGTTCTCTAAATGTATGTTTAGATAGGGCAAAAACATCAATATCATTAAAGTTATTATTGTAAGCCTGCACCAATCTCCGGAGCGGCGCTCTCTCCCCTGCATTTGTGCGGCAGGGAGTTGTAGCAAACAGTGGATAAGAGCGCGCCTCACGTCTCAACACTGTTCTAGGTACAATATAGCATATTTTACTGATTAATTCAGAGCAATCAAACCTATTATGTACAAGTCCATGGAGCATCATTCCCTGGAGCAACAAGCGTCTAGAGCGTAATGTTAATAGTTTAAACTTACACAAAGCGTTTTTGTAAGATAAACGTACGGTGAGACATTTGTACTGCAATGTACTGAGGAACTTACGCTGAACTCTCTCAATTGCAATCTCATATTAATAGATGAGTAAGCTCTAATAAATAAACAAACATTTATATAACTCTTTTTGCTGTTCTATAAAGAACCCATTTGTGATGCGGAGGAGTGAGGAAAATGTCGTGAGGAAAGTTTTGAGTATGAATGTCGATGGCTATAAGAGTAGGGGAAGATCAAAGAAACGATGGATAGATTGTGTGAAAGATGTTATGGCTAGAAAGGGGGTGACTACCAAGATGACGAATAATAGAGAAGTATGGAAAAAAAGGACATGTTGCGCCGACCCCAAATATATTGATTGATTGGATAAGGGCAGGAGAATGATGAATGATTGCATAATGTTTTGATTTTGTATGTACGACGTACGTGTTTACCTGTGTGTTGATTCCAATTCTCAATCTGCTTAAACCGTAAAAGAAAACGAACATTACCTTCATCTAATTAGAATTCATCTGCCGCTCTCTACTACCTAACTACTAACTAATTTCACCTCTCCCGTACTTTTTACCTCCGAGTATTCCTTTGTTTTCTGCTAAAATTTCATGAACCGTTCTGATATCCAGTGGAATGCTACGTTATTTTTAATTTCAACAAAGTTTTGCCATTAACCAGACCGGTGTTTTTTTTTCAAAGTTTTTTATAACGCCGCAGAGATTTTTGGCTAGGAGAACCGACGACAATGAATATAAACTATCTCATTTTACCTAAAAAATATATTTTAATCTAAATATAAACATTGCATTAAGAAGGAATTTTAGAGCTTATTCTGAGTAACCCCTAACTGTATGTGCTTATTGTTTGAATTACATAAACCTTTATTAAAGTACTAGCATTGACCCACGGCTTCTTTAATTCGGGCTGTACTCTGCTTCTAATAATATAATTCAATCATGATTCGAAATACACGTGGCGCTATCTATTATCATAAGAACGCTATTGTTGGGTATAAAAGTTACCCTATGTCCTTTTCCGTACACCTGACAACGTATATGTAAAATTTCAGGATGATCGGTTCAGTGGTTTAATCGTGAAAAGGTAAGTTAACAAACAAACAAACAAACTTACTTTCGCATTTATAATATTAGTTAGGATCAGTCGTGTGTTTCGATCCCCGTAAACATGCTGGCGGCCGGCTTGGTTTAATAACACATTAAGCGGACAGAATACATAAGCCAATCCCACATATGTGATGTAAGCAGAATAAATGAGCAAACATAGCCATGATTCTCAAATCAAAGGGCAGTGGAAGAAATGCTGTGGAGTAGTATGTAGGGTGAGGTCTTTTTAATGTTCTCTGCGCAGTAATAAGAACTTGTTAAAAAGAAAAAAAACAAACAGCAATTACATCATCATCTGCCTAGCCTTTTCCCAACTATTTTGGGGTCGGCTTCCAATCTCAGCGGGTGCAGCTGAAAACCGGTATTTTACATAGAGCGACTGCCTATCTGACCTCCACAACCCAGTTACTGGATAATACGATACTCCTTGGTAAACTCAAACTCAAAGCATTTATTTCAAATAAACCAATTACAGGCGCTTTTGAATTGTCAATGGGTCGGTCAGTCAGAAAGATGAAGCGAGTTGCCCATTCCAAAGCGTAGTAGATCCCTATGGAGAAGAACGGGCAAGAAACTCCACGGACACTCTTTTAAATCATACTATTTTTACAAAATATTGGTTACATCGTTCAAGTTGAAAATATACATGTGAGAACAATGTAGAAAGACGTGCATGTTAAAAAGCGTCCGTAATAAAAAGATAAAAACTAAAACAACTAAATTAAATATTACAATTAAAAATAAGCCATGGCAGCTAAGAGACGACCAGTCCCAACTGACGGCGCCCGTTCACGAACATGACGCATGGATCAGCACCAAGACGGTAAGACTGGTTGTCAGACTTTCGGGCTTCTGACGAATCGTAATGACTGTCAAAGATCCACGAATGACAGCCGGGACCAACGGCTTAACGTGTTTTCCGAAGCACGGAGTGGTCTTGGTATGTAAAGATGGTCACCCATCCACGGACCAACCGCGTGGTCAATCGACCCGTGCGGCCGTTATTACTTAGCCACAAGCCCCAGTAATTACAATACGTAAATATTGCAACATAGCCTTCAGCTTTATCTCGCAACGCTGTAATATGAGAGCTGGGCTTCTATAGCTGTATTATTTCATCTCAAAAGCAGTGCTCAGTGATTTTGAATGCAGGGCCAAAACCGCCCAGAGTCCTTTGAGATTTGCATTAGTAGACAAGCTGTCTACGTTCTCCTATAGCTATAAAAGGGATTGTAAAATTAAATAGACTTTCTAAGAGAATTAATTAAGTCCCCAAGTCTCGTAAGACGCAACTTACATAATTACAGTGTCTTGATCTTGAAAACACTTGTGTTTCGCAAAACCCGTCTGGAGATATTCGTGCATAAACTCGACGTTCTATCTCTTTAAAGTACCTATCCTCCTTCGCTTCGTACGTCCTGTTTCTAGAGCCTCATTATTTTTTACAAGTTTTAATGCCAACGGTGAGTCTGGAGTGTTGTACTGTTCCGCCCGTTTGCCTTTGTCAAGAGATCTTTTGCCTTGACAATCGCTGGACCATGCTCGGCTTCAGAAGCTGTCTTTTGTTTCATGGTGTCGACTTGTCACGTTCCTTTATGAAGTTGTATGTAGGTACGGACAGAGAATGTTGATAAATGTTAGAAGTTAGCAGTAAGTTTTTCTTTGAGGTTTTCCGCTTGAACTGTTTGAAGTGACGCAAGGGTATGACCATTGTCAATGATGCCAGGGTAAAAAAAAAGAAATTCCATTTAGTCCGTCATCGTCAGTCAGATAATAAAAAAATATCAGACACGTATTTATTGCTATATCATATTAATAAAAAATTACTTAGATAAAATGTATTAAAGTTGGGGAGTGGGGGCGCGCTTCGTCAAAATTCAGTATAAAACCTAGCAAGGCGTGACGTCATGCCACATTTTAACTCAATTCATCGCCGTAATCTTTTGATTACGTAAAAAAAGAAAAAATACGTGTCCAATATTTTTTAATAATTTACCTGACGGACAAAAGAAATGTTTAGTCACTATCCCTATTGTGTTCGTCGTAGTACAGTCAACCGCACATCAGTGGTAACACTTGCACTACGAAAAACACCCTTATTGATAAGACATCTAGCGATCAGTGTCTAACTGTTACCACTGACGCGGTTTACGGTACTTAACTAATTAAAGTACCTTACCTAAAGTTTGTACCTATTCAATTTTTGGTTGAGTGATAGTTCAGCTCTGAGCAGAAACCTTCTTATTTATTTATTCACCCCTGTACCGTACTTACAAATTTAAGAGACTTACAGCTGAATTTGAACTGAAACCCTACTTAAAACAACATTTACCTAATCCTAAATCAACACTATTATTTACATCTAGCTTCCGCCCGCGGCTTCGTCCGCGTGGTATGTCAATAATAAAAAGTAGCCTAAGTCCTTTTCCAGGTCATGGTCTACCCGTGTGCCAAATTTCATCCAAATCCGTTCAGCCGTTTTAGCGTGAAAGCGTAACAACCAAACAAACTCACTTTCGCATTTATAATATTACTAGCTTTTGCCAGCGGCTTCGCCCGCGTGGAGGTCGGATATTATCCCACGAGAACCGTACATTTTTCCGGGATAAAAAGTAGCCTATGTGTTATTCCAGACTAATCTATCTCTGTGCTCAATTTCATCCAGATCCGTTCAGCCGTTCTGGCGTGATTGAGTAACAAACATCCATCCATCCATCCATTCGAACTCTCGCATTTATAATACGAGTAGTAGTAAGATTTACAATGGTTGAACCAAAAGTTAATTAAAAACCTCTACATACATAGAAAGTTTTTCAAGAATTATAATAGCTGCGTAGACCGGGATAAAAAGTAGCCTATGTGTTAATCCAGCTATCTACATACCAAATTTCATCCAAATCGGTCCAGCCGTTTGAGCATGAAGAAGTAGCAAACACACACACGCACAAACTTTCGCCTTTATAATATTAATGTGATGATGTGTGTGCACGTAAATGCGAGAAGTCTATAAAAGGTTCGCGCCTAAGGGATAATGTTTCCAAGTGGTCGCTGACGTCACAAACCTCCCTTTGGACCTTCCTTAATCTTTCAACCATATATTATATTAATAACCTTGCGTAAGACTGTTTTGCCGCCCTTTTTCTCAACCCATATCCCAAGTTCAGGGTCAATTTTGCTACCTAACCGTTCTGGCTTTTATAATAGTACAACTCTTTACCTTAATTTTACTTTGTAACACCATCTTCATCATTTGTCTAGCCTTTTCGCAACTATGTTGGGGTCGGCTTCCAGTCTAACCAGATGCAGCTGAATACCAGTATTTTATATGGAGCGACTACCTATCTGACCTACAAAACCCAGCTCTGGGTAACACGATGCCCCTGGTTGTCAGACTTTCGGGCTTCTGACGAACAGTAGCAACTGTCATAGATCTAACTCAAACTCAAACTCAAAGCATTTATTTCAATTAAACCAATTAAAGGCACTTTTGAATTGTCAAGGGGTCGGTCAGTCAGAAAGATGAAGCTAGGCGCCCATTCCAAAGCATAGTAGGTACCTATGGAGAAGAACGGGCAAGAAACTCCACGGACACTCTTTTAAATCAAGATATGGTTACAAAATAATGGTTACATCATTCATGTTGAAATTTCATATGTGAGAACGATGCAGAACGTTAAAAGCGTCCTTAAAAAAAAACAATTCAAATATTTAAATTAAATTAAAATAAGCCCTGACCGCTAAGGTATGCCCAGCCTTCACTGACAGCGCTTATTCTCGAACCTGACGCATGGATTGGCTAAATGACAGCCTATGATGATCTACAAATGACAGCCGGGACCAACGGCTTAATGCTTTCCGAGGCACGAAGGGGTCTTGGTATGTAAAGATGGTCATCCATTCACGGACCAACCGCGGCAAGCGTAGCTTCACCTGATCTATCGAACCGTGCAGCTGTCATTACTTAGCCATAAGCCCCTTCATAGCCACAAGCCCCTCACTGTTGCTTAGTAGCATGAGAGAGAGAGAGATTGTCCGAAACATGAGTATGCACACTCAAAGTATGCAAGATGTTAACATTGCAGAAAGGATCACAGTCATGTTTTACCTTAACGGCGTACAAATATGTATTATAATAACATTAACTATTAATTATACATACTTGTTAAAATAATATAATAAAAAAAAATATAATAAAATACAATAACTGAAAATAATTTGTTATCAATTACAATAAATTAAATTTGCATATAATGTAGGTACCTACAGCATAAGCAATTCAAAAATCAATTAAATTAGATAAGTAGAAGAACAAAATATTATCGTCTCAAGCTAATTCAAATGTCAAAATAAAATATAATACATGTATATATTTACATGGTTATGTTTGGCCTGGTAAACAAATTTGGAACTCTCATTTAAGAGCCATTTGGCACGGTCGGCGTAGAAAGTTACACGTTCAATTAAAACAGTCATCTAATTTTAAAACGTCGCGTTATTAAGCTTCCTGTCAATAAGCTGGATAATAGGTACCATAATCATTTACACCGCAGAGGTGAAGAACAGTTTACAGTTGGTGCGTCTAAGGTAAATATTGTAGAGGTTTGATGCTTTGGTCAAACCTCGACAGTGATATACTGGTTGACATTCAATTATTCAAACATCGAATTACTCTATAAATAAAAAAAAAACGAAGCTCGATTTTCTTTGTAGGGTGACAGTTAGATTTTAGCTAGGGCTTGAATTAGCAGTGTGAATTATAATTTAATTGATTCTTTTAATATAGAAGGTATCAGCCCCATTCCACCCGTGTACTGCTTTGTTATTTCATTAGCTAGCCTCCCACTGTGAGGTTCGAACTCTCACATTTGGTGAAGGCGCCGCCCGGGTTATACATACATACAAAATCGCAAGGCACTTCGCATGACACTTCACTTTTCTCCTGTCAGTCAATCTGCCTAGCCTTTTCCCACCTGCAGATGCAGCTGAATACCAGTATTTTACATGGAGTGACTGCCTATCTGACCTCTACAACCTAGTAACTGGGTAATACGATACCCCTTGTTAAGACTGGTTTTCAGACTTTCGGGCTTCTGACGACCCGTAACGATTGTCAAAACTCAAAGATCCACAAATGACAGCCGGGACCAACGGCTTAACGAGCTTTCCGTGGCACGAAGGAGTCTCGGTTTGTAAAGCTTAACCCTAGCTTTTTGATAGATCGACCCGTGCGGCTGTTATCACTGAGGCACGAGCTCCCCGAGCTTTTCTTCTGTCTGACCTGATAAAAGAGTATGGTAATGCCTTTGATGTGACAACATTATTTTGAATTTAAGTCAGGTTTTTGTAGTGACTATCTAAGTGAGTTTCCACACGTTCCGCCACTATTTACCAACTCACATACACTTAACCACCTTATACTCAGCAGCCTGTAAAACTTCCTCCGTTCACAATCAGTTGGAATTTCCTCAACACAAAATCTTCACAATTGTTACAATTTAACAGTGCAGCACTCGGATCGGGCAACATAACGGACTTACTTCACGGCCGCTGATCTTGAACAGTGCGTCCAACCGTTCGAGGCACACGCTCGTCACGGATGCGACACTAATACGACACGGATACGATACGCTTGATTGGCGATAGAGTGGAAAGAAAGTTGAAGAAAAAGAGGTTTGATGATGTGATACGGAAGCACGCATGAAGTCTTTCGTCATCATTGATCAACTTAATAGTACTCAAAAGCTAGATAGCTTGCTAGCTACGTTTTTTGTGAATCTCATGTAATAGGGATATTGATCAATGGATTGCAAATCAAGTCCATGTTTTAGCTCAGCTATAGACAGATCGTATTGAAGTGGATACTTTGATGATCGTCAATGTGGACCTTCAATATTATCGAAGAAAATGGCTTGTAAAGAACCTAAAGCTAATAATAAGATGTTATATTGTAAAATGAAACGTAACTTCTATGTCAGTATACAAGTAACTAACACCTTCAAGAATGAAGCGTCTTCGGAAAAACTATCTGTGAAAGAAATAAATACTTAAAATATTGTATTTGTGACACGCACAATAAATACAAACAATAAAAAAGCAACATTTAAAACTAAATAATGAAAACAAAAAAGAAGACCTGCGAGGCTAAAAAGATTCCTAGAGCGTTAGATCATACTGTATTTATACGTAGGTTGACGTCTATAGCCAATTGTCGGCAAGTAGATCACTCAACTGGATAATCGCTTCACACTAGTTAACTAGTAGATCTACACTTGGATACCCCGTCATCGTTTGACATGAGTCATGTCAACTCTGATGACAAGGTATCAGTACCGGCGTTAGGGTAGCGCACGCCTGGGCGATCGCCCAGGACGCCAGACGTGAAGGGGCGCCGCACAGTGGATCGTCCCCATACAAGAGGTCGGACATAGAATTAAAAATTGAAAAAGTATTTAATTGAAAAAAATGAAATATGCAGTTGCATTACTCTATTAAGGAACTACAAAAAATGTTACTACAATTTTTTTATTTGACCAGTACTTTATGAGCAATTCGATGAAAAGTGTTATTTTTCTATGGAAATGGTCACAAAAATGTCTGTATCTCATGATTCCCTCCTTGTTTCGATTTGCGGTTTTCACTACTGTTATCTACCTATTTTATGCCACATTTTCTTCAAGGACACATGGTGCCCCCAGCGACCCCCTTCCGAGATATTTTGCTTTTAGTAACTTTACTTTTTATTGTATAACTGATGATATGGAGGTACATTAAGTATATTCATTACTGAGAATAAGTCATCCCTAAGTAGTTCCTTAAATAACAGGTGCATTTACGATTACTTTAATGACTTATGAACGCTTCTGTTGCCATACAACAAACGCGTTAATGAGTCCTTAAGTGAAGATTCCCAGTACTTGCTTAATCTAATTAGTTATTGTAATTACTATGTTAACAGCCCTTAATCTCTGCATTGTGATTGTCTAATGTCATCATTAGCTTAGTAATGACTGAGTCGCATTTACAATAACACATCGAAAAGAAATAGAGTTTTATGATCAATAAGAAAATATGTAGGTATAAATATATTTTTTATTTATATAATATAACACTGTAAAAATAATTTAAAAATAAAATAACTATGTACCCTAAAACAAACTAAAAAAATAAACAACTACTAAAAACTAAATTATAATAGGAAATTAATTAATTAACACGACCATGTAGTTACTAACAACAATAGAAAAGAAAGAAAAAAACCATTTATTGGCTGATGGGTGGCATAACACAAAACAAAAAAAGAATAAAATTAAAAAAAAATCACAAAAACTAGAATAGAAAAAAAGAATAGAATAAAAAAAATACACAAAAACTAGAAATTAACAAAGAAACTGCTTGTAAAATAATAATATTAGGTACTATAAGACTTAAACTATATTTTCTTCATCTTCATCAATAACGACATCATGATCATTATCATCGTCATCATCTTCTTCAACGTCACTACATGCAGCAAGTGTATCAGTTGAAACGTCAATGAACTCCAATTCACTCTGATCACGTATGAGTAAATCGTCTAGTTCTCTAAATGAAGACTTTTTGGCTTTATTTGTCATCTTCGGTCGTAAGCTGGCGAGAAGAGGATCGGAAGATAATAGCAGATTATGAAGAATGTCTTCATTAGTGGCGATGCTACTATGCTTTCGTGTATGACATTCTCTAAATTTGCGAAAGTCCTTGTTTCTTGCTTCAGATGCTTCTTCAGACAAAAAACCTATAGGCACTACTGATAAGTGGTCCACTATCTGTGATCCATGAATCAGCAATTTGTGTAAACTTGCTGGCATGTTATACCATGGATATAATTCCACGAATAAATTTGCTGTTTCATCACAATATGATTTGAATTTTTGGACTTGAATTTTTTCGCCTGAGGAAATGCATTGCAAAATAACGGCGAGTCTTCTAATTAAATTAACATCTAATTTAGTAATTTCGGCAGTCGTTTCAGGGTTTGCAAAAAATCTTCTTGCAGCATTTCCAGTGTTTGTGTTGCCACTACCCTGCTTAACAACGTCTAGAAGTAAGCCTGTTCTTCTTCGGAAAGCTTCTTGAATGGCTTCTTTCTTATCTTTAACTTTTTTTTTATTTTCGTCACCTTTTGCTTGCCATGATTTTATGTCCATTCTGTAAGAAACGTGTAATAAACATTCCATGGACCGAATCCAAGTATGCAATGAACTAAATCCATGCTTGTATAAATCTGTATTCACGGGTTTAGCTCTCACTTCTTCCAAGTTATTCATTTCGCTTGGGCGAGCTTTGCACAAATCACACACTGCTGCCGATGTACCAGATATGATTGAATGTACCTTACCATCAATCATGGTTAGCCATAGATTGTGAGTAACAGTAGCATTGCCGCAATCAGTCGGGTTCCGTTCACGAATCTCGGTCTCAAATATTTCCATTTCAGCCTTAACATTCGCTTCCGTTTCTTTCATAAATGTAAATGAAATCGGGCGACAATATGTGGTTGACGATGGCCGATCATTCTGCCACACTATACTTCCACTAGAAGTCACTAACTTAAGTGGTACAAGACTTGCCATAAATACACTGGATAAGTCTTGTTCACTTGTTGTTGTCGTTTGATGGTAAATGCTTTGACTTGAAGCTCCATCAAAACCCCATTTACTGTGAAGCACAAGTTGTTCACCAGCATCAAAATTTGATTCAAGTGAATCGATCAGCCTCCTAACGGTGAGATCAAGGAGGGCTTGGATACGTATCTTTGCGGAAGTTTCAGTCACAGTTATGTCTTCTTTTGCCGGGTAGCATTTAAGCTTTTCTTTAACTAACAAGTAGTAGCTTGGGTATTTCGCATGACCTTCTTTTAAACTAAAGTCCCGAAGTGTGATGTAACGCCACTTGGATAACTGCAAGTAAACGTAAAGAGCAAGTGCTTTGTGAGTAGGAACTTCACGAAGCGGAGGATTCTGCTTAGTTTCCAGGACATTTATAACTGTTGAGACGTGTTCAGGATTTTCCAGCAAATTTTTCATTATTCTGGCTATATCATTTTTTCCGGCAGACTTAAGTATACTTTCAACAGTATGCAAAAGCTCATCCGGACGACTGCAACTAGTAACATTTTCATTAACACGTCTTCTTTTGTGTCTAGTTGATAAATCTTCAAAGCGTTTGCGAGGAGATGTATATGTTGAAGTAGATGCATCTGATTTTGATGGACTGACTACCTCTTCTGCCTCATTTTCATTTGCTTCTTCAGTGTCAACAACATTTTCTTTAAAGCAATCTGGCCAAACGATATCGGAATTTAACCACTCTTCGTTCTTGTTAATGAACCTGTCAACTGTCCTTCTTGATTGCACCCATTTGGTGTAAACCCTATAGCAAAATCGTCGACACCAGTTCTTGAGATCCGTCACATCACTTTCACTTAACTGGACGTTAGTATTCGACTTCAATGTGTTAAATAAATGGTCATAGTCACGAAGATCTTTATGATTACGAAGAGCAACGTAAAGATCTAGGTAAGTAGAAAACCCACGGAAAGCCATAATGACAACACTTGGTAGAAGTTATAATTACAACTGAATTACATTTGCTAAACACACTCAAATATATAGGGCAGCAAGTAGGCAACTAGCAATGAATTTGATAAGCTAATGATGACATTAGACAATAACAATGCAGAGATTAAGGGCTGTTAACATAGTAATTACAATAACTAATTAGATTAAGCAAGTACTGGGAATCTTCACTTAAGGACTCATTAACGCGTTTGTTGTATGGCAACAGAAGCGTTCATAAGTCATTAAAGTAATCGTAAATGCACCTGTTATTTAAGGAACTACTTAGGGATGACTTATTCTCAGTAATGAATATACTTAATGTACCTCCATATCATCAGTTATACAATAAAAAGTAAAGTTACTAAAAGCAAAATATCTCGGAAGGGGGTCGCTGGGGGCACCATGTGTCCTTGAAGAAAATGTGGCATAAAATGGGTAGATAACAGTAGTGAAAACCGCAAATCGAAACAAGGAGGGAATCATGAGATACAGACATTTTTGTGACCATTTCCATAGAAAAATAACACTTTTCATCGAATTGCTCATAAAGTACTGGTCAAATAAAAAAATTGTAGTAACATTTTTTGTAGTTCCTTAATAGAGTAATGCAACTGCATATTTCATTTTTTTCAATTAAATACTTTTTCAATTTTTAATTCTATGTCCGACCTCTTGTATGGGGACGATCCACTGTGCGCCGAGGAGTTTTTGGGGGGCCTTTAGTTTCACAAGGACAAAATGTTTACAGTAAGTAAGGAGACAGTTTGGTGTTGGAAACCCCGTATGTATGCAAATTAACATAAATGTAGGGAGCTAAAATTTTCGAGCTCGCATCTGCAGAGATGCGAGCTCGAAAATTTTATTTTTAATTTTTTTTTTTTTTTTTTTTTTTTTTTTTTTTTTTTTTTTCGAAAATGTAGGATGTAAGAGCAGTCTTACATCCTACATTTTCCTAATTCTCGAACTTTCTGCAGAAGTCGACAAAGTTTCTCCTATTTTTGTATGCATGGATAAAAGAAAACAAACTTTCCGAGGCGGGGTGCTAAAATTTTTCGCCCCTCTACTGTCCAAGAGTGAAGAGGATGCCGCAGAAATCTCGCCCGGGGCGCTTGTAGTGCTAAAACTGGCACTGGACATGACACGAGTGTTTACAAACCTTGGCAATAGAGTCATTGTAACTGTAGCGAGTGTACGCAAATAAAGGTCGTTCCTTATCGTTGGAGCAATACCATTATTTTAATTCTTTGTTGTCCACGTGATTCTCCTGCCCTTATCCCAATTTATTTGGGGTTAGCGCAACATGGTCTTTTTCTTCCTATTAGCCGTCATCTCGGAAGTCAACCCCTTTCTAGCCATATCATCTATCATGCAGTCAATCCATCGTTTCTGAGGTCTTCCCCTACTCTTATTCATGCTCAAAACTTTCCTCACGACATCCTACCCCTCCTCATCACATCCCCAATACTTACGCATGTAACGTGCACGTAATATTCAATAGATTTGTTCGTAAAAGCGATCTTGTCTTTTAATTAAGCTTGCCTCCTATATCCCGTCTTTGTCCTTTTTACCTCTCTCTGGCGTTCTCCACAAAATATAAGGATCATTAGCCGGGGCCTATACACTTTATGATATAGTAAGTACTTCAGCTATGTGCTCAGCCATTAGTGAGTTTCATTATTTCTAATAGAAGGATAGTTTGGTCCTATTACTTGGATTTGTGTCGTGTTGTATGAACATTTTTTTCATATACTAGCGTTTTTGTAATCGATGGAAAGTCTATTGCATAAGCATCATCATCATCATCTGCCTGACCTTTTCCCAATTGTGTTGGGGTTGGCTTCCAGTCCAACTGGGTGCAGCTGAATAATTTACATAGAGCGACTATTGCATAAGCATCTATATTTGAATAAATTTTCCGTAGTTTTTTCGTCTTAACTGAATTTAATATCAAAATACTTTACCAGACTCCCTGAATGGCACAGTTGTGCACCATCTGTGTTTACATTTGCATTGTTTTTCTGTATCTGTATACAGATGAGTATGTCTGTTCATGTCATGGTTGAATACTGCAATATATTTTTTTTTCTCTGTATCCACCAAACAATATAGTTTTATACAGTTACCATCATCCTGCTACTTCTCTTCCATACATCTCTATTGCTTATATTAGCCTTTCAGTGCAGTTCCCTCAACACGAGGTAATAAACGATCATTATAATGCACTTTTATGTTATTTATGAACCCACAATTTTCCGAACACTTTATTCAATGTTTTCAAACATACGGTATTGGAAATATCACAACGGGCGCCCTAAATGCTAGCTATTTATAAGGTTCTATAAATAACGCTCTATGGTTTAATAATAAATTCGTGGCTTGAGTTATTTACCTACTTATTTATGCTCCAAATATGGAGACTTCAATGAATTCGTTACTTTCTGTGTGGGGCTTTTCAATACTAACACATAAAATCTCTAAGACAAAGTCTTTCTTCGCTATAATACACGTAGTGACAAGGACAGCATAAGACCTAAAACTGAGTTACTTTTAAGAATTCGTTCGTAGACTATCAGAGAGAAAAACGATCAACGAAATAGTCTCGCAAGTTTTGCTCTGACTGTGCCAAATCCAAAAGTTTTTCTGAGTGAGTACTGTAGGCATGTTAGTTGAAGTATATCTAGGAGTACTGAACTAATAACCTCGCTACCTCTAGCTTGCAGTTACTGAAACGAAACGACCTGTACTAGTAGCTGTGCTCCTATTACTCTGTTAGCTACTGATTACTGTGCTACGTACTGTAGAGGTTTGTTGCTTTAGTCAACCTTAGATGTTACTGGCAGACATTCTATCATTCAAACATCGAATTACTATTGAAGAAAAGCGAATCTTGCTTTTGTTCAATTGTGGCAGTCAGATTCTTTCTAGGGTGATATTTTTAAGTTAAAACTGAGTATAATTAATAAATTAGCAGCATCGGCCCTCTTACCTCCCGACTACCTCTTTGCTTTGTAGTATAGCTAGCTGTGAGGTTCGACTTCTCACATTTGGTGGAGGCGCCGGGTAGTTAGGGCACGTACAACAACGGACTAGGTAACTAAATCACATCTATTTAGAACCCTCAAAAATAGTTTTCAGGCATTGAGAATCTTACCAACTTGCGAACGTTCACTGTAAATACTGTCCAGCACCCTAATTGCGTAACACATTATCAATCGGAGTTGGTTTCATTTTGACAGTTCAACAACATTCATTGCGTTATTTACCTACGCTGTCGAATAGACAAAATTTTCGAACATATGAAGCTATGGATTAGTAATTTGTTTCAAATTGATTCAAATTCCGATTGATAATATGTTACGCAATTAGGGTGCCGGACATTGAGGTTCAATGTAAACTAGAGCAGACACCGCGAACAAAATTTTTGCGCAACATTTTGTTGCCCCAAACTAAAGATGTGTACCGCGGCTATCAAATGTGACAACCGCGGTTTATGGACGTTTAAAGTCCCGAACAACTACATGTTGCGCAAAAATTTTGTTCGCGGTGTCTGCCTGCTCTAGTTTACATTGAACCTCAATGACCGGGACAGTATTTATACAGTGAACGTTTGCTAGCTGATAAGATTCTCAATGCCTGATAACTATTGTTGAGGATTCTAAATAGATGTGATACTTTCACCTAGGAAATTCCTCATGTCCTACTTCATTCCTGTTTTCAAGCAGGACTCTTTTGCTTCAGTTTTAATAAACAAAATGTTCGTGAACATAAAAATGTGAAATTATAGAGTTTTCACTTTGTCTCATTGATCGGCAATCTCCTTGGCCTATGGCCAGTGTACCAAAATACAACATAAAGGAAGTAATTAAACAGTTGGAAAAACAATATTCCATAGGCAAAATACTTGCTTTGGTGATTCATGTTAATTGTAGATTAGTATGCTGTTTCTAAACGTCTTGTAAGTAGAACAATTTTTTTAAAGATTCCTAAGGAGAAAGCAAAAGACCAGCCTATTATTTCCGAAGAAATAAGCTTATAATAATTTGTATCTCATAACGTCTCCTGCACAGACGATTCGTGCAAAATTTATAGCATTACATTTGGCACGGCAGACGTTATTGTCTAGGTGAGTGCGTGCTGCGCATGCTCTTGTCTTGGCATGAGCAAGTAAATAAACAGTGGGTGTGTTGTGTTAGCATACACAATAATCGACTATTTAAAACTAATATTATTTGTGGGTTGCAACATTGTTAACAAGGTCAGGACTATACGGCGGATGCATTAACACCTCCCAGCCAAACTCTTTTAATTTTTGCTGAGTGGCTAAAGATGTGTGAGGTCTAGCGTTATCATGATGAAAAACCACACCCCTTCTGTTGATTAATTCCGGCCGCTTTCTCTCAACTTCTTGCTTTAATCTCATCAGTTGTTCGCAGTAGAGTTCAGAATCGATGGTCCTGCCTGGTGGTAACAGCTCATAATGAATAATGCCCTTCCAATCCCACCACACACACAGCATCACCTTGTTGCGAGTTAACCCAGGTTTTGCCACAGTCTGTGAAGCCTGACCGGCCTTTTACCACGACCTTTTTCGCACGTTCTTGTCGTACGTGATCCACTTTTCATCACCAGTTATCAGCTTCTTCAAAAATGGTTCGGTTTCATTACGACGTAATAAATAATCACAAATGAGTACACGGTTCATTAGGTTTCTTTCGGTGAACTCGTGAGGTACCCAAATATCGAGCTTTTTTGTGTACCCAGTTTTTTTCAAATGCGCCAAAACTGTTTTGTGGTCAATTCCCAGTTCTTCAGCTACGTCGTAACTACTGATATGCTGATCTTACTCCACTTTTTCAAAAATGGCATCCATTTTATCCGTAATAGGGCGACCAGAGCGACGTGCATCTTTGACATAAAAATTTCCGGATTGAGAACGCTTAAACCAAATTTGTGCTACCCTCACATACACTGCACTGGGTCCATAAACATCGCTAATTATTTTCGCGGCTTGCATTGCATTTTTACCTTTTTTGTAGTGAAATTTTAAAATGTATCGAATTTCTTCATTAGATTCACTCATCTTGATAGTACGAAAAACAAATGAAAATCTCACATTTTCCTAATTTGAATTTGGAATTCTGTTCTTTAAAATTTAAACTTTCAATGATACCAAAACCAGCCAGATACAAATAGTATAGCCAAACAGATTTTATTTTAAGTTCATACATACTATAATGCGAAAAGACTTTTTCCCCAACCTAATATATGTATGTTCCCCGATTACTCGAAGATGGCTAGACCGATTTGGATTTTTTGTTTTATTTCAGAGGGTATCACAGTTGGTCCCATATAAAATTTATACTACCGAAGCAAAGGCTTCGATAGTTTTTGAGTTAGCTTCAATAATACGTATTTTTTCCCCGCTTTTATATAGATGTTCTAGTTTGTTTTGCAGGTAGTGGTATTTGAATTTGTGTGGGGTAGGTACTACAACTAAAAAGTGAAAAATAAAAACTTTTTTACAAAAAAAAATATTTTTTTTTATTTTGGATTTCGGTGTCGGTGAATTTTTAAGATTATAAAATGAAAAGATGCTCTTTGAAAAATGTAATCAATTAGCAAACTAGTAAATAATATTAATTTAATAGGTACCTAATTATTAAAAGCACATTTCTATTGTGTTATCTTATAAACTCAGCTCAAAAAGTATTATCTGTATTTGACATGAGCTAAACATAAATACCACAATAAAAATGTGTTATTATTTACCTAGGGTAACTGATATAGTAATTGGCCACGCTTTAGTAATTGGCCACTCATTAAAAAACTTTTTTACAAAAAAATACAACCGACTTCCAAAAACTACACTACAAAGTGAAAAATAACTTTAATTTCGGAAGTCGGTGTCTAATTAAATGTATTTTCGTTTTTACCACCGACTTCCGAAATTAAAGTTATTTTTCACTTTGTAGTGTTGTTTTTGGAAGTCGGTTGTATTTTTTTGTAAAAATTATAAAACTTGCGTTTAGTTGCGTTTTGGTTCTGTAGTCCCCTTATACACCCCCCCCCCCCCCCCCCCCCTTACACTGTATTAATGTTAAGCTAGTAGAAATAACAGCCGTACGGGTCGATCGATTAGGTTAAGCTACGCTTGTCGCGGTTGGTCCGTGAATGGGTGGATCTTTAACAGTCGTTACGGGTCGTCAGAGCCCGAAATTCTGACAACCTCTATTTTCCTTTTCTTGTGGTGTGAATATACCTGCTTAAAACTGTATAACTATCACATAAACTAAACTACACAAGCATAAACTATTTCGATCTAGGAGAATGCGTACGTTGTAAATAATAAATATCTTCATCTCAATGTGTATGCGGTTTGAGTAGCTTTGTAATATTGAACCCGCTGTCACATTTTCTCCTTCGAATCAATTCTTATTTTTGGCGCATGCCATTTTTTACCCAGGCATCATCATAGTTGTGACGTAGCGAGTCCGGGACTCCCCAACTTTAATGCGTTTTATCAAAGTATTTTTTTATTAATATGATAAGCCAATATTTTTTTATTATCTGACTGATGACTAAATAGAATTTCTTTTTTTTTACCTAGTCATCATCCCTATTATGCTTAACGCTTATGTATACGTACATCAGCGGTTGTACGACCCAGTCTGCCAGCCACTTCTACTCCTGCAACCGAGCGGGTGGGCAGGTTGCGGATAGCCCAACTCCGGCTGCGGGATCGACGGTCAAGTCGATCCCGTGGCCGGAGCATCTCGAAAGAGATCCCGGACAAGAGAAGTTCCCGAAGGTCAAATCCCAGGCTTAGGGTAACCTATAAACCCTTTTTCCATGTTCCACGTACACATGGCTGCATATCGGGCGTCACTTTCCCTTGCGGGCTGACCTCACATTGTACAGAATCTTCTGTATAGTGGGGGGTCGGTCTGTTTGGGGAGGGTGGGTAGCTTGATGTGTAGCCGTGTGTACTCATAATCCTTAACAAGTCCATTCCTTCCTATCCTGATTTTACATCCCTATGAACAAAATGTAAACACATGTTTCATGTGGGTTGAAAAATATGTAGACACATATTTTGGAGATTTTCATAAAGACTAAAACACAGCGTTCACTAATTCGAATAAAAATCTTGAAACGTAATCGAAAACTAACTGGACAACGGATAGAAATGTAGTTTTAAAATAAATAAACCTTGGACTCAACGTCCATCAGTGGCAACTGTGGCAAGGTGGCAACACTGAACGTGAACTATTGAGGGACGAGTCAAGTTCAATCGATATTCGTCTATAATGTAAGTTGACATTGAGCCTGTCAGACAACTGTTATCTCCCACGTGGCTCTTAAACAGTTACTGTTAAATTGCAATAAAATTGATACAAAGTGTCGACCGTGGGAAACTGCCATCAGTTTTCATAATAGTTTGAAAAGCACAGGTGACGGTTTTCCCTAAAACTATTAGGTATAACTGGTTGAACCATGTCGCAAAAATGGTAGGGTAAATGCTATAGTAATTGGCCACGCTATAGTAACTGGCTACTCATAAAAAAGAGGTAGAAACAAGGTGATGCAAGCAAGTTCATGAATGAAAAGGACAAAAAATATATCTTTTGTCCGTTTCATTCATGAGCTTGCTTCTTCTCCTTGTTTCTACCTCTTATTTATGATTGGCCAATTACTATAGCAGTTAAAATCACATTTAACGTCATAAAGGAGTCTTTTGCCATTTAAAGCCAGTATTAAGGTGACCTACTTGGCTTTTGTTTTGCACATCTCATTCCAGGGTTTTACTTCACTCCACACTAGAAGTTCATCCAAGTAGCACCATAGGACCACCATCATGACGTAGCAATTTCTCATCTAAATTGACACAACTTTCACTAGCTCGTAAAACTCAAACTGTCTTACTACAAAAGATTTAATCATAATTATGATCAACGCGTGTCTTACGGTTTTTATGTACGGAGTTTGACGTAAGACACGCGTTAAACATGTGTTTAAATCTTTCGTAGTAAGACCCAAAGCATTTATTTAAATTAAACCACAACTTTTGAATTATCAAGAAGTCGGTCAGTCAGCAAAGTTCCAGGTGAGAAGAACGGGCAAGAAACTTCATGTACACTCTTTTAAATCAAAATAATTTGTTATGGAAATACATATACTCCACACCCTTATAAAGTGCAAGAGTGCAATCAATACACGTGTATACAATATGTAAGTTGACAATGACCCTGGTGGTACACCTGACAAACTCCCACTGGGTCTGAACCACACCATAATTAAAAGGGGGATGTCAATATCAATTTACCCCTGCAGTCATGCTCCGTCGTTCATCGTCGATACGTGGGTGGGAAATTGGTAAATGTGAGCGAGTATCTCGGTTTTCAGATAAAATTGGAATGACCTTTTGTTTTCTTTATTGTGGTCATGTAGTCCCAAATACAAAGTCTAATTGGGACTTGTTCTGATTTGTTACTTGTATGGACCAAGTCATGTAGGTAGGTATAACCTCGAGGCATGGATACTGTATCCAGGATACATATTGAAAGGTTTTTTTTCTAGCCTTTGTTGGGTCGTTGGCAACAAAAGTTTCTACAACTAGGCTTGGCTTTTTCTTCTATTCTTGTTTTACTGTGATTGATTGTTTTTCTTTTCGAACTTGTCTTTTCTTTAGATTCGTGTGGTTTCGATTTACCTTCTTGGTCTTTATGCTGGGTGTAATTTTAATCACTGTTAACCTCTTAAGGGGTCATTGTACTCATTTTGAACAACTTTTACTACGGGACCAAATCTGAAATCACGAAAAAAAAAACAGCTGCTCCCCACATTTATGTGCGCATAACTCGTCAAAATGTAGGGAACAGCTGATAATTTTTTCGCTATTTCAGGTTTGGTCCCATAGTAAAAGTTGTTCATAATGGTGAGTACAATGACCCCTTAAAAGGTTAGCGGTGATTAAAATTACAATCTGTATTCGCAGAGAATTGTCAATTAAGAAACCCCGCTCCTCAAGAAATGGTAGCTCCTTCCAGCTCATTAGCTCGGTTCCAAAGCCGAAGCATATAGAATCACATTAGCATTAATCCCTGTACGCCCGCACCAATACATTTCGTAGAATTACCTCTACTTGGCATTTGGGGCCACTGCAGCAAAGGAATAGCCTTGGCGATCAAGGCCAAGTAGGAATTACGTCACGAAATTTTTGGAATTACTTTGTTTTGAAACCCCCCAAGTATTTCAAATGGTTTTCACGAATTGAGACTTGCCCATTTGAGAAACCATGAAGCATTCCAGATATTATAAGCCCGGGCCTGCAAATGACCACTTATACTTGACATAAGTATTTGCAACTTGTGGCAAATAATTCACTTAGAAGTTGGAATATTTTTGTTATGCTACTAAATTTCGGTACATTTGATTTATCTGCTGATATGGACGACCTGTTTTTAACCTGCAAGTAGGGTCTACAATACAAAGAGCTGAACGCTAGGCCCCCTACTACTAAGCGCGCGCGCGCGTTATCTACATAACTAGTGCAACACGGTTTTCACCAATGGACGGAGTGATTCATGAGGAAGGTTAAGGTATATAATTCATAATTCAGTACAAGTATCTCTCGGGCCCACGACTCATGGTACTAGAAGGAACAGTGGGATTTTAGTCGGTAGAAGTCTGACATAATCCTCCGTTCTTCCCTTCCCACACATCCACACACCTACACTTACAAAAACTTTACTCACACGCCTACGCTCTCCAATACATTGTTTTTCTTCCTTGTTAGTTTTGTTTTTATTTTTATTGTATTAAATTAGGTTTGAAACAAAATTGTACTTGTTGGCTTAATTTTTATTTTTATAAATATCTGAGAGGATTGGCGCTGTATGCCGAGATACAGGTTTACACCTAGTTCGGCTGCAGATGCTCATGATGTATTGTTTTATAATAGTCTGCTGGTTATCTTCGAATTTTTATTTATTTTATTTATTTATTCTCAGACGCAGGGGGGGAAAAATGGTATATTCATCAAAGATTTTTTGTAAATTGGCTGAAATATGACGATCATTGTTGAAGATGTCGGAAAAAATCATGCCGACTGGGAGCGTTACTGGCGTGCGCTTTACGATAGTACGTTTCCGTGGAATTATTTCTGACCGCCACGCGGGCCAAGCCGAGGGCAAAACCTAGTAAGTACTAATTGAAGTCGCCTTTTCACACCGATTGTATTAGCCCTGAACAGCTATTCGGTTCTTGATATAGTGGGTATTCGTCCATGCAAGATTTGGGTCTGTAAACGTGTAAAGCACCCACGATAGAAGAAACCCTTTGTGAAGGACAAAGTTTTCACACAAAGTTAAGAAGCTTGTCGCCCGCTGCTGCGCCTTTTTGTATGAAAGCGCTTTAAAAAGTGCAAAACGGTTTCTATTCAAGTTTTCGACAATAGATAGTGTGTCTCTTGAAGCAGGTTTGTTTGCCCCTATAATTAAATTAAGTTAGCTGAACTATCACAGTTAAAAAAGTAAACGCGACTGCGGTGCGAGCGAGCGTCTTGATTTCAATTTCTAGGTCGCCGGGCAAAGGGTTGTAGGCTTTTCACATCACAAAATTCTTCTTAGCTACTCGGGAGACTAAATTTGTGCCGGGCTAGTAACAATGTTATACCACCCTGCCTGCCTGACTGTGCACTAGCACTTTGATATACAGGGCGTACCAGGAATGGTGTGGTTCAAATTTAAGGGTGTGGTATGGGTGGGTCCCATAGAGAAAGTTGTTCAGTTTGATAGTCTGTACCACACCCTTAAATTTGACCACACCTTTTTGATACACCCTGTATATCTTTTTTCTATGTGACCGCGTTATTCTAAACTGCGCAACGGATTTTGATGCGGTTGCCACCATCATTCACGTTCACAGTTAATTTGTTCATTACCGGTTACTATTGATCGGTAGACCCACTGGCGTCGATTAAACGTGTAAGCCCTCGTACGGGTGATTTTTTTTTCGCACTAGATTTTCAACGCGCTGGAATGCGCTGGATTCTCAATGCTCGGCTCAATAATGACACTTGAAAATCCAGTGCGCCATAAAAATTCGTCGCAATAGGCAAATCGCCCGTTTCTACCTGTCATACCTCGGCGACGAAAACCGACTTTTAATGATTTTAAACTGAAGATCACTTCTAAACGAGTAGTATTAATGATTTGGAGAAAATATATGCTGACTCGACAGACGTTGTCCTGTCCAAATTTTAATAAATAAAAAAATTAAAATATTTTTCCCTTATTTTCCCGGTAACTTCTCCAATTTTTCTCTTTATTAGAACCTTCCTCGGACTTCAACGAATATTTGAAAACGTGTTGTTATGAAACCTTCGCCATTTTAAATATAATCAAATTATTTATTTTTTAATGTACGTGTTTATACCTTTTGTTATATGTGTAGTAAATTAATAATGCGTCTAATTTGGGTCAGTGCTCCTTGATGGGCGAGTCCTATTAATGGCTGGACGTACAACGCGTTGCGTGAGCTTAGCACAGAACACGCAAGCTAATCACTCAAGGTCATTGGCGTATATTATAAGGCGGAGATTTCTTGAAAACGGTCAAAAAGGTGATTTTTTAAAGCAGTGTATCTCATAAACCGTAAATAATTTTAACAAATAAGTCCTTTTGGTATACAGTGATGGAACTCAAAACATAATTAAACTTACCTCTTACTATGCTTTTAAAGCAGTTTATCCGTTCATTAACAATTAAAAATATACAATAAAATTTCAAATGCCAAACTGCATCCAGTGATGGATTATTTATTGTTAAATAGTTAATTTATAATTTTATACGATTTTATTTGCACTTTTACGACATAATTCCGGTGCGCGTGAGAGTCTTCTATCACGCGCGTCAAACTAGACAGCCATAACGCCATTTCACTTACACGCCGAGCTAAACCACGGTTGGATTTTTACCGCCATTACTGACGCTCTAAGGCCACGGCTGAGGTCAAGTGGCGTTCAAGGTCAAGTGCAAGGACGAGGTCGAAGGTCCTTCGTAGTTGACACAATAGATGTCATTGTAGACAGGAATGGTCGTTCGATTTTTATGTTGTTTGATTGTTTGGTATAATTTTATTTGATAGTTTGTTATGCATTTTGCATATTTGTTTTCTAGTAAGTAGGTAGTACATATTTGTGTGTATAATAGCCTTATTAGCTTTGTGGATTTCTTGGAATAGAGATGATATCTGGGTAAAAAAAAATGTATTTAGTCTGTCAGTCAGATAATAAAAAAAAATACACATATTGTTTGTTTTATCGTATTAATAAAAAAAAATACTTAGATCAATCTGCCTAGCCTTTTCACAACTATGTTGGGGTCGGCTTCCAGTCTAACCGGATGCAGCTGAATACCAGTATTTTACATGGAGCGACTGCCTATCTGACCTCCACAAACCATTAACTGGGTAATACGATACCTCTTGGTAAGACTGGTTGTCAGACTTTCGGGCTCCTGACGACCCGTAACGACTGTCAAAGATCCACGAATGACAGCCGGGACCAACGGCTTAACGTGCTTTCCGAGGCACGGAGGAGTCTCGACGTGTAAAGATGGTCACCCATCCACGGACAACCCCGGCAAGCGTAGCTAAACCTGTTGGACTGACCCGTGCTGCTGTTATTACTTAGCCATGAGCTCCTCACAAAAAAATTACTTAGATAAAACACATTAAAGTTGGGGAGTGCCCGCTCGCTAGGTCTCAATTATAACAAACTACGTATAAAATCTAGCAAGGACGTCATGCCATATTTTAACTCGGTACCTATATATTTTTTTTAATAATCTTCATGACGGACAAAAAAAATGTTTGTCGTCATCCATATTGTAGACTTCTTTTTTTTGCTTTGGCTAGTTCAAACAGAGCTCTTCATTATGTTAACAAACATTACCACATTTCTAAACAAACAATATTCAAGAGCTTGTGTTGCTTCAAAACTTCATTAAAAAGCTTTTTTACTAATTTTCAAAGCTATAATTAAAGCGATAAAAGAAAATGGCTTCATAAAGTATCTTTTTGGCAATTAATGTGACAGTCGCTAATGCATACTCTCTTTGTGACTATTAATTGTTTTAAAAGGCGAAATTGAATAATCAGTCTGTACTTCTAGTAAGGCGAATTATATTTCAAAGCTTTGAAATGTTTTAGACTCAAAAGTTAGACCCTAATCACGGTAGAGTGTTTACACAGCCATCAATTACTTCTACCTGTCACGAGATACCTACTACGAATAATTAATCATGTTTAAGTACTTGGAAATATTATTCCTTATCTATTTAGCTTGCCTTCAAATTAGACAAGAAATTGAATGATAACGGGGAAGAAAACTGACAACTTCTTCCGCGGGTGTCGCTGGTATCGCTTGACTCACAGAAAATGACATTAGCTGTCAAATTACATACAAAACTTGTTTAAAAAAAACTTTGGATGGCATCTGACAAAAAAATGCCACGTTTGCGCGTAATCTGTTGTAATAACAATGGAAATCATTAATTTCCTATAGACTTACGATTAAAAAAACACGGGAAATGTTCGACTAAGATACACAATTTTACAGCGTTCGAAAATTCGAGGTTTATGTTCCTATCCATCTTGGTATCATCAGTTTCATGCTAGCTAATTTCTAGGCTTTGTTCGTAGCTCATGAAACATCGATTACGTACATAAAACTACTGTGTAAGTACGTAAAAGTTTGTAATTACTACGATAATTAATTAACGACATGTTGCTATTTATAAAATTGGGTTATTTGCTTCAATTGTCAACAAGAAAATAGACTGTAAATACCTGCTGACCAGGTCCGCTTTTCGGCATCTTAGTGAAGCTACTCGGTTCTTCAGTTCAGCTTTTAACTGAGGTACTGTCCACGTTGAATACATTGTTCGTTATATTAATAAAAAACACGCTAGTTCATGTTATAATTATTTAAAACCCGAAAAACATTGAGAGATAAAAATGACAGTGCGATGTTATGAGTCGAGCTATAGCAGCGCCACCTGTTCATAGCTTTGCGATTTCTTTCCCATTCACGTCACCAGTTGGCCCCACTTTGACAAGAGATCTTCCATTTTGACAATGAATCATTGTATAATAAATCAATCATTCGTTTCATTCATTCGTTCATCATTCAGTCACGACTAAAAAAATTAATGTCGCTTTGACACTTTTGACAGGTGCCCCGACCTGACGTCTCAGTGCTGCCACCTAGTGAACGTCATTAAAGAAAACCCTCATTGAATATAAAGTCCTTCCTTAGTATTTAAATTGATCATTTTGTTTCTGCTTGGTTATACTAGATAGCTTCTACTCTTCACATAGGTCAGTGAGTGAGTGAATGAATGAATTTAAAATTTTTATTAAATAATAGGTTGGGGAAAAAGTTTCTTCGCATTTTTTATGAAAATTCAAAACATTTTTTAATATACATTATTTACATTTATCTAAAGTATGTAGGTACCATTTTGTTCGATAACTTTTTGCCATCTTGTAGGTAGGGACATGATCCCATTGCTATGGAAATTTTGGGACTTCTGATCAAAATACCGCGACAAGTGGTTTTGGCAGTCCTCTCGTGATGTTAACCTGACAGTGCCTAAAGAATTCTGAAGAGACCGAAACAGGTGGAAATCTGAAGGTGCAAGGTCAGGACTATACGGCGGATGCATTAACACCTCCCAGCCAAA
Organism: Cosmia pyralina; assembly: GCA_946251885.1. Taxonomy (NCBI): domain Eukaryota; kingdom Metazoa; phylum Arthropoda; class Insecta; order Lepidoptera; family Noctuidae; genus Cosmia; species Cosmia pyralina. Next base: position 22,952,298 of record OX276357.1, read on the forward strand.
CTCTCTTAATTTTTGCTGAGTGGCTAAAGATGTGTGAGGTCTAGCGTTATCATGATGAAAAACCACACCTCTTCTGTTGATTAATTCCGGCCGCTTTCTCTCAACTTCTTGCTTTAATCTCATTAGTTGTTCGCAGTAGAGTTCAGAATCGATGGTCCTGCCTAGTGGTAACAGCTCATAATGAATAATGCCCTTCCAATCCCACCACACACACAGCATCACCTTGTTGCGAGTTAACCAGGGTTTCGCCACAGTCTGTGAAGCCTGACCGGCCTTTGACCACGACCTTTTTCGCTTGTTCTTGTCGTACGTGATCCACTTTTCATCACCAGTTATCAGCTTCTTCAAAAATGGTTCGGTTTCATTACGTCGTAATAAAGAATCACAAATGAGTACACGGTTCATTAGGTTTCTTTCAGTGAGCTCTTGAGGTACCCAAATATCGAGCTTTTTTATGTACCCAGTTTTTTTCAATTGCGCCAAAACTTTTTTGTGGTCAATTCCCAGTTCTTCAGCTACGTCGTAACTACTGATATGCCGATCATGCTCCACTTTTTCAAAAATGGCATCCATTTTATCTGTAATAGGGCGAGCAGAGCGACGTGCATCTTTGACATCAAAATTTCCGGATTGAAAACGCTTAAACCAAATCTGTGCTACTCTCACAGACACTGCACTGGGTCCATAAACATCGCAAATTTTTTTCGAGGCTTGCGTTGCATTTTTACCTTTTTTGTAGTAAAATTTTAAAATGTATCGAATTTCTTCATTAGATTCACTCATCTTGACAGTACGAAAAACAAATAAAAATCACACATTTTCCTAATTTGAATTTGGAATTATGTTCTTTAAAATTTAAACTTTAAATGATACCAAAACCAGCCAGATACAAATAGTATAGCCAAAGTGATTTTATTTCAAGTTCATACATACTATAATGCGAAAAGACTTTTTCCCCAACCTAATAGATTTCAATTTGAAAAGCAGGTGTTCGTAGCCAAAACTTCGATAAAACAATTAACAATCTTACAAAAACATTAAAACGATAAAGGCCACGCTTCGTTTATTTTCCTGAAACAAAAACACGCCTGAATTCACAACTCATCGAACTTTCTCGAGCAACAAAGTAAACACATAGATGTAAAATTGTATAACAAACACGATTCGTAAAATCGTGACTGAAGTTACCTTGAAGGCTCTGATAAGAAAAATATAACTACTGTTATAGTAACGAAGTGTGGATAGGTAAGTAATAAGAAAGTAGGGCGCGGAAATTAGTACGGACGTGATGTACGGTCGACTAGAAAAGTATTGAACACATCCGAATATCGGTGCTGACTCGGTACCTATCTTTTTCTAATCCTGTAACATACAAACTGTTATTGGGTTTTCAAATTCAAATTCTTTATTGCAATTCATAATGTACATATACAGGTGTTAAAATACAATTAGAAGAAACAATTATGGACCCTGTCGGGCACAGCAGAATTATATAAACAGGTAGGAGAGAGGAAGAGCGCTTTTATCAACTTTCCATAACACTAAAACAATTAAAATAGGTACTTTTTTCGTTGTAATCATATCATTAATTTATATAGAAATCAATTATTATATTTGATTTTATCATTCGTTTCTTTTTTTTTTTTTATTCTATCTATTTATAATTTGTAATAATATTATATTCCAGTTATATTAGATACAAGATACAAGATATTTATTTTGTAAAACATGAGTGCAGAATTATACAGGTCTTAAAAATAATAAGAGGTAGCTACATGACATACTACTACATTAATTTTATTTTTATTCCAGTTATATTAGTTTTTCCATCAGGAGTTTGCGGTTGATGTCCAGTTGACAACAGGCTCGCCCCCCCTAAGGCTATCAACTGTCATGTTTGAGGCACAATTAAATTTATATTGTTACCGGCCTCTAGGAGGCCGATCGACAGTTATGAGATTTAAACATAACTGGCGAAATGTGAGTGTACAGATACACACGTCTGCCCAACCCAATGTGATGTGATTACGAAGTTCTTGAAAAAATGTCTCCATGATTAACCATACAAAAAACGTCCGGGGCAACTTGGTGATTTTACTCCGGTTTCAATCTGACTGGTTCTTTTAACCACGGGAGGAGCTTGGGGCTAATTAATGACAGCCGCAAGGGTCGATTGATCAGGTTAAGCTACTCTTCCCGCGGTTGGTCCGTGGATGGGTAATCATTCTTACGTACCAAGACCCCTCCGTGCCCGGGAAAGCACGCTAAGCTATTAGTCCCCGCTGTCATTGGTGGATTTTTGACAGTCTTTACGGGTCGTCAGAAGCCCGAAAGTCTGACAACCAGTCTTTCCCAGGGGTATCGTATTACCCAGTTACTGGGTTTTAGAGGTCAGGTAGGTTGCTCCATGTAAAATACTGGTATTCAGCTGCATCCTTTTAGACTGGAAGCCGACTCCAACATAGTTGGGCAAAGTCTTGGCAGATGAGGAGCTTGGGTAACAAAAAATACTGAATTATAGCAATCTCTGCAGTAGAGTTTTCTATAGGATCCGCAATTAGGATCTTACTTGTCTGATAACAAGATTAGCACTTCTTCTCTCCAGAAACTTAAGTATTGCAAGTTAAAATACCTGTGCAAGCGATTTTGTTGCCCACCGTACCTTCAACGTTACGATAATATAATTTGATATTCCTGAATTACCTTGAAATTTCTCTGAAGTAATGTTTCTTCACTTCGTTTCAGGAGAGGTACATTTTTCAGAGAGATCTAATTCGCTATGACAGTTCACGAGTAACGCGACTAATTTGTTGTTATTGCTTTCAAAGCACATTAGAAAATTTGTTATTCTTTATTTATTTAACAGTTTGTGTACGCACAAGAAGAATGAGACGGAAAAATACGTACAAAGGTGATGGTTATTTCTAGAGAAAACTTCTCATTATTTATTAGTCATACTATACATAAGTACACGGAACACCATTAACTTTATTTACTACATTGTGACGCCATTATGTAATGTAAGTTTCCTTTCTTGACTGATGAACACCCACTTGGCGCTTTCCTATAATCCTTATTATAAGACTGACGCATAGATAAATTATTATTAGATTAACAAGAAAATTAAACCCTATAATCCTATTAATTCCTACAGAGCGAGAACACAAAGGCATTCAATTCCTGACCACAACAGAGCATAATCTGACAGATTAGTATCACAATACATCTACAGCTTCCCTTTTATTCACAGAATACGTAATCAGGTCATAATATCCCAAAATACAAAATACCCTCACATTTAGGGCTGTCACTTGGACTATAAAATAACATAATAATATAGATTTTTCAAATTCCGAGTGAATTTAAGTTACTTCTAAACCACAGTACAAATCAGGAACTATTTCCTTTCTAACCTCTTTATCTGTTCTGTGTTCTAAACCATCGTCTTCTGACCCATCATCGACCGCAATATAAATTATGGTTATCAGTGTCGAAAGCACCTAATAACACGATTCCTACCGACTTTCCTTCAACGCGCGGTTCGCTACTCTACCGCTATTGAAAAATGGCACAGTCAATATAGTGTCTACTATTGCCAAAAACAAGAGTTACACTGTGGATATTTAATGCACCATAACATTTAAACAACAAAAACGCATATTTAGCTTTAAATTACAACAACAAAAACAAAATTCTAAAATAACTCGGCGCCAAAACGTCATAATACGGGAACTAAAAATTCATACAGTAGCGATCCCGTCATGACGTCACTCTAGGTCACGTGGCACCGCTTGTAATGGACGAGAGCAAGCCGATGTACAACGGCTTACGATAGAGACAGATATTATAGGAAAAATGCGTCAGCGAGAACGAGAAGAAGGAATATTGCACATTTTATTTAGTTTTCACCTGTTCAACTTACTGTATTGTATGTATTTGATCTTTTATATTCCTATAATAATTTTAGAATGATAGTATCTAATTAAGTTCGAGTTTATTTCTCTAAAACATTGAAAGTTTTGTTTGTATAGTGATAGCTTCTTTTTGTTTCTGCTATTTGACGATAGATGGTGTTTAATTAAGTAAAGAAAAGACTTAAATTTTTATGTGAACAAATTAATTTTTACTTTATTGGTGAGTATGTAAGTTGAAACCGGCTTCTCTCTTACTTTTGTTCACATCTCGCCAATGATGGTTATTTATTTTATTCTCATGACAATGTTTTTTCACTGGTACCTACATTCTAAAACTGAATCCCTAGGTCCAACTCCTCCTTTCGGGTTGGCACGAGAGCTATTTGATTATTATCTTGTACACTGTGTAAAAAGATTACCTAGTTGTTCTGGTCACAGGTTTTTTTTTTTTTTTGCATTGTGGTTGCTAATTCTTTTTGTCCGAAAGGTGACATCCCTATCAAGTCATAAGCTTAGATTTGACTTCGCGTGGCTTGGTGAATAATGTCCCTAAATGTTACGTATTGGTCACAAGGTCGTAGTCTGACCTTTATATTTATACATTAGAGACAAAAAGTATTATTTACAACTACCCACTAAATCTGTTATGTTGGATAATAGGATTTGTATGTTACGCCGGAATGGTCAGTATGTTATGATTTGTGGAATATGAATTCTGCTCTCTGCTTTAAAATCAAAGGTTATATGTTTAGATTGACAGTCAAAGCTCGACTCATCGAAAAAAATAGCGTCTGTTCGCCACAATTTCCACGCACACTAGAAAAGCAGAATGCAAGCACAATTACTGGCGTGAGTGTAAGACGTCAGCTGTCACGCACACCAGCATAACAAAGTTGGCCTGTTTGTTTTTTTAGTTCTTTTTCAGCACGACACTATCTAGACATAAATACAACGTCCTAGAATTTATGGCACAAAGGGGTCATTGTACTCATCATTATGAACAAATTTTACTATGGGACCAAACCTGAAATCGCGAAAATAAAAACAGCTGCTCCCTACATTTTGACGAGTTTCATCTTCATCTTACTGCCCTTATCCCATATTACTTGGGGTCTGCGCAACACCTTTTCTTCTTCCATTCTCCCGTCAACCGTCACGCTATCATTCACTCCCTTCTCTTTCATATCATTCCTCACACAATCCATCCATCTTTTCTTTGGCCTTCCTCTGCCTCTCCATCCATCAACATGTACATTCATCACTCTTTTAGTCACATGCGTTTTGTAACATTTTGACGAGTTTGATTTAGATAAATGTACTAAACAGCAGATTTTTTTTCTAATCAAAGTTGATAATATACCGAAAGCCAGGGTTTCATGGTTCATCTCTATTAGTCTTCTGCTGCTCTTTCATCTACTAATCATGATGTTATGTCTGTTATGTATTTTTGTTTGGTGTTGTATGATGTTGTGTTCTGAGGCGTACTATGACGTGAAAAAAATCATGGTTCAAGTGTGAGAAAGAGACGGAGCTATGTACGACCTATAGCACCATCCTTTTTTCTCAACGGCACCATGATGGATATTATCTTTTTTCACGTCATAGTATGGCCTCAGTTCCCTAAAAGCTATTTGTTTTTATGTGGGTTTAAAGAAGTAAGCTGGCGTAGGCACGGACGTAAAAATATCGCGGCGGGATTTTATCGCGCACTGGATTTTCAACTCTCGGTGATGAGCCAAGCATTGAGAATCCAACTTAACAACAACAGAGTGCATTCTAGCGCGTCGAAAAAACACACTGTTGGATTTTCAACTCTCGGCGCTAAGCAATGCGTTGAAAATCCAGTGCGCGAAAACGAATCGCTGCGATATTTTCACGTCCGTGCGAACGTCGGCTGATAGGTACTGGAATCTTCAATCTCACCTGGTGATACAGCCCGCCTTTATCACTCTGATCATTATGTTTATCGGCTTCGATCAATAATAGCACTAGATACAGGATCAGGAACAAAAATAAGTCGCTGTAGTGGCCACGTTTACACACACATAAACATTTACATTTGTTACTACGAAATATAGAAAAAAGTTTTATAATATTTACAACTTCAATTCATTATAAACCTTAACAATCAAACATAAAGTTTAATTACGATTGCAAAATATTTATATTTAAGTCCTTCTATCATCGGAGAAAGGTAAAAGCAATAAATTAAAAATGTCGCTTGAAAATAATAGGTCATTTTTATAATAAGTACAAAAATATTTATTCTAAAGTGTACTTAAAACTTAAGCAATAAGGTTAAAAACATTTTGTTGAAAATTTTGTGCTTACTCTATTTTGGAACTAGACATAGTTCTTGGTATTTACATTTCAATGCTCAGAACACAGTAAGTATTGAAAGATGTAGAGTAGCAGAATAATAATATATTTTTTAGGCCAAGGTTCGTTTTATATGGTAGCAAATATTTTTGACCGATTTTTAAAAGTAGAAGGAGTAAATTAGTACAATAGTTATTTTAATTTTGATTATTAATTTGATAATTAATTATTTTAATAAAAATATTAAAACAAATTGTTGAATTTTTACAAGGTTTATATATTTCTTCTCCTCTTTCTTTCGTGACAATAGATACCCATTCTGCATTGCGAAATGGGTCACTAGGAAATCTACAAACAAAAACAACATATAAAGTAACAATACTACTCCATGCATTTCCCTGTTCCCGAACAGTCGATGTTTGAAATAAGACCACAAAAGTATTTGTGTTTTTATTTTTCGGGCCGTTTTTGAAGCGCTTATCGGGAATCTAGTACTATTATTGATCGAAGTTTATCGGTCTGTGTTTATGTCCGACCTCAGAAGCGGAGTATTGTCGCTGTTGTCCCGATGGAAATAAACTGCTGAATAGTCGTAGATAAGTTTGCAAGTGCAGAGCAGAGTTAATGTGCTTTTTAGTGGCTCCCTGATAAACTGTCTCCGCTGCAAAACCATTTATTCTCTAGTACCTTAGTCAAACCACATATCGTCGCCGTGCAGAGTTAACCTTGTGATTGCAGTAAACGTTATTTTACAGGGGATGATAAAAACTGTTTGGGAAATGGCCCAAGGCTAAGATTCTCATTATAATCCAATATAAGGCATTAGAAGCATCTTAGAGCTGTGCACGTTTGTTCTGAACAGGCATTACTTACGCGTTTTTTTTTTTTTTTTTTTTACTTAACAATGAATAAAAAGTAAAACAATTTTTTTTCTTTACAAGGTTTTCACTGCACGGCGACGATATAGGAGAGCTAGTTATAGGAATGGAAGGCATAATATCTATGACATCATAACCGACATCGCCTTAAATGTATCGCATCTTTGCGAAAAAAACTGCGATCTCGAAAAATGCAATTTTACAAGAAGCGCTATGTAAACTTTTAAAAAAAAATATGACGAGTAAATTAATGTGCTTTTACGTTAAATTTGTTATCTAATAAACTATAAAAAAAAAAATAATAAAAATCGAAAAAAAAATCGAAAGAAAAGAAATCGAATATCAATTAAATTATAGAATTACAATAAAGACCTTTTCCGGAATGTCACGTTTCTTCTCGCAAAGAGGCGGTTTTATGTAAGTATAGGTTAGTATTAGGAACTTGTAGCAGATAATCTTGAGGTGGACTTCATAGCGTGCTTTTATATTTTTCATTAGTTTCGTTCATAACTTGACTTGACCTCACTTTCAGGCCGTTGTTAACCTCATTTTAATGTAATAAACGTAACCTAATTATGTTCTCAAGGCTAAACTTACCTATACATAGGTATTATTAGGGTAGGGCTGTGATTTTGTAGTATACAGGACGTTCCACGGATATGCCACATGGAGGGAAAGTAGGTACCTTGAATATTGTAGATGGAACATTTTACTGAAAGTAGACATTATTTGAATTTAAAAAACAATTTAAACTGTATTCATAGATATTTAAATAATTACATGGTTGAACCGGAAATCGAACCCGTTACATGAGAAAAATAATCACCCTGTAGCTTTATCTTACCGATCGAAAGGCTTCATCATAAGGATTATTTTTCGCTAAATATCATAGTGTCACAAATAAAAGGAAGACCATGAATTTTAACATTTTTAATACAAAATTAATCAATTTATCAAATGCTCAAAATGAGTCCCTTCCTGTTGAATACAAAGTCGCACTCTTTTGTTAAAATGATAAAATGAAAAATGTTAAAATTCATGGTCTTCCTTTTATTTGTGACACTATGATATTTAGCGAAAAATAATACTTATGATGAAGCCTTTCGATCGGTAAGATAAAGCTACAGGGTGATTATTTTTCTCATGTAACGGGTTCGATTTCCGGTTCAACCATGTAATTATTTAAATATCTATGAATGCAGTTTAAATTGTTTTTAAAGTTCAAATAATGTCTTCTTTCAGTAAAATGTTCCATCTACAATATTCAAGGTAGGTACTTTCCCTCCATGTGGCTTATCCGTGGGACGCCCTGTATAAGTGTAACTACAATAGGGATGATGACTACAATTTTTTATTTGTCCGTCATTTTTGGTATTAAAAAATATTGGACACGTATTTTTTCTTTTTTCACCTAATCAAAAGATTACGGTGAGTTAAAATATGTCACTTCTACGTAAATCTAGCTAGGTCTGAGCCTAGCTAGATTTTATACGTAGAAGTGACGGAGTGAACCCCCACTTCCCAACTTTAATGCGTGTTGTCTAAGTCATTTTTAAAAAAATATATCTGATATTTTTTTATCTGACGGACTAAATAGAATATCTTTTTTTTTTACCCAGGAAACATCCCTATTAACATCTGAATATTAGGTCGGGGAAAAAGTCTTTTCGCATTATAGTACCTATGTATGAACTTAAAATAAAATCTCTTTGGCTATACTATCTGTATCTGGCCGGTTTTGGTATCATTGAAAGTTTAAATTTTAAAGAACATAATTCCAAATTCAAATTAGGAAAATGTGTGATTTTCATTTGTTTTTCGTACTGTCAAGATGAGTGAATCTAATGAAGAAATTCGATACATTTTAAAATTTTACTACAAAAAAGGTAAACATGCAACGCAAGCCGCGAAAAAAATTTGCGATGTTTATGGACCTAGTGCAGTATCTGTGAGAGTAGCATAAATTTGGTTTAAGCGTTTTCAATCCGGAAATTTTGATGTCAAAGATGCAAGTCGCTCTGGTCGCCCTATTACGGATAAAATGGATGCCATTTTTGAAAAAGTGGAGCAAGATCGGCATATCAGTAGTCACGACGTAGCTGAAGAACTGGGAATTGACCACAAAACAGTTTTGGCGCATTTGAAAAAAACTGGGTACACAAAAAAGCTCGATATTTAGGTACCTCACGAGCTCACTGAAAGAAACCTAATGAACCGTGTACTCATTTGTGATTCTTTATTACTACGTAATGAAACCGAACCATTTTTGAAGAAGCTGATAACTGGTGATGAAAAGTGGATCACGTACGACAAGAACGTGCGAAAAAGGTCGTGGTCAAAGGCCGGTCAGGCTTCACAGACTGTGGCGAAACCCGGGTTAACTCGCAACAAGGTGATGCTGTGTGTGTGTATGGTGGGATTGGAAGGGCATTATTCATGATGAGCTGTTACCACCAGGCAGGACCATCGATTCTGAACTCTACTGCGAACAACTGATGAGATTAAAGCAAGAAGTTGAGAGAAAGCGGCCGGAATTAATCAACAGAAGGGGTGTGGTTTTTCATCATGATAACGCTAGACCTCACACATCTTTAGCCACTCAGCAAAAATTAAGAGAGTTTGGCTGGGAGGTGTTAATGCATCCGCCGTATAGTCCTGACCTTGCACCTTCAGATTTCCACCTGTTTCGGTCTCTTCAGAATTCTTTAGGCAGTGTCAGGTTAACATCACGAGAGGGCTGCCAAAACCACTTGTCGCGGTATTTTGATCAGAAGTCCCAAAATTTCTATAGCAATGGGATCATGTCCCTACCTACAAGATGGCAAAAAGTTATCGAACAAAATGGTACCTACATACTTTAGATAAATGTAAATAATGTATATTAAAAAATGTTTTGAATTTTCTTAAAAAATGCGAAGAAACTTTTTCCCCAACCTATTATTTACTTCGGGAAATATTTAAGAGGGCAAATTTTTAAGAATGTTTAATGAAAAGATGCTTTTTTGAAAATTGTAATCAATGGCGAACTAATAAACAATATGAATTTAATAGGTAATTATTAAAACACATTTTTATTGTGGCTTATGTTAGTTTACAACTGTGACCAACCGCGTCATCTTGCGCTATATCCAAGTTGGTCACAGTTATAGCTTGTCCACTCTGAAATGACGCGCCCCACTATTTAAATTTGTATACGTACACTACGGTAAATGCGATAGTGGGGCGCGTCATTTAAGAGTAGACAAGCTATACTTCGCTATTTAGAATTTTAGGACACCAAAATGGGAATTATTTGAGGCTACAAAAAGAGGAACATTTATTTAAGAGTGTTCATTGATATTTTTAGGAAAATGAAATGGAATTATTTGGGGTTCAGTTAAATACGAGTAGGCACATGTTATTTACTTATAGACACTCAATGTAGATATTTACTGGATGCAACCGTACTATACTTTTATGGAATACCTTAACACTCTCTCGTAAGGAATTTTGGCGAAGACTATTTTCTGAAACATTAGCTTTCAGTCGCTTCTTGTAAATCCGCCATAGTTTCAAGAATAGGTTTTTAATTAAACACGGTCATTTTCAGTGCGAAATTAAAACAGGAAATGGAAGAATGGATTATTATTTATGAAACATAATTAATTATCTTTTATTAATTATTTCCAACGCGTGTTACTTAACATTTAATATTTCTCAACTCTTGGAAGCGAAATTAACGCTTTTATTTTATTCATAACACGTATGTTTAATTAAATAAGCAGGTATGTCATTAATTATATTATGAATGGAAGATCCGGAATTAATTTTAAAATCTTTTCTACAATAAACATCGCCCAAAGTTTTACAAAAACGCAACTTAAAGTAACGAAGTTGAATAAAAGTCCATGAAAAAGAGTTTTTTCTGATATTGTACGAGTATACAAAATTTTCCTATTAAAACATTTCATATTTTATTATTAGTATTTTATCCGCATTTATAACTGAGCAACTACTTTGCTGATTCGTCAATGTTATTACATGGCGATATATCTACATGTATTCAGACAGTATTTAGATTTGATACCTACCTGGGTTGGATCTAATTCTAGGTATACCTGTAACACCTACAGTCTGACCTTTACCCCCACGCGGTCTACCTACAGATTCATATTTTGTTGGGCGCCATTATAATTGTAACGAATTTATTCTTTTAGTCGACGTTCGCACGGACGTAAAAATATCGTGGCGATTTTGTTTCGCGCACTGGATTTCCAACGCTCTGCTTAGCGCCGAGAGTTGAAAATCCAACAGTTTGGTTTTTGCGACGCGCTAGAATGCACTCTGTTGTTGTTAAGTTGGATTCTCAAAGCTCGGCTCAACAACGAGAGTTGAAAATCCATTGTGAGATAAAATTACTAACGCGGCTTGCGGTAGGAGTAAACTGGTAGAAATCGTCACGTAGGTAACAAAACAGCCTTCATGCGACTTTCTCCTTAGAGAAAGAGAAAAATTGTGAATTTGGTCAAAATGAAAATCCAAGATAGCGGCTGCGAAGTTTTTTTTTTTTTCAATATGGGTGTCGTTTTCATGGTTTTCGAGGGTGCCAAAGTCGATAGTGAGGTCAAAATGTAAATTCAAAACGGCGCAGCGGTGCGAATATTTTGTTTTTGTTATAAATCATACTTAAGAAGGAACTTCATTCCTGGCGGGGGTCCACCGACTGCATACGTTTTTTTTAATTTTATATCAATTACGTACTTCGTACTATATAAGTACTATACTATAATACCTATAAAATGTAATATTGTGAAGTATAATATTGTCGAAGAGCTACATAAAAATATAAAAAATCTGTTAATATCTTCGGAAAAATCATGTAAAATATCTCCTGATTATCTTTGTTAATTTTAAGATTAAATAAGCATGCAACATGTCGTCATGGTTCATGCATGAGTAGTTAGTATCTTAGAGCTTAGACAAATTGAAACTTGGTCATTATTCGATATCGGTATAAACGTCTTGCAGTGGGTAAGTGCTTAATATATAATTTCTAGCCGTTGGCCGCCGCTTCGCCCGCGTGGATGTCGGAAATTATCCCACGGGAACCTACTACCGGGATAAAAAGTATCCTATGTGTTAATCCAGGTTATAAACTGTGTGCCAATTTTAGTTCATGACTGTCCTCTAGAGGGCGCCATATTCAATTTAATGTGACGTCACATAGCCTATAACCAGCGGACGATCAAGACGCTTCCAACTATACCTCATTTGTCAAATTATGATAAGCAGTTTAGAACTTATGAGAGAACAGATGAACATACATACATACATACTGGTCAAAATCATAACACTCCTTTTTGCTTCGCCGAAGTCGGGTAAAAATATGTTTTTGGTTGTACTTATTGTGTTGCCACGCAAACCATCATAAGCATTAAGCTCAAACAGGATTTAGTAGTACTTAATAAAGGAAACGTTCGCCTGAAAAACTTCTTCAAAAAACCGCCTACAGAAGCCTCCTTTCAATAATAAATTCGGGTTACTCTCCTGGGAGCGATAAGTAACGGGAACCGTCGTTATGTACGATAGATGGCCCAAAATTGGCTTTATTCTGTTAAGAGCGCACCGAACGTTTGCCTATGTCTTTTGCTTTACGTGTAAAGAGTCAAGAAAATAACCTCACTTTTGCAATTTTTTTCGTTGTTATTTTCATCAAATTGCTCTTAAATAAAAAAAAAAGCTATCGTATATATAAACGCTCCAGTCATCTATGAACTTTATTTTAGTGAATTAATCATAACATCAAATTACTTATTTATATTTTTGGATATATTTTTGTTATTTTTAGGTTATGTTTTATAAGAAGTTACTTATTTATATAAAAATGTAGGGAAATAGAGGAAAAATTTTCTCGAAGGGTATTTTTATAGTAACTCGTGCATTTGCTCTCGGAAAGCACCATTTGGTGAAGTGGAACTGATGATGAAGACCACAGATGGCCATCGGAACTACTCAATTATAAGTATTTCACGGGTTGCGATTCGATTACCTACTTTAAAATGGTTGCTAAGCAAAGTATGCTCGTCACAATGCATATGGTGAAGTAGTACTGATGGTGACTTCACCATCAGCTCCAGTTCTTCTGGTTCTTACTAGGAGAACTCCTCAACAATTAACGTCCCTGCATCGGGAAAAACTATATTTTGTAAAAGGTGACATTAGGCTATTGTAACAAAGATAAATTACAAACTGAAACTGACCTACTTTTTGTAAAAAAAAAACAACCGACTTCGAAAAAAAACACTACAAAGTGAAAAATAACTTAGCTTTTTTTGAAAGTCGTTTTTTTTTTAGGAATGTTTATACTGTGACTCGACTAAAATGTTCACAAAACACATTCCATAATAACAAACGCGCATTCCATAATAACCAACACCTCAACTTTAGGTATAGTTGTTTTATCTCACGAAAGCGGGCGAGCTATACTTGTATGTGTAAATGTTACATGCACATTGTCTTTGTGTGCGTAAGCTTGGGAGCGCGCTACCTGCAGTGACGCACACAAAAGCGCGAGTCGAGCGCGTGTCTATACGCATTACATCTACAAGTATGGCTCACCCGCTTTCGTGAGATAAAACAACTATAAATATGCATTCCATTATCAGATCTCTGCTTTGAGCTTCCATATAACCTTACCTACCAATCCAAAAAAAAAAAATCCCAAAAGTACTATAAACCTATACCTACTTACTGTTCAAACTCAAAGCATTTAATTCAATTAAACCAATTACAGGCACTTTTGAATTGTCAAAGAGTCTGTCAGTTAGTCAGAAAGTTGAAGCTAGATGCCCATTCCAAAACAATCTCTATGGAGAAGAACGGGCAAGAATCTCCACGGACACTCTTTTAAATCAAGATAATTAATACATCATCCTGGGTACATTATTTTGGTTGCTTCTACATGTGAGAACAATGTAAAAAAAATAAAAAATACTTAAAAACAAGTCAAAATATAAAATTAAAAATAAGCCCTGGCGCAGATAAGACATGACCAGTCTCAACTGACGGCGCCCGTTCACGAACATGACGTGTGGATCAGCACCATCTAGCTCGACCATTTTGTAGGGAACCGAATGATCCAACACACGTTCTATAACTTCACTTCGTGTTTTCAAGTTAATTAACTTTCGTGCAAATTGTAATAGCATGTAAGCCGGTAATTATTACGCTCGTGATCTCAATATTTTTGCAACACATTTTCCATATTACTCGTGTAGGATACGCAAGTCATTCTCATCAAAATATGAAATAACGTGGTAAAGTTATTTATTAATCATAATCTGATGGCCTTAATTAAAATGTTAAATCCGTTACCTACTTTTACTTAGGTAACGGATTTAACATTATTATTATTACCGACCCGTGTTTTTGGAATTATCAGGCCTCAGAGCTGACGAGACCTGACATCTGGCCTGGCCTGGTGCCGTACTTCAAAGTTTCCCTTTTAACCGACTGCAGCGAAGCCCAAAAGGAGGGTTATGTGTTACTAAAAAACTGAGTGTGTGTTAGGTTAGGTTAGGTAATTTGTATTTTTTTATCTTATTTTCCTAAATTATATTTTGTTTACGTGTCTATTTCCCTTGTATTTCATTAGGTTAGTAGATTCATTACAGTTTGTGAATAGTTTTAGTTATTAACCGACGAAAAAAAAAAGAGGAGGTTCTCAATTCGACACGTATATTTTTTTTTATGTTAGGATATATTTTTGTTACTTTTACTTTGATTATATTATTTCAGACATACATAAACTCACGCTGTTTCCTATGGGGGTAGGCGACTACAGAACGCCACCTGCTACGATCTTTTACATTCTCATTTTGCTTCGTTTTGATTATAATATGTCATGTAAAGATATGATATGATGTAGATATGTATGACTAGATGTAAATGCATGTCAGTAAATAATAATACCTACATATTATAACACGGCTTAAGCATTTAAGCCGTCGCCAGCCATATGTCCCAAGGCCCAACGATGGGGGAGGAATTTCGAAACTATACTTACCCTGCAATTTGAATAGAAAGGAATCCTCGGAGACTTCAACAACTTCGATCATAACTTTAAGTTGCTTACTCGTACATATATAAGATTATAAAATACCTTAGTCCTACATAATATGTGGTTTGCAGCCACCAATCCTCCCCCCCCCCCCCCCCCCCAGAGCTCTTAGTAAACGACAATTTCTTTTACGCAGGAGCCTTATAAAAAAATAATATTTTCCCTATCACAAAATTTCGTTCTGACAGATTAGATATATTGAATCACGGCGACGTATCGCATTATATAGCAAATTTGGCAGTTGTAATTACGTTTCTTTTGAGTCGTATACATTTTTTTTTTTTTTTTTTTGTTTTATGTATGAAATTTTATTTTAAAATGAACTAACCTTTATTCTGGTATAAATTTAACGTCATAATATTAATTTAGTAAGGAGATATTTACAGTGATTCCTGAGAGTTTTTAGTAGTTTTATGGTTTTGAATGGGATATTTTTTCTATAGATATTCTTACTTATTAACTAAATTAATTAATTATTAACTAAACCCGTATTTAAGTGATATTATTATATTTTTTTTTATTTAATTTGCCTATGTACCGAAGCTCAATCCACAAGCTCGAAAAAAATGCAGTCGTGCAGTTTATGATAAATTTGCTTCGGAATAGAACGTACTTGCAATGTTTTTGTAAGTTTTGTTCTGTAACATTGTTTTTGTAACGGTTGTTCTGTATTGTTACAGCGCAAGTCGCACTTGCCAGGCGGAGGGCGCGGCTGAGCAGGACTCGTCGCAGCCCGTCGACCTGCCCCGCACGCGAGATGGAGAGATCGACTATGATGGTAAGCATACACCACCCAATCAAAATCAAAGGTCATTTATTCAAATTAGGCTGAGAATCAGGACTTTTTGAGTGTCAAAATTACATAAGACAGTCCTCCAAAACGCCCGCCCTTCACCACTTCCTAGTGCTTAAGCTGGGAAGAAGAAGTGGCGCAACAAATTCTCCAGCAGTACAGCTGTCTGTTCAGTTAGTAAAACTTAATTTTATATAAGAAAAGGTAGCCCAAGTTAACCCAAGCAAGCACAATAAGCAAAATAATAGTCAGCGTTATCGACTCGAACGTGAAATTAACTAAGCAGCGATTACTAAGAGTTTTTCTATATCTCGAAAAGATTACGGAAAAAAAAAACAAGCTTTTTCTTTAATACGGATAGAGAGTCCCCAGAGGGGGCCCTTAAAGTAGGGAAACTTATTAGGGAATAGGAAATCACATTGGTAATACATTGGAAATAAGACGCAAAAATAGCGATCCTGAATCGTCGCATGCAGATATGTATGTACCATCGCAGACATTTGCGTCATTCTGTAACTCCAAGTAATGGTGAACCACTTTTCAACATTATTACCTTAGTAATAAGGTTGGAAAGGTTGGCTCTAAGGTAACAAGGTTGAAAAGTGGTTCACCGCAAACGTCCGCTGTCGTACAGTCACGAGTACTATATTATGTAAAATTCATAGGCGTTTTTCTCGTGGAAATAACGATTGCAACATGTTTTGACCGCTTCTGGAGATGAGGAAATTAAATTTTCTTGTTCACGTTCCTGTGAAGATGGGGTAGACTTATAAATAGCCTCTGCGAATAAAGATTCTTCACTAGAACATCCGGCGCAGCCTGGAAAGTCAGCCTTCTTGATAGCAAATATTTTCCTCACGAAATGAGCTTAATTAGTACGTTTAATACATGCCGAAGAAAGAAGGGTCTTATGGCTAAGTAATAACAGCCGCATGGATCGATCGATCAGGTTAAGCTACGCTTGCCGCGATTGGTCCATGGATGGGTGGCCATCTTTACATACTATGACCGAGGGGTCTCCGTGCCTCGGATAGCACGTAAAGCCGTTGGTCCCGCTGTCATTCGTGGATCTTTGACAGTCGTTACGGGTCGTATTACCCAGTAACTGGGTTATGGAGGTCAGATAGGTAGTCACTCCATGTAAAATACTGGTATTCAGCTGCATCCGGGGAAGCCGATCCCATCATAGTTGGGAAAAGGTTAGGCTGGTGATGACATGCCGAAGCAAGAAAGCAGTGAAATATTGTCCACTAGTGGCGAAAGATAAATTTATTAATTTAGCTACGTCCAGTGCACCCTGAGTTGGGAACCCCCGATACTATCCTGCTGACGGATTGACGTGGTTTCTCGTATACTTCGTGAATCAGTGTCATTCGTTTCGTGCGTCTTCCTAAACTCAAAGTTAATAACAAACGTCATATCAGTCCTGTTATGGCTCCTGCTCATACGCACGTACATCAAACACTTTCAAAGAAAACAATATGACATCATACGTTATTCCCCTCACGATTTTTTTACAAGGAATATTCTTGACACATGCATGTACAGTGAGTTCGTGGGGCTTCTTGAGATTAGCATACAATGTGCAAGACGGGGCTTACTGGCGATATTGTCATGCGTTTACGCACACAGACGTAGCAATCCTTAAACGGTCACTTAATTTAGCCTTACAATTGCATTACAATTATTGTTTTATATTTTTATAGTTATAAGGTGTTTTTATATTTTGTTGTAATATCAATTAAACGCATTTTTCTTTCTTTCTTTCTTTCCTTAGTGATATGTTTTAAATGCAAAAGTGAGTTCGTTGCTTGGTTTATTTTGTACGTTTTCACAGCTTGACTGACGCCTGCTTAGCCTTTTCCCAGCTATGTTGGGATCGACTTTGAGTCTCAGCTGAATACCAGTATTTTATATAGAGCGACTGCCTATTTGATCACCACAACTTAGTTATTGGGTAGTACCATACCCCTTGGTTAGACGACGATATAAATTTTTGATAAAAGTTCACTTACTTACATATCTACTAGGGCACGGTCCAAGATTCCAACTGTTTCCTTCCAGATCGCAAAATGATGCGGCCTATCAAATATACGAGGGTACGATTTTAAATTCGCGGAATTTAAGTTAGGAGAGGAGAGGAGAGGAAAGAAGCTTGTGGCTAAATAATAACAGCCGCATGGGTCGATCCATCAGGTTAAGCTACGCTTGCCGGGGTTGTCCGTGGGTGGGTGACCATCTTTACATACCAAGACTCCTCCGTGCCTCGGAAAGCACGTTAAGCCGTTGGTCCCGGCTGTCATTTGTGGATCTTTGACAGTCGTTACGGGTCGTCAGAAGCCCGAAAGTCTGACAACCAGTCTTACCAAGGGGTATCGTATTACCCAGTAACTGGGTTGTGGAGGTCAGATAGGCAGTCGCTTCATGTAAAATACTGGTATTCAACCGCATCCGGTTAGACTGGAAGCCGACCCCAACATAGTTGGGAAGAGGCTAGGCAGATTGATTGAATTAATGGAGGTACTTAAGGCGCTATGACCCGACAGAGACCGCGCTTACTAGTTTTTTGAATCCATGGGAAACATAAAAGCAGTGATAAAAAATTCTGAAAAAAGATGCATCTTATTTAAGGATCTGGCGGATAGCCAATCGCTTTTACTAACACGATTAGATTTACTTTGCTGTATAGAAAAAAATCACAATGTTACCACTTTTCGTAATGTTTAATCAATCTCTTAGCTACAAAATAGACGTTTTTTTTTTTCTTTTTTTTTATATAAATGAAAAGGTAGTAAGATTGCTTAGCGCAGTACGCTGAGCTTGTCGTGATAAAATTATTAAAATAATTACTATATTTAAATACCTACCAAATGCGCGAGGCAACCGCTCGCGAGCTTACTTCAGTTCAGTACGCGGCTCAAACGCCGCGGATCATAGGGCCTTAACTGAGTCGTTGCGAATTAAGTAACTCAGTGTACCAAGTTTTATCGAGTCTTTGAACTATCGTCGACCAAACTAGTCAATGGGGAATAAAATGTATAATATGGATTATGGACCAAATCGAGTACCGCGCTGTTATAAAGTTCCTTACCAGAGCGCCGGATCACAGGGCCTTAACTGAGTCGTTACGAATTAAGTAACTCTTTGAACTATTGTCGACCAAACAAGTCAATGGGGAATAAAATGTATTTATGGATTATGGACCAAATCGAGTACCGCTCTGTTATAAAGTTCCTTACCAAGCAATGAAAATCAGTTCAAATGAAAGATATGTCTTCCGTTTTCGGGGACTCTTGTCTGGGTAAAACTTTGGTTTACAAGTGGCATACCCTCTTTAAGCAAGGCAGGGACTTGCTTGAAGATGACCCACAGCCAGGACGGCCGATTGAAGGACTGAAGGGATCCTGTTGATCGATTACAATGATAAAGATGTCTCCATAACCGGAGAATACTACACTTCGATTACTTACATAGGATTGCCTAGAGCGGTTAAAGGAAGCCGTCGGAGAAAAAAAGAAGGAGAAAATTGGCTAAAGGTGTCCTCCTTCTGCACGAAAACGCGCCAGTCCATAAGAGCCGTGTTGCGATGGCCGCCCTGCAGTAGATGGGCTTCGAAATTTTGGCTCACCCACCTCACAGTACTAACCTGGCTCCCAGCGATTATTACCTGTTCCCAAATTTGAAAAAAAAAACATCCTACAGTTTGGATAATTGTCCACAAAAAGTAATAAGCTCACACCCTATTAGACTTCATGTACACGACGCCGCAGCCGCAGCGGCGCCGGACCGCATGTTGGTGTACACGAATGAAAATTGCACAGGCGCCGCACCAGAGCCGCGCTGGAACCGCGTGTACACCGCGTTGATGCCGAATTTGTGCACACGGCTACATATCAAGCTTATTTTTCCAGTATAAGCTGATCTCGCATTGTATAGAATTTCCGTACAATGACAAGTCAGCTTATACTGGAAATGTATATGTGGCGGCATCTACATCGCCACAGACGAACTACGCATCACACTGACGTCACTCAAAATCCTGCATCGCGCAATCAGAGTTTACCGCGCGACTAGCATATATACAACGACCCGACTTCAACCATCGGGCACACCAGACACAACACCCGTCTGGTCGGAGGATCCTCCCTTTTCTATGGAGGATGAGTGAAGTTTACACCCTGTTCCTCATGTCTCTAAATATAGTTTCATATGTAACCGTACTGTGCACCGCATGTTTGTACATGCGGGCCCTATTTCCTTCATTGAACCAAGGAAAAATGCTTTCGAAATACTTGAATGAGAGACAATCTGTATTGTCTTTGGCAACCTTCGTTTAATATAGCGTTAACATAACCGTCTCGTCGCTCTTGAGGCTTTATAGTCCGTTAGGGTATAGTGCCGTTAAATAAACAGTACATACATACACTGACAGTTATTCTATGGAAACCTATAAAATTGGATCCGCCCGACCAAGCCTTTACCAGTCTCCCTGGCACAGTTCCAATTATAACAGAGGCGGGTGTGCTGAAGGACTCGACATATTTTTTTGTCAGCTGAAAATCATACTGGTCTAGTCATGTGAAGACTAGGTTGATTAGTCTAGTACTCTAGTCTATCAAGTCGGCAGGCTTAGTTTATTATGCATTAGAATATATTTAGAACTAGCTGCTGCCCGCGTGGATATCAATACTTCCCTTTTTTTTTTGTGTGGGTGGGAGATCATCAAATGACTTCTCCCGCTCTGGACGGAGCGGGAGGGCGTATCAGACTTTTACTGACTAAAACCCACCCATGTTCCTTCAGTTGCCTGTGCCAGGGCCACGGTATCTCTTTCGAACAACCCGCGACCCCGGCGGCATCGGCCCTGTCGGACCCCACCACAGCTGACATCTCTTTGAGGCGCACGTGGAACAACGCGCCGTCGGCCCGTGCCTGGTCCTTACCGGACGGCGAGCTGCCCATTACTCGCATCCGCAAGCCCGCGTCTACGGTGCCCGGGAATCGGCTATCGATTCCCGCCGCCCAGGGCGTATCAATACTTCCCTAATATTGAATCGGATTTTGTTCACAATTTCATGGGTTTTGTTTTTTTTTTTTTTGCGCGGAACCCTAATTTGTTTTCTAAAATAAAAGTAGCCTAAGTTACTCCTTATAACAGCAGCTATCTGCCAGTGAAAGTCCCGTCTAGCCGTTTCGGAGATTAGCCGGAACAAACAGACAGACAGACCGACAAAAATTATTGTTTTTTTTTTTCGATAAAAATTTTTCGAACATTAGGTACTTAAAACAAATCTGCTGTTCGATACATTTTGACCGTGTGGTATTGCACTTTTATATGAAACAACAGTTTTTTTTTATAACCGTCTGTAAAGTTCTTCTCTGGGGGTTCTAGAATCATTTGTGCTGAATTCTTGATAACAGCTTGTGCATCGGTGACACGCCCTGGACCCTGAATATTTTCTTACTTGAGTGGATGAATTACTACCGCTTATCTGAATTAGAACAGAAGGAGCTCGTGGCTAAGTAATAACAGCCGCACGGGTTGATGCATCAGGTTAAGCTACGCTTGCCGGGGCCGGTCCGTGGATGGGTGACCATCTTTACATACCGAGACTCCTCCGTGCCTCGGAAAGCACGTTAAGCCGTTGGTCCCGGCTGTCATTCGTGGTTCTTTGACAGTCGTTACGGGTCGTCAGAAGCCCGAAAATCTGACAACCAGTCTTATCAAGATGTATCGTATTACTCAGTTAATGGGTAGTGGAGGTCAGATAGGCAGTCGCTCTATGTAAAATACTGGTATTCAAACTGCATCCGGTTAGACTGGAAGCCGACCCCAACATAGTTGGGAAAAGGCTAGGCAGATTGATCTGAATTAGAACAGAAAGAACTGGAAAACAAACTAACGCCAAGCAGTCGCGGTGCTTCCATTTCAGAAAGAAACTGAAGAAACATCATGTAGTGACACAATGTAGCATTGTCGTCGACGTAGAATTTTAGGTTTTCTGTACAGGTAGCCGCTCCGCTCGGTGACGATTGAAGTCGTGTGTGTATTTTCTGTTTAGTGTAAAGGGTTCATGAAAGTTTAACCTCTTCATCTCATCGTTTACTTTCATATCACAGAATAAGAGACAACACAAAAGTGGTGAACCCGACGTGATCTGAACACGCAACCTTCTGATTCTTAAGTTCCCTACCTAATAACCTCATTTCTATTTACAGCATTGTATGAAGATGAATCGGACAGCGACCTCGGTTCAATGGAGAACCACGGCTCCGTGGTCACCCACCTCCTGTCGCAGGTCAAGATCGGAATGGATCTTACTAAGGTAAAGAAATGCTCTCTATCACACTCCTTTCTGAGTCTTGCGTAATAGTGCTGGGTAACAATGTCATGATACAAATATCTGTTTCAGGTTGTTCTACCGACATTCATCTTGGAGAGGCGATCGCTACTAGAGATGTACGCAGACTCCTTCGCACATCCGGATCAGTTCGTAAAGTGAGATATCAATTATTGTACAGTCGAAAGTCGTTGTGCCTCACCCTTTTCAAAACTTTTTCGGTTGCACATTGAAATCGTAGTTTGCAACGCCCTGTTTTTGTTTGATCAATGAATGAGGGATGAGCCATTTTTTTAAAGTCAATTGTTTTTGTTTAACCAATGAACGAATAATGTCGCCTAAGAAGGATGTCCCTAAAATGAACAATGTCCTTTTTTTTTCAGTTTTTTTTTTTTTTTTCTTAAATTGGTTAGAACCCTTTCTTTTATAACGTGCGCCGAAGCGCTATTGGTGGACGAAAACAATGCAGGCGGGGCTAGCCACTGGCCCGTGTATGCGAAAAACCCCCTTATGGGGGTGAGGGACAAAAGTCGTTGACTGTACACTTTATCTAACTATCAAGTATCAACCATTGAAGCACCACGTAGGCAAATGACTGACAGCTAATTCAAGTCACCGAATGCTTAATGCAAATGGCTGCGGTACTACAGAAATCTATAACACCACATTTTGAGAATATTATTATGATTAAAATGCCGATGACGAGATGAGTTCCCGTCTGTTACGTTTCATCAACTATTTCAAAGGAACATTTAATGAGACACACAAGAACACACAATACACACTAGACGATAATAAGTAAATTGTAACTATAGTCTGGCCATCGAGAGAATTCGATCCTGACACCTGTCAGTTGGACAATTTCTAGTATCTATACGGATCAAATTCGCAAAGCACATATTCGTTAGTATGAATTTGACAGAAGATGTCAACTCTATGAACTCTGTCTGAAATTAAAGTTTTATTAATAGTGTTTATAAAAGCTTTTTCATAGATAATTACTTATAAAAATTTTCTTTGGGTCTGATAGGCAGTCGCTCCATGTAAAATACTAAAGACTGGAAGCCAACCCCGACATAGTTGGTAAAAGGCTAGGCAAATGATGATGCTTAGAGCTTTTTTGACTGGCTGAGCCGTTTCAATTACTCTAAGATAACCAAGGATCTCAATGGATAAAAAATCACTACAAAATATTCTTCTCTATACCTTCCCAGGATAGTAGACCAACCAACGCCTCGCGACCGCATGGTGCAAGTAGTGCGCTGGTACTTGAGTTCATACCACGCGGGCCGCAAATCACAGGTCGCCAAGAAACCGTACAACCCCATCCTGGGTGAGGTGTTCAGATGCCACTGGGACATGGACGGAGCGCCTGCTGAGAGTAATAACGCCAATATTGAGAAGGTAAGGTTCAAACTAGCTATAGAATTTTCTCTTGCATCGATAATAATGTCATTTGTTTTCTGAAGGGCTCGTGGCTAAGTAATAACAGCCGCACGGGTCGATCGATCAGATTAAGCTACGCTTGCCGCGGTTGGTCCGTGGATGTGTGACCATCTTTACGTACCAAGAGCCCTCCGTGCCTCGGAAAGCATGTGTTAAGCCGTTGGTCTCGGCTGTCATTCGTGGATCTTTGACAGTCGTTACGGGTCGTCAGAAGGCCGATAGTCTGACAACCAGTCTTGTCAAGGAGTATCTTATTACCCAGTAACTGGGTTGTGGAGGTCAGATAGGCAGTCGCTCGAAGCCGATCCCAACATAGTTGGGAAAAGGCTAGGCAGATGATGATGATGATGCAATGTGGTTATGCTTGTACCTACAATCAAAAACCCTGTCGTATAACTGACTACTTTTTTTTATTCGACTTTAATGTTTTTCCATCTCATTCTACTTGTCAGAAACCAGTCTGGAAGGTTATTGCTACCATTCACTCACAGCAGGTTAAAAATAGGCTATAGATTGACCGATACCGCTGTACCGTGCCTTAGGAATGCGCGGCGAGGTGGGGGTGGGACTGACGAATGAGCTACGGGACGCCGTGAGCGTTGACGAATGAGCGGCCTGCACTGCCCCTTCGCTGTCCACATACCTAAGGCGCGGTACAGCGATATCGGTCAAACTATAACAATATTTGGTGTCACGCGATTTTGTACCATATGCGCTTCAACTCAACTGTTACCTTGACCCGTCCTGCACATCATCTATCCTTAAAATGATGATGGTTTGATTTCAAAAACATTGTATACTTAATTTTTACAGCAAGAAGTTGGCGACGGCCCAGTCCCTTGGTGCACACCAGACCAGTTGTCCTTCGTAGCCGAACAAGTGTCCCACCACCCCCCAATATCGGCCTTCTACGCCGAACATGTGAACAAACGCATCCAGTTCGAGGCCTGGGTGTGGACTAAGAGCAAGTTCTTAGGCCTGTCCATCGGGGTGCATAATATCGGCAAGGGAACGGTTACGTTGTTAGATACTGGAGAAGAGTATACGTTTACATTCCCTAATGGATATGGCAGGTGAGTTTCTTTTTATTTAGATAACTGCAGAGGCCGTTATAATAATAATAATACCGGTCTATTACTGTCTCACTGCTGGGCAAAGGCCTCTTCTCATACAGAGAAGGCACGAGCATTGATCACCACGCTTGCTCTGGACGGGTTGGCGATTGCAGACTTGTGTTACCTCTGACAGCAGCAATCCAACATCAACCTTATGGGAACGAAACTAAAGATCATTTTGATTTTGACAGACTTGTCAGTGGCAGCGATCAAACAGCAACCTTATTGTAATGAAAATAAGCAACAGTACGTCAACGTTCAAAGGTTTATCTTCGGAAAAACCGAAATATAGGAAACTAGCTTTTGCCAGTGGCTTCGCTCGCGTGGATGTCGGAAATTATCCCACGGGAAATTATAAATTCCAGAATCAATGACGAACAAAGATAATTTTTCACCCGCCAATATGTTCATTTGTTTCTTTTTTACTCTCTTTGCAAGCCAAATCGAAATTTAAATAAAGTAATATAGTTCGTTCCGAGCGACTTCCAAAAACAACACTATAAAGTGAAAAATAACTTTAATTTCGGAAGTCGGTGGCAAAAAACGAAAATACCTTTAACCAGCCACCGACTTCTGAAATTAAAGTTATTTTTCACTTCATAGTGTTGTTTTTGGAGTCGGTTGTATTTTTTTGTAAAAAAGTTTTTATGACATAAGCACTCTTATGAAGTTCCTTAAATGTAGACAGGCAATCATAGACAAAAAAATGCAATACTTCATGGACGTTAAAGTAAAATAAAAGATTATAGTACTTATAGATTTATCTTCTCATCCACAGATCAATACTAACCGTCCCCTGGATAGAACTGGGCGGCTCAGTGTGCATAGAGTGCGTCCAAACGGGCAACAAAGCTAACGTTGAGTTCCTCACGAAACCGTTCTATGGCGGCAAGAAACATCGGGTCACCTGCGAAATATTCGCAGGCGTCGACAAGAAACCCTATTATACTGCCCAAGGAGAGTGGAATTCTAGAATGGATGGACGATGGACTGATTCTGGAGTAAGTGCTATTATATTATTAGTATTAATTAAGAAACATCGGTCAATTTCTAAGTATACGCTGAAGTTGACAAAAAACCATACTATATCGCGCAGGGAGAATGGAATTCTAGAATGGATGGACGATAGATTGATTCCGGAGTAAGAAAATTAACATAACATCGTGTCTATACACTCAAAAAGATAGACAGAGGTGTATTATCTATGGTTTGTTCCAAAAGTAAATGATGAAAATATAAACGGATCAGAAAGCGAACCTGTGGAAGCCAATTTTTATTGCCACTTACAATTTGAGTGCTTTGATTTGATTATTTGACTTAAATCTGAAATTAATAATTCGTAAATTAAATCGCCTTAAAGTTGTTTTTCATTTGACAATTGAGGTTAATTTTATAACCTCAATTTTAGTCGAAGAAATTTCAATTACAATTTCATAATGTTACTTATACAAACAATAATAGGGATGAATGGATGATGTGTATTAAAAAAAATTTTGTCCGTGTTATAAAATATTGGACATGTATTTTTTTACATAATAACATTGAGTTACTCAATATATCGCCGTTACATTGAGTTAAAATATGACATGACGTCACTCCTTGCTAGATTTCATACGTAGTTTGTTATAGTTGTAGCGAGCCCCAAGTCCCAAACTTTAATGCTTTTTATCCAAGTAATTTCTTATTAATATGGTAAAGCAACAAATATGTATCTAATATGTTTTTATTATCTGACTGACGGACTAATGTTGTCAGCAACTGGCCACAAATCTAGAGTCCACGTAGCTATTGAGAAAGTATCGATAATCGATTGAACTCAGGACTCCAAAGAATTGAATCAGAACCAGAATTGTCTCTCCTTGTCCCCATACTCCATCCAAAGGTTGTCTGTAAAAGATCGCTTTTAGCGATAAGACCGCCCATTGTGTCACTCGTATGTAAAATTGTAACCAGTAATTTAAATGGTGTGCATAATAAAGAGTATTCTATTCTATTCTCCATACCCAACAGTCGCTTTGAAGACTACTAGACCAACGAGCCAGTTCGTTTTAGCCTTATATCTTATTACAAGTTTTTATTTAGTTTCACCTGTCCCGGTGTCTGTCTGTGATCGAATCTTGCAAGTTAAATTTGACCCACTTCCCGATTTCCGATTGAGCTGAAATTTTACTTGCATATGTAAATCGGTTGACAATGCAATATTATTATGACATGGAGCTGATCTGATGATGGAGCCATGAAAGTGGCCATGGAAACTCGGTAATAAAACGACGCAACCCTATCGAGTTTGGGCTCGTTTGATTCGTCTTGACAAGGACTCTGGTCCTAGATGATATCTATTGCAGACTATTAAAACTTGTTTTTTTTTTTTTAATAATAAATATAATATTGTTTTTAATTTGAGTTTTACAATAAAGAGTATTCTATCTATGTGTCTTAAACAGAAAACTTTTATTACAGCGCTCAGAAGTTTTATTCGAAGTAACAAACATGAAGCCACGTCGCAAGCGCGTGGCGCCGGTGTCCAGGCAACAGCCGCACGAGTCGCGGCGCGTGTGGCGTCACGTGACGTGCGCACTGCGGGCCGCGGACTGTGACGCGGCTACTAGCGCCAAGCGGGCGGTGGAGCAGGCGCAGAGGGAGGCCGTGAAGACGAGGGAGGCTAACGGAGAGAAGTGGGCCACGCTGGTGAGTTGTATGAAGGAGTCTAGACCTCTTTTACCGTATGGGCATGAACTAGTATGAGAATTGTTCATATGAAACATGAAACGAGCGAAGCACCTCTGCTTCAAGTCTACAGGTCGTATTTTACAACCGATGTGGATGAAATTTGGTATACAGGTTTTCCAACTTTATAGAATATTTTTGTCGTCGGGCATTTTTGATTGGAGCGGTATTTCTTTCAAAAAGGGGGGCTACTGAATATCTCCGCCTTATGAGATCCGAATTCGATGTTTTTTTTTTTTTTAATTGAAAGTTATTAACTTTAAGTTGGTCTCATAAAAATTTGGTGAAGATCTGATGAGGATCTTTTCATTTTTGGCAGATAAGCTCCTCAAAATGCAGACAATTGCTCACTTTTATATTTCTACCAGTGGAATCGGGCCTTTAACTACTAGGTAGGGATTGATGGAGCACCTGGGACCACCTTCTCATCACAAAACTAAAGAAATCTGAAAATAATTAACAAAATTCTCTAAAACGAGGCTTTAAAACCAATATGCTGTGGTCCCCTGTAATTGAAGGAGCACACTTAAAAGAACCTTTTTATTATTGTAATTTATATTGTTTATATGTATATCCTTTGTTGGAGATCTCAAATAAATAAATATTATTGCGCTGGCGATGGCGCTACTGTTAGACTTAGTAAAATGCGTGCCACGAAAGATGAGACTTGACGAGCGCAGTACCGCGCCTCCCGCGCTCTTTCCGCCGCCCCGACGACGCCCGGTCCCTTCCTATTTCGGACCTCATACCGCTAAAGAGACCTGTAAATCAGAATAATTATAATCTACTGACCTGAGCTTATTTTATGCTTTTTAGTAAACTACCGCCACAGTCGGGTTTTGTTTGTAAGTTGGATATGTATGTTAATTATAGGATTGAATATTTACCATATATTTTTTAAAAACATGGTAAATATCCCGTTTTAAATAACTTTAATCGTATATTAATTGTTGTAAAAAAGTTTGTGCTCGCGAGGTCTACTGTTCGCAGAACTACTAGTTAGAAAGATAATATCATTCAATCAACTCAGCCTATCGCAGTCCACTGCTGGACATAGGCCTCTCCCAGGCTGCGCCACAACACCCTGTCCTCCGCCTTCCGCATCCAGTCTGTCCCAGCCACTTTCTTCAGGTCTTCGGTCCATCTAGCTGGGGGGCGTCCCACACTACGCTTACCGATACGTGGAGAGATAACATCGATTTATAAAAAAAAACTAGCTGTTGTCTGCGACTTCTTCCGCGATCCAGGATGAAAAGTAACCCATTTCCTTCTCCAAATCATGGTCTACCCATGTGCCAAATTTCATACAAATCCGTTCAGCCGTTTCAGAGTGAAAGCGTAAAAAACAAACAAAACTCAATTACTTATTTATAACTAGCTGCGCCCCGCGGTTTCACAAAAACTCTAAGTGTTAATACAGGGTATAAGCTATATCTACATACCAAATTTCATCCAATTCGTCCAGCCGTTTGAGCGTGAAGAAGTAACAAACATACAAACACACACACTCACAAACTTTCGCCTTCATAATATTAGTGTGATTTAAATAATTAGGATTCAAGAGATTTAATCGAACGTCTTTTTCGTTGCAGCTATTCAACCCTAAAGGCGAAGACGGATGGGAGTACACGACACCCCTCAGGAAGCGCCTCAGCCCAGTTAACAACGTTAAGACAACGCCCAAACATAAAAACGGAGAAACCGCCGAAAACACTAGATAATCTTCTCAACAAACAATCTTGGACTATTGAAATAAGGTAGAAATTCCTTTGTCACAGCAAATCGGACCTTGTAGGGTAGGACAACGTTCACAGTGACGCACTGTTCTAACGGCACCTCACTTCGGCTAAGTTCGGGAAACGAAAGAGACAACAGTATCTTGTTGTCCTTTACTTTTAAATGGGTTTTGAATGATAGCCGAAGTGTGGTGTCGTATGTTTTAGAAATCGGGAAAGTTGAACCGTTCAAGTCACTTTTGCCATAATTTTACGGTTTTGGATGTCGCGCATGCAATCGCTTTTATTATTGATATATTATTATTTTTATAATAAAATTGTTTTGTTTGAATTGAAACCAGGAAAAGTTTCTTCACTATGAAAGCCTTGTAGAGAGTCACGCAATGCAGTATTGTAAAGTTAGTAGGTTTGTGCAGAATACAATAACAATTTCAGAATATTTAAAAGTTGTAGATAACTACGGGCACTGAATTACCCAATTATTTGAAACTTATTGTTAAGTTTATTTGTGAAATTATTTCCTATTTTGTTGTGTAAAATATAAAAGCATAAAATAAATATTAGTCAACTTTTTACGGCCGGATTCCGTAATCAACAAGTCCGTACTCAACAATATCTTTAAAGAATTACTAGAAGAACATTCACATTGCTATGCTCTGATTTGTGTATTGGCTTAGCAACAATATTACCGGAAGTTTCGCCGCAAGAGAGCGCCGTGTGTTTGTCACTTGTCAAAATCATCGTGAAGACAAAGCGACCAATCGGCGACAAGAAAAAACACTTAGCACCATCTTGCGGAAAAGTTTTTAGCTAGGAACTCCATTGAAAGCTGAAGAAAGTAAGAAACACGTAGCGCCATCTACGCGGAACTAATTTGACAGTTTTCTTCCCCAATGACGCGCAACGTGTTACAGCAACTCGCGACGTTGACAGATATAAGGATCATGTCGGCTTGCGCCTTGTTGTTGCACGGAAAATCTTGATAGTGGTTGTGCGTCATTTCGCGCATAAAATTGTTGATCAATGAATACACAAATTTTATACTATTGAGGACGAAAAGTTAACGGCATACTTATCGCTCTAGAGTTTGTCGTGCCATCTTTCCTTTTTATTTGTCATTATTTGTGAAAGAAGGTAGCTGATTTTGAACTAGATTCGAAAGGCTGTGTAGTTTTGTTGCTCAATAGTGGAATTACTATGGCCAGCTCAGTGAATCCCTATAGCCTGATTTGGTTGGTTGGATTAACATGTATGGTAATACCAAGAGAGCCCGAGCTGCTTACGTAGTTCGCCAAACTTCGTATCGTCGGACGACTGTATGATGACTTTTGTAATACTGACGGAACCGTACAATTAAACCAATATTAATCGATGAAGGAAAACATCGTGAGGAAACCGGCATCTCTTAAAACCAACCCGCACTGGGCCCGCGTGGAGGATTATTTACGGCCAACTATCTCATAGAGAGGAAGCCTGTGTCCCAGCACTAGGAAAGGGGCGTCCATTATTAATTACGTGAGGCGTTCACGTAATGAATGGACGCCCCCGAACGGCATAGATAGATAGATATAGATTATGCTAATACCTAAAATCGATACAAAGTAATGTGAATGTCTTAATTTATTTATCAATAAAAATCTTAAGGTTATAGAGCGTGCGGCCATTATGCCTAAATACAGCTGAAGATGTATCGACTAAACGATAAACGATTGATTTGCCTAAAAAACGAGACTTTAATGAAAACTTTTGAACTATTTGTAACTGATTTAGTTGGTGTTTTATCGTTTCTACACAAGAACAAAAATAATACACTAATCAGTAACCATTGTCAATTAAATATTGGTAAATAGTTGAGATAATTTTATCGACTAAAATACCGATACTGAGCCGCGTTTTTTCAGCCTAGAAATCGAACCCATCAAGCTTTAGTGAAGTAGAGGAAAAAATATCGACTATCGATTTAGTCGATACATTTTCAAAAATAATACTATCAGCATGCGCGACACTATTTTATAAGTTTTATTTTTTTATTCATATTTTCTTGTAAATTCTCAATCTTATTATGGCCTATGATAGATGATTCAGCAATAATACTTGTAAATAATGTTATATTTCAAATTGCAACGCTTATGTAAATTCTGTTCGATTCGAACACGCGATGGGCACCGTATGAGCCACGCATGGACTTAGAAATAAAATAAAATAAAAATAGATACGTTTTGGTCGAAGTACGGTAGTGTAAAAGTCGCGAATTTAATGAGTATTATGAAAGAAATGTTATTATAGTGAATAGTTGGTTTTATTCGGCAGCTGTAGCGTTGTGAGAACTAAGGTATGGTTCAAACTAATTTGTAAAATATTACAAGATTTCAAATTATGAATTCTCTTCGGTCACCATTGAATTTTTGCGTAAACACAAGCAATACGTCATCTGTATTCAAGTTTTAATGCAATTAACAAGTCAGTCGATTTAAATCGCCGTAGAAATTATTTGTGAAACATTCTATGGAAAAGTTTTCTATAAGTATTTCATTGTAGAGTTAAACTGATCTTTTTGGAGTATAATTATGTGAAACAGAACAATAATGAAACAGCTAATGAAACGGATGATCAAATAAGTAGTATTTCATGCAAAACTTTTTCATATAATGATCTTCTAAAGTCCATTTAAATTCTATACTTTTTCTATGCTACTGTAGTTCTTATGTAGTGCAAATAATTGTATTATTGTTAGTAATATCCCGATATTATATTTATACAGGGTTATTGGTTATTGACCAATATCACAGAATACATGATAGTACAAGTACAGAAGATTCACTCTGCAAAATCATTTAAATAGATAGCGACTCTTGCTACGACACAATAAAGTGCAATTCAGGTCGCACAGCGTTAATTATCTACAGTTATATTCACCTAGAAGTTGCCTCTCTTTCTATCGTATAACTCTTATACCTTCTAACTGGTTAGGGTTGTCTTCTTCTACGACGCGGCGCGTGAGTGAGGATCGAACTAACTTGCGAGCCGGCCGGCGCGCGGCAGCCTAGCCCGCCGCGTACTTGTAGCTTCATAATGCGGAGTGCACCTGGCCTGCCAATATCCTCTTAAAGGGTCACTTACTCATCATTATGAACACCTTTTACTATGGGGCCAAGCCTGAAATCGCGGAAAAATCAGCTGTTCAGTACATCTATCCACATCAAACTCGTCAAAATGTAGGGAACAGCTGATTTTTTATCGCGATTTCAGGTTTGGTCCCATAGTAAAAGTTGTTCATAATGATATGAGTACAATGACCCCTACCTTGTAGACTAAAAATTTCAAAATACGATCTGCGATAGGAGTAGGTAATAAAAGAAAACTTTGTACAAACGCGCAATGATCGGTGCATTACTACAAAGTGCGGCAGTACAAAACTTTGCCTCTGTGGGGAGGAGTTACTCTGTGGCGTAAAGTAATCTTCGTCTTTCGGAAACACGAAAGAAGAGGTTGTGCGTTAATTCCGGGACGTGTTGTATTATAGTCCTCCTAAAGTTGACTCCCTTGCCCAGTTTCAACGACGCGGTTTTTCGGGATATTACTAAACTTTTTACTTTAACACTGTCATGTCTTCAAGCATCCTTGTCCATCCGTGTCTGCGATGTCCACGGGACTCTAAACTTCACCTAACGTTAGTCAGTAGGTACTCACGTTTCTAAGTCCACTGTACGTCGGTTCAATTGTAATAATTAGCTAAAAGACTGACAATGTGAACGAAATCAAACGGAATCGACGGTCACGTGCAAAATTATGATAAATTATGAATTATTCAATCACATAGACTTATTTAATTACATAGTTATAACTACCATGTTGTATATTTAAATAAAAAATTAAATTATTTTATGAGTTTTGTTTTTTACTCAACCCAATGTGGTTAGCGTTTTCCCAACTGTGTTAATTAATGAATAGCAATATTTTAAATAATTATAGCGACTGCCTATCTGACCTCCACAACCCAGTTACTGGGTAACCAGATACCCCTTAGTAAAGCCTTACCTTACAACCAGCCGGTTGTCAGACTTTTGGGCTTCTGACTACCAGTAACGTCTGTCAAAGATCTACGAATGACAGCCGGGACCAATGGCTTAACGTGCTTTCCGAGGTAATGTATGTCACCCATTCACGAACCGACCGTGGCTAGCGTAGCTTAACCTTAGATTGACCCGTGCGGTTGTTATCATTTAACCACAAGCCCCTAATGTTTTTATTTTTACTTATTTTTATTTACCTACAACCGCACGTCCTTAGTAACAATGTGAAACAGCGACTTTATCACATCGCACTAAGGGTGGTTTTCGTAGTTCTAGTGTTAGCCCAGATTCGGACAGGCTATTTCGCGTACTAGATACTCAACGCACTGCTTAGCGCCAAGAGTTGAGAATCCAACAGAGGTTTTTCGACGCGCTGGGGAAGCACTCTGTTGGATTCTCAACGCTCGGCTTAATACTGAGAGTTCAAAATCCCGCCGCGATATTTTTACGTTCGTGCGAACGTGGGCTTCTTCTTACATAATATTGCAAAAGTGTCAACATTAGGCAAAAAAGTACATTGGCTCAGAATGGGAAATAAAACAAAAAAATCCGTTCCAATTTCAATTTAATTCGTAGTGTAAAAAAATTACGACCATGAAAACACTTGTCAAAAAAATATTGCACAAAATTACACTAAAAAGTCAGGATATGACTAGAGTCAAATCCTAACGAATTTTGACCATCGAACCGCTGAGTCCATCTTGATATAGATACCTTCTTCCCAGATTTTATTTTCTCGACCCTGAAATAAATGTACCTTAACAATCTTATCTTTTTTATACCGGTTGTTTTTTCGTAACTTGCCAAGTCCCTGTAAACACCAGTGGCGAAAGCACCTAATAACACGATTCCTACCGGCTTCCCTTCGGCGGTTCGCTAGTCTACCGCTATGGCACAGTCAATATAGTGTCTAATACTAATGTCTATGTTGCCATAAACAAGAGTTACACTGTGGATATTTAATTCACCATAACATTTAAACAACAAAAACAAAAACAATTCCAGTCTAACCGGATGCAGCTGAATACCAGTATTTTACATAGAGCGACTGCCTATCTGACTTCCACAACCCAGTTACTGGGTAATACGATACCCCTTGGTAAGACTGATTGTCAGACTTTCGGGCTTCTGACGACCCGTAATGACTGACAAAGATCCACGAATGACAGCCGGGACAAGCGGCATAACGTGCTTTCCGAGGCACGGAGGAGTCTTGATATGTAAAAATGCAGGTCACCCATCCATGGACCAACCGTTGCGCGTAGCTTAACCTCATCAATCGACCGGTGCGGCTGTTATTACTTTGCCACACGCCTCTCTTTAAAACATTAGTATAGATAACCGTACCAAAGAAAGACTTCTTCTCGCATGGCGTGCCCTTTACGAGGGTAGCAGTGGGCGCAGTCAGGACCCTGAAGTTGACCTCGTTGAAGTTCATGGATTCGTACAGGAACCGCGACTGTCTGTTACTCAGGATCCAGAGGTTGCCTTCTCGGTCTGCCTGGATTTGCAAGGAGTTGTCGGTAAGGTTAAATGGTAAGTTATTATTATTTCTTTTATTTCCCTTTACACATATTTGTTACATTTTTAAATATTAGAATAAAAATAATATAAAAACATTTAAAAATATAAAAAATAGTAGCCCACCGGTATCGGGAACAGGGTCCAAGCTACCGGCGGTCAGGGCTCCAGAGAGAGGAACCTCCTAACAATGCGGGCCGTGTCCAGAAATACCGCTTTCTAAATCAAGCCCTTGATCCAGCTGCCCAACGAGAGCCTCCTTAGGTGTTGGTTGAGGCTCTTAGCAATCGAGCCGTAGGCTGATACAACTATCGGCACAATGGTTGCTGAGTCCACATCCCACTTGTCGACAACCTCGCCAAGTCAAGATACTTGAATTGTTTATCTTTCT
This sequence comes from Cosmia pyralina, assembly GCA_946251885.1. Taxonomy (NCBI): domain Eukaryota; kingdom Metazoa; phylum Arthropoda; class Insecta; order Lepidoptera; family Noctuidae; genus Cosmia; species Cosmia pyralina. The sequence goes on from OX276357.1 coordinate 22,987,650, forward strand.
CGGCTTTCACGAGGTTCCCGTCATGCGGGACTGTTATGTCAATAATCATTTCGCGCCGCTCTATTCGATCCACCACCACTATATCAGGCTTATTGGCAACAATAGTCCTGTCATTGATGATGGATCGATCCCAGTACAATGTGATATTAAGAATGGTAAATTTATTATTGTTAAACCTATAGCTCCCACTGTTGAGCAAAGGCCCCCAAGGTGCAATGATGATTTCATTAGATACCTAACACAATAGAAATGTATTTTTAATAATCACCTATTAAATAAATATTATTTACTAACAATAACCAATTAGGTACATTTTTCAAAAAAGCCAACAACATCCAACAACAACAACATACACACACATACACACATACATACAACACACACAACACATACACACACACATACATACAACATACACACTACACATACATACATACATACACACACACACTACATATATTACATATTCATTCAACTTCCTTAAAAATTCGGTCCCATATGAGCGAGAGAGGTGATAAAAAGTAACAGGCCTCTTAAACATTACTACCAAAAAATCATGTGGCATGGTGGATCCATGTACAGTGAGCTGCATCAATTGGGTACCCCAGTTGTATTAAAATTTTAATACAACTGGGGTACCCAATTGATGCTGCCCACTGTACCTACCCACAATTTTTTTTATTTTTATAATACCTTGACGTCATTCGGAAATTCCATTATATTGCAGTCGCTGAGGATCACGGGAGTATTGTCACGGTTAAATTCTTTGTCCATGTTCCAACATCCTAAGCCATTTTTGCATACCTGTTGAACAAGTAGGTACGTAGAATACACAGCAGGTCAAGTTACTACAAACTCAAATTTTCTCATTCGATTTTGAACATAACCGTCAACATTTTAAGGTTTAAAATCATTTGGAGAAATTTGACAGTTTGAACATGTTGTGCTATTGTCTGTACCTAAAGCCGTGTACGCACGAACGAACACGAACATCGATCACGGAACATTTGAAGAAACTCAGGACCATGGAGAAAAGAATAAAGCGGAGATGCCGCAAGGCCTAATCTCTTTAGAAACAAGCGTCGCCTGAATGCGGGTGAGAGGGGGACGAGGTACGGCGATGGCTACGCCCCACGATGGAAATCCCGCCCATTTTTTGTAACACCATCTACCGGTGAAAGGAATTATTACAGTGAAACTGAACTGGCTATTTTTATTTTAGTTCGTCTACTGGCCACCCTGGCGTAACACATCACGACACATTGTTTTAGAACATTCTACGGGTATTAATATGGCGGGACCACATTATTTATTACCCAACTGCGGGTGAGGCCCAAGAGGTGGGTAATGTCTTCACTGTTTGAAATTAAAAAAAAAAATAGTGTCATGTGGAGTATCGGGTATACAACATTAGTTTTTGTTTACCCTAAACCCGAAAAGGGGTCATTGTACTCATCATTTTGAAGAATTTTTTTTTATGGGACCAAGCTTGAAATCGCGAAAAAAAAATCAGCTGTTCAGTACATTTTGACGAGTTTGATGTAGATAACTGTACTGAACAGCTGATTTTTTTCGCGATTTCAAGCTTGGTCCCATAGAAAAAATTGTTCTAATGATGAGTACAATGACCCCTTTTCGGGTTTAGGGTAAACAAAAACTAAAGTTTGTTTAGGTAGGTAGGTAGTCAAATCAAAAAATTGTTAACATAATCAATCTTTATTGGACCATGCTTATTATTGGCCACTAAACAACACAGTTTTATTTAACAGCGTTAAGACGCGAAGAGCAAGACAGGAGTCCAATGTGCTCAAGGGGAATGCAATTTCCTCTAAAGGAATCCTTTAACTCCGTGTTAATAAGTTTTTTTGTACGCCGCCTAAAACTGTCGCGCCGTAGGGTTGTTGTTTGTCTTTCCATGTGCTCTAATAATGCCAAAGAATAATTCAAGGTGATCCTGGCGAAACTTGTACAAGGGCAAATAAATAAGTTCCTTTTTTTCTTGTGCTAAACTTTTGTACAATCCTATTGCGCTGTCTATACAAACAATGATGCCAATGAAACCAGTTTTTCTTCTTGACTGAATAATTTTTTGAGAACATGTTGTTGTTTGTTGTGTGTGTGTTGTGTTGTTGTTGTGTTGTTGTTGGTGTTGTTGGACCGATGACCTGAAGAAAGTGGCTGGGGCAGACTGGATGCGGAAGGCGGAGGACAGGGTGTTGTGGCGCAACCTTGGAGAGGCCTATGTCCAGCAGTGGACTGCGATTGGCTGAGTTGATTGATTGATGTTGTTAAATGCAAGATGTAATTTTTAGAAAATATTAAAAATGATAACGTTTTAGAAAAATTGCCTTCAAATAGTGCTTTTTTGGTTCCGTATTGTTTTAAATTTTTCGAATTTAGTATGTCAAACAAGTCGTTGATTATTTTTAAAAATAAAATTGTTCCAAAAGCTTCTTTGAAATAATTATGCCTTTCTCGGCAAGATTCTAAGGCTTTGGCACCACTTGTACTAAAAAGTTGACTTGCCAATTTAACTTTTATCTTTTCCCGGTGAAAGCCGATATGTCTATCCGTTAGTTTGTTTCCAAAATTTAGTTTCTTTTTTCTTTAAAAAAAAAATTAATAAATTACATGAAGATTTTTATTACATTCGAAAAATAAAATAGGGTCAAGACCCTATTTTATTATTAAAAAAGATATTATATAGAAAAGATATTAAAAAAGGGATTATTATATAAAATATATACCTATTTATTATATTTTTATTATATTTATTTGTCAGTTAGGACCGACTACTTACCGTTAGATGGCGCACTTTTCTTATTTTAAATTCTTCTTGTTTCATGTATCAAGGTATGTAATTTAAGGTATGTAAGGTATGTAACAAGCTAAATAAACTTAAGCAAGTTATTTGAGCCGAAAATTGATCATCGTATTGTGATAAAATGTGAAAAACATGTTTCATTTGGTGCGTTCCGTTTTTAGTGACGGTGCACTGGCGGACTGCTTGGCACGTCTTAATAATATTATTTTTTATTTTTAATATTTTGTTTTTATTTAGTTTTCTTGTCTCCTGAAATGTTTCAAATTTTTATTTTGTATTACCCGGACTGCGTGTAAGTTTTATTTAGGTATTTTGATTTAATAGCGCTACCGGCGGCAGGTGGACTAGTTATACGGTTAATTTCTTTTTTAATTGTATTATTAGAATTATTTTAAGTATATTTATATTATTATTATTTGTTTTTAATTATTTGAGGTAATTATTTATATGTCTATTGATGAAAGCAGTGATAATAGTAGTTTTTTCTCTATAACAAGCAACGACGACAGTTTCGTGAGTATTCCTTCTCTTGCAGACAGTCTTACAGCGCAGTTTTCTGATGTTCCTAAGAATTTTAATGTTGTACATATTAACGCTCAGAGCATTCCGGCTCATTTCCACGATATGCTGGCAAGCTTTGATTGTAAGAACGTACATGCTATTCTTATTTCAGAGTCATGGCTTAAACCTTGTCTTCCTTCAACAAGTTACTCTCTTCCTGGCTTCCAGCTTATAAGAAACGACCGGTCGGTTGGTGGTGGTGGTGGTGTTGCCATATATCTCCGTACGCATATTCCCTACTCTGTTGTTGATGTGTCAGCACAGCCGCCGCCATCCAGTGCTGGTGAACATCTCTTCCTTGAAGTCGAACTACACCATTCAAAGTTACTTCTTGGCGTCTATTATTGTCCCTCTCTACGCGTTAATTTCTTTTCATCTTTTGAAAATCTCTTAGAAATGCTGATTCCTTCTTACAGTCATAGTATAATCATGGGTGACTTTAATACTTGTCTTCTGAAAAAAGACCATCGCTCTTCTTCTCTGACTAATATTTTGGCTTCCAGTAATCTTTTCATTCTTCCATTGAATGCCACTCACCATTTTCCTAACTCTACTCCTTCACTACTTGACTTGATTTCTGTCTCTTCTCTTGATCATGTCGCTAAGCATGGCCAATGTTCAGCCGATGCCTTTTCCTATCATGACCTGATTTTTCTGTCATACAAAATTCGGCCGCCTAAGGCCAAGGCTAAGATTCTCATGCAACGCAATTTTGGTGGAATGAACCTTGACAGTCTTTGTATGGATGCCAGCGGTATAGATTGGTCTGCTCTGTTTGCCTCTGCATCAGTTGATGAGCAAGTTAATATTTTTACGATTAAACTTATTGAGCTTTACGATCATCATGCACCTGTTCGAGCAGTTAAGGTTAGGCATTTGCCGGCGCCGTGGCTCACAAATGAGATTAAAACGCTAATGCACAAGAAAGTTACGGCAAAGTCTAAGTTCAAGCGTAGGGCTAATGACGCTAACAGGGAAAGATACCTCTCAATCCGTAATCACTGCAATAAGGTGTGTAGGAATGCTAATCGCCGCCACATTCATTCTTCTGTCCAAAATGGGGACCCATCCAAAGTTTGGAAATTTCTTAGATCATTGGGGGTCGGTAAAACTCGAGAAGAGACAATCCCAAAAGACATAGACATTGAGGCAATGAATAATCATTTTACTGCGTCGTCCAATTTTGATAGGACAATAAAATTTAACACACTGAATTATCTCTCTTCACTTCCGACTCCCAGTTATTCTCCATTTGTTTTTGGTCAGTTCTCCGCATGTGATGTTAAGAAAAGCATACTATCGATTACTTCAAATGCAGTAGGAAGTGACTGTATCAGCCGTAATATGTTAATCCCTGTGCTGGATGTTATCCTTCCCGTCATTTGTCACATCCTCAATTTTTCTGCATCTAGTGGTGTCTTTCCATGCTCATGGAAAGATGCTCAAATAATTCCTTTACCTAAAAAGTCTAATCCCACATCATTTTCTGAATACCGTCCTATATCCGTCTTGCCGTTCCTATCCAAAGTCCTTGAACGGTTAATTCACGATCAAATAAGCACTTTCCTCTCTAAAAATAATCTCCTCAACCCCTTCCAGTCTGGCTTCCGTCCTGGTCATAGCACCACCACTGCGCTTCTGAACATTACGGATGATATAAGGTCAGCCATGGAAAAAGGTAATCTTACGGTCCTAGCTTTGCTAGATTTCAGTAATGCCTTTAATACTGTTGATTTTGATGTTTTGCTTGGCATTTTAAGCTCTCTTAACATATCTCCATCGGTAATTGACTGGTTTCGTACTTACCTGTTCGGTCGCCGGCAACGTATTTGCATTGGAGAGATCTTGTCTTCCTGGTGTAATATTTCTGCCGGTGTACCTCAGGGTGGCGTTCTATCCCCTTTACTTTTCGCAGTTTTCATTAACTCAATTTCCGACGAACTTATTTCTTCCTACCATCTTTATGCAGATGATTTACAAATTTACTCGCGAGCCCCTCTTGGAAATCTGTCTGAGGCTATCTTAATGATTAATAGTGATCTGGCCCGTATATGCGAGTGGAGCAAGAGGTATGGACTTATGGTCAACCCCATAAAGACGCAGGTTGTGGTGGTAGGCAGTTCTAGGACGGTCTCAAGGATCGACTGGATGACTCTTCCCCAGGTTTCTTTTGACAATTCAGTTATTCCGTTCAGTGAGAAAGTTAAAAACTTGGGGATATTCATAGATAAGAATTTCTCTTGGACTGCGCAGCTGCGGGAAGTTAGCCGCAGGCTATTTGCATCTGCTGCATCTTTGAAGAGATTACGTAATTTTCTACCGACTGCCACCAAGATTGCGCTTGCACAATCGCTTCTTCTACCCATCCTTGACTATGCTGATGCCAGCTATCTTGACCTTACCCAAGACCAACTCGATAAACTTGAGCGGCTTCAAAATGTTTGTATAAGGTTTATATTCGGTTTGCGCAAATATGACCATGTTTCTGAATTTCGTGTGAAGCTCAAGTGGTTACCAATTCGCCATCGCCGGAATGCTCATATCCTTTCCCTTTTGTATAATGTGCTCTTTTCCCCTACCACCCCTCTCTATCTCAAGAAACGTTTCCAGTTTCTTTGCGACTCCCACACGAAATTTTTAAGGTCATCTGATAATTTAAAGCTCAAAATGCCTATGCATTCCACAACTTTCCTCGATAAATCCTTTACTGTCCAGGCTGCTCGTTTGTGGAATGCATTGCCAGTTCAAATAAAACGCGCGCAGTCGTTACCTATGTTTAAAAGGCTCGTAAAGGAACATTATTTGTCGTTGTGATCGTGTTCACGTAACTGTAAATATCTTTAGTCTTCATTTGTTTTCGTTGCTTATATTTAGTATGTATGTATTTATGTATCTATTATTTAGGTTATGAATGTATCTATTTTAGTATAATATTGTAAGTAGGCACTTATTATTTGCACCAAAGACAGCCCCATTTCATATCCAGGCAAATCACTGTCCATTCTATGGTTGCCTGGAAGAGATTGCAGAAAGCGATAAGGCCGCCCATTGTATATTTTATAGTTTGTGTCTTTTTTTTTGTTATGTATTTTTGTGGTGTACAATAAAGTATATATAAATAAATAAATAAAAACACGGAGTTGTCAAGAGTGGTTATATTGCATCTCTTCGACGACAGATGTCTCTCGCAACTAGCAAACGAGAAAATGTGTTTTAAAATGAAAATATACATTTTAGGGACTTACACGTGAAATGTTATGCCATCAATATGTTTCAGTTTTGATCCTGAACAATTTTTGTATCCAACAACAGCGCACTTCATTATAAAAACAATATAACAAAAATAAAAAACTATTAAAATACAACGGACCCGAAAGCGATGACGATTCACTCGAAACTAAGATTTGTATCCCCGCCCACCTGTGACGTCTTGACCTAATTAAAGGCGCACGACCTAATTGCCTTGCGGCATCTCCGCTTCTTTCTCTACTCCGTGCTCAGGACCCTTTTGAACATTTAAAGTGTTCGATGTTCGCGTTCACCATGTTTTTGTTCGTTCGTGCGTACACGGCAAACCACGAGCATCGTGATTATTCGTGATTGAGGTTTAACAGGGTGCATTAATTTACCTGTGTATAAAACAAAACGTTAGTAGATGGATCAATATCGCAGGCTGTGGCTTGTGACTTGGGCCCTCTGTCACCAATTATCTGGAAAAAAAACAAGAAACCATGAAACAGTTTGGGGACTAATCTGTAAAGTGACTGCGATCTATCATCATTTCAGCCGAAAAACGTCCACTGCTGGACATAGGCCTCCCCCAAGCATCGCCACTTTGACCGGTTCTGTGCTTCCCGCATCTAGATAATTCCTGCGGCCTTAAGACTGCTTTTCCACCAGAGATGCGCTATGCTACGTTGCTATGGTTGCGTTTGATATCCACGTCACCAATCATATTCATTGGTCGATATAGCATAGCAGTGGTGGAAACGGGTTCAAGTAAGCTATGTTTTTTATATGGAAGGATGCGTGCTATGGATGGGAGGTATGGTTGCGCGGGCGGTGTAGATATGTGCATTTCCCTCGCACACCTACCTCGCGGCGGCGCATCTTCATAGCACATGTTACTCGCTCCGCTACACAGCTTAGCATTAGTGGAAATGGTCACATAGTTTCGTAGCTTAGCTTTCACATCCTCGCAGTACAGCTGCATAGCACATCTCTGGTGGAAAAGCAGACACCTTGTGGGACGGCTTCCTACGTTAAGTCTTCCGGTACGCGACCAGAACCTTTCGGCCCCTTCGGCCATCTATACTAATAAATAAAGCTAAAGAGTTTGTTTTTTTGTTTGAACGCGCTATCTAGAACTACCAGTCGGATTTAGCATCACGCTACGACCCTTAAGAGACGAGTAAAAAGGAAAAAAACCAGAAAGAACGCTAAGCGAAAACGAAATAATAGCGCGGGCGGGCGATGCGAAGCGACGGGGTGGGTCAAGAAATTTCAGGCGGACGAAGTCACGGACGGAAGCTAGTATAAAATAAAGGTGCAAACAGATGACCACTGTTCATTTAGGTATGGTTTCATTATGAAAGTGATGCCGTCATAAAAGCTGCCGCAAAATGACGGTTTGGGTTTGAAATTATGATGTTAAACAAGAACACGAATTAGGTTTTAAAAAAAACTGTACCTAACCCAAATCTGCCATTTTGATGTTTTTTTTTATTATTTTAATATATCCAGTGACACTCGGGCAATAAAGACGCATCTAACGACATATCATTCATCAAAATCGGTTGAGCCGTTGAGTAGTTATGAGGGGACATAGGAACAGAAACAGGATACAGGTCAAACACATAGGTAACCCTTCGCCGCAGTCGGATAAAAAGCTCTCTATAAGGACGATATATTTTGCGACATATTGACGGCACTGCATTGTTTGAAAACCCAAGCTTCCCTCTGTGACTCTACCTGAGCACTGGCTCTGGGTACATGAACTGTCCTCATACAAACCTCAACTCCATTGAATATGTCTTCTGGCGGCGCTTTCTTATCTCTTAACAGTTTCGTTGACATTTTGAACAGTTTAGTGCTGGACGTCGGATGAAGATATAAATCACTGTAACTGAAAGTTGAATTGGGAGTCCATCATCGGCTGCGTACAGTGATCACTTTGTTACGACGGGTGGCCAGATATTATAAATAAATAAGACGACCAGACTATTTTATGTATCGTGTATTCAGCCATTGCATGACGAGCGATCGGAGTCGGTGACAAGACAACAGGATCCGGAAATACCACAGATAATATATATTTTATAAAGACTGATACACATACGTAACATCTCCCTTATTAAGAAAAGAAAATGGAATCATTACGTGGAACATGGTACGTAAGTATACTCTTTTTTTTTTTTTTTTTTTTTTTTTTTTAACATTAACAAAATTCTTATATACTAGTAGACTAAGTGGAACGGAACATCTCTAAGAAGTGACAAGTTGACTTGACTGACATTTACATTGCGACAGTTCTGACAGTGACGTCTATCAAATTGACTTAACTAAGTTTTGACAGCTACTAACAAAACAAAATTAGGTTTGACAATGCTTGTACAACAAACAATACATTTAGTATATTAAATTAAAACTAAGTACAAATTAAGAACTTAATCTAGACCAATTTTCAAAATCTTCGGGGCTTTATTATTGCTCTACCGAATGAAGAATAAGTTGTGTGTTGAGTTTGTTTATTTGGTGTATGTGATGTGTTTGTTTTTGTTTCAGATTCTTGGACAGGATTACTTGTACAAGGAGATTGATAATTAGATGGAGATGACGACGGCAGTATATTGGAAGGCGACGGTGGATCAGTGTCAAGTGGAACTGATGGGGATTGAAGTGAACTTCTTCTACTAGGAGCGGACTCAGTTGGTGAATGTTTTGGCTGTAGGATATGTTGGCGATTACGGCGAAAAGTACCTTCCGGGGAGACAATAGTATATGATCTAGGCTGTGGACCTATGTCTGACACAGTACCAGGTGTCCAAATACTGTCTGGCTGTTTCTGGAAGTAAATTTTATCACCAATGTTTAGGGAAGACAACGGTTTAGTATGTTTATTATAATAAATCTGTGATTTGTTCACTTTTATTTGAGTTTTATTTGTTAGAGACCTGTAGTTAGGTATTTTAGGTTTCAGAGTTTGTTCTAAGACTGGAAGTTTAGTTCTGAGTGTCCTGGACATTAGTAATTGGGCAGGCGAATACATATTTTCTTTAGGTGTATTCCTATACTGTAATAATCCTAGATGAGGGTCTGTATTATCAGTAAGACATTTCTTTAATATGTTTTTAACCGTGGCTATGGTTCTTTCTACAAGACCATTAGACCGTGGATAATAGGGACTTGATGTAATATGTTGTATTTGCCAATCTAAAGCAAAATGATTAAACTCTTTTGAGTTAAATGGGGGACCATTGTCTGAAATTAGAATGTTGGGTATTCCATGTCTGGAAAATATAGACTTTAGGTGACTAATGACAATTTTACTAGTAGAACCACCTGCTAGCTTTACAAGCTCGACATATTGGGAAAAATAATCTACGACTATGACATACTTGTTTGAATTGAAATCAAATAGATCAACTCCGACTTTATTCCAAGGGATTGGTTTTACCTCATGGGGCTGTAGTGACTCTTTGGAATTGCTGCGTCTGTTAGTGAGACAGTTATGACAATTATTAACATATTTTTCTATATCAGAGTACATATTGGGCCAGTATACTAGATTTCTTGCCAATCTTTGGCAACTATGAATACCTTGGTGACCTTCATGTATCTGTTTCAAAATGTCTTTTCTCATGGCTACTGGTATAATGACACTGTTGTTTTTGAAGACAATACCATTAATTATATGTATATCGGTTTTTAAAGGAAAATAAGGCCTAAGTATGTCTGGAAGCAATTTTTTATGTTCAGGCCAACCTGTTATGCAATATTTACTTAAGAGTGACAATTCATTGTCTTGGGAAGTCTGTTCTTGAATAGATTTAAGTTTATTTGGACTAACTGACAGTGATCTAATGACTAAATTGACATGTAAATCTAGATCAGAATCTAGATCATGTAATGACTGTTCTGGTAAAGCTGCTCTAGACAGAGTATCAGCTACATAAAGATATTTACCTGGTTTGTAAGTTACGTTCAGGTCATATGGTTGTAATCTTAGCATTATTCTTTGAAGACGGGGTGGAATGTTATAAATTGGTTTTTTATACAGCGATACTATTGGTTTGTGATCTGTTTCAACTAAAGTGTGGCGACCATAGACATATTGGTGAAACTTTGTACAACCAAATAGGATTGCTAACAGCTCTTTCTCAATCTGAGAGTATGACTGTTGACATGAGCTTAATGAAGCTGAAGCATATGCTATGGGGTGTTTATCATGGCAAATCACTGCACCCATGGCATCTTTAGACGAATCAACTGACAGTGTAATTGGTTTATTTTGATCATAATATGTCAAGACAGGGGCTTTTGTTATACATTCCTTTAATTCATTAAATTCTACATTATGTCTCTCTTGCCAAGACCATTCATTATCTTTAGACAGAAGTGTTCTTAAATTAGAAGTTTTATCTGACAAATTCTCTATGTATGAGCCTAAGTATGTAACCATACCTAAAAACCTTTGTAATTCTGTGACATTTGTTGGTGGTGGCATACTGCAAATGGCTTTCACTTTGTTTTCATCAACTCTCACACCATCTTTAGAAAAGATGTGTCCTAGGTACTTGACTTCACTTTTACATATATTAGACTTGTCTTTATTAAATTTTATTCCTATTTCTCTAGCTCTATCTAAGACTTGTTTTAACCTAAAATCATGTTCTTGTTTAGTTTGACCGTAAATTAGGAAATCATCCATCATGATTTTGACTCCTGGAATATCACTGAATCTATTTGTCATGATGGAATGAAACAGTTCTGGGGCTGCATTTATCCCGAAGGGAAGTCTTAGGAATCTATATCTACCTTGAGGTGTGATGAATGTACATAGTTTTGAGGAAGCTTCATCTAACTTTAGCATATAAAAACCTTTGTTTGCATCTAGGGTAGTGAAATATTGTGAACCAGAGAGGCTGGATTTAATTTCATCAATAATTGGAAATTGATAATGAGGACGCATAATGGCTTTATTAAGTTTTCTTGGATCAATGCACAGGCGTAGTTTACCATTTTTCTTTGATGCAATTACAATTGAGCTTACCCATTCAGTAGGTTCCTCGACTTTGACTATAATTTGATTTTTTTTTAACATGGCTAATTCTTCTTTTAATTGTTCTAAGAGACTGAATGGAATTCTACGACAGGCATCTATAGACGGTACAGCATCAGGCTTCATTGACAAATGACATTCATAATCTTTAAGACAACCTATTCCTGAGAAGAGATCTTTATATTTGTCAAGCTGTGATACATTGAGTGACTCATGAAATTGGACATTATGGACTCTTTTAACTAATTTTAAATTCTCACAACTGTTGCGACCAATAATATTCCTACAGGGTATATCTATAATGTGGAAATTAACATTGTATAGTTTGTTGTTATGTGTGACAGACAGAATGCATTGACCTACAGTCGGTAATACTTCACCGCTAAAGGTTGATAGTTTGTGACTACTTTTCTTTAAACTACTCAATGGCAAATTAAGTTTTTTATAAGAGTTAAATGATAAAATGTTAGTGTCAGCACCTGTATCAAGTAAAAAGTCTACATTCTTACTATTTATGGACAAAGTTGTATGATAAGGGTTTTTTTTGCTGACAGAAATCTCATTAGTGAAAAGACTATTTAGAAAATAAGTATCAGTACCCGTACTTTCTTCTTCTTCTTCTATGGATCTCACATGTTTGCTGCGGCAACACTTGGCAAAGTGATTGGGCTTGTGGCAGTTGTTACAGATGACTCCTATGGCTGGACATTTTGTTCGGTGAACTTGACCACATCTGGAACAATTCTTGGTTGACTGTTTGGATTGAGGTTCTTGACTGGACGATGCTTTACTTGATTGACGACTTTGACTTGTTTGAGACTGATGACTTTGACTTTCTTGACGGCTATGACTTCTTTGACGACTGTGACTTCTTTGACTGTGACTTTTTTGATTGCGACTCTCTTGACTACGATGTGTTTGGCGACTGTGATGCGATTGACGACTGGCAACGACACTTACTTCTTGGCTTGATAAAGCTTTAGCCTGTAACCTAGTATTTCTTAGTGTTTTAGCGAGACTGACGGCGGCATCAAATGTTGATGGTTTCTCGATCAGGATACGTTCTCTGATGTACGAGCAAGATGAATTTAAGTTCCATGAGAATATGTCCTTTACTATATCATCGGCAAGACCTTCAAAATTGCATTGGATACTTAGATTCTTGAGATCCGTGGCATATGTCTCAATTTCTTCATCTGGACCTTGTTTTCTGTTGAACAGCTTATGTCTTTCGACGGAAATATTGACACGTGGTGTGAAGTAGTCTTCAAATTTGGCGAGTAAATCCTTATAGGTGATCTTGTCAATTTGTATGTTAAACGAGTAAAATATCTGAAGAGCGTCTGGGCCTATGATTTGTAGTAAAATGGCTACCTTTCGTTTGTCTGGTTGTTCTTCTAAATTGTTGGCTATCATGTAAATCTCTAGACTTGTGTTGAAATTTCTCCAAGCCAATGGCATGTTCGAGTTGTTGATATCTAAGCTGAAATTACTCGGCGGCAGGGGATAACTTGTATTATTTGCGTTTTTATTTTCCGGCATTTTAGGGCTGGACCACGCGGCGACGTTTTACTCGAAATTTTTTTTTTTTTTTTTTTGACTGTTTGCGGCACTTACTTTTGTGGTTTTTTGTGACTTCTTTTTCTTCTGTATCTTCTGACACCATGTTACGACGGGTGGCCAGATATTATAAATAAATAAGACGACCAGACTATTTTATGTATCGTGTATTCAGCCATTGCATGACGAGCGATCGGAGTCGGTGACAAGACAACAGGATCCGGAAATACCACAGATAATATATATTTTATAAAGACTGATACACATACGTAACACACTTGATGGACATAGGTATCGCCAATCGCACCGCTATTTATCCCGATCTTTGTCTGCTCTCATCCAGCTGCTATCAGCCGTCCTTCGAGATCATAGCTCCACCTAACCTTGGGGCATCCTACTCTTCATTTGATTGTGAGTGATGGCTGGTTTACACAGTGTGAGCTGCTGACTAGACAGTAGACAGCTGCCCGCACTGTATACTCGCCTGCCAGTAGCTCGGCTTGCCTTGGCTGTTTACACAGTGCGATTTGCTGCACTGCAGCTACTCGGTAGGCCGACTCGCACGCTAGCTGGCACGAAAACAAAAAAAAATGTTGAAGTTGCTCGGCTACGAGCTACTGTCCAACTCGCAAATGCGAGTAACTCATATGATACGTCCACACAGTGCGAGTAGCTGCACTGCAGGTACTCGGTAGGCCGACTCGCACGCTAGCTCGCACGAAAACATAAAATGTTGAAGTTGCTCGGCTACGAGCTACTCTCCAACTCGCAAATGCGAGTAGCTCGTATGATACGTCCACACAGTGCAAGCAGCTGCACTGCAGGTAGGCTAACTCGCACGCTAGCTCGCACTGTGTAATCTAGCTATGATTCTGTGATGTCTAAGGTTGCTTTGATCTACATGAAAATAAAGAACCAAGGAAATATTTAAAAATAATCTAGCAAAATAGGAAAAGCAGCTCACCCATCCTTCTTTGGCTGTGATAAAGTCGAAGAAGATACTCCATCACTCCAGTAGAAGTTTATACCTCCAACTTTGTAGACCCCAGCGTGGGGGTCAAAGTGGAAGTAATGGTTTTCAACCCGCCACGCATCGTCATCATTCATGCTGTACACGATGAGGGCGTTTGACCCCATATCCGTGATGTATGCGTAGCTAGCGCTGCATTCCTTGCCTAATGTTTCTACAGACTAAAAAAAAATGCATTATGAGCTGCTGCCGTTGGTAATTGGACTTGAGATTCATTATCTTGGAGTCAGTTCTTCCGTCACATTAGTGACACTCGAGTGACCACATATGCGCTGAGATAAGCCTCCTTGCATAAATAAGGTGCCAAACTGCACACTTAAGTGGGAGTGAAGATCAAGAAAGATGTGTTTAGTAAAAAAATTAAATAAGCTTTGTAAACAGTATGATATAGAAGATCCGTTCCTAACTAGCGTGTCGTCAGCCAGGTAGTGCTTAAGCCGTAACTTTTTTAAGTAAAAAATGTTATGATGGTTGTTATGCAGTGCGAGCACCATAGCAATTATGCTGTATATCTACTTAGTAACTGAGTGAATGTCCTTAGAATTTAGGTTTTTTTTTTATTTTTTTTTTCTGTTTTTTAAAAGTGGAGACCTGTAATTGGCTTTCAGACTAATGTACTGTCCTTGATCTGTTTGTTTTAGCTGTGTCTCCCATATATTTAAATAAATAAATAAAAATAAATAATGCAGAGAGCGTCGCAACGTTTTCATCCAGAAAAGGAAGTAACTTAAAAGTACCCAGGTAATCTAATCAGATAGTTAAGTGATTCCAGGTGATTTGCTCTTGTATTGCAATGCATGCCAAGCCAAATTGCACTTTGGATGGAGTTTGTATGGTGACATTAACTCTCACTAAAAGTACCCGGATTGCAATACCCGCCAACTGCAAGTGGACTGTAAAAGCTTACTAAAAACACTAAGTACGAGTACTTAGGTACACTTACAATGCTAGTCAGCACGGATGAGTCTCTTGTCACATCTGGTTTGAGGATGTACTTCTTTATCAGCTCGTCTGTAGTCAAGTCGAACACTAGTACGGCTGGATCTGCTATTTGTATCACATCCCCTGTGGAATTCAAACAAAACTTCTGTCTGTGTGGCCGCGTTGTTCTTCTAAACTACGCAACGGATTTTGATGCGGTTTTCACTATCATTTAGATAATTTATTTCGGAAGGTTTACATGTACCTATTATTTATTATTATTTAACTTTTATATACAGGGTGTTTGGTGCATCGTGTGCCAAATTGAAATGGTCGACTGAAGGAGTCATCCGCTAGCCTTTCAGACCCTTTGACACCCCTCATGCTCTGTGGATTTTTTTTTATCGACTTTTTATTGTTTTCCAAAAAAAAAACCCAAATTTTACATTCAAATACAGATTTTTAAAAAAATATAAGGCGTAGACTCTGAATTTTAATTTTATTTCGATGTGTATTGTTTAAGAATACTTTTAAATACAAAATTAGTGATATTAGTCACCTAGTTCTTTTTTAATTCACTCGCAAAGGTAAAACTTAAATTAAAGCTGTACATGTTACAGCTGTTTATAAGGCTACAAAAAAAAAACCAAAAGCGACCGGGATCTTCCAACTCCCTCATTAATTCTCCAGTCTATCCTCTTTCTAATGATGTGCCACATGCCATAAAAGTATTTTAACAACTTTGTGAATTCGCTAGAATTGTGAATCGAGTCACCTAAGGCTAATATTCAAAATTATGATTTAAAAAAAAATCTCTTAAATGATACCTGTCAAACCTATAAATCTGCTATCTCATTCTTATGGTTAGGTAAATTCGTGTCTCATATCTGTATCTTTCGTGGGATTTACTTGAAATAAAAAAACAAAATTGCATTTTTAACATTTATTTAATCATTGTTACAAATCTTGCTCAAATTGTTGGCCTCTGTTGCGAATGCAGGCCCGACACCTGTTTCGTATTTCAACAGTTGTTGTACGAAGTCGTATTTCCTCCTTAATAGTATTGAATGCCGCTTCTATGCGTTGGACTAATACCTCCCTAGTTGGAACCTCCGTGGCATATACCAACTCTTTCGCACGTCCCCAGACATAAAAGTCTAACGGAGTTAGATCTGGGGAACGTGGCGGACATGGAATAGGGCCATCGCGTCCAATCCATGCATTGGGGAACACATTGTCGAGATATTCCCTCACAGTCAATCGCCAATGCGCCGGACAGCCGTCATTTTGAAATACAATGGGCACACGTTCATTAAATACGGGCACATCGGTCACTAATTCGGGCAGGTCATTTTGTAGGAATTCCAGGTAGTCTTCGCCATTGAGATTATCGGGCAGGTAATGCGGTCCAATTACCTGATTCCCAATCACTCCTGCCCAAACGTTTACACTAAACCTTCTTTGAGAAGATTTCTGTCTTTTAACACGTGGGTTTTGCGTTTTCGTTGTCCAGTGGTGCAAATTGTGTAAATTGAGGATCCCATCCTTGGTAAATTTGGATTCATCCGTCCACAGTATTCTTTTTAAAAAATCAGGATCATCCACATCCGTGTGTAAAAGAAACCGACAAAAAGCCACTCGTCTCTCAAAGTCGCCACCCTCAAGACCTGCAACAAACAAAAAACTCTTTTAAATTTCTCTTGGGCAATAAGTAATTGCACAAGAAAGGACCCGCTGTTCGTGCTAATAGATTCACTACCTGGAAGTGACGCCATACCATACCCATTACCTGCTAAACAAAGGCAAGGTCAAACAAAGCTTGCACGGGTTTAAAGTTAGTTTAAAATTACGTACCTTGCACCGGAGTGTAGTGGAATGGATGCTTTTTGTTTTGACGAAGTACTTTCCACACTTTCCATATTGAAATATCAAGATGTGATGCCACATTTCTAATGCTTCTTGTAGGGTCTTCCTCAAAAAGTGCCAGTATTCTCTCGTCTACTTCAACATTATGTCGCACAATATGGCCCCTTGGTTCATTAAAAGTAACACTGCCAGTCTCGCGTATGCGTCGGTATGTGTCTTGGAAGACTCTGCGGCCAGGTGATCGTCTACCAGGAAAGCGTTCCTGGTAAAGTCGTTGCGCTGCACGAGCGACGCCATTAGCGGCTCCGTAAGCCATCATGATGTCCGCATATTCTTCGTTAGAGAATGTCGCCATTGCAATAACAAAAAACTCAAAGTTTAACAATAACAACAAAAACTAAACAAATGTAACAAGAACCAACAAAACTCAACGATAACAAAGTAATAAAAGAATCGCGGAGTATGGTGAACTAGCACACACGTTAGGTAGCAGAGGCAGTGATGTCTCGACTAAAAAAATGGCGGGTCGGGCGGCGCGATTTGTTCAAACCGATTTAAGGTATGCAAGAAAGAGATAGAAGATAGATTTTACTGTGAAAGATTGAGAAAACAAATTTTACCTCTTTCTCAAGTAACAGTTCCGCAATAAATATTTTTTCATTAGAATTTGGAATGTAGTTTTATGTGACTTGATTCACAATTCTAGCGAATTCACAAAGTTGTTAAAATACTTTTATAGCATGTGGCACATCATTAGAAAGAGGATAGACTGGAGAATTAATGAGGGAGTTGGAAGATCCCGGTCGCTTTTGGTTTTTTTTTTGTAGCCTTATAAACAGCTGTAACATGTACAGCTTTAATTTAAGTTTTACCTTTGCGAGTGAATTAAAAAAAAAACTAGGTGACTAATATCACTAATTTTGTATTTAAAAGTATTCTTAAACAATACACAACGAAATAAAATTAAAATTCAGAGTCTACGCATTATATTTTTTTTAAAATCTGTATTTGAATGTAAAACTTGGGTCTTTTTTTTGGAAAACAATAAAAAGTCGATAAAAAAAAATCCACAGAGCATGAGGGGTGTTAAGGGGTCTGAAAGGCTAGCGGATGACCCCTTCAGTCGACCATTTCAATTTGGCACACGATGCACCAAACACCCTGTATAATATAGAAACCTTCTGTTTTGCCAAGTCGTAAAAACCGACTAAGTGCGTGTCGGACCACGCACAATGAAGGGTTCCGTAGTTGAAAAGAGTTTATCCCAATGTTCTCCCATAGATTGATGTACGTCACGGTCAATATTATAATTGCAAGTTTGTTATCCCAAAAAATATTTTTTTTATTTGGTAAAATTATTAAGTAAGTACTTGTGCTTTACTTGTGCTGCGCCGTGAGACCTTGCTTGTGACGCCAGCACATCAAGCTACTACAAACTGTAAAATTTATTTATTAGATTTTCATCTTTATCGCTAAAGCATTAGGTTCAAGGTTGATTGGGAAAATTTGACAGTTTCGGGTGGCTTGACCTGCTGGCGTCTGTACGTATGTGTGAAAATCACTTACCCGCCATGTCGGTTACTCCATTATCTACAACCCAGAGACGATTGCACTTGTCAACGTGAATTCTGAAGGTGGACACGACAGTTCTGTTGGAGGACACTTTGCCCTCGTGGCTGAGACATCCCTCAGCCCAGTTCGGGTACGGATATAGAGGTCCATCTTGGGTGCCGTTCAGATAGACGAAGTTCAGGGAAGAAGGGATGCCTGGTAAAAGAAATACCTCTCCGGTTAGATCGATATTGTAGGAAATTTATTTTCACTGAAGAGTAACATGATACGCCATCTGATGCAGACGAATGAAGTGTATGAAGTATGAATGTGGATGGCTTTAGGAGTAGGAAGACCAAAGGAAAGATGGATAGACTGTGTGAAAGAATACACTACCTATCTACTGCCTAGAATGGGGGTGACTACCGAGATGACGACTAATAGAGAAGAATGAAAGAAAAAGACATGTTGCGCCGACCCCAAATACATTGTGGTAAGGGCAGGAGAATGATGAGTAACATGCCACCTGTATTCCACGACGGAGGGAAAGACAGAGGTGTATAGGTGCCTACTTGGTAGGTACACAAATGAAGGTAATGTACTCGTAACAAAGGGAGAGTTTCCTGTTGCCATGAACCGGGACACGAGACACCAGTCGGCACTCATATTTTAATAATGACAAAATCACAAAGGGCCCGGAAATCGAATCCAGGACCGAAAATTCAGCGATCCCGTTTCTACACCAACGAGGAAGTTCATCGGCTTCTTCTTCAATCGGTCCTTCATGACTGAGGGTCGTGGTCACTGGACCACTTTAAGCGGACAATCTGCCTCCATCGACTCCGGTCCAAAGTTGCCATCACCACCTGCTGAAATTTGCTTGAGAACGTAGTTTCTTTTACTTGGTCGGACCATCGTGTTGGCGACCGGCCTCGTGCTCTCTTTCATTGACAACAATTACCAACTTTTCATGGCTGCTATACCCTTCGCATTATGTGGCCCACAAACACCACACCCCACAATCGGGCCTTGAGTCAAGACCCGATTGTCTACAATTTACCTACCTACAGTTATTTTGAATACCATGGACAGCCAAACGCACAAATATGTCTGTCCTTTCCCAACTTGATGTCAAGAGTCTTGACATTAACGCACAAATATGTCTGTCTGTCAAGACTCTTGACATCAAGTTGGGAAAGGACAGACATATTTGTGCGTTTGGCTGTCCATGGTATTTGGTGCATCAGCCCCCAGCACCACATTTCGAATGTATTGCATGCATTTCGAGTTCATCGGCATATAAGTACCTAATATTGGTTCATAACTGCTTGAGGTTCATGAAAAAATTACACTAAAGTTCTCGCAATCATTGCAAATGGTATCTAGTCAACATAAACACATCACGCCTGTACCTATTCTCCGAAAGGATGGGCAGAGGTGTTCCTATATCTAGGCTGTTCTTACACCCACACTTCGCCGGTTGTTTTTTAAGTCCCATGTAATATATAATGTAATGTAATATATGGGAAATATCTACTGCATTATTCGTAAAAACCAAATAAAAATGAAGATCTAGCCTTTTTTCCACCGAGGTATGGTGATGAACAATTTGTCCTTCCACCTCGCTATTCCAGTTGGCATGTTATTAGTCGGTATATACGTCCCATTGGCTAGAGACGATTCTCTTTCTTTGCAGCTGTCTTCGCAGGTCCATGCAAAGTCTATGAATTTCCATTGGAATTTTGGAGGTATCAGCGTTCCCGCCTGATATACGAATAAAAGAACGAGAATTATGGAAAAATTGGCCATGTTGCAAACGGTTTTTTAGTATTTTTACAATTTTTATTAACTTTTTCACATTTTATGCTTAGTATCTAAAATTTTGCCATTGTCTCGTCTTTACAGACATTACATTTCTTCCACATGAAGTAGTATTTTCTTTTCTATGACATTGCGATGACAGGTGATAGCTTAGAGTAGGTGTGATAGCCACGGAGGTAGTGATATCACTATGTAGGCTCATATCAATGGACAAAAAAGTATTAGAATAGGTATTATTATCAGATTTATGTCCAAAGTAAGGTAGGCTGCTGCAGATAGGCCGGATGGGAGTGTTCCCATGAACTTCAGTGCGAGAAGTGCGGCTATGTTCGATTAAATCAAACAGTGCCTCACTTCCTGGCTCTTTGTGGAATAGGTATCACTTGCGCCAGGACACTGCTAATGCTATCATTGTAGCCGAGTTCTTGTCGAAGCTAATTTGATTTACTTTGTTTTGAAACCATCGATAATGGATACCACGAAGAAGATTTTCATCGCGACTTAATAGGTACTCCTGTGGTGTGGTAGCTGCTGGGCTAGCTCGGGGCGCACCAGCTCCACTATAATTCTTAATAAGAAGATGACTACTCTTGAGATAAAATTCAAAATAGCGTTTTTCTGTTTCAACTATAAAACAGCAACATATTTTAACTTCAGTAGAATGTTGTTTTGATAATAGATAATAAGCTTAAGTGAAAGTTTTCAGAAATACATATTTTATTTAGCACGTTGGCACGATGGAATAACCAAACGCGTAAGACGTCAAACTAATTTTGTGCTGTGCTGATAGCTTTGGCATCAAGTTATTGTCGGTCTCTGTTTCACTCAAGTCTACTTTGACGCACTATCTTCGTCACGCTTGAACTATGCGTAAAAACTAATTTAGATCCATGGAAAATCTCGCAATTTCAGCCAGATGTCACGAACTCGCGATTGTCACGCAAATAAAATGTTGTTCAATAATCCAATTTATTAATAATTGAAAGAATCTATTAATATTAAATGACGTCCTGAGACCTTGGTGTGTTGTTATCGGGAAGTGCATCGGTGTATAAGCCGAAAAAATGTCAACGGAAAACGAAGAAACTGTGATTAACAATGGTACAGTGAACGCAGAGCCGAGTAAAGAAAAACGGATTGGCTGCGCTCATTACAAACGTCGCGCAAAGTTCGTGGTAAGAAGAAGATCATAAACAGATGTTAATTAATCGATATTAGTTGATTAATTTGGTTTGTGACCGATAGCCGGGAACAAAACAATCGCGGTCTATTTATATAAACAACATCGTAGAAGTCTTGGGATAGTGACATGCGGATTTCAGAAACAAAGATAAAGTCAACGAACTGGAAGGCGCGCATCACGCGTTATTACTGTGGTTAAATAAAGGAAGCAATCCTTAGCTTTCCCTAATATGTTCTCACAAGATGTGGTATTGTTTAGGCAATATAGATAAGATACCAGTTATTGGAAGTAATTGACCTCTTTTAATACTATCTAGAGTTCAGCTTCATATATTGCAGTTTGGTACTTAAGTACATGATTTTATATTTAGAACATTGAATGTAGCATGATGGAGTCCTTTGTCCGTTAAAGCAATGATATTAAAAAATAATATTGTTGATTATGAGTCACTACTGTTTTGGATACTTATTTCTTTTGATTGGTTGCTTAGAGATAGGATTGCTTCTAATGTTGAAAAAGCAAAGATCCGGTATGGTCAGCAACAAAAGTTAGTTAACACTGCTACTCTTTGACATCATTTAAATTAACACAAAAAAATGATTTGATTAACTGCTTTTTTTTCGTTTAATGTTCTTAAAATTTTAAGTACTTTGTTCCGATTTGAATTAAATATTTTGCTTAATAATTGAGATTAAGAAACTGTGAGTGGTAATCGACTTTTGTTGCTGACTGTACCACTTTATGGGGTCCCCATCTTGATTATAATAAGTACTAACTGAATGTATAGTGAAAGTCACTAAGTATTTCACATAAAATGATTTAACAAATTGAGACTTAAGAAACAATTTTAGTCATGATGTAAATTAAACACATACCATAATTGAACTTTAATAAAAATGAAAAAAAAAAAAAAAAATTATTTTTTTAAAATATTCGAACTTTAAAAACAAAAGAATTATGTTTTCAGACACCATGCTGCAACAAAGTTTACGTCTGCCGATACTGCCATGATGAAAACGAACAGCACTATTTCAATCGGAAGTCAGTTACGGAGCTCATATGTACGGAATGTGACAAGAGACAGAAAGTGCAGGAAGAGTGTGAGAACTGTGGAGTGCGATTTGGAAAGGTGAGTTTAAAAAGTTTTACTTCAGCAGTAGGTTTTGGTTGAGTTTTAGACATAAAAGCAAGAGGAAGACTCTTAATTTGTGATAGCAAAATTTCGTGACAACAGTCATTATGGGAGGTCATAAAAGAGGGAGATTATTTGGTGATAAGTAATTTGGTTGATAAATAGGAACTATCTCTCATTCATAGGTCTTATTGCATCATCAGTTTATCGTCACTTTACCATGTACGTAATACAAATAAATGTGTAAACTAAACTTCCATTAACCATTCAAACACTGCAATAGCCTTGAAAATTAATTAAATATTTGCTAAAGATTAAGTACATATTTTGTACACATTTACATTATTTAAATAATACTCATGAGTTCATGACACATCATCATCATTCTCCTGCCATTATCCCAATCTATTTGGGGTCGGCGCAACATGTCCCTTTTTTCCATACTTCTCTATTAGTCGTCATCTCGGTAATCACCCCCCTTTCTACCCATGTCATATTTCACACAGTCCATCCATAATTTCTTTGGTCTTCCCCTACTCTTATAGCCATCGACATTCATACACAAAACTTTACTAACAACATTTTCCTCATTCCTCCGCATCACATGCCCATACCATGACAACCAATTTCTGCACAACTTAGTGATAGAAGGTATGGTTTCCGCACTTAGTCCTTCATGTGGACCATTGTGCGTGGGCCATAACGGCCTTCAGGGGGAGTGGGGGGTTATTCCAACCAGCCCACCTCATTCCAGAAGTCGATCAAGTCTCCAAGTCTGTTCAAAACATCTGCGAAAGATCTGGGTGTTCCAAGAGTTTTAGTTCTAATCTGGGTGACGCCTGTGCAATCAAAGAGCACATGCGTTACGGTTTCCTCAGCCTCCAGGCAGGCCCTGCACAGAGGACTGTCCGTTATTCCCATTGTGTGGAAGTGTTTGTTTAGTGAGCAGTGTCCTGTGATAGTTCCCGTCACCAGGCGCAAACTATGCCTGTCCAGGCGTAACAGACGTCTGGTTAGCTTGCCATCTATAGATGGCATGGCCTCCCTAGACTGCCTGCATCCTGGTGTCGAGGACCACCAACTCTCCGCCTGTGTATGAGTGGACTCCTGTAGCCACCTGCGTAACTGGTTGAAGGGGATGGGTACAATTGGTTCAGGTCCACAGACTGACGTGCTAGATGCTCTCCTAGCTAAATCGTCAGCTGCGTCATTACCCAGTGATCCGCTGTGTCCTTTTATCCATTGCAGTGTCACAGTATTGCGGTTTGATACCGCTATACGCTCCAGTGCAATGTGACATTCTAGTGTAAGTCTCGAGGAGATGTGTTTTCTCTGTAAGGATTGGAGTACGGAGGCACTGTCGGAGAGTATACGTATACGAGTATCCGTAACTCTCCTTGCCTCTATGGCGTAAGCCGCTTGTATAATGCCCACACACTCTGCCTGGTAGACAGTGTTGAACATTCCCAGCGGGCTGGATATGTTAATGTTGAGGTCGTATGAGAAGACTCCGACTCCGGTTCCGGAGTCGGTCTTAGATCCGTCGGTGTATACTCTCAGCTCTTGCGGGCCTGAGTAGTCACACCGTTCTTCTGTGAGTATTATGTTATAGTTCTTTTGAAAGTAGTGTTGTTTCGGTGCTCTATCGCATGGTGACGCCATCATTGGTTGTCGTTTGATCGCATCCTCCTTTATGCGTGTATGCTTGATTCTAGAATCATTACTCAGGGTTCCTGCTATATGGAGCCTAAAGGCAGCCAGGGCTGCCTCCTCTCGCACGATAAGGTGCAGTGGCGGCAATCCCAGCATTACCTGTAGTGCGGCCGTGGGTGCCGTTCTTATGCAACTAGTGATCGCTACGCATGCGAACCGCTGCAGCTTTTCGAGATCTCTCCGGGCTGTGCTCAAGTCTGTCCTGGGCCACCAGACTAGTGAGCCATATGTGATGATTGGTCTGATAACAGTGGTGTATAGCCAGTAAGTGACCTTGGGGCCGATCCCCCAATTCCTGCCGAGCAAACGCTTGCATTGCCACAGGGATATACTGGCTTTTGTGATAATGTAGTTGGTGTGTTTAGCCCAATTCAGCTGTTTGTCCAAAAAGATGCCCAGGTATTTGGTTTCAGTTGATAGGCTTAGGGTAGTTCCAAAGAAACTTGGTAGTTGTAATGTTGACAGCTTCCTCTTTTTTGTGAAGAGAATCAGCTCGGTTTTCGTGGGATTCACTGATAGTTTGTGTTTGCTGCACCAGTCCTCTACTATTTTCAAAGCTTGGCGCATAAGATTACATAAGGTGTTTTCGTGGGTGCCATTTATTATTATGGTTAAGTCATCGGCGTAGCCTACGGTGTAATATCCTTTGTCATTGAGGGTTTTAATGAGGCTGTCAACAACCAGGTTCCATAACAGCGGAGAAAGGACTCCCCCTTGCGGGCATCCCTTTGCCACAATGGCCCTTGTGCTGTCGTTCACTGTTACCTGCACAGCTCTTAGTTTGAGCATGTTGGTGATCCAACCTCTTAGTGTCAAGTCTATGCCATGTCTGTCGAGGGCCATGTTGATGCTGTCAAACATGGTTTTGTCAAAGGCGCCCTCTATATCAATGAAGGCAGCCAATGATGAGCATTTGTGGTCCACTGCGCATTCAATTTTGGATACTACACTGTGCAGTGCAGTTTCAGTTGATCTGCCAGTGGAGTATGCATGCTGTTGTTTATGGAGTGGTTTTACCCGAAGAGGTCCATCACGGATATACCTGTCACAGTCTCTCGAGAGTTTTCAGTAAAAATGATGTGAGGCTTATAGGTCTATAAGCCTTAGGTTGTGTATAGTCAGGTTTTCCAGGTTTGGGTATAAAGATGACTTTCACTTCGCGCCATGCAAGGGGTGTGTATCTGAGTGCAATGCAGGCTCGATATATCTCTAACAGCCATGGTGTCAAAAGATCCCCTCCCCACTGCAGTAAGGCTGGGAAAATGCCATCCAGTCCTGCAGCCTTATATGGCTGAAAGGAGTCGATAGCCCACTTTATCCGGTCTTTTATTACTATGTTGTGTGCTCTAGACCAATCTTGCTCCGTTGGGGTCCATTCTGATTCACCCTCCCACGTCCTGTCCTCTAAGAGTCTACAGTCTGGAAAGTGGGTCTCAAGAAGGACCTTGCTAGTTTCTTGGTCGGTCGTTGTGTATGAATTATCGGGTTTTTTCAGCGCGCCAAGAGTTCGGTCCTGATCGGTTGATAGGATCTTTCTTACCCTTGCGGCTTCATTATTTGTCTCAATTGATTCGCAGAATCTCCGCCAGGCGGTTCTCCTGGCATTTCTGATCTGCTTCTTGTATGTGTATTGTGTCTCTTTGTATATCTCCCAGTCATCCGGGAGTCTAGTGTTTTTTGCTCTGTTGAATTGTCTACGTAATGCATCTCTGAGTTTACTAAGTTCAGCATTCCACCAGGGGTTTCTCTCACCCTTGGTTTGTGGCTCTCTTAGTTTACAGCATGCATAGTATGCTTCGATTAGGTATTCTGATAATTTTGTCACGGTATATTCCAGTTGTGCCTGGTCTCTTATGGTTACCTGTGATAAGTGTCTAACTAGTAGTGAGGCTAGGAGCTGTTTAAACCTGGGGACATCAGTGCGCCGCGGGTTTCGCCTCGATATGGGTTTCCTTGTGTTGGTTGTTAGTGTAAAGCGGATCCTTCTATGATCTGAGCAAGAAGGCTCGTCCGACACGTGCCAGTTTGCAATAAAATTAGCCGCGTTTTCTGTAGCGAGTGTTAAGTCAATTATTGTCTGACCTCGAGCTGTGACCCAAGTGGGTTCTGAGCCGCGGTTTACAATGTTAAGATTAGTAGAGAATAAATAAGTGGATAATACCTCTCCTCTGGGGTTCGATGCGTCGCTGCCCCAGAGTGGATGGTGGGCATTTGAATCGGTGCAAATGATGAGGTCCAATTTTGCGTGCTCGCAGTGCTGCACCAGGTCGGCCATCTCCTTCGGAGGACACTCAGCATCCTCCCCCGGCATGTAGACCGAGGCCAGTACAACATCTGGTATATCGCCTACAGTATTGAGCCTGATAGCTGTCAGGTCTCTGGAACAGAATTGGGTAAGTGGTGTGATGGGAATGTCTTTAGGTATGTAAGCACAGGTTCTTGGTTTTTCTGAGCCATGTGTGTTGAGAATTAGCTTACCTCCGATGTTACCGAGGCCGCATATTCTATTATTTCTGATCCACGGCTCTTGGATCAGAGCTATAGTCTGGGTCTCTACCTCCAGCGCCCTGCGTAAACTAGCCGTGGCAGTCTGGCTATGCTGGAGGTTAGTTTGGATGATATTGAGGGTTGTTGACGGTGGCAAGGTGGGGCTAGTCGGAGATGGATCCATCTGATGATCTACCCCCTACCCCCACCCTGTTCTGGTCCTCGTGTGGATCGCTCGGCGACGAAGCTAGAAGCTTTTCGCTCCAACCGGGCGATGTAGGCTGAGTCGGCTCATCGTCATCCATTGCCGCACGAGCCATGACCTCCTCCAACTGTGCCATGTCCGCGTCCTCTGTCCGTGTCGTCGTCTGTGTCGTTGTCTGTGTCGTCGTCTTTGTCGTTGTTGCGTTCGTGCTGTCAGTCTGGTCGCCAGAGGGTTGGACCGTGGGCCAGAAGCGCAAGTATATCGACCCAAGTAGGTACGATATCCGTCGCTCCCTGGCCCAGACCCTATCAACATCCTCCAGTGGCACACCCAGGGTCAAAAAAGTCCCGTAGTTGTCGCCACCGACGGTTGTTGCCCTATATAGGGACCACCTGGCGATGTCGTACCAGGTATTCTGACGAATCAGAATACCTTGGAGCCGGGCTACGTCACCTGTATAACGAGGGACGAAAAGCGCGGCTCGGGCACGGGTGGGTACGTCTGCTTGTCTCAGTACTGTCAGTGTGTTTTCAGTGTCCGGTAGTCTAATTTTCGAAGCGTTTTGAGTCAGCCAGGTTAGGGCGTTTTCGTCTTCGCACCATATCTGCACCGTGCCCTCCGCTACCCGTGGGTATCCGCGGAAGGCCGGGAGTGGTGCTGTCGAATCCGTATCCATCAGCATATCCTCAAGACTCTTCTTAATAAATTCTGCTTCTTCTTTAGTCAGGTCTCTGGAGGGCGGAGGGAAACAGATAGCTACGGCCAACCCCGAAGGAATGTCCTTCGTGGCCCGCGCGTAGGTTTTCCGTTCCCCCTGAGCGGAGTGGACCCTCACACGTTTGGAGTCCCCTTGGATCGCACTCGGAGAGGCCGTGTCGTCGGGGCGCTCCCTCTTTACCGGCCCCGAACCGCTTGGTCCAGGCTGCGGCTCAGAGGTGCTTGGCAAGGCATTTGCTGCCAACATCCTCTTGTGCAAGGCTCCGCCCCGCCTTTTCCTCTTGTGTCTGGGTCGAGTTGGGTCGTGGGTCCTGTCCGTAGACTCGGGTCGATTGGCGACCCTGGCAGACTCTGTTGTGTTCGGGGACTTTTCGCGCCGGGTTTCCCCTACGCGTACTTGTCCCTGTCCACTTATCACCGCGAGCGGGGACTTATCGCGCCGGGTTTCCCCTACGCAGACTTGCCCCCGCTCACTTGGTTCCGCGTCCAGCCGCTTTTCGCGCTGGGTTTCCCCCTCGCGTACTTGCGGCCGGTCGCGTACCTCCCCTTCGGCGTCCGATTGCGCTTCGCGCCGGCTAGTGCCTACGCGGATTTTGCGCTTTCGGTCGCCTAATTCCTTCTCCCGGGTTAAGATTTTTCCGCGCTTTTATTGCAGCAGGCGTACTTCATCAACCGGGAGAGTGGTAGAGCTGCCAGGCCCGTCCTCCTTCCCAGTCCTTCTTTGTGCGTGTGTCAATTCGTCTAGCCTGACTTCGATCCTCTCACGCTGGAGTGCCAGCGTGCGAAGTTCGCCGTCTAGGCTCGCGATAGGTGCTTTGTCTTGGTCGTTGTCTGGGTTATAGGTGACGCTCTTTCTCACGATGCTCTGTTGCCAGAGGCTCGTGGACGTCATAGGTGCGTTAGTCGCAACCAAAGTTGGGTTTGTTGGCGCATTGGTCGCAGCCGTGGTCAAAGTTGTTGGCGCTTGTTCAGCAGCCTGAGTTGTTGGCGCTTGTTCAGCAGCCGGCCGCGCTGTAGAGCACGGCACCAAATCGCAGTTGGGTGCCCCCCCCAGATTACGTTGGGAGCTGACCGCCATAGCGGTGTGGGATTCCCCGGCTTGGCCGGGACCCACCTGGGTAATACTTTTGTCCTGCTGCTTCATGGTTTCGGAGGGTGGGCTTTTGGATAAGAGGTTACCCCTCCTCTGGGACCGACAGGATATAGGGATGGGAGGGAGGGACAATTTAAGGATAAGAGGTCAAGGGTTGTAAGGTAACCCAGGCCTGGGAGTTGACCTGGGATTTAGGATCGATGGGAAGATCAGGATAGGAGGGAAAGGACTTGTTTAGGATTATGAGTACACACGGCTACACACCGAGCCACTCCCCCCCCCCCCCAAACAGACCGACCCAACACTATACAGATGTGAGATCAGCCCGCAAGGGGAAAGCGCCGCCCGGTATGCAGCCATGTGTACATGGAACATGGAAAAGGGGTTTATAGGTTACCCTAAGCCTGTGATTTGACCTTCGGGAACTTCTCTTGTCCGGGATCTTTTTCAAGATGCTTCGGCCGCGGGATCGACCTGACAGCCGATCCCGCAGCCGGAGTTGGGCTATCCGCAACCTGCCCACCCGCTCGGTTGCAGGAGAAGAAGTGCCTGGCAGCCTGGGTCGTCCCACTGCTGATGCACAGATGCATAAGCGTTGGGACGGTCCAGCGCACCCCGAGTTCTGCACAACTTTTCAGTCATCAGTGCAGTGCTACTTTCAAAAACAACAGACATGATGAGTTTTTCACCTATATAATAAAAATCAATTGCCGAATGTATGTAAGCGCATCACTTCAGGACAGTTGCACCTATTTGGCTACTTAAATCTTTTTTTGTTGTGTTTGTAACTATCAGTACGCGTAGCATAACCACAATAGACACGGGTTTTGTCGATGGCACTGGCAGAATAGACAAAATGACACATTGTAGAAAGATTTGTAATGTCTAAGCGTGGCGATGTGTTATTTTGTCTATTCTTCCGTCGACAAAACTAGTTTTTATGGTGGGCATGCTACACGTGCTGGACAATGTGGCTATGACAGATTTATTTGGAAAATTCACCGGTAATGTCGGAATTTTGAATGGTATTTTTGTATGAAAACAGACAACACACAGCCTAAACCACTGGAGATAGTGACATGAAATACACCCAGACGAGGCCGTGCACGAACAGCTAGTTATGAATATTTTTTACTTAGTTTTGCCAGTTACTTTGTAAACACAGCAATGCAATTGTAAAATTTTATATTTTCTGGCCCCTGTTTTTAATGCTATTATCATGAAAGTATGACAAATATTAAAAAAAAAACCCAAGATTATTGGTTATGCTTTGAAGCAAGTCTAGTCTAGCCTCTTATATCATTAATGTTTAGCCAGTAAATTGGGTTTGCGAGTTTCACAAACTTTTTGTTTAAGTTACCAAAACACAGAGAAACTCATAGGAATTGTGATCTGGCATTGTCTACTATATTTATTCAAAACAAGTAGATCCAAAACAATTTTTTATTTCCTTTTTGAAAGTTCAATTACTATGTCATTTTTTTTTGATATCTTTGATGATTCACTTAAATGAAAATAATTGTATAAATCGCGATTAGCATTTTCAGCACATTAAACAAGGGGTATGGCGTGTATGCAAGGCACCCTAACTATGTTTTTCGGCACGCTATGCGTGTTTATCTGCGTTTACAGGATTTTCTAAGCGTACTATACCCAAACAATATGATAATATTCTAGCGACGACGGCGTCACAAACTCACGAAATTGGCGTCGTCTTCACCTGTCTTCTGGATAGTAGTTGTGTTGAAGAATAGTTAATTAGTTTATAATTATGTTTTAGAGACTACAAATAGCTGTTGTGCTTAGTAGTAGCTGCTGTGTAGTTAACTGTTTTTTTTTTTACTTACTTTTGCCTTTTCTGTAATAAAATTAATTTGTATCTTAATTTCCGCAGTACACATGCCTGATCTGCAATCTATTCGACGATGATGACAAGCGGCAGTACCATTGTGACGGCTGTGGCATCTGCCGCGTCGGTGGCAGGGATCGATTCTTCCACTGCGAGCGCTGCAACATGTGCCTGCCCGTGCAACTGCAGCAAGTCGGACACAGGGTGAGACAAGTTGTAGAACATATTTGAGGCAGGTGGCAGTACATATACCGTGGCGGAGGA
The DNA here is from genome assembly GCA_946251885.1 of Cosmia pyralina. Lineage (NCBI taxonomy): Eukaryota > Metazoa > Arthropoda > Insecta > Lepidoptera > Noctuidae > Cosmia > Cosmia pyralina. The sequence continues at coordinate 23,018,708 of OX276357.1, forward strand.
AAGGACCGATTCTTCCATTGCGAACGCTGCAACATGTGCCTGCCCGTGCAACTACAGCAAGTCGGACACACAGGGTGAGACAAGTTGCAGGACATAGTTGAGGCAGGTGGCAGTTCATCTGCCGCGGCGGAGGAAGCGATCGATTCTTCCACTGCGAACGCTGCAACTTGTGCCTGCCCGTGCAGCTGCAGCAAGTCGGCCATAGGGCGAGACTAGCAGGATTGTTGAGGTAGGTGGCAGTACATCTGCCGCGTCGGTGGCTCGGACCAATTCTTTCACTGTGAGCGATGCAGCATGTGCCTGCCCGTGCAATAGCAGCAAGTCGGCCACAGAGCGAGACAGAGGTGGCAGTACATGGCTTAGGCAAGAGAACATCAATAATTTGGTTTTGAGAGTGGTATTATAGAAATAAAACACATACCTATGTTAGGATTTCAAACATTATCATTAACTGCTGCATTATGTAATGACATTACATTAAATTACATCGATCGTAGCAGGTGGTGTTCTGTAGTTTCTGCCTGCCCCCATAGAAAGAAGCCGTGAGTTTATGTATGTATGTATGTATTACATTAAAAGAATGGCTTGTAGCTTCTGGGTTACTTAAAAAAGGAATTATCTGTAAGATTCGCCACATTCATCGCAGTCTTACCTTGGTACTGTTGTTTACAAAAATAAGCTCAAAAGTTACATAGATAGATTTATCTATTGGGTTTCACTCTCTATTGTGTGTACCATCGTGAACCACTTTTCGACCTTATTACTATGGTAATAAGGTTGAAAAACAGTTCACCGCAAATGTCCGCGATAGTACACCATTTAAATACTTACAATTTGAATATTGAGTTACATGAGGTGTTACTATTACAATGGGCGGTCTTATCGTTAATAGCAAAAAAATATACACTAACAATCAATCTGCCTAGCCTTTTCCCAACTATGTTGGGGTCGGCTCCCAGTCTAACCAGATGCAGCTGAATACCAGTATTTTACATGGAGCTACTGCCTATCTGACCTCCACAACCCAGTAACTGGGTAATACGATACCCCTTGGTAAGACTGGTTGTCAGACTTTCGGGCTTCTGACGACCCGTAACGACTGTCAAAGATCCACGAATGACAGCCGGGACCAACGGCTTAACGTGCTTTCCGAGGCACGGAGGAGTCTTGGTATGTAAAGATGGTCACATCCACGGACAACCCCGGCAAGTGAAGCTTAACCTGATGGATCGACCCGAGCGGCTGTTATTACTTAGCCACAAGCTCCTCAAAAATATACACTAACATGTTCAATTATTCCTCCCCAGTGCGTAGAAAATGTATCCCGCTCGAACTGTCCCGTGTGCCTCGAAGACATCCACACGTCCCGCATCCCGTGCCACATCCCGGACTGCGGACACCTGCTGCACCGGCCGTGCTTCGAACAGCTGCTGCATTCCGGACACTACGCCTGTCCCACCTGCCAGACTAGCATGATTGATATGGCTAACGTGAGTCCATTCTGCAGGGACCCTTATGTTTTAGGTGTTATTTATCATCATCATTTCAGCCGAAAGACGTCTACTGCTGGACATAGGCCTCCCCCAAGCATCGCCACTTCGACCGGTTCTGTGCTTCCCGCATCCAGTGGATTCCTGCGGCCTTCACAAGGTCATCGGTCCACCTTGTGGGAGGCCTTCCAACGCTACGTCTTCCGGTACGCGGCCGCTACTCCAGAACCTTTCGGCCCCATCGGCCATCTGTTCTGCGAGCAATGTGCTCTGCCCACTGCCATTTAAGTTTGGCAATTCTTCGGGCTATGTCGGTTATGCCGGGCTATGCCGTTCTAACCTATGGTGCACAAAGTTGGTCACTTACTGAACAACAAAAGTCCAAACTCAAGATTTGCCAACGGGCAATGGAGCGCAGCATAATGGGCGTCAAGCGTACAGACCGAGTTAGAAACACCATCCTGCGCTCCGTAACTTATGTAGCAGATGTTGGAGAAAAAACAGCCAGGCTGAAGTGGGCGTGGGCCGGACACGTCGCGCGAATGCACCCGGAGAGATGGGCAAAGATCGTCACCCACTGGACGCCTGAGGGAGGACATCGCCGTCGAGGCAGGCCACGGCGAAGGTGGTGTGACGATCTGATAAGGTTTGCAGGGCCAACATGGCCAGAGATCGCACAAGACAGGGAGGTGTGGAAGGAAAAAGGGGAGGCCTTTGCCCAGCAGTGGGACACAATGTAGGCTAATAAAAAAAAATAAAAAAAAAATGTCGGTTACCTTGGTTCTCCTGCCGATCTCTTCTCGTCGTTGTTTCGATGTGTAAACCATCACAAATCGTAAAGAAGTTTGCTTTAGATTATGTTGCTTCTCTTTTCAGTTGTGGAGTTATTTGGACTCGGAGGTAGCTGCGACACCGATGCCGCCGGAATACGCAGATTACAAAGCAACTATTCTCTGCAAGGACTGTCATAAGGTAAATTATTCTAATGCACACATACCTATTTAAGTCTTCAAACGCATTCATTACTTAGTTTTGTTTGTAACTTCTCACATTACTCGCGCACCTTATGTGCAGTCAGCGAAGGAGATATCTAGGCAGTGTATACTGACATATTTGTATGTATTATTACTTTTTATATATTACTTTGTTTTTGCAATAATCCTACATTGTAACACACCAACACAAAATTGTCTATTTTTACGAAATTGAACATGAAGCAATTCACATACAAATATAAAATATGGATGTAGTACTGACGGCAAAACAGATAAATATACAGACGTGTTGTTCGTCTGAACGGGTCAACTGTAAACACTTTTACACTATAGTATGCACTAACTTTTCGTTCTGTATAGTATAGTTGCCTGCATACTTAACTATTTTGTTGTCCAATTCCAAAACTGGATCTGCAAACAGTTAATTCTAGAGCATTCTAGCAATTTTGAGTTCTAAGATAACAGATTTAAAGCTCCATTTTATACCCTGCCTAGATATCTCTTTTGTTGACTGTACATAAATATTCTTTACCTAAGGATAATAATTGATGTTCTATTTCTACTTTATTACAGCTGTCGACCGTGAAGTTCCACGTGGTAGGACTGAAGTGCCAGCACTGCGGCGCCTACAACACGTGCCAGACTAACGGATTTCATAAGTTAGTACACTTTACTGTACAAGGGCCGAAACAGCCACATAATGAGAATTGTCAAGTTATCGATAATAGCACTATAATCTTTCCAAGCATTTTGACGACACGGTTGGCGCAGTGGTTGAGCGATTGACTGCTGCGCAGCATGTCGCGGGTTCGATTCCCGCACGGAACAAATATTTGTACGACCTACAAGTATTTGTTCCGAGTCTGGGTGTTTTTCTATCTATAATATGTATGTATTTACAAAAAAAAAAAAAAAAAAAAAAAAAAATGTATATAAGTAGTTTATCAGCCATCTCGTTATATAACATAACACAAGCATTAGGTTGCTTAGCTTGGGGCTAGATGGCGTTGTGTGATATGTCCAAACATATTTATTTATTTATTTTATTAGTTTTAATTTTGACATAAGCACGCCTATGAAGTTCCTTATATATTGAGGGACAACCATAGACGAAAAAATGCAGTACTTCATGGGCGCTTTGAAGTTCCTTATATAGGATAGGGTGACTGGTAATTAGTGACCGATACTTAAACACATGATTGTGCTCATGATAACAAACAACTTTTACTATGGGACCAAACCTGAAATCGCGAAAAAAAAATCAGCTGTCCCTTACATTCATGTTTGCATGACTCCTCGACAAAATGTAGGGAGCAGCTGATTTTTTTTTCGCGATTTCAGGTTTGGTAAAAGTTGTTTGTTAGCATGAGTACAATCATGTGTTTAAGTATCGGTAACTAATTACCAGTCACCACAGTTAGTATGGATAGGCAGCCATAGACGACACACTAATAAAAAGTAGCCAAAAGCCTTGTATTCAACACATAAAAGTTACACATAGGTATTCTGATTTGAATGCATTTTTTTCCAAGACTTCTCTTCCTTAGCTGTTAACTCATTCTTATATCCCCTCAACATTTTCAGGGACTCAAACAGTCCACAAGCGGGCGACTCCTCGACTGCAACATCAACCTCGACAAGTCGCAGCGGGTCGTCCTCCGCCACATTCCCGGAGTCGCGCGAAGAATCGCAGAACGACGAGTTACCGCGAGCGAATCCACTGGACGAACCGCCACAGGCTTGACACATCGTGTAGGCACGCGCTTGCTACACGACCACGACTAATCGCAGGCACGACTAGTCGCACGATTAGTCGTACGACTTGTCGGGAGTATAGTCGTTGATTTATGGTGATGTTAATGTTATGTTTATTTTTAATCTACACTACAAGAATGACAAATTGTCCAACCCGACCATTTTTACTGTCGTAATATAAGTCGGTGAAGTCGATCAGTCGATGACAACTTGACATAATCTTGTGAATTATATTTATTTCAAATTATTGTTGTGGTGGAGTAAAGAAAATATTTTTTTAATATACGTCGGACAATGTTCATGTCTCGTTCAGCACAGTTTTGTCTTTTATTCTTGAAATTAATAAGCACAGTTTGAGAATTCTAATATGACATCAGTTATAAAGTTTGGTATTTTAAGGCCCCTTTTTCGTAGGTACAGTCAACAAAAGAGATATCTAGGCAGGGTAGAGTGACATATTTGTATGTGAATTGCTTCATGTTCAATTTTATATATATTACTTTGTTTTTGAAACACTCCTACTGTCCTACATTGTAACACACCAACACAAAATTGTATATTGTCACGAAATTGAACATGAAGCAATTCACATACAAATATGTTAGTATACCCTGCCTAGATATCTCTTTTGTTGACTGTACCTAAAATATTATTGCCAAAAAGTACAAAAATATAATTTTGTGAACTTTTTTGATTTTTTCAGCGCTGTAGATTCTGTGTACGAAATAATCAAAATATCAAATAATGATTGTTAGGGTCAGTCAGTACTTGCCATACAACAAACGAAGCAGGACTAGTATACCTTATTTAGGGACTGCATTATTTACGAAAGTATATTTAATGGCTATATTTCATCATACAAGGAAGTAAAAAAGGAAAAAAAAAACCCTATTTTGCTGTGGTACATAATATCGCACCTTTACGAGAAAAACATGCTATTTCGAAAATTGCAATTTTACAGGAAGCAATATGTAAACTAAAAAAATATGACAAGTAAATTAATGTGTTTTTACATTAAATGAGATATCTAATAAACTTTTAAAATTATACAAAAAGATTCTACAATCCAATATTAAATTGCCTATCACTAAACACACCTAAACACCTTTACTAAAAACACCTTTTTCAAAATGTCACATTTTTCTCGTAAAGAGGCAATATAGTAAAACTGATAGCTAGCTACTAGCTACTACATTTTAAAAGTGAAGGTTCCCTTATATTATAATATTTTCATAAATATTATCCAAAATGCCTGGCTCTATCAAATAAAATAAGATACATGCACCAATAGATTCGATCTCGCTCGTTAGTTGTGTAAATCTAATCTGTCCAGAACAAGTAAGTAATAAAATCTCCTGTACATAATGGCATAGGACATTATACACACTTCCAATTTCTCATAAGATCTTTCTTAATACTTTGTCTGTTAGAAAAAATATCATATTTAGGTCACAAACACGCTGCTAGGAATCCTGGTATTATGCATGACAACAACCTGCAGCGGACGTCATAATTTTTGTCAGAAAGCTGGCAACGTCGCAAATATCTATCAAATATTTCGATAATAGTGATAGCCATCTTTCTGAATGCATAAGGACGCTGTTACAAGTGGGTAGTCAAATCATTACTTTTTTACACAAAAGGCTTTGCTTTCTTAAAATGTTTTTTGGCCGAATTGTTGATAAATGTGCAAGGTATGATTCTGAACTATAAATATAATTTTAGATGGGTACAGTAGTGCTATTCTGTAAATATCTCACCGTGAAAACATGAGTGAAGTGATCTTAAAGTGAGCTGTCAACAGTGTCAACCCCTAGCATCAGGTGGAATGACGGCTCACTTCACGCTCACTTCACCTGAGTTATCACGGTGAGATGTTTACAGAATAGCACTACTGTTTCTTAGTTAATGTACCGAAGTGAAAATTTTTACTTCGGTAAAAAGTAATAATTTGACTATCCATTTGTAACATGCATTCATCGAGAACTTTTCAGAGCGAATCATTATGTCATTGTGTTCAGGAGCCTAAGCTCAAACGTCGACGTTGTTTCAATTATCTAATTCTAATTAATATATTACTATCTCCCATTGAAGCCGTGGCAGATATTTTTATAGAACCTTATTTGTGCATTGGGTGTAAGATAGAGTAGCATCATCTGTCAATACAACTTGTCTTTTATTAAGGGCTGATTGTTCAATAGTCAGATAACTTTTATCTGAAGATTAAATTGTTTGACATATTTTCTCTACAAAAGCAGTCAAATCGCCTTATTTATTCCTCAGATAAAAATTATCTGACTATTGAACAATCAGCCCTAAGTCATATAAAAAATAGTAGTCTAATAGTCATATAATAATTTCAAATCAATGTTTTGTATTCAATCGTGTGTTCCAATATATATTATTGTGTGCGACTTAATATAATCTGTGTGCAATATACTGTCTTGAAATTATAGCTTTTTTATAAAATGTCTTCTAACCACGAAATTATTATAAGGACACATAATTATTCCATAATAATATCAATATTTTTTAATAATAAGATGACAGAAAAACTGTTGACTTAGTTGACTAAGTATTATTAATAGCATCTACGTTTGAAATTCTGATAGGAATCCGTAATCTAGGTTTAGAGAAAAGCATGTAGTATAAAGCTTTGGCCAAACAGGCGCATCACTCGCAGGATGCAGGACGCAAATGTGCGCGTCGATTATTTTAATGATTAGGACGTCACGCGACTCTTCGCGCCACTTTTTAACACCTCCATACAAGCTAGTTGAAGTAATCGAGCGAATTTCGTCCCGCAACGTGCAAGGGATTCACCTCGGGGACTATGATGACGCTCAATAATTTTCAAGTAAGTGCACCATAAAATTTTAACACGCAGCAAGAATTCAGAATCTATGATATTATTGTAGGTACCTATATTTTATTATACAGAGTGCGTAAAGGCATCGGCACAAGAGTCATGGTGTTTAAAAGTAATCATGAGTTACAATATTAAAATATGGTTGTAGTACTAACGGCAAAACAGATACAGGCATATTGTTCGTCTGAACGGGTCAACTGTAAACATTTTTACACTATAGATATGCTAACTTTTTGTTCTGTATAGTATAATTGCCTGCATACTTAACTATTTTGCTGTGTGTACTTTAATTGAAGTAGGATTAAATGTTTTCCATATTATTGTGCCTTGTCCAATTCCAAAACTGGATCTGCAAACAGTAAATTCTAGTTCATTTTAGCAATTTTGAGTTCTAAGATAACAGATTTAAAGCTCCATTTTTCATTAGTGACCTGTTTTGAAAAGCAATATTATATTAAATTAATACTTAGGGAGTTATTAAAAACTTTTACATGTAATTATTTACATAATCGTTTTGCTGTTTCCTAATATACTTAGTTTTAGAATATTTGCTAGATGTTTCTCAGTTTACTTGGTACCTAATGTTAAGAGATTATAATATTATGTATAGTATATGCTTAGCTTGATTAATAAATAAAAAAATTAGAGAATGTATGTTAAAAATATATTGCAACATTGTGATATTGGGAATCGGCTGTATTCGTCAACAACCGGCAGTGGACTGGATTTAGACAGGATTCATCATCATTCTCTTGCCCTTATCCCAATTTATTTGGGGTCGGCGCAACGTCTTTTTCTTCCATACTTCTCTATTTAGTCGTCGTCTCGGTAGTTACTCCCTTTCTAGCCATATCATCTTTCACACAGTCCATCCATCGTTTCTTTGGTCTTCCCCTACTCTTATAGCCAGCCATCCACATTCATACTCAAAATTATCCTGATGACAGTTTCCTCATTCCTCTGCATCACATGCCCATAGTTACATTATATGGATTTAGACAAGATTATTATTTTAATTCAAATTTTCGGACCATAGAAATTTAAGCTATTATTATCATTTGTGTCATCGTTTTCTTGCGTGGTCCAGTCAGAAATGAGGAGATTCACCGGAGCCCATAAAAGAAACGGTCCCTTTTGGTCCATTAAGTAAAGCTACGGCTTCCTAGGAGAGAAGGCCGCACTTATTAGTAACGCCTGTCATGAAAATGATGACAGCGGCAAAGATTTAAATCGTCAGATTCATCCTATAGCATCAAAAGATAGTAGCATTTCTGTTTTGTTTTGACCTCACGCAATGACGTAGTGAGCACTTGATTATCATGTTAACGCCGTTTAATAATGTGTGAGCTCACTCTTTATTTATGGACACTTTTTCTTCTGACTACGGTGAGGCAAATCTAGCGATTTAAATCTTTGGGGGGCGAGGTTGTCAATATTGGTTCTAATGTCAAATATTGATGAAAATGACAGATTTTCATGACGGCCGTTACTGCCGCATTCCTAGGAAATCAAAGCTCCTCTCTCTCTCTCTCAAGAAATCAAGGATCTCAAGTTACACAAATTACTCATAAAATGAAGGATTAAACTACCCTTAACGTTTTGGAGGACACAAAACTTGGAAGGTATATTGAAGTGAAAACTTTTTTAAGCGCGTTGAGCGATTTTTGGTAGGGGAAAATCTTATGAGTTCGCGTCACGTCACGCGACATTCTAATGTGACTTGATCCTGGCTAAATCCATGTCCGTGTATATCCGGATGAACACCAGAACTTAGCACTAAGTAGACTAATATTTTAAATATTTATTTATTTAAATAAGCATCTTAATATTTATTTCTAGGGGTGTGCAACTTGCGGCTAACTATTTATTTAAATTGAGGTGATTTATAAATATTTGTTTAGTCGACCAAAACAGTTGGTATTGCCGAAATTGTTTATTGTTATAGCTTTCATTGCGTTCCATGTATTTTATTTTATTGAAACGATTTTTTTTTTTTTTTTTTTTTGTAAAATTATTTTATTTTAATTTTTTCTTTTAGCCTTAATTTGTTGCGAAGCATAAGGGTGAAGATACACATATCTGTAGCTGGTACCACCATCTACAGACGTGTGTGTGTCGCCTTAAAAAAGCTTGTAATGATCCGTGCAGATTGAGAAGAGCCCAGAGTAGAATATTTTCTGATATTGATGAACTTTATTGTGATTCTCATAGCACTCAAAATCGCATAACGGGCTCGTGGATGCAGTGAAGCCGTTTGATATCTGAATTGATGTTTGTACAAGTTTGCTCTTTAAGAAACTGACAATAAAGTTTAATATTGCATATCACAAAATTATCTGCCATGCACTAATTTTTCAGTCTGCTCTTAGTCTAATGCTATACGTATAACATTGGTTATTTCAGCGCCTGTTTTTGTTACAACATATTTATTATGTATGATACTGGTCCGTCTTAAATACAGCGTATTTTGCTGTAGTGTAGAGATTCTTATTAAATTAAAATAATTATGTAAGTAATTTCTTCGTTAATTTTAAGCGACTAAAGTGCCCTTTTATAATTTCTAACGTCACGATATCGTGGACGTCCACGTCCATAAAATGTATGGAAATATGTGCACGTTATAACGTTATCGTGGACGGATATTTAAAAGCGTCTTCATATACAGGGTCAAATTAAACTAGCTAGCGAAACTCTGCAGACGTGATGGTTATATAGATATCTAAACTTCATAAAACAAAAAATGGGCAGTCACGGGGACTGCCATCAGGAGTAAAAACTTCGTAAAACTATGTATAGAATATCGAGGTGTCGCGGTGACGCGAACCCATAAGATTTCCCCATACCTAAATCGCTCAACACGATACAACAGATTTTATCAACTCACACTTCGAGTAACAACACTTACCAGCGGTCATTGACCCCAAAAAATCATCAATTCTTTTTTATTTTTATTGTGTCGTGTTTAGTTATCGATACCCAGAGAAGAGTAGGGGAAGACAAAAGAAACGATGGATGGATTGTGTGAAAGATGACATGGCTAGAAAGGGGGTGACTACCGAGATGACGAATAATAGAGAAGTATGAAGAAAAAGAACATGTTGCGCCGACAAATAGATTGGGATAAGGGCAGGAGAATGATGACCCACTACGACTGCGGAGCTTCGCTAACTAATTTAATTTGACCCTGTATTTCAATACATTTTACTAGGTACCCCGTGAAACCGTCATACCGTGGACGTCCACAATAATATCGTCACGTTAGAAATTATAAGAACGCCTATTCGGAGTCGAAAAGTACCTTTATAGAGAGGTGTCCTATGTGAATTAATAAATTAATACAACATTTAATGTTAGACTGTTGTTCTACTCTACTTATTGTTGTTTTGCCGTTGTATGAACAAATGAGAGTGCAGCTAATAAAATGCGATATTTATAATACCAAGTGTTTTTTTTTTTTTTTTAATAATTATATTCCTATAATACTTTGTTCTAAAGAAAGTGGCTGGGAGAGACTGGATGCGGAAGGCGGAGGACAGGGTGTTGTGGCGCTGCCTGGCAGAGGCCTATGTCCAGCAGTGGACTGCGATAGGCTGAGTTGATTGAATGCTCTGTTAAAATTCAAGGTCGTTCAGCGGGCTATACTCGGAGTTTGCATGCTCAGCGTCATTTTGGTGTATTGTCAAACCATCACACTAATATTATAAAGGCGAAAGTTTGTGTGTGTGTGTGTGTATGTGTGTGTATGTTTGTTACTTCTTCACGCTCAAACGGCTAGACCGATTTGGATGAAATTTGGTATGTAGACAGCTTATACCCTGGATTAACACATAGGCTACTTTTTATCCCGAAAAAATATAGTGCTACTGTGGGATGAGCAAGAAATTCAAATATATTTGCTACTCTTTCAAACTCAAACGCCTCAACCAATTTTGATGAAATTTGGTGTGGAAGTAGCTGACACTGGATAAACACATAGCACACATAGGCTACTTTACATCCTGAAAAAATGTAGTGTTCCTGTGGGATGAGCAATTTTTTTGTAAATACTTTTCTCACCGATTAAATAATACACGTTTTAATGTATCTCATAAACCGCGGGTAACACCACGGGGCGTAGCTAGTTTATATAATAAACTCTGTTCCACACTTTGTAACCTCGGTTTTGCATGCTGTCATGCAAAACCGAGGTTACAAAGTGGCTCTTGACAATGAGTAATAAAATAAGCGAGTAGTATAATAAGACTGAAGATTTTCTACGTATATCGATCGCGTAGTTATAATAAATATGTTTATAGTTATATTTATACATACTTACATACACACAAGTTTTCATCTTATTTATCTCTCCCTCACACTCAACATAGTTACAGAAATGGCCACATCATACTTAGCTGCATTAGCTAGTTAGTATATTATATTGTAATTTGATACTGTGCTCGTCTTACAACTATTGCTTTAGGTTCAAATCTTAGGCGAGGACGCTGGCACCCTAAACACAAGTTAAATCTTACTTTGGGTGCCAGAGTTCATCGAAAACACTCTTTTCCATTGTTGAAACGTTGCATAGTGTTAAGTGTTATTGTACAACTGAAGTTAATAAAAATATTTTTCTTAAAAAAAAAGTTTCTTTGAAAGATAAAATCAGAAATGAAATTATCCGGAAAAGAACCGGAGTTACCGACATAGCTTGCACAATAAGCAAACTGAAGTGGTTGTGGGCTGGCTATGTTTGTCGAAGTACCAACGGCCGGTGGAGGAGACGAGTCCTGAAGTGGAGGCCGCGTTGCGGTAATTGTAGTGTGGGACGCCCCCCAGCTAGATGGACCGACGACCTTAAGAAAGTGGCTGGGACAGGCTGGATGCGGAAGGCGGAGGACAGGGTGTTGTGGCGCAACCTGGGAGAGGCTTATGTCCAGCAGTGGACTGCGATAGGCTGAGTTGATTAATAATTAAATTAATTAATGATTTCTTTATTTCAGGCAGCTGTGGCACATACAACATACAAAAAATTACAACATAAAAAAATATATACTTACTAATACATAGAGAAAAAAAAAGATGATATTATTACTTCCTTTATTTCAGTATTATTTACATATAATTTATATTTTTAAATATTAGAATATAAAAAACATAAAAACATTTAAAAATATAAAAAATAGTAGCCCACCGATATCGGGAACAGGGTCCAAGCTACCGGCGGTCAGGGCTGCTGAGAGAGGAACCTCGCTAACGATACGCGCCGTGTCCAGAAGTACCGCTTTCTGAATCAAGCTCTTGATCCAGATGCCTAACGAGAGCCTCCTCAGGTGTTGATCGAGGCTAATATTATTATTATAACTAATAAAGTAAGACACACGAAGTGACGGCGTCGTTTTACGCTGCGCGGTGTGCGGCGAAAACGTCGGTAACCTACACCCTTCAGCCAAAACTCTTCCTTTAGGAACGTGTCGAAATGGTGTGTCGGTACCCGCACCACAAACGACTTGCAGTTGGTGTTGTGACGCGGCTCCAACTTCTCGACCCTCAAGGTCCAGTTGGTCTTCACCTTCATGTATTCCACGATCTCCTCAACCTTCGTGGAGTGATGCAGTCGGGACACATACAGTAACGACGTAGGTATCGCTGGACGTAGCAGCATATTTGGTCCTATCAGTCCAGTACCGCATTGATTGCGTAAAGTAGGCTTCTTCTTCTTCTGAACTTTGGTGAAGCCATCCTCATCGCACTCCTAATAATGCTCTCACTCTGTACCTATATGTCGTCATACGATCGTGTATAATTTTATTACAACATAACATTTCGCCTGTATTGCCCCGAAGGGTTAGGAAGAGACCTTTTTATTGTATACCTACTAACATTAAGTATAACGGAATCCCCTTTATTGGGGTGCGTCTCATATCATATAAAGATAGTTGGTATATTTTCATTTCAATAACGTTCACAAGATGTAGGTAATAAACGTGAGATATACCTACCAACTGTTTATATAATTTCGTTACATATAACATGTATATACTCTAAAACTTATTTCGTATAACGTTATTGGATATAACGTATAATCATTAGATCTATCGTTTAAAATATATATTGATACCATCATTTTTATAAAACCCCGATTCAGAGCAATCCGACATTTGGGTTAGGTTAGAACAGTGACCATGGCATACAGTGGCAGAGTGTGCCGCATGGGAGGGGCCACGCAGAGGTCGGAGCCGACCTGTCGCTGCCGGCCGTCGCTCGTTCGATGGTCGGGAGCGCCGAGTCGTGGGATGCGATGATCTCCTTCTGTGAAACCGTCATTTCGCGGAAGGAGGCTGCGGAAAGGGAGAGGGAGATCGAGACGACTCTCCCGACCCGCAGAAGGCGGCCCGGGCGTCGGCGGAGGGCGGACAACGCCCTCTTCCAGCCCCCGTAAACAGGTCCGGAGGGACGGAGGACTCGGGGACGTCCGCCGGCCCCCATCCAGCTGGACCCGAGGCGGCGGCGCGTAGTGTTCCGCGCGCGCCCCTATTGGACGTTGCGGGGGGAGTCCTGCACCTCACTCCACTCGCAGGCCTGAGGAGGCCCGCAAATGCAGGCCGGCACTAGCCGGGGATCGTGGAAGGCGCCCAAGTTCCCATGATCCCCGGTCCAGGTGTGGGAAGGGAACACCGGGGTGGTTTTTAGTCAGTAAGAGTCTGACAAACCCCTCCGCTCACCCCAGGGCGGGGGACATCCATGAGGATTTTCCACACCGGCAACAAAAAAAAAAAAAAAAAAAAAGAACAGTGACCATTACCTCTATTGTTGGGGAATCATTTGGGTTAGGTTAGGTTAGAACAGTGACCATTAACGCGCGAAGGCGAGCGAGCGAAGCGATCGTGCCGCGGCGGCGGCCGCCGAGCGCCAGATCCTCTTTATTGTTGGTGAATCATTTGGGTTAGGTTAGAAGAGTGGCCATGACCTCTGTTGTTGGGGAATCATTTGGGTTAGGTTAGGTTAGAAGAGTGACCATTACCTCTATTGTTGGGGAATCATTTGGGTTAGGTTAGGTTAGAAGAGTGACCATTACCTCTATTGTTGGGGAATCATTTGGGTTAGGTTAGGTTAGAAGAGTGACCATTAACGCCAGATACCCTTTATTGTTGGTGAATCGTTTTTTACTAGGCGTTTTATTATATTAGATTAAATGGCTTTTATGTCTTTTGAGTGGTATATCAAACGATTTTATATTCAATGTATGTTATGCTTATAAAAATTAGAACTTACTTTAAAATTATGTCAATCGTTTATTATATTAACTGATCATTATATAAAACAAAATTATAGATTCAGTTGTTATATCTTGTAAATATTAGTGATTTGGTAATTATATCATATATTACTTACCCCCTTTATTGAGTCTTTCACAAATCTCTCAACAAATAGACATCCTAGGTATAAATAAAGAAATTTTCAACTCCCTCTTGAAAATAAAAACAAGAGGGAGATGAAAATGTCTTTATTTTTTTATAACAAATACAGATTATTGCGTTGCTCTTACCGCAACCTTTGTCATTTGTTGGATTTGCATCAATCAAACCCAACGGCATCTCAGAGCGGATAACTTACGTGACGCAAACTATTAAATCCACTTCAATTTTTTGACAAACTTAAAAGCGTGTAACTTGTTTATTTCCTCACCGATTTTATTTATTTTTTTCACAAATAATATAAGTAATAACAGCCGCACGGGTCTATCCAACAGGCTAAGCTACGCTTGCCGGAGTTGCCCGTGGATGGGTGACCGTCTTTACATAAAGAGACTTCTCCGTGCCTCGGAAAGCACGTTATGCTGTTGGTCCCGGCTGTCATTCGTGGATCTTTGATATTCGTTACGGGTCATCAGAAGCCCGAGTCTGACAGTGTTACCAAGGGGTATCGTATTACCCAGTAAAGGGTTGTGGAGGTCAGATAGGCAGTCTCTCCATGTAAAGTAACTGGTATTCAGCTGCATCCGGTTAGACTGGAAGCCGACCCCAACACAGTTGGGAAAAGGCTAGGCAGATTGATTGTATATGTTTGATAGTAGTCAAATACCCTCCTATTGGCTGGTAGGTAAGTACTCTCCTTAAGAGAGAACCCTTTTGAAATAAAAATACAAAATGCTGTGCAAAAACATTTTATTCATCAAAACGTTGTTACAAAAAACTATAAAACGCTTTCCTTAACTAGGAATGATTTGGGAATGTATGAAGCATACGGTACACTTGCGGTCAAATTTACAGGCGCATTAGTTAAGAATATAATTCTGATTATATAATTTCTAAACAAACAATCATAATAATATATTTCTATAGTACATAGTTACACATCATAAGTGCATTGGCATAAGGTTCAAATTACAATGAACGACACGAGCTCCTGACATGAAACAACTATAGTATTTTTTCCCCTAAGTGTACGAACAATTTGAGTTATTTTACACATACATAACAGCATGATTATGAAGATACAATTTCACAATAAATTCTAACACTTAGGTACATTTAATTTTACAATTTTTCAATACCGAAAGCATATTAGGTGTCAATTTCACCAATACAACTGAACGCGATCAACACATCTAAACCGCGTTCAAAATTCCACAACAATGATGGCGCTGACAGCTCTTGAACGCTGTTTAGATGTGCTGATCGCGTTTAGTTTCATTAGTGAAATCCACTTTAAATAGAAAAATAAATAACTAAAACGAAGTTTGGATATGCTATAAAACCACAATGGAGTGATATATTTTTTTTTATGGATTTTTAAACGGAAAGATAAAAACATGATTATTTAGTTTATTAGGCACTTACTTCTTATTGATTATAAAATATAACTTTTATATGAGCTTATAAAATAGTGTTTTTATGTATAATAATGTTAGTAGCTGCAACATAAATGGTCCAAAAATATATACAGTTGGTCAAAGAGGCTCATACAGGCTTCTAAATGCGATTATTATTATTTTTAAAGGCAACTACACTGCACACAAAAACATGATTAGTATTTCTATCTTTCCAATTATTTATAGTAGTTTATTATGACTACGAAATACATTTAATTAGTTATCAAAAGCTACAAATATTGTTGAATGAGCAATCGTTACAATTGAGCTCATTGCGCGCGTAAAAAAATAACAGTACCGAGGCTTTAACATGACACATCGAACTTGAAAGCTTTAAAAGAGTGTCCGTGCAGTTTCTTGTCTGTTCTTCTACATAGGAACCTACTACGCTTTGGAATGGGCAACTACAGCGTCACCTTTCTCACTAACAGAACCCTTGACAGTTCAAAAGTGCCTGTAATTGGTTTATTTGAAATAAATGCTTTGTGTTTGAGGTTGAAAGAGACAGCCACACAGGTATGAGTGACAGAGACAACACATAACGTCACCCTGTATTCCCCGAAGGGTTAGGCAGAGGTGCTCCCACATTTAGAGATGTCAGTAATGATGGGGTCCGATAGTGCCGTTGCCGCCGGGGTCGCGGGTTGTTCGAAAGAGATACCTTGGCCCTGGCACAGGCAACTGAAGGAACACGGGTGGGTTTTAGTCAGTAAAAGTCTGACACGCCCTCCCGCTCCGCCCAGAGCGGGAGAAGTCATTTGATGATTTCCCATCCACAAAAAAAAAAAAGGTGCACCCACATTTCGCCAGTTATGTTTAACTAACAGGGGGCGAGCCTGTTGCCATCAACAGGGCACAAATCCAGACTCCGGACTGCTACTAAAAAAATCCAGATTGAAAGCCCAAGAACACTTTGCCCGACCAGGGAATCGAACCCAGGACCTCATGCTCAGCCTCCTAGACTCTCTCTAGATCAACGAGGCAATCGCAGACAGAGACGAAGATTTAAAAAGCCGATGTGTCATTTTCACGGCCGCTTACTGTGTATATGTGTATATAACTTTACATATGTAAACTCACGCCTTTTTCGCATTGGAGTAACAAACATTGGAGCAACAAATTTCAAAGGTTTCATCATTTATCTTCGGGAAAACCG
Source organism: Cosmia pyralina (assembly GCA_946251885.1). Taxonomy (NCBI): domain Eukaryota; kingdom Metazoa; phylum Arthropoda; class Insecta; order Lepidoptera; family Noctuidae; genus Cosmia; species Cosmia pyralina. Next base: position 23,035,824 of record OX276357.1, read on the forward strand.
AAATATAGCGAATATAAAAACTTTTTTACAAAAAAATACAACCGACTTCCGAAAACAACACTACAAAGTGAAAAATAACTTTAATTTCGGAAGTCGGTTGTATTTGTTTTATAAAAAAGTTTTTATTTTTCACTTTCTAGTTGTGGTACCTACAAATTCTAATACCACTACCTGCAAAACAAACTAGAACATCATCCATATAAAAGTAAGGAAAAATACGTATTATTGAAGCTAACTCAAAAACTACCCAAGCAAAGTTAATCAATTTTATATGGGAACAACTTTGATGTATACGCTCTCGAATAAAACAAAAAAAACCCAAATCGGTCCAGCCATCTTCGAGTAATCGGGGAAAATACATTAAAAACAAAAGCTTCAGACGAATTCGTCTGATGCTTTTGTTTTTAATTTTTCTCAATTGAGAACCTCCTCCTTTTTGAAGTCAGTTAAAAATGTGACCATCGACCAATAGAAATATTCCGAGCTAAATTATTAAAGATTGACGCACTCATTCCGTCACTGGCTCATTGGACCAGTCTAATTTAATTCGACAAAGTTCGGTTTTTCCGAAAATAAACGATGGATAGAACCTTTGAGCGTTGTCGTACTGTACTTAGGCAGTAACTACATAACGGATTAATTTAGTATTTTACTAGTAACCCGCCCTGCTTCGCACGACTTGACAAAACATCAAGATGTCTTTATTATAAGTAATTTTAATATTAATGTATTATTATACACATAAACCACCCGGAATTAATTCTCAAAATGATAGTGAAAACCGCATCAAAATCCGTTGCGAAGTTTCGAAGAACATCGACTGACACGAAAAGCGACTTTAATTTAAGGGCACTACGGACCTAAAGCGCGGTCACTGTCGGACTGCATAGAAAAGAAAGAGAAGCGCGATGACACAACGCTGGTAATTTATTGCAAAATATGAAGCCAATTAAATATTATATTTAATATTATTTTTTATTTTATTATTTAATATTTAATCCAATCAATAGATTTTTTTTTAAATAGGTTCATTTAAAAAAAAAGCTATTGATTGGACTAAATATTAAAACACTATTACGTTGTTAGGTTGTTTGTAGAATAATCTATCAAAAAATCAGAATGATTAAATGTATATTAGTATGGTTTTTAAATGGTAAAATAATTTTTAGAGGTTTTCAATTATGTTTTCAACACACTATCTAACTAGCATTATCCTGAATAATATCATATATTTTTATGATTTTGTTTACTGCAGTGGATCATAATCCTTTAAGCATTATAAAACTTGTGTTTAGGTCCTGTAGTCCCCTTAAATGAATAGATGATTATACGAAGCTATACATCATATATAGCTCCATTTACAATAAGATTAGACATTTAAACAAACCTTTTTTACAGTTTGTTCAATCGATTTTGACTTCTATCCTGTAGAATTAAGGATGGCATTAAAAGCAAAAAAGTGGTTACAATACCAACTGTTTACTGCAGCTGCCATTTGTCATGCCACCCAACGCTATAGAATTCAAAATCGGTTGAACGGACTGTAAAAAACTGGCTTTACTAATAACTATTATTACTTTCTAAAAAATCTCCAATGTCGTTTCAAATGGTGACCTTTATGTATACAGGGTGTAAGTGTAAACAGTGGCAATATTTTAAGGGGTCATTGTACTCATCATTATGAACAACTTATACTATGGGACCAAACCTGAAATCGCGAAAAAAAAAATCTGCTGTTCCCTACATTTTGACGAATTATGCGAACATAAATGTACTGAACAGCTGATTTTTTTTTCGCGATTTCAGGTTTGGTCCCATAGTAAAAGTTGTTCATAATGGTGAGTACAATGACCCCTTAAAAGATTGCCACTGTTTACACTACACCCTGTAGATTTAATTACTTTTTTTTTAATATCGCACTACTTTCTACTATATAAAAAATATTAAATAAAGGTGCTCTAATAATTATGATAATTTTAAAGCATGCCAATACATAGATATTTCGTTGCTAGCTTGAATGATAAATGGCATTATTTTCAAAGTTAAGCTATATTTTAAAACTAAATCACAACAAAAAAAAATAAAAATTTAATATTTTACAGATTTTCTCGTCACAAAAATAAATACAATTTTGCTATTATTATTGCAAATTTGTTTTAAATTACAATAACGATCTCTTTTTTGTTTTCTACTTTCTCATAAATACTGAAATAAATAAGTTGTATCTTATAAGCAGAGATCGGAATATGTAGAATATATTTACCTAAACTTCGAGGAAGTAAGTAACATAAAGTGAATAATACCTCCTTTAAAATCCCGAAATAATGATATTGACATTTAAATCCCGGGATTTAAAATCACTATTTATTTATTGGATTAAAACGACATTATCATTATTCCGAAATTTTAGAGGAGGTATTATCCTCTCTATGTTACTAACTCCCTCGAATTTTAGGTAAATATATTCTAAGTAAAAATTACATTAATATCAGGGCCCAGCAAGAGCCGTTAATAACTGATTTTCATTAATATATTACTTAAAAGACACACTATGTAAAACAGTACCTATTAAGCCCTATTTACACGATGCAAGTTTCTTACACGTGGCATACAATACAATTTTTACTGTTGCTTCAACTTATGGTATAATCAGCCTTTAATGGTCCCACTGCTGGGACGCAGGCCCTTCTCTGTGAGAGGGAGTGGGCCGTAATCCACCAAGCGGGCCCATTGCGGGTTGGTACATGAACTTATAGTAGGTATGCCACAGGTAAAATGGTGCGGTGTAAATAAAACTTAATTTTATACAGGGTGAAATTGAATTCATGGGCATCCTCTTTTAATATTTTATAATAATATAAAACGTTTATTTTTCTCTACAAAGTTATGTATTTAATGCTAACATTTGACAATAGTGGACGGACAAGGAGCTAACTTTGTGAGAGACTGGTGCCTGAAGTAGGTTTTTATAAAAACCTGTATTACAGGTCAGCAGGGCCTCCAGCGGCTAGATGCCTGTGATTTGGGCCATCATAAATAACAATGCAGTATTTGTTCTTAAGTATGGCTGAATGGAGAAAGAAACAAACAAAAACAAAAGGGGTCTTAAGGGGTCATTGTACTAATCATTATGAAAAACTTTTACTATGGGATCAAACCTGAAATCGCAAAAAAAAGCTGCTGTTCCCTACATTTATGTTCACATAACTCGTCAAAATGTAGGGAACGGCTGATGTTTTTTCGCGATTTCAGATTTGATCCCATAGTAAAAGTTGTTCATAATGATGAGTACAACGACCCCTTAAGAGGATGCCCATGAATTCAATTTCACCCTGTACTATGGGCCAAAGTTCCGGATGATCACCTCGAAGGCGATAATCGCATGCACGGCTCACGACTCGACCGCACAATGTTCGTTTGTCACTAGCTGCGCTCTCACAGGAATATTTTCTTAAGTGAGCATGCTTAAATTTTGTCCATAGTACATTTCGAAGCACTAGTATTAACTTTGTAGCATTTAACTAGGGTTAGCTTTCTCTGCACTTATATTTAAATGCATTGTTTTGGTTACAGATTGCATTCTGTTATTTACATTACTTCCAATACATTGGCGCTGAATCTGTTGTCGACCAACTCATAGTGGTATCAAGAGTTTTTGGCGCGTGGCCAAATTAGAAACTAAAAGCCGACATCTTGGTTTTTCAACACACTTAAAAAAAACAACTGTTTACAACAGCGCCCCTATGTCAACGTCATTCGAGCGGGAAAAGATCCTTGTAGGCAGTGTAAAGCCTAAGTTTCCTAGGAAAGTGGTTCCTTCATATTATAACGGCCGTCATGAAAATCTGTCATTTTCACCAGTTTTTGACATTAAGTCAAACTCCGCTGCCCAGATTTAAAGCGCTAGATTTGCCCTCACCATACTTAGTCACAAGAAAGTGTCCACATTGAGAAGAGTGAGCTCACACATTATTAATTAATAGCGTTCCCTTGACAATCAAGTGAAGTCACTGCGTCATTGAGTGTCAGAGGTGTCAAAACGAAACAGAAATGCAACTATCTTTTGACGCGGTAGGGCGAATCTAACGATTTAAATCTTTGCCACTGCCATAATTTTTATGACAGCCGTCACTGAGGTTAGAATACTTTTTGTGTTTAGTTGGTGAATAAGAGAATCAGTCCCATATTTTAATAACTAAAACATATTATGCGCATTTTAGTACTTGTTATGTCTGAGATCATATTTTAGCACAACTATTGGTTAGTTAACAATATGGCATCTGTGAGATACACAATTTATCATCACTTTATGCTTAAATACAAAATTTTTAAAACAAAGCACCTGTGTTTAAACTATGTTCATTTTATGGTGATTTGCTTGACACATGAAACCAACCATTATCAGCACCCAGGCTTTAATATTAATATGACACGCCGAGCTTTCTTCTTGTGTATGATTTTTTAAAGGATTTTGCTAATCCATTGCTTCATATTATGTTCGAAAAAGTCTACTCAGCAACGTAAATACCGCAATGAATGTTGTTGAACTGTCAAAATGAAAGTCATTGCTACTGTAAGTGTGCTACGCAAAGAGGGTTTTCTGAAATGAAGTTCACTAGCTGTCAGTACTGAGACGTCACGTCCGGGCACCTGTCAAGTGTCAAAGCGCCTATATTTTATTTAGACGCGACCGAATAATTAATGAATGAAACGAATGATGATCGTGATCATATATTATATATTCATTATCGAAATGGAAGACCTCTTGTCAATGTGGCGCCAACTGGTGGCGTGAATTTTCATGAAAACCCTCATCTCCCCAGTGACAAGGACGACGCTCTACAAACCCAAGCTTTTACTGAAACTCAGTGTATATTATTAATTATTGCTTGGCACTGCACGCTTTTTCTTTGTGGCGACATCTACAACACCACAAGCGAACTACGCATCAAAGATCTGACGTCACACAAATCCTGCATTGCCCACGCAGTTTACCGCGCGACTGGTATATATACAACATCCCGACATCACCAGACACAACACCCGTCGGAGGATCCTCCCTTTTCTATGGATGTTCCTCATACCTCTAGGTAAGTATATCTTACACCGATAAATCAATCTAAAACTATCCTTAATTTGACTTACTGTCTTGCTGATAAGCCACCATGTATCTTGAAGCATTCAACATAATTGTGTCGTGCAAATCATTAAAAAAATAACTAAGAATACACAAAAACTCACGCCTTTTTCTCATGGGGGTAGGCAGAAACAACAGAACGCCACCTAACTAAGAAAAATTCCTGGACCATATCAGAGGTCCATTTATAATTTAATTTCGAAGTCTGCATTTAATTAAATTAAGTCGCGAAAAGGAAAACACCGGATTAATACGCTACGCATAAAAATAACTTTGTCTAGATAAAAACAGAGACAATTGGTTATCGACATATTTTTAAAAATTGATTATTGCGTTTATTAATTACGGTTTTTTGTGTTTTTTAAATTTTTCAAAGCCTTATTATCAAATACTCGATTCAATTTCGAGCAACAGCAGCGCGCTTATAAGTTTAGATCGCAAAGAAGCATTCTTGATTGAACCTGCTTAGGGGCCATGCATAAATTACGCCACACGCTAAGTGAGAGGGACGCGGACGTGGTCAACAAAGTGTGACATGGAGGGGAACGAGTCATAAGCTTCGTGACCTCTCATTTAAAGTATTAAAATTCTACTTCCTCTACTATCTTTAAATATTACCAACTCCCAATATTATTAAGTGATTATATTTAAAACTAGCTTTTGCGCGGGCAAAAGCCGCGCGGCTTCACCCGCGTGGAGTTCGGAAATTATCTCACGGGAACGTACTACCAGGGATCCAAATCCGTTTAGCCGTTTTAGCGTGAAAGCGTAACAAACAAACAAACAAACTCACTTTCGCATTTATAATATTAATTAGGAAGAAGATTGCAGAATATGTGACACCACTCCCGGTCGTACAAATATGACCAGGAAGGAGTCCAAACGTTATGAAATTCATGTTACGTAATTTATGTATGGCCCCTTATCGCAACGTAGTACGATCGCTTCTCTGGATGCCTTAAAGCCGTATCACAAAGATACCTTTTATAGAAAATTCATGAGCACTGCGAGACTGACTCCGCCATTAAAGACAGCTGTAACAATTTTCTACTTAATTGAAAGTCTTACGATATATTAAGGAAGTCCGTGGAAGTCGAAGTCGGTGTACAGCTGTTCAACGCGCTTGTATACTTCGTCGCAGGATGCTAACGTTTGTGGTAAGATGGCTAACGCTGCTGTCAGGCTTTCGTCTGAGCCGAAGATCTGTAACAGAGAGGAAATATACATTATTATGAAAGTAATCGTATAGTTTGCTAACAGTTAGGGGCCTTTCATCACATGGGAAACCTACCAAAAGAGTTAAATATTTAATAATACAAGATGTAAATGCAATCAATGAGAACCTCTTCAGGGGTCGTTGTACTCATGATTATGAACAACTTTTAGTTCGGGACCAAACCTGAAATCGCGAAAAAAAATCTGCTTTTCCCTACATTTATGTTCGGATAACTCGTAAAAATGTAGGGATTTTCTGATACCTAGTGTAAACGCAGAATAACCTATTCTTCTTCTTTAAAGGGCCCCACATATTTATAGTCCGCCGGCAGTCAGCCGACAAGCGGTCCACTCATAAAAAATGGACCTCCAGTTTTTATGAGTAGACCGCTTGCCGGCGGACTGTATAATGTGTGGCCCTTTAGCCTGTCGATGGCAAATGGCAATGTATAGTCAGCCTAGAATTTGCGTACGAGCCTGGTTTACTAACCGATTTAATTGGCTTTCTAACCTGTTTAATTGGTTTACTAACCTATTTAATTGGTTTACTAACCTATTTAATTGGCTTTCTAACCTTTTTAATTGGTTTACTAACCTATTTAATTGGTTTACTAACCTGTTTAATTGGTTTACTAACCTATTTAATTGGCTTTCTAACCTGTTTAATTGGTTTACTAACATATTTAATTGGTTTACTAACCTATTTAATTGTTTTACTAACCTATTTAATTGGTTTACTAACCTATTTAATTGGTTTACTAACCTATTTAATTGGTTTACTAACCTATATAATAGGTTGTTCGCAATATATTTTCTCCTCTCCGCTTTGGTGAAGACCAGTACTAAGTTCGTTTGCAATGATTCCCTGCAGTCAAAAGTATACAAGCAACAAAGGATAACAATGCTTTGACGTGTGCTATTATCATGGTTACTGCAGCTAAACGTGATAACTCATATTACGGCACGTGTTGGTGCTATTTGCTATCGCGTGAAAACACATTGCCTGCATAAGTACTGCATACTTCTCGTATCTTTATGATCTTAGTAGGTAACTTTTACGACGATCCGTAACAATTTCTGCTAAGTTAGTCCTACCACAAGCTGCGTTAAGGGCGTTAATAGCGCGCGGGCTGGCAACGTCGCATTTCTAAAGGTTCTTCTTGATTATTTTAATTTTAAATCAAAGGCTCTCAAATTCTTAGATCGATGGTATTATTTATAAGTATGTATGTATGCTATTTTTTGACATTCACTCTCAGAAAATTAATTTTCTAAGTGTGAATGCTAAAATAACTTACTTATAAATACCAAAGATCGAATTTGAGAGAGGAACTTGTCTTTTGATTTGACTTGACTTGTCTTTCGCCATCAAACTTAAAAGTTTGGCGAGTAAAATTGTTTAAGTTAAAAATTAATGTAAGTACCTACTTACCTATGTTGGAAAAAAAAAAAAAAAAAAATTAAAATAATCACGAAAAACCTTAGTGTGACGTTGCCAGCCCGCGCGCTATTAACGCCTCGTTCCAACAATTAATCAAGGCTGTGTTATCGGAACACTTCAAAGGAAACGCATATACAAGACAAATGGCGGAAGAACCGAACGTCATCATGACACTCCAATCATGATAAGATACAAATCGAAATCGTACAATTAAGTACATGCTATCAACATGACAATAGTACCTAAATGGCCTGACTACAATCATCGCCATTTTGGAGTGACGGAATTTACTTTTTCGGTATCAATGACGAAGGGTGCATTTAAATATAGGAAATATTTAACTGATCCTCAAAAAACTTATTGACCTTTTAATAATGCACACTTTTTAATAATTGAGCTTCAGCTTTATTAGTATAGATGTAGATAGAAAAAAGATTGCCGTCCATCTCTCTAAAACCAAAATTTACTTTAAAAAAAGTAAAAACCTACTTCAAAACCAAAAACTAATCAAATAACTTTCATAAAACGCTTAATAGCTTCTGAAGTCGGTGTCAAGCTAAAGTGCATTGAAGAATTGAAGACACCGACTTCAGAAGCTGTTAAGCGTTTTATGAAAGTTATTTGATTCGTTTTTGGTTTTGAAGTCGGTTTTTACTTTTTTTAAAGTAAATTTATTTTTCCATTTTTAGTTGAATATACAATTACATACGTAAGTTGTTAAGCCCCAGTCGAATGAAAAGAAGAATTATCAAAATCCGCTTAGAAATCTGGAGATACAGTGCATTTATGCATATAATTTGTAGATAAGAATAATTACATAATGTATTATATACTAAAACCTTCCTGAAAGTATGTAGATCACGATAGTGAAAGAATCATCAAAATTGTTTCATTAGTTTTTGAGAAAATCGCGGACAAACAAACATACATACATATATACATACATACGGGTCGAATACAGACAAATTAAAAATCCTGAGTCACACGTCATGTAAGGGCATAAATCGAACAGATTACGTGTGACTACGGATTTTTAATTTGTCTGTCTTTTTTCTAATTTCAGATGAGAATATTTTCTTGTTTCATACTTTTAGAGCGTGATTTTTCAGTAGTCGGGTTTTAGTTTTTAAACTTACTTTTTTTATTTTACTATTCTGTTTCCGCACAGACAACATTAATAATGAGACAAAACTATATCATGTTTAACTTTGGATGCACGATGACAAACATTGGAGTAAATACCCTTCCGAAATTTGTATGGAAAAAATATCGACTAGTTCCACCTTAACGATCAGTTATCACAGTCATGTCAGTGAGTATTGATTGGCTTCACAAATTGCCCTAATTGCTACCCTGTATTGATCGTTAAGGCTTTATTTCGACGACCTTGTTTAAAGTCAAGTAAAAATAAGACTTGTCTGGTTACATAATAAAAACTAAGATTGTGTTTTTACATCGGAAAGCTACGATTTGACGGCGACCTTACAATAAAACTGAAACACCGCATTCTGCGATGCTGCTTGGTGCTCTACCATGCATCCCTCTATCCAAGCGGCCTCGCAGAATGCGGAGTTGAGAGAAAGAAAGCATGACCTTTATTTGGCAACAGTTCATGTAGTATAACCTGAAGAGTTTGTTTGTATGTTTGAATCTTTGGAACTCCCATTCAGATTTGAAAAAAAAAAATTGCATTTAATAGCCCGATATAGGCTATTTAACATCACGCTAGGACCCTTAGGAGCCGAGCAAAAAGCCGAAAATAATATCAGAAAGAACGCTAAGAAAAAATGATGTCATAGCGCGGGCAGGCGATGCGATGCGACGGGGTGGGTCGGGATTACATGCGGACGACGTCGCAGAAGGGCAGAAGCTAGTACAAAATCAAATACAAAAAGTGAAACATTTAATGAAACATGTTTTGACAACAATAGTTTGTGCTTCACAGCTGCGTCAGTTCCTTACATATTTACCCACTAGCTGTGCCCCGCGGTGTTACCCGCGGTTTATGATATACACTAAAACGTGTATTATTTAATCGGTGAGAAAAGTATTCACAAAAAATTGCTCATCCCACGGGAACACTACATTTTTTCAGGATGTAAAGTAGCCTATGTGTGCTATGTGTATACAGGGTGTCTGCTATTTCCACACCAAATTATTTCAAAATCGGTGGAGCCGTTTGAGTTTGAAAGAGTAACAAATATATTTGAATTCCTTGCTCATCCCACGGGAGCACTACATTTTTTCGGGATAAAAAGTAGCCTATGTGCTAATCCAGAGTATAAGCTGTCTACATACCAAATTTCATCCAAATCGGTCCAGCCGTTTGACCGTGAAGAAGTAACAAACATACACACACACACACACACACTCACAAACTTTCGCCTTTATAATATTATAGTGTGATGTGATGTGATGTGATGTGATAGTGTGATTATTTATTTGTTTTTTTTTGTTTTCAAACTTTTATTATTGTGTTTTTTGTTTAGTTGGTGATCTTCCTGTGCTAATCACAATAAATACTTTTTCTTTCTTTCGTTCTTTCTCTATTTTTCGAGATAAACAGTAGCCTATGTGTTTATCCAGAGGGTCAGCTACTTCCACACCAAATTACATCAAAATCGGTCGAGGCGTTTGAGTTTGAAAGAGTAACAAATATATTTGAATTTCTTGCTCATCTGGTGAGTCCCTTTTGGAGGAGCTAACGGCCCTCATTAATCTCATGCTCTCCGGCAATGTGAACGAAGCCGTCATTGATATCTTGTATGGGGCAAATCTATGTGCCCTGCGCAAGAAGGATGGCGGCATTCGTCCCATTGCCGTAGGGCTCACTTATCGTCGTATCGCAGCCAAAATTTGCTGTGCTTTCTACAGCGAAACACTGGCCAGCAAATTCCAGCCCCTACAGCTGGGCTTCGGGTCTAAAGGGGGCTGTGAGGCTGCGGTACATGCATTATCCACTTACATCAATAGCGGTAAAGGTGAGGTCATCCTTAAGGTTGACATTAAGAACGCTTTCAATTCCGTAAACAGGGACACCTTGTTGACAGAAGTTCAAAAAGAAATACCCAAAATTTACAGTTTTCTTTATCAATGTTATAGGCACCCCTCTAAATTACTTTATAAAGACAACCTTTTGAAATCAGCCGTTGGATGTCAACAGGGTGACCCTCTTGGGCCAGTCATTTTTAGTTTGGCAATAAATCCAATTATTCGACAATTAAATTCTAAATTCAACGTATGGTATTTGGATGACGGAACCCTAGGAGGTGATGTAGACACAGTCTTAAAAGATTTAGTTTTTTTAAAAGAAAAATTCAGTTCCATTGGCCTAGACCTTAACCTCTCAAAATGTGAAATTTATCTTCCCCAAACCACTGACAGACAGACTACCATATCAAAATTTAATACAATAGCACCAAATATCAAAATTATGGAAAGAAACTCTCTTCACCTTCTGGGATCCCCAATTTTTGACGAATCCTTTCCAACGTTTATTGAGGAGAAAATACAAAATTTTCATGATGTCTCGGAACGACTTTACAAAATTAATATTCATTCGGCCTTCACACTCATTCGATACTGTTGATATGGACCAAAATTCACATATAGCCTTCGCTCCTCCCATCTTTGGAAGCATCCACAACCTTTAGAAAAAGTAGACCAAATTATTAGAAACACACTAACTTCTATCCTAAATGTGGCTCTGGACGACCGAGCGTGGCAGCAAGCTACTCTTCCCATCCGCCTGGGTGGTCTCGGCGTCCGCAAAATTTCAAGTATTAGTTTACCGGCCTTCCTCTCCTCGGTCCACAGTACCGGTAAATTAACCAGGAAAATTTTATCTTCCTCACTGGTCGATTTTGAGGTACCGTTTTCGACCGATGCGTTGAACGCTTGGAAAATGGCTTGTCCCAATACGGATTTGCCCGACAACCCGTCCTCCCAGAAACTGTGGGACGTGCCGCTCTGCAGTATTATACGGAATACCCTATTAAACACGTCATTTAATACTGTTGAGCGTGCCCGTCTGCTGGCTGTGGGAGAATGGGAGTCAGGCTTGTGGCTTCAGGCGCTCCCGTCATCCACCATAGGTACTATGATGGATGACTCATCGTTTCGGCTCGCTACGTGTCTCCGCTTGGGTGCACCTTGTGTTGCTCCGCATCGGTGTCACTGCGGTGAAGCTGTCGACAGTCTCGGGCACCATGGCCTGTCCTGCTACAGGAGCGCAAGTCGCATAGCACGGCACGCCAGCATCAACGACATTATTCGTCGAGCTCTTGTTACCGCCGGCGTACCAGCGGTATTAGAACCAAACGGCTTGGTACGTAACGATGGGAAGAGACCAGATGGCATGACGTTGTTGCCTTGGAAGATGGGTAGGCCTCTGGTGTGGGACGCAACCTGTGTCGACACCCTTGCGCCATCTCATGTTCCAAGCACGACGTGCTGTGCTGGCGCCGCTGCTGCGGCTGCTGAGACCCTCAAGCGGCGCAAATACTGTAACCTTATAGGTAACTACAGTTTTGAGCCGTTTGGGGTCGAAACGCTCGGGTCATGTGGCCCGAGTGCGCGTCTACTTTTTAAGGAAATTTCTCGCCGACTGGTCGAGTCATCACGTGACCAGAGGGCTGGCTCGTTCTTTGGCCAAAGAATTAGCATTGCCATTCAACGTGGCAATGCTGCCAGTCTTCTGGGCACGTTTCCGGATGACATCGATGCGGACGAGTACTTCGACGCCAAGTGTCCTTTTGTTTTGTATTTATTTGTATAGTTAGTTAGTTAGTCCTTTCCAGTAACAAATATATTTGAATTTCTTGCTCATCCCACGGGAGCACTACATTTTTTCGGGATAAAAAGTAGCATATGTGTTAATCCAAGGTATAAGCTGTCGACATACCGAATTTCATCCAAATCGGTCTAGCTGTTTGAGCGTGAAGAAGTAACAAACATACACACACACACACACACTCACAAACTTTCGCCTTTATAATATTAGTGTGATATTTCGCGAGATATGTTTCAGCAAAAACAATTTGCCCGATTCGAGGATCAAACCTGGGACCCCGGCATCGGCAGTCACGCTTGCGACCTCCATAACTAGAAAATCGAGTCAGTCAAAAATAAATATCAAAATGTAGGTTACCTTTTTCAATAGATCTGGTCTCGACGGCAACGCATGCATGGCCAATGTAGCTGCTTTCCTAATATACCAGGGGTGGAAGTTCGCCAGGGTCTCGTAGTAAGAGCTTTGGCATGTGGTACAAGTGTTCATGGTCTCTTCAGCCTCGCTCAGACGCTTCAGGAACAAACGTATGAAGTCTGAAAAACAAATGCTTGCGTTAGCTAAAAGAGGTATTAAAATTAAAATATTAAAATTATAGGTATTAAAATTTGTACTGAGCAAGCGCAACATGTCTTTTTCTTCATTAGCCGACGTTCGCACGGACGTGAAAATGTGGCGGCGATTTTTTTTTGCGCACTGGATTTTCAACGCACTGCTTAGCGCTGAGAGTTGAAAATCCAACAGTGTGTTTTTTCGACGAGCTAGAACGCACTCTGTTGTTGTTAAGTTGGATTCTCAATGCTCGACTCAACGCCGAGAGTTGAGAATCCAGTGCGCGATAAAATCTCGCCCCGATAGTTTTACGTCCGTGCGAACGTCTGCTTAGCCGTAATCTCGGTATTCACCCCTGCCGTCAAAACTATGATCACTATGTCATTGCAACATTGTAGCCAATTGAAACAATTGAAAAAGAAAATTATACTTCATTGAATTCAATTAAACACCATTGATTCATAGTATTGATGCTAAATATCGTCAGCTTGGTGGACTGAAGATAAAAGGCGGGATTCCAGCTACGACGAACTGTAGAATAGTGAGTCTAAGCTGACGTACGCACGGACGTAAAAATATCGCGGCGGGATTTTATCGCGCACTGGATTATCAGCTGTCGGTGTTGAGCCGAGTATTGAGAATCCAACTCAACAACAACAGAGTGCAACCCAACGCGTCGAAAAAACACACTGTTGGATTTTCAACTCTCGGCGCTCAGCAGAGAGTTGAAATTCCAGTGCGCGAAAAAAAATCGCCACGATATTTTTACGTCCGTGCGAACGTCGTCTTAATGTGGGTTTAGACCAAACGAGCATAGAATAGAGCAAGAGCATTATTTTCTTGATAATATTGACATTTTAGTATGGATAGGCCAACAAAAGAATGTGCCTAAAGAATGTCCCTAACATAATCAGCCTATAACGTTCCCACTGCTGGGAGGCAGGCCTCCTCTCGTGAAAAGGAAATTTTGTCCCTGTTTACAGCAAAATAATTTGGTAAAAGTGTAGGAATCGAATGAGCATTCGCTCGTTTGGTGTATAGACAGGCTAATCCGACCTAAAGGGGATGCGCTGTGATAGCCCGCGAAATTCAATTTTTTTGGGTTTTTTGCAATTCGCAGGTCCGTGTCAGGTTGTATCTTGATAAAATATGATACGCGGCAATAAAACATATATATTTATATAATTTTAACCATGAAATCATCAATACATCTCTCTATGTTAGATTTCGTGCACGTCGAACGAACGAATTCTAACAACTTTAGAGAGATTAATTTTTATTATTAAAAGTATGAATAATACATAATATGTATTTTTAAATAAGATACAACCTGACACGGACCTGCAAATTGCATAAAACGCAAGAAAATTTGCATTTCGCGGGCTACCACAGCGCATCCTCCATAGAGCGAACTTCGAGTCTTTAAATCAACAACTTGCATCAAAACCGCAAAATCCCCTGTGATAGGTATTATTTGCGTGCGTGACGTCTTCCATAATGATACAATTTGCAAATTAATTTATTATGCCATTTACGTCTAAGCCTGCCCTTCCAATTAAGGATAATGAAACCACGAATTTTACTCCACTTAAATTAATTAATTAAATGAATTATGTAGTTTCCATGATTTGTCATCACTTTTAGTACTAAGGTTTATGCAAAACAGTATCTAAAGCTTGTTGGAAACATGAACACGGAATAGTTGGTGCAAATATTGCGAGTGTGTAATGTGAGTTTTATGACCATTGACATAAGGTTTAAATTAAATTTTTTATTTTTTTTTATTTTCGGAAAGCTTTCAGTCTAATATCTTTAGAGGTAAATTATGTACAATATCGCTTAAAATTGCCATTTATAAGCTTCCAAAGATTAAAAACTATGTACCTAAAATAAAAAAAAGAAATTGAACATACAAAAATTAAAATTAAAAATAAAATCTCCTTAAATATGACTCAACAAATTTTTCTAAACAAAACATATTCTTCTTTTAAATAAAACATAAAAAAATCTTTATTAGTAATGCTACTCATTGCGGTCTTTATCAAAATATTCTTTATTTATAGTTCGTCTTAATGTGCTAGGGCTGGTTCTAAATAGATCAACATCTAAAAGAGAGGGAAGGTTATTGAAGCTTTCTGCGCTATGACAAAGATGCATTAATAAAATGCGAGTACTATTATTACTACAGTAGCTACTACTAGGCATTAATAATGAAAACATAATGGTTAATTTCTGTCGCAGTTCCACATAACTTGTACCACTTTAACACTCAAATATACTTTAAACTAGCTTTTACCCGCGGCTTCGCCCGCGTGGACGTCGGAAAATATCCCACGGGAACGTACCACCGGGGTTAAAAGTATCTACCCGAACTATGATTACAATGACTACATTTCCTATCCCTTTTAAAGAGGTACCTACACAACAATTTGAACATGTATTTTTTGTGATTTTTTAAATCACAGAAAACCCCGTAGGTAAGTACCCCGTTTGGGGATGATTTTTCAAAAACCTACATAATTCTTTATTTCCTACCAAAAGCATAATTTCGAATTTTCATATCCTTATCATAAGAAATGCTGGGTTTCCCATACAAACTTTCATCCCATTAAGGCTATACCACCCCTTGTAAGATTATTTTTGAGACACAAAATAGCCTATGTCCTTCTGGGGAAGGATACCATCTATCGCCTTGCCAAATTTTATCGAAATTCTTTCAGTGGTTTAGCCGTGAAAAGGTAGCAGACAGACAGACAGAGTTACCTACTTTCGAATTTGTAATATTAGTATGGATGTTATTTTAAATCGAAAAACGACAAACCCTCTGATAATAATATATTCTCCGTTTTAATAGCGACTATGTGATTAATAGTAATACAATATTACAAATAGGTCGTTGCAAATAGCTGTTCAATTACAATTTATTTACTATGTCAGTTAATATCTGGGTGAACAGTTGCCTGCTATCAAATATTAAGTAATTTCCATTGATATATTAGAGGAAGATATGTTACGCGCTGACATCGCAATCACTAAACCTGGACTCGGCGCACGACTACATGCACCGAAACTCACACATTTGTAATCACAGTCGCAAACCGCAAGGTTGCATACCAAAAAGGTACCGATAGACGAGGACAGAGATAGGAGCCGGCGCTGTCGTGCAAGCGAAATTGCGTTAGCCGCCGAATGTTGACCGCATGTTTACGATTTTTGCATGTCTATCTCGCTCTCACAAACATGGCGAAGCAAACATTAAATATTATTAGAATTTTCAACAAATTAACATTTTTGGCTGTACTTACGATTGAAAAGTAATCCCGTGGAACTTGTTTTTTCGTTTTTGAACTATTTGTGCACATTTTGAAAACACAAGAAGGCATTGTTGCTGTTTATTTAAACGATTACGGTAATTTTACTTAAGGTGCTACACAAATGACAGTTCGATTGTGACTAAGGTCAATTGTGTGCGTGAGCATAATTTATGTTGTCCACGTCGAGGAGCGCGTACCATATCTTCCTAATTTATACATCAATGGTAATATTAGACTTTCATTAAAATAACAATAACACAACCACATAATGTAACATAATACAATTGTTTTCCCCGAAGGGTTCGGCAGAGGCATGGAACTTAGAGGAGCTCGTGGCTAAGTAGTAACAGCCACACGGGTCGATCCATCAGGATAAGCCAAACATGGGTCGGTCCGTAGATGGGTGACCATCTTTACATACCGAGACTCCTCCGTGCCTCGGAAAGCACGTTAAGCCGTTGGTCCCGGCTGTCATTCGTGGATCTCTGACAGTCGTTACGGGTCGTCAGAAGCCCGGAAGTCTGACAACCAGTCTTATCAAGGGCTATCTTATTACCCAGTTAATGGGTTGTGGAGGTCAGATAGGCAGTCGCTCCATGTAAAATACTGGTATTCAGCTGCATCCGGTTAGACTGAAAGCCGACCCCAACATAATTGGGAAAAGGCTAGACAGATTTGATTTTGTCATTGCGATTTAAAGGCCCTTTGAGTTATTTTCCTTAGAAACATTGTAGTACATGTCGTCATGTCCCCTGTGGATTGGTTATTGATGGTTATTGATTTGTATATTGTAAAGTTTTGTGATTATAGTTACTATCTTGTTTGTGTGCCTTTTTTAATAAATCACACTAATACACTTGCGTGCAATAAAATCGATCCACACCATTCTCCTCGATTTGAAACAAGATAATTCAACTAGTTTGATTAATAATAACCTAATATATTGTGTACTAAAACGTTCCTGAATGTATGTAGATTACGTTAGTAAAAAAATATCAAAACTGATTCATAACTTTTTGAGAAAAGCGCGAACTTAAAAACATACGTAGATCGAATGAAGATTGAAGAACCTCCGTTTTTTTCAAGTCGGTTAAAAATTAAAGTTAATGATCAATAAACTAACAGTAATAAACAAAATTAAGCTTATGTCAACTTCACCGACAAAAAAAAGTCACACAGTTTTTTCAAACAAAAGTGAGTGATGAGAACATCTGAAGAATCGATTCGATCTTATGAAGAATATTGCTTTTATCAAATACCTTATGGTATTTGTAAATAAACTTTATCTTACCTACCTTCACAGAATATAAAACAATAAAAATATACATTAACATCTTTGAGCTATCGTCTTTCAAATAGAGAGCATGGGGTGGGCCAATTTTTTTTCACGCAAGTGTATTATAAAGGCGAAAGTTTGTGACTGAGTGTGTATGTGTGTGTGTTTGTATGTGGGTGTGTGTGTGTGTGTTTGTACGTTTGTTACTTCTTCATGCTCAAACGGCTGGATCGATTTGGATTAAATTTGGTATGTAGATAGCGTATACCCTGTATTAACACATAGGCTATTTTTATCCCGGTCTACGCGGGTGAAATCGCGGGGCGCAGCTAGTAAATAATAAAATGACAAAACAAACTCCTTCAAGTGTTGCAATAGCCTCATTACATACAATATCCGTTCATTAAAAACAATAAAGAAAAGAACATACCCAGTCCTCGATGCAAACGTAGCATTGTTCTCGAGCCGGACACAAACCCATTCTTTTCAGACAAGCTCGTTTCTTTTTCATACTTCATCATTTTCTTAAAAGAATCGTAATGTACAGCGTCTTCTCCTTCCCTGAGTTTCTCCATTATTTTTATTTTACTTCTAACATCGCTGCTTACAAATGAGAATACTGATCCTATGAGATTGAGAAATCTGAAAATGTTGAGTTTGGTTAATTTCTAATGTGAATCCGTCCCATCGGACTATGAGAGCAAAGGTACAGAGGGTGCCTTCTGTATTTGCGCACACAATTGTAAAAAAAAAATTGTAAATGACCTTTCATTAGCCAGGTACGCAGGAAATATTATATATATATTTTTTTTATGTTTGCTTATCTCGGGACTCTGGGGTCCCGGACCTTTGAAAGGCGTATGAGGGGCCGAAACCAACTCGCGGAGGCCCGTTAGGCGCTTTCAATGAAATGAGGCACCAACCGACGATTATCCCTGCATGCACTATGCAAGTTCACCCAAGGACACCCACCGGTTGGTGCAGATCTATTGCAGAACATGGAAACAAAACATATTGGGCTATGGGTTTGGGTGGCTGTGGACTGGTTACCTAGACCTATGGAAACACTATGGCCCCTGCCTGACTAATATTTTATATACAATACACAGATAAAATGGCAGGGGATGACTAGCACACTCTATAATGGGCCCCCGAGAACGGTCGCTAGCACATTTTTTTTTAAATATTATTATTATTATTTTACGGAGATTACTCCGTTGAGATTGGCCGCTGTGACCGAAATTGATCGAGAGGATTTATTACTATGTGGACGTAATTATAACTTTAGCAATGAGTAATTAATTCTTTTAGAAAGTTATGGAGAACAAACCCAAAAAAAAATCCTAAGAAGATGAATAAGTTTGAGCTAATATTGTCCTCATTAGCACATGAATTCACAAAGTAAGACAGTTATAAAAATAAAATAAAAACTGAAAAATTGCAGAAAAAAAAATATTGAAGAGCTATGATTTTATATTAAGCTGTCGGTTGTCGCTTGTCACCTTTCTCGCTCACACGGGACCAAATTTTTATGAATATTAAATGTAAAAATGCTTATTGGCAAACTAATAAATAATATGTAGAGAATAAAATCAAAGTTACCCCCCGTAAATTCTGGTCTCATATTTCCAACCTACGGTACAAAGGTGGTTTTGAACCTAACATTACATTTTCGGGAACTAAAGCAGCAGGGGCCTTTGCTGAGTTTTTCTCAAATGTCTTTCTGCCTCATGTCCCGCGTCGTAATGCTGATCATGTTAGTGCGGCTGACTCTACCAGTAATCTACTGTATTCTAATTACATAAATGCATAAATAAACTGAAACCAAACTTCGAATCTAACCTGTCCGAGTCAGGGTGCCCCAAGTCCCGAACTCGCTTCGCTCGCTCTTGCATCTTGTATTTATAGTGTGTAGTGTACTATGTCTTGTTTTTGTTGACATAAACTTTAGATTTTTTTTTTCTAAAAAACTAGTAGTTTGCGCAGTGTATTAATTTGCGAAAGTGCTTTCCTCGAAAACATCAACACGCTATAAAATTGTGAAGTTTCGGACGCGCGGGTGCTAAAGTACAGTGGAGCCGATTACCTCAACCCTCCTCCTCTCCTTTGATTGTCTTTGAGAACATCCATCACAACGCCATATACAAGCAAGTTAACAAATATTTATGTAATGAGCAGCACGGTTTTAGAAGTATGAGGTCAGTTGACACGAATCTCCTACTAAACACTAGTTGATTATATCTCCTGTAGCTTGGACCGCGGGCGTCAGGTAGACATACTTTATTTCGACTTTCGGAAGGCATGCGATAGTGTTAACAATGACACGCTGCTGATGAAACTTAGCAAAATAGGTTTCGCACCATCTCTACTACGTTTCTTCGTAGACTACTACTATCTACGTGATCACCAGCAGTTCGTTAGGCTCGGTATGTACGAATCCGCCACGTACCATACGCGTTCCGGACTTAGTCAGGGCTCAATTTTGGGGCCATTATTATTTTAATCATGGTAAATGATCTTCCCCAAGTTCTCCATCATGCAAGATGTTTGTTATATGCTAATGAGCTGAAGTTGTACCTCGAAATAAACTCCAAGCGTGACTGTTTGATACTGCAGCAAGACATAGATGCGATATACAAGTGGACCCTAAACAATAAGATGGAGTTTAGTTCATCTAAATATTTCACTATGACATTCGGTCAAATGCGGCACCCAGTGAATTTTGAATACAATTTAAATAACAATGTCATCATGAAAACAACGGCCATGAAAGATCTGGGAGTCACATTCGACCGAAAGCACACCTTCCACGACCATAATGCCACGGTAGCTAAAGAATCCCATTAAAGGTTGGGCTTTGTCCTACGTAATTGCCGCGATTTTCGCACCACACATGCCATTAAAATTGTTTTTAATGCACTTGTACGTAGCAAATTAGAATCTAGCTCCTATGTGTGGAATCCACACGAACGTACCTACGCGCTTTTACTGGAAAAGGTACAAAAAGCGTTCCTTAGGTTTTTATAATTATCCTTACCTCTATCTGACTAAATTTCTATTGGGATACCTTGGATATAACTCATTAGAGGTAAGGCGAGCACGAGATCAGCTCACCGTAGCCTGCAAGACGCTCTGTGGCACTATTGACGCACCTGATCTGCATGTTGTGCTGGCTCGCTTCTTCGTCCCAGACTATTACTGCCGCGGCAGAAAGCACAGTCTGTCTGCTGTGCCCCCATGTTGCACCGTTGTGCTTGTTAAGTCCCCAGTACCTCGCACTCTGGCCACACTTAATGATCTTTTGGATTCTAATCCAACAAACTATCTGTTTGCAGATGAATGGACGAAAATATTATTAGCATGTCAGAAGTACTGTGAGAGGGATTCATGAAAGTATCTATTGCTAATTTTTATTCTTTTATAAATTATAATTTAACTTTCTTTTATGTGTTTATGTGTCTCTGCCTTTAATTAAAGGCAGAGACAATTGGCAATAAAATATTAGTTTAATAGGTAATTATTAAAACACATTTTTATTGTGGCATTTATTTAACTCGTCTCAAGAACAGATTATAATACTTATTGAGCTGAGTTTATTATATAACACAATAGAGATGTGTTTTTAATAATTACCTATTAAATTAATATTATCAGTTTGCCAATTGATTACATTTTTCAAAAAAGCATCTTTTCATCTAACATTCTTAACAATTTGGTCCCGTGTGAGGGAGAGAGGTGACAAAATGCGACAGCCCTCTTAAAACATGCACCAAAAATGTATGAATGTGTGGGTTTTTTTTTCTTCTGAACATTGAAATTGGGTTTTGTATAATTTTAACTGTTTTATAAATAATATGGGTTAAAGACGACAAGCACAATTACATTAACAAAATGGTCCTTCATGTAGGTACTATGGACAAAACTTAAGCATGCTCACTTATGAAAATACAGCTAGTGACAAACAAACATTGTGCGATCGAGTTGTGAGTCGTGCTATGCCATTATCGCCTTTGAGGTGACCATGCGGAACAGTGGAACTTTGGCCCATAGTACATAAAGATATTAAATAGTGACTTTTATCTGCTACACATCACATAAAGATCTTAAATTGTGACTTAATGTGTACAGATTGCTGATCACATTTTGTTGTAATTAATACATTATTCTAAGTACTCAGTACCTCAGTACTATGTATTGTAAATTATTTAGAAGTAATTAATTATCTCAAGTGGCATATACATGAATCATGGTTAGCTTGTAATGCCATATAAGGAGTTTAGAAGGGAAAATAGACGGAGTATCTTAGTGTATGGAAGGGAAGTTAAATATTAAAAATATTTCTCTCAATAGACATGTATTTTGACGTATTAACAACTTCATTTCTATTAACCAAATAAGTACTTATCAGACTTCCTGCCAATGAGAAAAGTGGACTACACACTTACTAAATAAGTACTAGAAATTGTATTGTCTTCATTCATCAGAAATAATTTTTCACCTTTGAATGCATCAATACAAACAAAAGCGAAATCTTATTCTACAATTTCTTGCCAATTACGCTTCATGACCTCGTAAACCTATTGTCCAATCTTATCTAAGCTCTTAGAATTTTAAAATCCATATGGAAACAATGTAAATAGCTTACTTTACTAATTCGTTGTAACCTTCTATGTATGCTTCCATAACAACGTCGTCTTCCTCTTTGAGACTTCTTTGAAAGCTTTGGTGGACATGGTGTAAATCCAATACGTTTTCATTCGACATTTCCCTCAAATAATGAAAAATAATTTTGATTAACTCACTGCACAAACAATAGGTACAACTCGCGACCCGACACCCCGAGTGAGACTGACATAAACTGACATTGACAAATTTGACATTGACAGCTTTTGTTTTTTCTTACTGTCTTCTAGAGGTACGACCTTAGAATAATTATTATTTTAAGGGTGGAACACACGATATTCACTATATACGAGGGCGGGTCAATAAGTCCGTGACTTTTTAAATGAAACACAAATTTTTAGATAAAAAGTTATTTTATTTTTCAACGTAGTCTCCTTTGAGCTCTATACACTTAGCCCAACGTTTCTCCAATTTTTTTATCCCTTCCGAAAAATATGATTTGTCGAGGTCTTTAAAATAGGCATTTGTTTGTGAGATGACTTCGTCGTTGGAGGCAAATCTCTTTCCACCGAGCCATTTCTTTAAGTTTGGGAACAAGAAGTAGTCACACGGGGCTAGATCGGGAGAATAGGCCGGATGAGGGAGCAATTCGTAGCCCAATTCATGGATTTTTGCCATAGAAACTGCACATGTGTGCACCCGTGCATTGTCCTGATGGAAAAGGACTTTTTTCTTGGCCAAGTGCGGTCGCTTTTCTTTCAATGCCTCATCGAATCGACCCAATAAGTTGCTGTAATATTCGCCATTGATTGTTTTTCCTTTTTGAAGGTAGTCAATGTGGATAATACCGCGTGCATCCCAAAAAACAGTCGCCATGACTTTGTTGGCTGACAAACCCACCTTTGCCTTCTTTGGCGCCGATTCACCCCGAGAAACCCACTGTTTTGACTGCTGTTTGGTCTCCGGTGTGTTGTGGTGGATCCACGTTTCGTCCACGGTTACGAAACGGCGCAAAAACTCGTTCATATTGCGATTGAACAACGCCAAACATTCCTGCGAAATTGTCACACGTTTGCGTTTGTGGTCGATTGTGAGCAAACGCGGCACCCATCTTGCGGAAAGCTTTCTCATACCCAAATGATCGTTTAAAATTGAAACCACTGAGCCATGCGAGATGCCTATGGCTTCCACAATCTCTCTCACTTTTAATCGCCGATCGGCTAAAACCATATCGTGGATTTTTTCAACTGTTTCGGATGTGGAGACCTCAACTGGGCGTCCAGAACGTTCGGCATTTTCCGTGCTGGTACGGCCACATCGGAATTCAGTAAACCACTTTTTTACCATGGAAATGGATGGTGCAGAGTCCCCATAATATTTATCAAGCTTAGCCTTGGTTTGCGTAATGGATTTTTTCCGCAAAAAATAATGCTTAATGAGCACACGAAATTCACTTTTTTCCATTTTCTTCTCAGTCAACGCGGTAGTCTGATATTAACGGCTGTCAAAAACAAACTAAATGTCACAGCTTGTTCAATTTTTGACAGGAGTCATCTGACAGATGCCTGTTGACAGGAGCAGTGTTGCCATTTCAATTAAGAGACGGAAAAATCAAAAAGTCACGGACTTATTGACCCGCCCTCGTAAAAAACATATGTTTATTTGTGTTCTCTGCAGGCTATGGGGGGGGGGGGGGAGGCATTGTGGGGCAATGCCCTACGTTTAAATACTAAAGCCCTACCTTAAGAAAACACCATCAACTAAGTTATGACGAAAAAAAAAAAATACTAACTTATAGTGACATCTAAACGATTCCGAATTAACCACGCCATCTTAGCCGACGATCGCACGGACGTAAAAGTATCGCGGCGGGATTTTACTGTGCACTGGATTTTCAACTCTCGGTGCTAAGCCGAGCTTCGAGAATACAATCTAACAACAACAGAGTAGGTACATCCCAGCCCGTCGAAAAAACACACTGTTGGATTTTTAACTCTTGGCGCTAAGAAGAGCGTTGAAAGTCCAGTGCGCGAAAAAAAATCGCCGCGATATTTTTACGTCCATGCGAACGTCAGCTTACAATCATATTACATTAATTCTTTGTTCTGCTCATAGATGGCATTTGAAATATGTGTGCGACATTAGTTCGTATTGCAGCCTATGGAATGGGGATTCCTCTATCCTTACTGTTAGCCAAAAATCGATTAACCAGAACAGATCAAGTAAAATTTTTACTTCCACCCACCTGTAACAACAGCTGCCCTATGTTAAATTCAAGTCTAGCTCCAGCCCTGGTTCTCTGTCCGACTTTTCAAATTAAACTTTCAAACGACGAAAGTATTCCAAGCATATGCACTTTTAGCGAGAGATAGTGTTCGTGCCGTTTGGGGTTGAATTTGAAACACTAGGCCATGGCCATGGCCCATGAGGTCACTTGGTTTTTCGAGACATCATCGAAAAATTAATAATCTTTCTTTTTCTGTTGAAAGCGATGCGGATCCTTTTTTTATGTTCATGTGCATATTATAATTATTATTATGTAAATATTATCTGGATTAATCTATTAATAACGATTAATAACGTTTTATTATTGCTATGGCAAATCATGTGATGAGTGTAATCTTTCATGAAATTCAAACTGTCAGTGTCAAAATATCTCAAGGTCTTGCGAATGAATTTCGTCGTCCTCCGCTATCAAAAAAATATTTACTTTCCGTCTCAGATAGCTATAGTGCCTACGATAACAAATAATTGGTGGTGCAATTTGCATATCATGTAATACAAACTTGTGTATGACCACAACAACTGTATATTGTCATCGCTTCGAAATATCCGGTAAGTATTATTTTTTTCTACCTACACGCGAAAATATGACAAGTTTCATAATTTATTTTTAGTTACGGCGTCAAGTGGCTTGGTCTCATAAGTATTCAGGGTAATCAGAGATTGGTGGTATTTTTATTAAGTGATATTTAATTTCCTGAGCATTTATTGGATAATCGTGTTTTCGGTTTATTTACTAAGTGCGTATCATCTTTCGTTGTATTGGGGACTTCCCGTGTGACAGAATAACTTTTTGCAAAGGTTAGAAAGTTTCCGTTTTTATCGGGAATTCACGATTTATCTCCCACTGACTTGCTAATTTAAACTGTAAGTGAAAAAGTGAGTAATTTCAATTGGCTATTGAGTAAATTAAGTTGTTATGTCTTTGAGTCATAACAAAGATACAAAGTGCTTTAAATTAAATTGTTTACATATATAGAGGCTACTTGTAGAGCCAAAATATCGGTAAGCAGTTGAAAAACTTCTACACTGAATTGCACAACTTACTTGTATTTGAAACAACCAATTTATTTGGGTCAGCATGGTGTGTCATATTCTTAAAACCATCTCAGTTTTCATCTTCTTCCTAGCTATAATATCATCTTTTACACAATTCATCCATTATTTTTTGACCTTCTCCTACTCTTAGAGCCGCTCATTGCTCTGCATTCCTTGCCCATACCAAAAAAAGATAACATATTCTTTTATATTTCATATTTTCCCCATACCTCAGACTAAATAAAAATCCAAGACAGCGCTGTCAACGGTGATGTGAGGACAGTTTCATAAACATGTGTGCACTTAGTGAGGTGTAGTTTTAGTTGTAGTTTGATATAAATGTGTGTGTGTGTGAGCATGTATGCACAGAGCAGGGTGTAGTTTTGCACATGCTGCACTGTATTGTTTGCAGTGCTATGTCTTGGTTTTTTATTTGATCTGAGCCCCATACCTATTGCTTGATCAATTTCAAACTGCACTAAAACTGACAAGCAGCATAGACCACTAAACATAATGTATGTGAGTCATGCAATGTGCTCCTTCTTCCTTATCAAAGACAGCAGGATGCTATTCTCATATTGTTTAACCATTCAAAGAAAGAGAAAGTAAAAATATTCATTAAAAGATAAGAACAATTATTGGTCAGTGGGTTGTCTTAGGGGCGGAGGAATCATTTGATTACCTACTCAACTCATTTTTGAGTTAATAGATAATTTTTTCATATTTTTATCTGACTACGGCGAAGCAAAAAGGAGGGTTATAATTTTGACCGGTATGTATGTATGTTCATTTGTTCCCTCATAACTTTTAACTACTTATCATAATGTGAAAAATGAGGTATCGTTGGAAGCGACTTGATCGTCCGCTGGTTATGTGAAGTCACATTAAATTGAATATGGCGCCCTCTATAGGAAAAAGTCTCATGACTAAAAACATTGACTTACTTATATGAAAAACTATTTTTTTTTTAATGATTCCGTGTTGGGTATTAAATGTAAGAGCTTAATTAGCACATTTTAAATATATATATATACTGTTAGAGTTGCTCGCGGCTTTGCTTGCATGCACCCGATAATTGGGAATAATTTCTAAAATCACGCCTCAGATGTGAGCCAAATATTTCTCTCCAAACCTACATATATAATATAATGTATTAATTTAGTGGCTCTGCAAATACTTTATCACGAAATTATACCTAACCACAATAATTTAAATAGAAAGTATGTTTAAAAACTTAGGTATTTTTTGCAATAAATTATAAGCGTTGTGTCAATGCGCTTCTCTTTCTTTTCAGCGTCAGCGTCTTAATGGGAAACAAACTTTCTACTAGCGACAATAGGACACTATAGTATAGTTAAAATCTCGCTGCAGACTCGGTCATAAATCATTCGAGTGTTTCGCTCTCTTTCCCACTCACGGGCCTTATGGGCAGGCCACGCCCACACGTAGTCCTGTGCATTACTGCAGTCGATGAGTGATATTGATAGTTTTATATATTTATAAATGGGTGATAGAAATAAATACACATTTTTTTTATTTTATTACCAAATTTACTACAAAGCATATTAAATATTAGGTCTTTACCTATGAAATTGCCGTTCTGCAGTACTGGCCATTTCAAATCAAAATAATTTTTGTTTGGCTAAGAATTCTAATTTCAAATTAATTTTATTTTAAAAACATGGATTTTTTTTTCCAAAAGTAGTCATTTGTTTATTGATTAGTGTTACATTTTCATCGCATTTCAATCTTTTTCGTCATCATGGATACGTTAAAAATTCGAGTAATTATGGAATATGAGTACCGTCGTGGCAGCAACGCGGCACAAGCGGCACGCAACATCAACGACGTTTACGGAGCTAACACTACAAACCAACGCACCACTTGTTATTGGTTTGCTCGCTTCCGTTCTGGAAATTTCGACCTGAAAAATGAACCTCGCGGTCGTCCGAAGACTTTGGTCGACAATGACGAATTAAAGGCGATTGTGGAAGCTGATGATACACAATCTACGGCTGAATTAGCAGCAGCTTTCGACGTTAGCGTCAAAACAATATTGGTCCATTTGCGTCAAATTGGCAAGGTAAAAAAGCTTGACAAATGGGTGCCCCACGAACTCAATGATCGCCAGCGCGAATTACGCGTCGAGACGTGCCTTGCACTGCTCAACAGACACACAAATGAAGGAATGAGCATTACTTCAGATGTGTACTGTGAAGAACTGAACACAATGATGGAGAAGCTGGGACATCTCCAACCAGCATTGGTCAATCGCTCGTCTCCGCTGCTCCTGCACGACAACGCGCGACCTCATACTGCACAGCAGACGGTCTCCAAGTTGCAAGAACTGGGGTTGGAAGCTCTCCGTCATCCGCCCTACTCACCAGACCTTGCACCTACAGACTACTACTTTTTCCAGAATTTGGTTAACTTCTTGGCGGGAAAAAAATTCAATACCCGAGAGGCAGTACAAAATGCCTTTGAAGAATTTGTTGCCTCCCGTCCAGCTGATTTCTTTAAGAAGGGCATCAATAAACTGCCACTGCGTTGGCAAAGATGCATTGATTGCATGGGTGATTACTTCGATTAATACAAATAAAAAATGCATGAAAAAAATTCGTTTAAATTTTTTCATACAAAACGGCAATTTCATAGGTAAAGACCTATTATATAAACAAAAGAACGTATATATAAAACTAAAAATAGAAAATTAAAATTCTTCGTCTCAGTCATCGTCGTAACCTTAATGATTCTGTTATCGATAATGGCCTTGAGCGCGCGCAACTAGCGCACATCCCCCCCTACTCCGATTATGTTTTATGACCAAGTCTGCAGCGAGATTTTAACATCCCCGACCAATCACCATGTTTGGTAAGCCGATCCCTTGGGAGAAGCGAGCCAAATATCTGGGGGTGACTCTCGATCAACGCCTCTCCTTTGCGGAGCACATTAAGCTGGTACGTTCACGGGCCGCTTTTGCCCTCGGTAGATTATATTACGTTTTAAATGCACGCAGCAAACTATCTCTTAAGTGCAAATTGCGCATTTACACTGCGTGCATTCGTCCCATCATGACGTATGCGGGTTCGGTATTTGCACACGCCAAACCCCGCTATCTGCATCGGATGCAGACATTACAAAACCGTTTCCTCCGAAGGATAACGGGCGCCCCTTGGTTCGTTCGGAACGCGGACCTCCACCTTGACCTCAGGATCCCCACGATCCATCAATTTTTGAAGCGCGGCTCGAAGCGCTTCTTTGATGCCGCCGCGAAGCATCGCAACCCTTTGGTTGTCGAGGCCGCCCGCTATGCCCCCTCTAAAATTAGTAAGACTCGCCGTCCGCGACACATTCTAACCGACCCTGATGACCCCATAACCCTCCTTCAGGAGAGTAGCAAGGCCACTAGTACGGTTTACAAACGTAGACCACCCAGGAATACATTCCGACCTCGCCGCCGAGGTCGCAATCGTAACCGCCCCCCCCCCCTATCCCCTACTCGGTGAAGCTGTGCCAGCTGGGGGCACAGCTGAGCCTGTAGCACTTGTCCCCCCCCGTTATGATCCAGCCTGCCCCGCCTGGCTGTCATATTATTATTAGCGACGCTCAGTCGATTTACCTTAGTTTTAGGCCTGGCCGGGGGCTTTAAGTTCGCTTAAAGAACCCACAGGAAACGCCCGGTTGAGCAGTCTCGACCCTTAGTGGTCAACTGCGAGATGCCATATATAAATAACTAATAACTAAAGAGATTTTAACTATACTATAAGCGCCCATAGGCCATAGGCGTTATAACTATAAAACTTGCATTGTGTCATTTTGTGTCAATGCAATATTCCGACAAATTCTAAGAAACAATGGAATAACACTAGCTATAAGATATTACTAACACTATGGATCGTTTGTTATCTGATTTAATAAAAAATTTGAAATTTGAATTTTTGAATAACCACGGACCAGAAAAAAAGAAAGACTCCGCGCCACGCATATCGAAATTGAAGCACAGTAAGTATGCCGCCGGGAACGTTTGTTCAAACACGCCTCACGCACACATTTACATCATAGTATGCCGACCGGCCGCCATTACGTGACGCGACGCGACGACGTCTTTGTCAAATCACGCACACATAGATCGGTACGGTGCTTCACTTTTGATACGCGTGGCGCGGAGTTCTTCTTTTTTTCTAGTCCGTGGGAATAACCAAGCGCAACGCATATTGTAGCCAAAGTTGGGCCCAGGCAAAACTCAAACGGACCCTAAAGCCGTGTTCGCTGCGCCATGTTTTCGTATTTTGCTTATCCTATGGTAGCGAAATACAAGCTGTTACCTAAAATTTGTCTAGATTGACTACCTCGTCGATCACGGTCGCAAGGTCCCTTCCTTGGGAATGTTTCTGGATTTGTCCATTTTTTAAATTCTCAGTAGAATCCTAGCTTAGACCATATATTTTATGGTCGAAGTAGCTTGGAGTCTAAATATGTACAGCAATGAACGAATTTTGTTCACTGATGTACACATAGAAATATAAAAAACTCTATGGATGTACAGGTACAAACAACAATGTTACCTATGTATTGTTCCCTAACAGAAAGGGGGCGTGGCCAACTGTTTTGTTGGCAAAAACACAATAATATCAAAGTCTATAGACTGTGTTAGTATTGTGTTGTTTTTGCCAACAAAACAGTTTGTTGTTTGTGTTTCTGTCATCATACAGTCGTCCGACGAGAGCCCGAGCTGCTTACGTAGTTCGCCGAACTTCTTATGCAGCTCGGGCTGTGATAATATCATCTTTACCGCGACGAACGGATAACATCCCCGCGATCGCCTGCGGGGGGGTGAAGTCGCTCATTTCGTTTTAGGTAGTGCAGGGTAATGCTCTCCAGACCAAGTCGTTTCATGATTGTTTTAACGTTTTAAGTCCATTATAGATAACAGCTCTTCAAAATCGGTTTTTATACCAAACAAAGCATACATTTTTAGTTCTTGATAAATATTGAACGAACGTAGTCGGACACGGAATATATTTCTTATTTGTTGAACTAAATGTACTATTGCTAGAACAGCAAACAGGTTTCAACTCATTTTTTGAAAATTTCTCATTCTCATTCAATCTCTTTTCGAGAATTCGACGCAGACATCACGCTTGATAAACGCTTGATGTCTACGTCGAATTTTATGCTTAGTCTATCATCAGCCAGCTCAGTCTGTCTTAATTTATTCAGTTACTTACTTATTCAGTGAAATTTAAAAAGTGCACGAACATCCTTCTCAAGGATTTTTCCGTTTGGTGGAAACTGTCCTTTACCTACGGTATGTATGGGAAGGGTTACTCACAGGTTTATATAATAATATACTTTGCATCCCTCTATTTCGTATTAGCTTTCGAAAACCACATCCAATGTATTTTCATAACTATGAATTCCTAAGTCTTATTCATTGAGTTATAACTCAATGGTCTTATTTACTATTTCTTCAATCTTTTCCTTGCCTTATTATTGGACAAGGCATCCGACTCTTCATTTTTGGAATTCATTTATTACTTCAGTACTTATGTGTATAAATTTTTTAATTGAATTGTATTCAACCGTTTACTATTCTTATTAACCGGTAGAATGCCGTAATTACAAAACAAGAACACAATTAAATAAACATTGGTGCCGATTCTCTTGTAAACGCACTAAACTAAAATTAGAGAATCGCTATCTTTTACTAACAGGCAGCGCGAGAAAAGGACGGCTATAGCTATGAACTAAGTTGGAGATGTCAAACTAGTTCACGCCTTGCGCTTCACCGTGTTTTTTAGTCGACATGTTTTTACGTGTCGTCTAAATGTCTATGGAAAAATTAGTTCTAACTAATTTGACAGCTCTAATTTACTTTTGTCTCTTTCTTGTCATAATAGAGAGAAAAAGTTAGCAATAGCCTAAATTAAGTTTAGTTTGTGCACAACAGAATCGGCACCATTGTGTCTCGCGTAGATCTGCATTTGAGAGTGGTTAAATAATGACTAATTAAAAGTTCCACATAAAAGGTTCCTGTCGAACTTTCAATGAGAATTCATTTAACACAAGAAACAACAAAAATACATCATAAATTATGATTTCCAGAATAAATGTATTCTAACAGGAAACGTTTCTGTCCATGTCCTTTAGAATAATAATGGTAGGTATAAAATAAATAAATTACATACATTATAATGTTGACTGTACGCATGTACACACGTACATACCTACAATACAATACTTGTAGCAATTTCTGGGCTGGTAAATATTTTGGCTGATTTTAACCGACTTCAAAAAAAGGAGGAGGTTCACAAGTCGACTGTTTTTGTTTGTAGGTGTTTTTGTACTTACGCGATTACTCCGCCAATTATGAATTGATTTTGATGATTCTTTTTTTGTTTGGTAGGTGGTCCCTTACAAATTGTATTAACTTTGCTTGGGTAGTTTTTTAGTTAGCTTCGATAATATGTATTACAATCCACCTTGTGTGTCTTGATGATGTTCTAAAGTTACTGTCAGTGTTGTTTACGTAGCAAGTAGTGGTTTACGAACTGGTGTGGGGTAGGTAACATAAGTAAAAAGTGAAAAATAAAAAGCTTTTTTACAAAAAAAAAAAGCAAACGATTTAAGTACTTAGAAAATACTACAAAGTGAAAAATGTTGGCAAAAAACTAAAATACAGATACCCAACTTCCAAAATTAAAATTATTTTTCATTTTGTATGATTTTTTTTGAAGTCGTTTGTTTTTTTTTTTTTTGTAAAAAAGTTTTATCATAAATTTTTATTTAAAAAAATCAGCAAAAGCGATCTAAATTGTTGTCGGTTTAGAAATGGCTAAGAGTAAATGATGTACTTACTGTTAGTAGCATTCATAATGTTTCATGAAGATATCAGGGCATCGTTTGCTAAATATTTATTTTATTGGTGGAACAGTTTACCAACATGAATGAATGAAATGCACCGACTCCAGCGTGGTTTGACCAGACTCGATTACTCGAATGAACCCAAAGATTTGCACTAGCCGCTGGAGCCCATATTTCATTGGTCTACAGAGAGCATTGCATATCAAGGAGTAGACCGGGGGGCGCGAAAATGGTAGGGAAGACGTGGCCTTAGAATATGGAAGGATTGTTAGAGCCGTACCATATATGCATCCTAGAGTAGGCAATGGAATACGGTATTTTACTCTACATGAGAAAAAACCTAAAAATATATTATTTAGATAGCTTAGGCAAAAAGCAGTTGGAAAATGTTAGTTCATAAAATAACAATATAAATTTTAAAATTCAATTCAGTTTTCAGTTAATTTAATCTGTTTTATAACACCATGAAAGTAGCCGCCATGTTATTACGTCATACAGTTGTTTAAATTAAACAGTGTCAATGTCAACTGTCAACTGATCAGCATATATAAAGTGTTTGTTTACTCAGCGAACTGACGTCATGACCACAGAGCAAAATGGCGTCTACTGCGTCCAGCGTTTTTGAAAATGTAAAAGAATCATGGCCACGCTGCTAACATGCTTGGACTAGTGAAATTTAACAAAACGACCCTTGATGAAACATACGTCGTTTCATTTACCTTTAGAATGTAACTAAGTACGGCCCTTCAATATATTTTTAAAAGATGGGAGAGTCGAGTAATAAAGAAATATGTTTTTTGAGGTTAGGTGGTATGTTATTAATCTGTGGCTTTTTGAATTGAGAGGTTTCTCACCTGTTTTTTTACATAGGTTACAAATTATGTCGAATGCAAGCCAGATAAGTCTATGCGTGTCTATATGTGTCTATGCGTGTGTGTGATCACTAATCGTGGTCTTTTACTGACGGTGCATATTAGTTCATATATACATATTAGTACCAAGCAGCACCCTCGGTCGTGTCACAGCTGCAGACTCATTTCTATGCTCATCTGGCTCGCACTCTACATATCTGTTAAGGTTGAGTTATCTTCATTCATAAGTAGGTCCCATAAAAGACATGGACAGAAAAAAATATATATTGAATTTGTCCCTGATAATAGAGGAGTTTTGAAAACTGCTCTGTATAGGTTTTTTTCGATTAAAAAATTTTTCGATTTTTTCGATTAAAAAATTTCGATTAAAAAATAAAATCGATTTAGATCTAAGTTGAAGTATGGACTTCTCTAGTTACGTTAATAATTATAAATGCGTTCAAAATCAATACTTTTTACTGCGTTCTGATAAAGCAAAGTTATAATTATAATGATGATTATTTAAATACCTCCCAATCTTTTAAAAATAAATTGATGATACCTAATAATTTCATTAATAATGTACTACATTTTGGTGATAGTCTCATCTTAGGTCGGAATTCTGTTTTTCCCTAGTCCAAAATGACCATGATTCTTTAAATACATTTTTATGGCACTTATGGATTGAATAAAATTTTTTGTGTTTTTTTTTTAGTGGCTTATTATATTATATATAGCATTATATTGAGACACTTTTCAAAAATGGGTGTAATACCCTATTGTGGAGAGACGAGTGATGTTTATCTATGGATGGGGCATGTTTTAAAGGCGTCGCCGCCTGGTTGGTGCAGGTCCAGCTTCACCGAATCTTGAATGATAAATCTTTTGGCGGGGTAAACTGCTTTCTCGACTCATTTCTTTTTCCTCCGATGAGTTGTCAGCAGCAGTGTCCAGTGCGCGGTCGGCCCGCTCCTCATTGTTTATGTTCAGCTCGGACGCGATACCAGTTCTGCTATGCTGGCTTAATACGCGGTATCTCTAATTATTCAGGCTCCGCAATTCGGAACAATAGTAAAAAGTAGGTAATATGGTAAAAAATGCTTAGTAGGTAACTATTATAATTGTTTAATTTTACAATTAAAAGCTTACCTACTGTATTAAAACAATTACCAATATCATTTTAATGTGCACAGCTGTTTCCTAATTTTTCATGTTTCATAATTAATTTTGAATATAAATTACGTGTTTCTATTTACGCAGTGGGTATGAGGAGCTCGTGGCTAAGTAATAACAGCCGCACGGGTCGATCCATCAGGTTAAGATACGCTTGCCGGGGTTGGTCCGTGGATGGGTGACCATCTTTACATACCGAGACTCCTCCGTGCCTCGGAAAGCACGTTAAGCCGTTGGTCCCGGCTGTCATTCGTGGATCTTTGACAGTCGTTACGGGTAGTCAGAAGCCCGAAAGTCTGACAATCAGTCTTACCAAGGGGTATCGTATTACCCAGTTAATGGGTTGTGGAGGTCAGATAGGCAGTCGCTCCATGTAAAATACTGGTATTCAGCTGCATCCGGTTAGACTGGAAGCCGACCCCAACATAGTTGGGAAAAGGCTAGGCAGATTGATTGATTTACGCAGTGGGTTTGTCCATCATTTTGTTTATATAAATTGATATAACATTTGACTCTTGCTTGGGTTATCTACCTGTTAAAGATAAATACAGAAATTAATATGCGGTAATCAAATAAAAGTCAGTGATTTATTTATTTTAAAACATTTAATATTATTATAAAGGACATGGGCAGAAAAAGTACAGACGATAACAATTTTTTTTATTTTTATTTTGTCCGTCATCATAAATACATAATAGTACAAGCCGTCATGTAGATTATTAGAAAATATTGGACTCAATGAATTGGAGTCGTATTTAGATTACGACGATCATTGAGATAAAATACTACGTAAGTAATAATAGTTCTATGACGACGATACATTGAGTTAAAAATGTGACTTGACGTCACTCCTTGCTAGATTTTATACGTAGTTTGTTATAGTTGTGACGTAGCGAGCACACCCCAACTCTAATGCCTTTTATTTACTCAAGTAATTTTTAGGGTTCCGTACCTCAAAAGGAAAAACGGAACCCTTAAAGGATCACTTCGTTGTTCCGCTATGTCGGTCAGTCTGTCAAGAGCCTTTTTCTCAGGAAGGCGTGGCGGTATCAATTTGAAATAACTATCAAATACGTAGGTCTGTGGTCCCTTGGAGTTTTAAAAAAAATCAAGCTTCTAAGTCAACGCAGTAAAAAAAAATATGCGACATATTTTGATACTCGCAAGTAAATCAAAACCTATAGGGTACTTCCAGTTGTACTAGAATCATGAAATTTGGCAAGAAGCTAGGTCTCACAGCATAAATAAAGGAAAAAGACCGAAAATTGGTAATTAGTAATATTATCGCAAAAAAGTTAAAGTTTGTTTTTGGGATAAATTCTTTTCAACTACGGAACCCTTCATTGTGCGTGTTCCGACACGCACTTGGCCGGTTTTTTTATTGACATGATAAAGCAAAAAATACGTGTCTAATATTTTTTTATTATGACTTACGGACTAAATAGATTTTCTTTTTTTTTGTACTCAGGCATCATCCCTATTCCTGTTAAAAAAATACTTAAATTCATTCTGGAAGTAGGTACATAATAACTTTTGAAATGTATTTGTTGTTTCTTGAGTTAAATGAATTCATAATGAAGTTTGTGAGCAACCTTTTATGTAGAACTTTAATTCGTCATTATTTAAGATACAAACTTACTTTCTACGTGTTAGTTTTAGCTCCACAGTTATGTAACCAACTTTCGCTCACATGAAGTTACAGTTGACCCGCCCGAAATCGTCCGAGCTGATACTCAATGCACACACTGACGCCGAGTCGAAATGCCGTGTTCTTTCATTCTCTTTTACAAAAGAACAGCTGCTCGGCTGCTCCGTACATTTATGTATGTGTACATTTATATGTATACATGTTTTTTTTCGCGATTTTAGTGTAGGTAGATCCCATTGTAAAACTTCAGTTCATAATAATGAGTTCAATGTCCCTTTTTCGGGTTTTGATTTATAAATTACACCGTGTGTATTAATAATACAGCGTGTATCAGAAATGTGTGGTTATTTTAAGTGTGTGATACGTACCATCAAACTGAACAACTTCCTCCATGGGACCAACATCGTAATCGCGAAAAAATAATCGTCTTTCCATTGATATATTAGAGGAAGATATGTTACGCTCTAACATTGCAATCACTAAACCTGGACTCGGCGCACGACTACATGCACCGAAACTCTCACGTCTGTGATCACAGTCGCAAACCTACAGTTACCGATAGACAAGGACAGAGATAGGAGCCGGTGCCCGTGTCGTGCAAGCAAAATCGCGTTAGCCGCCGAATGTTGGCTGAATGTTTACGATTTTTGCATGTCTATCTCGCTCTCACAACATATGGCGAAGCAAACATTAAATATTATTATAATTTTCAACAATTTAACATTTTTGGCTGTACTTACGACTGAAAAGTAATCCCGTGTAACTTGTTTTGGGTTTTTGAACTACTTGTGCACATTTTGAAAATACATAAAGGCATTGTTGCTGCTTATTTAGACGATTACGGTAATTTTACTTAACGTGCTACACAAACGCCAGTCCGATTGTGACTAAGGTCAATTGTGTGCTATAACACAATTTATGCGGTCCACGTCGAGGAGCGCGAACCTTATCTTCCTAATTTATACATCAATGCAGCTTTGCCATACATTCCAGCCAGTAATAGGACTCGCCTATTAAGGAAATTTGACGCATTATTAATTTAATTTATTATACTTACTTACATAAAACAAAAGCTAAAAGAAAAATATTTATGGACGCTGTTACAAATGGGTAGTCAAATCATTACTTTTTTACACAAAAGTATGTTTATTAAATAAAATGCTTTGCGTTCTTAAAATGTTTTTCGGTCGAATTGTTGATAGAGGCATGGTACGATTCTGA
Organism: Cosmia pyralina; assembly: GCA_946251885.1. Lineage (NCBI taxonomy): Eukaryota > Metazoa > Arthropoda > Insecta > Lepidoptera > Noctuidae > Cosmia > Cosmia pyralina. The sequence goes on from OX276357.1 coordinate 23,073,249, forward strand.
ACTACAAATATAATTTTAGATAGTTACAGTTTCTCAGTAACTGTACCGAAGTGTAAATTTTTAATTCGGTACATATTGAGAAAATGTACCTAAATTATTTTTAAAATGGTGAAGGTTTCATAACATACGCTTGATAGTTTTTGCGTGATTCTCAGTTTTTTATCCGCGTTAGACATAACCTTACAAATTAATTGCACTATGGGCCTATTTCACGATGTCCGAATAGCCACTACTTACCGAATAAATTAAAAAATGGAACAGAATTTGTATGAAATTATCTGCCGAGTATGTTAATAGGAACTTAATCGTAGGTGGTGAAACAGTCCCTAAGTAATATAAACATAATCTAAAATTAAAAAAAAATGCTTTTATTTAACATATTTTTTCTAAATTATTAACACTACTCGTTTATTCGTGATAATCATTGATAGTCTGTTATCGATGACCAGGCATTTCTGATACACGCTGTATATAAGACATTAATAAACGCCTACATTTGAAAATCTTTGGTTGTCCTTACCGAATCAATGCACCCAATATTTTTTACCTGTCTGATATTGCATTTCATTGCCAAAGAAAAATATGCATTTTTGGGAGTAACTTTGGCGACTAATAACCAAGTTACAAATTAAAACCAATAAATAAAAATATTCCTAATTAATCCTGCATGAGCATTTAAATAATTCTGTTAGGCTTATTAACAGTTCAAGTTGCTTAATATGCTTGTAGGTCAATGAAACTAATTATACGTAACCGATATCATTCAGCATAATGTTTTTTTTGTTATGTTAGGTTTTAATGAAAACAATAACAATTTACTATTGTGATAGTGTCACAAGTGTTAAATAATGTAAACACGATAAGGTAAATAGAACAGTCAATCCAGTATGAGTTCTAGGACAATATTTATCTGTGTTACTAGCTAGTTTTAAATCCTACTATAAATTGTAATCTGTGGAGAACGTAGTGGGTAGCATAATTGTTAATGTAATGTTTAAGTTATTTTGTATATTTGTTATTGTGCTACTGTATGTTTTCCCTAAATAAATAAAAGGAACAGTGATAAGCATAATAGTAATAGATATGCTGCTAGCGATCCGCCCGCGCCCCTGCTTCGCACGGTTTTTTACGTTGACAACACATATTTATTATTTAGGTAGGTAAGTCAAAGATGAATCTTGAAATCTTTAACTTACCCACCTAAATAATAAAGATGTGTAGCCAATTACTATCATCATTAATCATTAATGTATAGTATTGTACACACGGCTACACATCAAGCTATACATTTCCAGTTTACACTGACTTCTCATTGTAAGTAACACCTATACAATGCGAGATCAGCTTATACAGAAAATGTATAGCTTGATCTGTAGCCGTGCGTACACATAATCTTTCCGGAGCAAATTTTCTAAATGATGATGGTGAAAACCGCTTCAAAATCCGTTGTGTAGCTTTGATTATTTATTTATTTATTTTATGTTGGTCCTATGGAGAAGTTGTTCAGTTTGAAAGTCTGTAGTCTGCACCACACCTTTCTGATACACCCTTTATAATATGTTGTGTATTTTAGAAGACGACGCGATCACACAACAGACACAAAAACCGACTTTAAATTGCTAGAATTTCGGTCAGTTAATCATGAAGATCGGTAAATGTTAGGACGCTTGGTGGAGGCCTATCTCTAGCAGTGGACGTCTTTCAGCTGAAATTGTGGTGATGATGATGACTCATAAAGATTGCTGTCAAAGCCATTTGTACACAATCATTGAACTGCGAAATGTGTCACTCATGCTAAAATAACAATCTATTAACAGGTTGTTACCCTATTTCTTGAAAGTAGCACACTCACCCATTTCTTAGTGTACGGCCTGAGTGCCCGCGTCCAGCGGGGCGGGGCGTGCGGCGTTCGTGTCAAACACATGCATTTAACACATAGGTGTCCTGAGTCACCAAATACTTACATTGAATATATGGGAATTGCACGCAATGCTGAACGGTTCGCCGCTGGACGCTTTTTCACTCAGTCCGTACACTTATAGTTGACTCATAAAAACGCTTTAATACAAAAAACATAGGGTCTTACAACAAAAACTAGACACTTGTCCAACGCGTCTAATGTCAGTCTTACGTCAAACTTCATACATATAAATGTCATGTTAAACTGTTGTTTAGCATAAACTGATAAACACAGTTTTGTGGTATTACGGTATACCTTCCGCCAGATATCCGTGCAATTAGTCATTAATCCCACTTGTAAAAAAAAGGTCTCGAAACTTAAATGCAAACAAAAAAAATATGCCACGTGCACGCGTCAAGGACGCCTCTTACCGCGATACGTTTGTTTTGATCTTGTTAACGACACCGCCTCGACATTTTTTCGTAACATTTTGAAATGTTGGATACATTGGTAGAGGGCGTTAATGACTTTTATTGCACGGTTTTTATGGCGGAAGATGGAGGATGGACTGAACGTGAGCACAAGATTTGGGGGACTGATTTTGAAGCAGCCTTATAGACACGGTTTTGTGTGAGGATCGGTTTTAAAATGGGGATTATCAATTGAAACTCCATCTGTGGCGATAGTTAAATACACGAGAGGGAGGTAAAGGGGCTCCTTTACCTCCTTGATAACTGGCAAATATTTTATCATGGCAGTAGCTGTTCCCCCTTAGTTCTTGTCGGCACAGAAAAGAAAAAATAATACGATATTTATCCTACGGTGTTCGAGACGCTATGGGCACTATTTACGATACAGACTCCTAATTAAGTTTAGTGAGTGACTACACTTTTCGACGCAGAATCTGCTTGAGGCGGTTAGAAAGAACATTATGTCCACGCGATTAAAGCGAAAAAGAAGTCAATCGGCTCGCTTCAGCTCGGACGACGCGATTCTTTACCGATCAGAAACGAATGGGGAAAAGAAAACTGTCAAATTAGTTCCGCGAAGATGGCGCTAAATGTTTGTTTCTTTCATTCAGCTACCAATGAAGTTCCTTGTGAAAACTTTACTGCAATATGGCGCTAGGTATTTTATCTTGTATTCGATTGACAAGTGACAAACACTCGGCGCACTCTCGCGGCGAAGCTTCTAGCAGGCAACCCCCACCATACCGAATTTGCGATTACCGAAGTGCGGTAATTCCGCATCGATAAGTGTGGTCACTTCTTAACGATACCTTCCATTCTTCTGTTTGACTACAAAATTCAGATCAACTCCTTCTTTCCAGATTGATGTAAAAACATGACGACAAGCCTGCAGCTCGGGGACGAAGACTCGTTCATTATCCTGGGAAGTTCTCCTGGGACCAGTCTGGATATGAAGTGCAACGGGATAGAGAATGGCGGAGACTTGTCACTAGACAAGGAGCAGATGGAAGAGGCTATGAAGGACCTCTCCGTTGAAGCCAGTATGGCTTTTAAGGCGCATTTTAAACTTGGAGATTGTGTAAGTTTATTTTTAACTGACTAAAAAAAAGGGGGAGGTTATTACTGGCTGTTCATCGCGTTTCCACTCGCATCCCAGGGGAACTGCTGTGTAAACCTGCATAAAAGTACCTTTTGTGTTAAGTTAATCCAGGAGAATCCGTTTAGCGGTTTAAACGTGGTATTATTAGAAAGGTCTTGACGCAGAACGTCCGATTCGTAGAAGTCAAGAGAAGGAGTAAGGTTGCGTTCCCACTTGTAGAAATAGGCCCCATATTTATTCGCTTGTGCGGATTAAGTTTCTGTAAAGTCAGGTCTCCACCAAAGGGAAATTGCCAACTTTTGTGTTGACAACTCAAAAGTTTGTCATTGCCCATTCAATGAAATCTAAAAAGTGCTCGAGCATTCGCGAAGATTTTTCCGTTTGGTGGAAACTGACCCTTATTCTATTGAATGTCCGTTCTAGACCGTTTATATTTATTTTACCTCTGACAGCTCTGACAGGAGCAACACAGTAGCAACTTTATTGCAACGAAAATAAAGATCACTATGATTTTGACAGACTTGTCAATGGTAGCAACCCAAAAGCATCTTTATTGCATCGACAATAAAGATCACTGTGATTTTGACAATGATGCAAAATCAGAGGTGTTAGTGGTGGTGTTATAACTATAGATGTACTAGCTTTTGCCAGCGGCTTCGCCCGCGTGGATGTCGGATATCCCACGGGAACGTACTACCAGGAAATTCTTCCTTATTCCTTGTCTACATTGTAAAGGGAACCTCTGTCCAAAATTTCAGCTTTCTAGGTCCATGGGTTTGGGCTGGGCGTTGATGAGTCAGTCAGTCAGTCAGGACTTCTCTTTTTAAGACTAGTTTTTGCCAGCGGCTTCGCCCGCGTGGATGTCGGAAAATATCCCACGAGAACGTACTACCGGGAATTCCTTCAAAAATCCAATGATGCAGTTTTAGTTTTCATCAAAATCGAGGCCGAGACTCCTTTGAGTAGTTTTCGCTATTCCTCATAGTTTCGGATTTGGCCATTCACGCCCACTTGAAAAATTACGTACATAGAAGCAACAATAGTAATGTATCCAGGATTTGTAATATTTATTTTGATTTAAAAAAAGTGTCCGTAGAGTTTCTTGCCCGTTCTTCTCCATAGAGATCTACGTTTTGGAATGGGCAACTAGCTTCAACTTTCTAACTGACCGACTCTTTGTAAGTTCAAAAGTGCTTGTACTTGGTTTAATTGAAATAAACGCTTTCAGTTTGAGTTGCGTCACAGCATCCGGTTTCTCGCCTTCTGTACCCAGTCTGTCCGCGTTGCATGGGGCACCCCCCATTAGCTGAACCGACGACATTGAAAATATACAACGTGCTGCTGCAATTGCGACATTAATTCATCACGCGTATACGGTTACCGTTCCGCTTCGCGTTATCGTTTTATTAAGGTTTTTTTTTATTTCTTTATACGTTATTATTTATTGATTTATTTACACATTTTACATCCACGCGGATTTGCTTTTGCCCGCGACTTCGACCGCGTGGATGTCGGTAAATATCCCACGGGAACGAAAATCCTTCCTTATTCCTTGTCTACATTAGGTAGGGAACCTCTGTGCAAACGAGAGGAAAAGGCAACGCAACTCGAGTTTTTTTTTCCATGATGCTATTTAAGGACGCTGTTACAAATGAGTAGTCAAATCATTACTTTTTTCATAATTTTTTTTTTTCAATTTACGAATTATTTTATCTTATTATAATTTTTATGATTACTGGCCACTAGCCCTACCAGCGTTTTGAAGGAATGTCGCGATAGCGGCAGCACGTTGTATATGATTGGCGTTCCGAACTACATACATACTGCTCCTCATTTTGATATTAACCTTGGGCCTATGCGTATGCAAAAATCAATATGAGATTATTGACTTATCTTTTAATACTTCAACATCATACACGTTTTATCACTGAAGGATTATAAATAAGTACCTACCCAGGTAGGTAGATATTTTTTGATGATACATGTACTTATTTATTTATTTTAAGCTTTATCTTACCCCTTGTTGGGAAATCCTAATACTTACTGATGATAGCGGTATGATTCACTAATTAGTCTACATAAAATAATCATCCGCATAAGGGCTTAAGTCGCTTACATAGTTCTCGTAGTGTACGAGTAGTATTCACGACATATGCGGCGACATTACTGAACACTTGTAGTATCAAATTTTTTCGTGGCGGCATTGTTATGGTATCAGATGACAGATGGAATGCACGGTCGGGTTAGGCCAAGAATATGCTAGCGAGACTATTCACCTACATACCTTTCTTGAATATGGGCCACATCAAGCTTATGACAAAGAGAGTTGGAAGAGCATAGTAGTGGGAGGGTAGTTAAACAAAGATGTAGGTAGAGTGTAGGTCACCTCCATTGTTCGCCATTTTATACCCATTGAGCATTGAAGAAGAGAGAGTGAGTCAAAGAGATACTTAGATTGAAGCGATTCAATTAGAGGTGTGACTCTGAATGCAAAATTCGATGTAACAGAAAAGGACCCGAAGCAAAATAAGCGCTTTGACGTGGAGTTGCGGTCACCAGCCCTTATTGCCTAGGCATCAAAATTCGATGTAACAGAAAAGGACCCGACGCAAAATAAGCGCTTTGACGTGGAGTTGCGGTCACCAGCCCTTATTGCCTAGGCATCAAAAAAGGAACAAAAATTTCTCTCAGTCAGTACAGTCGTTGTGATACATGACCCGCAAGTGCGCGATTGCTTACGAGGCTTTAATTCTACCGAAATACCTTTCAAAGTGCTTACTTTCAACGTCGATGACAATCTATTTGAAAGTATATAGATATTTATACTTATTATCTACTGAAGTTTTAACACGTTACATAACTTCCTTTTTTGACCTAGTCCAAGTTTTATGTAACTACGCGTTCTGAGTTCCCTAAAGTATCGAAAACACGATCCATGGAGACCGCTGAGGCTGAGGCTACATTAGGCCGCGACGCGACCAGCGACACATGAGCGATTTTTTAATTTTTTTATTAGCCTACATTGTCTCCCATTGCTGGGCGAAGGCCTCCCCTTTTTCCTTGCAAACCTCCCTGTCTTGTGCGATCTCTGGCCATGTTGGCCCTGCAAACCTTATCAGATCGTCACACCACCTTCGCCGTGGCCTGCCTCGACGGCGATGTCCTCCCTCAGGCGTCCAGTGAGTGACGATCTTTGACCATCTCTCCGGGTGCATTCGCGCGACGTGTCCGGCCCACTCCCACTTCAGCCTGGCTGTTAATTCTCCAACATCTGCTACTTGAGTTATGGAGCGCAAGGTGGTGTTTCTAACATGAGCGATTAAAACAAATAAACGAATGCTCACGTATATGGCTACACCGTACATCAAATATTACTAGCGATCTTTGATTTCTTTAGGCGATAACATAGAGCAACATTACGTTAATAACGGCTTCGGCTACATCAACATATCAGCGAAATCGCCGAATATACCATGTTATGTCTTCCAGTCGCATCGCTAATCGCTTCCTACTGTAGCCTCAGCCTGAGAGATCTCTTGACGTGACATAACAGACAATAGGCTAAATTGAATAGGCTTTTATAAATTGAGTTTTCGACTTACCTAAAAAGCACGGGAAACTCGCACTTGAACTGTTTTTAAATTAAATAAAGGGTAGTGGAGTGTTCATCCGGTGTAGGCGAGATGAAGTTGTCGTAAAATTTTACTTCTTAAAACAGGCGTGACACGCGATATAATCGCGCGCGACACTAAGGCACCGCTTGTCGCGGGACACGAGGTGCCTTTGTGTCGCGCGCGATTATAGCGCCTGTCGAGCCTGTTTGAAGGAGCCTTTAGTGTTCGTGTGTAATGTCGGGGCCACATCAACGGGTTATGCCGTTGATTATCGCGATGATGGATGTAGGCAAATTTGACAACGGCATTCACATTGCCGATTGACGTGGCGGTAATTCGGGTGGCGGCATTCAAGTGTAGCCACTCAATTTATCGCGATAATTATCTGAATAATTACCGCGACGTTTATGGTGACATAAGAACACGCGTCAACGGCAGAGGCAACTGCACGCGTCGACGCCTCGATGGCGGTTGTAGACGCCTTCGTCGATCGCCGCCGACCTAAAGCGACGCTTGCAGTTACTATAACTGCGTGTCGCGCCGTTTTGTCGCTCTTGAACTATTTGCAGTCCACTGACAAAATCGTGGATGCAGCATTCTGCAATTACAAGCGTCGCTTCAGGTCGGCGGCTGCCGCCGACATGACGGCGGTGGTCGTCGGCGCGTCAACGCCCGCAGTCGAGGCGTGGACGCGTGCAGTTGCCTCTGCCGTTAACGTGTGTCACTCGTGTGTAAGAACACTAAGGGAAGATTTATGCTAGACCGCCACGGGCGCGGGTCGCGTCCGTGTCTGCTCAATTTGTAGGCAGCATGAATGGCTTCATGTAAAATATTCGTGAAGAAAGGGTCCAGCTAGCATAAAACCAGACTGCGGTGAATCGACGACATGTTTTGACGTCACATATTTCGAGACGAGTTGATAAATTATATGAGGTGAATATTTTGAGTATTTTTGAGGCGCTACGGTCGTGGTCTGCTTGCACTCTAAGAGATTCATCCAGAATGTAATAGATGGGCGTGCGGCCTTCCTTCAGCTAAAAGAAATCTATAAACGTGTCATTTTGCATCCTCGTCAAATTTCAGGGTGTGATACAGAACATGAGACCGAACAACTTTCCCCCTTTTTTTTTTTTTTTTTTTTTTTGAGGATGGGAAATCATCAAATGACTTCTTCCGCTCTGGGCAGAGGCGGGAGGGCGTGTCAGACTTTTACTGACTAAAACCCACCCATGTTCCTTCAGCTGCCCGTGCCAGGGCCACGGTATCTCTTTCGAACTACCCGCGACCCCGGCGGCATCGGCCCAATTGACCCCGTCACTGCTGACATCTCTTTGAGGCGCGCGTGGAACACAACGCGCCGTCGACCCGGGCCTGGTCCTTACCGGACGGCGAGCTGCCCATTACTCGTCGTCCGCAAGCCCGCGCCTACGGTGGCCGGGAATCGGCAATCGATTCCCGCCGCCCAGGGCGTCTCCTACGGCGGCTAGGGGCGCGAGGGCGCGGCTGTTGCCTCTCCCTCACGCGTTCCGCTTCCTCCTTCGCGAGCATTACTGCTTCGCAGAAGGAGGTGACGGCTTCCCATGCACTCTCGCTCCGCACCATGGCCTGGACCAGGTTTGGACGCGAGAGATCGCCGCCGCCGATCGCCTCCGTGAGAACACGGCGGTGCTCCGCCCAAGCCGGGCAGACCTCCACTGTATGCTCCACCGTGTCCTCCGGGCGATCCACACAATGGTGACACCCGGGCGTTTCCTCCCGCCTTATCCGAAACAGGAACCTCCCGAAACAACCGTGTCCGGTGAGGACCTGCGTCAGGCGGAAGGTGAGGACGCCGTGGCGCCTCTCCAACCACTCCTCAAAGAGGGGACTTATCGCCGCAATTGTGGAACAACTTTCCCCCTGGGACCAACATCGTAATCGCGAAAAAAATTTCAACTGTTCCATAGAAAACTTCAATACCTACTCGACGCAAATGTGTGGGACGGCACGGCTGATTATTTTTTCGCGATTACGATGTTGGTGCCATGGAGAAAGTTGCTCGGTTTGATGGTCTATACCACACCCTTAAATTTGACGAGGATGCAAAACGACACGTTGTACGAGTATAAATAAAAATCAATTGCCGAATGTATAAGCGAATCACTTCAAAACGGTTGCACCCATTTGGCTAATTCTTTTTTAGTTGTCTTTGTAATTATCAGGATAAGATTTGTATGACAGATTTTTTTTGGAAAATTCACCGGAACAGTCGGAAATTTTGTATGAAAACAGACAACAACAGCCTAAACCACTGGAGATAGAGACATTGATATTCACTCGGGCGATGCCGGGCACAAACACCTAGTAGGATATAAATCTCTTCTCGGCACGCGGTTATTAGCAATTTCTTCATAAACGCAATGGAAAACCTGGCTTCAGCAGTTAGCACTAGGTACTGGCCGATAAAAAGAGACAATGTTATTTAAACCTGCGTCTGTTAGCATATTCATAATCTGCATAAGTGGATTAAACTTATGACTATTGGTACATACTTACTACAGTAAGTATATTATGAGTTATGAATAATACAATTACACTTCTGGACACATCTTTTGGCCCACCTTGTATTTTCAGTTTCGTTTGGTCCTAGCTAAAATTTTATATTAGGTCGAGCAAAAAGTTTTTATGCAGTTTTGAACCTGGCACATTCACAATTTCATTCAATAGTCTTTTTTTGAATTTCGAACACAGAATTTAAAGAAACAAAATACAATTTGGAGCCTGTTTGTTGATATCAAACAATCGAATACTAAAAAAACTTGGTTTTATTGGTTTACTTGGATTTAATTCTTGAAAAAGTGATTGATATCTTTGGTTTTGCAACAAACATTACTTATTCTTAACATTAAGGTGAGGTTATATCAATAATCTATGGATACTTCACCTGAAGTCGCCGCCCAAGCTGTGGCACTTATTCAGGCCGGACACAGCCAAAGAAACGTGAGTTCTCAACTTAATTTAAGTCGATCTGCGGTCCGAAATGTTTATCGGAGGTACCTAGAGACTGGCGGCTTTGTTCGTCGCCAAGGAAGGCCACGATCTCGGGTCACAACTGAAAGGCAGGATCGATTCATCGTGACGACCAGCTTGAGAAATCGTCACTTTACCTCCATTGAGATACAAAACCAACTTCGCGACTTCCACGGAGTATCTGTGAGCGCTCGAACTGTTCGGAGAAGGTTAAAAGAACGCGATATGGTACCACACAAGCCAGCTAATGGCCCCAAACTAACGCGAGCCCACCGAACAGCGCGCCTTCATTTCGCACGCAGTCATTTAAATTGGACACAGCAAGATTGGAGCCGTGTACTCTTTTCTGATGAGTCTAAAATTGTGTTACATGGCAATAATGGAAGGAAGAAGGTCTACCGACGTAAGGGAGAGGGTTTCGCACAATGCTGCTTTGAAGAGAGGGTTGCTTATGGCGGTGGCTCATGGACTGTCTGGGGTGGTATATCCGCGAGCGGCAAAACTCAACTTGAGGTTGTTACAGGACCACGGCTGCCAACATTAAATGCTGAAAGGTACATTCGTGAGTGCTTAGAACCTCACGTGATACCAGACGCGGACTATGTGGGCCCAAATTTCCTTTTTATGCATGATAATGCAAGAGCCCATGCGGCCGGCATCGTCAGGGAATATCTTCGGGATGAGAACATCACAGTTATGGACTGGCCAGCCAGAAGCCCAGACATGAACCCCATTGAGCACATGTGGGACGAGCTAAAAAGACGTGTTAGGGCTCGTCAGCCAGTTGCCCAGACGATGCAGGAGTTGAAAACTGCCATAGAAGAGGAATGGGAGATGATCCCTCAAAATTTCATAGAGCGGTTGATAAACTCTATGCCTAATCGTATGAGAGCTGTGGTAGGTGCCCATGGAGGCAACACGCGTTATTAAATTAAACCTTTATTTGATAAAACATGTTTTTTATTCAAAAATCAATTGCCTTTAACAAGGCGCATATCCGACTTGTTAGGCGTAGCTCCATGTCGTATGGTATTCTGAATTCAAATTTAAAACAATACGATCGAAAAAGATGGTAAAATGTAGCAGGTTTAAAACTGCATCAACAGTTTTTGTTCAATCTAGCAATCATATTTCGGTAAGGGCCATCGAAACCTAAACTCTAAGGTGGGCCAATAGATGTGTCCAGAAGTGTATTATTCGTAGGAGTAACGAGATAATATTTTGTAAACATTATTCGCATATGTAATGAAAAAGTCATCGGACTCGAAATATGTGACGTCAAACGATTACTTTCAATCTCTTCTAATTATTGGTACGTAGTTTATTAGAATTCTTTCTTAGTTTTTTTTTCAGTCTTTACGGGTATTCAGAAGCCTGAAAGTCTGACAACCAGTCTTACCAAGGGGCATGGTATTATCCAGTAACTGGGTTGTAGAAGTCAGATAGGCAGTCGCTCCATGTAAAATACTTGAATTAATTTGCATCCGGTTAGACTGGAAGCCGACTTCAATATAATTGGGAAGAGGCTAAGAAGGTGATGAGTTTTTTCGAACCCTGACAGGCTCTTTACTTTGTGTAAATTATTCCATCACCACTGCTCTCAAAACGGTGAAAGAAAACATCGTGAGGAAACCGGCATGTCCTAGAACCAAACATTCGAAGACATCTGCCATCTACCAGCCCGCATTGGGCCCGCGTGTTGAATTACGGCCCAGTCCCTCTCACAGAGAGGAGGCCTGTGTCCCAGCAGTGGGAATATTATAGGCTGATTATGTTAAACCAAACAGGCACTTTTGAATTGTCAAGGCGTCGTCGGTCGGTCAGTGAGAAAAATGAATCTGTAGGTTCCTATGGAGAAGAACGGGCAAAAAACTCCAGACACTCTTCAATCAAAATACTGTTTTAAAAATTTTAGTTTTAGAATATGCAAGGTCAAATTTAATTAGGCGAGCTTCACAGACGAGTTTTTTTTTGTAATTTAACTGAAATAAGTAAGTTATACAATGTTATGACAATGTGTTTTTTCTCATCATTCAAAACTGTATATCCATCAAGAAGGTACTTACTTAATAGAGAAGCTCCTATAATTACACAGACAAACGACTTTGTTTGATATTATGTATTTAGGGTTTAGAAAACAGAGAAAGATACATACCTAGGTAGATTTATATTAGTCACGAGCACAAATATATTACTATGAACAGATCGGCAATAATATCTGTTGTTAAGATGACGGCTAATACAATATGTGATCATTTGTGGAAGGTATAATACAAGTGGCAGCATAAATATGTCACATCGAAGGAACACCAAAACTAACTGACAGGACGCCAAAATAACGCATGCAGCATCAAAAATATATGTCAGCTCTTAGAATGCAATAATATCGGTAATTTCTTGCGTTATTAATATCTACCTACTCAGTTAAATTCAGAGGAATGTGCTACCTCGTTATTTATTTATTTTATTTTTTCATAAAACATTTACACGTTACAATTTTAGTAAATAACAAACTAGGGTAATAGAGGTAAACATGTAACCCACACCAATGTCCGCGGAATAATCTATAATGGAGAAATAGGTAAAACAAAACCACGCATGTACTGGAGGCGATTTAGGTTTCATAATTATTGTGCAAGCAATTGAATAGCCATTCAAAAAAATTATGATGATCAAAAATATCTGACACCGATAACTTGACGACAGATATTAATGGATTAATCATTAAATCAGATATTATTGCCGAGCTGTCCAGTAATATGCTCGCTCGTGACCACAGAAAAGATAAAGAGGTTAAAAAGGGCCTTGTGGGCGGGGCAGGCGCGCCGCATGTATGTGTAGACACACTAAGTTCAGCCGAAATTTGTTTTACTGGCCAGTAATCGCGCTCTCACTGTGACAACGTACAAAGCTCCGCTAAAAAAAAGGATTATGCCCTGTTGCGCTGTTATAACGTGTCGGAAAAGTAGTAAGTGGTGTAGTGTAGCCCGACAAGGGATTTCTTTTCACCGGTAAGTCCAAAAACCTTAAAATACAAGTGATATTTGTAATTATTACAATAGTATTATGTAGTTTGTAGATAAAAGCGATACAATCGCAAACAGATGCACAGTTATACATTGCTTGCAATGCATGGGTACCGTCTTGTACTTCGTGAGCGATCGCGCAATATGTTGCGTTCACTGCGAAAGTCGCGTCGCCGAGCGAACGCTTGAATTCCGCGAAATCCATGCATATCGATAGGGTTGTACCAAGTTGTAATCAACGTCGATATTGTGTGTATGTATACAAATGATTATTGACAGTAATATTAAAATTAAAATAACTTTGTTTATTACCACCAATTATTGTTTACTGTGGGTTACCAATTTAGTTTCTCAGTGGGTTTTTCCTCTAAAATTTCTCCGCACAAAAACATCGCTATGTTTTTTCAGTAAGTCATGAATAATTTATATTTTATAAAACTTAATTGCTGTTTTTGAATAGCGTACCTAATTATTACCATTAAATTATGTCACCTAGATCATCTTTTGTAGATCCGTGTTTATTGGGTTTATACAGCCATAAAGCTGAAAATCCATAGTTGAAATCTAAAGTTTCAAAATGAAGATTTTCTCGTTACGCTTATTTTTAACCGACATCAAAAAAAAAGAGGAGGTTCTCAATTCGTCGCGTATCCATACAACTTTTTTATGATGTAGGTACACCGATTTCTCCGTCAATTGTGGACCGATTTTGAAAATTCTTTTTTTTTGTTTGAAAAGGTATGCTCTCCAGGTGGTCCCATTGTCACCAACTCAGAATCTGATATTTATAAATATATACGTCTAATGGAAAACATTCGATAAGGCTGTGAAATTAGTTTTTTGGATTCTTGCAAATTGCAGCTTTGTTATTGAAAATGCGATTTGCGCCCGTAACGGTTACTCAACAATAAATTCAGTATTCATCAAAGTCGTAAGTACACTTTTCTAGGTTTACTATACTCAAAAATATAATAATTTCCGAAAAAAAAAAACTTGTTTTTTTGAGTAACATGATGATTTTTGATAATTATTGTCATGATGTTAATTATTTTTAGCAAATATATTATGGTTACAGGGTGCAATCAACATCTAGAACAACTTAACATAAATATGACGTAAATCAGAGCTGCAATTAGCGAAAATCTAAAGAAAATTTGAATTTCACGGCAATATCGAATGTTCCCCCTTAATTTGACATTTTTTAAATTATGTATGTTTATAGGGAGTCCATACTATTCATACCCCGTCCTCCCTCCCGAAATTAAAGTGAAATATTGCAAAACTCAAAGTAAAAAAAATATAGTATATTTTATCGATATCAATATCGATCAATGCAAGCCGTAATGTATATGAGAAATAAATTGCTTTTGCGCGTGTGTGAGTGTACGTCAAGCGCAGTGTTTGCGTTAGTGTGAGAACCAATAGCAAACTCGCGATCTAAGTGCGTGTGGTTTATTTGTGTGCGTAATGCGCGTACGTATTGGTCTCTTGCTTGTAGTGGAGTTACTGAGTGGGGGACAAGCGGCGACACGCGTTCTAGTACAAATCAGGAACTATTTCCTTTCTAATCTCTTTATCTGTTCTGTGCTCGTGACTGTATGTCATCATGTATCTCTACTACGAGTATCTCGCTCAATCGATGCCTATGCTACTGATAACCGGCTGATGCAATCATGATGTATGATGCAAGAGATTAGTTAGTTAGTTATTTATTGATTAGTTTAGGTTCTTTTTGGCTTAGGGAATTGCTTTTTTTAGATATGAGTTTTGATTACTCATTAGTATGTGTCTAGAGTAGTGTAGACTCTAGCCTCATAACTTTTTTGGGCTGTGAAACTATCTGATTAGTTTTAGCTAAGCATAGGAACTGCAGTGACATCTGACCTCCGTTTTCCATTGAAATACGAGGAAGTCTGTGAAATAATAAAATATCAGAAGCATTGGTTTTTGTACCTATGACCACAGATTAATACATATGGGACACTCCACAAAATCATTTAAATAAAAAGCGACTCTTGCAACGACACAATAAAGTGCAATTCAGGTCGCACAACGCTTCATTATCTACATTTATATTTACCTATAAGTTGCCTCTCTTTCTATCGCGTAACTCTTATACCTTCTGACTCGTTAGGGTTGTCTTCTTTTACGACACGGCGCATGAGCGAGTATCGGAACTAACGTGCGAGCCGGCCGGTGCGCGGCAGCCCACACTGAATTGACCCAGTGAGATGAGCCCGCCGCGTACTTGTAGCTTTATACCTAAACTGCGGAGTGTCCCATCTGTATTAATCTGTGGTATGACATCTAGAATCCTTCGAATTTATCGCAGAATTTCCGTTTAATGTGGCCACAAATTCAACATTTTGCCGCAGCAATGTAATTCCCCAAATTAATTATAGAATTTAGTGACAAATTACATTTTTCTAAATTATTTTCCTCTATTGACCTAGGTATCTATTAAGTCAATAGAGGAAAATAATTTAGGTACCTATGTACCTATTAGGTCGTCAGAAGCCCGAAAGTCTGACAACCAGTCTTACCAAGGGATATCGTATTACCCAGTAACTGGGTTGTGGAGGTCAGATAGGCAGTCGCTCCATGTAAAACTTGTATTCAGTTGCATCCGGTTAGACTGGAAGCCGACCCCAACATAATTGGGAGTAGGCTAGGCAGATGATGGTGACCTACGTACTACCTATTAAAAAGTTAAGACTAGCTATTGGAATGCGAGACTTGCGCGGTTTGAGTCACGCTGTATAAGGTAATAATATCAAGCCTTGCACTTATAGTGTAGCAAACCATTGAGCAGGGACATTACTTTGTAATACATACACTCATAAAACTTAAATGTGCATTTAGCCACTTGTAATGTTTTAATTAACAATCAATCTGCCTAGCCTTTTCCCAACTATGTTGGGGTCGGCTTCCAGTCTAACCGGACGCAGCTGAATACCAGTATTTTACTTGGAGCGACTGCCTATCTGACCTCCACAACCCAGTGACTGGGTAATACGATACCCCTTGGTAAGACTGGTTGTCAGACTTTCGGGCTTCTGACGACCCGTAACGACTGTCAAAGATCCACAAATGACAGCCGGGACCAACGGCTTAACGTGCTTTCCGAGGCACGGAGGAGTCTCGGTATGTAAAGATGGTCACACATCCACGGACCAACCACGGCAAGCGTAGCTTAACCTGATGGATCGACCCGTGCGGCTGTTATTACTTAGCCACGAGCTCCTCCAATGTTGTAATTAACATGCTTTGGAAAAAAAAACCTTATTTATGTTTCACAAAGTTGAGTTTACATTGTAGCCAAAATTGTTTAATAATTTTTATTTAACACTAGCTGATCCGTCAGACGTTGTCCTGTCAAATTTTTTTTTTTTTCTATTTTTCTTTTCTTTTAAACCACCCCAGTAAAGTGGAGAATAAAACAAAACAAAAATTATTCAAATCGGTCAAGCCGTTTTGAGTTTTAGCGAGACTTTTTTTTCATTTTCAACCTAATAGATTGTCTGCTGCTTAACCAGACTTGGGAGCCTCAATAAATTAAGACCTCCAGCCATTACATGAAACTTAAAAACTAAGCGACTTCTTGCTAAGAACACCCGTGGGGTACGGAGTTACGGACCTCAGCTTAGGGCTTCGCTGGGGGAGGAGAACTTTTACATTTATAATATCCTACTAATATTATAAATGTGAAAGTTTGTATGTTTAGATGTTTGTTACTCAATCACGCAAAAACGGGCGAACGGATTTGGATAAAATTTTGCACACAGGTAGTTTATAACCAGTAGTGCTATTCTGTAAACATCTCACCGTGATAACTCAGGTGAAGTGAGCGTGCAGTGAGCCGTCATTCCACATAATGCTAGGGGTTGACACTATTGACAGCTCACTTTACGATCACTTCACTCATGTTTTCACGGTGAGATATTTACAGAATAGCATTACAGGATTACATAGGATACTTTTTATCTCGGTAGTAGGTTCCCATGGGATAATTTCCGACATCCACGCGGGTGAAGCCGCGGGTATTAGCTAGTAACTAAATAAACAACATTGCCGCTTGTCTATTGATTACTGTCAATCTCCACCAATGACTGTCAACCTCCTGACTCACAATTATTTATCAATAATCATTATATAATCAATATTAAACGTACTGCCGTCATAATATAAGCGCAAAAATTAAAGATAAGGTTATATTTTATGTTTTATATTTTCTGCCCGCGGCTTCGTCCGCGTCAAATTTCTTGTTTTAAGCGGGATATATCTCTCTAAGTTAGATTTCGTGCAGCTTCGTTAGATTTCGTTTGTTCATCGAATCTGCAGAGTGTATTGATGTAGTAAGTATTAATGATTTTTATGGTTAAAATTATCTAAATACATATGTTTTATTGTCGCGTATCATATTTTGAATAAGGTACAACCTGACACGGACCTGCAAGAAACCCAAAAAAATAATCATTTCGCGAGCTACCACAGCGCAACCCCCTTAGTCGAGTAGTGCCGCCAACTAGCGCCACCATTGAAAAAAAAATCATAAGTCTGGAAATATGTAACATTTTGAAATTTCCTATGCTCTCATTTTTATTGTACATCATGCTTAAAATATGTCGTGGGATAACAGATGCTCCTGATCTCCATAATGAGCTGATTCGTCTTTACGTTCCAAGCAGCTATCTCCGTGGTAGAAAACACCGTCTACTAGCCGTGCCCACAACTCGAACAGTGGCCCGCGCCTCATCCCCTGTTCCTCGCGCCCTGACTGCGCTTAATAACGTCATGGAAGCCAACCCGAACTGTGACCTATTTGCAGATGATCTCAAAACTGTTTTGTGCGCTTGTCTTCACTTTTGTGAGAGCACATAAATTTATAACTTGTGTTTTGTTTATAATATCTTTGTTCTATTTTTTTTGCTGTCTTTTTTATGATTATGTTATGTTTACTGTATGTGTTAATGTAATTGGTCCACAAACCGTATTAACATAAATAAATAAATAAATATTCAGATGAGGTAGATTTTTTTGACCTCACCTAACCTACCTCATCTGACTAAAAATGTGAGCATAGGAAATTTCAAAATGTTCCATATCTATTTTTTTCTCAATGGTGGCGCTAGTTGGCGGCATTACCCGCCTTAACATAAAATATATCCTAAGTATAGCTGTGTCCCATTATTTGGTATTGGCTTAACGTTCTTTCTGACTTTTGACTGATTGTCTTTATATTTTCTTTTTGCTCGGCTCCTAATGGTTGTAGCGTGATGTTAAATAGACTATTACCATCCTCAAGTATTGGACTATCAAATGCAAATAACAATAAAGAAAAAATCGAATCCAACTGGTAGTTCCAGAGATTAGCGCGTTCAAACAAAAACCAACCAAACTTCAGCTTTATAATATTATACCGCATATAATCTAATAAATTAACTTTTATGACGTCACTAAACCATTCATTCATTTTATTATCAAAACATTCCCATTTTTTATTACATATTAGATAGATATACTTAGTTTTTTTGTAACCTTATCATAATAATTGTATTGATCCCCTTATCAATCAATCAAATTAGGTAATGTCACTGGTAACAGAAATGTTTACGATGCATTGAAAATGAAAACATTAACTGTGTGAGGGCGTGAACACATTGCCGTTGCGGTTTTCGTGAACTTTACATGGAAAGAAAATTATCGCTTACATAATTGGTTTTATTTTCGCTTATTTATGATACATAGGTATCTAAAATTATATTTATGGTTCAGAATCGTACCATGCAAATCTATCAACATTTCGGGCAAAAAACATTTTAAGAATGCAAAGCATTTTATTTAATAAACATACTTTTGTGTAAAAAAAGTAATGATTTGACTACCCAATTGTAACATATTGTGCAGAGAGACGTCCAAATCTGATATGGCACTGTCTTTTAAACCCCACTTCGGATATTGCCCTTTATAATAAGTTTTTAGGGTTCCTTACCCAAAGTGTGCCTCCGCTGTCCGTCTGTCTGTCAGCGGGCTGTATCTCATGAACTGTAATAGATAGACAGTTGAAATTTTCACAGATTGTGTATTTCTATTGCCGCTAAAATAACAAATAATAATAAAAAATAAAGTTAAAAATTAAAGGGGGTCGCCTTTCATTTTTCCGTATTTTTAATACGTACAGTCGGTGTCAATAATATCGGGACTAACAGACTGTACAAAATGATCTAAACAACTATGAAAATGAAATATTAACTCAATGACACAAGGAACAACAACTGTCATTCTGACAAGAACTTTTTCGAATTGAGATAAAGTTTAATTTTCTTAGTTGTTGAGATCATTTTGAACAGTCTGTTGGTCCTCATATGTTTGACGCTGACTGTATAAGAAACGTGTTTTTTTTTTAAACTGAAGTAATATTTTTAAAATATGTAGTGTACAATTTTTTACGGTGGTACGGAATCCTTCGTGTGCAAGTCCGACTCGCACTTGACCGGTTTTTTACGATTTACCAGCTCAACCATTTATGAGTAGAAACATTATTTTCCCACATCGCCATCATCCTTTTGCCCTGATCCTAATTTATTTGGCGTCAGCGCTGCATCGTTTTTCATCCGTTTCAACCCGAATTTTGTTATGAATGACATCTCTCACACCAATTTTATTCATCGTATCTTTCGCCTACATCTAAATCAGTCATTCACTTCCAAAATTATTTGCTTACTTGAGTAAATCATTTCTAATGTCTGATACTTTATGTACAGACAACAGCACATCAAGTTATACCAAACTGTCAAATTTCTCCAAATGATTTTAAACCTTAAAATGTTGATAGTTAAATTCAAAATCGAATGAGAAAATTTGGTGTCTTCCCGTTCGTCCTCTCGACTTCGTTCCCCTAGTACGTACGAACGGGAATTCGTTATTTTTTTCCCGATTGTCCCCCGATTTTGATGGTGGGGATGAACGAAAAAAAAAAAATATTCCCTATCGTCCCCAACAACAAAATCAGGGGTCGATAGGGGGACGAAGTCGAGGGGACGAACGGGAATTACACTGAAAATTTGACAGTTTGTAGTAACTTGACTTGTTGGCTTGCTGATGTGTGTATAAATGTGTGCACATCTTTAAGTTAACCACGTGTCTTTTCCACAGGGGATTTACCTTGATAATATTATTCTGTTATGGAGGATATTATTATCCGTGTTGTAGGTCGTAGTTGAGTGCTTTGATAGTCGTTTCTTGTTAACAGCATTCATTCGGTATTGGGCATTGTCGGTGGTCGGTTAGAAAGAAGAGCTGATTTCTATTTTGGAATCAGATTTTTTTCCTTTTTGTGTTACCCTGAAAATATCTAACTTAGAGGTAGGTTTATATAATAAAAAGAAAAGATTCATAATAGAACTGTTTTTCCCTAAATAATATGTTGTATGATTTTATAAAATCAGCAAATTTTTCATCAAGAAAATTATGATATTCAGTACCAAAACAACCGAATTTAAACAATATTTGTAGTAATTATTTTTCTTAAACATTTCTTTTTCTCTTCTTGCAGCCATCACCAGGTAGCATGATGGTAGCTAGTACCATAATAACCGATGACAGAAGCACAGAAGAACTCCAAAAACGTTTCGGTGAACTCCTAGACGAGAATGTCATCCTCAAGGAATCATTGAAACAGAACAATGAGTCCATGAAGGAACAGTTCTTGCTGATAGCGTCCTGTCAGGAGGATATGATGAAAACACATGTTCTGCATAAGGAGAAGTTTGATGAGACTAAGGGATTAGTTGAGAAGGTATGTGTTAAATAAACACATTTGCTTTGTATTCATATTATTATTATTAGTTTACAATTAATGTCTCTTTTCAACGAGTCGCCAAGGAGGAGTTAGAATTTTGAACAAGAAGTCATTCGATCCACCCCAGCTCCTCAAAGAAGGCCAGCAGTGCCTTGATGTTACTGACAACCTCACGGAGGGTACCTGGGTTACCGAAGTACTTTGTCCTGTATGCGGCAACCACCGGGCAATTTAGAAGCACATGAGCTGCTGTCTCGTCGTCCTCCTAGCAGGCCCTGCACAGCGGTCTGTCTGTGACTCCTATGACAAAGAGGTGTTTATTAAATGACCCATGGCCAGTTATAGCAGCTGTTGTTTAGTTAGTCGGAGACCCTGTTTCGTGAGGCGGCCATCAATTGTAGTGTGCTTCCTTAGCCTGCCTACACTCACCTTTGTCCAACCATAGTTTGTGATGTTGGTCCCTGGTACGTTTCCATACCAGAGTGCGCAAGTTGAGTTCCGGTCCCACTGGTGCTACGCTCGACCCCCTTCTGTCAAGTTCGTCGGCTGCGTAGTTGCCTAGCGAGCCGCTGTGTCTTTTGATCCATTGAATGAGTATATTATCGAGTCTACCCACCTGGTTGAGACGCTGGTGGCACTCGTATATTAGCCCAGAGTCCACTGTGTGACTACTTAGCGCTAGCTCCTGCATGCTGTCTGAGAGTATGCGGATCAAGTGGTTCTTAACTTCCCTGGCCATGATTGCTGAAGCCTCCGCCTCCATTCTTGGATCCGGTACTCAGGGAGCCGCAGGATCTGGTCAAGGTGTTTCCTGCATACCATACCGTCATCAGTTTGTATCTCGTGGTGGAGGAGACAGATCCGTCGTAAAATTTTGCTAAATCTCCGTTTCTTTTGTGGATCTCAGTAATTTCTGGCTTGCAGTCTGTTTCTAATAGCGAAATTTCTTACTTCTCTTCCAAACATTAACTGATATTATATCAGTATCTTTATTTGTGTTTTTAGCTAAATATTGTCAAAGGAATATTTCTTAAAGTAAAGAATTTAATGTGTTTTTACTAGATAACAACCTGTTGTTAAACGTAAAAAAAAAAAAAAGTTAATAAACGTTTTTTTTTTACTTTCTTTCAACTACAAATCTAAGGGTGATGTTCTTTAAGATTGGCTGCGAAGCTACCTGTGTTAGGGGGATGATACACATGCCTGTAACTTGCTCAAAAGTATGCAAGTAGTTGGCATGCCGTGTGCCACAACAACTTCTCACAATGGCATGCCAGCTACTTGCATAGTTTTGTGCAAGCTATAGATATGTGTAGTCCCGCCCTTAAGAGGAAATGCGGGTGCTCTTGTCACCATAGAAGCGCTCTCGCCTGTTTTCTTTCTGGTTAATGACCATAAAGCAATGATTTTTTACAGAAATATAAATATTAGCTACTTGTATGTCCCTATGTTTTCCTTTTTGATGATATATTATTTTTATAAGAACTAGAACCCTCAAAAAATGTTCAAAACTGCCTATTCAGACCGCCTTGTGGCCTTGTGTACAAAGGAGAATGCCAAGATACGGCTTGTCACCAACAAACATTTCATTATCATGATTAATTTTATTTTAATAAACTGTGAATTATCAATTATCAATCAATCTCAAAGAAGCACACCATTAGGAATTATATTTTGAAAGGCAGTCAACGAATAATAGTGCATTTCAAAATATACGTCTACGCCATTATCAGAAAAAAACTTGCCATAAAAAAAAAGCGGATATCGATAATCGTTATACAGCAATTATTTGTTATAAAAAAAAAATGTTTTACTTATCATGTGCAAAGTCTCCTTACACAAAAATATTTTTATTTCGCTTTTTTCCTTAATGCATAATTTAGAATTACATAATAATCATGATTGCGGTTATTTTTTTTAACAATCGATTTAATCGGATGGAAACGAATCTATGGTTAAAATTAATTTCCGATAATGGCAACTCTTGTTTAAACAAACGTCATTGAGTTTCTTCTGCAACTCAATTCGCGCGTTTCGTTGTTCGTTGCTTTTTGTTGTTTTTCGTGGATTACGCTGACCTGGCTTCGAACTTTTTGATCTGAAACTGCTTATTGTTGACCCGGCTTTGAACTTGGACTCGAATCTGTTTTACTGATTGACTCGGCTTGGAATTTGGACCTGAATCTGACATTCTTGTTGACCCGGCTTGCTCTCACGGATTTGGCATCATGCTGCGTTGTATCAATTGTGGCCTGAATGTCACTCGAATTAGAAGACACTCGACAGAGTACCTGCCTGTAAATGTCCGAGCAGAAATCCAGGAAAGAAATGCTCTACCAGACGTAAGTATTTTTATGAATGTACAATGCCGTTACACACACAAGACATTATCTTAGAGTCACGCGTAATATCAGTACTCAACCCCTACATTATGATTCCTACCTTGCCCTGTCTTCTATCATGTCCACCACCTTTCAAAGATGAGACAAAAACGTCACAGAAAGTCATGACAATCATGTAGATTGTTTAAGTTTACTTACATATTAGGTGCTATAAACTAAGTTGATATTAAATTGTTATTTCTTTTCAGATACCAAGCAATAGTGTGGTGTGTCATGAGTGTTGGCTGTTACTAAATGGAGTACCTGGAACAACTGGATTATCTCGTGTTGGTCATGAAAATGTATGTGTACACTGTGGAAGATCTTTATATCGATTAAGAGCTCACATGTTAACCAATAATACTGACAGAGAATTACGTATAAGATCTGTTGTTGAGGAAAGAATAATGCCAAGACATGTAAGTAGAAACAATAGGACTTATATTTTTCAATCCTATATTTTACTTCTGACATAAGCATATGTGAAGTTCCTTATTTCAATATTAATGAAGATTATTATTTCTCATCACCACCATCATATCAGCCTATAGTTGTCCACTGCTGAACAAAGGCCTCTTCAAGGGGGGATTTGCCATACTTGTCATGCTTGGCAGGCGGGTTGGCGAGCTCAGTTTTAAGTTTGGATTTTGAAGGAACGCTGCTGCCCTTTCCCTGGTGTTTTATTCCCTTAGTCGCTTCTTACGACATCCACAGGCAGATATGGGGAGGTACTATTCTATCCCGGCACCCCACAGGGTTATTGTTTCTATTACTGTTTTATTAATGCATTAATACTATGTTTTTTTTTGTCTTAGCTCCGATCATCAGACCGTATTTGTCACACTTGTTGGCAGAGGTGTCATAGTTTGGCTGCAAATTACACTGCTCCATCAACATCATCATCCGCAAGTTCTCATGCACCAAGCGTTGTGAATCCCAATTCTCAAGAATTGCCTGATAACGAAATGGAGAGTTCACGCCCTGATGATGAAGTGGTATCAGTCACGACTACTGTGGGAAGTACTCAAAGTGTACCTACTATAATTTTGTCCCAATTCGGGAGAGCATCGGATACACAAGCTCATTGTTTTTTTCCTGGGTGCACTCGCACTGAGAGACTTGTGGTACCACAATCTATTAGAATAAGTCTTTTTGCTGATTTTAGGTACTATGTACCACCAAATTGTCGCATCTGCCACTATCATTTGAGAACCAATTTATGGCACCAGCTTAATGAAATTGAAAATGTGAATCATTCATTCACAGAGGATTACATATATGATTTTACATCACTATTACAACAAGAGCGATCAGTTGACTTTGAAAACATTCACATGATGGATGACCACTTAGTACATTACTGGTTTGGCTTAAGTAAAGAGAAATTCCAATCATTGTTAGCAGAAGTACCCAGATTGTCTTCTATGTATAGGGGATCAACTGCACTAGCTGCACTATTGTTGAAGTTGCGAAATGGAGACTCAAATGAGCGAATTGCTTCATTATTTAAAATGCCCCGGAGTACTTTAGAGAATCTAATGTCTAAGGCAAGAGAAATTATGCACCAAGATTTTGTGCCTAATCATTTAGGCTTAAGTCATATATCTAGAGAGGAAATTGCAAATAGAAATCTACTGATACCTACTAGTCTGTTTGGGGGTACAAATACAAATGGTGAAGCAATTCCAATTGTCATTGCAGATGGTACTTATATATATTGTCAAAAAAGCTCTAATTACAAATACCAAAAAGATACATACTCATTGCACAAGTATAGGAACCTAGTAAAACCATTTTTATTTGTATGCTGTGATGGGTACATTATAGAGATTCTAGGCCCTTATCCAGCTACAACATCAGATGCTGAAATTATGCAAAATGAATTTAATGAATCACAACCGTTGAGACAATATTTCAACGAAAATGACGTTTTTATCCTGGATAGAGGATTTAGGGATGCTGTATCATTGTTGGAATCATGCAACTATCGTGTCCATATGCCATTGTCTTTAAGAGAGGGAGAAACTCAGTTGTCGACATTAGCAGCGAATAAAACACGAGCTGTGACAATTTGCCGATGGGTGGTAGAAGCAGTTAATGGAATTTTTAAAGAACAATTTAAGTTATTCCGCCAAGATTTTTTTAATAGAGCTTCAGCTCACCTAATGATAGATTTTTCTATAGCTGCTGCTTTAATAAATAAGTTTTACACTCGGTATACGGACAGAACAGACGCATCACAAATTGTAGAAGTGATAAATCAGAAAATGTTTTTAAACAACACATTAGCTGATTTTGTCAATAACAATAATTATAACAGAAGAAGAGCTCACTTCATAAGTATAAATGTAGATTCCAACAATGTTACTGATTTCCCTCGACTGAGTTATGAAGATCTAATATTAATTGCATGTGGTATCTATCAACTCAAACAAGCTCGCTCATACTATGGGGAGCATATACGGTTTGATGGTTCCTATACAGTGGAAGTGTGCAGAGAGGCTCATCTTAGCGACCTACGGGAAGAGTTGTCTCTCTCCGAAAATACATGGCTATTAAGAGGCAAAATTCAAAGTCGCCATGTAAGTAGAAAAATATATTACGTTTATGTTTTAATAAATCCTAATGAAAATGGAAGAGAGGCAATTCTACAATACTGTTGTAACTGTATGGTTGGACGTAGGACCGTAGGTTGCTGTGCACACATAATGACGATCATTTGGTATTTGGGATGGGCTAGATATCAGTCAAATATAGAACCGCCTGCGCCATTCTTGGATAACTTGTTAATAAAGTATGACAATGTCAATGATGAATAAAAAATATAAGCACTTCGCATTTTTGTTTTAATTTTAAACATCCATTTTTATTGACTTACTGTTTTACTAGAGCTAGCGTCATGCTACATAGCCATTTATTAGACATTTATATCACATAAATCGGCCAATTTAACGATCATCTATGTTGACCGCTGTTCAAAATCTAAAAACTATTTTTGTCTCTATAACGTTTTGGTGAACTTTTCTTTAAAATATTATTAATGCATATTATTCTATACTTTTTGCTCTATTTTTTAATGTGACATTTATCTCTGTTGGATCTAGCCGAAGTTTCTTTGAAAGCTTGGCATTGCCCTTTGACAACTATTAACGAAAAAAGAAAAACATAGGGGCATAGTATCCTTCTTATTCAGTTTATGTAATATCTTTTAAGTTGGTCTATTGGAGGAGGAAATAGGCGAGAGCCAAACCTTGAAATATGACTTTTTACATAGGCTATTCAGTCGGATCTGCAGTTGTCCTTATCGCACAAATTTGAGGGCGGAGCGCTCTCAGAGCGACAGCAATAGTTTCTTGAAATACCTAATTTTCAAAAGTCTCGCTGCCCGCATTTCCTCCTAAGTAGAAACTGAATTTAACCCTTATTTCGGGTTATATTAGCAGAGTATCTACAGAGTTATGCCTAGGGCAACTGTAGCTGCGAGTAGTATTCGGTTTATCCAAGGATTTGCTTTCCTCTCTATTATAAGCAGAGGTTGCATTAAGTAGAGTATAAATACCTAAACTTCGAGGAAGGAAGTAACAAGAGTGGATCATACATCCTATAAAATCCCGGAATCAATGACAATTAAATCTCGGGTTTCCATCCAATCTTGTTACTTCTTTCCTCGTAGTTTAGGTATGTATACTCTATCTATTCCCACCACTGGATTATAAGGCACTTAAGTATCTGTTGAAACAAGCGTATAAAAGTCCGCCTTTGTACATTTTAAGTGCGAAAAGTTTAAATAAATAAATAAATTTGCCTATCCTGTAGGGAAAACTGCCATAAGGTTACATGTATAATATAAAATACCCAAATAATTTTCCTCCATTCCTCAGCTACGTCAAGAAAACAAAAAACTAAAGACAGACATAGCTCGACTCGCCGACTCCGACGCACTTTCACACGTTAGCAGCGAGACGGGCGAGTCAGTGCGGTCAAACAAGTCGGCACAGTCGGCTCAGTTGACACAGTCCGTACATTCGGCACAATCGGTACATTCGGCACAGTCGGGGCCGTCGGGCCCTTCGTCAGCACTGGAGTTCGTGACGTCACCCGATGATGATACTATTAATAAGCTGACGGCACAGTTGGAGTTAGTTGAGAAGCAGAGGAGACAGGTGAATATGATACTAAACTTTTCTCTTCAAAATCACATGCACGAAATTAACTGATTTTGATCAATTTTGTTCATTGTTTGTGAGAAAGGGAAAAAGATTTTAAACAAAATTATTTGTGATTTGAAAAGTAGAACTCTTTATTTTGCATATGGCTGGAAGAGATTTTTCAAATAAATTAAGTATTCATGGAAAATCACAAAAATTCGCAACAAATTTTCCAAAAAACTATGCGAGACTGACGTTTGATCATCTTTTTACAAGAGACTTCTTTTGATTTTGAACATTAAAAAATATCATCAGCATCATTATATGGTCTACTTGCACGTGGCTGGACCACTTTTCTCAACTTTGATACAAAATGTAGCAGAAAAATAATTTTCAAAAACCTATTTTTGGAATAAAAACCCAGTCAGTAGGTAATACATTTTTTCCTATTATTTAGCAAACCAATTCAAGAAATTATAAATCACACATCATCATAATTTTGTCTTCAGCTATCCTTTAAATAAAAACAATTTCATTTGAATGATAATACAAAATCTTCACTAAGTAAATCGATGGCGAATTTGTTTGTTAACTTTTGACGCCTAAACCACTGAACCGATCATCCTGAAATTTTGCAAAAACGTTATCATCCCGAAATAAAGTACGGTTCCCGGGGAAAACAAAACAATAACGTTCTTATGATAATAGATGGCGCCACTTGTCTTTCGAATCATGATTGAATTATATTATTACAAGCAGAGTATCGATGAAACTATTCACATGTGCTGTGACTGATACGAATGGCTTAGCGCCATAAAGACTGTACTTTAATAATGTTTAAATTTTTTCAAGCTTTCTCACAATTAGATAAGAAATTGATAAAAGAGAGTTTTTTTTCGTGCACGGAGCCCTTAACATTTAACTTCGATTTGGCATATTTCACCACCTCACGGTAAGTTACGGTGAACTGGTATGGAAGGTATTTTATAGTGCCTATCCTTATATTGTTAAAAAGGCCTTGTTTGTGGCTTGAGCTTCAAATATTTTAGCATAATACGCATATAATATGAGTGTAAAACAATGAATAAACTACAACTCATATCAAAGTCATTTAATATTGGTCAGACTTTTACATTGACTTTTGTTAAACAAACTTCAACCGTATGTAAAAGGAACTGAGGTTGAGTTTCATTTGTTATCTAAAAAGATACGTATAATAATGTTATTTGTTTCGTTTCAGGTGATAGTGGATAACGAGAACTTGACCTGGCAGAAGGAATCGTTGGAGCACATCGTTGACGCTACGTCCAAAGAGAGAGATGACCTTAAAGAAAAACTCAAGAATGCTGAAGTAAGTGTTATTCAAATACAGGGTGACAGGGAAATTCGACGTATTCCTTGAAAGGAGTTATACTAGAGGTCATTAGCAACAAATTAAGTCCAGTTAACTAGGGGTCAAAACTGGGTGGTTACCGAGATGTGACGGTCCTTTGATTTTTTTTAAAGAACAATGGCGAAATCTTATTTTAAATAAACTTTAACGTCTAAAAGTGACATCTATACGAAATAAATTCAATTAATTATCTACGTTTTTTTTTTAAACTTTCATAGATCTAGTTAAGGCCGAGTAAAAAAAATATGTTTGATGAAAAGTTATTTGACTACTTCATTTTAAAAGATTAGGAATGGCAATACCATTAATGGTATTGCCATTTTATATATTTAAGTTTCTAAATAGTAGGTACAGCATAATTTTCGTGGTGTTGTAATCATTTTTAGTTTGTTATTATATTTACATGGAGTAAATTAATAAATAACACTTTTATTTTGTTGTTTTTCTAAGTTTATTCTGTGTTCTTCCTTAGATTAGAATATTGCAGTGAAGTAGGAAAAATATCTAATGTTATGGCAATTCTGAACTTAAAAGACTAGTGTTTAAAAGTCTTAAAAAATATAGCTTGGTTGTTGACATTGACAACCCTGGACAATTTACAACTCTTGACTAGAAGCTTGCACCATAGATTATAGGTATTCGGCTTGCGCTCTGTCTTATGTTGTTCAAAAGTTCAACACTGAATCTAATTAATCTACGCCTTCTGTAAGAAAAAAATCTTGCACAAACTAGCTCAGAAAATGACGGTGAGTTAATTATGATATTTTTCATTTAAAGACGTGCGAGTAGTAATTTCATTTCAAATAAATCAATGTATAAGCCAGCATGTATCATGTAGCTGCCATTGTTCTTTTCTGACTTGTTAACAAAAACAATTAATTTTGAAAAAAATACTCCACTGTAAACATTTAATTGATACTTTTATGAAAGCTGAAAAATGAGTTATCATTAAAATAAAATGCTTGCCCAAAACTTACATATCTCAAAAATAGAAGGTCGTTAGTAGCAACAATTTTTATTATTACAAATTAGTAAAATGACTAACTGGTTTCATAAGCTTGACAAAAAGGTACAAATGCTATTAACTTTTCCAACGGTTTTTTTACCCCTAGTTAACTGGACTTAATTTATGAATCGCTGCTCAGAAAATGATGGATGTTGTACTTTGCAGGTCAACAGTTCCCTGGTCATCACAAGTCTTACCCGTGATAATAAACAAATGGCTGTTAGTGTCAATATTCCACAACAAAGATGACATTGACAGCTCTTGAACGCAGTTTGGATGTGTTGATCGCGTTCAGTTTAATTGGTGAAATTCGCCCTAAAGTCCGGCCGTTGAGAGAATGCGTTCCTGACACATGTCATTTAGACAGTTTTGAGAGGGAAAAATTGAGAGTGAGCGGGCCGTAATCCACCACGCGGGCCCAGTGCGGGCTGGTAGATGTCACATATCTTCGAATTTTTGGTTCTAAGACATCCCGGAAATCACATAATGATGTAATTTCTTGTTATTTACAGCTTCTACTATCAACTAAGGACACTGAGAACGCGACAGAACTTAACAACCTGCGGTTTACTGTACAGGACTTGCAAGCACAGTTACAGTCTGCCAATAATTTTGTATGTTATTTTACTGTATACTGGGTTTATTGGTTTCTTTCATTTTATTTGTAGGCTTCGTGTTAGAAATTCTTTATTACACGACGGCCCAAAAAAGGAGTGGACCTTTTAGATTAAAAAGTGTTCCCCATAACGGTCCCCCGACAGCAATGACAATTTTATTTATCTGTTTAGTCAGGGAAAAACGACGTTCAACCAATCATCGTGCAAGATGCGTTCCGTCGCATTTATTTGTATGATGCACTGGCATCAGTCATGTGAACTGTCACAGTTTGACGCTTTGACATGGTTATATTATAAACTATCGAAAATTAATAAAAAAAGCAAACGCAAGTAAGCAGCATGGTACAGTCACAATTTATGGACAGTTTACAATCTCACGAGTTAGATTATGAACTAACGAAGTTCATAACAAACTACATGAACTTAGATAAACTATTTGATTATTCCTGGCAGTAGCCAGGAATAATCAAATAGTTTGTTTTGTTTGTCTGTGGCCTTTTTCTTTTTACTTTTGGTTCAATTTTGTTCACTTTTGAAAGAGTGCAATGTACTCCAGTTGCTAATTTAACAAATTAGTTATTGTTACATTTCAACAGCATTTTTATTTTCAACATGCTGTTTGTGGTCCTTCTAAAGCCATTTTTCATTCTGCCTAGCCTTTTCCCAAATATTTTGGGGTTGGCTTCCAGTCTAACCGGATGCAGCTGAATACCAGTATTTTACATGGAGCGACTGCCTATCTGACCTCCACAACCCAGTAACTGGGTAATACGGTACCCCTTGGAAAGACTGGTTGTCAGACTTTCGGGCTTCTGACGACCTGTAACGACTGTCAAAGATCCATGAATGACAGCCGGGACCAACGGCTTAACGTGTTTTGCGAGGCTCGGAGGAGTCTCGGTATGTAAAGATAGTCGCCCATCCATGGACCAACCCCGGCTTAGCCACGAGTGATACAGTTTGAAATTTGCGTCATCGAGCAGCCAGCCACCAGCACCAGCTTACCTAAATGCACATTATATTTCGGTTTTTCCGAAGATAAACGATGGAACGTTTGAACGTTGACGTACTGTACACACGGCTACATATCAAGCTATACATTTCCAGCATAAGCTGATCTCGAACTGTATAGGATTTCCATACAATGAGAGGTCAGCTTGTACTGGAAATGTGTAGCTTGATAATGTAGCTGTGTGTACTATGTTTGACTATTCAAATTGTTTTACATACATAAACTCGCGCATTCTTTCCATGGGGGTAGGCATCCTTACATAGCCTCGTTTACGTTCATACATATGGTCAAACTTGTTTTTATTTTATTTTAAAAAAGTAAAAAAAAAAAGTAACTGGAATTCGAATTCGAAGCAACAATGATTTTCATCAAAATACAGGCACTGTCATGGTAACAATTTCTTTTTACCCTAAATATCGCCCTTTTCATTGTTTTTTTTTTTTGTTTACTTTCAGACAAGTATATCATCCGAAGAGGTGGCTAAACGTGATCAGCTGCTCCGTCAGTTAGAAGGCAGGGTGTCTACGCTACAGACTGAACTTAAGACCGCGCAACTCAAAATACTGGACCTGGAGAGTGTAAAGGTATGCTTATTTATACTACCCAAAATAAATATGTACTTCTTTTGCCAAGTGAACTTTATTGATTAGAGTGTCCTTAGAAATCATTACTTCATTGATATAGTTAGTTATATCCCGAAATTAATCAAAACATATCCGAAATATCCGTAGCGGTATACTCGTACTTTAAATTAGTTTTACATGATAAAGTAAACCGCGTGAAGTTCTCTCTTTCGTCAACACTGACGTCAGTCAGTCATTCTTCCATACTAACGTCGTATGGAGTTTACTCCAGTGTACATTATAAATTAAAAATTATATCTACTTGTCTCGTCATTATCTAGCCCTGTAAAGAAACAAAATTTAAAAAAAATATTGGTTTGAAAGTTATGACTTTATGAGTGTCGAAACTTTCATATTTCAACACTAATTTTAACGCATCTTTGGACGTGAGTTAATAACTCCCGGAGTATGAAAATGGCAAAATTGTTACCGCACATGGATAGATAATTTATTCAAGAATACAGATAACTTTATTTTCAATAAATACATCCAGTAGTTTTTTTATAATAAGTACTATGGACAAAACTTAAGCATGCTCACTTAAGAAAATATTCCTGTGAGAGCGCAGCTAGTGACAAACGAACATTGTGCGTTCGAGTCGTGAGCCGTGCTATGCGATTATAGCCTTTGAGGTGATCATGCGGAACTTTGGCCCATATTACCTATTCACCGAAAGGTCTGTTCATGAAATTTTACGCGCTCGTTTTCGTTATAAATCGTCGTCTATTTCACTTTCTCAAACCATTTCTCGCACGATGTTAGATGAAATAGCATGCATGTTAGCCACGCCCACCAACGAGTTCGAGCCGTCCACTAGCGCAACCTTAAACTGTTTATGACGTGTTGTAGTTGGCCTGTACTGTATGATTTTTTATTTTTTTCAGCTGGAATTTAGTAAACACAAGTCTGGAGTATCGGAGGCTGTCAAGATATATAAGGATCAAATACAGGATCTGCACATCAGACTAAAGGAGGCGTCTACTACTGTAAGTATTCGCCATTAGCTATGAGACTAGCTGCGCCCCGCGGGTTCACTTGCGTAGACCGGGATAAAAAGTAGCCTATGTGTTAATCCAGGGTATAAGCTATCTACATACAAACACACACTCACAAACTTTTGCCTTTATAATATAAGTGTGAGTGATTAGTGTGATTATCAAACCCACCGTTTCTTAATAAGGGGAAGAGGGACAGAAATATGTTAGTGCACAGTGGCTTGAGAATTCATAAGCTTTAATTAAAATCAGGCTAAGAATAATACTTTTTAGGGTTCCGTACCGGAAGGTTGCCAAACGGAACCCTATTACTAAGCCTTCGCTGACCGTCCATTCGTCAGTCTTTCAGCGGGCTGTATCTCATGAACCGTAATAGGTAGACAGTTGAAATTTTCACAGATTGTGTATTAAAATAAAATCAATTTATTTCAGACAATTTAGCCCATAACAAAATTATTAACAAAATTATACATGTCAGATTTGTTAGTAACAAAGGTCTTAATAACTATGTTAGTATTTCTATCGCCGCTATAACAACAAATAAAATAAAGAAATTAAGGGAGTCGGTCCCCATACAAGGAACTTGTTTTTTTAAACTGAAGTCATCTGCCTAGCGGCCTTTTCCCAACTATGTTGGGGTCGGCTTCCGGTCTAACTGGATGCAGCTGAATACATTTTACATAGAGCGACTTTTTTTAACTGAAGTATTTTTTTTTTTAAATATGTATGTTTCAATTGAATTCAATTCAGAAAGCCTTAATTAACAAACTTCACACTAATTTTACATAACGCTATGAATATCAGACATCAGTTGTTTGTCTTGCTCACCGGCATAGGCCTCCCCCAGACCCTTCAAAAGTACACGATCTTGTGCTTTTCTCCTCCACGCGGCGCCTGCCGTTAAGCTGAGATCATCCTTCCATCTACCGGCCTTCCCCGTTTCCTCATTCCCTCTCTCGGGTACCATTCAATTACGTGTTTGGCCCACGTCTATTCTGCTTCTGATTGTGTGGCCAGCCCACTGCCATTTTAAATATGTATGTAAGTAGTGTTAAATATTGTACGGCGCGCGGTGGTATGGAACACTTCGTGTGCGAGTCCGACTCGCACTTGGCCGGTTTTTGAAGTTACAAAAGACCGTGTCCGTTTTACCCACCTTATACCATTTCCTTGTGTTAAGGACGCTGTTACAAATGGGTAGTCAAATCAATACTTTTTTTTATTAAATAAAATGCTTTACATTCTTAAAATGTTTTATGGTCAAACTGTTGATGGTACGATTCTGAACTATAAATATAATTTTAAATAGGTACATTTTCTCAATAAATGTACCGAAGTAAAAATTTCCAGTCCGGTACAATTATTGAGAAACTGTACCTATCTAAAATTATATTTATATTTCAAAATTGTGCCATGCACATCTATCAACAGTTGGGCCAAAAAACATTTAAAGAATGTAAAGCATTTTATTTAATTACCATGCTTTTGTGTAAAAAAGTAATGATTTGACTACCCATTTGTAACAGCGTCCTTAAGACGACGAGATACACCGTACAAGCAAACTCCTAGCAAAAAAAAAAACCGGCCAAGTGCGAGTCGGACTCGCGCACGAAGGGTTCCGTACAAAAACAAAAACGGCAAAAAAAAAAAACGTTTGTTATATGGGAGCCCCCTTAAATATTAATTTTACTCTGTTTTTTAGTATTTTTTGTTATAGTGGCAACAGAAATACATCATCTGTGAAAATTTCAACTGTCTAACTTTCACGGTTCATGAGATACAGCCTGGTGACAGACCGACGGACAGCGGAATCTTAGTAATAGGGTCCTGATTTACGAAATTCATCAAAATAAATCTTAACAGTCAAAAACGTGTTGTTTCTGACTGTTTCGTTTTTTTTTTTAAGAATTTCGTTGGTATTGTTAAAACAAGAATTCCGGTAAGTACTCTAAAAGTGAGTCGTTTATTTGCGGTAAACAAAACGCAAAGAAAGTACATAACACACAAAAAAAGAACAAGTTGGGGGGAAATTTGCGTCACATCCGCGCAAAACGGCGGCGGGACTCGACTTGTAAATGTTTTATAGGAAGCTTCATAAACTTACTATTTATTTTTGGCAGGTGTTCCAACCAGTTCGTTTCTCGATCAGTTCGGAGCCGGAGTCGTCCTCCTCGGAGTTCGCCAGCCTCACGACAAACGTCAAACTGTACGACAAGACGCTCAAACATTTGGCGGAGCTACTCAATATATTGACACATGGGTGAGTTTAGCTAAATAATAAAAGCCGCACGGGTCGATAAGCAAGGTTAAGCAACGCTTGCCGAGGTCGGCCCGTGGATCGGTAACCATCCATAACATACCGAGACCTCTCCGTGCCTCGGAAAGCACGTTAAGCCGTTGGTCTCGGCTGTCATTCGTAGATCTTTGACAGTTGTTACGGGTCGTCAAGCCCAAAAGTCCGACAAAAGTCTGCCTGCCTTTTCCCAACTGTGTTGGGGTCGGCGTCCAGTCTAACCAGATGCAGCTGAATACCAGTAATTTACATAGATAGACTGCATATCTGACCTCCACAACCCAGTAACTGGGTAATACCTCTTGGTCAGACTGGATGTCAGACTTTCGGGCTTCTGACGACCCGTAACGACTGCCAAAGATCCGGAAAGCACGTTAAGCTATTGTGCTTAACGTGCTTTCCGAGGCATGGAGGAGACTCGGTATGTAAAGATGGTCACCCATCCACGGACCAACCGCTGAAAGCTTAGCTTAACCTACTCGATCTACCCGTGCGGCTGTTATTACTTAGCCCGAGACCCTTAACTCTGAAATCATCAACTCGCAATAATTAAGCGTGGTGATCATTGCTTGGTCCTTCTTTGTATGAGAAAAGACGTTTGCTCTGAAGCGTGACTAATGTCTTTTCAACACACTTCCTCGAAAACTGGTTCATATCGTACTACGATTAGGTTCAATTAGGTTCACAATGCAATGTGTTTCACACGCGTGCGATTTTTCATTTTCCAACACGTGTGCGGGAATAAAAATTGCCACAGATAACTTATACCTATACTTAGTCCAAATTGGTTCTATGCCTCTATTCACACCGTCTCGCGCTAGTTTCATTTCGGCATTTACCGGTGCCAAGTGCTATACAGGACGTCTAGCTCCATCTCTTTCTCATACTCAATAAGATTTAAATAATACTGTTGAGGTGGTAGTCTAGCTCCTGACCTTCAATTTATTGTTTTCCAGAATGTCAGACAGTCTAGTCGAAACCTTCGGTCTTATCACGAGCCTTCACGACTACAAGCTTGAAAGGGTGACAGCAGATCAGTTCAAGACGGGTCTGGCAGAGGTCAAGCAGCAGATGGAGAAACAGCACAGTACGGCGCTTAATAATATGTAAGTAACGTTTAAATAAAAAATATAATACAACTTCACAATACTGCAACAGAATAAATCAATCTGCGTAGGCTTTTCCCAACTATGTTGGGGTCGGCTTCCAGTCTAACCGGATGCAGCTGAATACTAGTATTTATATGGAGCTACTATCTATGGAATATTAGTATTTATATAGCCTATCTGACCTCCACAACCCAATTACTGGGTAACACAACCCCTTGGTAAGGCTGGTTGTCAGACTTCCGGGCTTCTGACGACCCGTAGCGACTGTCAAAGATCCAGGAATGACAGCCGGGACCAACGGCTTAACGTGCTTTCCGAGGCACGGAGGAGTCTCGATATGTAAAGATGGTCACCCATCCACGGACCAACCCTGGCAAGCGCAGCTTAAGAATAAATATAGGATAGAATAAAATGTCAATGCAATATAAACCTTAATATAAAGCTAATAAAGCTCTCTCACTATAGTTTCAAACCGGTTTTGATTTAGGTTTGCGTGTAACCGCTCCCAATCGGTTTCTTTTTCAAGTTTTGGGTATTATAGTAAAATTTATATGTGAAAACGATTTTTGGAACCACTGCACTGTAGTACCCGTCGCTTTTGTATTGTAACTATTTTTTTTTGGGTAGAATAGACCCTTTTTAATGTATTTTTGGAAACCCCAAAGTGCGCAAAAAAATAGGGGCCGAAAAAAAAAACCCAAAAACTAGTAGTTTGCGCAGTGTAATATTTTGCGAAAGTGTTTAACTCGAAGACATCAACACGTTATAAAATTGTGAAGTTTTGGACGCGTGGGTGTTCGGTTTTATTGGGTAACTAAGTTAGATTTTCTGAAACTTTAGATTTTTTTCTCAAAAACTAGTTGTTTGCGCAGTGTAATATTTTGCGAAAGTGTTTTACTCGAAGACAGCACGTTCTAAAATTGTGAAGTTTTGGACGCGCGTGTGTTCAGTTTTATTGGGTAACTAAGTTTGATTTTCTGAAACTTTTGATTTTTTTTTCTCAAATACTAGTTGTTTGCGCAGTGTAATATTTTGCGAAAGTGTTTTACTCGAATACGTCAACACGCTATAAAATTGTGAAGTTTCGGACGCGCGGGTGTCAAAATACAGTGGAGCCCGATTTTTTTGAGTCCGGTTTGCATCCCCTCTGTGTTTAAAGAAACAATTACTTTTCAGTATCAGTTATTTCTCCGCGTCTGATTTTAATAAAATCAGCCCTTATTATCAAACTCGATTTATAAAACCGCGGACTTGTAAACATAATTAGCCTATAATGTTCCCACTGCTGGGTCACAGGCCTCCTCTCTGTGTGAGGGGGCCCAGTGCGGGTTGGTAGATGTCACATGTCTTCGAATTTTTAGTTCTAGGACAAGCCGGTTTCCGCTCACGATGTTTTTCATTCACCGTTTTGAGAGCAGTGGTGATAAAATAAAGCGCCTGTCGGGGTTCGAACCTACGACCTACAACTCGTAAGTCGCGGCCGTTACTACTGGGCCACCACTGCTCTCTTGAGCTTGTAAGATCATCCTAAACGTCATTTCACTACTTTCCAGAGGTCAAGTTCGAGGCACCCTCTCAATATTCGAAGGCATCTTCAAGGACTACAGCGAAGTACTAAAGAAGTCTGTGGCTAAGCCCCGAGTGGAGCGCTCGGGCAATGTGGAAGCCCTGACCGCAGCCCTCGTCGCTAGGGGACAGGAACTTACTTTGTTGCAAGCTGAACTTAATAAGCTGAAGGGGGAGAAGGATGATACTGAACTGCTGAAGGCGCAAATGGATTTGTATAAGTGAGTTTTGAACTGCTTTATACTCTAACTAGCTTTTGCCCGCGGCTCCGCCCGCATGGAACTTGGAATTTATCCCACGGGAATGTACTACTAGAATCAAAATCAAAAATCAAAGTATTTTATTTCACATAAACCTACATGGGCACTTATGAAACGTCAGAAGCTAGGTGCACGGTTCCAAATTGATCGTTTCCTATGGAGAAGATAATAAAAAGTATCCTAAGTCCTAACATATGTGCCTGGTCACTAAAAAGTTCTTCTATTTGCAGGAGTGACTTCGAAGCGGAGAGGGAATCGCGCGAGAAGATGGCGAGTGAGAAAGAGAACATACTCACAGATCTCAGAACCACGAAGAAACGTAACCTGGAACTTACGCAACAGGTGTGTTATTATTGTCTTTTTGGAACGAAGCTCTTTAACGCGGCTTTTGTTTATACACGTTATGTCCCTCCATGCGACTTTCTTCTTTCGAATTCACACTTTCTCTCTCTCTCTCTCTCTCTCTCTTTCTATCGAGATAAAGAGAAATTAGTGTGAATTTGTTCAAAATGTAAATCCAAGATGGCGGCTGCGAAAATTAAAAAAAAAATATGAAATATGAAAGAGAAGGGAGTGAATGATAGCGTGACGGTTGACAGGGGAGAATGGAAGAAGAAAACGTGTTGCGCCGACCCCAAGTAATATGGGATAAGGGCAGGAAGATGATGATGGTCGTGGCTGACGTTATCGTGGTTTTCGAGGGTGTTAAACCCGATAGTGAAGTCAAAATGAAAATCTAAGATGGCGGCTGCGAAAATTTCATTTTGTTTTTGTTTTAAAAAATACGTGAGAACTGAAAGGAACTTCATTCCTGACGGGGGTTCCTTCCTGACCGCACACGTTTTTGTTTTATTGTTAATGGTTTTTGCCCACGTCTTTAAGCATCGCGTTGGACTCTTCGACCCGTTCGACAAAGGCGTGGTTTCCACTGAACTGTGCAAAGGCTTTTGTACTGCGGTTGTAGCGGTACACTTTGCTGTCGTTCGTGATTATTCTCTGTGAGAAAATATAGAAGCGACAGTCATCTTCATACTCTGTTCACATCGCTGAAACCTTGGACTTCAAGGACGCAGTAAAAAAAAAAAAAATTGAAAAAAACATAAAATGCCGTTTTGCCAGTGATTTTCCTTTAAATAATTCAAATCTCTGAAGTAATCCAACAGGCTACATGTTAAAATTCACGGAACTAAGTTTTCAAGCCACTACTAGGTAATAGTAGCATAGCATAATGTTCCCACTGCTGGGACACAGGCCTCCTCTCTTCGAGAAGGAGTGGGCTGTAATCTACCACACGGACCCAGTGCGGGTTGGTTGTCACATGTCTTTGAATTTTTGGTTCTAGGACACGGCGGCTTCCTCACGATGATTTCCTTCTCCAATTTGAGAGCAGTGGTGATGAAATAATGTATATGTCGCAGGCGTTTTGTATGATTCCGCTTTTTACAAACGGCGTCGTCGGTTTAAAAACGCTCGCAGTTTTGAAATATGCCGAAAGCAAAATGTAAATTGCCTTGACACTATATAATATATGCCACAACATTTATTTTGATGGACAATTCAAACATCTTTTACAAAATGCCGCAGCAAATTGAAGTATTTTCTCAAGGCTCTCGCCGGCCGCTGCCGCGGCACCGCTCGCTCGGCTCGCACGCGGTTGGTCACAGTTCTAACCTAACCTAACCCATTTGTTCGGGGTGCTTAGTTACTGCGACCAATTCGGATCGCGCGTGGTTAGTCACAGTTCCGACTGAACTTACAATAGCAATCAATGTCAAAATTATAACAGTTGGACGAATTGCCAATTTTCCTTCGGCA
This sequence comes from Cosmia pyralina, assembly GCA_946251885.1. Classification (NCBI taxonomy): domain Eukaryota; kingdom Metazoa; phylum Arthropoda; class Insecta; order Lepidoptera; family Noctuidae; genus Cosmia; species Cosmia pyralina. The sequence continues at coordinate 23,113,386 of OX276357.1, forward strand.
TATTTCATAACTGCGAGCGTTTTTAAACGGACGACAGTCGTATGTATAATGACGCAACACAACACACAACACATGTATACAATCTGCCTGCGACAAATACAAAGTAAAGCGCGTGTCTGGGTTCGAACCCACGACCTCGTAAGTCGGGGCCGTTACCACTAGCTACCACTGCTCTAGCATACTATCTTATGTCGGGGCCACACGAACGTCAACTTCCATACCCGTCATCGCCAATGTGAATGCCGTTGTAAAATGATCGCGAAGTTGTGATTACACCCACGGCCTACGTCCATCATCGCGATAATCAACGGCGTTTCCCGTTGGTGTAGCCCGGACATTAGAAGTTGCATTGGAAACTTAGTTATCAAGTATTATTTCCGCTGCAGTTGGAAGAAGTGCGCAAGATAAACCCGGCAGTACACCGCAGTGCCACTAGTACGTCACGCAGTACTGCAAGCGCTCGTGTGACACCTGCGTCTCCCGCCCGCACCGCACCCACCCGCTCTGCGCCCGCGCAACCTTCCACTACTACTGGGAATATGGTGAGTACAATAATTATTATAACATAAACAAAACTTCTTCAAGATATTTATTCTCAACTACAAAAGTTGGATCTCTGTGCACCACTTTTATGTGTGTCGGCATTAACTCTTAAAATGTCGATTGTACACCATGTGTACAGATAACAATAGAATTTCAATTGTGTCTGCTAATTGGCGCGCGACGGGTTAATAAAAACGTCATTCTGCGCAACAATTCTTACGCATACTAAGATTTATTTTAATTAAAACATTAATTTACACCAAATATTTTCGACTAAGTTTCCCCATTCTAAACAATTCATCGTACAAAAAGGTTCACAAAAAGAAAAAACTATCAGACAAATCGGAGGAAGGCGCGAGGGCACCAAAGGAGAGCACCCCTCCACCGCTGCGGTTCGACTGCCCCGTGTGCGACCAGCCTTACAAAACGCTCATACTGTTGCAACAACATGTTGATCACTGTCTAGGTTGATTGTAGGCTAGTTTAAATAATAGCTGGAAATTGTATTTATTTATAAATGATAAATTATTTTATCTACTCTCATAAAAAAAGGCAGACAGATTCTCGCTAACAAAAAACTGTGTCTGTCGGAGTCAGCCAGCTCGATGTACCTACAGGCACGCATACATTTCACAAGGCATGCTGTATTTTTACCTTATATACGAGTATATACCTTAACATATTACGAATACGTTACCATATTACGAATGGTTGACTGATGTCTGAATGTGTGTTTTTTGTTAGCGAGAATCTGTCCGCCTTTTTTTATACGTCTATGCTCTCATGTCATAAAATTCGAATTATAAACTTCAAAACGAGTTCGTATTGACATACTTTATAAACACAATACCGATATTTAAAAATAGAATCATATTATAACACTTTTTCTGTAACTAAATAATGCTGTTAAAACATTTTTTTTACGAATACGATACAGGGCAAATCCATGAAGTTAATGTCACCAAGGAGTTTCCATCGATTATTTTTTTCTAATGGAACGCATATGCGGGGTGCACCGTTTTTATGGTACTACAAAAAAGTTTCGATTCCAATTTTTGATCTTTTATTTAGTAGGTACAATCTGAGTGTATGAGAGTAGATAAAGCAGTGAGTGTATGAAACTGCACATCTACAGTCTGATTTTTAATTCGACAGAATTCTGACATTTCAGAAGTGTTGCCAATAATAAAACGGTCCTACTAAAAACGGAACGCATTTAAGCGAAAAAAAAAACCTTTCTTGAATTTAAGGTTTCAATTAGAAAAGCTAAAACTTAAAAAATTACTGATAATTTTAAAATGGTAGTCTTTCACAGAAATCCCTGTCCACTAATCCATAGGTTACAAACCTTTTTTAGGAATATCTTTTGTTTGTAAAATCTTCGCTTCTTGTAACTACAGACAGACAACGATGATGGTATTAGTGATAATGATACACAAAAAATATTTAAATATAAAAAAATACGTTCTTTTACTCTTTTTTTTCATTTAGCCATATAAAATTAATATTTTAATTAGTGTGCATTGAATGCACAAAACAAACACTATTGACATTGGCATATATTTCTCAGATCTCATTCTCTTTCATATTTTTTGTTATTTTATGTCCAAACATTCTACTCATTTAAATAACTTATAAAAAGGACAAGACAGAAAAGGTTTAGGATATCTGAAGTGTCAAAAAATTACAGTTGTCAGAATTCCGTCGAATTAAAAATCAGACTGTAGATATTAAAACTATCGCGTTTTAATACCCCTCGTGCATCAGTTTCATAAACTAGGTACTATTATTTAGTGAGTTAGTAAGTAGGTTTGTACAAGCACTTTTACACGTCAATCATAAATATAAACTAGATGAGGTCGGCGTTTCCTATCTACTCTCGGAGAAGAATGCCCGAAACAAACTCAGAGGACACAGTCTCTTTTATGGTCCGTCTCCACGAGCGAGAGACTCGCGACGAGTCCGCGCTTCTATCGTCGGGGAGTCTCCACGAACGAGCGATTATTCCGCCAGCGTATCGTCGCGACTCGTAACGGAATCGCCACGTTTCCGCGACGAGACGTTGTGCAATAGTTTTGTTGAAAGAGTTCAGTTAGGTGCCAGACGAGAGCGAAATAAGTAGTGATGCCTTCGTTTCACAGCGCGCTCTCGCTGCGAGAGCGTCACGAGTAGCAACAGGCACGCGGCGATACGATGACGTTTCGCTCGCACTCTTCCACTCCTCGCATCGCCGTGTGTAGACACGTTCTAAGAGAGTGTATAGAAATACGTGGCACGACGAAAATATCGCCGCGATTCTCGCTCGTGGAGACGGCCCCTTTAAGACCAGACATAATCTTGATCATGTAGATTGATGTACGAAATGGTCTAATTTGTTTATCAAGGTGAATTGGAAAGTGAAGTGGAGTTTTGTGCGAGAAATGACGCATTTATTGGGAATCTTGAGTCTTAAAAGATCTGTATTATTTGGTCTTTTACGTCCAAGTTATTTGCGTTTATGAGTAAATAAGGGTTTATGAATTCATTCTTAAAGCACTTTTTAAAGTCTAAGAACTTCTCACCAATTTTATAAACTACTAGCTGACCCGACAGACGTTGTGTCCAAACAATCATTAAAAAAAATTACCATAGACACTTTCACTTTCAGTTTTCTCGAATTTTCCAATTTTCCCGGCAGCTTTTAAATTTTTTCTTTCCGTAATAATTTGATTCGGACTGTCACGGGGCCAACATACACAAAGCGCGCAAGATCGTGGCAGTCATCAACATTGAGCTTGGGGTTTCCTGCACTTTTAAGATCAGTGGAGAGTCGTACGAGTACGCGGAAGAATCCATCAAGGTGCCGCGCGCGTACGTCGGCAAGCTCATCGGCAAGAACAACAAAATCATACAGGAGATCGTCGACAAGAGCGGCGTTGAGCGCCTGACGGTGCGGGGCGACGACGTGCTGCAGCCCTCCGTGCCACGCGAGGAGGGCATGGTGCCCTTCGTGTTCGTGGGCACGCGCGAGAATATCACCAACGCTAAGGTGCTTGTCGAGTACCACATCGCGCACCTCAAGGAAGTGGAGCGGTTGCTCGTGGAGAAGCGGGAGATCGACGAGCAGCTGCGCATAGTGATGGGAGGTGGCACTATGAACTCGCCGCCGCACCGAAAGCCAGCTACACGAGCGCGCCGCACGAGCCCGCCGCACCAATAGGTATGCGCTTCTACACTCTAGCGCGCTGTTGCAGCGGGCGGCACATGACGCCGGAGCTGGGTGACGTGGAAGAACGGGCTGAGCTCCGGGACGGGTGCGGGGGGCGTGGTCAGCAAGCGCCGCTCCCCGCTGCCCAAGGGGAAGGCCGAGCCGCTGCTCAACGACACCGTTTATAGCGGCCGGGCCCCCTGACCGCCCCGGCCTTACTCTGACGTGACGCTTACTCGTTTTTCATTAAGTATTATTTAAAAAAATGTCTCTGACATATCTCGTGACTTTGGGGTCCCGGACCTTTGGAAGGCGTACGAGGGCCCGAAGCTAACTCGCTGAGGCTCCTTAGACAATTTTAAGTGTTGAGGCATCAACCGCCGATTATTTCGGTTTGCTCTATGCAAGCGCATTAGTTCCGGGATAAAATGTGTCGAAAATCAAAGAGGTCCCGACAACTATATTCTTAAAGTGACTATAAAGATTTTAAAACGCCAATAGGAATACGCAGAATTTCAAAGGCACCGCAATAACCCAAAGGCTACCTGGAAGCTTATTACATCTATTTCTAACCTTAAAAATTACAAATGGTCAGCTAGTGAACTTTTGTCTTTGAGGACTGTCCGTTCCCAGTCACTTGATGCAGTGAACCATTTTTTCGCAAATGTAGGCAAAACTTTGGCATCTAAAATTACGCTTGGGTTTGGTAATCCTCTAACTGCTTCTGAACCTAATGCGAGTGCCAATCCTGGCTCAATGGCCATCTTCAGTACGGGTGTTGAAGAGTTAGAGCGAATCGTTTTAGGTCTTACAACTAGATAGCGCTGTGGGTTGGGATGGCATATCTACTGTTCCTGTGCTTTATTCCCATGGGGGTAGGCAGAAAGTAGAGAACGCCACCCAATAGGAATCTTGACAAAAATTTTTTTGTTTGTCATTCAGATTATTAAAAAATATTGGACACGTATTTTTTATTTTTTAACACGCTTTTATTAGCTTCACCTGTATGTATATTTGTATGTAACGGAATCTTTGAACTCAATTTTCATCCACTTTAAATGGTCAGATTAATTCGAAATTTTGCACACTTATCAGGGCCCGATGACAATACAATAATTTAAAAACTTTGTCCCATTATCCTGATCAGGATTATCGATTTATCTCTAAAAAAATTGAAAAATAAATTATAGTTTAAAAAACATGCTTTAATACCATTAAACTGAACTAAAAAGTAAAAAATAAATTGTTCAATAGAAGAATAAAGTGATTAACGAGAAAATTAATGTCATTGTAAAAAAGCGTGTGGTGCTTTGTACGACGTTCTTACACTAACTCTGTAATTCGAAAGCACCCCACGCTTTTTTTTACAAACAAATTGTTTGAGGCAAGAAACTTGCACCGATAAATGGGGATTTAGTTACTGTATACCATTTATTTTAAAGTATTTAATTTATTTAATTAATCTATACCTGTAGTAAAATAATGAAATGCTGTTCATTGGTTAGCGCGTCACTTCAGAACGGCTGGACCAATTTGGCTACTTTATGTTATAAAATGTTCGTAATAGTTCGAATAAGGGTCTTACGGAAAGAAACATTTGAAAAGTTGCCGGGAAAATTGGAAAATTCGGTAAAACTGAAAGTGCATTTTCTATGGGAATTTTGTATGAATTATTGAAATATATTGAGCAGTGGTGGTCCATTGGAAACGGCAGCGACTTACGAGTTGAAGGTCGTAGATTCGAGCCCAGGCAGGCATTTTACTTTGTGTAAATTATTTCATCACCACTGCTCTCAAAACGGTGAAGGAAAATATCGTGAGGAAATGGGCATGTCCTAGAACCAAAAATTCGACGTCACGTGACATTTACAAACCCGCACTAGGCCTGCGTCTGTATCCCAGCAGTGGGAACATTATAGGCTGATTATGCTATGCTATATTGAAATATGGAGAGGACATCGTCTGCCGGGTCAGCTAGTATTACATAACGCTTTTTTACTTCACCTTGAAATGTTGGTGTTATCATTATTTGGCAGCCAACTTGTCGGTTATCCGTCTAATTGTTTCTGTATTTATTATTATTACTAACCTTGTGCATTTATTTTTAGTATCACACAGTTTATGTAAAAGTTATAAAGTAATAATATTATACATATTTACAACTATTGTTTAGTATTATTTTTTTTGTATTTTATCTACGAAGAATTGTTAAGTATCTACATTTAGGTGAGCCAGTGTTCCGTGTGTATTATTTTAAGTGTTGATAATAATTTCCTCTTTGTAACATTTCTTTTGAAAATTAATGATCTAGATTATTTTTGGTGTTACTTACTTAACCCCTTGATGTTTGTGCGTGATAGCAGAGATCGAAATAGGTAGAGTATCTTTACCTAAACTTCGAGGAAGTAAGTAACAGAGTGGTTAATACCTCCTCTAAAAGATAAAAAACATCATAAATTTTGTTTTTGTTTTATCATGTTTAGATCGACCCGTCTCGCCAGCGGAGTTTCGCTAGCTAATTTAATTTGACCCTGTATATAAAGATCAAATAAATAATTCGTGATTTTTAAATCCCGGGATTAAAACGTCACTATCATCATTCCGGGATTTAGAGGAGGTATTATCCACTCTATATGTTACTTACTCCCTCGTAGTTTAGGTAAATGTACTTTACCTATTTCGATCTCTGGTGATGAGTGGTTTAACTAATGAAGTGTTTTGATCGCGACTGATTCATTTTCAAATTCTCGATTAACAACAACAACAAAACAACTAAGTATTGAACTAAACAACAAGACATGCTGACGCAGCAGTCGCGGTCATGAAAGATGCGAGTAGGACTCTGAATATATGTATAAGGTGTTAAAAGATTTACTGTAGAATCTTCAGACCATCGAACTGAATAACTTTTACTATGGGACCAAATTAGGATCGCGAAAAAAAAATCAGCTGTTCCGTACATTTTGACGAGTTATGCGAACATAAAATTAGGCAACAGTTGATTTTTTTTTTCGCGATTTCAAAGTTGGTCCCATAGTAAAAGTTATTCAGTTTGATGGTCTAAAGCTCTCTTTAAAGTTTGTAGATTTTTTAACACGTTATTAAATACCAAACTGAACACTACTGAGTCTCGTGTTGTCTCGTTCCCACTTTTTATGACCACGCCTGCCACGAACATTTCCCATTAGCATAAACACAAATAACTTTAATGATCTTGGACTTATAATGCATGTACGCATTCTCGAACTAAATACGCATGGATGTGTCCGAATAAAAATTACGCGAATTATTTTTAATAATTTTTTTTTCTATATTGCAGGTCTTCACATGCCCAAAATGCATGAGGTTTTCATGCGACCAGTACAAAGTGATGGAAGATCACTTCGATTTCTGCCTGGATGACTTCTAATGGTAGTGTCATTTATATTGATTAGTCTGACTGTAGGTGAAACGGGTAGTTGTCGACCTAGCACAAAATTGTAAATAAATAAAATGATTTTTGATGATTAAAAATGTTTATTTTAGGGATGGTCCGAACGTGGTTTGAACCGAATACGAATTCGGTGAAAATAAAAAGTTTGACCTAAGTACCGCGTTTTCCCGAGACTCTTATCGTCTCCTGCAAGGTCCGTATATTCTGAGTGACTTTTCTCAGAGGCAGGAAATGTATACGAACAAAAACGTAACAGACTCCGGCAAGATAACGCTGTATCCTTGGTGTTTTTGCACCATAACCTGCCTTTGGTAAATGTTAAATACCAGTAGGTATAAAAATTATGATTTTTGGTGATCATTGTTTCAATGTTTAGGTGACGAAATCTGATAGTGTTTATAAAATACATTTAATTGTTAAATAAGTAACTAACAAACATATAAATAAATGTTTATGATTATATTTTACTGATTTAGTTTGATTATTTTAGTCAAAACATTTGAGTTTTTCGGCCGAATGCCGAAGTGCGGTTAAACCGAATGTGAAACGAATTTCGGCCCATCCCTAGTTTATTTTGAAATGGATCGTTTATTATTTTTGCAGCAACAGTCTTTAGATTCATCTTGAATTTATTTCTTTTTTTTTCTCTGTAACAAATAATGAGATACCAGTCCCTTATTTATTATTTAATTGAATATTACAATAGCTTAACAAAAGGTCGATAGCTAGATGTTTCACCCTCTAATTTAAATGTTATCATTTCGGTGGCTATTCCTTACTTTAATATTAACACGTTATTATGAAATTATAAATATTATAGCGTAAACTGATTATTATTAGAAATATTGATGATATATTTTTTATAATTTCCATAGAATTATTTGGTTCTTAGCCTTCATTTGGAGCACAATGAAATATGAATTACCATTAGACATTCCGCCAATAAGATTAATATTACCCGACTGCGGTAAAGCCTAAAAGGAGTGTTTTTTTTTGGTCCTTGTGTCCGCAGAATTCTGTTTTGTAGTAAATTCAAAAGCAATCTTATTCGTAAAGAATTAGGGTTCAATTTTGACATTTGAAAAGTGTAAATATTTATGTGTGACTAAATAATATCTAGTATAGTACTTATAGGCAGACATATTTTTGCACAAACCATTCCATACTACGTAATAGTTTTGCTACATAAATTGTATAAATTTTGTCTTAGTAATATCCTGTTCTATCTGCTTAGTATGAAACCAAGTGTAGTACAGTATAAAACTTTACTGAGATAATGTACACGCACGCTGGTTGCGAGTACTACGCACCTGTAGTGCTATTCTGTAAACATCTCACCGTGATAACTCAGGTGAAGTGAGCGTGAAGTGAGCCGTCATTCCACCTGATGCTAGGGGTTGACCACTATTGACAGCTCACTTTAAGATCACTTCACTCATGTTTTCACGGTGAGATATTTACAGAATAGCACTACTGACCTTTTTGAAAACATAACCAATGAGGTATAATATATCCTTTCAGGGCGTGCCCTCGCGGCGTTTCCACACACATCTGCCTTGTAAATATCTTTTGTTAATCGCCTTTCATTCATCCTCTCAACATGACCAAACCATCTAAGCGTACTGGTTAAAGTTTTTGTCACTACATCTTTTTTTAAATAGCACCGTTGCCTCATCACATCATTCCTCAGCCTATCATTCATTCATTTGTTCATACATCATGATGAGTAAAATTACCCCTTTTTAGGTCCAACGCCATTTTAATTACTCCTTTTATTGTATCTGCCTAAACAAAGTCTTCCAAAAAATGTTATAGTTCTGTATAATGCCGCCCGCAATTCTGTCCGTGGCTTTATTAAGCTATTAGCAGCAAACTGTAAGCTGATTGGCCAAGCTGATTCTATCGTATTACGTATTTAAAATCCTAATATAATGCGGAATAGAGTTTGTTTGTTACGATTTTACGCTAAAACGGCAGCACGCATTTGGATGGAATTTGGCTCATGATAGACCATGACCTGGATTAACACATAGGATACTTTTTATCCCGGTAGTAGGTTCCCGTGGGATAATTTCCAACATCCATGCGGGCGAAGCCGCGGGCAAAAGCTAGTTGTAAATATTTCATTAAATGTAGTTAATTAGAGCATCGCCACATAGTTTTTTTTTTTTTTAATATACAAAAACGTTTCTTTTTGGCAGTTAAATGTTAGTGTAAAAAATAATGGTAGAGTTTTCATAAGATTTTTAAAATATTTCATCTTTATTTTTAAATCAGATAAGTAGTATGGAATGCCATGGCGTTATGTAAAATAAATCGCTGCCCTAATAGGTCTAAATTCATGCACTAAATTGAGATAGTGTAGAGAGAGCATAAGATCCTCAGAAGACAGGTCGTTCACAAGACAAATAGCCTTATGCTTGAATATTTCAATGTCCTGTCTTCTGGAGAGCATACACTGTCCTCCCATACCTATTAATACTGTTATCTAAAAATATTGAAAAGAGTGTCCGTGGAGTTTCTTGCCGGGTTGTCTCCCGGAAGGTTCGCCGCAAGAGAGCGCTGTGTCTTTGTCACTTGAGAATAAAGCGATCAATCGGCGCCAAGAAAAACAATTAGCGCCATCTTGTGGCATAGTTTTCAGCAAGGAACTCCATTGACAGCTGGGTGAAAGTAACAAACACATAGCGCCATCTACGCGGAACTAATTTGGCAGTTTTCTTCCACATTGGAACCGTGCACCTAGCTTCTGACGTTTCATAAGTGCCCATGTAGGTTTATGTGAAATAAAATATTATGTTTTTTTTTTAATGGATTTAAGCGTTTATCCAAATGGTGGAACTGAGGCACTAAAAGTTAATGCATGCAACGAAACACTGGGTGGAAATTGCGCTCTAAATATAGCTTAAACCTAGACAAGTATTTATTTTTTACTTATTGTCGACAAGCTTTGTGTCATAATATTGTATCAATGTATAGCTGCAAAACTTAATACATATTGTATAATTAATTTAAGTTATACATTGATACACTATGTGTATTATGGACGAATTATTGTAAATAGGTATAAATAATCATTTACCCGCGTATACAAGGTGTAATTTAAATAACGCGCAACCTTTTAAGGGGTCACTGTACTCATCATTATGATCAACTTTTAGTATGGGAGTGCAGTGACCTCTTATGAAGTTGTGTGTTATTTAAATTACTCCTTTTATATATGATTAAGACTGTATGGGCCAAAGTTCCGCATGATCACCTCAAAGGCGATAATCGCATAGCACGGCTCACGACTCGATCGCACAATTTTCGTTTGTCACTTAGCTGCGCTCTCGCAGGAATATTTTCTTAAGTGAGCATGCTTAAGTTTTGTCCATAGTACCTATAACACAAACAGAATTAGGACTGCCACATAAGATTTTACTACAGTATATTGTCATGCCATCTAAAAATCGCCCTGCGCTGGCACAAGATGTTCAGAAAGGCCATTCTTTCCATAAAGCTTCCATTGTAAACCTTTTTTTTCGTATGTACTATCGACAAAACGGACGCCTTTACACCCAAGTTACTTTTTGTATATACTGATTATTGAATAAACTCTGCCCTTATGGTCCTCTGTTCTCGTCTAACAATAGAAAGTCGGAACGGCACAAAACAATTTGCTATCGAAATTGTTTAAAGATTGGGATGGCCTGGCTTTTGTCGATGGTACCAGCATTGCCATTTGGATAGCCTCTAAAGATGGAACTATATTTTGGATAAGTGATTGTTATGAGACTGGAAAGTATTTCTTTAGAAAATTCTAAATTTAGTTTATAGTTGTTCCTTTTGGCCGCCTGTTGATTTGATGACTGATTTTCGCAAATATTCATATTACTTTCAAATGAAAACAATGCGTGCCAGGAAAGATGAGACTTAACAAGCGCAGTGTCGCGGCTCCCGCGCTCTTTCCGCCGCCCCGATGACGCCCGGTCCCTTCCGTCTCAGGCCTCATACCGCTAAAGAGACCTATAAATCAAAATAATTAGAACCAGAGAATTTTATTCTACTGTGCAAGTCAAACTACGTGGTGTCAAGTCTTATCTTTCGTGGCACGCGTTGTACAGTGGCTGCATCAATTGGGTACCCCAGTTGTATTAAAATTTCAATACAACTGGGGTACCCAATTGATGCAGCCCGCTGTACATTGCTTCATTTTTCAATATTTTTATTTGTTTATAAAATGTTATTTTGTGTAAGTAAATATTAATTTCATTAATTTTCTGTAAGGCATGTTGGAGACGATGTACAGTCAACCCCACCATCTTGTAACAGTTTAACTTTGACACCACTTTTATTACGTAGCAGTAAGGGTGATTTTCGCTGTTCAAGTGACCGTCAAAGTTAGTGGATCGTGATAAGTATCCACTAGCCTCTGTTTCGTCTACAACGGTCATAACTTTTGTTACTGATTCATACATTATTTAGATTTAGTCCAACTTTCATGTTTTTTTTTTTTTTTTTTTTTGTATAATTGAATGGGGCTAAATAAGAATAAGTATTAGGTTCAATTTACCTAGTCAACGTGCGAAATAAAAATACCCCAAGTTCGTAAAATAATTCCTTTTGTTTTCATTATCCTAAAAAAGCCCCGTTTAAAAATTATATAAATCTCGCGTGCTAAAGATGCCACTTACATGAAATTTTATGTAAAATAGTTAACTGTAAAATTAGATAATGTAAGGAATTGAATAATTATGTATACTTATGTACTGTGATCCCAGGAACTACGTTGTCATAACTAATGTCAAAGATTTAATACGTTAAAATATATGAATAAACTAAGAAATTTTGTTGTATTACCAGTACTGGTTCCCTAATGAATGCAAAATTGTGTCGTATTTTGTGTGTCGTTGAGTTTAAAGTCGAGTAGCAGGTTTGCTTACATCAGAGATGCACAGACTTATTTAAGACCATGGGCCACTTGGGCAAATGACGAACTACTGGCGGGCCACCAGCATAAATTAAAAACATAAAAATAGCCAAAAATTTAATTTAAAAAATAATATACTAGTTCGAAGCGTGACACTGCATTGCGCTTACAATCTTTTTAACATTTGGCTCAAATTTACTTGTAGCTACTCGTAAAATTGCTTCCAAACTTTCATTTGCAAGGCGGTATCATTTTTTTGTTTTATTATTATTCAATAACTTTGTTCACATAATATAGCACCAAATAAGCTGGAGCGTTTCAGGGCACTTAGTAACGCGCGCGATTCAAATTTATATTAAGTATTTGTAAACCTCAGCAGTATTTTTCCTTCAAATGTACGAGGAAATATTTTTGCTGGCGGGCCACTGGCATATTGCTGGGCGGCCGCATGCGGCCCGCGGGCCACGGTCTGTGCATCCCTGGCTTACATGATTTCATGTTATGCCTTTGTTCAAAAAGGGCAGTTCTGAAATTCAAGTCCAAAGAACCAATCTTATATAAAATGCAAAACTTTTATTATTAAGTCTTTACCTATGAAATTGCCGTTCTGCAGTACTGGCCATTTCAAATCAAAATAATTTTTGTTTGGCTAAGAATTCCAATTTCAAATTAATTTTATTTTAAAAACATGGATTTTTTTTTCCAAAAGTAGTCATTTGTTTATTGATTAGTGTTACATTTTCATCGCATTTCAATCTTTTCGTCATCATGGATACGTTAAATTATGTAGTAATTATGGAATATGAGTACCGTCGTGGCAGCAACGCGGCACAAGCGGCACGCAACATCAACGACGTTTACGGAGCTAACACTACAAACCAACGCACCACTTGTTATTGGTTTGCTCGCTTCCGTTCTGGAAATTTCGACCTGAAAAATGAACCTCGCGGTCGTCCGAAGACTTTGGTCGACAATGACGAATTAAAGGCGATTGTGGAAGCTGATGATACACAATCTACGGCTGAATTAGCAGCAGCTTTCGACGTTAGCGTCAAAACAATATTGGTCCATTTGCGTCAAATTGGCAAGGTAAAAAAGCTTGACAAATGGGTGCCCCACGAACTCAATGATCGCCAGCGCGAAGTACGCGTCGAGACGTGCCTTGCACTGCTCAACAGACACACAAATGAAGGAATTTTGAACCGCATTGTTACCTGCGATGAAAAATGGAGACGCTCAGCAAGTTGGTTGGATCCTGGTTCAGCATCTAAACAATGCCCTAAACGAAAACTTACCCCTAGAAAAGTGATGGTCACTGTTTGGTGGTCTAGCGCCGGTGTGATTCATCACAGCTTCTTACCAAACGGGGTGAGCATTACTTCAGATGTGTACTGCGAAGAACTGAACACAAAGATGGAGAAGCTGGCACATCTACAACCAGCATTGGTCAATCGCTCGTCTCCGCTGCTCCTGCACGACAACGCGCGACCTCATACTGCACAGCAGACGGTCTCCAAGTTGCAAGAACTGGGGTTGGAAGCTCTCCGTCATCCGATCTACTCACCAGACCTTGCGCCTACAGACTACTACTTGTTCCAGAATTTGGATAACTTCTTGGCGGGAAAAAAATTCAATACCCGAGAGGCAGTACAAAATGCCTTTGAAGAATTTGTTGCCTCCCGTCCAGCTGATTTCTTTAAGAAGGGCATCAATAAACTGCCACTACGTTGGCAAAGATGCATTGATTGCATGGGTGATTACTTCGATTAATACAAATAAAAAATGCATGAAAAAAATTCGTTTAAATTTTTTCATACAAAACGGCAATTTCATAGGTAAAGACCTAATATAATGTGCGCGCAATGCTGGTTACCGCCTGAGGTATGTGAGAGATGAGACGGGGGAGACACATTGAGGTCAAGCTGACTTAGTCTGCCAATCTTGTCAATCGCGCCCTCTCCCGTCTCTCCACTCACATACCTCAGGCGGTGAATAGCACTTGCGCACACACTATAGCTTGCAGGTCTTCAAGAGTTCAACTTATAAGTAATTTTCTTTACTGTGTTATATTAATATGCGGAACCTTAGGCAAAAAGACAAGGGATAATGAAAATTCTGGTGTGATTTTCAAATCAAATATATTTCATGAACCCGTAGCGTTTCTTAGCTGTTTTTATAAAATTTATACAATTATTTATAATAATTTACTAATTCATTTTTACAAACGCGTCCTATAAATTGTTTATATATCATTAGCTAATTTTTTAACCTAGTGTCTTGCTGACAATAATTGGCACCATTTTATCTACGTCACAGGACAGACTCTTGTGTCGAAACGATTACGTCACTCCCTGTGTCGATATTAATTATAAGTTTGTCAATGAAACATAAGAAACGCTATTAAACTAAACAAAGATGAGATTCGGACACAGACAAGAGTTACAGCGGAATTTACAAAAGAAAACTTTTAAATAAGTATAAACCGCAACTTAAAGATAATAAAAAAAAAATCAGGAATATAATATGAGTACAGTTAAATATTTTTTTCCACACTGGTACACTATCGCTGCACGAAATTTCTATTCATAGGTACTTATTATTAAAAAAAATATAAATAAAAAGTAACAATAGGTAATAAATAGGTCGGAAGTATATAAAAATAAATCTTTTTTTTTTAAATACTTACTAACTAGTGAAATTAACTAATAAAAATAATCATTAAAACTCGCTTTGCAATCGAAATCTTTAAAGCGAAGTGAGCACAATTTCGGTAATCCTGTGTACGGTTCGGGTATCATTTGTATAAACGGACTTACTTATCTAAAAATGACACAAAAGGTCGAACTTTACATTCATTTGTACAAATGAGAACCTACCTTTATTTATAAAGGGCCAGTTTCACTAGCCAAGGTAACCTGGGATATGAACTTATAATTTTTTATTCTATTCTTTTATAATTGGAAAGTTTTGTTTTAATCAATTAGTGAAACTAGCCCTTTTGTATGAACATGAATAATAAATAAATAAACGCGAATGAAATTAAAACAATAAACTCCCTGAGTTTTCTAGTGATAAATCTAAGTGATGTATAAGCCACATGCGTGATTTACATATTTATAAACTAACTAGCAACAGATTGTGAATACTAAATTTCAATAAAAACGAAAATCAATGTTATTTGTCTTGGTAATTAAGTTCAAATTCGTATAGCAAAGCTGTAATATTGGTTCAGAACCTATCTATTATATAAAACGAAATACTATCTTGTAAGAACTATAGTTAGGCTCTTAAAAACAGGATTCAAAAGATAATACAAAAATGTGATAAATTGAATTGTAGATTGAACAAAAAGCGTAAGTATTCATTTTAAATACTTTGATTGGAATGCGTCGCAAATCAGATGTCGTTTTGACACATTTGAGGGAGGACGAGATGAGCATCGGGCGAAGCTATCAGCTGATAGGAAGCGGTGTAAGCAACCAGTTGACACCTCGACCCTCCGTCGCCATCTCAGAACGACACCTAGATAATAAAATCGTAAATCTCAGTCGGATCTCACGAGACAACAGATGACCAGCATCGACACCAAAGGCTGCCTCAAATTTTCGAATTTCAATACTAGGAGGTGATTCAATGTACTTTACACTTCCCTACATAAGAAGCTTACAACATTTAATAACATATAAACCATAATAGATAATAATAAATGTCCTTAGTATTACTTAATACAAATTACAATAACATTACATTTAGTTGCGAACATAAAACTATTTACGTCGCTTAGGACTAGAATATGTTGAGGAAGAAAGCAGATTCACTAGGATCATTGTCTATGGTCTGCTTATGGCAAAGCGGTCGTTGCGTAACCGTTGCGATGGAAGTTGGTACAAAACTGCGTAGTTTATTTTACACGGTAAGATGCGCATGCGTCGGAACGATTTGGTCGCGATTGTTGTAGTTAGCGTCTACCGACGAAGTCGATCATCTGATCAATTTGTTCCTTTTCGTCGTATAGGTATAAAGACTCCATGCAACCCTTGAAATAGGGCGATGTGAAGCACTTCTCCCTGGAAAGTAAAAAAATGGAATTAGTTTCTTGTGTTAGGATTTTTTTAGAGGTAGGCAATAGCAGGAAGCAGAGAGAATTTTAAAACAAGAGATATTTTTTTTTCGTTTAATAAGTAAATAAATAATTTTCTACATCCAAAGTAAACTGCAGGCAAACTAAAACTTTGCCATCTTCATTAAAAAAAAAAAAATTAATTAATATTCAAATGGGCGTGTCCAAAAGTGGACTGCAAAAGGCTGAGTTAATTTGTTGGCTTATAAAATCAGCATTATTAGTAGGAAAATAAATAAATATGCCAATCATCGAAACGTAAGTCAGATAAGTCACTTGAGATTCAGGCTTCTGAATTTTACATGATTATCAAATCAATCAATCAAAACAAATAAGTTTTTATGTGCACACATACACAAGGTGACGTCTATATCATGTTTTAAAAATAAAAGTGGACCAAGTTCATCTAGTGTGTTATCTGCCTTATTTTTTTTTATAGTGCTTTAAAAAGTGAGAAATTATTTCAATAGTGCTCAAATAAAGTTTTAAGTAAGTATGTAAATTATTGCAATAGTGTTCATATAAAGTTAGAAAATATAATAGTGCTGAAAAGAAGGCGAGACGGCATGCTTTTAAGTCAACTTTAAAGTGCTAGAAGATACTAAAAAATGCTGTGAAAAGAAGATTAGACCTTTTTACCTGAAGTTTATACTTACGATCCTTGGTTTGTGTTTTTTTTTTAATTATTATTATGTTTGCTTTGGCATAGCAGTGTTAAAATATAATACAAGAGTGCGATATATATAGCGTGCTGTTAATACCCCAAAGCTGAAGGAATGCTTGACGCATTAGAAAGAGATAGAAATAGGAAATATAAAGTGGTGAGAAGGAGATGCAAAATAAATTCGGTTGGTACCTAATTCCCAGCCGGGGGAACGGCCCCGTGTAATATTCTTATATATTCCTTGAACTGTTCTAACTGGTCAGTTTCTTGAAGCACCTCCACGCAGCCTTTGAAGTAATCTGTCGTGAAACAGTCTTTCCTGTGCCCCAACAAGGAATAATGCACTTTAATACATGTTGTTTAAGGTTGAAATTGAGTATGTTGGTTTTGAATTGTGAATTAGTAGTGTCATAGTTAATGCTAAGTTTTTTTTTTACAATATAAGGTGACTATCATAGTTTATCTTATCTCTTATCTTGAAAGCACGAGTTAAAATCACAATTTTATCTAAAGTAATTCAAAATTCCAAACCAACCATTCTCAACTCAAATTTCCGCCATAAACTGGCACAGATTCAACAAAAAAACTGTAAAACGTCACATTTGAAAAGGGAATCATAGACAAAACGCAACGAACCTGCATAGGGTAAAAAGCTGTGGTTCTCGGAAGAGGTTGTAACAGTCGTCGCAGATCCTGTCAAGGCGGGCAAAGATGGACGCGTCATAGACTCCTTTACACTCCAGGGTGAAGAAGGAGCGCCGCGCGACGTGGTGCGACGACGAGGGCGGCGCCGCTGCGCCCAGGGCCACCGCCACCACTGCCGCGCACGTCAACTGAATCGAACTTAGATGCATCTGGAAACAAGGAAAGGTAAAACGTTAATAAAGTTAAAGAAAACTGCCGCCCAATGACGTTCACTAGGTGGCAGTACAGACGTCAGGTCCGGGCACCTGTCAAAAGTGTCAAAGTGCCTATATTATTTTTTGTAACCGTGACCGTCTTGACTGAATGATGAACGAATGAATGAAACAGAAATTTTATATTCATTGTCGAAATGGAAGACTGTCAAAGAACAGAAAGAAGAAAGAATGACAAAGTGGCGCCGTCTGGTGGCGTGAATTTTCATGAAAACGCTTTCAGATTTAAGTCTAAATCTTAAATCTTAGAAAATTCTTCAGATTTGAATGTAACGCCCAGTGAGTTATAATCACAATCTGAATAATTTTGAAGGATATTCATATCAATTTAGATATATATACCTATACAGGGTTATTGGTAAAACACCAGCAACCTCTTAAGGGGTCATTTTACTCATCATTATCAACTGATTTTATTAGGGATCTCGACCAAACCTGAAATCGCGAAAAAAAAATCAGCTGTTCAGTAGGGAGCAGCCGATTTTTTTTCAGCTTGATAATATTTGAAAAATTCGTCTGCTCGGCAACGTAAATAGCGCATTTGAATAGGTATTGTTAATAAAATTAAATGCCATTGCAAGTGTTTTACGCGGGATGAGAAACTCTAGTTGTGGCTAACATTGGACTGCTGGATAAATGTAATTAATTAACCGACGATATTACTTTATAATACATCATATTTTAAACATTAGCTCGTGGATATGGTAATAACAGCCGCACGGCTCGATCGATCAGGTTAAGCTACGCATGCAGCGGTTCGGCCGTGGATGGATGACCATCTTTATATAGGTAAGTACCGAGACCCCTGCATGCCTCGTTGGTTCCAGCTGTCATTAGTGGATCTTTGAAAGCCGTTACGGGTCGTCAGAAGCCCGAAAGTCTGACAACTAGTCTTACCAAGAGGTTTCGTGTTAAAGCTTCATGTAAAATACTGGTATTCAGCTGCATCCGGTTAGACTGGAAGCCGAACCCAAGTTGGGATAATGCTTATGGCAGATGATGATTAGAACGATAGTTTGTGGAAAAAAGGGTTTCCCTCTAAATAAGGTCTAAGTCTCTATGATTCATACTTATAGGTAGGTTTATACGTGTATGTAGCCTACCTAGTTATGATTTTACTTTAGGTAAGTTTGTACGTCAAACATCTAATTGGGTTATAGGTATATGTTGCCACAAAACGCGTATAAATAGATGGTTACCGTTGCAGCAAAAGTTATTCACATCAGGAAGAAGGTATTATAATTAAACGGGCCATCGTTTATACATGTATAAGTTTTACAGTTATTAAAATAAGTACTTGTAACATTATCAATACGTAAAAGGCCGTTATTTAGTAACGGCGAGAAGCAAAGGAGTGCGCGGCCATGGCGCACTATTACCCAGCGTCTGCGCCGGAGCAGTGCGTGTCGTCACTCGGTTAAGGGAAGTACGCGTATCTTAGCCAGTTTTCATTAAACCACATAATATAAACGTAGGTATGTGATGAGCTGTAATTTCCATTATTTGATAACATTGTTAAGACACACAGTTATCTAGGTATAAAATACAGTATATTTAAAGTAGGTATACCTAACGATAAAAAAGTTTTGGTCAGTCGGTCTATTCTGTAAAAATCTCACCGTGTTAACTTAGGTGAAGTGAGCTGTCAGAAGTGTCAACCCCTAGTGTCAGCTGAAAAAGTGGCAGCTCACTTCACCTGAGTTATCACGGTGAGATTTTTACTGAATAGCACTACAGGTAGATACCTAATGTCTGTCCGGTTCTGGTCTTACCGATTGCCAAGGGGTTTCGTGTTAAACAGTACTGGTTAGAGGAGGTTAGATAAGCAGTCGCTCCATGTAAAATACTGTTAGTCAGTTGTATCCGGTTAGACTGGAAGCCGACCCCAACACAGTAGGGAATAGACTGGGCAGATGATGAAGCCTGGTTCAGTAGTTCTGGTTACATACTGTTATCCAATAACAATTTGAGAAGCTATTAACAATCAATTGAGTGTGTTATAGGTAATAAAGAAAGTTCAGTTAGCCTTTTAAACTGATGTGATGTAGTACCTACACATACAAGATCACAAAACTTGGTCCTTAAACATCAGTTTAAAACTCCCCCTTAACTGATACATCGATAGATTAAAGCGCAAAGTGAACGGGCGATTATGTTAAAGTGGACTCTTTAAGTAGGTACCTACACGGTGGCCCAGTATTAGTGGGTAAGCAGGGAAATAAGAAACTAAAACTGTAGGCTCTTTTACATATTTAATGGGGCATTTGCCTGCAAATCATTAAAGAGAAACGTGGTAAGTTTGCAGGACCTTTTCAATGTCACATGCATTTTTTCAGCACTGAATAATATTGAAGAAAACTTCTTTAGGATATAGACTATAGATAACTAATCCACAGTTCAATAGCTTGTTGATGACTGCTCGTATGAAAATTTACTTTAAAAAAAAGTAAAAACCGACTTGCAAAACCTAAAACGAATAAAATAACTTTCAGAAAAAACATAACAGCTTCTGAAGTCGGTGCCAAGCTAAGGTGCATTGAAGAATTGAAGACTTCAGAAGCTGTTAAGTTATATATGAAAGTTATTTTATTCGTTTTAGGTTTTAGAAGTAGGTTTTTACTTTTTTTAAAGTAAATTTAATTTTAAATTTTTAGTTAAATGCACCTACAATTACATAAGCCCAAGACGAAAATCCACTTAGAAATGCCGGAGATACAGTACATTTATGCATATAACTTCGTACATAAGAATAATTACCTAATGTCTAATATATCTTCAAAATTGGTGCATTAGTTTCTGAGAAAATCGCGGACAAACAAACATACATACATACGGGTCGAATACAGGACCTCGTTTTTTGAAGTCTGTTAAAAAGAGGGCTTTGTTGTGCAGTAAATCAGTTACCTACAAGCAGATGTGTGCTTACATATAGGTCTTTGAGGCCAGCACGCTTACCATAGGAAGTATAAAGCACCATACTATAATTAGATATAGGTAGGTAGGTACCTATAATTATCAAACTATTATAGAGCATCGCAATCTCCTTATAACTTTAGAGCGCTTAACAAATAGATTTTGCCTTCTAAATCGGGTTAAGTACGAAAAGTTATCCAATTAGTGTTTAAAATAAGAAATAGTTACGTTTCAATTAACGAAGCCAATTCAATTAGTAGAACATAAATGTCAATTAACGGGCAATTACACAGAGTCATAATCATGTAAACAGTCTGACTGACCCTGTCAGTTTCATACTAATGAAATCCTTATTACTACTAGAAATTGTCCAACTGATAGGTGTCAGGACGCATTTTCTCGACGGCCGGACTGTAGGCACTTAGTTAAATTAAACCTAGTATTTATTTTTTATTTATTTTTAGCTGAACAGTCAATGAAATACCCTATGTCTATGACATCTTTACCGCTTATTGTGTGATGAAGAAAAATGAAGGAAGATAAGAAGAATTATAGTACAACTATTATTATTACTTACATGAACAGGAAATTATCACAACTTACAACATATTCCACACCTTTCCCTAACTTTCCAATCAACACGGATATTAAGAACTTGTGCAATTTCTATATTGAACATTAACGATATCTTAAACTAAGTATATTTATGATGGAATTGGAGTTCGTCAACTCGATTCGTTAATCGATTGCATGCAGATTCTTCTCTAAAGTACGATATCTTAAACTAAGTATATTTATGGTGGAATTGGAGTTAGTCAACTCGATTTGTTAATCGATTGCATGCAGATTCTTCTCTAAAGTACGATATCTTAAACTAAGTATATTTATGGTGGAATTGGAGTTAGTCAACTCGATTCGTTAATCGATTGCATGCAGATTCTTCTCTAAAGTACGATATCTTAAACTAAGTATATTTATGGTGGAATTGGAGTTAGTCAACTGGATTCGTTAATCGATTGCATGCAGATTCTTCTCTAAAGTACGATATCTTAAACTAAGTATATTTATGGTGGAATTGGAGTTAGTCAACTCGATTCGTTAATCGATTGCATGCAGATTCTTCTCTAAAGTACGATATCTTAAACTAAGTATATTTATGGTGGAATTGGAGTTAGTCAACTCGATTCGTTAATCGATTGCATGCAGATTCTTCTCTAAAGTACGATATCTTAAACTAAGTATATTTATGGTGGAATTGGAGTTAGTCAACTGGATTCGTTAATCGATTGCATGCAGATTCTTCTCTAAAGTACGATATCTTAAACTAAGTATATTTATGGTGGAATTGGAGTTAGTCAACTCGATTCGTTAATCGATTGCATGCAGATTCTTCTCTAAAGTCTTATGTAATTTTACCTAGTCATCTCATTAAACATTTAAATGTGATTAATCATCACTTTTTGTCTTCTTATTAAAAACTTCTGCGAATTCTACTTGAACCTAGTTACTTATATTATTATCAATTTAATTACATCGATTATATGAGCGGTGTAGCGTAATCGTTGTAGAAAAACCGCAGGTGTCAATTAAATAATCACCCCATATCACCTCATGCAAGGCGAAAGGCACATTTTTGTGAATGGAGACTCGAAACAATCTTTTAAGTATTTCGAGATCTTTCATCTCAAGCCTACTTCGGATGACGCACGTGAGATGATTGTCCTAAACTATGCAAATGGGTGGTTTTGACCTTATTTTTTGCAATTTTATGTGCGAAAGCACAAACCTTAATGATTGTAGATCATTTTTGCTTATAAAAAGTGAAACTAATTTCACTTTTTAAGGTCATTGAGTACCTTAGGTACCTCACTGTACACCATAACGACAAGACATTAAGCATAGTTATTGTGGTAAGTGATTTGGTGGTATTAATTAAGGCACTGCAAAAAACGTCATCTCCGAGTCAAAAGACCAAAAGTTTAAAACAATTTTTCCCATTGTTTCATAGCAATAAAACCCAAAACTTGTCACTACCTAACCCTCCGCTGCGAACACACTTAACTAAAGTGTTATCCGTCTCAATAAACAAACATAATATATACGTAACGTTTCCTGATTGGGCCAAGTGGACCGGTTCTTAGTTCGGTATCGGTATAAAGTGAGCCGACAGTCCCACCGAAAATTTGTAACAGAAGTTTTACACTTCAAAACGGGGCATACGGATTTCCGAACCAAAAGAGCCCGTAATAAAAAGGTTTCTAAAAGTCAAAAAAAATACGAGAGAATCACCGTGTTTAGGTAATTTTTCTTCCGTTCATGGTATCTATACATTTTACCAAAACTGAGCCTTCTTTAGTGAATCTTTCGTGTCGATACGTCGGCAGTCGGCATCGCTTTAACGATTCAGTAACGAGGGACGCCCCAGGCAATGGTGATTCATGGACGATTTTATGAAGTTATTATGCCATGGTGGGCTCGTTCAATGGTGGTCCGGTGGTTGGAAGTTGTCAACGTGTACCTGCGGACTGGAGTACCTAACTACCTGTATTGTATAGTTTATGCTATAGGTAGGTTACTTGCACTTGTTCATTCGATTTTATGTTATTTAGGACAGTCGAATAATTGGATGGTTGGTGGTAAAAAAATGTGAGAGGTATATTTATGTATCTACCTAGGCGTCTAGGCTTAATTTTTAGGAAACTGCATAGTTTTATTTTTAAATATTGCATGAAATGTCAGTATGTCACCTCAAAGGACCATTTTTTGGGACTTAATCGAATGTGCAACACATAAATGTAGCCAGTGCACTTTGTATAGCCTTTTCGGCTTACAAATCCCAATGGACATCTTTAATTATTAAATACCAAAGTCGAATTTAACCATAAACTTTCAGATTCAACCCTTTCACTGCTACAATACAATGCAGATCTAAAAATCATTCAGAACAGACGTGCATTGTGCAATGCACTCAGCTTTCTCAAAGAAACAATGCAGCAACCGTGTTAAAGTGAAAAGAAGTGCATAGACGAAGATAGTAGTATCATATAAGTAATAAAGGTTGGAAAGAATTTTATATCCTTCGAAATAACTTTGTAGGTAATACTTTGTGTCACTTTCGGTGTGAGTTTTATTACTATTTTTAGGATAATTTGTTTATTGAATTGAATATTAATTAACTGTTTAGGTTTTTAGACTTAGCTTTTGGGTAAACCACAATAATTTCAAAAAGAATTCTGCAAAATGCATACTACTAAAAGACATAACGTATTCGTAATATGGTAAAGTATTAATATAAGGTAAAAATACAGCATGTCTTGTGAAATGTGTGCGTGCCGGACCTGCAGGTACAGTGAGTTGGCTGACTCCGATAGACACAGTTTTTTGTTAGCGAGAATCTGTCCGACTTTTTTTATACGTCTATGGGTATGGTATGGTATACCTATAAGTTTCTGTCACTGTCAATTTCACTAAAATTTTGCAGGTTAAATAATTTTACGCTTAGAAATATGCGAACTTTCCTTAATCTGGGTGCCAATTGGCAGCTGGTATTCCACTGTAGGCCAGGCCTTCTTTCAATTCAGAAAATTATTTATTAGAAACAAATATACTTAGTGCCTATAGCACGATGTCCGAGTAACCACTACTTACCGAATAAATTCAAAAATGGAACAGATTTTGTATGAAATTATGTGCCAAGTAAGTTAATAGGAACTTAATCGTAGGTGGTGAAACAGGCCCTTAGTAATAAAAGACCGAAAAGATATCGTTTAGTAAAACGAGGCTACTAACTAGCGGTTAGTGAATGTGGGCTGTACAGACATAGAATAATACTGAGAACATTACCGAACTAGGTATAACCAGTACTTCTGCATTTTAGGATTAGAATGTTAGATTAGACGTAAGCGCAAACGACGAATTTTAATTGGCAAGCACATTTTTCAGAAAGAAAATTCTTACTGGTTGCCCGGATTTCCGAATGGTTCATCCAATGCATAATAACACCAAAACTACAGTGAAATCACTTCCTATTTATATTTTCCTTGACCTAAGGGCAAATTTTTCAATCGATAGATAACTTTTATTTATGGAATAAATATGGCGGTTTGACAGCTTGTGTACTATAAAAAAACTTTTTTACAAAAAAATACAACCGACTTCCAAAAACAACACTACAAAGTGAAAAATAACTTTAATTTCGGAAGTCGGTGTCTAGTTAAATGTATTTTCGTTTTTTGCCACCGACTTCCGAAATTAAAGTTATTTTTCACTTTGTAGTGTTGTTTTTGGAAATCGGTTGTATTTTTTTGTAAAAAAGTTTTTATTTTTCACTTTTTAGTTGTGTACCTACCCCACACAAATTCTAATACCACTATCTGCAAAACAAACTAGAACATCATCCATATAAACGTGGGGAAAAAAATACGTATTATTGAAGCTAACTCAAAAACTACCCCAGCAAAGTTAATCAATTTTATATGGGACCAACTGTGATGTATAATATACCCTCTCGAACAAAACAAAAAAAATCCAAATCCGTCCAGCCATCTTCGAGTAATCGGGGAACATACATAAAAAAAAAAAAAAAAAAGGTTCCGACGAATTGAGAACCTCCTCCTTTTTGAAGTCGGTTAAAAAATTATGTCAAAGTGACAAACTATCATATTTATTCTTCGGATAAAAGTTCTCTGACTACTGAAATATTTACCACCAAAGCCCCCATTTATAAAATTACAGAACGGATTCCATTCAAAAGGAATTTAACCTGCGCTACATTATTCATTAACAGAGCATCCAATTCATTGAAAACTTAACTTTCTTCTGGCATGGGATTAGCTACGTTTCACACATAATTATCTTAACGAAGACATAAATAATGTAACAGCGAGCACATACTGTCGCTTGTTACGCAAGTGTGCGGCTGAAGTAGTGTGTTCGATGACCGATAGATGTTGGGCAAGTGTTGCACCACAGTTGAACAACTTTTTTCCGGATCGCGGTGTTTAATCATATGAGGCTTAATTGTCGATTTGCACAATAGGATCTACCTAGCCCAGCACGAGATGATAGTCCAGATAGGTACTCTTTCTATTATTATAAATACGAAAGTTTGGATGGATGGATGTTTGTTACACAATCACGCTAGAACGGCTGAACGGATGTGGATGAAATTTGGCACAGAGATAGATTATAGTCTGGAATAGCACATAGGCTACTTTTTATCCTGGAAAAATGTACGATTCCCGTGGGATAATCTCCGAAATCCACGCGGGCGAAGCCGCTGGCAAAAGCTAGTATCATATAAATATTTACATACCTACCTACTTTGATGATTTGTTAGCAAACCTCACCAATTACGATTTCATTAGCATAGGCTTCCGTAATCACTAAGAATAGTAATAGTAGTAATAGCTTATAAGCTTAATTTGTTGACAACACAAGCTCACAATCAGTGATTTCCAACTACATTAATCTGCAGCCAACAACTAAGTGCGACAGTTGCTCAACAGCTGCCCGTGTAGTGTGGTAAGTGTGTGCGCAACTTTACAGTCCACTCACTCACGCGCAAGGTGCATAGTAATTATAGATAGCAGACTGCTCGGCTACCGCCCAACGAGACTGGCTCGGCTGGTGTGGGATACATACCTACATAGGTACATATACACTTTACCTAATTGATCTGAAGTGGTGTGTCTAAATTATAAGACTTTTAAGAGTAGCCATGACGTCATTACCTTGATTAGTGGACCCAGGATCGATTAGGTAAGATGTTTGTTATTGCTATAAGTACCTAATACCGGTAGAATTAGTCTTCTTACTTCTTGTATCAAACATAAATAGGTATCTACTTTAAAAGAGGGAAGTTTAACTTTGAGCTAGACACGAAGGTATGTTTTGGCTAAAAGACATCAGATCTCTTATGTTGCTCGATCTGTTTTGGAGGCTTAAATTGGACTGAACATTGATGTCAGGTAAAATCATAAGGTTTCAAGTGTCATTTTGCACCCCGAACAACTAAAAATAATTCATGCGAGCTTCAACTATGTGTCCAATATACACATAAATTTATTTTCATTTTTTTTATTCATCATTTGCCTAGCATTTTCTCAACTATGTTGGGGTCGGCTTCCAGTCTAACCGGGTGCAGCTGAATACCAGTACTTATTTTACATGGAGCGACTGCCTATCTGACCTCCACAACACAGAACTTTGGGTGGTGGGGCTTCCCCTTGGTAAGACTGGTTGTCAGACTTTCAGGCTTCTGACGACCCGTAACGTAATTTTATTTTTTTTATTCTGTTATTAAAAAGGGGTTTTTATCCACACGAATATGCCAACCCAATCATACCTTATTAAAAATCAATTAAGTATCATTAAAATAACTACATTCTATGTGCAAAAGAGAATCATTGACTAGGCTTCACCAGGCCACACAACCTCTATGCAATTGCTGTACACATACATAAGTCCTCAGAAGTTGGACCGAGTCCGAAGTGAGATACACAGATAAGTTACGCAAAGCTTGTGAGAGTGTGCGTCGATTCGCCGCACACGCACCGCTCGGCACGCCCTCTGCATGGCAATTACGGCGACAACTTGACTAGCTAGACTGCCCGGCAGCCACCCAATGCGCCTGCAATCCTGCTTGCTATGCGCGGCGTAAGCAACTTTGTATTCGAGAAAAACTGCATGTAGATTGGCTTCGTGTGCGTAAACAAGGTGGGCGAGAAACTGCTTTAGATACGAAAATAGTGTAACGAGTTTATAACTGCGAAGTGGAATTAGTTTTGCGGACTAGTTTAGTCTAGATTGTTGCAAAAAAATGGCGTAAAAGGGCTTGTCTTGCACTAAGAAGAGTCCAAACGAAAAACGCTTGTGAATGACGATGAAGATATTTTAGCCAAGAAAGCACAACGAATCAGTCCTGAAGACTGTTTATTACCGAAAAACCTGGATATTTCAACCAACAAAGGAAGTATTGAAACATAGGCAGGACTAGAGTTAACCCCCCAGAATGATGTATTTCAATTCCTATTTACAAACAGAATAACAGCAGAATCTAGGTACATACAACTGCATAGGAAGTTAGATATGTCCTCAAACCGTATATAAACTCTACAATTTTATATTGTTTACAAAATTAACACAATCATCTAACCATCATAACTGGACCTCTTTCGTACTAAGTTTATTATGGCCAAAGAGATCTTATTCGAGTAGATGTTCTATAGACGGTATGGCACCGCTGGATTTTACGAGTATTTTGATCATCACAGACGCCCACTAACGACCTGAACGAGAAGTGGGTAAAATATTTATTATTTTTCATCTTCTTACGTTGTGGTAATGTAAATAAAGGTACGTTTGTTGACGTAAGAAAGGATGGGCAGCCTACCTGGGGACTGTGACGTCAGTCACACTGCAACTTTGCTTAGCGAGGTGTTTATGGCTTTATTATAGTCCACTGTTAAGTGTAGCGTTTTATATGGTAAGCTGAGTATGCCCATGACTACGGAGGTATATAAATGTTGGAGTGCAGCAAAAATAAACGACCCTATTTCAACACTATTAGTCTTTCTGTTTCTAACTCATAAATATTATTTTTTCTATCCGAGCCCACCTTTAGCGCTTGACTGTAATCCTTACTTTCTCATAGCGTCACTAGGTTCTCTGGCTAATAGAATTTGACTTGCATGAGACCATACGTCTCAAGTAATATTAGTAAATTACACCTTCCAATCTAAAGTAAAGGATATTAAAATTAAAATTAAATTATTATTGAAATCCTTAGAACAGTCTTTCGTTTGGCTTTCCCCTTTAACCCTAACAATTACTGACCAATTTCTTCTTAGCAAATCAATTGACAAAACTTCTCTAGAGAATATTATGAAGAAAACTTTGTAATGTCATGTAGAGCCCTACGTTACATTTTCATACTAATTCCTGTACAGTAGGAGAATAAATAGTAAATGGCAACTTTTGTCATAGTTAACCCACTATATCATCACATAAAAATCAGAACAGCGATCCGTTAAATTAATTCACGAGTTCAGACAATAGCGTGTATGGCGCGCATCGACCGCCATTGTGTCTGCGCGGGCGCAACCTTCGGGCCGGCCTCACTGCGGCCTTAGCGGACCAATTCGGACGCTCTCACTTCCTAGATTCACTGGAAGAGAGAACTGATTTGATGCTGGATGAGATTACGGCTCGAACGCAAGGAAATAACGTCTTCAAAAAAATATCGACTCGGGTGTCTCTTAATCCTAATCTGCTCCAGGGATTTCGTATCGGGATGCAGACTCTACAATTCATAATTTAAAAGAAGGTCCTGTAGTCTTTGAATTCAAACTTCGATTGTGATGGTGTTCTCCGACGGTTCAATACAAATACAAATAGTATTTAGATACTTACTTAGTTACAAGGATATGTAGCGAAAGCCAATACAAAAGATTTTCGCTCATTAGTAGGTACATGATTTTTAAGGCTATTGCCCCCAAGCAATTGCTAATAATTTCTACGTATAAGCGAAGAAGGTCATCGAACGATCCAGACACTAAGATGTTTGACTCCGAAGAAGTCGACAATCCTTGCTCCCCGGTCTCAATAACATAGCATTCAAATTAGGTCCGTATGCCAACAAGTATTCGCTTTCCCAAGTAACTACTACTAGTATTGTAAGTAGGCACTTATTATTTGCACCAAAGACAGCCCCATTTCATATCCAGGCAAATCACTGTCCATTCTATGGTTGCCTGGAAGAGATTGCAGAAAGCGATAAGGCCGCCCATTGTATATTTTGTAGTGTTTGTGTCTTTTTTTGTTATGTATTTTTGCGGTGTACAATAAAGTATATATAAATAAATACATAATAAATAACTCTTCGTCCAAATGTTAGTAACTAGTCTCCATGTTTGCACTGGAATCTCTTAGAATGTTATCAATCGGGAGAAGCTTAGCGATCACTGTACAAGGTCGTGTAGGTAATTAATCTCTTTGTAAACAAGTGACGATTTTTTTCAATGTGTCGTGTGACACTCACTTGTTTTGGAATAGAAAATTATAGGGGGTTCTATAAAAAATAGTATTACTATAACAGTATCCAGTTCCCTACCTGCTTAAATACGTGAAGTCTATGACAAAAAGAGACGAAAATCATATATTATTTTAGGTTTCGCTGCATCAAGGGCCCCTCTTGGAGGTCCAAGATTCCAAGTTTGAAGTGGGAGACGTGATAACCAGAGGACAAAAGCTACCTGATTGGCTGAGTAAAGATGCAGCTGAACTTTCCACCAACGATAAACTGGCAAGCTTTCTATCAAAACCATGCAAAAACAAACAACTGGCAAACATCGTAGTTTCTTTATGTAAGCTCGTTATACGATTGTGTATCTCGTAGGACAATTAGCAGGCTAGGTCGACGTCGCGTGATGCCTCACTCCCACCAATGAGCGACAATTAGCCGCGTGCGCCGCTATGTAGGTCAACGAGGAATTAGAGAATATGGTGCCGGCGTGATTATGTTGTGTCCCTGGTAATCCGGGTTGTAAAGATATGGCGGTAGTGTGGGGTAATGTTGCGGAATGTTGGGATTTCATTATGGGGAAAAGCTCTGGTAAAATCTATCAAGATTTTTTTAGAAACTAGGACTAATAAAGCCGCAAAAGAAAGTACACTCATGTGAGGAAAGAGTCAAAAAAATATTCCCTCCTTCTTGGTCAGTCGGGTAAAAAATACAACTGAAAGATGGACGTTCCTGATGAATCTGCTTGAAACAGTTTTGGACAGGTCAATAATAGCTGTCATTAAAACAGTAGGTAACATTGATGTATAAATTAGGAAGATAAGGTTCGCGCTCCTCGACGTGGTGTTATCGCACACAATTATTGACTTTAGTCAATCGATCGACGTTTGTGTAGCACGTTAATTAAAATTACCGTAATCGTCTAATGTCTTCATGTGTTTTCAACATGTGCACAAATAGTTCAAAAACCAAAAACAAGTTCCACAGGATTACTTTTCACTCGTAAGTACAGCCAAAAATGTTAATTTGTTGAAAATTATAATAATATTTAATGTTTGCTTCGCCATGTTTGTGAGAGCGAGATAGACATGCAAAAATCGTAAACATTCAGCCAAAATTCGGCGGCTAACGCGATTTTGCTTGCAGGACAGCACCGGCTCCTATCTCTGTCCTTGTCTATCGGTAACTGTAGGTTTGCGACTGTGATCACAGACGTGAGAGTTTCGGTGCATGTAGTCGTGCGACGAGTGCAGGTTTAGTGATTGCGATGTTAAAGCGTAACATATCTTCCTCTAATATATCAATTTTAGTAAAGATTTTTTCCCACCCAACTTTTCATTGATTGCTGGCCAATTATTTTAACAATTTCTGTTGTAGAAAAGCAGAGGGATTAACAAAAGCAGGCTGTGCAATATACACCACTACTATTTCCTCCATATCTCTATTTAAATCCATGTACTCAAGATTATCCCAAACTAACACTCGTGACTTTGTTTTACGATGACATAAAACTTAGTGATAAAGAAGGTACGTCTTAGCCACATCCAGTCAGTTATAAGTCTGTGCTAGTGTCATTGTAAGAATCTGTCGTCATCAATTGTCTGATGCCAATTTATTAAGCGACGCTATTTCTGTACCAGTACGTATTTCGGTACCACTGATTGAGTATTTATGATTTTTAGGGTTACGTACCCCAAGGGTGCCATCGGACCCTAATGCTAATTTAAGGCTCCGCTGTCCGTCCAACCGTCTGTCACAGGGATGTATCTTTTGAACCGGAATAGGTTGATACTTGAAATTTTCACTTAACAATGTGTGTAGGTACCTACTGTGGCCGCTATAACAACAAATGTAAAAATATTATGATTTAAAAGAGTGTCCGTGGAGTTTCTTGCCCGTTCTTCTCCATAGAGATCTACTACGCTTTGGAATGGGCAAATAGCTTCATCTGTCTGACTGACCGACCCATTGACAATTCAAAAGTGCATTGGTTTATTTGAAATAAATGCTTTGAGTTTGAGTTATTAATAATAAAATTAAAATAAATTTTAAAATTAAACGGGTTCCGTCCGTCCTTGTACATGAAACGTGTTTTTTTTCGGCGTTCTTTTTACTAAAGAATCAATCTGCCTAGCCTTTTCCCAACTATGTTGGGGTCGGCTTCCAGTCTAACCGGATGCAGCTGAATACCATTATTTCACATGGAGCGACTGCCTATCTGACCTCCACAACCCATTTACTGGGTACCCCTAAACCCACCGATACCCCTTGGTAAGACTGATTGTCAGACTTTCGGGCTTCTGACGACCCGTAACGACTGTCAAAGATCCACGAATGACAGCCGGGACCAACGGCTTAACGTGTTTTTTACTAAAGAATGAAGAATCTTATTATACCGCTTTACATGTACGAGTAGGTAACTATTTATTCGTCCCTGATTAATAAAATAAAGAATTTGAAAAATATATATTTGGTGTTAAATATTGTTCGGTGGTATGGAACCCTTCATGTGCGAATTTAACTCGCACTTGGCCACTTTTAAAGTAAACTATTAAAAAAATGTACCGTTAGGATAGGTACCGTTTCTCATAGAGCGTCATGAAGTGTAGTCTGTAACTACAGAGAATGTTAAAATGACGCGTCATTTGTTTTTTTTTTGGTAAATAGCATTGTTTCGTTTTTCAAATCTTTGAATCTTCAGTGAGTGGTTAAAACTTCATGCTTGTTGGATACCTATAGGTCGTCAAATCAGAAGTAATTTTAATAAACACCTCATTAAAATTTTAATTAAAATGTTTACACGGCAACTTTGTACAACATGTTTAATGAGTTTGCAACTTTGTAGTTACATATAGCATTAAGAGATAGAAAAATTTAAAATGCATTTCCTTTCTTTTAACTAACGTGTCAAAGGCCGATGAAGGTCAAGAAATAGATTAGTTAGGTAGGTAACCTTAACAAAATAATGAATGACAGTTAAAATTGACAAAATCCTTTCTTTCAATCAAATAATTCGACCTGTCCTAACTAAATTGATTCCACATTCATTCTTCGTAACATCTTTAGAGTCAGCGAACTCGATACAAGTTGTTCTAATCTGTCTAGTTAATGCATGGGATGGGAGTCGGTTAGCAGTAGTTGGCAATGTTGAATGTATTCAACATTGCCAACGCGGGTACATCGTGCGCCTGCGTTTGCGATCGTCGCGCCTCGCTGTCTACAGCGAGAATCAGCGGCCGGTTATACGCACACGCAGGCACTGCGTATCTACATGCGTAGTTGCGTACGATAGATAGGGCTGACGAATTGACGACTTTTTTAAGTAGTCTGAAAATGCCTTGACAATTTAAAAGTGCCTGTAGGCTATTGATTTAGGGCTGTTTTCAATTGTAAGTTAACTTTTATTTATGGAATAAATATGGCGGTTTGACAGCTCTTGTTTAGAAAATATGTCAAACTGTCATATTTATTCTTCAGATAAAAGTTATCTGACTACTGTAAAATCAGCCCTAAATAGAAAATGCTTTGAGTTTGAGTTTGTTAAAATGGAAAATACTTTAGAGGTTAAGATGGGTGTCGCGGGTTGTTCGAAAGAGATACCGTGGCCCTCGCACGGGCAACTGAAGGAACACGGGTGGGTTTTAGTCAGTAAAATTCTGACACGCCCTCCCGCTCCGCCCAGAGCGGGAGAAGTCGTTTGATGATTTCCCATACCCAAAAAAAAAAAAAAAACAGGTTAAGATGGGTCAAGCTTTCAATGATTTTTAATAGGTAAGTATGAATAGATGTGAATTTTTTGCAAGAAAACAGTTGATCCAAAATCTCCGATATTGTAATAAAAGATTAGCAGTCATGGGGACTCCAACACAAGTGAAAACATGCATAGCATATAATGTCGCGGTGTCGCAGTGACGCGAACCCGTAATATTTCCCCCTACCAAAAATCACTCAACGCGCCTAGTTTTCACTTCAAAACGTTTAAGAAAAGTGGTTTTCATTAAGGTGATGTTTGGCAACACTCTATTAACAACTGTTAGTTGCTCAAAATATTTTAGAAATGTGAATTTTTTAACACGGGCAACCCTAACCACTTCGTAGTGGAAATTAAACATGAATTTTCCTTTTTCGCAATCGTTAGCCACTTAATAGGTGTACGTTCGCCAGCAGATAGGATGTAATCATTTGCTGATTATGATTGACTTTTAGTTAAACGTGTAAATATATATCATATGCTGCACTTACGAGCAATTTCATCAGAATTAATTTAGCTAAATTATTAGCTGGGTATAACGTTAGTTTAATGTTTTATTAGCTTGAACTATTAAATACTTGCAACACCGAAGCTTAGCGAAATAGGTGACTAGGCTTTGGTAAACGTAGACTTTTCGTCTAGAGATTTCTTGCAATAATCTTTGTATTAAGGTATGTAATTTTAACATGCGTAGTAAGCAGCTAAGTGAAATATTTTCTCGCCTTTCATGTTTTTTTGTTTCCCAACTGAGACTCGTATCAAGAATGATCGAAAAAATTCGGAATATAGTAGAAGAAAAAAGTAAGTGAGTAGTAAGATGTTATGAAAAAAAAAAAAATTATAGGTATATTATTATTATTTGTCTTTGGCTTATCTCGGGACCCTGGGGTCCCGGACCTTTGGAAGGCGTACGAGGGGCCGAAGCCAACTCGCAGAGGCCCCTTAGACAATTTTAAATGACGAGGAGGCACTATTATTATTATTTATTTTTATTATTATTATCCTAACAAAGTGATGACTAAAATACGTGATATTGACATTTAAAAGATACTTACTGATCCCTTGAGACACGATACACGAAGGGATATCGTTTTCATTTTAACAAGACTCGACTTGACATGCTAAATCTCGCGAAGGCCTAAGCAAATACTACACCCGACAAATGAGCATCAACATACATGGACGAGGACTCAAATACATATTATTGTGTCAGTGCAACAATGCACAGCGCGTGAGCCGCATAGGCGAGCTCAATATCAGTAGGCATACATCTGACATGCGTTAACATTATAAATATTACAGTCATGTGACTAATGCCTTAGATATGCTTTTCTGTTCTCTTTGAGGAAATTGTTGAACTTCATCCAGAACTTTTTAGTCGATATTTCAATAAAAATCGAATCGAAAAATAGTGTTGGGAATTTGAGATCTGTCAAATTTGACAAGAAGATTAGTTTGGTTACAAAAACTATTGTTCTCACTAGCCAATGGGGTTGTTTACCAAAAACTTCGCCGCGAGAGAGTGCTGTGTATTTGTCACTTGTCAAGGCCATCTTGAAGACAA
This sequence comes from Cosmia pyralina, assembly GCA_946251885.1. Classification (NCBI taxonomy): domain Eukaryota; kingdom Metazoa; phylum Arthropoda; class Insecta; order Lepidoptera; family Noctuidae; genus Cosmia; species Cosmia pyralina. The sequence continues at coordinate 23,148,412 of OX276357.1, forward strand.
AGCGACCAATCGGCGACAAGAAAAAAATACTTAGCACAATCTCGCTCTCGCGGCAAGGTTTTCAGCAAGGTACTCCATTGGTAGCTGAATTAAAGTAACAAACACTTAGCGCCATCTACGTGGAACTAATTTGACGGTTTTCTTCCCCATTAAAAGCTGGTTGCCGATTCCAAATTCAAATGAAGTTACTTTTGTTTGTTCGTGTGCGGTATTCTCGGAAAGGGTTTAACCCGCCCATAACAACTTTACCACCTACCACGAGAATATCGTCTAGGAACATAATTCATCCTACAATCAAGAACGAGGCAAAGCTACTAATTTATCGCACCGCTCCCTTAGTCCCACCATTATGCTACATAACTAGACTAGATCAAGTTTATTTATGTAAAACTAGATCCATAATCACGCAACTAAAAAAACACGTATTGGAAAATTGTCGTGCAAAACGGCTTGGGCAGGAAAGTCGGAACATTCGAGAAGCTAGCCTGTTTGAACGTAACAAGGCGAGCGCACGACTTCGGCCGATCACATGTTATATCGCTCGGTTTTATATTTACGTGGTAAATAGAACTTTAAGTTTAAGTGTCCTCTCTGAATTATGTGAAATGTATTGGAAGGGTGCGTCTGGATCCTTTTCAAATAGTAGGAAGGCGTTTATGGTAATTTCAATGTTTCATAATGTAATGGGTTTGTTGCTAGAGTAGCCATCTTTTGCCACCGTAGGTACGAGTATAAATAAAAGTCAAATCATGGATTCTGTTCGCGTTTGAAGTTACAACAGGAATGATGGCTGGGTAAAAAAAAGAAATTCTATTAATTCCATCAGTTAGATAATACAAAAATATTAGACACGTATTTTCTGCTTTAACATATTAATAAAAAATTGACGTAGATAAGACGCATTAAAGTTGCGGAGTGGGGGCTCGCTGCGTCACAACTTCGTATAAAATCTAGCAAGGCGTGACGTCATGCCACATTTTAATTGAATGTTTTTTATATAAAAAAAAGAAAAAATACGTGTCCAAGATTTTTTTTAAATCTACTTACATGACGGGCAAAAAGTATTTTTAGCATATAAGTATTTTTAGCCCTATTGCATTACCTACCTAAGTAGTATTTATTCGACTGACACCACCGACCCTATTAGTCAAGCTAGTCCTATTTCTAATTTATCACATAGGAAGAATGCGACCCACGCAAGTTTCCTTTGCCAATTAGTGTAAGAAAAGAAAGTGGCTGGCTCCAGGATGACGTCATCATACAGCTGATGACTGTACAGATATAATAACGCATGCGAAAATTTATTGCAGACGTCTCGTGTTTTTTTTTTTCAAACGGGTTCAAGATACCGGTTTTTGGTCAGAGACGGTTTTTTTGACAACGACACGTCATGGGCGGAGGCTGCGGATTTTGAAACGGTAATTAACTTTGGTTGGACTCGTGAACTGAGAGTAAATTAAATAAAGGTGTTATAAATCAGTAGAATTTATGTTTGTACGCTATGAATTATTATGAATTTCCGTAATAAGGACTAGTAATGCGGTGAGTTAAGAATTAACAACTAAGGCAGAAAATATTAAGTAGAATGCAAACTTTGTTCGACCATCCTAAAAACCATCAATTGTAGATTATCAATCATGAAATGATTATTTGGCCCACCGTGGAAGATTAAAAAAAGAAGCAGCATTCGCGGGCAAAGGCATTAATCGCGAGCATCCAGACCGAGATACAGATTAAAAAAGAATAAATAAATATATACACAAACGGCGCTTTGGCGGCAAAACTTGTTTCAGATCGTTCATCCAGTTTGCCGCTTTTATACATGTAATAAAGTTGAATATCGTTTAAAATAACATTTGACAGGTGTAAATGACGCGGTTGTGTTAACCAGACTGACTGGTTCGGTCTAGTGCCGATGAACTGCACAGGTGGTCCTTGAATTACTAGAGATAAATTTAATACAGCATAATAATAGAGAGGCGATTGACGTGCGACGTCCCGACAGAAACCGAGAGTCGGGTGGCGAGGGAAACATGGGGTAGTTACGGTTTTTTAACTGTACAACACTATTCGTGGGAAAACTTTTGTGCTCTTTCGAAAGGTTGCAAATATTTTTATATTATCTGATAGTATAGCAGTATATCAGCCTGAATTAAAACAGATAGAAAAATAAAATACCTAACTTGCAGGTAAATTAACAAATTGCGGTACGTACGGGTACGGTTTTCCTCGATAAGTATCAAAAACCGTACATTGCTATTATCATCAAGGCATTCATATTATGTTAATGGCTGATCGTCATGTGTTTATTCTGCGTAGAAAAACTGTGTAGATTCTTTTTTTCCAAGAATATTTTTCCAATCAGAATAATAAGTAGGTACCTATCTGCTTTGTCACATGATTTTTACTTCTACGCTTTACTGAAAGTGAAAGAATACGCGGCGTAGAACTTTTCTTTCCTCATAGATACGCAATCCTGCTGACGAACACTTTTCTTACGTAAAAAACTCTACTGCAATCTACAATATGAAGAAAAACCGGCCAAGTGCGTGTCGGACCACGCACAATGAAGGGTTTCGTAGTTGGGATGAATTTATCTTAAGAACAAACTTAACATTGTAGTTGAAAAACATGTTCTCCCATACATTCCAACTGTAAATGTAAATTTATACTCACAATATTGATAGATTTACCATGTTATTTTAAAACCACAGACTTCTTATAGGTTTTCCTGTAATCCACAGGTAAAGATCTATTTTCTGTATTTTTTTCAAAATTTTAGGCTCAGTAGTTTCGGAGATAAAGGGGGGGGGCGGGGGAATGGTCAATTTTCATCTATTTTCTTAAATAACTTTAAGACAATTTATTTTAAAATTATAAAAAATATATATTTGAGACCCTCATAGTAAGTTCTTTCATTTGACATGTCACACGGTAAAACTTTTTATTTTACTTTCTTATTTGCCCTCCAAAAGATCTTTCTTATTTGACATCCATATTCAAAATATTTACTTTACCCGTCCGTGTTTGGGTCACAGAAATTCATGTGTACCAAATTTCAACTTAATCAGTCCATTAGATTCGGAGCAAATTGGCTGTGACAGACGGACAGACAGACAGACACACGAGTGATCCTATAAGGGTTCCGTTTTTTCCTTTTGAGGTACGGAACCCTAAAAATGAATCAGAAAGTCAGATTAAGAATTTATTAGCTCATCCGTATGACCGTATCTAGACCACTGGATTAGTAAGAATTTATTAAAAGAACTACCTAAACTTATCCACACAACAATATAGAGCAAGATCCCGGGGCTGCCAGACCTTACTTATTTTCTGATTTACAAAATGTATGGGATAGTGTAGTGTTAGGGTGCTTTTTTTTCCACCAGAGATGTGCTATGCAACGTTCCTATGGATGCGTTTGATATCCAATAATCATATTCATTGGTCCACATAGCAATGGTGGAAACTGATTCAACTAAGCTAAGTTTTTTTTAAGAAAGGATGCGTGCTATGGATGGTCACGAGTGGTGTAGCTTCTCTATTGTCGATACGTCGCATAGCTCGAGCTGCGCATCTTCCTCGCACAGCTACCTTGCGGCGATGCATTTTCATAGCACATCTTACTCGCTCCGCTACATAGCTTAGCTTTTACATTCTCGCAGCAAAGCTGTATATTAGCACATCTCTGGTGAAAAAGCACCATTAGTATGTACTTTGAATTTACGCATACCTGCTAGCTAGAGACAATGACACTTGCTAGAGACAATTATTATAAGTACTGTTTTTTTTTAAACTTTTCCATGCTTTATTATAAATAATAGTCTATGGAAAAGTTTACTGTCAAAGAAAAAAAAACAGCACTTATAATAATTGTCTCTAGGTGTCATAGACAATTACTAAGTCTAGTGTGATCTTTGTTTATGTCCGCTTCCTGAAACGTGTTCCGCTTGTGTCATGTAATTGCTAATTACCTATACCCTATACCTATTACGTGCTATTGCAGTATAAATAAAACCGTATAAAATCATAATTCCCTAGAATACACATGTTAATACACAGTAATACTCATGTTTTCCCCGAAAGGAGGTATCCTACTGTCTGTGTAAGGTTTTCCATGATAAAAGGGGATCCTATTTCTGTTTTTGCCCAAAGCTGGCTGGATGGCTGTGAGTGGAAACGCCGGGAGAGGACGCCCTAGAAGTACACATAGTGACCTTATTAGCGATGTTCTTTAGAAAGGTCAGGTGCGTAGTACTCGCAACCGGCGTGCGTGTATGACCAGATGTATGAACGTAAACGAAGCAAAAGGAGTATGTAAGGATCGTAGCAGGTGGCGTTCTGTAGTTTCTGCCTACCCCCAGGGGAAGAAGGCGTGAGTTTATGTATGTAGGTATGTGAGTTTATGTATGTAGGTATGTGTATGGCTCTCAGGAAAATATTTTATGTCAATCGCTGCAGTAACCACCGAAACTGTTTACACTCCTACCAAATTATCTGTGAAATAGCGAAAATTGGAACTACGGCCGTCATGTTGAAATTTCATTCGATTGTGCCGACGCATGTCATTCGATTGTGTCGACGCATCGACGGTGCCGCCTCTTTCAGTTCACAGATAAGTTGAACCTCAGTGCAAAATTCGAGCGTTCTAGGTCCAAGGGTTTGGGCTGGGCGTTGATGAGTCAGTCAATCAGTCAGTCAGTCGGGACTTCTCTTTTTATTTATATTCATAGATACTAGATTCTCATATGAATAATTTTGTAAATTCACAGACACGCAATGCTAGCGAATTTCGTGATGATTATTAGATGCTGTATTTATCTAACTGCGCAAGAGACTATACATTTAATAACATAGCAACCAAATTAAAGGAAATCTGCCAACTCCAGAACATTTAAAACATGAATAAAATAAAATGAAACATAACCATCGATGAAAAAAGCAAAATAAACAAAGTTTAGAGGACACCCGTCTGGCGCATATAAACAAGTCATGTCAACGTGCGTCTGCGGCCAAAATTAACCAATCATACATTAACAACAGAACGCCCAGACGGCGGCGGCGCGCGCGCAGCTTTATCGATATCTCCGAAACTACATGAATAATTTTTGAGAGAAAATGCTGGAGAAAATACCTCAATTTCTTGGCTTAATTATATAGAGCCTGAGCTTGGCTGAACCATTGTTATAGATACTAACGGCGAATTTCACCGTGATCTACACATCTAAACTGCGTTCAAGAGCTGTCAGTATCAATATTTCGCAACGATGATGACACTGACAGCATTTGAACGAAGTTTAGAGTGTGTTTAGTGTTGATCGCGTTCAATTTCATCGGTGAAATTTACCCTAATACTCTTTCAACCATTATTTTACTTTTGACATAAGAACGTCTATGAAGTTCCTTATGACAGGTAGCCACAGACGAAAAATGCAATACTTCGGACGCTGTATATTCGTTACACTTTTCTTTAAAATAAAATATCAATGTACAGAACTTTTGTTGGGACGTGATATATGCAGGTTCTATAGTGAGAAGAAATTAAATGTCCATTCAGTGTTACACCATGAATTTAATAATATAGGTTTTACTACAACTCACCACGGTACAGTAACTAGAATTAGAATGGTTATGAAATGACACAAATGACGCGAGCAACCAACGAGCAACGGTTACTAACCGATTGTATCGTGTGTTTTCGTGACGTCGACTGTATCCGAACTTAGCAGACGTACGACGAAGTTAAATCGATTAAAACTTTTTCATAAATTAAGTCGAATGTTAAGTATACGTTTAGTCGGTAACACATTATAGTAACACATGTTGAAACAAAGTCGCCTAGATGTTGTTTTACATTTCATGTTGCATTACACAAATTAAGACGGCTAATTTGCGTTACATTTCATGTTACATTTCGTGATTCGTGCTGTCAAACGTATCATAAATGGTTGGAAATATTATAAGCATATAATATTATTATATTCGAATATCGTGAAATACGAGTAGGCCCACCTATTTCACGATATTCGAATGGCCACTACTTACCGGATAAATTCAAAAATGGAACAGTATTTGTATGAAGTAAGTTAATAGGAACTTAATCGTAGGTGGTGAAGCAGGCGTGGCCCAGGCCCAGGTATTTTTCTTCTAATAATCTACTTTGCTTACAAGATTCCATAGAGACGCTTCATTATTACGTCATTGTATAATAAATTACTTATAACACGTTATTATCATCATAACACGACTTGCGGTTTCTTTTTCATTGCACTAATAATACGATGATACTATTTTAAAGTTATTCTACTTCGTAAGATAAACTATTAAAATGACTCACTGTTCACTGCGTCTGTTGGTATTACAGCACACGACACGGCGTGTACAGTTCTATGGCAGTCTCTAGAATGTGCGACCTTTTTCCTAAAAATCAGACAACTACTAATGATTTATCATCATTAATTCTCCTGCCTTTATCCCAATTTATTTGGGGTCGACGCAACATGCCCTTTTTCCATACTTCTCTATTAGTCGTCATCTCGGTAGTCACCCCCTTTCTAGCCATATTATCTTTCACACAGTCCATCCATCGTTTCTTTGGTCTTCCCCAACTCTTATAGCCATCGACATCCATACTCAAAACTTTCCTCACGACATTCTCCTCACTCCTCCGCATCACATACCATGACAACCGATATCCGCACAACTTTTCAGTCACCGATGTCACTTTCAAACTTCGTGTAACACCACAAATCCCACATTTGTGTTAATTCTTATTTTTAAGCAAGGAGGCATTAAGTAGTTCAAATATCCATTTAAATAATTGCGTAATTTGATAATTAAGTTATTATAATCATGTTACTGAAGACTGGTTTAGAAATAGTGCTATATTTTTTGGTCTATTTTGAGCAAACTTTTGAATAGAAAAGCAATTTTTTCGCTCATTAGTGTAATCAATCACATTTAATTAAACAAGCAAAAGCGTGAGAATTGGTATAATTACATATTTAATGTAATAGCTAATGAGGAGCTCGTGGCTAAGTAATAACAGCCGCATGAGTCGATCCATCAGGTTAAGCTACGCTTTCTGCGGTTGGTCCGTGGATGGGTGACCATCTTTAGATACCGGGTCTCCTCCGTGCCTCGAAAACCACGTTAAGCCGGTCCCGGCTGTCATTCGTGGATCTTTGAAAATCGTTACAAGTCGTCAGAAGCCCGAAAGTCTGACAATCAGTCTTACCAAAGGGGTATCGTATTACGCAGTTAAAGGGTTGTGGAGGTCAGATAGGCAGTCGCTCCACGTAAAATACTGGTATGAAGCTACATCCGGTTAGTGTGGAAGCCGACCCCAACACAGTTGGCGAAAGGCTAGGCAGATGACATTTAATACTGAAAAAATAAAACGGGTAACGTAGGTACACATTGTTAGTAATGTGCTTGATTGACTGCAATTCTATTTTCTGAACTAGTAATACTACCCTTTAGTACCTACCTAAATACTGCCTTTATTAAACTTTTCAGTCTCTGATAATCTATTTTTCACCATACTACGACGTAGAATCAAAATCTATTTAATATAATAACAGAATACATAATTTAAGTCCATTAACCTTTCACACAAACCATAGATCTTTTAATACTACAGATAGATACTACGGAATACAAAATGTCAAACCGTTTCAACTTTTCAAGCATAAAAAAACATAATCTTAGTTGTTTTATTTTACTCTTTTTATCAAACGTGTTTAGTAAAAGTGTCACCGGTGTCTGGACAGTATACATTAAGTATATTTATTGAATCTTCCCAAATATAATGTCGTCTTTAAACTTGGCTATCTTCCAAATCTGCTTATCATTTTGAGGATGTTATAATTCAGCTCCATTCACGCTTCGGAAGCGTGGGTTGCCATTCACAGCGGTTCCAATTAATTATAAAATAAATAAACTAACATAATCGTTTAATAAATTATGCTAATGTATGATTTTAGAACAGAACCGGTTGAAGTGGCGATGCTTGGGGGAGGCCTATGTCCAGCAGTGGACGTCTTCCGGCTGAAATGATGTTGATAATAATGATAATAATTTTAGAATAAAACGAAATTATGAATAATTTATGAAATTGTAAAAAGGTTCCATAATTGTTGAAAATACTTACAAGGTATTGTTATAGCTTTGTTTAAGGTCGTTAACTCATAAAGGTGACGAGTTAATTGCTGTTTTAATTGTATTAATGAGTTTTAAATAAGTACTTCTTATAGCTATTTTGAGTATTATTTATTTATTTTGCTAGCATGTAAAACACTGGTTAGTAGGCATGCATTAAAATATCATGACACAGTATTAAGACATGCACCCTGTAAGGGCACTGCAAATGTTTCTTAACAAGTTAATAATACATATAATATTAACACTAATTATTACAATTCATTACATTATACTAAACATTAATCAATAAATTATTATATTTTATTCAAAGTAACTCATTATTATCACATCAATTTATACATTTTTCATTTTAGTCATGTAGGTAAGCATAAAATATAATATTGTCATTTACGAGTATTGTTTCACATTTACGTCAAGCATTGTTGTTACTAGGTCAATCGATTCAAAATTTGTCAGCTTTAAATTCTTCAACGGTATAGTAGTCTTTCTTTATTAACAGATTTTTCAATGTCTTGGTTATAAGTTTCAGATAGAGTGACAAAATATGCAAATGTTAGTTATAAATTTACATTTTAACTTAACAATAGGAAGAAGGCGTGTGTTGTAACGCCTTCTTCCCATGGGGTAGGCAGAAACTACAGAACGCCACATGTTAGGATCCTTACATACTCCTTTTGCTTCGTTTACGTTCATACATCTGGTATAAAATTTTAAAATCGAAATACGTTCTTTGTGACATCTAAAGTTTGCTCTACATTTTTTCAAGTGCCATTTTATAGCTCCAATAAATTACTTTTGCCAATCAAAAGTCATTTTATTACTTAGTTCGTTTTTTCTGCGGGAGAAAGACCACCCAGTTTTAATGAAGATACCTACGTTTAAATATAGTGGTTGTAAATTGCGTGATATGGATCTGGTTCTCGAGACAGCGAGGGTTCGAAGACGTTCATCTTTTACAGGGATTGATTAGGACGCGTAGAGGTGCAACGTTACCTGGTGAATCTAGGGAGTTTTCGAATTGAGGAAAGTCTTTATTGTAATTTAAAAAAAAGTTTTTAGAAGCTATTCTGGATATCAGAATGCACAAATGCATGTCACAGCTAAGTCAACATTGTGAATCTTACTGATCAAAATATAAATATCATCTTTTGAAGTTTAATTTACTTTTAAGCTACGATTGAATTACGAAAAGTCTGAATCCAATTTCGTGATGATGCACCCTAGTCGGATCCTGAGTGCATCCCTGCACGTACCCGGCGTAAGTGCGTGTATTTCGTGTCGGCTCGACCGCAGGCGTGACGACCAGCTGGGAAGAAGGTGAACCGTGCGGTTTCCAATTGATATAAAACTGTCAAAGATATCGTGTCCGTGGAAAAATACGCTTTCATCTTCAATGACATCTTCAAGAAAAAGTAATTGAGAGACTTGGCAGACTCCGACATTATAAATATTAAAATACGCAATGATGTTAAATACAATGTAAGAGGGAAGGTAGAAAGAGAGGAAATGACGTATTTGGAAGCGGTGAGTGAGTTTATAAGCGGATTGCTTTGAGTTTTAGTTTATAAGTTGAGTGCAATGTTGAGAGAAAATCAAGAACAGGCAGAGGAAGTAATGACTCCAGTAACAGCTGAAAGAAACAGATTCGTAAAAAAGGTGGAGATCTGTTCAATTGATTTATTGGGAGAGACACTGCAAAGGCAGTTGAAGAGGTGAATGATAGATTTGTTGCTGAATTAGGTTCAGGCGGAATTGTTTAACCAATTTTTTCCAATAAATCCAAAGAGATAGTATCAGATCTTCTCCCAGCGGGCCGCCACCATGGCCCACCTGGAAATCTCTTAATCGACTAAGAAGCCAGGTGGGTTGCTGCAGGCACAACTTAGTCAAGCGAGGGTACTCCGATGACTTGCAGAGCGACTGTTGAGCCACATCACAAACGATGCCTCATCTCTTGTCGTGCTCTCTGTGTAAAAACACCTGCACCATGGAAGACCTTTGCGAGGCCAACGCTAATGCTATCGAAGTAGCCGAATTCTGGTCGAAGCTTAAATAAAAGTAAAAAAGAGAATCATCGATGCGACGAAGAAGAACTTCTTATAGAATAAGATGAACATGACCGTCTACAGTCAGATAGACAAAACGCAATTCATTAAGCCGGCCGACAATTGGCAAGAGACAAAAGCTAACTTTAGATCCCGAGCGGGCTTGTTTAATTTTATTTATTTCATTAAAGCGTTGTAAATATGTCTTATTGGTGTCCAGACGGCGGCTTTAACTGTAAATTTGGTTTATTTTGAGGATAAGCCCGATGTACTCTCTTTGAGTTTCATTTTGAGGGCTTTTTTTGGTGGTTTTTAAAGTTGTATTAATATTTTGTATAAGTTGTCTGCTGCCATATCTGAAAATTTTTCGGGATTATAAAGAGTCGATCTATTAATGAATCTAGAAAACAGACTTAAACTCTATAATAAAAACAAAAATTGCCTAACTTATGAAGGCTTTAAAGAGGTCGGATCAAATATGCACTCAATTTTAAAAGTGCTAGAACTTTTAGGAGCTGATGATATTTTAGCAAAAATCAATGTCAATTTAATACTACCAAACCGCTACTATTGTCACCTAAAACAGCTTTCCCTCTACCAAACGATACATGTAAGTACTTCAATGAGTCGACACCAAATATCGATACGACCGTAATCGATGCGAATATGCTACTATATTTAGCTGCCAGTGTCAAGTTACTAGCTACAACCACCGAGGGAATTCATTTGTGACCTACAAATCAACTGCTATATAAAATGATAGCTGAGAGTTTCTTATAGGACTATTAGATGTTAAAAGCTAAAAGTAGGAGCCAAGTTGTGGGGCTTTTAAGTTCATATTTGGACTGTGCTAAACCACCATTTAGACCTGTTAGTCCATTTAGACCATTTAGTCCACCATTTAGTGTCTCTAGATCTTCACATATACTGACTACATGATTTTTGCCTAGATAATATATTTACTTTCACTAAGAATCGTTTCGTGGTTTTCTACCGAGTTGGATTTCCATTTTATTTATTGTGAATTTTAAACCAGCGCTAATAACTGTTTTATTACTAACTGCATGTTATATTAGTTTATTAATATTTTCCTCCTTTTTGAATGTTTGACGGTATAAATAGCTTTAAAATTATGAAGATAGCGTTTATTAAATTATTCTTCTTCAAGATCATTGGTGCTTGTTAAAACATTCTCTGAGATTTTTGATGATTAATATACTACTTTAGAACTTTACTTTTGAAAGTTTTAACAAAAGATTGTCGAAAGCTCTCAATATTTCTGCTATTCTACGTTTTATTGATAATCTTTCAACTTTTAAATATCATACAGACACAGTATTATCTTGACATATATTTAAAGTTTCTGGTAGACGAGCATTCGCAGACGCATCGTCGCCGCGTAACATGATCTCCTTATTTGGGTCATCTTAAGAATACGACACAAGATGTTTCATTAATACCGCATAAAATTTTATATTCTGTATATTTAGAGGTCACGGGGCGCTGTGCAAGTTTTTATGGTCAATTCTTTGATCATTAAAAGATTATTAGAGGTTATTTTATGCTTGTGTTCATCATCACGTGTTTTGTCGTGTGGCTCTCGTACACGCCACCTCTTGTCTGAGCTGATTAATTAAGATGAGATAAGCATCTGATCTGACTAATGATAATATTATTGTTGGAAATTCTAATAGAGAAGACCCAAAATAAATTGGCAAGAGAATAATGACGATGATTGCTGGAAATGCTAAAACAACCACTGATTATTTGAATCATCTTCTGATAACAAGCCGTCTAGAGTTTCTAAACATTGAACATCCTGGTAATAGTCCGGCAAACTCTAAAGACTTTGAATAAATTCGAATATAAAAGGAAAATCAAGAAAAATCATATGACTGGCGATTGGGGTCATGGTGATAAATATTACAATAATTAACAGTACAGCGGTAACTGACGTAGTAATTTATGTATAAATAGGTACATTATGTCAAGAATGAGTAAGTAACGTCAAAAGCAATAGTATTAGTTGATTATGTTTGTATACATTGAACGACCAGTTACAGCTTTGATGGAGTATTTATAAACAAATGCAGCCATGAAGATTGTAATGCGATTTGAATTTAATGACTAATGCGTAAGTAAGTTTAGTAAAGTTATGAATTGCAACAAAATTAGCGGCTCCGTGATGAATGTGACTAATACGAGTATGTACATTGTATTGGGTATTTTTAGCACCAAGTGTGAGCGTGGTTAAGGAAAACAAAGTGCAGTTTTTCTTTCCTTTATAACACACGGTGTAGAAGAGGATACGTATTATATGAAATTCTTTGCTTGGGAATTTCTAAAATAGTCTATCTATCCTTTTGAGATTGGCTTGCAAGATAGGCAATAAAATAACTGAACTTGCACCCTAATTGCGCAACACATTATCGATCGGAGTTGGTTTCATTTTGAAACAAATTGCTAATCCATTGCTTCATATGTTCGAAAAATTTGTCTGCTCGACAACGTAAATAACGCAATGAATGTTGTTGAACTGTTAAAATGAAACCAACTCCGATTGATAATGTGTTACGCAATTAGGGTGCTGACGTAGCCTCCAAAGATTATAAGTACGCAAAAAAGGAAAATGATTTTTCGTTTGAACAACAAGAACTGCATCCGTCAATTTTCCCTAGACAATAAAATCTATTTGAAGAACAATGACAACAGAGATAAATCGTGTGAAATATCTAAACCCACGTTCATTTTCATTGAGAATATTATTAATAAAACTGAGAAGAATATTGTTTTATAGATGCGTTAGCTCCAAGTAACACGTGCTGCATAACGTGTTGACTTAACGACCACGATTGTGAATAAGTATTGACAGGTTGAAATATATTACGTCATAAAGACGTATAGAGTTATGAGGGTTAAGTACTACTGAATAGATTAATTGATTTATTTGAATATGAATAGCTTGTGGGCCAGCAAAGCTTTGTATATGACCGCTACTTTACTTGATTTTTTATGGGATTGAATTTGTCTGTTTTTACACCACTGCCCAATAAAAGGAGTGTTATATTTTCTGGATTCATTGCTTCAGTATTTAATTTAAAATGTTAATGATTGATAGTTAAGCTGATGCATTACCTATTTGGGATGATTTGGTAGATCTGAAAGCACTTGTTCAAAGAGCTGAACATGGATTACTTACAAGGATTAATAGATGCATGTGTTAAAGATATTCTTTTACCCAAATAATTGTAGGTACCTAAGTTATAGGCTAGCTTACCCATAGGTAGAATTATAATTATGGAAACCATGTTGTGTGTGTGTATTACAGTTATGAAAAAACCCCAATCAAATAATTTCGAAGAAAAACTCACTAAAAATGGCTAGGTAGGTATTGCAAAATCACTCTAATGTCGTCACATCATTGTGGTTATTTAAAAAAAGTTCATAATAGAGGAAGGACAATGCTATTCTAAACTAGGTACTATCACTATCAGTGACTAATATAGTATGTCAATAAATGGTAAAATTATTATAAATAGTTGTAATATTTCATTCATGCCTTCATATCGCGTTGCGAAACTCGTGACTTGTAGAACTTATGTTAATATATATAATGTATTTATGCTTTGTTTTCGAATCTGCATATGTACTTGGTGATTGATTATGAAAATATATTAAAGCTGTTTCTAAGATACAAAATTCTATAAGATAATGAAAAATATGCAAAATGCAGAAAATTTGTAATTAAATGCAGAGAAAATAAAAAAAAGCATATGTTAAATCATTGTGACGTATTTATTAGAAGCAAAAATTGCGTCAAAAAGGCGTACGACAGAAAAACGCACACGTGTCACGGCTCTAACATTATTAGTCTACTTTGAGGTATAAATATCTAGAGGTAATTTTCTACCTTGCTTAGGAAAACCGAAACTAAATGGACGTTGGTTTTAAATATTAACTGTGTCTGTGTATCACATTGACGTCCTGGATGAGACTCGTACAGAAAGAAACATAGCATAATAGGGAGGTGGTCTGTATTCTGCAGTGGATAGAACAAGGTTGCCAGCGATGATGATGATGATTGTGTTAGAGAAAAAATGTGTTAGATGTAGAGCAGCTCGTCATCATTCTCTTGCATGTATTCCAATTTATTTAGGGTCAGCGCAACATGTCGCTTTCTCTTCTCTATTAGTCGTCATCTCGGTAGTCACCCCCTTTCTAGCCATGTCATCTTTCACACATGACAGTCCACCCATCGTTTCTTTGGTCTTCCCATACTCTTATAGCGTTCGCAAATCTTTTCAGTTACTGGTGCCAGTTTCAGATTTCCTCTTGTAGGTACTCATTCTTATTCTTCCATTCGCGTAACACTACACATCCCTCTTAGCATTCTTATCTTAGCTGCATGCAATTGCCTTTTGTTCATCCCTTTTGTGGCCCAACATTCTGATCCAAACAAGACAGCAAGTCTTACCATTGTTTTGTTTTTTATTGTGGAGCAGCTTTTTTTAGGAAAAAACACGCACATTAAAAAAAATCTGTCCTTCGATGACTTTCTCTCATCTCTCAAGATGGCAGTAAGTGATTGAAAGGTAAAGAGAACTTAAATAAAAACTAGTAACGACTTTACTTAATCAAAAGCCACCGACCTTAAAATACCAGCTGTTTACAATTTATGAGGAAAAACGTTTAAATAATAATAATTGAAGCAGACACTACAATTAACTTGAGGAAATAATGATAAATCCGAATACTTGTGTTGCGCAGGACAGACGGTAAAATATATGCACAAAATGATAATAGAAGACATTCTGTTTTAATATTTAAAATAAAATACTCAGTGTCCATGTAGCATTCAGGATGAATATCACTAACGAACGCGGTCAGCACATAAATAAACCAAGTTTAACGCTGTCAGTGTCATTTTTTCTGTGAAATATGTACGCTGACAGTTCTTGAACGCGGTTTAGATGTGCTACTCGCGTTTAGTTTCATTGGTGAAATTCGCACTAAATAGCCTTTTTCCAACTATTCTAGGGCCGGCTCCCAGTGGATGCTGAATGCTGGTGGATGATGAATGAATACCATTATTTTACTTGGAGCGACTGCCTATTTGACCTCCACAACCTAGTTACTGGGTAACACTTATACCCCTTGGTTGCTTATACTGGTTGTCAGAATTTCGGGCTTCTGACTACCCGCAACGACTGTCAAAGATCTACGAATGACAGCCGGGACCAACGGCTTAACGTGCTTTCCAAGGCACGGAGGAGTCTCGATATGTAATGGTCACCCATGCACGAACCGACCGCGGCAAGCGTAGCTTAACCTTCAGTCGACCCGAGCGGCAGATATCATTTAGGATTAACTACCAGATTAATTTAGTAAAATTAACTGCTAGAACTCTATGGAATTTGCGTGAAATTATGTACCTGTAGGTATATGTGTTGGTGAAACCGGCTATTAGCATCGAATGTTAAAGACTTTTTATGCAAACTTATAAGTAAGCTTCGAACATCAATTTATATGGATAGTATCCCCCAAAAAGCACCCTTATATGGATCAGAATCCTAATTGCGTAACACACATCGATTACACACGTCGATCGGAATCTGAATAATTTTGAAGTCAATTGTTTATCCATTGCTTCAAAAAATTTGTCTGTTCCACAACGTAAATAACGTAATGAATGTTGTTGAACTGTCATAAAAACTTTTTTACAAAAAAATACAACCGACTTCCAAAAACAACACTACAAAGTGAAAAATAACTTTAATTTCGGAAGTCGGTGTCTAGTTAAATGTATTTTCGTTTTTTGCCACCGACTTCCGAAATTAAAGTTATTTTTCACTTTGTAGTGTTGTTTTTGGAAGTCGGTTGTATTTTTTTGTAAAAAAGTTTTTATTTTTCACTTTTCAGTTGTGTACCTACCCCACACAAATTCTAATACCACTATCTGCAAAACAAACTAGAACATCATCCATATAAAAGTGGGGAAAAAATACGTATTATTGAAGCTAACTCAAAAACTACTAACTGTGTTGTATACCCTCTCGAATAAAACAAAAAAAAATCCAAATCGGTCCAGCCATCTTCGAGTAATCGGGGAAAAAGGTTCCGACGAATTGAGAACCTCCTCCTTTTTGAAGTCGGTTAAAAATGAAACTGATTCCGATTGATAGTGTGTTATGCAAATAACGTGCTGTAATCACAGATTGATGATCCGATTGTTTCGTTAGTAATCGTTCGAAAAAAATACTAATACTCAACCAAGTGGCCTTAAGAAACTAGACCAAAAGTAAAGAAAATCGTAATAAAATCTGACGATAATAAGTATAAGTTAAGAAAAGGCAAGGTATAATATTTTACAAAGCAAGTCAGTTCAGAGCTGTGTTCTGTGCAGTTCGTTGGTTTTCCCTGCGTGTCTGTCTGCGCGTGTGTATGTATCTGTGTGTGGGGGTGCGTGTGTGTGTGTGTATCGGGTTTCACACGCGAGTTCGTGCGCCTGAGTGGGTGACTGCGGCAGACTCGGTGGCAACGCGCGCTTGCGCAGCTAAGGGCTTGGGCAGACTGGCGGAGTAAAAGTGGTAGCTACTTTTGATACTATAATTAAAAGCGCTACCTACAGAGATTGTATTAAGTCGATATTATTATGCTTAAGCAATTTATATAATTTACGCAAATTACCTAAGTTTACACAAACAAATTCTTGTGACCTATTAACGATTACGAATAACAAACACAATTGCAAGCTAAAGCAAAGCTCGTAAAGTCTAAGGCACACAGTCTGGTCACACAACAAGATCCGTTTGCCACCATTTGCACAGACATAACTGAAGTTGACGTTACGCAAACTGTTATATTGTAACGATTAGCAAACATTCCGATATATGGAAATAGACTCTGATCACATATTTAGTGCAGGATTTTGATTTAGGACCTGCACCTTAATTGCGTAACATAATATCGGTCGGAATCTGAATCATTTTGGAGCAAATTGCTAATCCATTGCTTCATATGTTCGAAAAATTTGTCTTCTCAACACCGTAAATAACGCAATGAATGTTGTTGAACTGTCAAAATGAAACCGATTCCGATTGATAGTGTGTTACACAAATAAGGTGCTGTTTTTGACAAAACTGCAGAATTTTTGTTTGATTAATTTGAGCCCGTGTGGTCAATGTCGCTGAAAGCTGCTAGATTTGCTCAAAAGTTTATTACGGCCATTTTATTCAGTGAGAAAAATTTAATATTTTCTCTATGGTAAGAAGGTACTGAAAAATGTAGTGGCATAGAACATGATGCAGTGCACAATAAATGTAGATCACTTGGTTGCACTTAACTGCATATTATTGCATTAAAGCCCATCATTCTTTTAAATTCGAGAATATTCCTAAGGTCCAGCATATCACGTCCCTACCCACATGCACAAGTGTGCGTTGACAACACTAAGCCGAGGACACACGGAGACAACTTGACGCCATCTACGGCACATGCGCGCAATCCAATCTACATCGTAACCGCGTCGGAGCGACTTGCTGCAACTAAACACCTACTGCATGTTGTGGCTTCGAAAATTGTCCCTGATCTTGTGGGAGCTGATAAAGAAGGAGGATGTACATTGAAGCGTGGGAAAGTTGACAATTGCCTAATTGAGGAACAAAAATGAAATATAAACTTAGTACTTTTAATTAGGCTGAGAATCAGCATCTGGGAATCAAATGATGCGTCAAACATTATAAGTCAAATTCCGAATAGTTAGAGCAAAGGCTATAATAGTTTTAGTTGTAATTAGCCGTCTTTAGCTAATTATTAGTGTATGTAATAGTGTTCATTTGATCGTCCAAAAATAATTTGTAGATAATACCTACGAGATATATGAACTTTGAAAAGCAAAGACACCTATATACGTTCATTGTAGATATTCGTTAAACTTCAAAAGATGGACATGCAGCAGTTATTATTCCGCAGCTCAATTTCAAACCTGAACATATATTTACTATAATAATAAAATTTATAACACAAATCTAACCCACTGTCGATGTATTTCTAATCAAAATAAGACATGCATGTAAAACTATATATAGTACAGCATTCGCATGAATATACAAATGTAGCCATCAACATCTAATAATAGTATGTGACAATAGTCATACAGTTAGGAGACAATTGACTAACAAATCTTGGTTAGTCACACTTTAACGAAAGCTTAATAAAGTACAGTACAAAGATCCAATCAAGTTTATTCCTAAGGCGCTTTGTTAACTTTGATTATGGTTGACATTAGCTGCAATTAGTGACTATAGTTAGTAAAGAGCTATTGGAGATGATGAAGATGCGAATTAGATATTGTTTATAGGCTATGAATAGAATAAAATAAAGAAAAGTCAACCTATGTATTACATAGGTTGACTTTTCTTTCAGTTTCCATAAAGTACGAAATAATTATGGTGAAAAGAACTGAACGCATTTTGGGAGACCTATTAAAATTCAGGTCGAAAGGGGCCATCCCCATAGTAAGTTCAAACAAAAATTTGGTACTAATAGGACTGCCAGTTGTAAATAATCATTTCAATCGAGCAACAGATAGTATATTTTGCTTTCGAAGGAGTTCTACTGCGAAATTAACATAAGCAGCTCCGTATCAGCAGAACTCCTTCGAAAGCAACATGATTTTAGTCTGCCTAGTTTGCGAATATTTCTCCTTCTACCTGGACATGAGGAACCTGCTGGACAAGATGCTCGGCTAAATCGAGGTCTAGCACATAAAAATGCTTGAAATGACAATAAGGTTGAGAAATAACAACATATTTTAGCGTTGCTCTCGAAATAAACGGCTTTACTTTCAAGTTGTTTGTAAGTAAGACGTGTTGTTCGACAACTTAACTTACGGAGTATGGTAAGTAAGTAATGTGACTGCTACTCATGGCTTTACGACACTTTGTTGTGCGTCTTATGGGCCACAGCTCCGCAAGTGAGATTGAATACCGCAATGTCCTGCTTATTTAAACTGTATGATTGGTGGGTAGTTGGTACGCTATATTACTTTCTTCTTTACCCGAAATTTATTGAAATTCTCCAGTTTTTCTTAATGTAATCTGTATTATAGATACTTCATTTGAGAAAGCGTGGGATCCACTGGTGATCTTTCATCACTCCTAATATTCTTCTTGACGTCTTGCCAAAGCTGATCTATTGTGGCGACGTTTCCATTTCCCTTGCTCTAAACTCTCCTATTAATTTCACTTCACGTACTTCATCAACGATATCACCTATCACTTTTTATTTTATTCTTTTATATTCGGGAAACTTACAGCTAACCTATACTACTACCTACTACCTAGGGTAACTGCTATAGTAATTGGCCACTCTTTAAAAAATAGGTAGAAACCAGCTAATGCAAAATAATATTTTGGTCCTTTTCGTTCATGAGCTTGCTTGCATTAGCTTGTTTCTACCTCTTTTTTAATGAGTGGCCAATTACTAAAGCGTGGCCAATTACTATAGCAGTTCCCTATATTGTTCTGAAACAATATGAAATTGAATTAATTTACATATTTCCACTGATAATCACTAAAAATAAAAACGAAAAAAAAGGTCGGTATAAAATACATATAACGTAAATTAGGAAATATCTAGTACACGATCGACTATGAGATACAAACTAAAAATCATTTAGTCGCAAACAACTACTTTTCCGTAAAGGAGCTTTTCACCAACAAATGCCTGAGCCGAGAAACACAAATTATTAAAAATATTATTTTTATTAAAACTTCTGCTCGCACGGATTAGAAACTATTGTTAGGTTCTGATGTCAATAATAAGTATTTGATACGATTATATTTTAATTTATTTTGTAATCGATTATTTATTGCAATCGACTAAATGTGCTTGCAACACCGACGGTTGAATTTGTGATTATCTGTGGTAAAGCTGTGAGTGTGCCGTAATGGCGGGCGACGGCTTTTCTAAACGCTCTCTTTTCGTTTGGCGCTCGTCGAGGTCGGACGCACAATTCGTCTTTTGCATTCGATAGCAGTACCTATATATATATAAAATATTATAAAATAAAATATTGTAATACGGGTTGTCTAAAACCCTAACACTTCGTAGCATCGAAATAAATACTATAGTGGAGTGCAGCAGTTTTATTACATTTCAGAAGTGGTAAGTACACGCCTATTTATATACATAATAATTATGTGATTTGATTTTTTTTTTATTACGTGTTTTATCCCAGTGATAATCTATTACGATTTAATTACGTTTGTAACAATCATATGCCGTTAAAATTACGATTTGACAATAATTAAATATGAGGGTAGGCCAAAAAAAGAAAAACATTTTTTTTTTTATGGATTTATGATGCTTATCGGGGTTTCCGGGGCTACCAAAAGGGGTTGAAATTTTCGTTATTTTTGACCGCAGACGTACCGTTCCGAGATATTTTCGAAATACTTACCCTACACCAAAAAAAAAAATTTACGGTGTAGTTAGTTTGGTGTACTTGTTCTAAGCCCAGTTTTATTTCTGTTCTATGGATTTAAACCATGCCACGCGATCGAGCGACTACCTCGCGGCGCTTATCAACGCCAATAAGGGGTCCATCACGCCACGCAGCCGAAGTACGGTCGACAGCGCAAGACAACGGCAGTGCTAGGCGAAGCAGTCACGGGCGCCTTCGAAGTCGAAGTCGTCATGCAGCTGAAGCAAGATCAAGAGCTGGTAGCGGCGTCAGTGCGAGGCGTCTTCGAAGTCGAAGTCGCGGTCGCAGTCGTCGTCGGAGCCCTACATTGAGTCAACGCGAGAAGGAGCTGGAACGAGAACGGGAGCGCCTGAACGCTTTGGAAAACGAGGTGAGGAGAGCTCGTAATCGTTTATCGTCAAAGCGCCGGTATAGTCCATGTTCGCGTGAATCTTCCGTACATCGCGAAAAATATGCTAAGCCAAATCGCCATCGTACGAATAATCGCAACAGCCATGATAATGTTTCCAATAATGCGGAACAACCTGTGACATCTAGTACCGTTTCCTTTAGTGCTAAAGATATAGCTCATTTGTTATGTTCTATTAAACAACTGGCGTCCTAGCCATCAACAACTTCACAGATGAACCGTAGTGGTGATTCTAAAAATATTTTAGCAGAGTTTAACCCTTCATTGAAAAACCAACGCATTGACGTTTGGCTTAAAAAAGTTAATGAGTGTGCTGCTGTTTATGGATGGGACGAGAGAACAACCATTCATCACGCGATGCAGAAACTTCAGGGATTGGCCAAAACCTGGTACGAAAGTCTAAATTCCATTTTGTTTACGTGGCCTGAGTGGCAAGAAAAGTTACTGAGTGCATTCCCATTCGAACAAAATTATGGCCAAGCCCTAGAAGAGATGCTGAAGCGAAGAAGTAGATACAATGAACCCATTGAAAACTATTTTTATGATAAACTGGCTCTCTTAAATCAGTGTGATATTTTCGATAAACGCGCGGTTGACTGTATTATTTACGGTATTGGTGATAAGTCACTAAAATCTGCGGCTTTGGCACTAAGGTGCAGTCATCCCGATCAATTATTGCAGTATCTGATGAGCAGCAAAGATAATAATGTAGGTGAACGCGTAGCTAATTCTCGATTCAGATCAGGGAACGATTCAGACTTAGCAAATGCTAAGCCAACAACCAAAACTAATGGTCCCTCAAATATTCATTGTTTTAATTGCAAGGAAAAAGGACATGTATTCTCTAGATGCCCAAAGCCTCTCATAACGTGTACTAAGTGTAATAAAATTGGCCATAGTGCCGATAAATGTCATTCTAACTCTGACACGAACAAAGCTAAGGATCCAAGCAAAACTTTGCTTATTTCCGCATCTAAACCGAATTCTAAATTCATTAAAACAATAAAAATTAATGGTCAGAATGTGAAGTCTTTCATAGATTTTGGTAGCGAAGTCTCCTTGATTTCAGAGTCTCTTGTAGTAGAACTAGGACTTCAGCATGACCGCGTACAAACGGTTCTGAAAGGCTTTGGTAACGAATTAGTACAATCGGTAGGAAAAGTTAACGTTGAACTTTCCGTAGACAATGTACTCGCTAACATTACTTGCCGTGTGGTGAGCGACAAATACTTAGATGTACCTGTTTTAGTTGGTCAGACTTTCACAGAACAGCCTCACGTTGTTGTGCATAAAACTGCAACAGATTTGAAATTTATAAACGTTGATGATGAAATGCCATTTTCACAAAGTCATACGGACAGGGATAATAAGGTCAAAATTAGTGTGCCCAACAGCGTGATGTTATGTGGAAGAGCTTCGGTAAGAGTTTTAGTAGAGCCACGTTGTGAGGGGTACATTATGCTAGATGGCAAGATGTTAGGTAAGCCGCATCAGCAGTGTGTAGTGGCGGGTGGACTACACTTGGTCAAGCATGGGAGAACGGTTGTCGATTTAACACCTCTTAGTTCAGAATTCTTATTACCTTTAGGGTCAAACCTAGGCCGAGCAGTAGTCGTTAAGGTTGTAAATCGAGTCCTTGTACCAGACACGTCAGTCTCTTCGAAACTCTCTAATAATCTTGACATTAGCCAGATTCGCGTAGGAGAAAATATAACTAATTCTGACAGGTCAAGGCTATTCGATCTATTGCAAAAATACAGGCATTGTTTTGCTTCTTCGCTCGAAGAACTAGGCTGCACCAATGTTGTAGAGATGAGCATCGAGGTTAATAGCAAAACACCGGTTGTTTACCGTCCATATCGTTTGGCCCACAGTGAGCGTCAAAAAGTTCGCGAAATGGTAGATGACATGCTCGGCGCCGGGATCATCAGAGAGTCGGCATCCGAGTATGCAAGTCCTATTATATTGATTCGGAAAAAGGATGGCAAGCTCCGGTTATGCATTGATTACAGGATGCTCAATTCTATAACGGTAAAAGAACGTTACCCCATGCCAATAATAGATGATGAAATTGCTAGGTTGTCCGGACAAGCTTGCTTTATCTCTCTAGATTTAGCATCTGGGTACTACCAAGTGCCTATCGCCGAGAATTCAAAACCGCTGACTTCTTTCGTGACGCCGGACGGCCAATACGAATTTAATCGTATGCCGTTCGGCTTAGCAAATGCACCAGCTGTTTTTCAGCGCATGATGAACAAGGTTTTGGGTTCTGCGCGGTTTACTGAAGCTACAGCATATTTAGATGACCTTCTTATTTATGGAACAAGCGTAGATAACTGTTTGATTAAGTTAGAGCACATATTGAAGTTGCTTGAGAAAGCCAACTTAACGCTTAACTTAACCAAATGCGATTTTTTGAAAGACAAGTTAGATTATCTAGGATACGAAATTAGCTCCGCGGGCGTTAGGCCTGGTATGAAAAAGATACAGTCAGTAACAGATTTTCCTCGTCCCTTGAATCAACATGGTGTACGCCAGTTTTTGGGGTTAGCGAGTTACTTTCGCAAGTTTATTCAGGATTTTGCTCAGGTTGCGCACCCTCTCAGTAAACTGTTAAAGAAAGACGTTACTTGGTTGTGGTCGTGCGAGCAGGAGCAGGCATTCAATTCCCTTAAAGAAAAACTCGTCTCAAGACCTGTGCTGGCAATCTATGACCCGTCTGCCGAAACTGAGCTGCATACTGACGCTAGCCGTGTCGGAATCGGTGGAATTCTTTTGCAGCGTTCGTCTGGCTCGAAGTCATTTAATCCCGTAGCTTTTTACAGCCGCCAAACTTCTCCGGAAGAGAAAAACTTCCACTCTTATGAGTTAGAAACACTAGCGGTCATCTGTTCTCTAAAAAAATTTAGGGTGTATTTGTTAGGGCAGAAATTTAAAATCGTGTCAGACTGCGGAGCACTACGAACTACTTTTACCAAACGTGATTTAATTCCCCGAATCGCGAGATGGTGGCTCATGATGCAGGAGTTCGAATGCGTGATTGAATACCGTCCTGGTGTCAAGATGTCGCATGTTGACGCTTTATCTAGAAATCCCCAAACTCGGAGTCAGTCTAGTGAAGTGGATACATATCCCATGTTAATGATGTTGAACACTGATGATTGGTTGCTTACCCTTCAGTTGGGTGATTCCGAGTTGAATAGGATACGCGACATTTTGCACACAAAATTAGATCCAGAAGGGCTAAAATACATCAAAGATAACTACGTTATTAAAGATAACGGGCTTTACAAACGTGTCGATGGTGACCCTGTCAAACTGCGTTGGGTAGTCCCGAAGGGAGCTAGGTGGCAGTTGTGTCGTCTTAATCACGATGACATTGGTCATCTTGGCGTTGAAAAGACTTTAGATCGTATTAGAGGGACTTATTGGTTCCCTCGTATGATAAAATTCGTAAAAAAATACGTGAATGCGTGTCTCGAATGTGCGTACTCCAAAACAAGGTCAAACCAGTCCGAGGGCTTATTACACCCTATACCCAAGATAGAAATCCCGTTTCATACGCTCCACATCGACCACCTAGGTCCCTTCGTGAAGTCTAAGAAAGGTAACTCTTACTTGTTAGTGGTAGTTGACGGTTTTACTAAATTTTCATTTATAAAACCGGTAAGAAATACGAAAACTTTAACCGCTATAAATGTATTGTTAGATATTTTTGACGTTTTTAGACCACCCGATCGCATAATTAGCGATCGCGGTACATGTTTTACCTCTCATGCGTTCAAGAGATTCTGTACCGAAAGGGGTATTAAGCATGTGTTGAATGCAGTCGCTAGTCCGCAATCGAACGGACAAGTGGAAAGGTATAACCGTACTATTCTGAATTCCTTGACGGCGCAGAATCTCGGGGACGACGAAAGGGTTTGGGACACCAAGGTTGGCAAAATTCAGTGGGGTTTAAATAACACCGTACAGAAGACAACAGGGAGAAATCCAGCGGATGTAATGTTCGGTACTCACATGAATAGTGAAATAGATCCACGTTTAAATGAAATACGTCAAACTACTAGGGACGCAACTGATCTTGTCACAATTCGCGAGCAGGTAAAAGATAGGATCGATGAGGAACAGACTAAACAAAAACAGCGTTACGATAAGAATAGGCGACCGGCTCGTACCTACGCAATAGGAGACTTAGTCAAAATTACAAAAACTTCATTTAGTAATGACGGCAAAAGCAAAAAGCTCAGTCCGGCTTACGTAGGTCCATATCGCGTAGTTTCTTCGCTCGGTAATGATCGATACGAGTTAGCCGCAATTCCCGGATTAAGTACCACGAAGAACAAACGTAAGACGGTAGTAGCCGCTAAACGAATGTTACCATGGGTTCATGTAGCTGCTTTAGAGCTTTACGAAAGTAGTACTGATGATGATGAAATTGATAAAGCAAGCGATTAATATGTAATTCTAGTATATTATTTTTCGCTTGGAATCCTATTGTATCTACATTATTTTGGTAAAATATGGTCGTAAATTATTTAAAATGCAATATGAGTTGTTTGATATAAAAGTATGATATTTGTGATGACATGTATTATTTTTGAAAATTGTTTAAAAGTGTCATGAATTAAAATCAATAAACTATACTATAGAATAATTAGTAATAGATATAATTAGTCTAAAATCGTAATGTTTTGATGTGTCCCTATTGTATTGAGGAACCTAGAGAGCTCCATAAGTTGGAGAAACATATGGGGAACCTCCAAAAGTTGGAGAAGTTTAGGGAACTCCAAAAGTTGGAGAACTCCAAAAGTTGGAGACGTAAGGGGAAATTCTAAAAGTTGAAAAAGCTTAGGGAACTCCAAAAGTTGGAGAACTCCAAAAGTTGGAGACGTAAAGGGGAAAAGCTTAGGGAACTCCAAAAGTTGGAGAACTCCAAAAGTTGGAGACGTAAGGGGGAATTCCAAAAGTTGGAAAAGCATAGTGAACTCCAAAAGTTGGAGAACTCCAAAAGTTGGAGACGTAAGGGGGAATTCCAAAAGTTGGAAAAGCATAGTGAACTCCAAAAGTTGGAGAACTCCAAAAGTTGGAGACTTAAGCGGGAATTCCAAAAGTTGGAAGACTGAGAATTATGGGGACTTCAAAATATAAGAGTTATTTTTCTATATTTTTTTTCTTTACTCATTTGATTTATATAAGTTTTAATGCATGCATGTTTTTGTTTGTAGGTATACATCTTTAATAGGTAGTCACTGTTCATGGTAGCTTAGTTATAATAATGTACTTAGCCGAGTGTTAGGTTTTGGCCTTTACCTGAGAGCGTGTATGAGGACATACACGTTGTCAGGATGGACGAGTGTTAGGTTCTGATGTCAATAATAAGTATTTGATACGATTATATTTTAATTTATTTTGTAATCGATTATTTATTGCAATCGACTAAATGTGCTTGCAACACCGACGGTTGAATTTGTGATTATCTGTGGTAAAGCTGTGAGTGTGCCGTAATGGCGGGCGACGGCTTTTCTAAACGCTCTCTTTTCGTTTGGCGCTCGTCGAGGTCGGACGCACAATTCGTCTTTTGCATTCGATAGCAGTACCTATATATATATAAAATATTATAAAATAAAATATTGTAATACGGGTTGTCTAAAACCCTAACACTTCGTAGCATCGAAATAAATACTATAGTGGAGTGCAGCAGTTTTATTACACTATAGACTCCTCTACCCATATCCCAGTCTACGTGAAAATATTCATAACTCACTGAGATCAGATTGCCTTTTGACGGCACATTAATCGGTCTCAAGTTCTCAAGGAAAACAACATTGGAGATCTAATTACTGATATGTACCACCTTTCACTAAGCCTTCGTGATAATTACTGGCAATCAACGAGATTCTTTATCTGCCTAGTCCTCTTAAGATTATGCATGAATATATGGGTAACTATTTGTGTAATGTTCTAGTATCGGGTTGGTACTTCCGTTGTTGCTTTACGTTTAATTGATATTAATCATTTATGAGCTTCATACATGTTAGTGTTGACTGGTGCTTTCAGACGTTTATCATGAACTCTTCAAAAGCTATCTTGAGAATCGCTGTCAACAGAAACAGAAATGGTTAGGTTTTTAATATTATGACTACTAAGCCCGTATATTTGACAGTGCCGTCTTTATAGGTGCAGTTGTTTTGTTTCTTATTACTGCTATAATGTTTAATGTGAGTAACCATGCCTTCAGTACTTCAACTGGACTACAAAGCAGTTCTCTCTTCTGAGAAGAACATTCCACCTTTCAAACTAACATAGTCATAGTCATGACCATTCATAAACAAATTAGTAGTAATAAATTCTCTATTATTCTTTACACTAATAAGAAAATTAGCTTCAACAGTCTCATATTCAACATTTTAAACTCTGTTTCTTCCACCGTAAGGTGTTAAATTGCCAGTGTTGATTATTTCATTTTGATCTCAGAATAAGTCGATTTATAAATTAACTCAGCTTACACATGAATGTAGGTACTTTTCCTTTGAACTAATATTATATGTACAGTAACCTCGTTTATAAGTACATTCGTTTGGAGTCGCCGCAACATTGAAATCAGTAAACTATCACATGAAAGTTGGCAATGAACGCGATGAGAAAGTTATTATGTCAACTGACTTTGATAATTCTATTTTCAAGGATTATAATTCTTGTGATATTAACGGGCTTGGTGATATTGGAGATGAGACACGTAAGTTTACAGAATTTGAAGATAAGAGCAGATGTTATCTCTAGTTTGACAGATATGAAAAAATACACGTTTGGGAAGATTCTATTTAATTATCCAAAGTGTCTACATCAAGTGACTTGGGTCCGCCATAATATTCATGAGCTTTTTCAGATCATACAAATCCATAAATAAACAAGTACGTAGGTACAAAAATAGATTAAAGGAAAAAACACATTACCATTATGGTCATAAAAGAAATATCACAGTAAAAGAAAATAACATTACAAAATAAAATGTAACTTAACAAGATCTGGTTTGTAACATAAGTAGCGAGTTGAACGAGACTGGACGGCGACTGTGCGCTGGTTCCGAATACGCCCGAGTGTGCCCGAGCACGTCCGAGCCAGTCTGAGGATTAAGATGATGAAAATAGCGGCTATCAACGGGTTTCTGATTTAAATTTACGTCTGGATCAGGAGTTTGAGAAAGTCAGTTAGTTAAAAGATGGCAGATATGGAAGTTAAGTGGCAAATTAGTCAATGAACCAAAAGAAAAAGTTAACAATGACAAACAGAAATCATATAGTAGTAGTGTAGTAATCGTATAAGTATCATATAGTAGTTCAAGCTAAAGTTATCGACAAAGATCCCACTGAAATTACAAGAGCTTTAAATTCAGATCAACTGTACTAAGCTAGCTTAAAAGGTAAAGAAGTTAAAAAAGCTTTACTAGATGAGACAACCCCAGAACTCCCATTGATTAACGATAGTAAAACGCACGCTGGATAGGTCAAGTTTCAATGTTAACGTCTGCCGACATACCAGACGCTTCCGCGTAATCATATAGCCGTGGTGTTAGCTTACTGCTAGCGTGTGAAGCATAATACTGACTATGTCCGAGTACTCTTAGTTTATTGAATGAGCCGGTACTATAAAGTACGTTTTGAATTGTTTATAATACTGTACTGTATTGGTAATAGAATATGGTGGGCCTTACACGAGTGGATTTAAAATAAGAACTGTCAAACTTTGAGTATGAACAAAATGTAAGCCATTCAAAAATATTCCCGAGAAAATACTAATCGAAATTCAAAATCATAAACTACAATTAGCTTAAAATTATGAAAAGAAAGACTTGATTCCAATGAATGCAAATGAATCATCAATGAAACCTTCTTCGAACTCTACCTGAAGAACCAACCCAAAAGATATTCGATATTCGAAAAAACATAATGTTTATGGTCATATTAATGGTCAATTTATGGTCAGTCGGCGCCGACGGCCGTATCGGGTTGCACACAGGTGTTCGGCCATATTCAAATATTGGAACAATAATATAAATATTGTTTAACATCAAATTAATTTAAATTAATTATCAAATCGTTTATTTGAATTTGAATGGGTGCTTTAAGATCGTGTGGTTTGGGTTCCGTTGATTTTTAAACGAGTTTGGTAGAATATGCTGCCAAGTTCTATGGAGTTTGATTTTGGATGTTCACAGGGTCAGAAAAGAACTCTGTGGTGACAGAAGAGGCAGCTGAGATATAGTGCATGTGCTAGAAAAATATCTATATTAAACTTAGCCAAATGTGTTTTTTTCTTTTGAATCGAATTTACCATCATTATTGGATTGGACTCTTGCGCCAGTCAAAGCATAGCGATCAGCAGTTATCCCAATAAGATTATATTCTCCAATATTATCTCAAGTTCACAGTCTATGCTCATAACAATATATTATAATAGTAAGTAACATTAATATCAGATTCATTGAGTTCACCAACCCGAATCACTATGGGGTCAAAATTCATTGGACTTTGTACGCATTGCCACGCCATTAGTCCTTATATGTATACCTACTCTAAAATATGAGCTTCCTATCGTCACTATACTAATTATACAATGTGGAGAATATTACGAAAATAATTGAAAACACTAACAATACTAATAGATGAGAGTATTTTGAAACTATAAAATAAATAAGCCAACTAGCTATAGTGATTAAAATATTGGATATATTTGATTGAATTTTTGTATACAACCTGGGAACGTCATGATATACGCAGTTTAATTTATTAGTAAGGTCGTCTCCACCTTGTTTATGTGACTAGTGATCGTAATATTGTTATAACCATCATACTTGGATAGGATTGGTGATTACACTTTATGGGATGCAAGCGCTGGCTTTATGCTCATAGAACAATATTTCTATCATTTTAATTTTCATCATCATCTTCCTGACCTTGTCCCATATCATGTGGGGTCGGCGCAACACCTGTAAACTTTCACTCTCTATCATTCACTCCCTTCTCTTTCATATCATATTTTCTATTATTAATTTTGTTAGTCAATAGATTGTAAGATTAATTATGTGAACTAGTTTAACCTAGTTTTCCTCATTTGAGTTACTTATAACTTGCATTGTTAACGGCCATATTTCTTTTTGTTTTAAGAAAGTAATTATTCTCTAAAAGCAATTTCTCGCCGACTGGTCGAGACTTCCCGTGACCAGAGGGCTGGCTCGTTCTTTGGGCAAAGAATTAGCATTGCCATTCAACGTGGCAATGCTGCCAGTCTTCTGGACACGTTTCCGGATGACATCGATGCGAACGAGTACTTCGACGCCTAAGTGTCCTTTTGTTTTGTTTGTATAGTTAGTTAGTTAGTCATTTACTTTAGTACCTAGTGTAAATAGTGTTAACTTGTATATTGTATGTAAACAATATTTATTCTTTCTAAGTTAATCTTGGAGATTACTGACGTCGGTGAAGTGAAACATTGGAAGGAGGAGGAGGAGTTAATATAAGTCTGAAACCGCTATCCCTCCTTGAGCAAGCGTGGTGTTCAATGCACGTGCCTTTGCCCTGTTGAGGGACAATAATAGGATGTGGTATTAATATTATTATAATATTACACCGGTACGGTTTACATGAAGACGTTCCTCTAGCTAGGATCAACAACTCAACAACCAACATCAACAACCAACAACCACCATCTGTGGGCAACAGCTTTTAAAATATAAATGGAATTTGTTACTTAGTTATCTTTGCATGTCACAAACTCACAGTGCGTGCTTTTATGAATAAAAGCTTGAACCCAGCTTAGCACAAGTGAACTACTTGACTTTTGTAAGGTATTACTTGTGTACATTGTAAGTATGTTTGTAACCAGAGCAACAAATAATATGGTTGCATAATATATGGATATGCAAATAATATCCGCGACTCATTTTGTTTCTGTACCAAATATTCTATTTTCAATTATTATTTAGTTTTTAGAAGTATTTTTCCGAAAAGGTTTTGTTTCTATGCAGTCCCTAGTAGATGTAAACGTCTTTTATTTTTAATCAATTAATTTAACATATTAATTATTGACCAATTATGTAAATTGTTTATTATTATTAATTTTGACGACACCTGTGCATAAACTATATCACTGTTTTTTTTCTATGTGAGTCATTAAAAAAGTAGTTATGTAGGTTTAAAAGCTTTGATTATTAGTTGAAATATGATATTGCGAAATTGGTTTAGGTTTTCTTATTTCTTACCCTATACATTATTTAAACATTTTCTTAATGCTAATATTTAATAGGTATCAGCCCCGCACTCCACCAGGCCACCGACCGTAAAATATATAGAAAGACCGTTGACAATTTGAAACGGAGTCACGTTTCTTAGCAGAAAGCGACTACGAAGAGTCTTGGCACTAATTAAAAAACCGCACAATTTAAAATCAATTAGAAATATATTAGTAATACATTGAGACTGATGACTGCCACAAGCCAAAAACCACACATTAAAATAAATAAATGAATGATTGCGTAATGCTTGTTATTTAATTGTAACATGCAAAAGTAAACAGTTTAAACAGTAAGGGTTATAGAGAAAATAAAATGTACTTTAAAGACATCATTAAAGAAATAAAAAAATCACAGGAATTTAGGATACAACGTGTCGTTTTATATCCTCGTCAAATTTAAGGGTGTGGTATAGTATAGACCATCAAACCGAACAACTTTTTCCATGGCACCAACATCGTAATTGCGAAAAAATAATCAGCCGTCTCATACATTTGCGTCGAGTAGGTATTGAAGATTTTCATGGGACAGTTGAAATTTTTTTCGCGATTACGATGGTGGTCCCACGGAGAAAGTTGTTTTGTTTGATGTTCTGTATTACACCCTGAAATTTGACGAAGATGCAAAACGACACATTGTAGATAAACTAAATGAGAATAATTATAAAATTTATAAACATTAAAAAGTTGTAACTTTACAGGTTAAGTTTGCTCGTTTTACGGAAGCAAACTATAGCAATACATGAAATTGAGTTAAATTTAAATAAGTATATGAGTATCACATCGTAAAATTAATGTATTTAATATACTACCAGTCAATGAAACGCTTCCCTTCACTTATTAACGGTACTTACCAAGTCCGATCAAACTGAACCATTTTGTAAAAGTTTACAATATATTAAATAAAACTGTGCTACGGTTTTGCAAGAAATCAACTATATTGCTGGCTTATAATTATATAGCACTAACTTAAAAAAAAAAACAAGCTCTAATGAAACTTAGCCTATTAACGACATATTTTATCAAAGGTTTACTTGATTTGACAGCTCTAAACATGTTCTATCTCCGTCTTACTTTACTACCAAGAAAACGATAGCAATTTATGTAACATGTTACAGAATATAACTGATATATTTCACAGAAAGAGATACACATTGTACAAAATCCAGGTACAGACAGGTAGATAATCTAAGGCAGTATGTTCGGTTACACGTGCGGGCCGGCTAGGGGTCACCATCGTTCGATAAGTGAAGTTATTCCTGGAAGGACAGCGACCAAGGAGCGAGCGAACGTGTGTGGGGTCCGAGTGCGTTGATGTCTTTTATAAGAACGCTAAATATGACACTATATTTGCAGTTATTTTTTGAGATGGACACGTTGTTTGTTGTTGGGTGATGGATTTGTTTGTTGATTTTAGTATTTTTTTGATGAAATAATTATGTTGTTTTTTTTTTTATAATGCTAAATAATTCAATAAATTACACGATTTCTTGCTATAGGTATATTATTGCCGATTTTAAATTGTAACGATATTTAGTTGATAAATGTAATGATTTTTTGTAACTGAAATTAAATTGAAATGGCTTATCAACCGGGGCTTGCTTGAAACTCACGACCCTCAGCAGTTCTTGCTTCAAACCATTGCGCTATTGCCGTTTATAAATTCCAGCATATTAACCACACAAACAGTTGGTTTGACGAGCTATAAATCTTTGACTCCTTTAGCCTCGTACGGCACAATCGTAATGTATTCGTGCAACGATATACCCAACCATAACTTAACCAGTATAATCTGACCACTCTCAGTACGCCACCCTATACAATACGAGGTCAGATTATACTGGAAATATATTACTTGATATGTCGTTGAATTTACCAGTGTTTATGGATGCTGAAGTATGTGCTGAACATTTGAACCTCGTTCATTTTATTGTTCTTACAACTTCTTTGTTTATTTGTAAGCTTTACGATTGATAGTCAAACAGTTTTTAGAGGAATACCGTCATGGGTCTACAACATAGCTATTCGCGACTTTAGAAGGAACTATAGAGCTACCTTCAGATATCTCCATACTTTAAAGAAGGCCTCTAAAATGTATTTGTTAAAAACTGTTGATTACGAAATAAATAAACTTAAACTATTCGATACGCTTCGAACGTCAAACAATATAATTGAATGATTCCTCTAAACGCTGTTCACAAAACCAAAACCCGATGAAGTACTTAGGCGACCGAACTCTGCTCGGGGGAAAATAGACAAAACGAATCTTCCCAGAAACGAGACCTAGCTAGATCGATTTTACGCCCCATATATTGCAACTTTTATCGAAATCGTTGGAGCAGTTTTTGAAAATGTGATTACAAATATATATAAACAAATATAGTATAGGATAGAATAGATGAGCGCTATTCTTCCGATGGCTATTTAATGTCTGGGACTAAGCAAATCTGAGGGCCTAGACAAAGTAACATTCGATTAGCGATGACGCTAGTAGAAAATCAAAAAGCCCAAAAATGTATGGGATTGACATAAGCTATCGAAATGTCACGTGATCATGGCAATGCCATTTTGAAGCTGTAGCGATTGCAGAAATAGAAACGCTCCAAAGCGAATGCCCTATGGTAACCGAAAGTGTGACATTTTCGATTCAGAAGTATGTCGAATGGCTATGAATATATATGCAGGTCTCCTAAGGAACGTTGATGTAGGACCTCATTCCCTCAGGTTTCGTCGCCAAGCCTGAGGGAATGGAGTTTAAGTTGGACAAATTTAGTACGTTATCTAGGCAAAGTATTAAAGTCGAACTTAAATAATTCTTATCTTCAGGGATATAACGTGTGTTTGTTTTATTCGTTATTTTACTATTTACTTTTGAGGTAAGTAGTTCTAGACGCGGAATCAGACGTGTGTGAGTAAATTCTTCATGTCATGTCAGGAGGCTTTGCAGCGCTAGAATAGGTATGTGTGCCCTCATTTTTACAGTAAGGTATATTTATCATTTACTCAAGTTATGTTTTATAAGATATTACAATAACGAATTGAACAAATCAATTATAATATTTATAACGTTTATAAGATATTTAAATTGAAATTGCCACTCACAGAAGCTGCCATTTTTATAATTTATATTTAAGACTCATTAATACCATTAAAGCTGTTTATAGTTTCAATTGTTAGTTTACTGCTTGGCTAGACAGTAAATAAATAGAAACAGATTTCAAACACACTAAAAGTCTGTCGTAAAGGTAAAAGATGTCATGACATTATAAAATGTAGGTACGATTGGTAAGTTTTGACCTGCACTTAAAACCTCTGCCAAAATTGGCATAGATCATACAATAGATGAAATTAAGATAAAAAATGATAACAATTTCGAAGAAATTACAAAAGCATTAAAAAGGACAAGTAGTTATGCATCTTAGTGAAACAGTAACAATTATTGCGTCATCCGATGATGTCACACAGAGAAAGGTGTCAACATACGGTCATGACAATATAGATCCCTCTAATGCACTCCATAATCATACAGATAATAACAAATTTTACAAATATATCAAAGAATTGAATATACAAATACATGCAGTAGCTGACAAGCCAAATACCAGCTAATAGCAGCAGCCAGGAAGGATGAAAACAGTATCCTTGACTGTGATAACATTGGGATTCATGGAGGAAAAAATATTGGATAGTGAGATTTTTGATGCAACAAACGTTGAAACCGTGAATTGAGACTATGCTTAGGATATAATTATCTATAGGTTATGGAGAATCTCTAATGGTATTAACATTGTAAGATGCGTTTTCAATGATCTTTCATCGTAATGAATCAATATTTGTGCTGGGCCTCAATGATGATGGATTGGATTAGAAAAAGACTTCATCCAATGTTCAGCAGCTCACATTGTCTTTAAGTAATTTTTATTTAGTTTCCTATGCCTATCACTTATCCTATCGACAAGTTCTAATTCGATTTACATATGATTATGAAGATCTAAAATTGTATTCAGGATCAGAAATACAGCATCATCTACATCTGATATTCCTTTAGTAGCACTCTTGATTCAAATTTCATTCCCTACTTCACCAACTCTAAGCATATTTGTGGATTAAAGACTTAAGATAACTAAACATCGACTTTCATTTTTTATTTACTCAAGTTTGGTATGTGTTCACGTGAGCGCATCCTCTTGCATGACTCAACCATACGTATCTCTGCTTATCCCATAAGTGGTATCAAGAATGATATATTTACTTTTTGCACGTAACAGATAACACGATAAAAATTACACAATTTTATCAATGACAACGATATGTTCGAGATTAATTCTCTGGTCGTTTGTGTGTGGCTTTTGAACGATTATATATACATACATTTTGTATTTAGAAATAATATCTATATTGATAATAAAGCTGAAGAGTTTGTTTGTTTGTATGTATGAACGCGTTAATCTCTGGAATTAGCAGTCGGATTTGAAATTTATTTTTGCATTTGGAAGCCCAATTCTTGAAGAAGGCTGGCAATTTAAAATATTACGCTAGGACTATTAGCAGCCGAGCAAAAAGAAAAAAAAGTCTGAAAGAACACTAAGCGAAAACGAAGCAATAACGCGGGCAGGCGATGCTATACGACGGGGTGGGTCGGGGGAACAAGAAATTTCACGCGGACGAAATCACGAGCAGAGAAGCTCGTGGAAAAATAAACATTACAGATATTCAAAGATGCTTATTCAAAATGTTGATCCCTTTCTAGCATTAGAAGTAAAACTAAACAATGATTAAGTTTATTAGAATAAAAATCCGATAAAGTTACATCTTCCGATAATATTATTATGTAAGAGATAAAGAAAGCCATTTCATCAATGATGACTGATCGTATGATGGATATTTCGCAAAAAGAGCAATCAATGATTCTCAAGCATGACTTATCAACCTAACTTTTAATGTTAACTTTATGCTCAGGAGGCGAGCATTTTCTCAAATTAGAACATAAACACTGAGAATCAATCTATGAAACTCTATAAGTAACAAATCCAATGCAATCCAAACATAGCAACACACCTCCAGCACTCACTAACTTTAATGCAAACATTACCAAAAAAGTGGATGTATCATCCACTTATTGCGACTTTATAATTACCACCATCACCATCCATGAATGTCCACTTGGAACCATAATTATCGAGAATTTTGTTTGCAAACAACTTATAAATTTATATAAAAAACTGACGGCTTACTTGGAACTAAGTTAATATCACTTGAACCAATCCAGCATCCAATTATACACCGGTTCCGACTGGAGACCCACGAGACAAAACGAAAATAATTTTAGAATAAATATTTTTTTTCTTTTTACTCACTTTTTTTATTCCGAAATGCGAACAACACTACACTGACCGTAAGCGAGCGTAAATTTTATTGAGCGAACGAATGTAGCGCGTCCCGTTTGATACCGACGTGCGTTCTGCCTCACGTACGTTTCGCGTTTGGCCTTTCCGCTTCACGCTTGACGTTTTTATGGATCAGTGAACGCTGTGATTGGTCGAGACGACGAGCCCGTCGCTACGTCACACGAAAGCCTTTAGGGCTCACGCAACCGATAGATTTTTAGTACAGTTTGCCAATATGCTTAGAGTTGTATCACCGAGCGGTGGTTGGATTGGTTTGGTAGGGAAGCGAGCTTCGCGAATGAGCTTTTAACCGATTTATTTTTTTATTTTTGTTGCAAATCATATTAAAATGATTATTTTCAATTTGTGGTTATTTATGATATACATTTAGAAAATATACTGCGCAATTTGTAACTTAAAAAAGTTTACATGTCCTAAATAAATAGCTATCTACTTATAATTATCTTAAACTTTGCACACTCTTTTCCGACGCCAAATTTACTCTTTAGTAGATAGAAAACTAGAATCCTAATCTAACTCTAATTAACACATCTAGTTTATACCATTTTAATGTTAAACACGCCCCAAATCAACACTACAAAAAGTTAAGTCCAACAACATTAATTTAGAATTAAAATCCTCTCACTGCACGACAAAAAATCTAATCAGAAATTAGACCGTCACACTTTTGACCAGTGTCCGGTACAAAAAAAAAAACCATAGATAAACTAATTTTATGAGAAAATCTTTTAAAAGGACTTACCCAAGTGTTATAACAAAACGTTTATTCGGCAAATCCACACAGTAGCACGATCACTAACGTCTTTCTGATGCTCCCCGCAGTAAGCGACTAACGTCCAATACAAGTTGTGTGCGTTGCGTTGTGTCTCTGAATTACGCGAGTACATCGCGTCTATTGTCTGTCGAATATACTTGTATTGTGGGCCGCGTTTATGTGTGTTGTATTTGTTTGTGTATCTGTTGAGGTTTTGGTTAATTAATTTGTTGTTATTTTTTGTCTTGCGATTCTCATTTTTTTTTTTGAATAATAACGATGGATGAGATGCATGCTGTGTGTTGTTGACGAATTGGAATTAAATTTAAAAATATCTATTTAGTTTGATAGTTGACGTATAAAAAAAA
This sequence comes from Cosmia pyralina, assembly GCA_946251885.1. NCBI lineage: Eukaryota > Metazoa > Arthropoda > Insecta > Lepidoptera > Noctuidae > Cosmia > Cosmia pyralina. The sequence continues at coordinate 23,186,335 of OX276357.1, forward strand.
ATAATTTATAGATTTTTGTCTATGTCTATTAATTTATGGTCGATGTGTATTTAACATTGCGCTACTAATTTTTGAGTCTATCCACTAAATCAGTCGAAAAGTTCGAAATCTTTAAAATAAAAATCAATTGCCGAATTTATGTATTTGCGCATCACTTCAGAACGGTTGCACCTGTATTTGTAATTGTTGAAAATATTTGAAAAGTTGCCGGCAAAATTTTAAAATTCGGGATAACTGAAAGTACATTTTCTGTGGGAATTTTGTATGAATTACTGAAATTTTTGATAGATCAACGTCCGTCAGGTCAGCTACCAATAAATTCGGTCTCAATTACAAGCGGAGGCGTGAACAAAAGCTAGTCATAATTAAGTAAGCAAAAATTATTAATTAAAACTTTTTTACAAAAAAATACAACCGACTTTCAAAAACAACACTACAAAGTGAAAAATAACTTTAATTTCGGAAGTCGGTGTCTGGTTAAATGTATTTTTGTTTTTTGCCACCGACTTCCGAAATTAAAGCTATTTTTCACTTTGTAGTGTTGTTTTTGGAAGTCGGTTGTATTTTTTTGTAATAAAGTTTTTATTTTTCACTTTCTAGTTGTGGTACCTACCCGACACAAATTCTATTTCCACTACCTGCAAAACAAACTATTAGAACATCATCCATATAAAAGTGGGGAAAAATACGTATTATTGAAGCTAACTGAAAAACTACCCAAGCAAAGGTAATCAATTTTATATGGGACCAACTTTGATGTATACCCTCTCGAATAAAACAAACATTTTTCAAATCGGACGACTCTGTAAAAAGTTATGCGTGGTCATACATAAAAAAAAAAATAAAAAAACATACGTGTCGAATTGAGAACCTCCTCCTTTTTTTTCGTCGGTTAAAAAGAAGGAATACTTTTTACCACTAAAATTCGGAAATAATTCAACCAAAATCTGCCTAGCCTTTTCCCAACTATTTTGGGGTCGGTTTCCAGTCTAACCGGATGCAGCTGAATATCAGTATTTTACATGGAGCGACTGCCTATCTGACCTCCACAACCCAATTACTGGGTAATACGATACCTGTTTGTAAATCTGGTTGTCTATCTATTTTAGTATAATATTGTATAAGTAGGCACTTATTATTTGCACCAAAGACAGACCCATTCCATATCCAGGTAAATCACTGTACATTTTAAGGTTGCCTGGAAGAGATCGCAAAAAGCGATTAGGCCGCCCATTGTATATTTTGTAGTGTGTAATTGTGTTTTTTTTTGTTATGTATTTTTGTGGTGTACAAGAAAGTATATATAAAAATATAAGGAAAACATCGTGAGCAATGTTCCAGAACAAAAAAAAAATTCGAAGACATGTGACATCTACCAACCCGCACTGGGCCCGCATGGTGGATTACGGCCCACTGGCCCTCACAGAGAAGAGGCCTGTGTCCCAGCAGTGGGAACATTTTAGGCTGATTATGTTGTCCACCTTGGACCAACCTATCAAAGGAAAGAGAAGAATCTCTCTTGAAATTGCCCAATTTTTGCAGGAGGAGTGCAAATATCAAAGACAATGGTTAGATTCATTGACACGAGTATCGTATTATGAGAATTTTCTCGGAACCGATAACGCAGCCATCGGCGTACACCATAATCTCCTTTGTACTGTCATGCACGGAGGTTGCACAGTGTCAAAGTAATTTTGTATTTAAGTTGAGTAGTTGTGTATTTGTGTTTAGGTTTTTATTCCAAGGTGATGGGAAGATTAGGAGGGCACAACAGTGAAAAAAAAAAAAAACGGGTTTTTCTTTTTGCTTTTTTTTTTCTACTGAACCAGCCAAACTTGGTTTTTGTATTTTCAAACCACAAGTTAATTTTTTTTTGACATTTTTAAGCTTGACGGTAGAAAAGTTGCTAAATATAACGAAAAAAAAAATTGGTAGGACAGAAGTGAAAACTTGAATGCGATGTCGCAGTGTCGCGGTGACGCGAACCCGTAAGATTTCCCCATACCTAAATCGCTCAACGCGCCTAGAAAAAAGCTTAGGTATACCGAGTAACATCCTGGGAAATTAATAATATAAAATAATAATATATATACATATATTAAAAGTTGAGAGGTGTCAAGGGACACCCGGATGGAACGAAGTTCCTTTCGTTTAATTAGTGAAGGAATTGTAATATTTTTTTTTTTATTTTTTTTTTAGCTTTTTTTTGTTGTTATATCTGGCTTGCTTTCTATAAGAGAGAGAGACATACAGAGAAACATGCGCACGTCGGACAGCTTACAATAGCTTACTATAGCAAAAAGTGTCGTTACAACTTTTCGTGAGAATTTTTTCCGTCTAGCCCCCTTTCACAACGCGCGATAAGGAACTTCGTTCCAAAACTTCGTTCCAATAATATATTATTAATATATGATATCTCCTGCTGTTAAGTGATACTACATAATATTGAAATGTAGATGTGTTTTGAGAAAATATAAGAAAAACCAACCTTTCCTTTTAGGTGACGATAAGAAAGAAAAAGAAAATTATCACTCAAATTATCAATATTAGTTATCAGGCAAATGGAAAATCGATTACTTAGCCGCCCATAGTTCAAGATGTAGATAGATAAGCAGCGATAAAATAAAATACAGACACTCTAAGAGTATCTTTAAAGATATTGAATAGTGGCGCCACTGAAACATGACGTGACTCTATATGACTCCCCCTCTTTTAAAAACACCAAACTGAATCACTCGTATAAATGGACCGATAAGAAGTTCGTAAAGAAGTGCAATAAACTTAAATCCCCTTATTAATAAACTCGGAGTAAACTTACGCCAAACTTAAACCTCTTGAAAAACTCTTTTTAGCTGATATTATTAATACTGGTGTAACTTAAGTCCGGATCTATTTCCAAGGGGGTAAAAGCATTATTCTGTAAACCAAACTCGTACTTAGGTAACTTCACTTGACACTAATGTTAAGACAAACAACATTACCAGCAGTACTTACCTATTTCACCAATGTTTCGTCATAGACTTTTACCAAACTCAGAGAGAATTTTCCACGGGGACGTAAAGTGACGCGATAAGCATAAAAATCATGCGTTATATGCACAGATCAACCGAAAAACTCAAATCATGTGAAGTCGCCGAATTACTTGCGATAAGGGAATCATTTAAAGCTCTAGCAAATTCCTTTTCAAGTAATACACGAGTTTTACACGACAAGAGAACATATACAGTCAAAATACACATTACGTCATAAAAATAGGTTAAACTTACTAGCTCTAAGCTAAAAATGCACTCAACTAGTACACTAGTCATGTCAAATATATAATAAATTACCAGAATTAATTAAAGAACAACAAAAAAATTATACATTCATAAAAAAATTAAAATAATTTCTAATTATCTAAATGCTATTATAGTATCAATAAATATGTGAATGATAAATTTTAAATTAGGTACAAGTTTTTATAAAATAATTACATTATAAATATACAGGGTGTTTGGTGCATCGTTTGCCAAATTGAATTGGCCGAAAGAAGAGGTCATTTGCTATCGCTTCAGGCTCAAGTACTCATTTTTGGCCACACCGGTTTTTTTATTACAACTTTCTAATTTTTATTTTGAAAAAATCCAAAACTCAGCATTAAAGCTTAAATTAAAAAAAAGTTTTAAGTGTAGTCGTCAAATTTCATTTTTATTTACATATGTACTGTTGTATGGCTCTATCAAATTTAAAATTACTTGCCAGTTACATCTAGTTTTTTTTTAATAAATCACAAAGTTTTTGGAAAAATAAAAAATGAACTTAAAACTCAACTTTAAATAGCTATAAAAAAAAAACTAAAAGCGATCGGGATCTTCGAATTATTTTAAAAAGTTCTCTAGTCTATCCCCTTTCCAACGGTATGTAATGTGTTAAAAAACTCTTTTAATATCTTTAATAATTAGCTAAATGTGTAGTCGAGACACATCAGGCTGATATTGGATATTACGTTTAAAACACTAGTTTTCGCATAAATTACATGCTATTAGTAGATAGATACTGTTATCTCACGTCTTACGTAGTCTCTTATCTCGTTCTTACATAGGGAACTTTCCTCGAAATTGAAAAAAAAATACATTATTACAAAAATAATCATTTATTAATAAGTAATTTAATTACATACTAATCTTACAAGAATTAGAATTTCTGCAAACAGAGTTGCCCTTATTATTAGCTGATTTGCCAATTTTCAGTGAAGACAGGTCTTTTGTTTTCCAACATGACGGTTATGGTTGTCCCGCTCATTGGAGAATAACCGTCAGGGAGTACTTGAATGATGCATTCCCGGACTCATGGATTGGGAGGGATGGCCCTATTCCTTGGCCTCCACGTTCTCCAGACTTAACTCCGTTGGATTTTTACGTCTGGGGACGGGCCAAAGAACTCGTCTACGCCACGGAAGTTGAGACAAGAGATGATTTAGTCCAACGCATTGAGGCGGCTTTCATGACGATCAAAGCAGAAATGCGTTTACGCACCACTACAGTTGAGATAAGACGAAGATGTCGCGCGTGCATACGCAATAGTGGTAGACAGTTTGAACAAGACTTGTAAGATTAGTATGTAATTAAATTACTTATTAATAAATGATTATTTTTGTAATAATGTATTTTTTTTTCAATTTCGAGGAAAGTTCCCTATGTAAGAACGAGATAAGAGACTACGTAAGACGTGAGATAACAGTATCTATCTACTAATAGCATGTAATTTATGCGAAAACTAGTGTTTTAAACGTAATATCCAATATCAGCCTGATGTGTCTCGACTACACATTTAGCTAATTATTAAAGATATTAAAAGAGTTTTTTAACACATTGCATACCGTTGGAAAGGGGATAGACTAGAGAACTTTTTAAAATAATTCGAAGATCCCGATCGCTTTTAGTTTTTTTTTTATAGCTATTTAAAGTTGAGTTTTAAGTTCATTTTTTATTTTTCCAAAAACTTTGTGATTTATTAAAAAAAAACTAGATGTAACTGGCAAGTAATTTTAAATTTGATAGAGCCATACAACAGTACATATGTAAATAAAAATGAAATTTGACGACTACACTTAAAACTTTTTTTTAATTTAAGCTTTAATGCTGAGTTTTGGATTTTTTCAAAATAAAAATTAGAAAGTTGTAATAAAAAAACCGGTGTGGCCAAAAATGAGTACTTGAGCCTGAAGCGATAGCAAATGACCTCTTCTTTCGGCCAATTCAATTTGGCAAACGATGCACCAAAAACCCTGTATAATCAATTATAATCAACTAAGTACTCAAATAAACTCTTTTCCTCTCTCCTACTTTTTGCTGTGCTCGACAGGGTCCACAATGATCATATATTTTGTACCTACCACCTGATTTCACAAGTGGAAGCAATAAATGTTGTAGTATGTGGTGTATTTCTGTGGTATGTGGTGTGGTGTGTAATGTGGTATTGAGTATTAATACATGGTTATATTGCATGGTGTGTCCATAATACAATATATCTAATTATTTATCAAGTTGATAAAATTCTGTGATATTTTAGATCATTGCTCATTTCTTCAAGAGAGTCCATTATTGAACATGGACCTACAAAGGAAGGGGAAACTCTAGACACCTACGTCATTTTCATCATGACGTTAAAAGATTGTTGGTCACAGTATATTAATAGTAGATTTTATTCTTAGTTCACAACTACATACGGAATCGGAACACAAACAGCCAAAATATTTATATTTAATAAACAAGATTTGGACTCTTATCAGATAAGGCTAGCGTTACGTAGATTATGTATGGTTGATTTGATATTGTGACGTAAACACATGTGACTGATTTATTCAAGTAAATAAAGGGGAAGTGACGTCTGTTGAAGGTAAAGAAATCATCACTAAAGAAGAAGAAGGAGTAGGTTTGTTCGTTAGACGAAATGTTTGGCAAGAAGAAATTGGCATCACATAACGGATATTACATAGACTGGTATTAGAACAATTCAAATAAGATTAGGAAGGAATACAAAAGTTGCTGCACTACAGTTGAATATAATTTTCGCATGGACCACTCATTTTTATGATGCCGGTGACGATGATAAGAAGTCCAAGTATGGACTAGTTTTAAAAAACAAAACCAAATCGGAAATACCAAAAACATAAAAACAGATCCAACGCAAATAGGAAATCCAACACCGTATTAGTCAGAAGCACTTACAACCATTAAACTAATATAAGAACATGCACAAAAAACTCGTTAGAAAATAATATCTACTCACCGAAAACCACCAATTTTAATAATTTTGACTTGTCTGGGTGGTGATTCATTATGAAGCGTCGACCGTGACTTTGAACGGCGAACAAGCCTGACCATGACGGTACCACGGAAGCTAACAGGGTCATCAACACGTCATTTCATGTTTACTGGAGTAATTAGTTTTACTTTTACTTAATTAAATTCTGTAGACCTGAAAACGGTACCGTATCTTGATGTTTCAAAGTAGCTTCAGCCCTTCAGGTCTTATTATCGTTTACATTTGATATATTAACAACGAAAATATTCAAGCCACAGTCAAAGTTTTATATTACGAAAGAAGGACCAATATTATTTCACCAAATCAATGCAATGCAGCTATTTATGTATTCAGCTCAGCCAACATTCACCGAATCTGAGAAATGATGCTTAATTATAAACACATTTCCATTTCAACTGTTCAAAGCGAAGGTGTACCTTAAACCTACATTTCACAGTCTGCTTTTATGATTTTCTGACATTAGTATGTTTTCAGTGGTTCCAATGGGTCGTGAGAATTTTTATCGTTTGGACTGACAGTTCCCTGGGCTGTAAAATTGTCGCAAGGTGATCAAGCAAATTATTAACAGTTTTATCTAGATATACAAGCTACTGAAGCCATGACACTTTGAACAGGGGAGTTAACTAGCATTCTTATAGCAGGCCAACAGTCAAAAAGCAAGGTGACATGTGAAGAGATAAGCGATTCTGAGCCTTGTGCAGACCTGACTCTTATTACAGAGCCCTCACTCAAAACTCAGGCATTAACAAAATTAGCTTCAACCAATCAAATGGCTTTGTCAAAGTTTGAAGTAATGATTGAGTCTTGAGTGAGGTTCTGTAATCCAGGCCTAAAACTGCTGTGAAAACAGTCATCAGTCGTCAAAACACAATGGGAAAATTCGCCAATAAGGATGTAAAAGAATTGAATTAGAACCTTTGACCGATAGTAATATAGAGCCGCCGCCGCCGCGCCGCTAAACTTGACTGTGTCACGTATCAATCATTGTTGGGCGACCAGCTGTCAATATTAATCTAGAATCTAGATTATAGCAGATTTATCAGTGAATCGTATCTTTGTATTCTGGAGATCATGTTTGAGTATATTTTCTAGATAATCCATGAGCAAAAGATGGATTCTATCTATATCTTGCGTTTTGCCACTCCCTAATCAAATTGGGGAAGATATTAAAATATTGAATTGAATTATTTTTGCATGTGAAAAATCTTGATCACATTTTCGTATTCACTTCAAAAAAAGTATTCTATAATATTACTTTTATCTTCGTCATTTTATCTCGTTTTTTAAAATGGTTTTATTATTAGGCCATAAGCTTTTGGTGTTGATTAATCAAAAAAATGCTTAAGAATGTTTATTAAGAGCTTGTGATACCTTGTGATAGCTTAGTCACTAAGTAATTTTAGTTTAGTCAGTAAAAAGAGAAATAAATTACTTAATTCACCAGATAAATATAGGTAATTCCAGAGAACCCCACAGGGAACTATCCTAGGCCTCTCAATGTTGACCAAAATGTTTATCTATACAAACGAATTTTTATTATAATCCTATTTGTAGTTAAATAATCCTTGATCCTATGATAAAAGAGATAACTATTATTATGTCGAGTGATATTAGCGTTATCAATAAGACACTCAAAAGCGGTACAAATATTAAAACCGGTCAAGTGCTTGTCGGACCATGCACAATGAAGGGTTCCGTAATTGGGATGAATTTATCCCAAGAACAAACTTAACATTGTAGTTGAAATACATGTTCTCCCATACATAGCAACTGTAAATGTAAGTTTGTACTCACAATATTGAGAGATTTACCATGTTATCTTAAGACCATAGACTTCTTATAGGTTTTTCTGTAATCTACAGGTAAATAACTATTTTCTGTATTTTTTTTTTCCAAATTTTAAGCCGAGTAGTTTCGAAGATAAGGGTTAATGGTTAATTTTCGTCTATTTTCTTGAATAACTGTAAACAATTTATTTTAAAATATTAAAAAAATATATTTGAGACCCTCATAGTAAACCCTTTCATTTGATATGTCACACGGTAGTTTTTTTCAAAACTTTTTTTTTTAATTTCTTATTTGCCCTCAAAAGTGACCCCCATATTCACAATTCATTTATTTACTTTACCCGTCCGTGTTTGGAGAAATTCATATGTGTACCAAATTTCAACTTAATCGGTCCTTTAGATTCGCAGCAAATTGGCTGTGACAGACGGACAGACACACACGAGTGATCCTATAAGGGTTCCGGTTTTTCCTTTTGAGGTACGGAACCCTAAAAACGGCCATTATTACCATAGTGTCAAACCTAATTGAATAATTTCCTTATTCCAACTCGAAATAAAACAAGGAAACACGGTCCCGGTTATTTTTATCTGATAAGAATGTGTAACACATTAATTTTGTAACACAATATAATAGTTGTAGATTTCCGGAAAAAGTCTTTGAACTATGGAAATTTTTGGGACTTGTTTAATAACTGTATCTATGTAGGATATTTGGAAGACCTTTGTTTTTGTCAACACTGTCTGTAGGAAGCGGCAATAGTTATCTAGGAACATGTTATGCTATGCGGTTCCTAGGACAGTCCATAAGCGAAAAGTGCGCGCTGACAGATTATTTTCAGTGGGTATTATAGCAAGTCCAACTCTGGCTTGCGTTCGCCTATTCGCAGAATGCTCGATTGAACATATAATTATTTAGACATTTTTGCATGCGCTAAAGGTTCATAAGAGCTTTCACTCTTTGCACGTCGACTGTACACATGGGTGTACATAAGGAAAAATCCTAATAATAGGTATATAAGCTTATATCATATATATATAAACGTAAAAAAACATCATGCGATGGAATAAAATCATCATCAGTAGTTGTGAACCTATGGGGTTCGCAACTAACCCCCCCCCCCCTCCTACATAATTTACAGTCAAAGGGTTAAACATTTTTCTTTTATTTATTTTTTATACTAAACATCATAGCATATTAGGGCCGACTTTTCAATAATCAGATAACTCGTAAGAATAATTATGACAGTTTGACATATTTTCTAAACAAAAGCTGTCTAACTGAAATATTTATTCTTCAGATTAGAGTTATCTGACTGTTGAAAAATTAGCGCTCTAGTTAAGTAAAAATATAAAAAACTTGTGTTTGTAACCCTAGCGAATATTTTCACTGTATTTAGCTATCTGTGAACAGCAAGTATTTCTTGTTTTATGTTTTATATTGTAGAGTATCTAGAAGTAACAGCTTTAGATAGAAATGGAATGGCCGTGAATGTGAACGCTAAATTAAGAATACATGAAACTGCTAAAATTGGTAAAGAAAATAATGAAAACGATGACAGAGAGGTTACCTAACTTGTTAAGTTTAGAGTACAAAGTAACAATATATGTATACGTCTTATATTTGCATTGACATCACACAACACAACTACACAAGTGTAATTTATTTCATCTTATGTTACGAGATAAATAGAAGGTAAATGATGGTAGCGATGATGACGACTCATCGTTTTAACATCTAAACAATTTCGATCCGCGATTTATGGTGCCTGTATCATCATTCATATTATCGAGAATCATCCCTGTGAGTAATGTTAGAACCCCTAATGAATCACATGGCGTTTCAAAAGGCATTTTTATGAGCATCACCATTAAGTTCGAGTTTTGTTTTGGAAATATTTATTGGTGAATCAACTTCATGGCTCTTCTTATATCTCGCTAAATGGTTGATTGATTTAATGAATGAATGATTAAGAAACGAATAAATAAATTATTTAATGTTTTGTACCAAGCTTGATAATTGGTGCCGATTCTGTTGTACACCGAACTAAACTAACTAAACTATCACTAAAATTCCTTACTTTTTGCTATGAGAATCTTAGAGCTATTCTGACAAAAAAAACCTCTAAATTTAATAACAATTTTGACACAACTAAAATCGAGTTTGACAATCGTGACTCCGCGTGGTATAGTGCCTGTAGTATATTTGACTCGGTGGCTTTAATTGGAACTAACGAAATCACTATAAGTGACAGGCTTGTCATATTTTGTTCACCGACATCGCTGTCGTTACCGGGTCAAATATCTTTTAGAGCTGGAGGGGCGCAGGGAGGGGGCAGCTTCAACGTGTTTTATATGGAATGTAGGTACCTTTTTTTTGGTACCTTTTTTTTGGTACCTTTTTTTTTTGGTACTTTTTTTTTTGGTGCCTTTTTTTTTGGTACTTTTTTCTTTGGTGCCTACATGTTGAGTCATAGGGGTTCATGAGTTTTATAAAGGGGGGCCAAATTTTCATTATTTTTGCGATAGGACTCACCATTTTCGAGATATATGCAAAAGAAAAGAAAAAAATACACTACTGTTTTTGCATCCGAAGTCAAGGTCTCGGTGTGAATTTTAGTTCATATCAACTAATTTTATTCCACACCTTTTTAATCGCGATTAAACATAGTCTGATTTAGTTTGACAATTAAAATTTTAGGTGAAAACCATGTGAAAACAGTCAAATTCAGAATAGCAAAATTGCCATTTTCACTAAACTAATAACTCCGTACAATCTTAGTCCTGTCAAACTAAAATATAGTTAAGTTGTGTCACTTTAGTCAATTTCAGAATGGGAAATCGTCGTTTGACAGGAATAAACTAAATTTTAGTGATTTTTAGTCTAGTTTAGTGGCATTTGTGACAAGAGAATCGGCACCATTTGTTAGATCTTTAGTAGTTAGATCTATAATCGCTTTTGTTTCACGCGTTTACTCAGTTTCAACTCGTTAAAATATAAAACTGACAGAGTTTATTATAATTAAATCAGCATGTTTGAATTTGTCATTAGTATTATTTGCTGCTATATCCTAATAAATGCATGATTTATCGATATTTTGTATTGATAATACAAATCATTCAAAAATGTGCTAACTTTTGTGGTACCTACTATTTGTTAGTTGGGTGCTAATTTTATTGTATCTGATCTCCTAGAATTTCTTCATCTAATAGACTTTTTGTGACTGTAATATAGTTTAAAAATGGCGTTTCAAAGAATATAATTTATATTCGTTTAAAACGGATTTTTTGAACCAGTCTTATAAAAAATCGTTTTATTCGCGGATTAATTCAGGAAACCGTAGCTGTAGTGCTATTCTGTAAATATCTCGCCGTGATAACTTAGGTGAAGTGAGCCGTCATTCCACCTGATGCTAGGGGTTGACACTGTTGACAGATTACTTTAAGATAACTTCACCTAAGTTTTCACGGTGAGATTTTTACAGATTAGACCGGCTGGAGAGGAACGTCACTCATTGAGTATTGCAAAACATGGTGCATATTATATCACCGTTTTGTTTAAGACGCCTGCTTTCGAACTCCTTAAGGAAGCTAGTCTAATTATTCTTTGATTTTTCCTCTAAATGACTCGTCGTCTAGGCCTTTCCATCAGCAAAGCCTAAAAGAAATCGGCATTAATCCACCAACGTCATAGTGACGTGACATTAAATCTCTAGGTTTCGCTATAACTGTACTAAGAAACTTATACGTGGCATGGTGCATACCGCAGAATATGACGTCAAATGTGGGTAGGTATCCCAAGACTTCCGTATTGGTTTACGTACAAACAAATTTGACTTTTCGCTTCGGAATGACCGAAAGATTTGCCAAGTCATCACATGGGGCAGATTTCGTGTTGTGGTGAAGTCAGTAATGAAGTTGACGATTGGTGATTTTTGGTTTAAGAACAACTCTGCCTTATCAATAAAAATAACAAACCGATATTCTACGATTAAAATAATGTGTTCTACACTATAAGTGAATTCCTAAATTATAACTGTAAGCTAAGTTCAAAATAATTAAGTTATCATACATAAGGTATTTAAATTAAAACTAATACATATCTATGATCTCATTATTCTGGCTAGTGATCTAAATATATAAAAAATCATAACTCTCCTTTTTGCTTCGCCGTAATCGGGTAAAAAAGAATCCCTATTTCCTTGGTCACGCCCTTGAGAACGGCTTGACCGATTTTAATATATTTTTTTGTTACCAATTTACTGGGGTGGTTTAAAAAAAACAGGAAAAGAAATAAATTGAAATTTTGACGGGACAACTTCTGGCGGGTCAGCTAGTTTATAGATGTAACTTAAATTTTTAAGTATTTTTTGATCACATATATTTTCATATAATTTTATTTTTATTAAGGTCTTTTTTGCATGCTGAAAAAAGTAAGCAAAATACGAGGAACTCTTTATTTATATACTTATTTAAGACATTTTATGTACATATTTTATGCAAAATAAAGATCTTCTATTCTATTCTATCAGCGATAACGAACGATGATGGGAATGTCAAAAATGTATGGGACTGACATCATCATCATCATCATCATTTCAGCCGAAAGACGTCCACTGCTGGACATAGGCCTATCCCAAGCACCGCCACTTCGACCTGTTCTGAAGGTCATCGGTCCACCTTGTGGGAGGCCATCCAACATTAAAACTTCCAGTACGTGGCCACCACTCCAGAACCTTTCGGCCCCATCAGCCATCTGTTCTGCGAGCAATGACCGACATAAGTTACCGAAAAGTTTATGTCAATCCCGACAATCATTCAAAGTCATTGTAGAAACACAAAACGCTTTGAAAGGCCTCGTACCCTAGGCCCTCGTCTCGCCGTTGTCTCAACATTGTTTGACTTGTAAAATATGGGAAATTATTAATTGCACACCAAACAAATATTCTTAATTGCAACTTTCATCAAAATCGTTACAGCCGTTTTCGAGAACGTGATTACAAATATACAAATATTGCTCGTTTAATATATTAGTAACTCTTACTTTACGTTCTATTATAACATTTTTTTTTAGAGGAGCTCGTGGCTTAGTAATAACAGCCGTACGGGTCGATCTATCAGGTTAAGCTACGCTAGCCGGGGTTGGTCCGTGGATGGGTGACCATCTTTACATACCGAGACTCCTCCGTGCCTCGGAAATTACGTTAAGCCGTTGGTCCCGGCTGTCATTCGTGGATCTTTGACAGTCGTTACGGGTCGTCAGAAGCCCGAAAGTCTGACAACCAGTCTTACCAAGGGGTATCGTATTACCCCGTAACTGGGTTGTGGAGGTCAGATAAGCAGTCGCTCCATGTAAAATACTGGTATTCAGCTGCATCCGGTTAGACTGGAAGCCGACCCCAACATAGTTGGGAAAAGGCTAGGCAGATTGAGTTTATTTTTTATAACTATTTTTTTATTTGCTTTAATGTTATAAATGTTGGAACGACGGCGACGTCTCCCTTCTCGTACAACAATTGCAACTGCAACACAGTTTTTTAAACTAATGTAACTGTTATCGAACACTAAAAATTTAAACCTGTTTTTTTATTCCAATAAATATGTATTTGATTTGATTCATTGGTTGGCTTAGGCAGAAGTAGCTTCAGTTGCACCATATTGTTAAAGAGGTTCTGTCATTGTGGCTCATCTTTGTCTAAGTATCAGGAGACATGAACTTATGCGTGACCACAAACAAATGACTCAAGCCAAAGAGTCTATCCTCTGGCTTCACATTCTATGACGTCTATAATAATAGAACAATTTCTTCCCGTTTACCATCTAACGTTGGTAAACAATTATTGTCATTGTCAAATGTTATATAACTCTGACGTCAGTTACGGGAATTCCGTGACGAGTTGACAATTATGATGAGTCTACGGTGCATTTGGTATTTATCTCTCTAGTATTTAATTGCTCTGTGTTCTCTACCTACTCGTTCTTCATTTGTTTGCGTACGGGTACATTTCAATTTCGTGTAAATTAATGCTGCTTATTGATAACATAAAATCCAAAGGCAACTAATGAGGGATTGTCATCGTTATCAACATGAGCCTTTTCATAGAGCCCTAATGAATGGTGCTAACCATAATCACAACGTTTGAAAAACGAATCGGAGATATAATCCGGCCACTGAAAGAATGCGTTCCTGTCACCTGTCAGTTGAACACGATTAGAAACTAGAGTACACTCCTACCAACTTATATGTGAAATGGCGCACGGTGCCATAGCTTAGAACAAAAGTAAGGGTAACATAACCGGCCAGTTTAGGTAGGCTTCTGCTTTTGGAGGTACACTACTCAATTCAATAGATTTTTAATTTACTCGTGTAATAATATCAAAAGTTAAACTTACTAATTGATAGATGGCGCTGTTCTCAAATTGTTCATGGGTTTAGTTTAAACATTATGATCCATTTTACTCAGATTGTATTAAAATAACAACAATTTATATTTACAAATAAAAAAATTAAGGAGTTGAGACATCTTTTTAAATAATTGTGTTAACTTAGAACGTTTGTTTATATGTATAAAATCATCCAATAACGCAACGCTAATTTTTGAAACTGTTTTCAATTGAAGTGGAAAAAAAGGATCGCAACTCGCGTAAATGTCAAATTTGTTGTTAAAAAAATTATTCCGTTGACCCAGTTTTTCTCTTTTCGAGTGAATGGATGCGCTTCGTTATATTATGTATTTCGTGGATTTTTCTTGACTTGGATTCTGCTTCTAAACATTGACGGAAAAGTATTGGATACCGACGACACCACTTTATGTTAATGACCCTTACACGAAAATCTGGACTGTTTACTTGTTTGTGAAACGCAGTGATACCTATTGTGTTGTGTTGTTTATAAACATGAACGCGAGCAATTAATTTATTCATATATAATCGGTGTAAAGATACAAATAAATTATTATGTTGATTACGTAAAGATTATGATGTAGAATACAAAATTCAGGAGTTGGTCTTCATTTAATGTAAATAAAGATTGAATTAAAGTGTTTGGCAGTGTATCTAATGTTTTATTAATAGGAAAATAGGACAGGGCCTACTGCAGGTCTGCAGAATAGATTTGAAGCTAGCTATACTAAACCTAGTAGGCTTCTTGGATTGTTGTTTTTACTTGTTACTAGAGGGCGCTATGAAATGTTCGAGTGACGTCTCTATCCTCCTATATACAAATGTACTCTGTGAAATGGCGCAAATTGGAACTACGGCCGTCATGTTGAAATATCCTTCGATTGTACCGCCGCTTGTCATTCGGTTGTGTCGACGCATCGACGGTGCTGTCCTCTTTCAGTTCACAGAAAAGTTGGTAGGACTGTAACTGCTGAGCGCTGTAGTAATGGCAGCAATTCTCGCAATTTATCCTGCTTGGGGGCACAGTTGTAGATGTAGACCCACAGAACAGATAAAGAGATTTATCTTTTCTGTGTGTAGACCTGTCAAATACTTTTCGTATCAAATTATCCTGCCATTATTGTCAATTAATAAACTAAATCTCCATGGAAACCAGATACGTAGTTTCCATGGCGATTTGTTACAATGCGATTAAAATGAATTGTCATGTTAAAAAATTCAAAGACAAGAAATTATTACGTATCGTAATGTAGAGTAAAAGAGATGGGTATACAATTTCCGTTCGTTAATTTTTGAACGGATTACGATTCTCGTAATTTATCCCGCTTGGGGGCGCTGTTGTAGATGTAGACCTGTCAAATACTTTTCGTGTCAAATTATCCTACCATTGGCCACGCTTTAGTAACTGGCCACTCATAAAAAATGCGGTAGAAACAAGGTAATGCAAGCAAGCTTTCGTACTTTTCATTCATGAGCTTGCGTGACCGTAGTTATTTTGCGGCGTAGTAATTTTATTTTAGATTTTGCACAACATTGATCTTTATTGTCGTTGCTGTAAGGTTGCTGTCAGGTGTAAAATAACTGAGAGGACTGTATATAACTGACACGTGTCAGCAACGCATTCTCTCATCAGAGGGCGTTTAAAACTACGGTTTCCTAGAAGTCGTCTGCAATTTCCCGGCGAATGAGGTCACTGAAACGTTTTTATGGAAGTAAGTTGGCATGTTTCCCTAGAGAGCATTTTTTGACACCGTAAAGCCAAACCGCTGCCATAATTTTCATGACAGCCGTCACTGAGGCCGTTATAATGGCGGCTAACGTTCTTTTATGAAACCGCGTAGCCTTTGCCCTATAACAATATTGCGTTTTGACAGATATATTATTTTATACTGAAGCACGGCGACGCATCTTATTAATGATGTTAGCAATTTGACAGCTGTTGTAGTATAGATGCCTATAATTTTGAGTCTTTTTCTTTTTTGTTTAAAGTATGAAATTTTAATTTATTATTATGAACTAACGTTTCTTCTGGTAGTTCAATCCACGAGCTTAAAAAAAATGCTGTCGCATATTTTATGAAAAACTTGCTTCGGAATTTTGGCTTTATATAAATAGATAAGAAAAAGAAATAGCGAAAAATGAGGGCCTGTTGGTACTCTTAATAACTATTCTCCATCACTCAATTGTCAAAGTTGTCAGTCTTTCAGTTTCTCAGAATAAGAACGCCAAAGTTGGCCATTTAACGCAAAAATCACGGTCCAAATGTAATAGGGGCCTTAAGAAAGACTCTTATTTTTGGACTGGAGAGAACCTTTTAGAACGCCTTCTTTGTATCGTGTCAGACCATAATACACCTGAATGCAATCAGGACTCAATCAATCTGCCTAGCCTTTTCCCAACTAGGTTGGGGTCGGATTCCAGTCTTACCGGATGCAGCTGAATACCAGTATTTTACATGGACCGACTGCCTATCTGACCTCCACAACCCATTAACTGGGTATTACGATACCCCTTGGTAAGACTGGTTATCAGACTTTCGGGCTTCTGACGACCCGTAACGACTGTCAAAGATCCACGAATGACAGCCTCCCGGCTGCCAACGGTTTAACGTGCTTTCCGAGGCACGGAGGAGTCTCGGTATGTAAAGATGATCACCCATCCACGTACCGACCCCGGCAAGCGTAGCTTAACCTGATGGATCGACCCGTACGGCTGTTATTACTTAGCCACGAGCTCCTCATGAATGTAGTAGTGACTAGTAACTATTAATCAACACTTTAGAAGATATATATCGTCACACTGACAGATTTTTCCTCAACCCAACATACCTGCTTAAATATGGAAATATAATTTACATTTTTATTTATAATCGTTTGCTGCAGTAGCCTTAGAAAAAAACGCGCCAACCGCGTATAATTCCAATCTAGAATCTAGACGTACGAGAAATTATATTGAATGAATCATTTAGGTATTGTAGCCGCTGGAAGTTTTAAGCCAAACTTTTCCGTAATACTAGGAAGTAGGATATTTCTGTTTCTTTGGTATTAAAGTCATAAAGTGGGCGAAATTAAACAGGTGTACTCACTGCACGGTAATTCTAGGTACAGTGAATGGAGGCATGCCCTTGAGTTTGTATTATGGTTCAATTCCGCTTGCAAAGCTCATAGTTTTCCGCGAGTAAAAATTCGCTGACTTTTCATCTACATCGTCTGCCTAGCTTTTCCCCAACTATGTTAAAACTCCTCTTCCAGTCTAACCGGATGCAGCTGAATACCAGAATTTTACATGGAGCCACTTAAATGATCTTTGAAATATTTTTGGCACATGTAATGTATTAAAATTGATAAATTAGTGTTTTTATAGAAAGCAAGCTCTTAAAAAAACTATCGCCTATTTTTTAACCAACTACAAAAAAAGGAGGAGGTTCTCAATTCGTCACGTACCTACCTATAATATACAGGATGTAAGTGTAAACAGTGGCAATCTTTTAAAGGGTCAATGTACTCATCATTATGAACAACTTTTACTATGGGATCAAAATTAAAATTCAGCTGTTCAGTACATTTATGTTCGCATAATTCGTCAAAATGTAGGGAACAGCAGATTTTTTTTTCGCAGTTTCAAGTTTGGTCCCATAGTAAAAGTTGTTCATAATGATGAGTACAACGACCCCTTAAAAGATTGCCACTGTTTACACTTACACCCTGTATATTATATATATATATTTTTTTTTGTTTCAGAAAGAAAAAGTAAGAAAGAAAGAAAAACTGTTTATTCACATGAAGGGGACGCACATAAAACAACAAAAAAAAAATAAGCCATTATAAATAATCTACAAAATAGACATGCCATTCCCGTAGTTCCTTTCCTATAACATTATAGGCATATTACACAACAGATTAAATATTTTATTTTACGTTGACACGTACTTATTACTTTAATATGTATCAATATGTGATAAAAGTTACCGCTAAAACACCTTACATACGTTGTCGGAGGGAACTGTAAATAGCTTTTCGAAGAATCCTAAAAATAAATAATGTCGCATTGCTAATATTTTCCAAATACTTGCATTAAGTGACCGCAATAGTATTTCCTGCGAAATACTACACGTTGTACAGTGACGGGCATAAATACTTACGCAATACTCAAAAGCCATTTTTCCTAAAGTATTGACAGAATTTTTATGATGTTACAAACATCGTATTATCGAAACCATTGGTACTAGGATTCATGAAATAGTTCTCAAAGTTGCAAATTATATTTCACGAGATAAACGCTATTGAATTTTGCGTAACTGTACAGTCCCGTGACTATACAATCGCCACTGCGCGTGCGCTACGCTGACATGACTCACTACGTTTACCTGAGAAATCAATCAATGCTTAGACTTTGTGTTGTATACAGGGTGTAAAAAATCACGCTAAAAAATATGTGAAATGAGCTTGAAGTGAGCTGCTATTTCACCTGCTGCTAGGGATTGACACTATTGACAGCTCACTTCACTTATGTTTTCACGGTGAGATTTTTACAAACGGACAAAGAGATTAAAGAGAAAGAGGCGAGTTGATAAGCGGGGGTTGTGAGATTTCGCAAAATGTCTGATGTCTTGGACAAAAAAAAAACTTATGGAATTAATTCAATTCAATATATATGGTCATCTGATAATTTAAAGCTCAAAATGCCTATGCATTCCACAACTTTCCTCGATAAATCCTTTACTGTCCAGGCTGCTCGTTTGTGGAATGCATTGCCAGTTCAAATAAAACGCGCGCAGTCGTTACCTATGTTTAAAAGGCTCGTTAAGGAACATTATTTGTCGTTGTGATCGTGTTCACGTAACTGTAAATATCTTTAGTCTTCATTTGTTTTCGTTGCTTATATTTAGTATGTATGTATTTATGTATCTATTATTTAGGTTATGTATGTATCTATTTTAGTATAATATTGTAAGTAGGCACTTATTATTTGCACCAAAGACAGCCCCATTTCATATCCAGGCAAATCACTGTCCATTCTATGGTTGCCTGGAAGAGATTGCAGAAAGCGATCGATAAGGCCGCCCATTGTATATTTTGTAGTTTGTGTCTTTTTTTTTGTTATGTATTTTTGTGGTGTACAATAAAGTATATATAAATAAATAAATAAATAAATATTAGAAGATAAAAAAAAATATCTTTACAAACTTTAAGAGGTGCTTACTATGGGTCTAACTTTGAAATCGCGAAAAAAAACAGCTTTCCCTTACAGTTTAGCAATTAGGGTTAATAAACTTTACCGCTACCACTAAGACCAACCAGTCAGGGATGGTTAACAATTTTACGTGTGATAAAATCGGACAGATTTTGAACCCTGTCCGTAAGTGCAGGGTTCGTTCACAATCTGACGGTTTCACTTGGATAGATAATAAACTATCGAAAATTAATACGTTATATTGTAAGCAGTATGTATGCAGTCACAATGTATCGACAATTTACAATCCAATAAATTATTCCAATACATTACTTGATTATATTTTTTTTATTTATTTACAATCTCACGAGATAGATTAAACTAACGAAGTTCATAATTATACGGTATATGAAAATTTGTTATTTCCGATCAAGAGCAAAACTGCACTGTTAACCTCTGACGTGTCTCTGCACCCCATGTCTTGTGTGCATAAGGAAAAATCCTTTATATTATATAATAGGTATATAAGCTTATATCATATTTATACTTATATATAAAAGTAAAACAACATCATCCGATGGAAAAAAAATCATCATCAGTAGTTGTGAAGCTATGGGGTTTCCAACTAACCCCCCCCCCCCCCCTCCCCCGGGGTTTTGGGTTCATAAATTAGTACATAAAGACGTTAAAGAAAAGCTGTTGTTGCTCCAAAAAATTATAATAAACTACCTGCCTGATAAAACTATGTGTATGCCTTTAAAAATCTTTTCAGGGGATATTATTTGACAAATGTTATTATTATTTTATTACAGTGTGTATGAATATTTAAATGATATTTTTTTTTGTATGAATTATTCTGATTTTTTTTTTATGATTCCTAATTTACATTTTATATTTGATTTTTTTATGACTTCTATTTTTATTGACATTTTTGTAATTTTTTTTTTTATTATTCTGATTTTTTATGATTCCTAATTTAGATTTCATATTTGATTTTTTTTATGAGTGCTTATTTTATTGTCATTTTTTTTTTCATTGACTTTTTATATATGTAATTTTAATTGGCTTTTATACTTTAATTTGTATGTCTGTAATTACAAAACATAGCAACAACCTTTACTACGTATAAGATCCTTTTAATAAATAAATGATTCTGACGGTGACTTAAATGCCAGTTAAAATCTTATGTAGGTATCCTGTATATTAAGTGTAACTGTTGGCTGACGCAATAAAAACCCCAGTTACCGGGCCTCTAGGAAAATTAAAAAATAAAGTAGAACTTGCCTTATTAAATTCGTGATAATTACCACTGTAGTTAGTACGCACGGCTACAGATCAAGCTATACATTTCCAGTATAAGCTGATCTCGTATTGGATAGGATTTACCTTTTTTTTTTTTGTACCTTGATGTGTAGCCGAGTGTACCTATTTAACTCAATGTGGAAAAATTTTCCGGTAAGTACATAAAAAAGTTAAAATCAGCACATATGGATACAAGTGGCACATACAATGAAATTATTGTCATATTCCGAGTGTTCTGTAAGAATATATGTTCTCATTAATAAAATTGGTTTGCTCCCCGAACTCGAACTCAAACACAAAGCATTTACTTCAAATAAACTAATAGGGATGATGCCTGGGTAAAAAAAAGAAATTCTATTTAGTCCGTCAGTCAAATAATAAAAAAATATTAGACACGTATTTTTTGCTCTATCATATTAATAGAAAATGACTTATATAACACGCATTAAAGTTGGGGAGTGGGAGTTCGCTACGTCACTTGTACGTATAAAATCTAGCTACACGTGACGTCACGCGATGTTTTAACTCAATGTATCGCCGTAATCTTTTGATTTTGTAAAAAAAGAAAAAATACTTGTCCAATATTTTCTAATAATCTACTAGACGGACAATAGAAAAATTTTTAGTCATCATCCATGAATTGCCACGGGGACGGGCAGTCAGAGAGATGAAGCTAGTTGTCCATTCCAGAGCGTAGTAGGTTCCTATGGAGAAGAACGGGCAAGAATAAACTCCACGGACACTCTTTTTAATCAAACCATAATTAAGAGTCGAGTTTAAAAAAAATAAGTTGTCTCTCTCCTCTTCAGCACGATTTATAATTATTTACATTAGTGAACTTGGACTTTAGTGCCAATAATTGTATAGATCTGCGAGATTTAAGTAAGCTACTTTTGCAGCGACCAGTCTTTCGACCGTCTTTTACACTTAAGGCGAGTAGTGCTGCCAACTAGCGCTACCATTGAGAAAAAAATGTCTGGAGATATGGAATATTTTAACAGTTTTAATCAGATGCGGTAGAATTTTTTGTATCAAAAAAATCAACACGAAATTATAGCAGTTAACGCCAAAAACGGCCGCCGTTTTTGGCGTTAACTGCTGACTTTAATTGTGGCGCTGCCGGTTGGCAGCTCTAGTCGCCTTAGGAAGCCGTACCTATACGAAATTTTTCCGATTTCGCTGATTTACATGATTTTATAGACTTGCTTTTACAGTTAAAATACTGTATTTCTATAGGCTTTAGTGCACAAGCTACTTTTTTTATTTTGCGTCGAGTTTATAATGCGAGAATTAGGATGTTTTAAAAGATTTTTAATGCCAAATATTTTTTAAGGTTTGCATTTTTTTTTTCAGGAAATGGATTAATTTTGAACTGAATTTAGTATTTCTGTTGTTTTAATTTTATGAACGAGAGTTCTAAGTAGCCGCAATCAAAAGCAATTCTTTGCCCATTTTCTCTAAAATTTGTTTCTACATTACTTTTGACTAAGGGAAATATTTTTTTACTCAAAAATTTTATATGAAAGTGGTAAAAATTGATACATATATTATATAGATGGCTTTCACAGGAATACGTTGCAATTTTTTTAAACCCTTTAGTGAGACGTCAAAACAATTCGTAAATATGTGATAATCTAAACCTCTTATTGCAAAAATTCACTAAACAGTCGGTTTTAGGTCGATTAATATAAATTAAATAATAAAAATAAAAAAAAGTAGCTCAAACATAAAAAAGTAGATCATAATAGAAAATATGTTGTACTTTAGGTAATATTTATAGAAATACAGTATTAACTGTAAAATCACGTAATTCAGCGAAATCAGCAAAATTTCCTTACACACATACACAGACACATACACACCCTCACACATACACACACATACACCTCAACACTCACACATACTTGAATAACACTAACACTAATATTAATATTAATATGCATTAGTAATGGTAATCGACACACTTTCATTCACTCTTGTAAGTTTTTAGTTTTTATATACTCGTACAGGTTTCTTCCTAGTTTAAGAGACAGGGTTCACTATTTTTTGTATGCATAGACCTTTTTTGCAAACCTATATGCTTATTCTATTGTATTGATTTGTTTTTGAACTGTGTCTGTGTGCATTTTATTTTGGATAAATAAACAATTTATTTATTTATTTTTTATTTTTTTTCCCCTTCGTTATTTTTGCCATTAAATTATGTGAGTAATATCATTAAGTTTATTGAAAAACCGCAAATTATCTGACCGTCACTTCACGTATGACGTACATCGCTGACGTAGTGGGAGTAAGGCGCTTATTAGTGAAGCTTCGCACGCGCTAGGATTTTATCAGTTTTTGCGGTAACATTTTAATTTTCCTTTTTTCCCCTTTAGGGTCCTATCAAGAGATTAATCATTGATTGCTTGCATCATATTTATTTTCCTGAATTGATTCATATGTAACGGACCACCATTACCTACAACCAAGACTCCTCCGTGCCTCGGAAAGCACGTTAAGCCGACCAACCGACTGTCATTCGTGGATCTTTGACAGTCGTTACGGGTCGTGAGAAGCCCGCAAGACTGACAACCAGCCTTACCAAGGGGTATCGTATTACCCAGTAAATAGAGGTCATAGGCAGTCGCTCCATGTAAAATACTGGTATTCAGCTGCTTCCGGTTTGGCTGGAAGCCGACCCCAACACAGTTGGGAAAAGGCTAAGCAGATGATGATGATGATTCATATGTAACGCAAACGCTTAGCGGAAAGATAGGCACAATATATCTTCGTCAACATTTAGTTTTTCCGACGTTTTTAGGGTTCCGTACCTCATAAGGAAAAAACGGAAGCGGGAACACTTGTCCGTCTGTCTGTCTGACAGTCTGTCAAGACCCTTTTTCTCAGGAACGCGTGGAGGTACCAAGTTGAAATTAATATCAAACATGTAGGTATATAGTCCCTTGAAGTTCTTAAAAAACCAAGCTTCTAAATCCACGCAATAAAAAAATATGGCCATTTATGCTACATAATTTTGATATTCGCAAGTAAATCAAAACCTATAGAGAAGCAAGGTCTCACAGCACAAGTAAACGAAAAAGTCTGAAAATTTTTAATTTTAATTTTAAAAAAATTCATCACATAAAGTAATTAAGATTACAAATTTAAATTTTTAGTTGGAGAATTGACTTGACGTGTATCAATGTAAGGGTGAACATGTTTATCAACTACAATGTTATGTTTGTTTTTGGGATAAATTCTTTTTAACCACGGAACCCTTCATTGTGCGTGGTCCGCATTTGGCAGGTTTTTTAATATTGTAATTATGCATGATTACGTTTTAAATAAACTAACAGATTTAAAATAATAATATGTACATGGTATATAAAAAAGGAGGGGAAAGGATCATAGGGCATCAAAAAATTCGTCCGCATCGCTGTCAGCAGGAAAAGTGCCCAAAAGGCTGGGAGCATTGCCACGTTGTATGGCAATGCTGATTCTTTGGCCAAAAAATAGGCCGTTTGATTTGTTTATTTGATTACGTTGTATTTTATATGCAGAATGAAGTCTCTTTTCCACGCACTTTTCAGAAGAACTAGGTACTTAGGTGTTTTATGCACTTCCTGAAAATGTTCATGTCTTTACAGCACCCACTGCCCCAAGATGTAGAACAAGTATTCTGCTAGTTGAGGTCTATAATAAAATTAATATACTCAGTTTACCGCCTTTCACTTCTGTTCTAGCCTACCTACCATCTTCAGGTCGTCGATCCATATGTACATGGTATGAGGGGTGTCCCACGACTTATTCAAGAAACTTTTGAAAAAACCCGATTCGTCATTTCTAAAGATTTGAAACGTTCATACAGTTTTGTGACGTACCGGGTAAGAGCACACCATCTCGACTCGATTCGGCTAAACTGGCAGCCCCAAGAACACCATAAACTTAAAAAAAGAACAAAGAAATTTCGCCGGAATGTTACCAGTTCTGAGTCATTAACAGGAAACACATTAAAGTTAAGATACAATTTTAAATTATGACCTTGCTTCTTGATTTTTTGTGTGAAATGATTCAGTGATTATTTCCTGACTGATCCGAGAGCCATTTCTTGCTGAAAAAGTCTGTACCTGTATGTACAGCCAACAAAAGAGATATCTAGGCAGGGTATACACATATTTGTATGTTTTAATTGCTTCATGTTCAATTTTATATGTATTACTTATTATACATTGTAACCCACTAACACAAAATTGTATATTTTCACGAAATTTAACATGAAGCAATTCACATAAAATATGTTAGTATACCCTGCCTATTAGATATCTCTTTGAGGAGGTTCTCAATTCGGTTGTACTTTTTTTTTATGTTTGTTACCTCAGATCTCCGTCATTTCTAAACCGTTTTGGAAAATACTTTTTTTATTTGAAAGGATTTACTTCCAGATTGATCCTGCATTGATTCTGCGGCGTGGGAGTCGGTGCTGTCGCGAAGCGGAATGCGGAAATATTGTCATTTTCTGTATATTTTATCTATACCTATAGAATTAACTTTATATTATATTTATTTTTTAATTGCATAATATTTATTATATGCTGCACCGGTCGACGTCATCGCGTCAACGCCGGCTATCGCTGAAAACCAGCGCTGGGGCTCCGTTTCGCATGGGGTCGCGGCATTATGCTGAGCGGTAGCCGTTTTGCGTAGATGTGACGCATATTTTCCCCAAAACTTGCTTTTTACATTGCTTATTTTTTTTTTTTGTCCTTTGCGTCATGTTTACCGCAAATAAACGTATTTTTTTTTCTTTCTTTCTATCCCATTTTTATGTTCACTGTACCTACAGTACACACCTACAGATGCAGTTCGGAACAATTCCGTCTCAACTATTATGTTTTATTTTTACCCCACAATTTATTTAACAATGCTTTTAATTAAAATATTAAAAACAACAAAAAAATATAGGTACCTACCCCACAATTGAGTTGTACATAATACCACGACATTCGCACGCCTTACAATCGCTTCAGCGTATGAGAGTGCTCTGCTCTCCATATGTCGCCAAATCAAAATTTTCCAACATAAAATCATTTCTATACTCTCAATTATACATAGAACTCATATTAGCAGGGAAGTTTTAAAAACTATTTACTTGAAATTATAAGATTATTTAATATATTTTTAGTTATAATATATCAATCAATAAATCAATCTGCCTAGCCTTTTCTCAATTATCTTGGGGTAGGCTACCAGTTTAACCAGATGCAGCTGAATACCAGCATTTTACATGGAGCGACTGCCTATCTGACCTCCACAACCCGATACCCCTTGGTAAGGCTGGTTGTCAGACTTTCGGGCTTCTGACGACCCGTAACGACTGTCAAAGATCCACGAATGACAGCCGGGACCAATGGCTTAACGTGCTTTCCGAGACACGGAGGAGTCTCGGTATGTAAAGATGGTCACCCATCGGACGACCCCGGCAAGCGTATCTTAACCTGATGGATCGACCCGTGCGGCTGTTGTTACTTAGCCACGAGCTCCTCTTTTAGTTATAAATTATAAATTAAGTGCAGTGCTTTCCGTTGGGAAGTGTGTCTGTTTGTCGTCACGAGTCACGTCGTCACACACAACGGATTAATCTAAATCTTCTTCTGTAAGTTTTCTTTCATCCTGCGGGTGAGCCCTAACGATTTTCTGTATCAAACTCATAACCATTTAAAAGATATTAACAAAAATCGATGAATTTTCTTCGTTTTTTTCCCTAACATTTGTCGTCAACATAATTCTAAGCGGTCCGTGAGGCACTTTTGGATATACCAAATTATTAATTTTCTATTATGTACTGTAGAGGTTTGTTGCATTAGTCAACCTTTATGTTACTGGCAGACATTCTATCATTCAAACATCTTGCTTTTGTTCAATGGTGGCAGTCAGATCGTAGCTAGGGCTCCACTACGAAAGTGATATATTTTAAGTTGAAACTGAGTCCTATTATAATAGCGGCCCTCGGCCCCTTACCTCCCGTCTACCCCTTTGATTTATAGTGTAGCTACCCCCTGTGAGGTTCGACGCCTTACAGTACCTACTACGCTTTGAAAACCATCAATCTTTATAAATAAAAAGAGAAGTCCTGACTGATTGACCTTGATCGGTTTAAACGAGCCAGCTGGTGGCGTAGCTGAGCCTGTAGCTTTAAACTCCCCTGATAATAATAATTCCCCTAACTTGATCCAGCCTATTGCTTTGCCTTGTATATCATTGGTCAATGACAACGACTCCCTAAGCCGAGGTCCGTACCCCACAGGGGGTGCCCTTAGTGCGCAGTCGTTTAGTTTATAATTTAGTTAGTAATTTATGCCCCTGGCTGGAGGCTTTTGAGCTCGCTTAAAGGCACCCACAGGAAAGTCCGGTTAAGTAGTCGGGACCTCTCATGGTCACACTACGAGATGCCATTCCAAAAAAAAAAAAAAAAAAAAAAAAAAATGACTGATTGACTGACTCATCAACGCCCAGCCCAAACCCTTGGACCTAGAAAGCTGAAATTTTGCACAGAGGTTCCCTTTATAATGTAGACAAGGAATCCCTGGTAGTATGTTTCCGTGGGATATTTTCCGACATCCACGCAGGCGAAGCCGATGGCAACAACTAGTGTATGATAAAGTCCTAGCGACCCACCCCTCCCGCACAGGTAAAAACCTCGAGATTTCTGTGCTAAAACTATGTTAAACAATGTAATAAACACACACCCATTTTGGAATGAATGCTCTAAATGATGGTGAAAACCGCATAAAAATCCATCGCGTAGTTTAGAAGATCTAAGCGGTCAACAGACCGACACGAAAAGCGACTTTGTTCTATGCTACTATGTATAAATTAATAAAACAACATAATAAAACAAATTGGCAGTATGAAGACTGCCGGCAGAAGTGAAAAATTAAACATAAATCTATGCATAGCATGTCATGGTGTCGACGTGATGCGGTGAACCCGTAAGATCACTTCAAAACTAACTAACTAACTAATGTTATGAAATCTCCTAAGTCATATACCTAAGGTAAATATTCTACCGAAATGCGTCAGAACTAAATAATAAACCGGTAAATAGAATTACACTTTATAAATACTGCATTACTAGGAATGCATTCATTGAAGATCTATAGATTTACGATATATAGTTTCAATACTTTGATTGCAACTGGGATTGTGTATTTATCTCACACTGACACACAAATATAGAACGTAAGGGTATAAAAATAAATTTTATAATATAATTAAAATCTGTGCAGTCAAAGGTATACGTGCACACAGTCACATCAGATACAGTCGCGTGCACAGGTCACTTACATTGCATAATATTTATTATAATTATTGCCGATGGACCTATTAAGTTCGAGCAATACACCTGCAACCGTACAAGGTACCAAGAAGGCTCCCGCAGAAAGACGCGACACGACGGCGACGGCGCGACGCGACGCGACTCCGGTAGAACAATTCCCATAAACTTTACACTTAGCGCCATCTACGTGGAACTAATTTGGCTGTTTTCTTCCTCATTTTTATTGACAGAGAGTCAATTTGATAAACGACTGACTTTACAATACTGCATTTATAAATTTGAATGTGATAGAGCGAGAGATAGCTCTGACTAAACATAGATTATAGAACATCGTAACTCGGATGTACAGTAATTATTTAAAATGTAGTGTAGGTATTTTAATTGCATTTTGAATCAATATGTGCCGATGCACGATGATTATAGATTGTACATTTCCCATGAGGATGTGCACTGCAGTTATCCTACACAATTTAATTACGTTGATATAAGATCTATAATAATAATACCTACATACATTAGTGTGTAGGTATAATACCGTATCGTTTTTAGTTTGACGTCACAATGCGTTCCGCGTTCAGCGAAAAGTGATCTAAATCATATGACTGCTATTAGTTCAAGAATTACAAAGATATTTAATTCATTTCACATGTTTTTGACAAATATTGATATAGAGACAAAGTAACAAATTATAACTGTCCGCGCGTTTGTTCATATATTCAAAAGGAAACCGTCATTGTCTGACAAAAATGACAATATTTGTTGTGCTTGATGTATGACGAAACAACACGCGGAAACATCTCTACTAGATCAGACAGTGACAGTGACAGTTACTAAGCAACTTAGCCACTAGAACGAAAGCGGCTCTACACAAAAAAAAAAACAGCCCATCATACAGTCATGCGTACGCGCACCGTGACGTCAGCCGGCACTTCACACGTGTTTACAAACAATGCCGAAGCGACGAAGGTTCTTGGAATCTTGTAACGTTCGAATGTTTTTATGGATGCCAGAGACCTGGACTCTATCGTAGTGTATGTTTCGTTTGAATGTATGATCGTATAAAATTCACAAAAATAGGTATGTAAAAAGCAAACACAGTTAGTTTCAGATTTCTAGATTCTAGATTTTCTACAAAGAAAAACAAGCGATGACCTATATTTTTTATGGTTTAAAATGCATGCTGTGTTATAAGTTATAAGTATAAAAAAAAGAAAAGTCATGAAAATATAAACTCTCCTCACACAGATAGACATTCAAATTTTCAGGCATGTGTAGAAAACGGTTTACCGCTACGACCACGTGCTTTTGTGCAAATATTCGCAGTAACACGTGTGCCAGCCGTGATGCTTTGCAGGTATATAGGTAAGCGCCGGCGCAGCGTTATTACTCACGTTAGCTAACAGAATGAGATAAAACAGGTGGAGTTTATTATCGGTAATAATAGGAATCGGATTCATATCTGTGATATTAGATGTAAGATTTGCTGAGTCAAATGTAAGTGTGATATTTTAATGGAATGGCGATATGGAAACTAAAGTGAAGAGTTTGGCACCAGTAGTGCTATTCTGTAAACATCTCACCGTGATAACTCAGGTGAAGTGAGCATGAAGTGAGCCGTCATTCCACCTAATGCTAGGGGTTGACACTATTGACAGCTCACTTTAAGATCACTTCACTTATGTTTTCACGGTGAGATATTTACAGAATAGCACTACTGAAGGTATCATCGGATTCGTCATCATCTTAGCCCGGAATTATACCAAATGCTGGGTAAATTAAGGCAACTTTTCTATTCTACCAGTCCTTGGAAGTTAGGTCGGCCTTTGGTATGGGATGCAACATGTGTCGATACCCTTGCGCCATCCCACCTTCCTAGTACAGTGGGCTGTGCTGGTGCGGCTGCTGCAGGTGCGGAAAACCTCAAACGGCGAAAATATTCAAATATTTTCGAGCCGTTTGTAGTAAGTTTACTATCCTAATTACTTATTGTAAAAGAAAGAATGCTTTATGTTCCTAACTGAAATAAAAAAGAAAATTTTACTAAAGTATCGAAGTTTTATTATATATATTTTGTTTTATCACGAAATTGGACGAGTTCACTCCACTTAGATATAAAAGTAGAGTCTCGTCAAAGAGAAATATGATGGAGGATGTCTAAGTCTTGTCGTGAATTTTGAAGCCTTAAGGTAGCGCAAATGTTGATTCTTATGGTTACAATTATGTAAAACATATTTGTTATACTTAGTCACGAATCATATTTTCATCAAGATTTAATCTGACACTGACCTAAAAATTGCAAAAAACGCAAGGAAATGTGAATTTCGTGGGCTACCACTGCGGGATCCACCTTAAAGTAAAAGAATGGACAACTTCGTGTCCCATCTCTTTCTGTGTCTCATATGAAATGGATTTTTCCACAGATTTTTCATTGACTTACTTCATAAAACTAATAAAAAAAAAACTACAGTATTTGGAATTTTGGATACATACTTAAATTGACTCCTAAGATCTCTTGGCACCTAAGATTTATAATAAGATCCTAGACGAATTATAGAAATGAACAACATACACGATTTTAAAAAGGCTTTACTGGAAATATTATATGATCAAACATATTATACAGTGAACGAATACCTAACTGACACATTACGATTACCTTTTTTTATTTGATAATGTATTATTTATTGATTTGACAATTTACACTACAATTTATTATTATTACTATATTTTATTGATTTTTTTTTGTGTTGACTATTTGAATTGGAATTATTTAATAATGTGTGATAATGTGATAATTGTTTAATAATTTGATATAATAAGCATGTTTTTACACAAAAATAATATTTGTACGCTGATGACGGTTAGACATAGCGTTCTTTAAAAATGACAACATCTGTACCTAACCCACCTATGTTCAACAAATAAAAAGTATTTGTATTTATTTGTATTTGACTATAATAATTTATAACCGAAATTCCCAACATTGCAAATCTAATTGGGATTAATTTAAGTGTTTTTGAAGCTTACAGTAAAAACCCAAACAATTCACATCATTTATTTTTAGCATAAAAGCAAAATAAACTGTAACACTACTGATACTGAAGGTGAGCTGATACAGATTTCGTATTAAATTTATATTTAAAGTCGGGCTTCCCCAGGTCCCTAAAATAAAGATAATTAAGACCAACGACATTCTGATCGACTGTTAAACCTGTGTTCACATTGGTGTCTGTTGATTGGCCAATAATTTTGAGTTTCATCAACGAACATAACTGAAATTAACCACAAAACAGTTACGGATATGCCTATCAAATTCATTAAAATTGTTAACGAATTATTAGTAATTTAGAAAATCCACACCCGCTTATTTTTTTTTTTTTAGTTGGCTTTTTCTGATTTTATAGATTTTTTTACCTTAGGTATAAAAAGAAAACCCTGTAAATTAAATTTAAAAAAAAACACGCTACCTAGATTTTGCGAGCTACTTACCTAGTGCGTTAAAACGACATTATTTTTAGTCCATTTCCATTTAAGTAATAATTTTCTTATGACAGAAAAAAAAAATCTAAAAAATTGTTTCATGTGCACAAAGCCCAAGTTTACGCTAACCGCGCTAAATGATTGCGTGTTGTGGTCGCATTTACATCTATAGGGCTGTGCCTCGCATGCCTTACCTCTCATGTCTAGCTGCACGAAAAATATGAAATTGATGAGTCAGTCTTAAAAATAATTTCAATCTAGTTATGACGTATTTTTTTAAAGATGGATTCGTAATCTAGACAAAACTAAATCTTTTACAAGGAATAAAAAGTAAGTTCTAAAACTAAAACCCGACTACTGAAAAATCACGCTCGCCGCGGTCGGTCTGTAACCGATTTAATTAATATAATTTACCTCCACTTTTTCTTATTTCTAACAATTTAAACATATTTATTTACCTAAACAATATGTCATATATACATATTTGTAATGTGCTCGTCAAGACCTTTCTTTTGATACCAAACATGTCCTGATTATCTCAATTTAATTTTTTTCGTGATCAGAAATTTACGTGTGTAGTCCACCATATTAAATTTAGGGTGAATTTATATAGCCTATGCCACCCGGAACGTTATTACGAATCTATTGATACCTCATTCATTAAAATTGGTTCAGTAATTTAGGCGCTACGGCGGAACACACGTAAATACATACTTATATACTTACTTATATCACCATTCTACGATTAAAAAAAAACAAATCTGCCTGACTCATAATGAAACTTCTCAAAATTCTTATGGATATCTTTTCTAAGTATTCTGAAAAACCACGAAGATATCAAACTAAAAATCAATATCAAAGAAACGATGGATGGACTGTGTGAAAGATGACATGGGTTGAAAGAGAGCGACTACCGAGATGACGACTAATAGAGAAGTATGGAAGAAAAAAACATGTTGCGCCGACCCCAAATAAATTGGGATAAGGGTAGGAGAATGATGAAACTTGGGAAGTAGCGTGAGACACCAAATTTTACGCAGCTTCATTTCAACAATTCTTTTTGCCTGCACGTTACAAATGTGAAGTTGCAAATAAAGGCAACCCTATTGTGTTTATCGCCAAGAGGCTCCACCAACCCTTTAAAAATATCGCGGTGAACTCATGGGAATACCCCTTGAATACCAACAATTAATAACATCGTGGAAATATCGCCTTAATGATACTGATTCATTTCAACGTTAAAATAAGACTTAATTTTGTATCCATCTTCCTCTTCAAAACTCTCCGACTAAAGTTGGATTTTGCTTTGAAGAGAAATATTATTTTAAAAAATGTTCTTTTCAAACAAGCTTTTATTAGTCTGAATATCATCTAGGAGCAGAGTCGTTGTCAAGACGAATCAAACGAGCCCAAGCTCGATAGGGTTGCGTCGTTTTACTACTGAGTTCCTTTGACCACCTTCAGGCTTCATCATCAGATCAGATCTATGTCATAATAATATTGCATTGTCATCCGATTTACAAATGTATGTAAAATTTCAGCTCAATCAGAAATCGGGAAGTGGATTAAATTTAACTTGCAAGATTCGATTACAGACAAACACCGGGACAGGTGAAACTTAATAAAAGCTTGTAAAATAGGTATTACTGGTATCAGGCTGTAACTGTCTCCCTCTATTGGAAAGACGTCATAACATACTAAAAAGTAAAAAAGAACGAGCCACAACGAGCTTACTCACTGCGCGTTTTTACCCTCATGGTTCCCAGGTTTCCTTACAATGTTTTCCTTCGCTATAATTTACGTTTTAGTAGACAGAGCAAAAGTGTGTTTTTATCTGTCTTATTCTTGAAATTAATGACTCAGCATTGTCGGCACTCTTCTTCCACACATTTCTAATAGTCCTGCCTGGCCTTTTTGGCCTCGCACAGGTCTTTTTTATTAGTTTGATAAAAAAAAAATGCTTATTTTGTTTAGTTTTATATATTCCTTCTTTATTGTATTTCCTATGCGTGTCCCAAATTAAATATTTTTCTTTCTTTCTTTTCTTTTCTTTAGTCGTCATCTCAGCTTTTATTCCCTTTCTAGGAACATCATCTTCACATGATCTGTCC
The DNA here is from genome assembly GCA_946251885.1 of Cosmia pyralina. NCBI lineage: Eukaryota > Metazoa > Arthropoda > Insecta > Lepidoptera > Noctuidae > Cosmia > Cosmia pyralina. The sequence goes on from OX276357.1 coordinate 23,220,210, forward strand.
ATCATTTCTTTGGTCAAACTAAAGTCCATAATTTATTAAACTACTAACCATGTTGATCACACTGTATTCCCTGATAAATTCACTGTGTGGCCAAGGCCTATTTTAATACAGAGAAGGCACTAGCATTACTCAAAACGGTATACGTCCTACCGAAGCCGAGGTCCGTACCCCAAAGTAAGTGCCCTTAGCGTGTATGAATAGTCGCTTAGTTTATAAGTTGTATGACATGATTATAGGCCTTAATTTATTAAGGCATCCACAGGATAGCCCGGTTAAGGAGCTCACAACCTCCAAGGTTGAGAAGCGAAATGACGTTCACAAAAAAAAAAAAAAATATGTCGCATAAATGGCCTTCTTTTTTTATTACGTTAACATAGAAGCTTGATTTTTTTAAAGCTCCAAGGGACCGTAGACCTACGTGTTTGATATTAATTTCAACTTGATACCTCCACGCGTTCCTGAGAAAAAGGATCATGACAGACTGACCGACAGACATAGACGGACAACGGAGTGATCCTATAATAATAAGGGTTCCGTTTATTATTAATGGGGTACTTAACCATAAATAGTGTACCGAGACCGTGATGTTGACAGAATATGAAAAAAAATCAAGATAAAATGTGATGAAAAATTGAGAAAAATTGTAGGTAGGTGTCTACGAAAAGTTTGTAGACACTTACCGACATTTTTATCCGCGTAACAAGTTCTACTACAGTCAAATTAATAATTCACTGAAGTAATCTGACGTTTACGGTGTTACCATTTTCTGATGAAAAGAAAATAGTGTTGTGACAAGAAGATTGACATCAATCACTCGCTCATTCATTCTCGTTACGTTCTAAATCAAATCACATTATTTTATTTATTGTAATAAGAAATCTCCCAGCCAGTTTTGTTTAATCGATCTAAAAATATTAGTAGTAATACCTATATAGGCCGATTGATGATAATTTTTCAAAAAGCGCATTATATAAAATGAAATAAAAATGCATTGGATATATTTTTATTCGTCGTGCGTCGTCAGACATAATATCTGCACTATCGCTGTCGCTGTCAGTGGGCCTTTTACACGAGGCCTTTAGCTGAGACAATCCAGTAAGCCAAGACAATAAGCCAGGACAATGCCATGTCGTTTACACGTAGGCCTATGAGTCCCTACAAATGAGTCAGTTTATAACTTTAATAAAAACTATTTTACAACAAAATACAACCGACTTCCAAAAACAACACTACAAAGTGAAAAAAAAACTTTAATTTCGGAAGTCGGTGTCTGGTTAAATGTATTTTCGTTTTTTGCCACCGACCTCCGAAATTAAAGTTATTTTTCACTTTGTAGTGTTGTTTTTGGAAGTCGGCTGTATTTTTTTGTAAAAAAGTTTTTATTTTTCACTTTTTATTTGCACACAAATTCTAATACCACTACCTGCAAAACAAACTAGAACATCATTCATATAAAAGTGGGGGAAAAATTCGTATTATTGAAGCTAACTCAAAAAATTCCCTAGCAAAGTTAATAAATTTTATATGGGACCAACTTTGATGTATACCCTCTCGAATAAAACAAAAACTTTTCAAATCGGACGACTCTGTAAAAAGTTATGCGTGGTCATACATAAAAAAAATAAAAAACATACGTGTCGAATTGAGAACCTCCTCCTTTTTTTTCGTCGGTTAAAAATACGACTTGCGTTTGCTCGAAGCATTGACATTGACTGGCTGGCTGGCTTATTGGCTAGGAACGCGCAATCACACGAAGCCTATGGACAAGACAATCCACCGAACGCGTGGTGGGTCTATTGGTCTATTGGCTCCGAAAAATTTGAAATCGCTCTATTTTACTGGCCTGGATTGTCTCTATTGAGACGGATACTTTTTTAATGGCTTATTGTGTTGGCTTACTGGATTGTCACAGCTAAAGGCCTCGTGGAAAATGCTCATAACACTTATTATAAAACGGTCTGTAACATTGTCTATCATACGTTGTTGAGAAAGCACATTTTATTTTCTGCTTTTATTACATGACCCACACAACTGCTCCATCTTTCGGCAGTTACGTTTTTAAGTCCTTCCCAATAATTCGTGTGCATCGTCTCTGATAGAATTTATATTTATTATAATTAATTACATCTCTCGGAGGAGTTAATTACATCATACGGAGGAGCTCGTGGCTAAGTAATAAAAGCCGCACGGGTCGATCCATCAGGTTAAGCTACGCTTGCCGGGGTCGGTCCGTGGATGGGTGACCATCTTTACATACCGAGATTCCTCCGTGCCTCGGAGAGCACGTTAAGCCGTTGGTCCCGGCTTTCATTCGTAGATCTTTGGCAGTCGTTACGGGTCGTCAGACGCCCGAAAGTCTGACATCCAGTCTTACCAAGGGGTATCGTATTACCCAATTACTGGGTTATGGAGGTCAGATTTAAGCAGTCGCTCCATGTAAAATTCTGGTATTTAGTTGCATCCGGTTAGACTGGAAGCCGACCCCAACATAGTTGGGAAAAGGCTAGGCAGATTGATTTATAATTAATTACATGGTGTCTTATAGAATTTATGTATATTTAATATAATTAATTACTTTTTATAATAAATGTTCTTATTGACTTTGTGTGAATGAGTTGAACGGAACGCATCACTATTACAATAAATATGACAGCATTATTTTACAAAGTGACATTAGCATCTGTCAGTTTACTCCAGTGAATTAATTTACACTTCACGTCATAATGCGTAAGATATTTGCGTATGACACGTCGCCGTGTTTTTCGAGATTGCGTACTTATTTAGTGAGTAGGTGATAATGAAAATGTAAACAAAAAGTAGTTGGCTTTTTAACCGACTTCCAAAAAAGGAGGAGGTTCTCAATTCATCGCGTATATATATTTTTTTCATGTTTTATCCTTATTCACAAATAGAGCGTTACGTCCACACAGTGCTAGAAAATTTGGAGCTAAATCTGACTCAAATTGCTGTCCTATTATCATCTGCCTAAACTTTTCTTTTGGGGTCAGCTTCCAGTCTGACCAGATGCAACTGATAATCATATACCATATTTTTCTTTCTCTCCATATATACAAATTGATACCCATAGTATATTTCTTATCTTAATCTCTAATTATTAAGCTTTATCAATTGCTTTACGAAGTTTAAGTAAAATAAAATCAAATGACACCCTTTCACAAAAATATTCAGTATTCAACATTTTTCAATCATCCTCTCAAATTGGTAATTCAAGTTCTTCATTCACGACATACTGCGCGTACGCAGGATGATGCAACGTGTTCCGAAGTCAAGTCATTGGGTGCAGCCGCCAAATTCGTGTATTTCGTAAGTGCATTAAGGTTACTATCACGACTGTCTGTCTGATGTAAGGTGGAGTGGCGATTACGCGGATGAAGAGGGGGGGGGGGGGGGGGTCATTAATGAATTGGTGTGATGGTAGACAATATGTCGTTGAAAAGAGTCGATTGTGAATTTCTCTGAATTGGGAGAAGGTGGAATGTCATTGTTTTGGATTAAACTGTCATATTGTCAGTAAAAATTATGTCGTAGGTATAGGGCACACCTAGCTCCGCCGCGAAACCATAGCAGCGAAACCGCATGATGCTACTCGAGCATCATGCGAAACATCAGTGGAACATCATGCGGTTTTGCGACGGTGGAGGTATGCTAAGGCCTTTAATTATGTTATTAATTTCAGAGACACTCACTTATGTTTGAGTTAGGCTCGGCGCAAACGTGCTACCGACCACAACCACCGGTTGCATCATAGCGACAAGCAATTCACATGCTTTTTCATAAGTTTTGTATGCATTTGTCGCTCACAACGTGTGGCCGGTGGCGGCCACCCGTTACACCCGGCAGCTCAGTTTCGCCGATCTTACTAACAGCACAGACGCATTGTCATAATGTCAAAAAGTCGAGATTGATGCTAAATCTTTTCTATTTATTTAGACAGTAGTAAGGCATGGGTGTCAATAACAGCTGACGAAAACTATTTGATTTATAACTCAGCAGTTACGACTGTTAAAAATACAGTGCGACATTTACAAATGTATACAAACAAGCGGTTTACCTTGCAAGTTTGCAACTGATAGATTGTGCTGTGATTTAGATATTGTTGATTGAAGGTTTTATCATTATTGACCAGTCACACGACAATTTGCAAGTTGGAATTCGGTTTAGTGGTAGTGATAGGTATTTTTGTTTTGCAATAATAGGTATCTTTGTCAACTGGCCACTTTTAAAATTAACTATAGGTACAGTCAACAAAAGTGATATCTAGGCAGGGTAGTAACTTTGTATGTGAATTGCTTCATGTGCAATTTTATAAAATACTTTGTGTTTGCAATACTACTACATTGTAACACATCATCATCTGCTTAGCCTTTTCCCAACTATGTTGGGGTCGGCTTCCAGTCTAACCGGATGCAGCTGAATACCAGTATTTTACATGGAGCGACTGCCTATCTGACCTCCACAACCCAGTTACTGGGTAATACGATACCCCTTGGTAAGACTGGTTGTCAGACTTTCGGGCTTCTGACGACCCGTAACGACTGTCAAAGATCCACGAATGACAGCCGGGACCAACGGCTTAGCGTGCTTTCCGAGGCACGGAGGAGTCTCGGTATGTAAAGAATGGTCACCCATCCATTGACCAACCCCGGCAAGCGTAGCTTAACCTGATGGATCGACCCGTGCGGCTGTTATTACTTAGCCACGAGCTCCTCTACTACATTGTAACACATCGACACAAAATTGTATATTGTCACTAAATTGAACATGAAGCAATTCACATACAAATATGTTAGTATACCCTGCCTAGATATCTCTTTTGTTGACTGTACCTACTTAGGTATGATTCTTACCAATTCTTACAAAGAAACAATGAAGGAGGATCTTTCTATTCCTTTATTACAGAGATTGAGAGATGATCCGTGGCAGACGCAATTGGAACTCCGGGAAAGTATTTTAAAGATACTTAAGCATTTGTATTTTGAATGGACATTTAAATAATTATTTTGTTGTCGAATGAAATTATTTGACGAATTCGAGGATTAAAAGACAAAATATCTACTAACTAGCAAGATAGATGGTTTTTCAACGTACTTGTTCTTTCTCCTATAAGCCGTTCAACTTAACAAAACCAAACTTAACGCCCATTAACAATATTTTACAGTACATATTCGATACAAGACTAACGAACTTACAATCAGATTCGATTCAATCTGCCTAGCCTTTTCCCAACTATGTTGGGGTCGACTTCCACTCTAACCGGATGCAGCTGAACACTAGTATTTTACATGGAGCGACTGCCTATCTGACCTCCACAACCCAGTAACTGGGTAATACGATACCCCTTGGTAAGATTGGTTGTCAAACTTTCGGGCTTCTGACGACCCGTAACGACTGTTAAAGATTCACGAATGACAGCCGGGACTAACGGCTTAACGTGCTTTCCGAGGCACGGAGGAGTCTTGGTATGTAAAGATGGTCACCCATCCACTGACCAACTCCGGCAAGCGTAGCTTTACCTGATGGATCGACCCATGCGGCTGTTATTACTGAGCCACGAGCTCCTCAGCTTCAATCAGATTCGATTATCGATTAATAATAATCAGAATCGATGTTTAAGAATAGTTTGATCGATCCTGTAGCAGTATTTCATTACAGTCTGATTAGCCCACGTGTCGGGGCGCGTTGCCAAACTGATTGATGTCAAAATAACTACAGGTGTTTAACCTCTAGTTAATTTAATTGCTTGAGTTAATTATTGGAGCGGTGACGAAGCAGAATGCGGGATGTAATTACAAAAAACAAAAAAAAACTTTTTTACAAAAAAATACAACCGACTTCCAAAAACAACACTACAAAGTGAAAAATAACTTTAATTTCGGAAGTCGGTGTCTAGTTAAATGTATTTTGTTTTTTTTCCACCGACTTCCGAAATTAAAGTTATTTTTCACTTTGTAGTGTTGTTTTTGGAAGTCGGTTGTATTTTTTTGTAAAAAAGTTTTTATTTTTCACTTTTTAGTTGTGTACCCCACACAAATTCTAATACCACTACCTGCAAAACACACTAGAACATCATCCATATAAAAGTGGGGAAAAAAACCGTATTATTGAAGCTAACTCAAAAACTACCAAAGCAAAGTTAATAAATTTTATATGGGACCAACTGTGATGTATATCCTCTCGAATAAAACAAAAAAAAATCCAAATCGGTCCAGCCATCTTCGAGTAATCGGGGAACATATATAAAAAAAATTAAAAAAAAAAAGTTCCGACGAATAGAGAACCTCCTCCTTTTTGAAGTCGGTTAAAAAAGTGTCGTATGCCGTGCATGGGATGTCATGGGGGTCCGCCATTTTCCATTATCATTTGACGATACTTGCATTTTTATCTGGACCGTTAAAAGCAATGAACTTCATTCTGGATTTTATAAAAATAAAATTACTTTAAAAAAAAGTCAAAACCGACTTCAAAAACCAAAAACGAATAAAATGACTTTCATAAAAAACTTAACAGCTTCTGAAGTCGGTGCCAAGCTAAGGTGCATTGAAGAATTGAAGACACCGACTTTAGAAGCTGTTAAGTTTTTTATGAAAGTTATTTTATTCGTTTTTGGTTTTTGAAGTCGGTTTTTACTTTTTTTTAAGTAAATTTATTTTTCCATTTTTAATTGAATAAACAATTACATAAGTAAGCCCAAGATGAACGAAAAGAGGAATCATCAAAATCGGCTTAGAAATGCCGGAGATACAGTACATTTGTGCATATAACTTCGTATATAAGAATAAATACATAATGTATTATATACTAAAACCTTCCTGACAGTATGCAGATTACGTTAGTGAAAGAATTATCAAAATTTGTTCAAAAGTTTTTGAGAAAATCGCGGACAAACAAACATACATACATATATACATACATACATACGGGTCGAATACAGAGCCTCCTTTTTTGAAGTCGGTTAAAAAGAAGACTGATTGTTGGTGTTGGTCGCGAATTTTGGTACAACGCCGCGTAGACCATTGGCTCTACTTCGAGCAAAACCTTGCGATAATAGGACTTTATACAGATGCTATTAGCTCATTAATTAAGAGAAATAAACTACATCCAAAAGCACAATATTAATGATCGATATCCTATCATCACATTGCACGTTCTTATTTGTTTTTATTTGTTATACACTCGTAGATACGTTTAAAATCTACTTGTAATAAAATGATTAAAATTATTGATTGCATGCATCTAGCTATTACTAAAGGTGACGTTCTATTAATTTGAATATTACATTAATGGATAGACAATTTAAGCTAGGAGCTCGTGGCTAAGTAATAACAGTCGCAAGGGTCGATCCATCAGGTTAAGCTGCGCTTGCCAGGGTTGGTCCATCGATGGGTGACCGTCTTTACATTATATTATTATTATTTATATTATTACTCCTCCGTGCCTCGGAAAGCACGTTAAGCTGTTAGTCCCGGCTGTCATTCGTGGATCTTTGACAGTCTTTACGGGTCGTCAGAAGCCCGAAAGTCTGACAACCAGTCTTACCAAGGGGTATCGTATTACCCAGTAACTGGGTTGTGGAGGTCAGATAGGCAGTCGCTCCATGTAAAATACTGGTATTCAGCTGCATCCGGTTAGACTGGAAGGCGACCGCAAGATAGTTGGGAAAAGTCTGGACGGATTGACTGGATTTTCAACTCCGAGCACTGAAAAACTTTTTTTAAAAAAAAAAACAATCGACTTCCAAAAAAAAAAACACTACAATGTCAAAAATACTTAACTTTAATTTCAGAAGTCGGAGGCTTTGGATCTGTATTGTTTTGCCACCGACTTCCGAAATTAAAGTTATTTTTCACTTTACAGGCTCGTCTCCACAACATCAATGTATTTTTGTATACACAAATTATGTATTTTGTAGTAAGTTTTCATTATGTGGTGGAGAAAATAAACGTTTTTTTTTTTTTTACTTTGTAGTGTTTTTTTTTAGTCGGTATTTTTTTTTTTTTGTAAAAAAGTTTTTTATTTTTCACTTTTTAGTTATGTTACCTACCTCACACCAGTTCGTAAACCACTACTTGCTATGTAAACAACACTGACAGGAACTTTAGAACATCACCAAGATACACAAAGTACGAGTACCTATACTCGTATGTGTAGTACGTGTGTGTGTAGTGTATGTGTATGTTTAGGTTTAGGTATTTATCTATGGGCCAGTGTCGCCTGAAATAACTGGTTTATTTATTTATTTAAAGTGGATTAAATACGTATTATCGAAGCTAACTAAAAAACTACCCAAGCAAAGTTAATACAATTTATATGGGACCACCTCTTAAACTATGACCTACCAAACAAAAAAGAATCATCATCACCAATTCATAATTGGCGGAGAAATCGCGTAACAAATGTTTGTTACGCGATTTCTCCAGACTCCAGACAAAAAAAAAATACAGTCGAATTGAGAACCTCCTCCTTCTTTTGAAGTCCGTTAAAAATCAAACAGGATCCCAGCGCAGCGCATTAACGGCAGGTTGTTCGGGCCTGTAGGCCTTTAAAACGCTACCTCCGCCTCCCCCAAATGCAGCGCGACGTGTTTATTTACGACGCGCCGCCGACGATTTCGCAGAAAATCCATGCCACAGTGTAAAATATTTGCAGTTGATTAACTTAATTAGTTTTTCTTAGGTCGATATTTATTCCTTAGGTTTACATTTTATGGTGTCTACGGTGGAGTGAACTAAGATGATTACATAAAATGTCGTGAACTTGTTTTCACATTATCAGATAACGATACCAACACGATTCGATAGCGATAGGTTCAATTATTACCGGCCCCATGATATTGTTGAATATCGATGACCATCGCGACTCGACAAACAAGCACACTACTATGTATCGACGTCTCGAAGCCGGCAGTGCGAAAAATTTTGCTCAAGTGAAAGAATGCCCGCTACTCTCACCCCGCACTGTCTTCGCCGGTGGATATCGTGCCGATATCGGTGTCGGTGTATGTGGAAACCGGTTACAATGTTATGGGCATGTGATGCGGAGAATGAAGAAAATGTCGTCTGGAATGTTTTGATTATGAATCTGGATGGCTATACGAGTAAGAGAAGACCAAAGAAACGATGGATGATCTGTGTGAAAGATGATATGGCTAGAAAGGGAGTGACTACCGTGATAACAACTAAGTAACAGAGAAGTATGGAAGATAAAAACAAGTTGTATCGACCCGAAAAAAAATGGGATAAGGGCAGGAGAATGTAGATGATCGGTGCCTGTCGTTGACTACGACGATATAGGTGACCATAAAACACAATGTAAAAGCGAATTATTCCATTACTTCACTGGGCGGAGCAGGAAACGAATATAGCACATAGTTTCAGATTTAACCTTTAAATGATTATCATCGCGCTAAATCTTTATGGAGTTAAGGCTTAGCGGATGGAAGGATGTCAATCGTGATATAATAATAACATAAGAACGGCTATTTTAGTCAACATTCATACAAGCAAATAGCTTAGTGGTTCGACGACTTCTTTGCACACCGGTGGTTAAAAGTTCAATTCTCAACTGTTGATATTTTTTTCGATTCTTTTTTTACATTTTGTTATACTGTTATTTGATAGTTCGTAGAACGTACACAGAATCCATGAAGTTTATTCCTTTTAAATCATCTACGGTTATAATAAAAATAAATATCATTGGTTAGCTGACAGTATTAATGAGAAATCCCGTGTGTACAATCTACTGTTATATTTTTTAGCGATAGCCGGGTTCGCCAGGAATAATCTGTAAGAATCACTCAGTGTATCACTGTTGTGCCATTATGTATTAAATACAGGTATGGCACGAACAGGCGTTTACGAGTATTTATTCACTAAAAACGAAAAACAAGCAATGGAAAATTGCTACTGAAGGCTGCGGGTTTCGAACTTAGGACGAGCTGCTTCTCAAACGGACGACTCTCTGTATATTTTGGCTGCTGAGACCACAACTACAAACGTACTGTACAGAAAAGTTTTATAAAATATGGCTGTTGTTTTAGTATATTGTGAAGTCGCGGGCGGAAGCTAGTTAGAGATAAACATGATTTTGAGGTAGTAAGGTGAAAGTTTCAAATTGCAATGGTTCTACTGGGTATCAAAAAGTCACGCAAAAGTTAATGTTAATAGAAATTTAATTTTTTCTTTAAAAAAAGATCTCTTTTGCAAAATTTCATGCTTCTAGCCCAGCGATTTAGGCTGTGGATTGTCTGTCAGTGAATATAAGAATTTTATCAAGTTGACAAGCCGTGTGCCCGATGGTATTTCCCATCGACATAAATGGTGAATTTTCATCCCCTATTTAACCCCTTTAGTGACTGAATGAAAAAAAACATTAAGATTTTTATTAAGTACGGGCTAAAAATGGTCGTACTGCTTTGCTTCTGCTGTAACCATATTCTTTTGTTTTTGATGTCGACCACTGCTCATAAAGATAAGTAAATATTGACAACTACATATGAAGGAACAATTGCCGTACTTTATTGTCAAGGGACGTACCTACTGCTACAGCTATAATTTATCGAATCTACTATTCTAAGACATCAAAATTAATTTAGTGTATTTTTTAACCGGCCCCGCTCATGTCGGATTGCCATCCCTTAGGACAATAGTCATAGTTTTTAGGCTAATAAGCCTAAAAAAAAATTGCAAGTATCAATATGTTAAAAGTTACAAACCAACAAACATACGATAGGTACGTCATCGACTAACTTGCTTTGGAACATGGACACCGAGTGATAGGTACGGTTACCGCCTAACTAGGCTACGTTCACACGGCGCTATTTTTCAAGTGTATAGAATACGATATTTTATCGTATACAGTGACTTTTTGTACTAAAAACTGAAAGTTTGTTCACACAGCTAAAACGATACAAGAAAATAATCTTTTCGATCGACAATTTTTATCGTGTTCATGCATTAGGTCATGTTAGTATAGCACTTTTGTTTGAAACAGCTCGACGAAATTCTCTGGCAGAAAATCGTCACGTAACGAAAAAACGTTTAAATGCCCCCTACATGCGACTTTGTCTCTTTATCTCTTTCTATTATATCTTGAAAGAGACAAAGAGAGAGAGGACAAAACGACGACAGACGAGAACGGAGAGGGGGAAAATTTTCGAATTTTACTTTTTTCATGGTTTTCGAGGGAGCCAAGCCGGTAGTGGAATTATATTGAAAATTCAAGATGGCGGCTGTGAAAATTTTGTGTTTGTGTTTTAAATCATACGTTAGAAGGAACTTCATTCCTGACGGTGGTCCCCGACCGCACATTTTTATTTTTTTCTAATTTTCATTGTTGTTGCCAGAGTGAAAGTTGATTATATTAGTATCCAACCGACAACCGGATACATTGTATTTATACATATTATGTGTAATTAATGTAGGATATGGTAGTAGCGAAGACAGTTCGATGGAGACTGAAATAGTAATATGGATGAATCTGATGAAAAAATCTTAGAAAAATGTGTTTTAAAACTTCTTCATAAAGGACCACGATAAAAAATTATAAACTACTCGCGCTTGACTATAATTTTATCGATAATAATTTGCAATGTGTCTTAACACTATCGTAAGATGACAGTTAAACGTCATCATACCACATATAAATAATCACATTTTCGAAAACGATATTATGAATTAAAACTATAATATAATTACGAGATATTTTTTCTGAGCTGTCGCAATTTCATATCTAATGTGTTCCTCTTTTATTTGAATTTTTTGAACAACTGCAGAGAGAGCGAATTTTTAAAAATTTTGACACAGGTCCAACCTCCATGACGTCCCGCAGGACTCTGATCGCGAGCGGATTTAGCCAAATTGACTAATTTTGAGTTTATTTAAAAAAAGTCTATTAAACTCAAAAATCCAACCGTTAAATTCCCTCCGAAATACGATTACCTCATGATACATGCAATTTTCATATAATTTTATGCTGTAATTAGGAAATGAAACGGAAAATGGTTTTGAAATCGACCATGTTTCGGATTTTTTTTTTCATCGAGGAAAGTACAACTAATCGTGTTTTGAACCGTTAATTTCCCTCAAGCAAGGATGTATCTATGGCATATGTTTTTTTCAGGACCTTAATACACTAATTTGACCATTTAAAATTGATTCTAAAACAGGAAAATTCGGATAACCTCCCGTTAAAAAACACACTTGTAAGCAGTGCGTTCAAAACCTAGTGCGAGGAAAAAATTCGCCCGTGCGAAGCTGGCCTTAGTCTGAATTCCTGAAAATTAAAACTGGTTTCGATTATGACTTCATTACTCAAGCCTTCCAATCGTTTCTGTCAGCACGCAGTAACGATACCAACTTATTTTACACCCTCAATTAAAACTCTAGACTCTTTTGTTTAAGGAATAAAGTCGGGATTAGAACGTTAATTAGTTTGATACCCGCAAAAAAATGGTCTATCAATGATGATCATTCAAAGAAGACTGTTAAGAGATTGTTCTTTTTGTGTATTTTTTGGTTAAATCGCTGCAAGGGTTTTGCGTCATCGTCTGTGAACGCTAGCGATGCGAAATGATACGTGCGTTTAGTTTCAATGTGGTTATGTAGATGTGGCTACGATATTGGGAGATGAAAGCTTATAGATTTAAACTAACTTTAGATTTTATGGGCTTTTACATTTTACAAAGCACGTTAAGCCGTTGGTCCCGGCTGTCATTCGTGGATCTTTGACAGTCGTTACGGGTCGTCAGAAGCCCGTATTTCTGACAACCAGTCTTACCAAGGGGTATCGTATTACCCAATTACTGGGTTATGGAGGTCAGATAAGCAGTCGCTCCATGTAAAATACTGGTATTCAGCTGCATCCGGTTAGACTGGAAGCCGATCCCAACATAGTTGGGCAAAGGCTAGGCAGATTTATTGATTGATTATTATTATTTCCACAATGCGTAGACCATTCCGTGTATTATGTTTATCTCGAACTACTCGTAAACTTTGCTACTTTTGAATGCGGTTCCGCTAGAAAATGTAGAAACATTTTTTTAAGTAGGTACATAATACTTTTAATGATTTAGGTAGTATACAGTACAGTATGTACAGTCAACAAAAGAGATATCTAGGCAGGGTAGAGTAACATATTTGTATGTGAATTGCTTCATGTTCAATTTTATATATATTACTTTGTTTTTGCAATACTCTTACTTTGTAACATACCAACACAAAATTGTATATTATCACGAAATTGAACATGAAGCAATTTACAAATTCACATACAAAAATGTTAGTATACCCGGCCTAGATATCTTTTTTGTTGACTGTACCTACCTATACAGGGTTACTGGAAACTGTAGAGGTCAATAGGTATCAACTCACTCATGGGCACAACACGGGTCAAAAATTAACCACGTGTATCCGCGTATGGTTTTGGTTGATTATTCATGAACACCGGAAAATATTGTGTGTATATTTTTCATTAAGCCTTTTTTTTTTTCATTAAGTTTGATACGCCATGTCTCAGTCCACTCACTCATAGATACGATTTATGGACTCTTGAACCTTTTATACGGCTTCTTCGTGACTATATTTCCAACAGCCATGATAGCTGTGTCGTCAGCAAAGGTTGCAATGAAATTATTTTTTAGCTCTGGAATATCGCAGGTGCATGGAAGGTACAGGACCGGACCAAGTACACTACCTTGTGGTACTCCAGCTAGACAAGAAATATGATTGATTTTTCTTTCCTAATAAATCTAGTTTATTCGGTCATTATTTAAGTATGGTACATTCTTTTATTTTATGAATTATTGTTATTGACATGAACAAGGACTAATTAGAAAAGCAAAAAAAACACTATAGTTACATTCGTTTTTTTTAATAAATTTTCAATATCCACTGTTTTTACCCGACTACGGCAAAGCCAAAAGAAAGGGTTATGATTTTAGCAGTCTATGTATGTATGAATATAAGTATGTATTTACGTGTGTTCCACCGTAGCGCCTAAATTACTGAACCAATTTTAATGAATGAGGTATCAATAGATTCGTAATAATGGTCCGGGTGACATAGGCTATATAAATTTTCCCTAAATTTAATATGTTGGACTTTACACGTAAATTTCTGCCCACGAAAAAAAAAAAATTGAGATAATAAGGACATGTTTGGTATCAAAAGAAAGGTCTTGACGAGCACATTACAAGTATGTATATGTCATACTGTTTAAGTAAATAAATATGTTTAAATTGTTAAAAATAAGTAAATGTGGAGGTAAATCATATTAATTTAGTTGGTTACAGACCGACCGCGGTGAGCGTGATTTTTCAGTAAGTAGTCGGGTTTTAGTTTTTCAACTTACTTTTTATTTGAAAAAATAAAATGTCTCGAAGGTGATTCATTTTTGACTCGTGTACCCGTGACTGATTTGATACCTAACACCCCTTTAAAGGGATCGTGACATGTTTCCAGTAACCCTGTATATTCGCCAGTACTAAGTAAGCACGCTTTTCTAAAAGAAAGCTTACGGATCTATAAAAGCTTAAACTGTTTCTAAAATATTACAGAAGTTTTTGGAAATGGCAGTCGAAAATATTCAGTTTAGACAGTGAAGTTAAAAGTTCAAAATTAATATTGACCGGGCGTTATGAATGGAACTCATAAATGGAATGCCATGTATTCCAAAAGTATATACAAACTATACAGAGTACACAATGTGACATATTGCTGTCCCAGATAGCTTACAAATGATTTTAACACTTACGCGTAATAAAGATAAGGATGAAATTTAATTGTTGGAAAGTTAATAGGCGCGTCGTCAAGCTGTCTGGTGCGTGACAGATATTTTTCGTTGATTGGTGTTCATTATTGCTTTGAAGTGGCTTTAGTACGCACGGCTACAGATCAAACTATACATTTCCAGTATAAGCTGATCTCGCATTATATAGGATATCCTTACAATGAGAGGTCAGTGTAAACTAGAAAAGTATAGCTTGATGTGTAGCCAGTTAGTACTTATTTGGCATTTTTTTCGACCAGAAACTGCAAATCTTTGTTTTATTTCTGATTAAACCATAGATTAAAATATTAAACTAAATAAATTACACGTGTTTTGGCACATGCATTATTTTGCGCACTATAACAGGAAAAACTGGATACAATAACAAATTAATTATACTCCATCGGTTTAGGTAAATAAATAAAGGTAAACAAAAAAAACTACGTGTCCGGTGTCTGTTATTAGCAACTTTACGTTTCTAAATTGGAGGGTACAACTGTGTCGTAGCATGACGACTGAAGTGACAGGTATTACGTTTAGTCGGTTAACCAGATACGTGTTTTTTTGTTTGTTTACCTTTATTTAATTAGGTACCTAAACCGATGTATAGGTATTTAAGTAATAAACCTTGGCGAAAAGCACTCCCTGTGTAATTTTTTTTTTCCGTCTGTTACTAGGGTGCCGTACCAAAATGGTAAAAAGGAACCCTTATGGTGCGACTCAGTTTGTCTGTCTGTCTGTCCGTCTGTCACAGCTGGATGTCTCAAGAACTAATAATGCTATCAACTTGAAATTTGGAACAGTTTTGGATGACGTTTGGACAACTAATTTGCAAATAAGAAAGAAATAAAAAAATATATGTTTTTTTTTGCAACAGGGACTGAAACGGGGTCTTAAAAATTCGAAGTGGGGCTACTATGTGGGGTATCATATGAAAGAACGCTGTTTGCACATCCTCAAATATTTTTAGGGTTCCGTACCTCAAAAGGAAAAAACGGAACCCTTATAGGATCACTTCGTTGTCCGTCCGTCTGTCAGTCTGTCAAGACCCTTTTGCTCAGAAACGCGTGGAGGTATCAAGTTGAAATTAATATCAAATGCGTAAGTCTATGGTTTCTTGGAGTCCTAAAAAACTCAAGCTTCTAAGTCAACGCAATAAAAACATACTGCCATTTATGCGACATATTTTGATACTCGCAAATAAATCAAAACCTACAGGGTACTTCCCGTTGTCCTAGAATAATGAAATTTGGCAAGAAGCAAGGTCTTACAGCACCAGTAAAGGGGAAAGTCTGAAAAACGTTAGTTTGTAATTCTATCACATAAAAAAAATTCAAGTCTGTCAGTCTATCAAGATCCTTTTTCTCAAGGACGCGTGGAGATATCAAGTTGAAATTAATATCAAATACGTAAGTTTAGGATCCCTTAGAGTTCTAAAAAAATCAGGCTTCTAAGTCAACGCAATAAAAAAAATACGGCCATTTTGCGACACATTTTGATACTTGTAACTGTCGCAAGTAGGTAAATCAAAACCTATAGGGTACTGCCCGTTGACCTAGAATAATGAAATTTGGCAAGAAGCAAGGTCTCTCAGCACAAGTAAAGGAAAAAGTCCGAAAATTGTTAATTTGTAGTTTTATGACATAAAAAAAATTTTTTTTGGGATCCATTGTTAACTTTGTTTTTGGAAAAAATTCTTTTCAAGTTTTTTTTAGGTAGCATCGTTTTCGATTTTTGATGAATAATGTTTAAAAAAATACCGTTCCCCCTTATCTCCGATGTTTGCAAAGAAAAAGTCTGAAATTATTCTATGTGATAAAAGTTTATGTATAGATTACAGAAAAAATAAAACGATGTCTCTAAATAGCACAGTTTTTCAGAAATCATCAACAAAAATTTCATTATAAATTATGGCACGAAACCCACGGTGCGCGAGTCTAACTCGCTCTTGACCGGTTTTTATTTATCACATCATTGCAGTGTAGGTACCGAAATTAAATAATAATAAGAACATAGAACTGGCGCCTAGGAGACGTTAAATGAACAAATTTTCTCATAGTCTATACCGACAAAGAACAAGTTCTTTTTATTCTACCTACGTAGTTAATACGTGTTAGCTAATAGCCATTCGCATTTGAAAAACTCCGACAGATCATGTTTTAATACCTAAGCGAATGTACAGACGCCAGCACATCAAGCTACTACAATCTGTCAAATTTCTTTAATTGATTTTCATCTTTATCGCTGAAGCATTAGGTTCAAGGTTGATTGGGAAAATTTGACAGTTTCGGGTGGCTTGAACTGCTGGCGTCTGAACATAATAAATTACTATAAGTAATCATAAGAATAAAACTAACAAATCATTTTCTATAGGTAGGTAAGCTTATCAATAAAACTAACGATTTTATGATAAAAAGTTGGCGCCACTCGCCGACGACAACATACGGAAGTGGTCGGCCTTCAACCTTAGAATAAACTGTTGTAGTCTGCGAGCTAAGGAAAATAAAAAATATGTGTCTATGGTTTTTTTTTTATCTGTGGCTGTAGTGACGTTTCAGTTTGCGCGGGATGTCAGATTACCCGCGATGACAACTTACCGCGTACGTATCTAAAAGCTCCTAGTTATAAAGGAACTTTTAACTTTCCCAGAATCATAACAGAACGTGTATTTAAAGTTATATTTATCTCTTTTCTTACACCTATCATTTGAGTTTCAAATATATAAAATAAAATTACCGATGCATTTATACTGACAACGTAGTATGGCACTTCAAATTTGACAACTTGACCAGCAAAAAAGTAAAACCAACTCAATTAGCACGTCTGCGCGAAACGTTAACACAAATTCACACCCAATAACTTTTTAAATTCTCAAAGAAGTCCCGTATGTAATCCCGTAATGTTGGTAACATTATATTTTAGTAGAAATCGACACAGACAGTCTATGCCGATTGATTTTGCAACAAAAAA
Source organism: Cosmia pyralina (assembly GCA_946251885.1). Taxonomy (NCBI): domain Eukaryota; kingdom Metazoa; phylum Arthropoda; class Insecta; order Lepidoptera; family Noctuidae; genus Cosmia; species Cosmia pyralina. Next base: position 23,237,964 of record OX276357.1, read on the forward strand.
CCGCGTCATACGAGTTATACGACCTGACATTGAAATATTGTGTAGACGCAGAGAAAAAAAAAGTTGGTATTGAAGACATTACATCGAGTGAACTGGCGTCTATGGTCTGAGTTATCAATCAATTTTCTAATTATTAGATTGGATTCAAACGAGGCGAAGGAGTTAAACCGGTTGCTTTTTTCAATTCAAAGTCAGTAAATAGGTCGGTACCTACTTAGGTGTAAGTTTAATTATTTACGTAAACAACACTGGCAATCATAATTTTAGATTATTATATTTCATTATTAACTGAGTACGTATGATTTTTATTATTATTAGAGTAAAATTAAAGGGTTCACTTCTGCATTAGAATTTCCATATAAATACATCGATAACGTGATGAATGAATATTGTCATACTTAGGGCCTGTTTTACCACCTACGATTAAGTTCCTATTAACTTTCTTGGAAGATAATTTCATACAAATTCTGTTCCATTTTTGAATTTATTCGGTGAGTAGTGGCTATTCGGACATCGTGAAATACGCCCATAGGGCTAAAATATTTCACCACCTACGATTGGCACATAATTTCATACAAAAACTTTTTTACAAAAAAATACAATCGACTTCCAAAAACAACACTACAAAGTGAAAAATAACTTTAATTTCGGAAGTCGGTGTCTAGTTAAATGTATTTTCGATTTTTGATTTTTTTGTTGTATTTTTTTTTTTAAAGTTTTTATTTTTACTTTTTAGTTGTGTACCTACCCCACACAAATTCTAATACCACTATCTGCAAAACAAACTAGAACATCATCCATATAAAAGTGGGGAAAAAAATACGTATTATTGAAGCTAACTCAAAAACTACCGAAGCAAAGTTAATCAATTTTATATGGGACCAACTGTGATGTATACCCTCTCGAATAAAACAAAAAAAAAATTCAAATCGGTCCAGCCATCTTCGAGTAATACGAATTGAGAACCTCCTCCTTTTTGACGTCGGTTAAAAATAAGTTGCATTTTTGAATTTATTCGGTGAGTAGTGGCTATTCGGACATCGTGAAATAGGCCCTTAGCGGTTTTTCAGAAAAACCGCAAAAGAGGTATCTACCAACAATGATGTTCCGAAAAGGAGAAATCTTGTAAAAGCAATTGCGGAAGCGGGTTATAAAATACCGATTTTTAATTAATTAGATTTAATTTCCTACCCACTGGATTCTCTCATTTATTTTTAACCTAAAGATTAGATCATAGAACCAAAGGAATTAATTACTTATCGCCGTACGATGTCCACCGCACACAGGATGGACGGAAAGCAGCACATGAAGTAATTTTTTGCTCCGTTGGTATAATTGCTCTATGGCGTTCCAACGGGAGGATAAATAAATAAATGACCAGATTAATTTTTGGTAGAATTCCCACTAAAATTACATTCATTATGGTGCCCACAACATAATTTTATGACATTCGGAACACACTTCCTTAAATTAAATTAATTTAATGTTATAATTATTATAATGACTACCGTCACAGTGGCAGGAAATACCAACACTTCTGTCTACGTCATTATGTTATCGTTATAATTATTTGGGCATTTTATAGATAACTAAATAAAATATGTAGATAGTATATATTTTTCCCACAATCTTTCTCCTTCCTAAATTGTTTTGGAATTATGCTAATTTCCATATTTAAAACTGATCGTTATATTAATTTCAATCACTAATAAAGTATTTTAATATAGTTTTATGACAGCACAAAAGAGTTTTATATACAGATATTTTATATCTAAGTAGTTCAGACACAGATGTACAATATCTAATCATAGAATAAAGTGTACCTACTGTAGTGTAAGCACCATAATTATTATATTAAATGTCTGTATACTTTTGAAAAATAAAATTATTCGTATTCTTATTTATACATGGTGGTAACCACATAAACACACCCCCACACACACACACATAAACACAATACGTAATGTATTATAGAAAAAAAAAAAAACATGTATTTGTAACCCTAGCGATTATATTCTCACTGTTTGTATCTTGTAGTTAATCTGTGTCTTGTGGCTGCAATATTGTCTTTAGGTTTTGTGTATTTTTTTTTCTATGTTTTAATTATATTGTAGCTTTTAGTTGTTCCTTTTAAATAAAATAAAATAAAAATTATTGTTAATTCTATCTAAACAAATGTCAAGATATAACTGTAACCGATATGTCCAAAAAAAAAAAATGAAAACAAAAAAAAAATAAAATGAAAAGAAAAGAATGAAAAATAAGATAAAATGTTAACTACTGACAGCCTAACAATACCTATGAGTATGAAATCAATCTGCGTAGCCTTTTCCCAACTATGTTGGGGTCGGCTTCCAGTCTAACCGGATCCAGCTGAATATTGGTATTTTACATGGAGCTACTTCCTATCTGACATCTACAACCCAGTTACTGGGTAACATGATAATCTTGGGTAAGACTGGTTGTCATACTATTTGCTTTGGGTTTGACAACCTGTAACGACTGTCAAAGATCTACGAATGACAGGCAGGACCAACGGCTTAACGTGCTTTCTGAAGCACGGGGATTTCAATAAGTAATGGACGGTTACCCATCCACGAACCGACCGAAGCAAGCGTAGCTTAAGACCCTCTTACCCATGAGTATAATGAGTATTGACTTCAATCTGATGTTTCTTTTTAGATCAAATGAAACTCTAGTACGATACGAGCACTGCCTTGTCTTGGAGTTAAAAGACCACTAACAAAAGCAGATTTCTAATTCTAAGTTAATTGTTTAACTCTCGGCCTTATTAAATAAGTACCTAATTACCAGTCGACAACGATGCGGAGGAATTTTTCGACGCCATATTTTAGTTTTTTAATAGTTTTAGTTGTGTTAGGATATAATTTTGTTATTTTTAGGTTACTTATGTTTATATTACATTTAAATAAAAATAAATACGCGATCAAAAAAAAAAAAGTAAGTAAAAGTAGTAGAAGTACTTACTTCTTTACTAGAAGTACTACTACTACTACTACTATGTCGACACCCTTGCGCCATCTCATGTTCCAAGCACGACGTGCTGTGCTGGCGCCGCTGCTGCGGCTGCTGAGACCCTCAAGCGGCGCAAATACTGTAACCTTATAGGTAACTACAGTTTTGAGCCGTTTGGGGTCGAAACGCTCGGGTCATGGGGCCCGAGTGCGCGTCTACTTTTTAAGGAAATTTCTCGCCGACTGGTCGAGTCTTCACGTGACCAGAGGGCTGGCTCGTTCTTTGGCCAAAGAATTAGCATTGCCATTCAACGTCGCAATGCTGCCAGTCTTCTGGGCACGTTTCCGGATGACATCGATGCGGACGAGTACTTTGACGCCTAAGTGTCCGTTTTGTATTTATTTGTATAGTTAGTTAGTTAGTCTTTTACAATAATAATTGAATTAAATTATATGTACTATTTTAGTACTAAAATAAATAAATAATAATACCAGCCTACCAGCCTATTTTATTGTCCCACTGCAGGGCAAAGGCCTCTTTGTGAACAGAGAAGGCACGAGCATTGATCACCACGCTTGCTCAGGACGGGTTGGCGATTTCAAACTTATATTTACTATAAGTCCAGCACCCTAATTGCGTAACACACTATCGATCAGAATTTGAATCATTTTGAAACAAATTGCTAATCCTTTGCTTCATATGTTCGAAAAATTTGTCTGCTCAACAAGGTAAATAACGCAATGAATGTTGTTGAACTGTCAAAATGAAACTAACTCCGATTCATAATGTGTTACGCAATTAGGGTGCAGGTTTCCCACGATGTTTCCCTTCACCGATGTCAGTAATGTCCAAGATAAACTCAGACCGTCTTATTACAAAACAAGGTTCATCTTCAAACCCACGTTTCAACCATGGACCCTTTTTTGAATTTCGAACTTTATTCCGACACATTAAGTGGTCAGTTTTACAAAACTGACAATTTAGTACCGGACTAAGTTGTCAGTTTTGAATAAAGAACTGTATTTCTATCACAGCTAGGTTATTATTACAAAAACTAGCTCGATGGTTTAAACCATGACAGAAGAAAAACCTCGTTTTGTAATAAGGCCTAGAAAGTACAAATTAATTGAAAAAATCACGTTGGTACTTGTCCGGATTTGAACCCACAACATCGGGCACGAGAGCCGAGGCCTTAACCACTGGGCCATCACGACATAAATAGATAGTAAATACTGGCATAATTTTTGTATGTGAATGTACATTAAGTACGTAAATCTATGTTGCGGAAGTGTGGAGTGTCCTAATGCAGGCAAGGACACTGCTATCACTAGCTATCTATACAGTATAAACCTTGATAAAGAAAATAAACTATTTGTAACCTATGTAGGTATGTCCCCTAGCAAAATCTTGAGAGAAAATTTTTTTTTTACAAAAAAATAGAACCGACTTCTAAAAACAACACTACAAAGTGAAAAATAACATGAATTTTGGAAGTGGGTGTCTGGTTAAATTTATTTACGTTTTTTGCCACCGACTTTCGAAATTAAAGCTAATTTTCACTTTGTAGTGTTGTTTTTGGAAGTCGGTTGTATTTTTTTTCAATTTTTTCAAGTTTTTTTTTCACTTTTTAGTTGTGGTACCTACCCCACACAAATTCTACCTGCAAAGGAAACTAGAACATCATCCACATAAAAGTGGGGAAAAATACGTATTATTGAAGCTAACTCAAAAGCTACTGAAGCAAAGTTAATCATTTTTTTAGGGGACACACAAACTTTGAGACCCTCTCAAATAAAACAAACATTTTTCAAATCGGACGACTCTGTAAAAAGTTATGCGTGGTCATACATAAAAAAAAAAATATAATTATAGGTATATACGTGTCGAATTAAGAATCTCCTCCTTTTTCATCGTCGGTTAAAAACCTATAAGAAAAAAAATCTACCTACCCGGAAAATCGCTACGTCAAACATTGCACAACATTTTTTAAAACCTGTATATTACCAAGAATTTTAATCTATAATCATTAAATTAATCCATGGGAGTTAATTATTATCTGCCCTAAGTCCTGAATGACGTGACAGATTGAACATGGCTCTCAGAACTGAGCAAGCTACAGTTTACATACAATGATGAATATATTTTCCGAGAAAATGTACTTGTAAATGTACCCATGTCAAGAAAATGAAAATCCGCCGATGTTGACATAATAAATCAATGTCCATGTATGTAGACCATGAGTTTACAGTTTGTGGACACAACTAATGCCTCTTGTCTACTGAACTCGGTAACATTTTGATCAGGCACTAGTACCTAACATATAATATTCTCAATCTGTGCATATCACATGGTACTTACCCAACCAACCTAAAGACAGCTGTAATTAAACCCTTGTTTAAAAAAAAAGACAAGGAATGCTTGGAGTCTTATAGACCCATTGCGCTTGTGCCAGTAATATCTAAGATATTTGAAAAATATATTTATATTCAAATCTTTCAATATCTAGATAAAAGAAACATATTAACTGACGAACAGAAAGGCTTCCGAAAAAACAAAACCATCAATATGGCAATATATGACTTTTTGAACAATGTTACTACGAATGTTGACAAAAGAATACCTGTTTGTTCAATTTATTGTGACATGACTCAAGCATTCGACTATGTTGATCACAATATCTTGCTCGATAAACTGGATGCGTATGGTATTAGAGGGAATATCCTCAGTTTAATACATTCTTTTTTGCGGAACAGGAAACAGTACGTTGAAATAAACGATATTGATCCCAAAACTAAATGTCAAAGATCCTATAAGTCTAGTTATCGCACAGTTGCTTATGGTGTGCCCCAGGGCAGCGTCTTAGGGCCCCCGCTTTTTATATTATATATAAATGATCTACCAAAAGTAACAAGGCACCCTATGACACTGTTTGCTGATGACAGCACTGTGACCATTAAAAGTACTGATGATCTAAGCCACAATTATGTTGTCACTCAGACAATAACCTCCATAGTGAAATGGTTAGATAATAATAATCTAAAAATAAATATTGATAAGACGAAATTAATGATGTTTAGCCAACGTGCGAATACCAATATGAGAGTATGTTATAACAATAAAATTATAACACAAGTAGATACATCCAAATTCCTAGGTTTAACGATTGACAAAAAATTGGACTGGAAAGCACACACGGAGGAGCTAACTAAACGAATTAGCAAATCAGCCTATGCCCTATTCAAACTGACCACAGTGATTAACGTCGATGCTTTAGTCACAGCATATCATGGTTTGGTGAGTTCAGTATTGAGATATGGTGTAATTTTCTGGGGTAACTCAACCAACAGGGAATTAGTTTTTAAAGCACAAAAAAGGTGCATTAGGTCAATGTTCAGACTCCACAGTTTAGATTCTTGTAAGCCATTGTTTATCAAATACAAATTATTGACATTTCCTTGTTTATATATTTTTGAGGTAGCTGTATTTGTTAAAACCAATCCAGACCTGTTTACTAGAATATCATTTTATCACAAACGAACTCGTTCACAGAACAATAACTTGTGCGTAAAAAGGTCCCATACAGCATTGATGCGAAAAAGTGTTTTTTGTATGGCACCAATCATATTCAATCACATTCCTAGTTCAATTAAAGAATTAAACATAAACTTATTCAAGAAAAAGCTTAAATGTTTACTGTTGAATAAAGCGTATTACGACATATCAGAGTTTTTGGCAGACAAATTGCAATGACTGGTTACTTGGTACTCGTTGACTGTGATTATGTCTTTTTCTTTTTAACACGTGACATTTTTGTATTATTTGAATTGTTATATTATTATTATTTTTTTTTCTCACTTTTTTTTTTGTTTATATTGATTATTGATGTAGTAAACTTATTATTATATTTTTTTTTTTTTTTCCTTTTGACATTAATATTTTATTTTTTATTTTTGAGAAATTGAATTGTTTTAATTATGTAACTTATTAATAAATTATGTTTAAATGCCATCCATAAATATTTGTACGCCTTCTGGTATAGCATAGCGCGCTTGTATATATTTTTTTAACAACTATTATTGTACCTATGTTAACAAATGATTAAATGACTTATGACTTATGACTAACTACCTACCTGTACCTGCTTCATAGTTTTCATGTGCTTGAAACATTGTAAAGTTGAATGCGTTATGACAGGAATTTTAATAATAATAAGACTAATATTGTGTTTGCCTAGACTAGACGAAGTGGAAATATGTAATAGGGATGATGACAAAACAAAAATATTGTCCGCCATGTAGATTATATTAAAAAATATTGGGCACGTATTTTGTCTTTTTTTACGTTACCTACGTAAAATTAAAATATTACGGCGATACATTTGAGATAAAATGTGGCATGACGTCACTCCTTGCTATTAGATTTTATACGTAGTTCTGACGTAGCCAGCCCCCACTAAGTAATTTCGTTATTAATATGATAAAGCAAAAATATTATTAGCATTAATATTTTTTATTTCGGACTGACGGACTAATTAATGTAAGTACCATGCAATAAACCTAATTAGCTAAGCTTAGGAATACCTCCACCAAGAAATCTTCGGGTGTACGAGATTCACCCTCTACGAGATTACTCGTAGACCGTCTACGAGAACTTACCTAGTACGTTCCCAGATAATTCAATTACCTCTTTTAGTTTTCATTATAAGCTATTATTTCTGCACATCTGACTGTTTCTCTACCTATAATTGTATCATAATTAACTGTCAGTTCCGTTGCTAGGATACAGAGAGTGTCCTACTTTAAATTCGCGTATGTACATACCGGTCAGCCAGCATCTTATCTACAACGCCAATTGTGCCAATATATATTCAATATGACAAGATGACACATCTTACCGACATACCTTAATGGTAAGAACATAGATGTCAGTTTAATAGTATACACTTTTTGTTTGGTTTTTTTTGTATGCTCCATCGCGAAGTCATTTGTTATAATGACTCAGGTTTATTGGGTGTCGGTATAACCGGAATTATCGTGTTCGAAATAATTCAATATTAATCTAAATAATTTTGATCATCATCAACTGCCTAGCCTTTTCTCAACTATGTTGGGGTCGGCTTCCAATGTAACGGGATGCAGCTGAATACCAGTATATTACATGGAGCGACTGCGTAGATAATTTTGATCAATAAAATTATAAGAGACGACGACTTAAAAAGAGATGTAGAAAACGTGAAGTTCTAGTTTTTCTTTAAGATACATAATTCCATTCCGTATTTATGTACTTACTAATTACATATACTAGGTATCATATTACCCAGTTACTGGGTTGTGGAGGTCACATAGGCAGTCGCTCCATGTAAAATACTGGTATTCAGCTGCATCCGGTTAGACTGGAAGCCGACCCCAACATAGTTGGGAAAAGGCTAGGCAGATGATGATTTATGTACTTACTGCAACTCATCTTTATTTGACCTTTTTACTAGAAAAATACCTAGGCGACCGAGCTCTGCTCGGGTGAAAATAAAGAAAACGAATTTTCCCAGAAATGAGACTTAGCTAGATCGATTTTTCGCCCCCGTAAACCTTAAACCTATTGCAACTTTCATCGAAATCGTTAGAGCTGTTTTCGAGAACGTGATTACAAGTATAAATATTTATCTATTTATGTGTATGACCAGATGTATGAACGTAAACGAGGCAAAAGTAGTATGTAAGGATCGTAGCAGGTGGCGTTCTGTAGTTTCTGCCTACCCCCATGAGAAGAAAGCGTGAGTTTATGTTTGTATGTATATTAAAATATATATAGAAATATTGTTCATTTAATAGTATAGGATTAAGCATCTTCTTTGTTTCGATGAACATTTTAAAATACAGATGCAAACATGTCTCGATACACTGAATATTTTTCTTTTCACAAACTTTTACTGAGGCCTTAGTGCGAGTTTTCATACTTACTCGATCACGTTAACGTAAACTTCAATTTGTACTGAAACTGAATAAGCGCCGTCTGGTGACTGCAATGGGAAACACAATTATTCCATACAAATTGTCGTAAAGTTAAGGTTAACGTAACCGCGATCGAGAAAGTATAAAAACTCGCACTAAGGCCACCGCTCCTAAAAGCAAACAAATTCTACGTCACCCCATCGTTTTTCCCATAACACAACTAGTAATTATCATAATATGTACCTATTTCAAGTGGTTTTCCGATTCCCTCTATCATTTTCTACATAGTGATTAATGACCAGAGGCAGTATTTAGTATTAAAGCTATTATGAGTACTGCCTCAAGCATTTGCAGTTTCCATTGTGCAGTTTTGCTCTAATAGCTTTACTGGAACTAGGCTCAATTAGATCTTGAGTCATTGTTTAGATGGAAAAGTGTATTTGTATTGAAACGTCATGGTTGTATGGTGACTTTGCACTTTGTCGGAACTTTCCTGACGTCTTGTCTTATGGCATAAGAAAATGTTCAGGTGTAAAATTGTGCTGAACTGTCTTTTGTTCGCCCAGTGATAACGGCCCCGAATTAAGAGTTGTAGGTCGTGGTTTCGAACCCAGGGCAGGCGCTTTCAATCTGCCTACCCTTTTCCCAACTATGTTGGGGTCGGCTTCCAGTCTAACCGGATGCAGCTAAATACCAGTATTTTACATGGAGCGATTGCCTATCAGACCTCCACAACCCAGTAACTGGGTAACACGATATCCCTTGGTAAGACTGGTTGTCAGACTTTCGGACTTCTGATGACCCGTAACGACTGTCAAAGATCCTCGAATGACAGCCGGGACCAACGGCTTACCGTGCTTTCCGAGGCACGGAGGAGTCTCGGTATGTAAAGTTGAGCAACTTTCCACTGATACACGGACCGACCCCGGCAAGCGTAGCTTAGCCTGATGGATCGAGCCGTGCGGCTGTTATTACTTAGCCACGAGCTCCTCCAGGGCATGCGCTTTACTTTGTGAAAAAATTTCATCACCACGGCTCTCAAAACAGTGAAGGAAAACATCTTGAGGAAACCGGCATGTCCTAGAACAAAAAATTCGAAGAACACACGAAGACATGTGACATCCCCAACCTACACTAGCCCGCGTGGTGGATTACAGCCCACTCCCTCTCACAGAGAGGACGCCTGTATCCCAGCTGTGGGAACATTATAGGCTGATTATACATAATTTTGCAATAACTTACAAAGCTTTTGATGTAGTCGAGAATATAGTAGTTGAGAAACAGAAGTCTACTTCTGTTTCTCAAGTAAGTAACGTAGAAGCACACTATGAACCTCTAATCAAATTGTTGAGATTGTATTACTGAAATGGTATCCATTGTGTAAACTATAATAGCGCTCTATGGCAAATTAAAAATGTAGGTAGGTACGTTGTTTTATTTGTCAAATTTTCACAGGGTGTTCTACCCATGAATATGAACAACTTTTACTATGGAACCAAACCAGAAATCGCGAAAAAAAAAATCAGCTCCTCCCTACATTTTGACGAGTTTGGTGTAAGTAGATAAATGTACTGAAAAGCAGATTTTTTTTTTCGCGATTTCAGAATTAGTCCCATAATGAAAGTTGTTCATATTCATGAGTAGAACACCCTGTGAAAATTTGACAAATAAAACAACGTACTTACCTACATTTTTAAATTGCCATAGAGCGCTATTATAGTTTACACAATGGATACCATTTCAGTAATACAATCTCAACAATTTGATTAGAGGTTCATAGTGTGCTTCTACTACCTACCCTGTGAATATTTGTCCATCTATTTTAAAGGGACCTTAGGTATATAATGGATATTTGTGTTAACAAAATACACGTAGGCGAAGTCGCGAGCACTAACTAGAAAATAAACAAAATTGGTACGTAATTTGCAGAGTATTGGTGACATCCGCTATGTGAAGTGATTTGTCAAATACAAGTGATTTATTTCTAACTAACTTGGTGACTAAGCTAAATAATTGGAAGCCGGTGAAAAGTGAAGGGGTCAGACGCAGTATTAGCACTGTTCCTGCCTGGCGTCATAAACTTGTAATACTTACTTTATAATCTATAGGTAAACGTACCAATACTCGTCAGATTTTGAAATTCACTGACTTTTAAATAATTGCTGTGTGAAAAGTATTTCATTTAGATTTAAACTTATTGCGTAACTAAGGGCTGATTTTTCAATAGGTTGATAACTTTTATCTGAAGAATAATTGTGACAGTTTGACATAATAATATTTTCTATACAAAACTTGGCAAACCGCCTTATTTATTCCTGTGATAAAAATTATCTGAATATTGAACAATCAGCCTTATATAGAAAGTAGTTAATTATTTTCTATAATTTTGTGTGATAATAAATTCTTAGTTATTTAAGCAAATGTAAAAAAAGGGCGATTTGTACCATAAATAATAGTAAGGGCAGTATGTTACCAAAAATTGGTGGCCAAAAAAATCGCCATGTTTAATGTTTAGTAGAAACAGATATTGATGTTTTTAGATAATTTGACGACTTCTGGGTCACTGTCGACTTCACCCGCGTTTACCTTACTCTATTGTACACCAGAAAATACAAACCAGAAAAAATAAATTCAACACTACAAAAAAAAAATATTATATACGCGACGAAATGAGAACCTCCTCCTTTTTTTGAAGTTGGTTAAAAAGATACAATGGGCTTTGGCGCTTTTGCGATCTCTTGTAGGCTTGTAATTGATTTATTTTTATTAGTTTGATTTTTAATCCGTTTGATTTTTGGAAAATATGGGTCTTTATATCCCCTAGGTTCTTAACTTGTGCCCCAAGACGCAATATCCGTTTGAAAGGTAGCTCTTCTAAGAGAACTTATCAAAAGTCTATTAAAACTTTGATAAGGTCACGTGATGTCGTCTTGCAGAATTCGAATATTACCTTCCAAGCCCACTAGGCTTAAACCTATTTAACTAAGTTCGAAAGAACTGCAATATCTATGCAGTAGAAGCGCACTTGTTTGGTGTATTTCCCATTAAAAAATACCTATTTTAGGGTTAGTGTGGATTTAACCAATGAAACTGAACGCGATCAGCACGTAAACCACGTTTAAGAGCTGTCAGTGTCATTATGTTCAGCCCTTGAACGCGGTTTAGATGTGATGATCGCGTTCAGTTTCATTGGTGAAATTCGCCCTTAGTCTCTCTAATAAATTAAGGCCAGGATATTCGAGCGCAGTAGGCATTTAGCGTTACCTCCCACCCCGCGTGGCAAGTCGCGCGAACGCGCAGTTCAAATGAACTCGCTGACCCCGCTCTGCAAAATAATTTTCCCATAATTTAAACTTAATTACCACTATAATTATAATACAACTTAAACTAAGATCTACAGTTTAATTATAAACTACAACAATATTTACAGACTGATTTTTAAAACTAATAAACAAACACGGAAAATAACAATAATATGACAAATATTTCGATCGATTAGCGGAGGGACGCAGCGAGCCAGCAAAAACGACACAGGTCCTGCCTCGGAAACGCCTAGCGGGCTACTGAAGCGAAGCGCGTGCGCCGCTTAGTTATATAATCATTTTGTTAAAATAATAAAAAACTGTTTTGAGAAAAAGTAACCGGAGAATGTTCTCCTAAACGTTATTGCCTATTTTTTGACATATTTTTTTTTAGTAAAAGTTTGGTCTACTTCAAGTACGACTTGAAAAACGATCACAAATATCTCTGTTTTCGCGATTTTTTATGATCGAGTGAAAATTTAAATATCGTGTTTTGAACCGGAGAATAATCAAGAATGTTTATTAAAGTACAACATATATTTTTACCAAATCAAAACTAAGAATATTTGATTGTTTAATGTTGAATCAAAAATAGGTCGATTTTGAGGAACCTGGCCTTGTGATGTATTAGGTTGGGGAAAAAGTCTTTTCGCATTATAGTATGTACGAACTTATCATAAAATCTCTTTGGCTATACTATTTGTATCTGGCTGGTTTTGGTATCATTGAAAGTTTAAATTTTAAAGAACATAATTCCAAATTCAAATTAGGAAAATGTGTGACTTTCATTTATTTTTCGTACTGTCAAGATGGGTGAATCTAATGAAGAAATTCGATACATTTTAAAATTTTACTACAAAAAAAGTAAAAATGCAACGCAAGCCGCGAAAAAAAATTGCGATGTTTATGGACCCAGTGCAGTGTCTGTGAGAGTAGCACAAATTTGGTTTAAGCGTTTTCAATCCGGAAATTTTGATGTCAAAGATGCACGTCGCTCTGGTCGCCCTATTACGGATAAAATGGATGCCATTTTTGAAAAAGTGGAGCAAGATCGGTATATCAGTAGTTACGACGTAGCTGAAGAACTGGGAATTGACCACAAAACAGTTTTGGCGCATTTGAAAAAAACTGGGCACACAAAAAAGCTCGATATTTGGGTACCTCACGAGCTCACTGAAAGAAACGTAATGAACCGTGTACTCATTTGTGATTCTTTATTACGACGTAATGAAACCGAACCATTTTTGAAGAAGCTGATAACTGGTGATGAAAAGTGGAACACGTACGACAAGAACGTGCGAAAAAGGGTCGTGGTTAAAGGCCGGTCAGGCTTCACAGACTGTGGCGAAACCCGGGTTAACTCGCAATAAGGTGATGCTGTGTTTGTGGTGGGATTGGAAGGGCATTATTCATTATGAGCTGTTACCACCAGGCACGACCATCGATTTTGAACCCTACTGCGAACAACTGATGAGATTAAAGCAAGAAGTTGAGAGAAAGCGGCCGGAATTAATCACCAGAAGGGGTGTGGTTTTTCATCATGATAACGCTAGACCTCACACATCTTTAGCCACTCAGCAAAAATTAAGAGAGTTTGGCTGGGAGGTGTTAATGCATCCGCCGTATAGTCCTGACCTTGCACCTTCAGATTTCCACCTGTTTCGGTGTCTTCAGAATTCTTTAGGCAGTGTCAGGTTAACATCACGAGAGGACTGCCAAAACCACTTGTCGCGGTATTTTGATCAGAAGTCCCAAAATTTCTATAGTAATGGGATCATGTCCCTACCTACAAGATGGCAAAAAGTTATCGAACAAAATGGTACCTACATACTTTAGATAAATGTAAATATTGTATATAAAAAAATGTTTTGAATTTTCTTAAAAAATGCGAAGAAACTTTTTCTCCAACCTATTATATAATTCTCTTTACAGTCATTGGTCAAGAGGCAATGCTATCATTAGTGGCGTCTGTTAAATTTCATTATAAGAAACAGTGTTCCAAAAATGACCTCTTTTAGATTCAGCTAGTTTACTAGTTATGAGTTTATGAAACAGTTCTTTTCTTTGGCTCTGGTGTAAAGTTCAACTTTTCGAGATACTACTTACAAGATTGCTTTCTTGCGTCGATATATTCCTAAGATTATTTATTCCTAATTTGAATTATAAGAAGTGGCGTTCGTAGAATATTCTACAAGCATGTGGAGTTTCAAGAAACACGCAAATTTCCATGTAACGTGAACATAATGAATCAGTATCATGTTACCGAACCCTGCGCGCATATTATGTCGCGCGATAAATTATAAGTAAACCACAGAACAGATAAAACCTCTTTTATCAAAAAAAAAAAAAAAAATATTTCAGTTAACTTTACAAACTTCTACAATATATAATCTTGCATAGAGGCCTCCTTTTAAGTATAACAAATACCTGTACTAGGAGAGCCCGCTCTTCTAAAACTAGAAACAATAATAATGTAGGAGTGTACATACAAACGAAATTTAACTTAAATCTAGGAGGGTATGTGTGTGCGGGTGTGTGTGTGTGTGTGGGGGTGTGTGTGAGTGTGTAAGGGTGCGGGGGTGCGTGCGTGCGCGCGCGTGTGTGTGTGTAATTATGTCGCTTTCGTTAAGTTATCACATGATACTTTGTAACAGAGTTTCAATGTCGTCATAACTCTTACATTTTAGCCAGTCTTTTAAACATTTCTTACACTCTCGATAACTCATAGGATAAATATTTAAAAGTTTATTTATTTTGTTGTACATGGAAGCGGATTGTCTGGTGAACTGCCGTTTCGCATAGGAGGTTTTAACCGAGACTTCTGGTGCAACAAGATATTTTCTCCGTTTTTTGTTGAGACCAGAATCATAGGGGAGGGTTTTGTGTAATTTTAAAGTAGCTTGGAGTACATATAATTTTCTGACTGTGAGAAGGCCACTTTGTGAGTAAAGGTTTTCAGTAGGGAATCTATACGATTTAAAATACATCACTTTTAAGAGAGACCTTTGCGCTCTCTCCAGTTCTACAAATTTGATTTTTTTGGCCCCACCCCAAACAGGTATACAATACACTAATACAGACTGGGCTAGTGAAACATATATTTGATTTAATAAAGTTTTTGAGGTAACATGTCGTAAAGTCCTGAAAAGCCAAATAAGTTTTCTAGTTCGAGACATGACCATATCCACGTGTAAATGCCAAGATAATCGTTGGTCTAACATAACACCTAGATATTTTATATTAGTCACTTTTGCTATTTTAATGCAAGAACACATTGTGCTAGTAGGATTATCACAGCTATGTATTCTAAGGTTATAACTAGGTCCAGCTTGACTGTTGTTGTAATTAGTAAATGCTATATATTTAGTTTTAGAAGTGTTTAGTATTAGTAAAAAATAATTTAACCATTTTGCAACCTTTATAATTGAATTCATATTTACTTTGCAAAATAGAGCAGTCAGAGCCATTTATAATCTGCGTCGCCGCGAATCTATCAGGGAACTATTTAAAAAGATTAATCTTTTTAAATAGTTACTAATTCATTTATGAACATTATTATGTACGTAAGTAAAAATCTAGATATTTTTAATAAAATAAGTGATAGACATAATTTTAATACTAGAAGTAGGTAAAGCTAAAATAAATCAACCTTTTTCAGATTATAAGTACCTACATACATCTTTTATGTTACAACAAAATACCTTGTGTTAAACTGCAATTAAATGAAAGAAAATTTAAAAGTCACATTAAAAGTACCTACCTACAAAGGTAAGTAGGTACTACAAATTATAGGATTAGGTATAATTATCTAAGATAAGAATGCTTGGAAACATGCTGGTCTTGCTCCATAGGACAATCTAGAGTCTAACTAAACAAAATCAAACTGATTGGTAAATAAATTATAATTTATTTACCAATCAGTTTCATGACATTGATTTTACATTCTTTGATTACTGTAACTCACACAGTGACTTTCACTTGTTGACATTTTAATGAAAATCGTACACTTTTACATATTTATATAAATAATTTTATCTTTTCGTTTGTTTCAGTCCCGTACTAACCTTGCAAGATCAACTGTATCTTCGTAGTTTTTATTTTTTATTATTATTAATTTTTATTTTTTTTCTTCACTATACATGCACTTGATTTCCATTTCACTTCTGACATTGGCAGAATGGTCGACATCGGCTTTGCTTGCCAACACAAGAAATAGAATAGAATGTTTGTAAATATGAGAGCACCATGTATTTATCACAGTAATAATTATCTGTCATTGCTTCATTTTAAATTATTTTTACCTATTGTCGTATTATATTATTTGTGCTATTTGTACTTATAGTAGTTTTATTCTAGGTGCATCGTCTTCACGTCTACACTAATATTATAAAGGCGAAAGTTTGTGAGTGTGTGTGTGCGTGTGTGTGTATGTTTGTTACTTCTTCACGCTCAAACGGCTGGATCGATTTGGATGAAATTTGGTATGTAGATAGCTTATACCCTGGATTAACACATAGGCTACTTTTTCTTCCGGTCCACGCGGGTGAAACCGCGGGGCGCAGCTAGTGAAAATATAATTGTTAATGTATACAAAATATTGTAAAACAATTTTAAAACAGTAAAAATTTCTTGCCCATTCTTCTCCAAAAAAAACTACCTTTTGGAAAGGGTGACTAGAATCAAAACTATGGTTTTGTAAACTTTGATGTTCAAAAGTGGCTTTTATGTGCCTAAAGAAATAAATGATTTGACTTTGATAGATTACAAACTATCGAAAATTAATACGTTATATTGTAAGCAGTATGGTACACACGGCTACACATCAAGCTATACATTTCCAGTTTACACTGACCTCTCATTGTAAGGAAATCCTATATAATGCGAGATCAGCATATACTAGAAATGTATAGCTTGATCTGTAGCCGTGCGTTACAGTTCACAATATATCGACAGTTTACAATCTTGCGAGATAGATTATAAAACTAACGGTGTTCACAATCATTACCATCGTATGATAGTGACCATGCGTAGGAGTTTTCTACACCTTAAGTGTAAGGTAAGTCTTTAAGCTCCCTAGACTCTCTCCAATTTTAACATTTTCTATTTAAAACAGAAATATATTCTTATTAATTTTCGCCATTGAAAAATTAATGAAATGTCCACGCGACCACTTTAGAAGGCTTCGCCGTCAAAAGAATTTTGATTAATTGGCATTTCCAATTAAGATTTTCAATTTTCATAACAATAATAGGTAGGTAGATAGTAATAAACATTTTACCCAAAACTTCTACTTACATAGTATTTATAAGGCAATTTGATTGTAGAATAGCCCCGTATTTTCTGACATAATAACGAAAAACTTTTCCAGGAAAATTCATAGGTACGAGTAACTCTATCATGTTTGAATAGCTTCCTGCGGTCTTTCTGGGTGTAAACTTGGTAAGTAGAGAATGTATCCGTCCTATCTTTTTTAAATCGACCTCCGGTCCCAGAAAACGTCCGTCGACATCGAGGCAGACCCAGGAGAAGATGACGAGACGAGCTTGACGCCTACAGACAGGACTGGTCCACACTAGCTCAAGAAAGAGAGGAGTGGAAAGGAGAAAGTGAGGCCTTTGCCCTGCAGTGGGACAACACAGCCTAAAAATAAAATCTTTACAGAGAGATTTTAACAAACGGAGTTGTAGAGATGGGCCTTGTATTAGAAGCGTGATTTTGCTAAAAAAACTTTTTTACAAAAAAATACAACCGACTTCCAAAAACAACACTACAAAGTGAAAAATAACTTTAATTTCGGAAGTCGGTGTCTAGTTAAATGTATTTTCGTTTTTTGCCACCGACTTCCGAAATTAAAGTTATTTTTCACTTTGTAGTGTTGTTTTTGGAAGTCGTTTGTATTTTTAGTTGTGTACCTACCCCACACAAATTCAAATACCACTACCTACAAAACAAACTAGAACATCATCCATATAAAGTGGGGAAAATATACGTATTATTGAAACTAAGTCAAAAACTACCGAAGCAAAGTTAATCAATTTTACATGGGACCAATTGTGATGTTATACCCTCTCGAACAAAACAATAAAAATCCAAATCCGTCCAGCCATCTTCGAGTAATCGGGGAACATACATAAAAAAAAAAGAATAAAAAAAAAAGGTTCCGACGAATTGAGAACCTCCTCCTTTTTGAAATCGGTTAAAAATAATAATGATAGAAAAAAACTTTTTTACAAAAAAAAATACAACCGACTTCCAAAAACAACACTACAAAGAGAAAAATAACTTTAATTTCGGAAGTCGGTCTCTGATTAAACGTATTATCGTTTTTGCCACCGACTTCCGAAATTAAAGTTATTTTTCACTTTGTAGTGTTGTTTTTGGAAGTCGGTTGTATTTTTTTGTAAAAAAGTTTTTATTTTTCACTTTTTAGAGGGTCTGTTTATAATTTGTATAAGTTACAATAGTCTAATGCACAGAAAAGATAAAGATTATCTGTTCTGTGGTCTAATGTCAATTGCTCATCACGTGTTACAAAATATTGCTTTTCCCGATGCTGGGACGTTAATTGTTGAGGAGTTCTGCTGGTAAGAACCAGGAGAACTCCTCAACAACCACTCACCACACGCATTGTGTGACGAGCGGAAATTGCTTAGCAACCATATTAAAGTAATCGAATCGCAACCGTGAAATATTTATCATTGAGTAGTTCCGGTAGCCATCTGTGGTCTTCATCATTAGTTCCACTTCACCAAGTGGTGCTTTCCGAGAGCAAATGCACGAGCTACTATAAAAATACCCAAATCGCTCTGTAGCGATTTGGGTATTTTGGGCACACCTATG
The DNA here is from genome assembly GCA_946251885.1 of Cosmia pyralina. Taxonomy (NCBI): domain Eukaryota; kingdom Metazoa; phylum Arthropoda; class Insecta; order Lepidoptera; family Noctuidae; genus Cosmia; species Cosmia pyralina. Next base: position 23,257,030 of record OX276357.1, read on the forward strand.
TGTGCCTATAATATTTGAAAAGTTCCTTCGATTTCTCCAGGATCCCATCATCAGAACTGGATTTTGACAAAAATGGGACCATTTGGGAACCCCTTCCAACAAAAAAATATTTTTTCAAATCAGTTGGCAAGCGACGGAGTTATGCGCGAACAAACATAAAAAAAAAAAATACAATAATCCGAATTGAGAACCTCCTCCTTTTTTAGAAGTCGGTTAAAAAACAAGTGCGAGTCGGACTCGCGCACGAAGAGTTCCGTACCATTATCTATAAAAACGGCAAAAAAATCATGTTTGCCCCCCATAGAGACGCTGTTACAAATGGGTAGTCAAATCATTACTTTTTTTACACAAAAGCATGTTTATTAAATAAAATGCTTTACATTCTTAAAATGTTTTTTGGCCAAATTGTTGATAGATCTGCATGGTACGATTTTGAACTATAAATATAATTTTAGATAGGTACAGTTTCGCAATAAATGTACCGGACTGAAAATGTTTACTTCGGTACATTTATTGAGAAAATGTACCTATTTAAAATTATATTTAAAGTTCAGAATCGTACCATGCACATCTATCAACAGTTTGGCCAAAAAACATTTTAAGAATGTAAAGCATTTTATTTAATAAACATGCTTTTGTGTAAAAAAAAGTAATGATATGAATACCCATTTGTAACAGCGTCCTTAAATATTTGTTTTATTTTAATTTAATTATTTATTTTGAAGTGAATATATTATAACTAAATATTCTGTAAATATTTCAAGCGTCTACCTGTTGCCATTTTCATTATCGAGCAAAAACGAGCAAAAAAATCACGTTTGTTGTATGGGAGACCTCTTAAATTTCTTTTATTATGTTTTTTAGTGTTGTTATAGCGGCAACACAAATACATCATCTGTGAAAATTTCAACTATCAACTATCACGATTCATGTGTTACAGCCTGGTGACAGACGGACAGACGGAGACGGAGACGACGGAGTCTTAGTAATAGGGTCCCGTTTTGCCCTTTGGGTACGGAGCCCTAAAAAGCGGTTGGAACTTTTTTTCTACCACGGGTCAAACCTGGGACCGACACGATTGATATCAAGATTTCCACCATTGCTTACATCAATGCAGTTTTTATTAAATAATTATAATTATAACTAATAAACAAAAATACAACTATCAATCTACTCTGGCTTGACTGGCTGTTTACTATGGTGTGCTGGTGCCTACGCTTATGTATGGAAGTGAATGTTGGGTGTGGCAAATGAAGCATGAATAAATAAATAAATAAATAAAATTCTTTATTGAACAAAAAACACAGTATGACAAAAACATTTAGTGCGAACCTACATTAGTAAAATACTGTGTCGTAGGAATTAAATGCTGTGGAAATGCGTTCCTTGCGAAGCAAGTGTGGTGTGATTACGAGGCTGAGGAATGATGTGATAAGGCAACGGTGTGGTTTAAAAGAAGATGTAGTGACAAAAATTGAAAAGACTATGCTTAGATGGTTTGGTCATGTTGAGAGGATGAATGAAAGGCGACTAACAAAAGGTTGGAGGACCGGAAGGGGATGCCCTAGGAAGACATTATAGTGACCATAGTGGTGATGTTCTTCAGAAAGGTCATGTTCGTAGAACTCGCAACCGGCGTGAGTGTATGACCAGATGTAGAACGTAAACGAGGTAAAAGTAGTAGGTATGTAAGGATCGTAGCAGGTGGCGTTCTGTAGTTTCTGCCTACCCCCATGAGAAGAAGGCGTGAGTTTATGTATGTATGTGTACAACTAATAATATTTTGAGACAGTTAAATTTAAATTCCCTGGCTTTTACCAGTCTTGAAATTTTTTATACTAACGCCATCTCGCGATATCATAAAGAACCACGATGGAGACAAGAAAATCATGAATGATTGTAGTAATGAACGAGTCCGCGAGAGATCGTTACACTACAACCGATAAGAATGCGTAGAGATATTATATTGCAACAAATTAAATACAAAACAGTCAGCTCAGCTCATCAGCTGATAAGTAGTAGAGTAAAGTATTTAATGTAGACATAATAAGAGAAACCAATCATTATTTATGAAGATTGTAATGGAAGCAGTGCGTTTTGTGTGTCTGTGATGTGATGAGAAAAAAATAACTTTGAAAAAAGAATTATAAAGTTTATTTGGTGGCCAATGTTAAACATAACCTCAAAAAAGTAAACAAAGGTCAAAGGTAAATATTCTGTTTCTTTGTTTTGACGATATTTAAATGACGTTTTAATGGTTGGGAATCTTCCAGTAAGTTGGAATTTGGTTAAACTTTGTAGTTATTTGTTCAATATTTTTGTTACTTACTTATTGTTAAATTATAGAATTTGTTACTTAACTTTATAATTTGTGCTGGTGATTTACCAACTGTGTTTAACCTTTATTTAAGTGTATTTTTACCAATGTGTTAGTTAATATTTTCAAGATTTGGTAGGTTTGTTTTTTATCTGTCAAGTCAACTGTCAAAGTGTCAAATCGCCTTATAAATTATGAACCTATGCAAAAGAAATCACGCATGGAGCCTACCTACTACTATAAGAATGCTTTAGTTAGAAATATAGGTATCTAAATAAGTAACACAAGATACTTACAATATTTTTAAATTGTATTTTTCGTCGTTAAGATGAACAGAAAAAATCTAAATCCCACCTTGTAACAAACACTGATAACTAAAAATGGTAAAAATAGTGAACATTTTAAGGACAGCGATAATGCCTTTGAAGCACACACCTGTCCACGATAGCTAAGTGGCCATTAATGTAAGTAAGGGATACACCACTTTACACTAATGACAGACTCACCTAAAACGTTATCGCATCAAGTAAATAGAACTGTTTGAGTGACTCAACCGCTGAGTCGGCGAAAGTGGCTTCTTTTTTTTCACACTGGCTGCCAGGCGTCGAAACTCAGGCATGTCCGTCACTATACACTGCACAGGTAAAATTCTCTCATAAAATGCACTTTCCCATCCTCAACACTGCATCCATAACACAATAAAGATAGAGATAAACAGATAACTGTGGCTTAAAGTTGTCGAAATTCGTTATCGTTTTCGAGATCGCAACAGGCACATCGTCCGTCGTCGCCGACGTCCGTCGATTGGCGCAGCGATGCCTCACCAGAGCTGCGACACTTGAAACCCACACGAGGATGTCTACAATGACACGAAACGTGATCACACACACGATTAGGGAAACATGAACAATGAAATTTAGTTTCTGGAAACGAACAAGTGCCGTGGAGGAGCGAACTCTTAGCATTGACTGGACTGCGCTTGGGCCGTGCAGGATGCGACCCATTAGGCAAAAGAGCGTCCATTATTGTATTGTCGTGGGCTTATCGTAGTGCTAGTGTCTCCTTAAATTGCCGACCCGGGCCGAGTGAACGCGAGTGTTACACAGAAATTTGGGACCGTTGCCATTAGCTATTTGAGAAATGTAAATGCACTTTTTGACTCTGAAGATCTTAAAGATTATCCAGAAGGTAGGCACTTTTTACTAAAAATTCACTAATGGCAGTTCAGGTACGGCCTAGATAGCGTATCAGAAACGCCAGAAATAACATGTCATGATCCTATCGTGACGTAAATCAGTCATCGTCAGTAATTACTGCATTTAGGTATATTAAGAGGCCACAACGAATCAAGTCACGGGACCGGATCCAGGGCTATCACGCTCGTTTGTTCAATTGGACGCTTAAGTACCGGCGAAGCTCTGAAGCCGGCCGTTTCCGCTGATATTTCACACAGGAACCTGCTGAGGGAAATGTGGACGTGGCTTCCATAGAGATAAGTAGATAGATAAGAGATAGGTCGTGTATTCGCAGATCTCGTCGTACTAACAGAACCACAGGAACATTTTGCAATTACACCAGATCCATGTTATGCAGCCATATCCCTGTTACTCATTATAAAGACCAGCAATTAATGCGAAGACACGTCTGAAACCGCTACCAGTTCAAGCAGTTTAAAAAACCACGACACAACAATTTCACGACTATCTTTAGCTTGTAATAAAAGATATTACTGTAATTCTATATCTTGCTCCCTCCTCGTAAAACCTCTAAGTATCTACTAAACTCCGGTTTAAACCAAGCCTGCATGAGAATATATAGACCGACACTTAAGTGGCGGAACTAAGAACTAAGATGAAATGTACTGGATTTGACAGCTTTCTGACATATTTCCTTCACAAGCAGCGCAGCGATTACATGCACAAGGATGTTTGTTGGTCTATATTTTTTTTTTATATCGGTGTCGTTGGCACTTGGACGTCTCAGTGAGGGCAAGCCGCTCCCGGCTTCAACGAATACGATCAAGGATGTGCACAATGAGTTTATAAGGTCAAACGACTCAGCTGCTATTTGTGGTTTATTGTAAACATATTAGATGCTGATTTTTCATACTGACAGCAAGGTTTCTAGCTGTATCATGAATCAACTCAAAATGATTGTTATAGTAGCGATGTTCTCAGTTTCTTATAAAATGTAATATTGTATTATATGGCCGGTCTCACGATCTTCTGATTGGAGGAACTAATTGGTTCACTTTTCGATCAAATTCTGTTTGTGTTCTGTTTTTAATTTTTTTGGTAGATATGGCAGATCCAGACATTTTGAATTTAATGTCTTTGGGCGATAATGATTTTAGCTAAGTACTTCTGCTATAGTATCGTTTAATTATTTACGTATTTTACATTAAGTATATGTAGGTATCATAAAACGGCTATCCGCCAAATAAACTCGTATAGCTAAAGAAAATTATACAACAATACACTCATCTCACAGAACTCCATCGGAATAAGTACGTATATCTACTGATACGGTATTTTACTCTATGCTCCATTTACAATAGGATTAGACATTTAAACAAACCTTTTTTACAGTCCGTTCAACCGATTTTGACTTCTATTCCGTAGGCTTAAAGATGGCATTAAAGGCAAAAAAGTGGTTACAATACCAACTGTTTACTGCAGCTGCCATTTGTCATGGCACCAACGTAATAGAAGTCAAAATCGGTTGAACGGACTGTAAAAAAGGTTTGTTGAAATGTTTAATCTATTGCAAATGGAATATAGATGAGAAAAAATCTAAAGATATATTATTTAGATAGCTTAGGCAAAAACCAGTCTGAAAATGTTAGTTTTAGTTCATAGAATAACAATATACCTAAATTTTAAAATTCAATTCAAATTTTTCAGTTTATTTAATCTGTTTTCTAACACCATGAAAGTAGCCGCCATGTTATTACGTCATACGGCTGTTTAAATTAATAAGTGTCAACTGTCAACGGATCAGCGTATCTATAGTGTTTGTTTACTCAGCCAACTGACGTCATGACCACAGAGCAATATGGCGTCCACTGCGTCCAGTGTTTTCGCGCGAAATTTGAAAATGTAAAATTTAAATGCATTTATATGGCACTTAACGATTCAATAAAAAGTTTGTGTTTTTTTAGTGGATTATTAGCACTATAGAATTATATTGTGACACTTTTCAAAAATGGGTGTAATACCCTATTGTTGTTACTTTAGTACACCATGCTTTATTTATGTAGGCGAGTTCGGTTCAATTGTATATTCAGGAAGTCTCACATACCGTAGGCAAAGAGTTTCTTCCTTAATGCCTAGTCATACTACACTTTGTTTGCAAGGATGTCATTAATTATGAGAATAAAATGCATGACGTCATCTTTTGTTCTTTTTTGGTTATGAAATCTAGGTGGGGGCTCGTAGCTAACTAATAGCAGCCGCACGGGTCGAACGAAGGTTAAGCTACGCTTGCAGTGGTCGGTTCGTGGATGGGTGACCATCCATTTGATATCGAGACCCCTCCGTGCCTCGGAAAGCATATAAGTCTCAGCTGTCATTCGTAGAACTTTCACAGTCGTTACGCGTCGTCAGAAGTCCAAAAGTTTGACTACCAGTCTTATCAAGGTGTATCGTGCACCAGGAACTGGGTTGTGGAAGTCAGATAGGCAGACGCTCCATGTAAAATACTGGTATTCAGCTGCATCCGGTTAGACTGGAAGCCGATTCCAATATAGTTAAGACTAGGCAGATTGATATTGGTTAGAAAGCGAGGTATCACTAAACGTATTCTATTGCCTACATGAAATATAAGATGGCCACCAAGATTTGTGTTTAACGAAGCCGTGCCTAGTTATCGATATTCCCAATGATTAGTTCGCTCGGTTAAAGATTAAGCTAAAACTTCCAGTATAAGCTAATCTCGCATTGTATAGGCTTTCCTTACAATGAGAGGTCAGTGTAAACTGGAATGTATAGCTTGATGTGTAGCCGTGTGTACTAAGCATTTCGAAAGGAATCGATTATATCGGTAGTATTTGTGCATGGGTTTCCTATTACGGATGTGCAGGTGTCAAACGGGTAACGGCCGAGCGAGGTGCGCCAGTCACACCACTGATGTTAGCCAATGGTGAACCAGCAGATATACTGATGTAGGATTTCTAATAAATACCTTTGCGATCATTTTCTTTGATGGACTTTTGAACTGTCTTGTGGTTGACGACGATTTCAAGGTAACTGTTGCAAAAGTTAATTGTCCATAATTTTATTACATAAATAAGTCGGCCATTGGTATGGGTTGCAACATGTATCGATACCATTGCTTGAGTCTTTATTTTAAATGTTTTAGTTTATTTATTATGAGCAGGTAGATACAAATATTTTTTTTCTTAATTTATTATTATCTATTTATCTAGATAAAAATGAATGGCTTAATGTGTTGCTAAGCGCAAAACTCAAGAACGGCACACCCTAATTGCAAAAGACACTATCGATCGGAATTTGAATCATTTTGAAACAAATTGTTAATTCATTGCTTCTTATCAACGTAAATAACGCAATGAATGTTATTAAACTGTCAAAATGAAACCAATTCCGATTGACAATGTGTTACGCAATTAGGGTGCAGGTAGACCACTTCGAGTTTTTTTTTTAATTTTCAATTCGTTAAGTCCGAGGAAGGTTCTTAAGTAGAGAAAAATTTTAAAAGTTGCCGGGATAATTGGAAATTTCGGGATGGGATTCTATGGGAGTTTTGTGTGAATTATTGAAATTTGGACAGGACAACGTTGGTATGTCGGATCAGCTAGTTATAATTACTTAATGCTTTCATCAGACTATCCACTAATTAAATATTATTTTATTTAAACTGAACCTACTATTTTGCATTTATGCACATTTTAAGGGGTATAATTAATTTACTTTTAAACAAACTGATAACATTGCAATAGTCGATACCTAACAGTTCAAATTACGAGTATAGTTATTTTTAAGTGTTTTTGCGTCATTGAATAAAAACTTTAATAAAAAATTGTTTATGTAGGTACCTACTTAACACTGTTATCAGCTTCTAACGTGGCGTGTCTTTGCCCCACATATATTAAAAATATAAGTAGATAAAATTGAAATCTTTTAATTATCTTAATTATATTAAGTAACAAATTATGTTTCTCTGATTATTTTTAGACGCCTATCTACTGTTTTCAAATTTAAATAATTTATTGTGGACTAGCTTTTGCCCGCGGCTTCGCCCGCGTGGAAATCGTAAAATATCCCACGGGAGCGTACCTACTACCGGGAAATCCTTCCTTTATTCCTTGTTACATTATAAAAGGAACCTCTGTGCAAAATTTCAAACTCAAACCATTTATTTCAAATAAACCAATTACAGGAGCTTTTGAATTTTCAAGGGGTCTGTCAGTCAGAAAGATGAAGCTAGTCGCCCATTCCAAAGCGTATAGGTTCCTATGGAGAAACGGGGAAAAACTTCACGGACACTCTTTTAGATCAAAACATGGTTACAAAATATTGGTTACATCATTCATTTTGAAATTATAGGTACATGTCCGTAATAAAAAAAAATTAAAAAAGCAATTCAATATTTAAATTAAATTAAAATAAGCCGTGGCAGCGAAGATATGACCAGGACCAGCCTCCACTGACAGCGTATATACTAGTCTATGCGTTCACGAACCTGACGCATGGATTAGCTAAATGATCCAACACACGCGCCACCATCAGCAAGACATTAGAGTGAGCATGACATACTCTCAGCCGCCAGGGCACAACTTCAGCTTTCTAGTTTCAAGGGTTTGGGCTATTTGGGATAAGTCAGTCAGGACTTCTCTTTTTATTTATATGGATGGTAGGTTCATAAGATGTTGAGTTAGTTACAGGTAAGTCTGCCATGTCCCGCCATTGAGGCATACAATATTCATATTATCAGACAGTCTCTTGAGACGTGCGAGGGGAAGAAACAATAACGAAATGACGACATCCCCGAAAGAAAACATCAATCATTCATCATCTGCCTAGCCATCTAATGTTGAGGTCGGCTTCCAGTATCTATAACCGCGGATGCAGCTGAATACCAGTATTTTACACGGAAACTTTATGAAAATGAAATGGCAGTTAGCCAATTTATTGGTCCTTCGTGGAAATTCAACTAATTAAACACCATCCAACGTGCCACCAGTCACATTTCACCAAATAAATTAAAACAAAACTAAGGAAATTTTATCACGTAACCTTTACGAGGAAAAATCATTGTGAAGGGGTATTTGAAGCCGTAGGAAGGCGTGTGCCTCACCTCCTTCTGTTACGTAGGGTACTAATTGGTAATTAATAAAACTAAAGGAACCCTGACTTGTTTAAACGTTCTTTTCTCGTGTACTTGAATGTCGGTAGGAAATAGTTAACTTATATAAAACTTCTAGGTCACCCAAGGACATTACTGTAGCTGTGCACTAATTTTGCTTTGACTGTCCTTTGCGCACCAGTTGCTTGACGCAGGTAAATGTCAACGGCCTTGAATGGTTAGCTTGCGTGTTCTGTGCTAAGCTCACGCAATGTGTCGTACGTTCAGCCAATAATAGGACTCGCCCATCAAGGAGCGCTGTCCTAAATTAGACGTATTATTAATTTATTGCACATAAAACAAAAGGCATTATATTAAAACCCGTATAAGTAATAAAATACAAATAATTAAATTATACTGATAGAGATGGTCTGGTTTAAAATCTACTTTGGATTCCCGATAAATCTGACTTAGTTTGGTGGAGGTGATGGAGCGCATGTCTGTCCAACTGTACACTTTAAATAATAGGTAAGTATATAGTCATACTTTAATTATTTCATAGATTAGATTATAGAACTAAAATACAAACTGAATTAAAACTTCCGGATTAATTTGGAAAGGGGTAAAATGGGTAGTTTATTACTTCATTTCGATTTCGTTCTCAGGGTCACCAAAACGGTCAATTGCAATTAACATAATTACAATCAATTGCAATTGTAGCAGGAGGAGGAGGAACTTGTGGCTAAGTAATAACAGTCGCTCGGGTCGATCCATCAGGTTACGCGTTGGTTGGTCCGGGGATGAGTGACCATCTTTACATATCGAGACTCCTCCGTGCCTCGGAAAGCAGGCTGTCATTCATGGATCTTTGACAGTTGTTACGGGTATAAGCCCGGAAGTCTGACAACCAGTCTTACCAAGGGGTATCGTATTACCCAGTGGGTTGTAGAGGTCAAATAGGCAGTCGCTCCATGTAAAATACTTGTTTTCAGCTGCATCCGGTTAGACTGAAAGCTGACCCCAATATAGTTGGAAAAAGGCTAGGCAGATTGATTTTGCAATTGTAGCAAAATTATCAATAGCTTCAATTGCATTTTGTAGACGATCATTTTGCGCAACAATGTGAATCGATCAATCACTTGCATTCGGGGACCCTCTATATTATGTTAGTAACCTAGCCTAACTAACCTACCTACCCACTGCAGGCAGGTACCTACCTAGGTACCAAAGAGTATGGTTTAATAGTCTTTGCTAAATACTCCGATTATTCTCAACTTACAAAGTTGAACAAACAATCATTGGAAATATCGAGGAAAGAAGAAAATTATCTATTGTTATGTTTGTTTCACAGTTTCCTGACATTATTTCCAGTTATTTCTAGATATTCCTAACAGCACGTGTTTACTTTGTCATTGTGTCAGCTCGTAAAAATGCTTGCTTAACTTGTAATGTGATAGTTATAACCAAGTTCATTACAACTGGGTCACAAGATAAGCTAATCTAATCTGATACGCGGGACAATTCTGCGTAACACAAAACCGGATTGATGACAGCGGTCGGCCGCCATCTTTTTCACTTTTCCCGCCAAAAATTATATTGACGTTTTGACAGCATTAGCGGAAGGGATTTTTTTTTTCAAGGTTAGGGTTGTTATTGGGACGTTCATAAATTAAGAGGATACTTATATTTGAAGCGTGGTTGAGCTAGGCGTGTAAGTGAAATAGCGTTATGGCTGTCTAGTTTAACGTGAGAGAGATAGAAGACTTAAATGTAGGTGGATTTATGACAAAATGCTATACTTACTTATACCAATTATTAGCTTAGTAAGTTCATAACTATTTAAATATGTACCTTTGTTTTAAAGCAAATTTTACTGCAAAACAAGGAGCTGTTTACCTACGTATAATCGTATGAAACAGAAAATAGACAGTGCTACTTTAGAATGTTGTTCTATCGAAAAAAATTCACATAACATCATGTTTCGGTTGTAGTACAACAGTTGACAATATAGTCAACTAACACATGGAAAATCCAAATTATTTAACCGTCCTATACATTTGGTTTTATAGGAATTTTAAAAACACAAAATTATCGTTGTAGATTATTAAAACACAGGCTATACGATTAGCTAGTTACTTTACTAAGTACTTAGTTATTTTAATTTACTTATACCGAGTAGTTGAGTGACTAGTGCTCTATTTATTTTATTTACAAGAATTATTTGAAGTTGATAAAGAGAGACTAAATACTGGACACTGTTTCTAACTGGAATTATTATAATGACCGACTTTAGACGTAGGTAGTGGTCAGGATTATCAGTGCATACATATTGGCACTTGTAGATGGAAAACATAATTATATGCAAAAGTTCTCAGATGATGAGATTTGGTCCAAAAAGTTTAGAATAATTTCAAACGGGGAATGTTTGGTAACTGGCTTACAATTTCGCCTCAGTTTCTCAGCCTTCGATAGCTCAGTTGGTAGAGCGGTGGACTGTAGATGTATCAAAATTGTTATCCATAGGTCGCTGGTTCAAATCCGGCTCGAAGGAATCTTTTTAGCAATTTGAGGGTTAACATTTTTGCGATGTGCTCATTATTATTACAGATTACCATTCCAAGAGAAGTTTCGAGTCGCGATTTTCCAGCGAGAGAAATATAACGTTTACAGTAAAAAGGTAGCTTTTGCATTTTTTTCTTGCGATTTAAAATTATTTTAATTGATTGGTTCGTTTTATAACAAAACGTTGGTTTCTGCCTGCTTCACAATTCATTTTAGAAAAATAAAATATTAGGAAATCGATATTCATAACTTCTATCAGTAATTTAAAAGTATTTTTATTTGAATGCAAAAGGAACTGTTTCCGCCCGGGATCGAACCGGGGACCTTGTGCGTGTGAAGCACACGTGATAACCGCTACACTACGGAAACGATGAGAGGGTGTTCGAAATTACAGTTCAATTCAAATAGAGAGTAATTCAACCCTGTATTTTAAAATGTTATTAGATAAACTATATTTTTTACCTTATTGTTTCAGGAACATTGACTGAACTTGACGTCAATGCTATTTGACATTATTTAATTCACTTTTAACATAATGTTTCTGGCCTGTAAACAATCGATTACTTAGGAACTTACAAAAAAATCGTAAACTTACCTTTGAGAATGCACTTGACAAATAACACAGGTTGCACAGAAAAATAAACTGAATTCGAAATTCGAACACGAGTCACAAGCGCCCTCTGGAAGACACTTCGACACTAGTTGGCGGGAAATGGCTGGCGTATCGTTTTTATACCATCGCAATTTCGCAAATTGCATGGCAATATTGACCACCCGCTTGAATATGGTTCATTACTTCCATTCCATGGGTGTGTTTATGTCTAATTTGTAATTGTGTTCGCACCCAGTCTTCAGCTCATCTTTTACTTGTACCACCGCATTGTTATAGTCTCACATGTCTGCAATACTATCGCTTTGTTTATTATACATCGACGTGTTAATAGGGACGTCTGAATCTTGGCATAGTGTGTGAGCAAGCAATGTATTAGAAAACGTTGTTGTGTTTTTTGGATCGTGCTATTTGCAAGGGACCTCCCACGTCACGCTATGATTATTCTCGTTGCTAAAAGAAAATGTGCGTAAATTACTTTTTTCATTTATTTTTATTCACAATCTGATGTGATGGAGTTAATGAAATTGAAAGTTTTAGTAGGTACTTTATTAGCATGGATAGTAAGTAGGTACTTAGGTACAGTCAGCAACAAAAGTCGATTAACACTTGCAGTTCTATAATCTTAAAAATTCAAATCGGAACAGAAGTAGGTACTTAAAGTTTTAAGAACATTAACTCAACAGTTAAACGAAAAGAAAGCAGTTTATAGAATCATTTTGTGTTAATTTAGACGATGTCAAAAAGTAGCAGTGTTAACCGACTTCTGTTGCTGACCGTACCACCTACTAGGTAAAATAAATAGGTAAGTAATTAATAGTAGTAGTAGTATTAGTAGTTATTATTATTTTTTTTTTATTATATCGTGATGTACTTATTTCATTCTAGTTTATACCTACTTTATTTATATTTTAAAGTAGCTGGCCCAACAGACTTTGTCCTATGAATATTCTAATATAAACGCGCGAAGTTAAAATAGTCAGAAATTTTCCAATTATCTGCGCCATTTTAAAAAAAAAAAAATTTGCAAAAACCCACCTTCTACAAAGTATTAGGAAACTTTAAAAAAAAGTTGAATTAAATCGGTAATGTCGTTCTCAAGTTACGGCGTGACCAAGAGAAATAAGGATTCATTTTTATATACCTACCCATATAGATACTTATTTATTTATTCGGTGATTGTAGGTTTCTCTTATCTCAATACCAATATCTGTTCCAATATTTCTATTTATTTTAATCATTGATCATGAGTAATCATGACGATAAACATTGTTTACACGCTGACCTATTTTATGGCCAAAGAATCAGCATCGCCGTACAAGTAGCAATGCTGCCAGCCTTTTGGGCACTTTTCCTGTTGACAGCGATGCTGACGAATTTTTTGATGCCCTATGATTCTTTCCCATCCTTTTTTATATACCATGTAAGTAAATATTATTATTTTAAATCTTTTAGTTTATACAACCTGTTTTTTTTGATTTCCCATAACTCTAGGAAATTAATGAGACCATTATTTTGAACAACTTTTACTATGGGACCAAACCTGAAATCGCGAAAAAAAATCAGCTGCTCCCTACATTTTGACGAGTTATGCGAACATAAATGTAGGGAGCAGCTGATTTTTTTTTCGCGATTTCAGGTTTGGTCCCATAGTAAAAGTTGTTCAAAATAATGGTCTCATTAATTTCCTAGAGTTATGGGAAATAAAAAAAAACAGGTTGTATATTATGTTAATATTATCATACAATAAGAGCCTGTCTCACCACCTACGATTAACAGATAGTTTTATACAAACTCTGTTCCATTTTTGAATTTATTCGGTAAGCAGTGGTTATTCGGACATCATGATTTCTACGCTAACTGACTTTCGCACGGACGTAAAAATATCGTGGCGATTTTTTTTCGCGCACTGGGTTTTCAACTGTCTACTTAACGCCGAGAGTTGAAAATCCAGCAGTGTTTTTTCGACTCGCTGGGATGTACTCTGTTGTTGTTAGGTTGGATTCTCGAAGCTCGGCTCAACACTGAGAGTTGAAAATCTAGTGTGCGATAAAATCCCGCCGCGATATTTTTACGTCCGTGCGACCGTCGGCTTACTTAAATAAAGTTTTACGTTATATCGAAAGACGTTATAAAGAGTTTAGACTGTATAGGTAACACAGAACACCTCTTTTATCTGTTCTGTGGTATAACATAACAGCCGCACGGGTCGATCCATCAGGTTAAGCTACGCTTGCCGGGGTTGGTCCGTGGATGGGTGACCATCTTTACATACCGAGACTCCTCCGTGCCTCGGAAAGCACGTTAAACCGTTGGTCCCGGCTGTTATTCGTGGATCTTTGACAGTCGTTACGGGTCGTCAGAAGCCTGAAAGTCTGACAATCAGTCTTACCAAGGGTATCGTATTACCCAGTTAATGGGTTGTGGAGGTCAGATAAGCAGTCGCTCCATGTAAAATAATGGTATTCAGCTGCATCCGGTTAGACTGGAAGCCGTCCCCAACATAGTTGGGAAAAGGCTAGGCAGATTGATTTGATTGTGGTATAACATAACAAAGTACACACATCAAAAGTGTCTAGGGATCAAGCATTTTTATGCGGATTTCTTGAGATTGAGATGTGGCTTTGTAATAATTATTTATGATTTTATAAATTTATATGGATCCTTTTGGTGCATTTCATAATTTGAATCAGGAACTGTGAATCAAATTCGAGTAAAAGATGAAAATCAGCTGTCAATATTTTCCCTATAAAAACATACAACGCATTGAAGACATTATTAGTGCTACTGTTTCCCTACTACTGATTAAAACCAACGTTATTATGGAGCGGCGACGTCATTTAAGCAGGGAAGAAATGCTCAGAGCCGTGGGAATGATAGAAGCTGGTTCCCGGCAACGTACTGTGGCTTTAGCTCTGAATACAAGTCAGAGTGTTATCAGTCGACTTTGGACACGTTACCGAAGCACTGGTACCGTGGCTGAGCGCCATGGAGGACGGTATCGCTGCACCACACGGAGACAAGACCGATACATTCAAATCTTAACTCGAAGAGCTCCAACTATAACCGCCATGATGTTAGCCGTGAGGCTTCATCACTCTTCAGGGAACTTAATTAGCGACCAAACAGTCAGAAACCGCTTGCATGAAGTGAACCTTCATTCCCGAAGACCGCTACGGGTACCACCTATAGCAATGCACAATCGTAGGATTCGATATCAATGGGCTCTTGAACACAGAAATTGGGCAGAAGAACAATGGCGTTTCGTGTGCTTTTCTGATGAGTCTCGTTTTGGTATGAGACCGGATACAAGACGTATACGACACTGGAGAACCCCTGGACGCCAACAGCGATTAAAATCCTGCCAGGAAGTCCATCCTTATAGTGGTGGAACCATCATGGTATGGGCGGGTATTTGGATCGGCGGAAGAATTGAGTTGATTTGGATCAGAGGCAACCTCAACGCTCAAATTTATGCTGAGACGATTGTATCAGACGTCATCGTTCCTCTACAAGTGCAAATCGGTCCCTTATTTCAGTTAATGCATGATAATGCACGACCGCACACCGCAAGAGTTGTAAGACAGACTCTCGCCGCAGCTAACATCAATGTCCTGCCCTGGCCTGCTCAGTCGCCAGACTTGAACCCGATTGAGCATGCATGGGATATGCTACAGAGAAGAGCTCTGCCGAATATGGAGGGTATCCAGTCGCAAGAAGACCTTTTTTTGTTGTTGCAACGAACATGGGCGGCCATTCCACAGCGTGATTTGGATGAACTCATTTTGAGTATGCCAAACCGATGTTCTTGTGTTGTTAGTGTTCGCGGTAGAAACACGGATTATTAATTGTTTAAGTTACCCAATAAAATTTTAAAGAAAACTGTTATTTCAGTCTTTTTTTCGAACTTTAATGTTAGTGGTTCAAATGTCAAAAATCCCTTTATTAGGAAAATGGCAAATTTCTTTATTAATGCAAAGGTGACTTGGTTTATCGTTACTGTGACAAACGAAAACACTTTATTTGATGAATCCTTAAAGAAAATTTTAATTAATATCAATCAGGAGAAAAGTTATTGCAAAAATATATGTTGATCCCTAGACACTTTTGATGTGTGTATTTAGATCATAGTAATAGTAGTATTAATTAATAAGTAGTAGTACCTAAGCAGTACAATCAAAATATCTAATTATCATTAAGTACGTACAATGAATGAATCATGAATTCATGATAATGATTTACATTGTCTGAAACAAACAGAGGTCAATATCTTAATTGGTGTTACATCTGGAAATCTGTATCAGCCAGCACGCTTCATTAATCTTTGCTATAAAGGCTCCCGTAGACAGGCGCGACGCGACAAAGTGACGCGACCACAAAACAGAAAAAACAGACGCGACTCTATAGTCTCTTTTTTTCAACGAACGAGTATTGAGTTATGTCTCTCGCACATTTCCGATATTGAAAGAGTGAGATGCGTCGTTGCTCATTGGTGGGGCCAACGCCTTTGTTTTGTTAAGAAATTGTTAAAACCCGTTAAAATTGAATACTTGTAAAATTTACTGTACAGGAGACATATCCGCCATGACTAACGCACAAACAATATCGTCTGGTTCACTCACTAAAACACGTGCGACGCGCTGGTAGTCGATGACTCAACTGAATGTACATGTAACTACAGCGTAGTTAGTTTGTGTGGAACGGACTTTATGTTGATTACATGGACCAATAGCAACGCAGTCAAAATTACCGGTACTCGTTTGTTAAAAAAAATAGTCTATAGTGGAACAATTTCAATGAAAACTTCATGGAAATTGTTCTACCAGAATCGCGTCGTATCGTCGCGTCGCGCCTGTCTGCGGGAGCCTTAACGCAACTCTTAGATAGGTACACTAAGGGCAGATTCAAAAACCGGATAAGCGTTCCATTTGAATATGAACATTATATTTTTTTTTTTTTTTTTTTTTTTTTTTTTTTTTTTTATTTCAACAAAAATTACAGAAGAGTACTTCACAAATCTTCTGCCAAACTGCAGGACAGTTTGTCGGCAGTGTTCTCGTGGACACAGCTCTTAAGTTTACTTAACACTAATGCAACATTATAAAAGATAAAAGGTAAGGGGACACAGTTTAATTACTTACATAGACGTAACGACCTGCCCGCCATCCCAGCACGCGCGGCGAAAGCTCATGCTCCTAGCGTCCCGACCACCGCCACAGCCACCCCCCCCCTCCGGTGGGAGACGAGCTACCCAGCGCGAGTGAGTCACCGCGGCGGCCGCCCGACCGCCAGCAGCACGGCGCGCGCGCCCGCTAGCATGGCCGACAAGTTAGGTACATAATATGTACACTACACATATACATCAATTTTATGTTTATATTCGTATGAAACACTTATTCTCTTCTTATCAAAGTATCTAGTCAAAGTGCGGTCTGTGAATCTAACCCTTGTATATCGTATTAAATTTTTTCGCTAGCCATTTCCTTACATGGACGCTTCGGGACGATTTCGTTACGATCCGTCGCTTCAGACCAATCGAAACGACGCGGACACTGGTATTGAGAGTATAATTATGTTACTGGCGAAACCCAATTTTAGGCCGAACTAGTTTGTCCTAGGTCAAACCGGTTTTTAAATAAGTCGAGGCGCCCTGACCAAATGGGTTAGGTTAGGTTAGTATGTGACTAACCTCGCGCGAGCGAAGCGAGTGTTGCCGCGGCAGCGGCCGGCGAGCGCTACTTCCAAAGCCTATATACAGGGTGTTTGGTAGATGGGTGCAAAGCCTGAAGGTGGTGATATCTTAGACCATTTAGAACTTATTAAGCTAAACTTGTCTTAGACGAAGTCTGTTCCTTGTATTTTTTTTTGAAACTCTAAGGTTTTTAACAATAATACCCATTTTTTTTCAATAAATGGTTAATAGTGTCCAGTTAAAGCTGTTATGTTATTATTTTTTATTTATTTTTTATTTATGTAATGTGTGATTACTCAAACAAAATTATTCCCAAGCATCTGTGTCATCAGAGAAACATTCTACGTAATATTCAAGTTTAAGAAACTTTTAAAAATCAAGAAAATGTTTTGTTTACGGCATAATAAAAAAATAAAAAAAATATCCTGAGTTGTTCAAATCTTTTTAAAAACATGCTTGGTTATTGCCCTTTCTTTTGAGGTACTATTTACGCAGATGTCTCATCAACTCTTGGAATTAGGATGTACAAAGCAAATTGAGGTCGAATATTTAATTTTTAAACAGACCAAAATAATGTACCAAGAGAGATATCCGAATCGCAGATTACCTAATGTCAGAGTGTTTTACAACACATTTCGTCGGCTTTCTGATGTTGGAATCCATCACGCGGAATCTGGACTCAACCCGGGAAGACATCACGCAAGTATCGAGGAAGACATTATTGCAGCTTTTGATGCAGATCCTACTACGAGCGTCAGAGTAGTAGCTCGAAACCTCAACATTTCGGTATGGAAGGTGTGGAATACGATGCATCGAGAAAACAAATATCCTTTCCACGGCACGGGTGTACAAGGTTTGGAAAATGAAGATCCCCCACGAAGGGTTCAGTTCTGTCGCTTTTTGTTAAATAGTGACATTGAAGATGCATGGTTTTTAAAATCCATATTGTGGACCGATGAGTCAAAATTTTCGAAAGAAGGAATTACCAATTTTCATAATCTTCATCGATGGACCGACAAGGAGAGCAATCCACACTGGAAGAAGCAAGTGTCGTTCCAAAGGAAATTTTCAGTTAACGTGTGGGCAGGAGTAATCGGCCGAACGTTGATGTCCCCACTTCCTACCAGATAATTTAAATGGAGAAAATTACCTGGAATTCCTCCAAAACTATCTCCCAGAGCTTCTGGACGAGACCGAAATACAAATATTGGCAATGAGAAGACCACTGATTTTTCAACAAGATGGTTGTCCAGCACATTGGACCCTAAACGTGAGAGAACATTTCAATAATTGTTTTCCAGAGAGCTGGATTGGCAGAGACGGGCCCATCCCTTGGCCACCTCGATCACCCGATTTAACTCCTGTGGATTTTTTCGTTTGGGGACGGGCCAAGGAGCTCGTCTACACGCACGTTGAAATTTCAACTAGAGAAGAATTAATAGAAAGAATCCAAACGGCTTTTTTTCAAGTCATGAAGCAGGAGATGAAATTAAAAATCACGACTACAGAAGTGAGAAGACGGGCACGTGCTTGTATAAGAAACCGCGGTCAACATTTTGAACATGAACAATAAATTATTTTAACAAAAATGTTGTTTTATTGATCTGTTCGAAAATAACAATTTTCATACTCAATTTGCTTTGTACATCCTAATTCCAAGAGTTGATGAGACATCTGCGTAAATAGTACCTCAAAAGAAAGGGCACTAACCAAGCATGTTTTCAAAAAGGTTTGAACAACTGAGGCTATTTTTTTAATTTTTTTATTATGCCGTAAACAAAACATTTTCTTGATTTTTAAAAGTTTCTTAAACTTGAATATTACGTAGAATGTTTCTCTGATGACACAGATGCTTGGGAATAATTTTGTTTGAGTAATCACACATTACATAAATAAAAAATAAATAAAAAATAATAACATAACAGCTTTAACTGGACACTATTAACCATTTATTGAAAAAAAATGGGTATTATTGTTAAAAACCTTAGAGTTTCAAAAAAAAATACAAGGAACAGACTTCGTCTAAGACAAGTTTAGCTTAATAAGTTCTAAATGGTCTAAGATATCACCACCTTTAGGCTTTGCACCCATCTACCAAACACCCTGTATAAGTCGACGTACGCACGGACGTAAAAATATCGCGGCGATTTTATTTCACGCACTGGATTTTCAACGTTCTGCTTAGCGCCGAGAGTTGAAAATCCAACAGTGTTTTTTCGACGCGCTAGAATGCACTCTGTTGTTGTTAAGTTGGATTCTCAACGCTCGGCTCAATAACGAGAGTTGAAAATCCAGTGCGCGATAAAATCCCGCCGCGATATTTTTACGTCCGTGTGAACGTCGGCTTAGAGGCTGTTAACTAAACGGTTAACTAGTTGGCTGCGACATATATCTCATATCTCGCGTGGGACAAACTAGTTTGGCCTTTTTTTTTTGTGGATGGGAAATCATCAAATGACTTCTCCCGCTCTGGGTGTCAGACTTTCCTGACTAAAACCCACCCGTGTTCCTTCAGTTGCCTGTGCCAGGTCCACGGTATCTCTTTCGAACAACCCGCGAGCCCGGCGGCATCAGCCCTATCGGACCCCATCAAAACTAGTTTTGCCTGAAATCGGGTTTGGGCGGTAGGTGGCTTAAGTATTTTGGAATAATTTACGATGAAAGCCAAAAAACGACAAATATTTACTGCGGTCGACGACTCAATTGGTTTGACAGCTAATTTCAATAAACTTAAGATCGTGCTAAGGGTCTAAGCTAGAATCACGATAACGTTTCACGTTATTTAGGAAGTTATCATTCAAGAGTTTTATTATGATCCTTCTGTAGCATCTTTATCTCATCATTGTCCATTACATAAGTGTCATTCCTAAAAGGAATCACGCGCACGTTAAGTTTAAAGATGTCGCCGTATGATTGCCGGCATAAAGTCGATTCCAGTTTCCTCCAGATTATTCTATTTATAGTGTATTGCGATCTTCATTTTAGATAGCATACCTAGATTACACTAGGATTGTAGGTGTGTACGTCGATAAAATTTATAAATAAATGACTGACAAATGCGGTACGACATAATAATGTAGGAGTATAGAACTCGACTGAATAGAATAGAATAGAATATATTAATTGTAAAACATGAGTATACATCATAATAATATGTGCAAGGTCTTAAGATAACAGGTAGATCTGCATAATATAAACTGTGAACTATGAAATATCATCACACCATGATGAGTTGATGATGTCTAGCGTCGGCCATGTTGAATTTCCTATGACGTCATAGACTCCTAGAAGCCTGGTTGAAGACGAACTCAATAGAAGTAATGTTGTCGATTTAGGAGTACTAATTTCAATAATAAGTTATAGTTCAGCAGCCAAGGTTCTAGACCAAAATACATAGCATAATTTAGCGTGATCAGTCTATAATCTCCCACTGCTAGGACAAAGGCCTCCTCTCTGTGAGAGGGAGTGGGCCGTATCCACCACGCGAGCTGAGTGCGGGTTGCTGGATGCCACATGTCTTTAATTTTTGGGTTCTAGGACATGCCGGTTTCTTCACAATGTTTTCCTTCACCGTTTTGAGAGCACTGATGTTGAAATAATTTACACAAAGTAAAGTGCCTGTCTGGGTTCGAAACTGCGACCTACAACTCGTAAATCGCGGCCGTTTCCAAATTCCAATGGGCCATCACTGCTCCACACACACCACATAACTATACATTCTCATCATCATCATTCTCCTGCCCAATATATTTGGAGTCGGCGCAACATGTCCCTTTTTTCCATACTTCTCTATTAGTCATCATCTCGGTAGTCATCTCCTTTTTAGCCATATCATCTTTCACACAATCCATACATCGTTTCTTTGGTTCATTTCATTCTCATATAGCCATAGACATTCATACACAAAACTTTCCTCACGAAATTTTCCTCATTCGTCTGTCCGCATCACATGCCCATACTATGAAAACCGATTTCCGCACAATTATCAGTGACCGATATCATTTCAAACTTCCTGAAGTACTAATTTCTTATTTTATCTATACGTGTAATACCACACATCCCTCTTAGCATTCTAGCTAACTATACATCCTATCAGTCAATAAATCATATCCAGATCCTACTTCTTTAACTTTGTTCTCTCAGCTATACTTAATTCCAAGTCCTCATCTCCTAATTTGACTTTTTCCAGAACCATGGCTGTCGAAGGCGTAATGGTTACCTACAATTATTCAGAGGACGGTGAATACGCGAACATCCTGACAGTATCAGCCTCAGGCATCAGATTCTCCAAACGATGGGTCCTCACACATGGTTCCATATTATCTCCTTTAAAAGAAGCCAAGATAATCAAAAAAGCTAGAGGAAAACCTATTCTTAGTGACGAATTCTATGCTAATTTACCTGAAATTCATGTCACCTGTGAGAAGAAACAGTCAAAGAATCCAAATCTATACGAGAGTGTTGAGAAATTGAGCAGAGAACGGAATTTGCACCAGGGAGATTTGGATCATAGCAGTTATTTAATAAGGGTGCTTACTGGAAGGTATGTCTATTTTAATATAAAATAAAAAATGTATAAGTACATAATATACATCCATACGCAAAATACGCGCATTACCGTGGAGTTGCGGATACCAGCCCGTATTACCTATAATATATTATTTATTAAAGCAAAATAGACCAATATAAATACATTGGCCGATTTTGCATTTGCACTAAAGACAATAATATTTTTACTATCCTCTTCTATTATACTAAAAAGACCAAAGTTACCATTTGTCATTAACATAGGAATCTTGTTAGTGCTAAAAAGGCTTAAGTAGCAAATATATTCAAAAATACCAATTTTTTCTTGAATTTGAATTTAATGAATAAATCAACCCACAAATATGTATCAAATAACAAAAAAAAAGAGGTTTTGTCATTCTACATTAAAACATGTAAATAATAACTATCAATTCTGGTTCATTCTTCGAATGCTTATTACTTAAAAAACTTTTTTACAAAAAAATACAACCGACTTCCAAAAAGAACACTACAAAGTGAAAAATAACTTTAATTTCGAAAGTCGGTGTCTAGTTAAATGTATTTTCGTTTTTTGCCACCGACTTCCGAAATTAAAGTTATTTTTCACTTTGTAGTGTTGTTTTTGGAAGTCGGTTGTATTTTTTTGTAAAAAAGTTTTTATTTTTTACTTTTTAGTTGTGTACCTACCCCACACAAATTGTAATACCACTATCTGCAAAACAAACTAGAACATCATCCATATAAAAGTGAGGAAAAAATACGTATTATTGAAGCTAACTCAAAAACTACCGAAGCAAAGTTAATCAATTTTATATGGGACCAACTGTGATGTATACCCTCTCTAATAAAACAAAAAAATCCAAATCGGTCCAGCCATCTTCGAGTAATCGGGGAACATCCGACGAATTGAGAACCTCCTCCTTTTTGAAGTCGGTTAAAAATAAGGATTATTGACAATGGCCCTTTTGGCAACAGGCCACAGATTTAATTATCGACCACATATATTTTGTTCTAATCTTTTTAGGGTTCCGTACTACTATTTACTATTTTTTTATGTCACTAGTAAATAAGTACGTTGGTCTATGATCCCTTCGAGTTCTAAAAAAATCAAGCTTCTAAGTCAACGCAATAAAAAAATACGGCCATTTATGCGACATCTTTTGATATTCGCAAGTAGGTAAATTAAAACCTGGAGCTAGACCACCACCTCTTAAAGCAGTATTATTTTAATCTTACATGAGTGTGGGAAAGAGATGGAGCTAGACGTCCTGTATAGCTCCATCTCTTTTTCACACTGAAGTAACATTAAAATAATACTGCTTTATGAAGTGGTGGTTGGCCCCCTGTAGGGCACTTCCCGTTGACCTAGAATCATGAAATTTGGCAAGAAGCAAGGTCTTACAGTAGAAGTAAAGGAAAAAGTCCGAAAGCTGTT
This sequence comes from Cosmia pyralina, assembly GCA_946251885.1. Taxonomy (NCBI): domain Eukaryota; kingdom Metazoa; phylum Arthropoda; class Insecta; order Lepidoptera; family Noctuidae; genus Cosmia; species Cosmia pyralina. The sequence continues at coordinate 23,280,479 of OX276357.1, forward strand.
AATTTGTAACACATCAAATAAAAAAATAAATGGGATTACATTGATAAGTCAACTACGGAACCCTTCATTGTGCGTGTTACGACACGCAGTTGGCCGGTGTTTTATTTATCTGGTGTATTAATGCCTATCTGGAGGTAGTCGACCTCTGCCTCGAATTTTGCGGGCAGCGGCAGCGGGGTGGCAGTGGCGGCGGCGCGGGAGCGGCCGGATTTTATGCGTAAAAACAAATGGACCGGACCTCGAAAACAGCGGCGCGGAAGCGGGGCGGGACAATGCGAGACGCGCCGCGCCGCCGCCGCTGTCGCCCCTCTGCCCGCAAAATTCGAGGCCGAGGCCTAACCTACAAGCTTTTACGTATAAAGGAACACCGCTGCATGTTTTCAATACGTTAAAAAGTATCAGCAGTGTTATTCTGTACAAATCTCACCGTGAAAACTTGGGTGAAGTGAGCGTGGAGTGAGCTCTAAATACTGTCAATCCCTAGCATCAGGCATAATAAAACACTGTCTCCTAAGGCACAGGTTTCCCCTAGTTTAGAAGGCAGGGTTTCCACCATTCCAGGCACCTTTTTACAAGCAATTGTTTTTGTTACCTACAATCAATCTGCCTAGCCTTTTCCCAACTATGTTGGGGTCGGCTTCCAGTCTAACCGGATGCAGCTGAATACCAGTATTTTACATGGAGCGACTGCCTATCTGACCTCCACAACCCATTAACTGGGTAATACGATACCCCTTGGTAAGACTGATTGTCAGACTTTCGGGCTACTGACGACCCGTAACGACTGTCAAAGATCCACGAATGACAGCCGGGACCAACGGCTTAACGTGCTTTCCGAGGCACGGAGGAGTCTCAGTATGTAAATATGGTCATTCATCCACGGACCGACCCCGGCAAGCGTAGCTTAACCTGATGGATCGACCCGTGCGGCTGTTATTACTTAGCCACGAGCTCCTCTTTTTTTGTTGCTCTGTTTTTGTTACCTACATGTACTACTTATTGTAACGAAGGTTTTTAGTGTCAATAAAGTTATTATTATTATTTAAATTGTCTTTGACATATCTCGGGACCCTGGGGTCCCGGACCTTTGGAAGGCGTACGAGGAGCCGAAGCCAACTCGCAAAGGCCTCTTAGACAATTTTAAATGAAAAGAAGGCACCAGCCGACGATTATCCCTGTATGCACTATGCAATTGCACCCAAGGACAACCCCCGGTTGGTGCAGAACTATTGCAGAACATGGAAACAAAACACAGGCCTATGGGTTTGGGTGGTTACATGGATTGGGTACCTTGAACTATGGAAGAACTATGTCCCCTGCCTGACCAATGTTATATAATATACACAGATAAATTGGCAGGGGGTGACTTGCACACTCAATAATGGGCCCCCGGAAACGGTCGCTAGCACATAGTGACGTAGCGACAAGGGGCAACATGTCCTGAGGTGCTTGAGGAGTGGAGAGGTATTCCACGGCTCTCAGAACAATCCCAGAGCCCGGGAGATAGTCAAGATCCCTACAAGCACTTACTGGAATACTTCCTTCCTCCGAGCACATTTGCTCTTGCGAATCTCCACTCAAGCCGGCCAATAAAGGCAAGAATGAGGTGGGAGCTCTGTTCCCGTCAGTGTTCACTCCAGCCGGCCAATAAAGGCAAGCCAGAGGTGAAGAACAAGACTTCTCCCGGGAAATAAGGTCCGTGGGGTCGCTACTGCCCAACAGCTCGCCACATGCTGCCCTGCGGGTTCACGTATCTCTCTTGGTCTGGTTCCTCACCCTAGACCTGTTTCGGCAAAGTAAACTCCATCGGCACAGACCCAGAGTTCGGAGCGCGCAAGCCCCACCACGACGTCAACGTAGAGATACGGCGGTGGGGTTATTATTATTATTATTATATTGTCTTTGACATATCTCGGGACCCTGGGGTCCCGGACTTTTGGAAGGCGTACGAGGAGCCGAAGCCAACTCGCAGAGGCCCCTTAGACAATTTTAAGTGAAAAGAAGGCACCAGCCGACGATTATCCCTGTATGCACTATGCAATTGCACCCAAGGACAACCCCCGATTGGTGTAGGACTATTGCAGGATATGGAAACAAAGATATTGGACTATGGATTTGGGTGGCTAAAGTGGATTGGTTACCTAGAACTATGAAAGGACTATGGCCCCTGCCTGATCAATGTTTTATTACACGGAAAAATTGGCAGGGGGTGACTTGCACACTCAATAATGGGCCCCCGGAAACGGTCGCTAGCACATAGTGACGTAGCGACAAGGGGCAACATGTCCTGAGGTGCTTGAGGAGTGGAGAGGTATTCCACGGCTCTCAGAACAATCCCAGAGCCCGGAAGATGGTCAAAATCCCTACAAGCACTTACTGGAATACTTCCTTCCTCCGAGCACGTTTGCTCTTGCGAATCTCCACTCAAGCCGGCCAATAAAGGCAATAATGAGGTGGGAGCTCTGTTCCCGTCAGTGTTCACTCCAGCCGTCCAATAAAGGCAAGCCAGAGGTGAAGAACAAGACTTCTCCCGGGAAATAGGGTCCGTGGAGTCGCTACTGCCCAACAGCTTGCCACATGCTGCCCTGCGGGTTCACGTATCTCTCTTGGTCTGGCTCCTCACCCTAGACCTGTTTCGGCAAATTAATTTCCACCGGCACAGACCCAGAGTTCGGAGCGCGCAAGTTATTATTATAATGACAACTCACTTCACCTAGGTTGTCACTGTGAGATTTGTACAGAATAGCACTGCAGGTCCTGGGTTCAATTCTTAGATTGGGCAAAATCATGTTATTGTTTTTCCATGATTTGTCAATAGCAGTTCGGAGTGTGAACTTGTGCCCGGTTGATGGCAACAGGCTCGCCCCATATTACATGGGGCTTGAACATAACTGGCGAAATGTGGGTGTAGGTACTTACTATAAGACACTTCTGCCGAACCGTTGCGGGAAAACAAGCGTTATGTTCTATTTAAACCACTAGTGGAACCTGAAGACTATAAGGCCGTTTGTCCACCGCACCGTAAACGGGAGGTCAACGAGAACGAGATGACGGCACCGAAGTAGCGACAGTACATTTACTCAATCTGCCTAGCCTTTTCCCAACTATATTGGGGTCGGCTTCCAGTCTAACCGGATGCAGCTGAATACCAGTATTTTACATGGAGCGACTGCCTATCTGACCTCCACAACCCAGTAACTGGGTAATACGATACCCCTTGGTAAGACTGGTCATCAGACTTTCGGGCTTCTGACGACCCGTAACGACTGTCAAAGATCCACGAATGACAGCCGGGACCAACGGCTTAACGTGCTTTCCGAGGCACGGCGGAGTCTCAGCATGTAAAGCTGGTCACCCATCCACGGACCAACCCCGGCAAGTGTAGCTTAACCTGATGGATCGACCCTTGCGGCTGTTATTACTTAGCCACGAGCTCCTCAGCGACAGTACATTTACTATGGCCGAATAACCTCGTTTTTCGTTGACGTCCCGTTCACGGTGCTGTCGACAAACTTCAGTGTAAAGCTGCCTGCAGCGGGCCGCGCTGCAACGCTAAGCATGAATGATGAATGAAATGATGAAGAAGGACTTCATCACTTTAATACATTTTCTATGAACCAACGCAACCAGGCGGACTGCACCGCACTTTTTAACTCCTATCTCATATAATACAAGTTTAACATAGTTTAGGAGTTAAAGATTTCCTTATTTCTATGAGCCAGCGTACGGTCAGCAACAGATGTCGGTTAGCACTGCTACTTTTTGACATCATCTAAATTAATACAAAATGATTCAATAAACTGCTTTTTTTTCGTTTAACTGTTAAGTAAGAGTTAATGTTCCTAAAATTTTAAGTACTTCTGTTCCGATTTGAATTAAATATTTCGCTTAATAATTAAGATTCAAAAACTGCAAGTGTTAATCGACTTTTGTTGCTGACGGTACAACCTCTAATCTAACATTGAAATAGTTATTAGACTAAGACATTACTGTACCTACTTTGATGAAATAAAATATTTATTATTATTTATTTATTATTATTTATTTGTATGAAAATGCGTTGCGCTACGGCCCGATACAGCTGTATGTTCTTGGTGGCCTCAAATTCCATTCTAAAATTAAGGAACTGTTTTCGTTTCCAGGATATGCCACGTCTGGCAGTGTCCGATCCTGGACCGGTGTGCAGACGACATCCTGTACAGCTGGACCATCGGCCACAAGGACGGCGACATAGACAGCCAGATGAAGCTGGGCAACGCACTGTTTTCTGTGTTCGTACTCATTGATTTGGAGAGTGATAAAAGAGGTTAGTATATCCATACTTTTCTATTATACTCCATCGGTATGCAATTAAATAAAGGTAAACAAAAAAAACACGTGCCTGGTTATCCGACTAAACGTAATACCTGTCACTTCAAATTCAACTTGGAATGGGCAGCTAGCTTCATCTTTCTGACTGACCGACCCATTGACAATTCAAAAGTGCCTGTAATTGGTTTATTTGAAATAAATGCTTTGAGTTTGAGGTTGAGTTCAGTCGTCATGCTACGACACAGTTGTACTCTTCAATTTAGCAACGTTGTACAGACGCCAGCACATCAAGCCACCCTAAACTGACAAATTTTCGCAATCAACCTTGAACCTGATGCTTTAGCGATAAAGATGAAAATCTATTAAAGAAATTTGACAGATTGTAGTAGCTTGATGTGCTGGCGTCTGTAAAAGGAATTATAAACATGCTAATTTGAAGAATAGGTACAACTGTGTCGTAGCATGACGTGAAGTGACAGTGACAGGGGTATTACGTTCAGTCGGTTAACCAGAGACATGGATTCTTTATTTACCTTTATTTAATTACCTAAACCGATGGAGTATAGTAATAGAAATGCGAAAGTAAGGGCAAAAATTGTACCTGTAGCTGGCATGCCATTGTGACATTGACCAACCAGAAGTTGTCATGGCACACGGCTTGCCAGCTACTTGCATAGTCTTGTACCAGCTACAGTTAAGTGTATTTTCTTCCTAACGCTGACTGCCTATCTGTCTTTCTGTTACCTTTTCACGCCTAAACCATTGAATCGATCGATAATAAATTTGACAAATAAGTAGGTAGCATGTGCGGTGATCATTGCCCGTGCCTTCTCAGTATGAGAAGAGGACTTTGCCCTGCAGTGGGGCAGTAATAGGCTGGTATTATTTATTATTAGTTAGGTAACCTAGGACCTGGAGACGGACAAAGGCTACTTTTCATCCTGGATATGCAACAGCTAATCTTAATTTTTTTTTCTTTGTTGCCAATAAGTAGGCGTGCCCTCTACCAATCAATCAACCTGTCTAGCCTTTCCTTAACTATTTTGGGGTCGGCTTTCAATCTAACCGTATGCGGCTGGAATACCAGTATTTTACATGGAACCCTGCCTATCTGACCTCTATGACCTGTAACTGGATAATACGACACCCCTTAGTAAGACTGGTTGTAAGACTTTCTAGCTTCTGATGACCCGTAACGACTGTCAAAGATCCACGAATGACAGCCGGGAGCAACGGCTTAAAGTGCTTTCCGAGGTATGGAGGAGTCACGCATCCACGGATCATTCCCGGCAAGGGATTGACCCGTGCGGCTGTTACTACTTAGCCACGAGCTCCTCTATGGAACGCACGCGCCCGCTAACATGGGACTTACAACATTACTGGCGGTAAATGTACACCTCTGACTATCTCTTCAGGATGTACCATCGGCAAACTTTCCGGTGAACCACTTTTCGACCTTATTACTAACGCAATAAGGTTGCAAAGTGGTTCACCGGAAAGTTTGCCTATGGTACATCATCATCACTATTTCAACAGAAAGACATCTTTGCAAGGGTTGATGACTATGTCCAGTAACGGACGTACGTCCTCTACTGGACATAGTCATCCCCCAAGCGTTGCCACATTAACCGGTCCTGTGCTTCTCGCATCCAGCGGAATTTGGATGGTTTGTATTTTATTTTTAACCGACAAAAAAAAGGAGGAGGCACGCATAACTTTTTACAGATTAGTCCGATTTGAAAAATTGATTTATTCGACAGGGTATATCTCAAAGTTGGTCCCATATATTTGCTTAGTAGTTTTTGAGTTAGCTTCAATAATACGTAATATTTCCCCATTTTTTATGTGGATGATGTTCTAATTTCTTTTGCAGGTAGTGGTATTAAATTTGTGTGGGGTGGGTACCACAACTAAAAAGTGAAAAATAACTTTAATTTCGGAAGTCGGTGTCTGGTTAAATGTATTTTCGTTTTTGTCACCGACTAAAAAAGGAAAAAAATAGAAAAGAAAGAAAGAAATTAAAGTTATTTTTATTTATAAGCTTTTATTTAACTTGCAATGTAATATATATATGTACGTTTGTTCGGGTGGAATCTTGCTACTCAATTTCGAAGCAGGTATCTTCAACCGATTGAGCTGAAATTTTGTATACGTTTAGTTTGGACGACAATACACGATAAGTTTGTTGGCGGACCATCCAAGATGGCGGAATAGTTATTTTTAATGCATTTCTACAAAATAGGTATCAAATGAAAGGGCTTGTTGAGAGTAACTCGAAAAATAATGTGACTTCATTCTAAATCCAATATGGCAGAACATCCAAGATGGCGGAATAGTTATTTTTTATGCACTTCTACAATATGGGTATCAAATGAAAGGGCTTGTTGAGAGTAACTCGAAAAATAATGTTACATCATTCTAAATCCAATATGGCGGAATAGTTATTTTTTATGCACTTCTGCAATATGGGTAACAAATTAAAGGACTAAATAAAACTGGTCAAGCATACGTGGCCTTAAGTAGAGTAAAATTATTAGAAGGTCTCCTTATTGAAGAGCTAGACTGTTCGAAATTAACCGGCAAACTACCTTGCAACAATGATGCGTTGAATGAGATGAGCAGACTCAGAAACCTAGCCAGCGATAACTAAAAAGTAAAAAAAAAAAATAAAATAAAAAAAAAACCTTTTTTCAAAAAGCTTTTATTGAAATGCTCTAAAAAGAAAAAAGAAAATTTTCTTTTAAAATTTTAACTATCAACTTATAACCTCATTATTACACAATGTATATGATCATAAAAGATTGTCGCGAGGATTGCGTAAGTACCCTATAAGTATTTAATTAAACTGAAATTTAAAAAAAAAATAAACTTAGCACATTAAGTTACTCAATTAGATAGGTACTAGTTTATTTACACAAGTAAATCGCGCGACAAGCTTTTATAATCATAGAAATTGTGTATAATGAATTAATGAGGTTATAAGTTGATAGTTAAAATTTTAAAAGAAAATTTTATTTTCTTCTTTTTAGAACATTTAAATAAAAGCTTTTTTTAAAAAAGGTTTGTTTGCTTTTAATTTATTCACTTTGTAGTGTTGTTTTTGGAAGTCGGTTGTATTTTCTTGTAAAAAAGTTTTATTCCTTTGCCATTCCCCTCCGATCTTGAACCAGTGAGTACTTACCAATAGCTATGTCAGAAGGCGTCCTGCCATCTTAAGCCTGGACTTTCCACTATCCAGTTGGGGACACATACCATAGATCTATGATCAGTACGATATCTTACTGTATAAATTTATATTTTACACAAGCCATGCCGCATGCCGATAGGATTTCCCATTGGTCCCATTCCCATTCATTCCCATTGTCGAACTGTCCCCTATTTTGTTTTTCGTTTTTCCCCTCTAGGGTATGAATTTTCAAACATCCTTCCGTAGTTCTCATCTACGCTACAAAAGGAACTCTTGTGCAAAATTTCATGCTTCTTGAATCTAGACCCAGCGGTTTAGGCTGAGCGTTGTCTGTCAGTGAATGAATCATTCATTCTTTCAGTAGAAGATGGCAGTTTCATAGCTGCATTTATTTTAAACCGTATGAATAGTGGGATCAACATCCCACGTCACGAAACACGTCAACACGTGTGATTCCAAATTTTTACCGTAAAATATCGTACTGATCATCGCTGTATGAACGGAAAGTGCAGACCACATTGGGAACGAAGCGAAACGAAGCTAAGTTCGTTTAGCTTTTCTCCGCGTCTTTTCATACTTCCTGTGGTGTCTTGGTTTAGGTTAGGTTTAGGTATGCACAATAAAATAATAATTGCAATATCTCTGCGTTAGGCGTGCTGTCACAACGACCGCTCGGATCAGACTGCGTGCGGCGCACCGCTCCACAATCCCTCTACTACGCAACCCCTACCACAGCACGCTTAACTTGTTTATTAAACGTCACACTTCCATTTTAGATTCGCTTAGTACGCGGTGTGAACCGAAGTATGAAAAGACGCGGAAGAAAGCTAAACAAACTTAGCTTCGTTTCGCTTCGTTTCTAGTGTGGGCTGCGCTGTTGTTGAATTACGTTCAAACATAGCGCTACAAAGTTATTTAGGCGCGTGGCCAAAATTGGAACTAACTACGCCATCTTGTTTTTAATACATTTCAAGTGACCTTTCTCAAAACAAAAGCGCAATGCAAATGTTTGCACTGGTTTATAAACCACTGACTGGACTGGATTTGTCATACCTACAAAATTCGTGTGCCATACCACACACCTACATACATACCTGTATTTTAAATGGTGTGCATAATAAAGAGTATTCTATTCTGTTCTATACCTATAAAAATCGGGTACTTAACATGGCCGCCTTTCGTAGGGTTGTTACTGCTAGTGCAAGAGAGAGCAAGCAACCGTTTAATAGCACATCTACGAATCATCTACCACAGCAATCGGCACTCAACATTATGCAAACGCCACGCATAGACATGATTTTGACGTCACACAAAAGTGTTGCCTTTAGTCCTTGACAAACATTTAGATGTCTGTCTTTTCATATGCAGCTCTTAATTATAAATAATAATAAATATCTAATAAATAAATAAATATGTTTGGACATATCACACAACGCCATCTAGCCCCAAAATTAAAGAGATTGTTAAAAACTTTTTTACAAAAAATACAACCGACTTCCAAAAACAACACTACAAAGTGAAAAATAACTTTAATTTCGGAAGTCGGTGTCTAGTTAAATGTGTTTTCGTTTTTAGCCACTGACTTCCGAAATTAAAGTTATTTATCACTTTGTAGTGTTGTTTTTGGAAGTCGGTTGTATTTTTTGTAAAAAAGTTTTTATTTTTCACTTTTTAGTTGTGGTACCTACCCCACACAAATTCTAATACCACTATCTGCAAAACAAACTACTCGTAGAACATCTTCCATATAAAAGTGGGGAAAAAATACGTATTATTGACGCTAACTCAAAAACTACCCAAGCAAAGTTAATCAATTTTATATGGGACCAACTGTAATGTATACCCTCTCGAATAAAACAAAAAAATCCAAATCAAATCGGTCCAGCCATCTTCGAGTAATCGGGGAACATACATAAAAAGGTTCCGACGAATTGAGAACCTCCTCCTTTTTGAAGTCGGTTAAAAAGAGACAAAACGCTTTTTGACATGTGTGTGTGTGTGTGTCGATATGATAGATATTTGTAAACTATTATTCCTTTTGTAGAATATGCCATCTCCATAAGTTTATATCTCAATGAATGTTTGCTATAGCGCTCTCTGTCAACGTCATTTGAACGTCAAAAGATCCCGTAGCAGATGCAATCTCCAAATTGTAGCCACGCACAAAATTGAATGATTCTGCAGCTTTGATATTAGGTCTTTACCTATGAAATTGCCGTTCTGCAGTACTGGCCATTTCAAATCAAAATAATTTTTGTTTGGCTAAGAATTTTAATTTCAAATTAATTTTATTTTAAAAACATGGATTTTTTTTTCCAAAAGTAGTCATTTGTTTATTGATTAGTGTTACATTTTCATCGCATTTCAATCTTTTTCGTCATCATGGATACGTTAAAAAATCGAGTAATTATGGAATATGAGTACCGTCGTGGCAGCAACGCGGCACAAGCGGCACGCAACATCAACGACGTTTACGGAGCTAACACTACAAACCAACGCACCACTTGTTATTGGTTTGCTCGCTTCCGTTCTGGAAATTTCGACCTGAAAAATGAACCTCGCGGTCGTCCGAAGACTTTGGTCGACAATGACGAATTAAAGGCGATTGTGGAAGCTGATGATACACAATCTACGGCTGAATTAGCAGCAGCTTTCGACGTTAGCGTCAAAACAATATTGGTCCATTTGCGTCAAATTGGCAAGGTAAAAAAGCTTGACAAATGGGTGCCCCACGAACTCAATGATCGCCAGCGCGAAGTGCGCGTCGAGACGTGCCTTACACTGCTCAACAGACACACAAATGAAGGAATTTTGAACCGCATTGTTACCTGCGATGAAAAATGGATTCTGTTTGATAACCGCAAGCACTCAGCAAGTTGGTTGGATCCTGGTTCAGCACCTAAACAATGCCCTAAACGAAAACTTACCCCTAGAAAAGTGATGGTCACTGTTTGGTGGTCTAGCGCCGGTGTGATTCATCACAGCTTCTTACCAAACGGGGTGAGCATTACTTCAGATGTGTACTGTGAAGAACTGAACACAATGATGGAGAAGCTGGCACATCTCCAACCAGCATTGGTCAATCGCTCGTCTCCGCTGCTCCTGCACGACAACGCGCGACCTCATACTGCACAGCAGACGGTCTCCAAGTTGCAAGAACTGGGGTTGGAAGCTCTCCGTCATCCGCCCTACTCACCAGACCTTGCGCCTACAGACTACTACTTTTTCCAGAATTTGGATAACTTCTTGGCGGGAAAAAAATTCAATACCCGAGAGGCAGTACAAAATGCCTTTGAAGAATTTGTTGCCTCCCGTCCAGCTGATTTCTTTAAGAAGGGCATCAATAAACTGCCACTGCGTTGGCAAAAATGCATTGATTGCATGGGTGATTACTTCGATTAATACAAATAAAAAACGCATGAAAAAAATTCGTTTAAATTTTTTCATACAAAACGGCAATTTCATAGGTAAAGACCTATTATTTACAGGCTGTTCCTAATAAGTAAGATAAACAATGAGCCATATGTGATTAAAAAATCTTTAATCTAACAATAACTTTGGGGGGGACTACAACAATGGAAGCTGCCTGTCAACAGCACGTCAATAGCCACAGAACATATACACAGGGTGTTGGCAATAAAAAGATAACCTTAAAATGGTTTAAAAACGAACGGCTGTTAAAAAAAAAGTTAAATTAATAACTAGCCTTAAGTACAGTATTTTCATCAATACTATTAACTTACAAAATATTATAACAACAAAAAACCGATGAAATCCATATCTAGGTCCACACGGCAGGTCAAGTTACTACAAACTGTCCAATTTTCTTATTCGATTTTGAATTTAACCTTCAACATTGTAAGGTTTAAAATCATTTGGAGAAATTTTATAGTTTGGTATAACCTGACGTGCTGTTGTCTGTACAATCATTTATTTGTTGGCCGTGGCGTACAGTCAACAGCAAAAGTAGATGATCAAAATCAGAAATTCAATACTAATGAACGGAATTTGCATCAGAACTGTGTGGCGTCGAAGTGATTTGATTGTAAATTATACCAAACATTTACTACTAGTACAGCTGCCTTATATTCGTGATCAGTTTTGATTAGTACTTATTGAATTTCTGATTTTGATCATCTATTTTTGCTGTTGACTGTACAAAGTTGATAATTTGTTTCACCTCTGCCTAACCCTTTGAGGAATAGGCACATGTGTGATGTTATAATAAGTTATGTAAATTGTCTACTTAAAAACAAATATAATTTACTAGCTCCTGCCCGCGGCTTCGCCCGCATGGAGGTCGGTAATTATCCCACAGGAACGTACTACCGGGATAAATAGTCGCCTATGTCCTAATCCAGGCCATGGTCTACCCATGAGTCAATTTCATCCAAATCCGTTCAGCCGTTTTAGCGCGAAAGCGTTACAAACAAACTCACTTTTGCATTTATAATATAAACTAGTTTTTGCCCGCGGCTATGCGGTAGCCGTTTTGCGTAGATGTGACGCATATTTTCCCCAAAACTTGCTTTTTACATTGTTATTTTATTTTGTTGTCCTTTGCGTCATGTTTACCGCAAATAAACGTATTTTCTTTCTTTCTTTCTTTCTTTACGCCCGCGTTGATGTCGGAAATTATCCCACGGGAACCTACTACCGGGATAAAATGTCTTAATCCAGGTTATAAACTATAAGTGCGCCAAATTTCGAGGAGCTCGTGGCTAAGTAATAACAGCCGCACGGGTCGATCCATCAGGTTAAGCTACGCTTGCCGGGATTGGTCCGTGGACGGGTGACCATCTTTACATACCGAGACTCCTCCGTGCCTCGGAAAGCACGTTAAGCCGTTGGTCCCGGCTGTCATTCGTGGATCTTTGACAGTCGTTACGGGTCGTCAGAAGCCCGAAATTCTGACAACCAGTCTTACCAAGGGGTATAGTATTACCCAGTTAATGGGTTGTGGAGGTCAGATAGGCAGTCGCTCCATGTAAAAATACTGGTATTCAGCTGCATCCGGTTAGACTGGAAGCCGATCCCAACATAGTTGGGCAAAGGCTCGGCAGATTGATTGATGTGCATCCAAACCCATTAAGCCGTTTTTACGTGATAGAGTAACTAACATCCAAACATCCAAACATACAAACTGTCACATATACAATATTAATATTAAGTAAGATTTGGATAATCCTTTTTGAGACAAAAAAAATCGGCTAAAACAGCTTGTTCTTTAATCCATTTCTAGGTTATCCATTAATTACCAGAAACCCTGTATATAACTAATCGCATACACCCGATTCCATCTGCTGCTTCCTTTTGGCTAATTTCTTTTTCTTTTTTGCTGCCTCATCGTCGAAGTCTTCGTCGCAAGTGTGAAGCATTGCTGCGAAATAATGTTTTGAGTTATTTTCGGGTTTTATAATATTTATTATACCAGTGCATCATCATATACTAATCATATGGGACTACGCGGCCACAATTCTGACCAGTGGCCGCAGTCCAAGCAGAGTATCGTAACTCAACGCATCGCGCACTTGGCACAACAACCAACTGGCCGCATGCAAAACTCGCGACGTTTCGTCCGACTATGCTCCATTTACAATAACATTAGACATTTATACAAACCTTTCTTATAGTCCGTTCAACCGATTTTGACTTCTATTCCGTATGCTTAAGGATGGCATTAAAGGCAAAAAAGTGGTTTCACTACCAACTGTTTACTGCAGCTGTCATTTGTCATGGCACCAACGCAATAGAAGTCAAAATCGGTTGAACGGACTGTAAAAAAGGTTTTATTAAATGTCTAATCTTATTGTAAATGGAGTATAGTTGCGAAGCTTGCGACCAAGTTTTGTGTGGGTACTTTAAAATAAACGTCAGCATTTTGGTCGGAGCTTCAGCTTAGAAGTTAGTGACTACTTGTGACCACGAATACGACCAGTCGTGGTCGTGGCCGTGAGTTCCTTATCTGAGAGCTCGATACTACGAGTACAGTTTGACAACGTTCATGAAAAGGTTCCATCTTTATCTTCGGAAAAACCGAAATATTACGAACTAGCTTCTGCCCGCGACGAGCTTACGTCCGCGTGGAATTTCGGAAGGAATTTAAAAGCGACTTTATATTAAGTTTAGAATGTAGTTAAATAGATTACCATCGCGAGGGTCAGCAATTAATGTAAAATCATATTTCGGGGTGATCGTATTCATGTGGCCAGGAATCTTATGAATGATTTCATAGCCGCTATCGATTGCTTCCTTCTTTATTACTCCTACGAGACCGAGGAAAATTCCACCAGCCACGACCCCGTGCCCGGAGCGAAGGTACAGCGCAACTAGCGGTCCACAAGCTAAACCACCTGGACAACAGAAAAAATATAACATTAGCATTTCCAGCATTCAAAACAACACGGTACAGGGATCTTTTGACGCGCCGCCAAAATCGGAACTAACGCCGCCATCTTGCTTTTTAAAACAATGGGGAAGAAAACTGCCAAATAAGTTCCGCGTAGATGGCGGATACAAATTCCGATTGATAGTGTGTTACGCAATAAGGGTGCTGTTTTTGAGTGATTTTTTTTTTACAAGAAATTTTTTACTCCTGAATGACATAGCCAGAGTGGCATTGTTGGTACTTAAACATTTGTGAAATTGTCACAGAAATGGGGTTGTTTACCGGAAGCTTCGCCGTAAGAGAGCGCTGTGTTTGTCACTTGTCAAAGTCATCTTGAAGACAAAGCGACCAATCGGCGACAAGAAAAAACACTTAGCGCCATCTACGCGGAACTAATTTGGCAGTTTTTTCCCCGGTAGAAATGAGATCGAAAACTGAGATGAAGAGATGTAAGGACAAAAAAGCTATGCTGCACCGACACTGTAAACATTGAGAATAGGCAAAAAGATGATGTTAATGTGCAATTAACAAACTCCGTAAGGCAGAAGAAACTTACCAAGAAAATAATTCAGTTTGTCGTCGATATCTCTAGTTCGCAGGCTTAAGGTAGAGACCGCGGCGAATGTCGCTCCCATCAGACCAAGAGGTACGACATGGCGGGCGTACCTGGAAAAATGTTAAAATAGTAATAATAGTGATTGTAGGGATCTTGACCATCTTCCGGGCTCTGGGATTGTTCTGACAGCCGTGAAATACCTGTCCACTCCTCGAGCACCTCAGGATATGTTGGTTCCTTGTCGCTACGTCACTAAGTGCTAGCGACAGTTTCCAGGGGCCTATTATTGAGTGTGCTAGTCAACCCCTGCCATTTTTTCCATGTAAACATTGATTAGGCAAGGGCCATAGTCATTTCATAGTTTTAGCTAACCAGTCCACTTTAGCCACCCAAATCCATAGTCCAAAATCGTTGTTTCCATGTTCTGCAACAGACCTACACCAACTGGAGATTGTCCTTGGGTGCACTGGCATAGTGCGTACAGGGATAATAGTCGGTTGGCGCTTCATTTCATTTAGGAGCGTCTAACGGGCCTCTGCTTGTTGGCTTTGGCCCTCGTACGCCTTCCAAAGGTCCGGGACCCCAGAGTCCCGAGATATGTCAAAGATAAGAAAATTAATAATAATCCCCACCGCCGCGCCGTATCTCTACGTTGACGTCGCGGTGGGGCTTGCGCGCTCGTAAACTCTAGGTCTGTGCCGGTAGTTTACTTTGCCTAAACAAGTCTAGGGTGAAGAGCCAGACCAAGAGGCAGTAGTGACCCCACGGACCCTATCTCCCGGGAGAAGTCTTGTTCCTCGCCTCTGGCTTGCCTGTATTAGCCGACTAGAGTGAACACTGACGAGGAACAGAGCTCCCACCTCTTTCTTGTCTTTATTGGCCGGCTGGAGTGGAGATTTGCAAGAGCAAACGTGCTCGTAGGAAGGAAGTATTCGAGTAAGTGCTTGTAGGGAGCTTGACCGTAGTTCCGGGATTGTCCTGATAGCAGTGGAATACATCTCCCTCCTCATGCACCTCAAGAAGTGTTTCTTTTTGTCTAAATAATTGTCTCGGTTGAAGGTGCTTCGCTACAAGCTTTTAAAGTGTTTTTTTTTTAATTCTTCCCATGAAATCCTACATAACCTCGATTGTAGCTTACTTTACCGTTTAAGTAGGCAGTATGCCACATTTCAGCTAAAAGCTAATTTTGCATGGAAAACTTATTTTTAACTAGCTTTTGCCTGCGGCATCGCCCGCGTCGGAAATTATCCCACGGGAACCTACTACCAGGATAAAAAGTATACTATATGTCCTAATCCAGATCATGGCTTGTGCCAAATTGCAGTGCCTTTCATCCAAATCCTTTCAGCCGTTTTGGCCTGAAAGCGTAACAGACAAACAAACTCACTTTCGCATTTAAAATATTAGGTTAAACTACTGTTTGTTTTCCCATGAAATTTAATAAAAATAAAATAAAACTTAAATTGTAACAAACTGCCATACCCGTTAGTCCGCTCTGAGGGGTCTAATTTGTAAAAAAAAAAAAATACGATAATCGATCTCATAATTATTGAAATCGTGCGTGTGTACTTGTGTAGGTATTTGTAATAGACGCGAAAAATAAACTAGCTGTCTCATACAAAACTTCAATTACCTACTATGTGACAGCTGACTATTTTTTCGCGATTACAATGTTGGTTCCATGGAGGAGGTTGTTCAGTTTGATGGTCTGCCATACTCTTAAATACGACCATTTATTTCTGATAGGTACACGCTGAATTAATACGGGGTCAAATTAAATTAGCTGGTAAAACTTCAAAGACGAAGTCGATATTTATTAATGATAAAAAAAAATTAAAAAAAAATCATAATTTCAGATACTTAACTACCCTACCTCCGGCCATTAACCCTGTAATCAGTTATAGCACAGAAGAAGAGAAGATTCACTCCGCAAAATCATTTAAATAAATAGCGACTCTTGCAACAACACAATAAAGTGCAATTGTGTTGTTACAATAAAGTGCAATTCAGGTCGCACAGCGTTAATTACCTACAGTTATATTCACCAAGAAGTTGCCTCTCTTTCTATCGCATAACTCTTATACCTTCTGACTTGTTAGGGTTGTCTTCTTTTACGACGCGGCGCGTGAGTGAGTATCGAACTAACGTGCGCCCCGGCCGGTGCGCGGCCGCCCACACTGAATTAACCCGACAAGTCGAGCCCTCCGCGTACTTCTAGCTTCATACCATAAATACGGAGTGCGCTTGACCTGGTTATAAATAGTCACTCTTGTATGAGTTTAGTAAATCCTTTTTTTTTATCACGTCTCTGCAGTTTAGCCTGTTATGCAATTTAGCCCTCAGTCAGTACACTAAAACTTACCGCTTCATTATAGGCCCCGTTCCCACGACATGGGAGTACATAAGAACATCGTACGTGCCGGCGATGAAACCAGCGACAACGCCATAGCGGCTGGCGACCTGGATCTGATGGAATATCATACAGAATCATTAAAAAAAACGTCAGGCTATGCACTTTTAGCTTCTCTCCTTACTAGAATATACAACATCAGTTTTAGTATATGCGAAACCCGAAACGTGTCTAGTATTTTTATGTAAAGAATCTATGTACAAAATTTCAAAACTGCGTCATGAAAAATCACAAAGTTATAAGCTTGTTATGTTACCTAGTTGTCCGTACAAAAACATGATCACCACGCGGCGCCCGCTGTGCGCCCGTGCCCAGTGCCGCTATGACTTGCCCTGACTTGTGTTCGTCGCTCGGTGTCCATATTGTAAACTTTTTAAAGATTTTTGGGGCAAAATATAACACGGTATAAAAATAATTGGAATCGATTCAGTTATTTATTCTGAACAAACTATATTCAGGTTTCGCATATACTAAAAAATAATGTTGTATATACACACACATACATAAAACTCACTCATTCTTCCCATGGGCAGGGCAGGCAGGCAGATACCACAGAACAGATATAAGCGGTAGAAAGTAGAAACTACAGAACGCCACCTGCTACGATTCTTACATACTTACCAAGTTCTCCTTTTGCTTTGTTTACGTTAGTCCGCGTCTCTGTCGCTGGTCGCTCTCTGCTGGGCTTCACGCATGTAGGTGTGTGTTCCACCCGGTAGGAGTTGACCGCCGGGACGCGGTGAAGAAATCGGCAGTATGCATATGTCGTGACGAGCTTACGGATACATATACAGACTACTGTCTACATGGGCGTGTTAATGCAGCACGTCCAAATATACCATTGCCAGTGGCAAATAAAATGAGAGGCCCGTTGTTATGGGCCGCAGTATAGCCTCCGCGGAAAGGGGGCAATGCCCCGGTACCGCACGAGTTAAGGAACCCCAATCTACCAATATTAGCTTTGTCAGCTAATAAGTATTTATTAGATGTATTATTTCCAAATATTCCATTGCTTGATCAGCACTTATAATTATCTAGGACATGCGTCATATCTGATCACGTCATGTATGTACTACGTTAGCAATAAGTTAGTATATAAGATCAATATTTTATTAGATAAAGTTAATTACTGTTAAGCTGTAGTTCTGTCCGAATAAAGTTATTTTTTTAATTACTTCCGTTGTCGCTTACTTAATTGGCGCAGCCGGTAGGATCTCTGTAGTCAGTCTGCCGTGTATACAATTCTACGTGAAGCAGCCGACGTCCGTGTCTACGGTTTAGCAGAGATCGCCGAACAAACAAATTCATTGAGAAGCCACTTCGAGTTACGGAAGAGGACCAGCCACAGCAGTAGTTCAGGGAGCATGAAGCAAGCTGCGAAATTGTGAGTAAATCTTTTTTACCTTCCTCTCAGCTCTTCCATTTATATCCCAACCTTGTAATAAGTCTATGTGTGTGTATTATTAGGGATTGGACAACGCCTTAATAATATTTGCATAGATTTTTAATTGTATTAATGTTTTAGAGTAGTTATATTTTAGTAACACATTAGTGTGATTTTTGCCCATTACCTTTATTACTTTTATAACTTTTTCACAATGGAAAACGTGACCCGTGTCCCACAGGAGTTGGTTAACATCATACCAACATTCAGTGGCGACGCTAGAACGTTACCTTTATATGTAAAAAAATGTGAATACATTTTGACTACGTTCCAAGGAACCGTAGCCCAAAATGAATATTTATTTCATGTGGTAACAAGTAGGTTATCAGGCGAAGCCGCCAGTTTGGTAGGCGAAAGAGACTCTATAGATACGTGGGATGAACTGAAGAAATTGTTAAACCAACACTTCGGTGATCCACGCACGGAGGATTGTTTAGCAATGGAGTTAGAATCTTGTAGAATAAATAAGGGCGAAAGTTATTCAGATTTTTGTCATAGAATACAGCGGATGAGAAGTATTTTATTCGCTAAAATATCAGAAACTGCCATTGATGACTCTCTGCGTAAGGCAAAGCAAATTATTTATAGTAACAGAGCGATGAATGTTTTCTTGTTTAATTTACCGCCATTCCTAGTTAGATTAGTTCGTTTGCGCAACATTACAACGTTAGAGGATGCGTTAAAAATAGTCTTAGAAGAACAAAACTTCCAGGCAGTCTATGATTCTAAAACAAACGATAGGCGTAATTTTAGTAGAACTAACAGAAATGCATCTGAATGTAATAATCAAACGAAAGATTCGCAAAGCGTATCGAGTACACATGTACCGAATAATGCTACAAACAGCACATCTACACCTAACAATTCGCATCAGTCCAGGCATTATAACCAGCGTAATAATATTCAAAAGAATCAAAATAGTTTTAATCGTACAAACAACAATAATTCGTCACCACAGTTAAGTAGGTCATCTTTTCCGGTTGCACAACAGAGCCAACAGTTCGCGGCACATGCACCGGGCACGTCGAATTTTGCAGCGCAAGCATCTACGTCGGGTACGAATACTGACGTCACCATGCGTACTGCGAGTTCGCGACGTGTTAATTACATAAATAATCATAGTAATGATGAACAGAGTTCAAGTAATTCGTATAATGAGTGTCAAGAATTTTCTCCTGAAGATCCCGGGGCGGGAAATTTTTGCATAATGGCCTCTACTCTAGAGAGCGAATAAAAATAAATTGCAATAAACGCTTAAATTTACCACATATAGTTATACCAGAATTAAAAGCTGTTTTTATGATAGATACTTACGGGGAGTGTTAGGTCGTTTATAAGCCCTTACATAGCGAATAAATATTTTAAAAATTATTTACAGTATGAACCCTTCGAAGTTGTTAGCACTCACGCTTCGAGCGTTCATAGTGAAACGGCAATTATTCCATTACCGGTTACGTTTGGAAATAAAGAGTTCCATAAGTTTTATGTCTATAGTGTTGACGATAGGTATGATGGATTAATAGGTAGCAATTTGCTGAAGCAATTACAGGCAAAGATTAATATGGAAAGTCAGATATTACATTTAAAAAATACTGACATTCCCATAGTATATTCACCGCCTATGAGAGAGGTATATAATCTACCATCTCGTAGCGAACTTAGAGTAAGACTCCCGGTCAACTTATTGGACGGGGAAGCTGTGTTAGATTTTAAACAGTTTACGGAAGGGATTCGAATGCCCGCCGCATTAGTTACATGTGTTAAAGGTTATGCAACAACTGTTATTCAGAATTATAGTCATCAAAATAGAACTTTAGTAGTTACAGGACCTTTCCAAGTAGAACCATACATACAGAACCCATCTGTTAATGTTAATTTCATGGATAATAATATAGAAGTAGACAGATTGCTAACAATGAATTTAGAAAAATTACAGTTAGATCATATGAACTCAGAAGAACGTACGGTTATTGAGGGAATTTGTAGAGAATACAAAGATATATTTTATTGTGAAAATATTCCATTAACCTTCACAAATCAGGTTAAACATAGAATAAGAACAAAGAATGAAGACCCAATAAACATTAAGGCACATAGGTTACCGCCTGTTCAAACAAAAGAAATTAATAGTCAAGTTGAAAAGATGTTAAGGGATAACATTATCCAGGAATCGCATTCTCCCTGGAGTGCTCCCGTACATTTGGTGCCAAAAAAGTTAGACGCATCAGGCCAACAAAAATGGAGGATGGTAGTTGACTATAGACGGCTCAATGAAATTACAACTGATGACAAATACCCCTTACCCCACATTAACGATTTATTCGACATGCTAGGTAATAGTACCTACTTTACAACCCTCGATTTAGCTAGCGAGTACCATCAATTAGAGGTCCAGGAGCAGGATAGAGCTAAAACCGCATTTAGCACACCTTCAGGGCATTACGAATTTAATAGAATGCCGTTTGGGTTAAAGACAGCACCTGCAACCTTTCAGCGAGCAATGGATAACGTCTTACGAGGCCTTCAAGGTTTACATTGCTTAGTATATCTCGATGACGTTATCATTTTTTCAAAAAGTTTGCCTGAACATGTAGAAAAACTTAGAGCAGTTTTTGACCGCTTCCGTCAAACAAATTTAAAAGTTCAATTAGATAAGTCGCATTTTCTTAGAAAGGAAGTACTCTACTTAGGGCATACTATTACGGATGAGGGTTTGAAACCAAATAATGATAAAATAGATGCTATTCTTAGGTATCCTATACCAGAAACGGTTACACAGATTAAAAGCTTTTTAGGACTTATCGGTTATTATAGGAAGTTCATAAAAGATTTTGCTAAAATAACTAGACCATTAACAGCTTGTTTAAAGAAAGGTCGCAAAATTGTTATTAATGAAGAATATAAAGAATGCTTTGAGACATGTAAAAAGCTTTTAACAAATGCACCTTTGTTACAGTTTCCTGACTTTAGTAAAACTTTTATATTAACCACTGATGCATCCAATTTTGCAATCGGGGCTGTATTGTCACAAGGGACAATAGGTTCAGATAAGCCTGTAGCATATGCTAGTAGAACTTTGAGTGACACAGAAGTAAGATATAGCACTATCGAGAAAGAATTATTAGCCATAATATGGGCAGTTAAGCACTTTCGACCGTATTTGTATGGTAATAAGTTTACCATATTTACAGGCCATAGACCATTAGCATGGCTGTATTCATTGAAAGAGCCCAATAGTAAACTTACGCGATGGCGATTAAGGCTAGAAGAATACGACTTCGAAATAAAATATAAGAAGGGTCCTCAAAACACGAATGCAGATGCTTTATCTAGGATTAAGATTAATGCAATTGACGACGATTTAGATTCAATATTTGTAAATGTAGGAGATCGGCAAGAAGGAATACAAAAAATAATAGAAAACGAATTGAAAGACCTCGAAACTCCAATAGAAACGATAGAACTTTCGGATTCTGACGATGGGGCCACTGCCAATTCAGTTTCAAATAGAGAAAACGAAGGCATTCCTATTTTAAACGAAGCTGTTGATACTAAACCAAAACAGATTTTAGTTCATTCATGGTTTAAAAATAAATTAGTCGTAAAAGATATTTCTAATAATAAACAAAAAATACTAGAAGTTCACTTACCGACAAATAACGATAAATTAGCTAAAGACTTTTTGAAAGAGTATATAGACCCAAAACATAAGTACTTTATATACTTTGAGCATCCATCTTTTAGAAAAACTTTTTCAAACATGGTAATTAAGTTATTTAAAAAGGATTCAGTTAAGTTAACAGAATGTACAGAAAGAGTTATTAATTTGACAGAATCTGAAGAAGATCAAAAAGAAGTTATTTTGAAATACCATAAAGGGAAAACGTGTCATAGAGGTATTAAAGAAACTTTAAGCAAAATTAAAAGACATTATTGGTGGACAAATATGAAAGAGACGGTTACGGCAATCATAAACGCTTGCGAAACATGTAAACGCATGAAATATGACAGAAAGCCGATCAAACCTCACATTCAGCTAACACAAACGCAAGATAGCCCTTTTCAGGAAGCTTTTATGGATTTATTATATATAGAGGGGAAATATTATTTAACTATAGTAGATGCATTTAGTAAGTTAGCACAAGCTATAGAGGTACCAAATAGGAGTACACCAGAGATAGTTAGGGCATTGATTAAGTATTTTAGCATGTATGGTCTGCCTAGGAAAATTAGTTGTGATTCCGGTACGGAATTCAATAATGCCTTGATTAAAGAAATGTTAAGTTTGTACAAAATTGAACTCCATATTGGGACTCCAAACAATCCCAGTTCAATGGCAATAGTAGAAAGGTTTCATTCTACCATTATTGAGATTTACCGTTTAGCAAAATACGATAAAAGCGATTTAGATGCAGCATCTGTTATGACATATGCCATCATGGCTTATAACAACACCATTCATTCAGCGACAGATTTTACGCCTTTTGAATTAGTATTTGGTCACACTTATTCAGATAATGTATTTAACGTGGATAGAGAAAAGAATTTAACTCAGAAACTATTGTTAGATCATAGAAAACGCCTTAAAATACTTTATGAATTCATAACAGAAAAAATAGAATCCGACAAAATTAAAGTGATGAATAAAAAAGGTGGTGAAACGACACCGGTACTTGACCCAGACGATAATATTTATATGAAAGACACTAGGATTAGAAAAGCTAAAGAAAAACCGCGATACGAAAAAGCGAAAGTAATTGGTGAAGTTGAAAGAAATATAGTGCCGGTAGAAGTAAAGAATAGGAAAACTAGAGTAGCGTTAAAAAATGTAAAACGTCCTCCACAGATCGTGCCTGGTACTTCTGGTACTAGTGGTGTCAACATTCACGCTGGACCTTCAAAACCTCGGTCAGAATCCGGGGATAGCAGCGATAAAGCGGGGAGTAGCAGTGAAGAGGAATAGTTATTGGACAATATATAAAACTGTAGATTTAGAATCATTAGGCTTACAAATGGATAATAACATTCGGGATTTTAGTAATTTAAAAATAAAAATTAAGGAAAGTAGATTTAGTAACGAAACCATAGGAATAGAAAGTCAAGTAGAATATCTAATTAAACTAACTAAGGATAGATTTTATCAAATTTTACCTTTTCATTATAGAAATAAACGAGCTTTGTTCAATCCATTAGGTTCACTTGTCAAAGCTATTTCTGGAAATTTAGATGAAGATGATGCAATTAAATATGATAGAGAAATTCAAATGATTCAGAACAAAGAGCATGTAGTCGAACGTAAAGTATCATCAATGCAAAAGGCTTTTGATAAATTAGTAAATAACTCTGAAATAATAAATTCAAATATTAAAAACTTGGGTTTACATACCAATGAAATGGGAAAATTAGTTGAACAGGAATTCAGGTTTAACAAACTTTTCCAAATATTGAATACTTACTATGTACCAAATTTTAAATAACTTTCGAACTTGTTACGAAAACATACAAGAGATTGAGACGGCAATAGCCTTTAGCAAATTAAATACATTGCACCAATCCATTATAAATAGTACAGAATTATATAATACGTTAGAAGTCATTGCTAAACATGCTAGAACAATATACCCAGTTAGCAAACGTAATTTAATAAAATTAGAACGTAATATCATACTTAAATCATATATAAATAACAAAATGTTAGTCTTTGTTTTAGAAGTCCCCCTAATAAATAACGAAACATATAATTATTACAAGGTTATACCCATTCCTATATTCCATTCCCCAAATACTTTTACAATTATTCCCAAATACCCTTACCTGATGGTGAATAGATTGAAATACATGCCCGTGGTAAGCCCATGTGCTGAAATTGAAAATAACAAATTCCTTTGCGCTGAAACGAATTTAGCCCAGTATCCAACTGAGACCTGCATTGAACAAATAATGTTTATGAAGAACAACTACAAAAGCTGCATACAGAACCATATTGAAATAGAAAAAACTAAGATACAAAAAGTAACCGACAACCAATGGTTGGTTTATTCAGAAGAAAATCTCATCATCACCGAGAATTGCAATGCAGAAATTATGAAATACACTGTTCTTGGGACCTACATCGTGTCGCCTGGCCAACAATGCGAGACACAGATAGGCGAAGTCATCGTTGCCGCTACCACAAACACTACAGTTTCTAGTTTCCAGCTGCCATTGATCCAAATGCCAGAGCTACTACAGGACATCCAGAGAAGATCAAAGAAAGTGGATCTAAGAAATGTGGACTTTAGTGATGTGAAGGAAGTGTTACAAAGTGCAAAATTCAGTGAAATAGACGATACGCCCCAAACAGTGACAATAGAAATCAGTATATGGACTATCTTCGAGTATGTGATCATTGTAATAGCAATAGTTATCTTTATAATGTATAAATTTCAGTTTATAAACTTTTGCCGAAATTCTCCGAAACCGTCTGCAACACCTTCGGATAATTTCTCTCTTGGGGAGGGAGGAGTTAAGGAACCCCAATCTACCAATATTAGCTTTGTCAGCTAATAAGTATTTATTAGATGTATTATTTCCAAATATTCCATTGCTTGATCAGCACTTATAATTATCTAGGACATGCGTCATATCTGATCACGTCATGTATGTACTACGTTAGCAATAAGTTAGTATATAAGATCAATATTTTATTAGATAAAGTTAATTACTGTTAAGCTGTAGTTCTGTCCGAATAGTTATTTTTTTAATTACTTCCGTTGTCGCTTACTTAATTCACGCCACGCCCCTTGCGGGGCGTTGCGACATCTCACTTCGTTTGTTTACGTTCATACATCAGGTCATATACGCACGCCTGTTGGCGGTTGCGAGTTCTAAGCACCTTTCTGATGAACAACACCTATAAGGCCACTATTGCTCTAGAAACTACTACTTCTACAGTGTTACTAGAATAATAATTAACGTCTTAACTCATATGCAATGTATTAAGCTTTCACCCCTTTCAGAACTAGGACACAATCTCAGGATATAAATTGACCTTAGCTTCCATAATATAAAATGGAGTTCAAAGCAAAGCTCTTTAAGAAAAAGTTAAGCCTTATTGTTGTTGTCTACTCGGTCAGCTTTAGCTCATTGTTCTTTGGGAGTAGTGTCCCGGATACACGCTCAATCTGATTTGCACATATTCCAATTTGCATGCAAGCTCTAACGTTAAGACGGTAAAACGGTTTATCGTGCAGTATCATGTGGCTGCCCAGTAAACCATGATTATCTTGTAATTTTTTTAATACAAACTATTTAGGCATGTAAAATCGCTGTGTGTAGCCAGGCGTTAATGTCCGCAGCGAATTGCGAATTATTTTTCGTTGAAGAACAAAATGCTTGGCAAAATATCACGGATTCTCATTCTGAACCTGTAGGTTAGATACATACATTGAGGAGTTGCATTTACCTTCTTGCTTAGGTCGCACCCATCGGGAGCATCGTAATATCTGGCATAATTCCGAGGATCACATGGTGGTTCTTTTGGTTCCTCTGATTTCTTATCATTATTTTTTTTCTTTTCTGGCATTTTAAGCTTGACTGATAAAATGCAAAAGCCAAACTGTGTTGAATGCAGTCGAATGTTGACGAGATGTTGACACTCGAAAACTGTCATATCGTGTTGTCAAATTTTGTTAACCATCAATCGTCAAAAAGTTTGCATAGGAAAAACCATAAAACGAACCTTATGGTTACGCAAGGTTAGGTAGGATTTTCAGTAGCAGAGAAAATGCCCCTTGAGAAGGAACCTGTTTCGCCAGTCCATAAGTTGATCAAGTCTCAGGTCATGGCTTGCTAATACAGACCCCAGAATTAATTGTGTACTTTGTTGAAGTATAGGGAACTTGTAATTTATAAAATAAATAAATATAAATAAAGTCCCATAGAATAAGAGACGAGCCAAACGCCAATAACCGGACAAAAATCTATGTTCCGGTTAAAAAAGAAAATCGGGAAAATTCTCAGTCAGTAGACAGAATTTTCCAATGTAAACACCCCCTGGGGATCACGCACAGGACCCCACCATAGGCTCAGATTCAACGTAGCGGACAGTAACCAACACACATAACATATTATCGCGTTGTTTCGGTTTTAAAGCTCGTCAAAATTTCGAAATCTCAGTCAGTCTCAGTTACGAACAGTTCGAGCGCTCGGGAGTTACGTATATCTACCGAGCGGCCGTAGGTAATTAATACAAGGCCATTGCCCAGATCAACTACTGTAGCTTTATCACTCTGCGACGTAACTATCGTTCATTTACTGAAAATAACATCACGCCTAAAAAAAAAAAGCCTAAATAAATGTTTTATCTATCTATCCTTGTTTTTCCTAAGGGTTGGGCAGAGGTTTACATAGAAAACACATAGTTCGCTAGTAATGTTTAAGTCTCATGTAATAGGGCGAGCCTATTACCAACCAACCAACATCAACCAGCCAACCACCAAACCAACTCACCAACTCAACAAAAACAAACAACTAACCAACCCAACCACCAGCCAACCAACCAAACAACAACAAAACTCTTTAAAATTTCAGGAGTTGAAAGTTTGCGGCCGCTGTCTTATTTGCTAGACGTGGTTCGACCACCTACAGGACGAGGTTCCACTCTCGAAGTCCACTCGACGCCTTTCGGCTGTGAGGTAATGTAACGAACATCTTCACTCATTGTTTATTAGGAATGTTTCCTGAGTAAAAAAAAAAGAAATTCAATTTAGTCCGTCAGCCAGATAATAAAAAAATATTGGACACGTATTTTTTGCTTTATCATATTAATAAAAAAAACTTAGGTAAGTTGGGGAGTGGGGGCTCGCTACGTCACAACTACCTACGTATAAAATCTAGCTAGGCGTGACGTCACGCCATGTTTTAACTCAATGTATCGCCGTAATTTTCTGATTACGTAAAAAAAGAAAAAATACGTGTCCAATATTTTTAATAACGTACAAGACGGACATAAAATATAATTTTTTAGTCACTATGCCTATTCAGAAATCCGATCTACTTTAAGGAAATTGAAGCTATATTTCAAACAGTACTAAGCCAGGAAGAAGTATGGGGCTCAATCAAAATCAATCTCCCTAGCCTTTTCCCAACTATGTTGGGGTCAGCTTCCAGTCTAACCGGATGCAGCTGAATACCATTATTTTACATGGAGCGACTGCCTATCTGACCTCCACAACCCATTAACTGGGTAATACGATACCCCTTGGTAAGACTGATTGGCAGACTTTCGGGCTTCTGACGACCCGTAACGACTGTCAAAGATCCACGAATGACAGCCGGGACCAACGGCTTAACGTGCTTTCCGAGGCACGGAGGAGTCTCGGTATGTAAATATGGTCACCCATCCACGGACCAACCCCGGCAAGCGTAGCTTAACCTGATGGATCGACCCGTGCGGCTGTTATTACTTAGCCACGAGCTCCTCCAAGTATAATAAAAATATTTATTTCATATTTTTAAAATCTATATGTATTATGTACAAATAAATAAAATGGAAGTGTCTGTTTGTAATGCCAAAATAACAGCTTTTTGCTAAATGCATATGAAAGTACATACGGTACCTATAACAAAAAATCTTTTTTTTTTTTTTTTTTTTGTCTATCTGTCTGTTTGTTCCGGCTAATCTCCAAAAAAAAAATCTGTTACTGTTATGTCTCACTTTTGGGCACAGGTGGTTTAGAATAAAACACTCAAATCAATCACCTGGTGCGTGCGCGGCAGCCTCTTCCCCCGACGTCTGTCAACGTAATGGCGGGGAGCGGGTGTCGCAGGCGCACATGTTTAATTATAATATCTATACATCACATCTCTCCCTTTCAATAAATTTAAATTGAATCACATTGGCCGCTTTAACACTAATCATAAGTTATATTAAACAGTAATTGTTACAAGAGTAGTTGCTACTTAGTCTTTAAACAAACAATACTGACTAATATTGACTACATAACTTCACAATATAATATCATTATTAATCTTCCTATAATGACCTTAATAAATAAATTTTAATCTTCATCAGTGTTTATTTGTACCTCATTATCATCTCCATTTTCCTTTTCATTATGGATTCTCCATTGTCCCTCTATTCTCTTGAGGTGAATTACATTTCTTCTTATTTCTTGACCTGTTTCATCATTTTGTACCATAATATCACCTCCTTTAGCGCTAATAACTGTGTGTGGAGTGGCGTTGAAATCAGGCGTCAATTTGTTTTCTTTAATCATATTTTTAACATAAACCTTTTCTCCTACACTAATTTCATTATTTACTGCTTTTCTCTTTCTGTCTTCAATTATTTTACTCTTTTCTTTTGTTTTTTTGTCCTTATCGTACACTTCTGAATCAGTGCGCCTGGTTTCAACATCTACAACTGAAGGTATCTTGTCTCTGAATTGCTGGAATACCTAACCTAGAAAAGATTTCTTTTAATATGCTAATGGTTTCCTGAGAAGTTATGGATTTCATTATTTTAATTTCCTTATAGCGGCTATAATAATCGATAACTACTAATAAATTATGCCCACTGGGTAGTGGACCAAGGAAGTCTATAGCTATATCAGTCCAAGGCTGCAATGGTAATTCACGCCTCTTCATTGGCACCGGAGGGTTAGGTCCTGAAACTAAAGTACAACTTTTACAGCTTTTTACCATATTTTCAGCGTCTTTATCAATTTTAGGCCACCACACTTTAGTCCGTAGTCTATTCTTCATGGCAACGATACCCGGGTGCCCTTCGTGTGCCGATGCAAGTACTTGTTTGCGTAATTCCGTGGGAATGATTATTTTGTTTCCACGTAGTAGGATATCGTCATGCATCCAGAGCTCTTGCTCAAAAAGCTTGTAATTGTTGACTTTAGGGTCCCAATTCATCCCAGAAAGTGCCATTTTTACTAACCGAATGTCGTCATCAGCTTGTGATTTATTAATAATTTCCTCCATAGATAAAGCCATAGGCCTTGCATACTCTACGATCGCATTAATGTGATGCTCATCGTCATGAGGACGTGAATTTGGTTGATTCGGGCATAACCGAGACAGGGAATCAGCTATATTATTTTTACCCGACTAATGCACCACTTTGTAGTTGTACGCCTGTAACCTTAATACCCATCGTTCAATTCGTGCACAAGGCTTCGATCGCGGGCCGAATATTACCTCGAGAGGTTTGTGATCCGTGATCAGATCAAACTCTTTTAGGCCGTATAAATACATGTTAAAATGTTCGGTGGCCCAAACTAAAGCAAGTGCCTCTTTGTCTGTCTGGCAGTACCGTTTTTCGACATCTGTTAAACTTTTATGGCCAAAAGCTATGATCCGAGGTCCTTGTGTATCATGTTGAATGAGAACTGCTCCCAGCCCTACAGGACTGGCATCGGCTATTACTTGTGTTTTATCGAGAGGATCATAAAACCCTAGAGTACGAAGGTTACTTAAACTTCCTTTTAACTCTGCGAAAGCGGCAGATTGTTCTTTACCCCAGTATTTGACAATGTCGGCGTGTTTGGATAGCTTGTGCCTTAAAATGTCTCGAATTGGATCAGTCATAGTAGCTAACCTTGGAATCCACTTCCCTATATAGTTAACAAGACCCAAAAAACTTTGTACCTCATCAACTGTTTTAGATTCTCTGAATGATTCTAAAGGTTTAGTGTACTTGTCTAGAGGTTTGATACCTCGTGGAGACAATTCATGACCCAAAAAACCTATTTTGGATGCGTTAAAAATGCACTTTTTATTGTTTAGAAGCACGTTGTTTTGTTTTAAAAAACTTTAATACATGTTTTAATCTATCGTTATGTTGAGTAATGCTGCTTCCAAACACCACGACATCATCAATAAAATTAACGACACCGTCACAAGGTAGAAGCATCCTCTCCATGATTTTTTGAAAATGTTCAGGCGCACATGATATCCCGAACATCAGACGTTTATATCGAAATAGACCTTTATTTGTTATGAACGTTATTATGTCCCTACAATCTTCTTTTATCTCTACCTGGTGAAAAGCATCTTTTATATCAAGTTTAGAGAAGATACAAGATTTTCTAAGCTTAGGTAAAAGTTGAGTCATTGTTGGTAGAGGGTGATTCTCTCTTATAATGGCTAAAGAGCCATCATTCTTAACAATGGGCACGACTGGAGAAACCCAGGACGTGGCTTGGTCTATCGGTTCGATAATATCCCTTTTGACTAACTCGTCGATTTTATCATTTATCATATTATTTTTGCTACCAGAGTCAATGAGCATATTCATTTCGACGCCACCTACTTGGCAAGCTATTTCGGCATCATCATCAATATGGAATATATAGTTCACATTATTGACGGATGATTTAGTTGGTTTTGCATTTATTTTGAATTTTTTCCTGTCGTCTTTTTGTTTGTCCGTAATAGTTGATGCTTTGCGCTTGTGCTTTCTTGTGCGACATTGACTATGGAAATGACCTTTATAGCCACATTTGTCGCATACTTTGTCTTTGGTGGGACAGTGCGTATCGTCACTATTGTGATTTTCACTCCCACATCTAAAGCATCGTTTTTTATTTGTGTGGGTAACCCCAGTTTGGGTTTTGTATGGTATCGTTCCGATCCTGTTAACCTGTTCAGTTTGCTTCCCTTGAAATTCCTTTAATTGTCTCTCCACGGTCTCAATTGTGTTAGCTTCTAAGATAAACTTTTCTATTGTAACCGAATCTCCTAACTGTAGTATTTTTTTCCGAAGATCCGACGGAGTACATTTTTCTACAATTTGGTCTTTTAGATCATTGTCTTTATTGGCGAAGTCACACTTGGAACTCTGATTGCGTAACCTGATTAGAAATTTTTCAAATTTTTCCTCTGGTTCTGAATGGCTGTTTCAAACACATCGAAGGAGTCTTCCTCTTCGACATGTGCGCCAGGGAGGTTATAATATATGTCTTGCAATCCTAATCCCCCGTATGCAAAAGCGTTGCACGTTTCATTAAGGGTTGATTTATAGCCAAGGCTAGAAGGTAAATTTCCAGAGCTCGTTTCCATCTTTGCCAACGATGCCCTAATGAATTTGGGTCTGTTTCGCAATCGAGAGGTTCTATTGCCGGTAACTGAGACATGTTGGGACAATATGTAAATAAGTAGGTATATCGAAAATTTGTTGTAATATGTCACTATTGTACCTACCTACTAACTGTTTAATATATTTACATTTTACACGTTGTTAGTTAATATTGAAGATGTAAATATAACTATGTAGGTACTTGTATGTATTTACGCATTACAAGTAGGTAAGTAACTCTGTATCTAAAGCAACTGAACTTATAGGACCGGAACTAACCATGATTTATTTTGTTAAATTGTATACACTGGTTGGTTATACCAATGTATGAACTTGATGAGTTTTCACTCATTGGGAATACTGTTAAAATAATAATTATTATTATTGCATACCTAGTATAGTTTTATACCAATGTATGAACTTGATGAGTTTTCACTCATTGGAAATACTGTTAAAATATTAATTATTATTATTGCATAACTAGTATAGTTTTATACCAGTGTATGAACTTGATGAGTTTTCACTCATTGGAAATACTGTTAAAATATTAATTATTATTATTGCATAACTAGTATAGTTTTATACCAGTGTATGAACTTGATGGGTGTTTACCCATTGGAATTCGTTCCCGACTTAGCTAACGCTTACAGACAGTATTTTTTGTTGTTGTGCGGTTGGTAATTCACATTATAATAACAGAAAGCCACAGAAAAATCTAATCAAACTTAAGTCAAATCGCAATGATAAATTTAAGGAAGCATAAGTACATACTTACTAAGAAATTATTTTACATACCTACACAGTTAGTATTTACCAATTACTCACAAAATGTTTATATCTCAATCCATCAACTGGTTTACGATCGCTTACTGTGAGTGTGCGGTATTAGTAGAACATAATTATGTAGGTATTTTTATTACAATCGACCAAAGACTACTCGACCAACTACACAACAATGGAATGTTTATATTGGTAAGCATTAACTGGCACTGTTTTTAGAGACTAATCTGACCGAAGGTATCAGCATATTTATACGGAATATAGCAAATATTATAACATTGTTTTTGTTTTAGGAACAATAATTACTCGTTTGTTATTGATCTTGAGGAGGTTGTAAGTCACGTCTCCCCTTTATACCGAATAAGAAAGCTTAATTTTGAAATGTAACAGTTACGAAATTGTAATACCTAATGCATTTTTATGATTTCTCCAACTGATAGTCTCGGTCATTTTTATAGTCTCATTATATATTGCTTATTTTACTCACGTTCTTTATCCTCGTCGCCAATGTTATGTCTCACTTTTGGGCACAGGTGGTTTAGAATAAAACACTCAAATCAATCACCTGGTGCGTGCGCGGCAGCCTCTTCCCCCGACGTCTGTCAACGTAATGGCGGGGAGCGGGTGTCGCAGGCGCACATGTTTAATTATAATATCTATACATCACAGTTACATCTGTACATTTATGTTCACATCTCGTCAAAATATAGAGAACAGCTGATTTTTTTTTCGCGATTTTATGTTTTGTATCATAGTAAAAGTTGTTCATAATGATGAGTACAATGATCCTTTAAGAGATTTCGTGTATGAATAGATAGATTATATACCTCCATCTCTCTCGCACTGAAACAGATATGGCTGTAAGACCAAGGGTATTAATATTTTTATTATTTCATTTCACACTTCCCGTGACCCAAGGGCTGGCTTTTACCTTGGCCAGAGGCTAAGCATTGCCATACAACGTGGCAATGCCGCCAGTCTCTTGGGTACTTTACCAGTCGACAGCGATGCGGATGAATTTTTCGACGCCTTGTTTTAGTTTGTGAATAGTTTTAGTTTTATGTTAGGATATATTTTTATTATTTCTAGGTTATTTTGACTTGTCTTATATCTAATAAATAATATCGTTTCATTTCATTCATTGATTATTTTTTTTTTAAATTTCAATTTTATTATTGGGGAGCATGACTATAGCTTTATTTATGTAAGTAGTGTTGACTCATTGCAGGTGTTCCTAAATGCAGTGACGCGGGGTTCAGTATGCGGTGTGGTGGGCAAGAGACCATCCTTACTGCTAACTGACGCGGCCACGGCTTTAGGCTCTGAAGGTGGACCGGTCTTCACTGAAGGACCTACGTGAGTAACTTGCGAAAGATCTATAGAGTATCTACCTAACCTAATCTCTAAATTACTTTGGTATCGATGTGGCTGCTATTTTTAACCGACTTCAAAAAAGGAGCTTCTCTATTCGACCCGTATGTATGTTGGTTTGTCCGCAATTTTCTCAAAAACTAATGAACCAATTTTAATGAGTCTTTCACTACCGTATTCTGCATACTTTCAGGAACGTTTTAGTATATAATACATTAGGTAAGTATTCTTATGTACGAAGTTATATGCATAAATGTACTGTATCTCCGGCATTTCTAAGCGGATCTTGTGGTGATTCTTCTTTTCGTTCGTCTTGGGCTCATGTAATTGTCCTAATTGTATATTGAACTAAAACTGGAAAAATAAATTTACTTTAAAAAAGTAAAAACCGACTTAAAATAACTTTCATAAAAAACTTAACAGCTCCTGAAGTCGGTGTCTTCCATTCTTCAATGCACCTTAGCTTGACACCGACTTCAGAAGCTGTTAAGTTTTTATGAAAGTTATTATCGTTTTAGTTTTTGAAGTCGGTTTTTACTTTTTCTAAAGTAATTTTTTTAACTAAGACTCCGCTTTCCGTCTGTCTGTCAGCGGGCTGTGGGTATATCATGAACTGTGAGAAGTTGAAATTTTCACAGATTGTACGTATTTCTATTGCCACTATAACGACAATTTTTTTTTTTTTACTAACTAAAGAAAATAATGTCATAATAATATTGTACGGTGGTACGAAATGTGTGAGTCCGACTCGCACTTGGCAATTTTTTAATAGTTCGAATAAGAGTCGGTAAGTAAGTACAGTCTATGAGGGATGTGTGGTGTTACACGAATGGAATGAGTACATAAGAGGTAGTTTGAAAGTGGCACCGGTGACTGAAAAGTTGTGCGGAAATCGGTTGTCATGGTATGGGCATGTGATGCGGAGGAGTGAGGAAAGTTTAGAGTATGAATGTCGATGGCTATAACAGTAGAAACGATGGATGGACTGTGTGAAAGATGACATGGCTAGAAAGGGGGTGACTACCGAGATGACGAATAATAGAGAAGTATGGAAAAAAGGACATGTTGCGCCGACCCCAAATAGATTGGGAAAAAACTTTTTTACAAAAAATATAACCGACTTCCAAAAACAACACTACAAAGTGAAAAATAACTTTAATTTCGGATGTCGGTGTCTAGTTAAATGTGTTTTCGTTTTTTGCCACAGACTTCCGAAATTAAAGTTACCTATTTTTCACTTTGTAGTGTTGTTTTTGGAAGTCGGTTGTATTTTTTGTAAAAAAGTTTTTATTTTTCACTTTTTAGTTGTGTACCTACCCCACACAAATTCTAATACCACTATCTGCAAAACAAACTAGAACATCATCCATATAAAAGTGGGGAAAAAATACGTATTATTGAAGCTAACTCAAAAACTACCGAAGCAAAGTTAATCAATTTTATATGGGACCAACTGTGATGTATACCCTCTCGAATAAAACAAAAAAAATCCAAATCGGTCCAGCCATCTTCGAGTAATCGGGGAACACACATAAAAAAAAAAAATTAAAAAAAAATGAAGGTTCCGACGAATTGAGAACCTCCTCCTTTTTGAAGTCGGTTAATAAGGGCAGGAGAATGATGAAGTAGGTACAGTCTTGGTGCACCAAGTGCAAAGGGCAACTGATAGAAATCCGACGACTGACGTAACAAGAAGTTTGCCGAGGGACATTAAGAAAATAGTTGTACTGTACCTACCTATTTTTTTACTTATCTTATTGTAAAGTTTTAACTTTCAGTTTAATTTTTAATATAATTATTGCCTCATTCGGTAGCGTCATAAATTCATGGTCGGAAGCGCGATAGCTAAGCGTGGGGTACCTACTTGTAGCCAGAGTTATAGTACCTACCTATGTTAAACCAATTATTTCAATAAACAATCATTTCAATTTCAGTATTAAATTTAATTTTTCGATATTTAAGTTTGTTATGTGTAATGTAGGTATATGGATAAATAAATATAAAGGCATTACGTAGTCTCTAACAGAAGAGGTCATAATATTGCGTGGGTTTGCGGGCGAGGAGATGGTAAGTAAATGAAAGTCAATGATATTCTGAATGTAAACGACGTTCTCCCAAGTACGTAAGCGCGTGCGCAAATCCTTTACTTCACTGCACTGCCAGGGTAATCACCACCATTAGTAACATCACAATCTCAATAAACAATCCAACCGGCTTTTCTTTTAAATCTACCTCAATCAGTCTTGAGCCCAAAACTGTCCACGAGAGGCCGCCAACTTAGTACTTGGGATTACGTCAAGTTGACAGCTGTCATGATCGTTCTAAAATCAACTGCGTCGTAAACCTTTAGACGCGCCGTCAAATATGTAAGGTAGGTAGGTCAGGCGCCGGCCGCAGCCGGCAGTCCGCAATATACGATCTAACAGAGTGCCCGTGTTTCATTACGTCATCCCGTGGTACAAACATCATATTATGTTATGTACTACTCCGCGTATATTCAAACACTGCCCAATACAAGGACCTTTTGGAGCTCGAGTGACGTTAACAGGGGGCGTTGTTGAGAAACATAATGTCAATTGAAATGCATCATGTAAGTATTAAAAAAAAAAACAAGATGACGCCATTAGTTCCAATTTTGGCCACGCGCCAAAATAAGCTTGTGGCTTTCTATGTTGTTGATTGTTCTTCCAGCAAGGAGCTGATCGGCTGCGTGGTGTGCGCGGTGTCGTGGTGCCGCGGCGAGTGGGTGGGCCTGACGCTGGTGGCGCCGCTCACGTCCGTGCTGGCCGCCAAGCTGCACGTGCAGCCGCAGCAGCCCGCCAGGCCCATACACAAGCATCCGCTGCACGACGTGCTCAGTGAGTTGAATCTCTACCCCATAATATGTATACTGTTGGGAATCAAAAGAACTGAGGAAACCAATCCGTATATAAGGGAGCGCTGTTCCACAGCGCGCCCCTTTCCGCTTGAGACCATCGGACCGTCAACACGTCGTAGCGACCGACATTTATTTTTCTGCCTATATTTCGTGTGTCATTTATTAATATTAATTGCTTGTTTTATTAAATTGATGTTGTAGCTGTAAGATTTTTGTTTTTTAAAAAATAACTTGCCATCTGATTTGCAAGATCAGAAGTGGGATTCGGTCCAATTTCTGTTTTTGTTAATTAGCTGTTTTGTGTTAATAAAATCATTTAAAAAAAAAAAAAAATACAATGTCGGATCGCTGTCGAAGTCGTCGCCATAGCCGTGAGCCAGGTCGGCGACATAGCAGACATCGGTATCGCACGCAGACCCCGGAGAGTGATCTACAGCGGGAACTGCAGGTCATGCGAGCGCGTTTGAAGACGTTAGAAGATCAAGCATCGTTTTCACAGCCGAAACGCTCGCGCAAACGGAGGGTATCTTCACATAATTCACCGCGCTCTGAATCGTTCGAGCGTGGCGCGTCGCCGCCGCCTGCCCGGCGCCAGATGACCCCGACATCACGGCGCCATGCTGAGCGCGTGGTAACGCCGTTGCTAGGGCGATCTGCGCGGGCGCCGCGGTCACGTACGCCACCCCTGCCGTCTGCGTGGCGCCAGACGACCCCGACATCACGGCGCCATGCTGAGCGCGTGGTAACGCTGTTGCTAGGGCGATCTGCGCGGGCGCCGTGGTCACGTACGCCACCCCTGCCGTCTGCGCCACCTACCGTGCCCCGTGCCGATCATGCGGCAGAATCGTTGTTGGAACACAACGGTGCAGCTAGCGACATCACCGCAACGGACCGCATAGTAGACGCCATTCGTTCCATCAAGAATCTGGTGAGATCTGACCAACATTTCTTTATTTCTAGTTTCGATCATAGTCTGAATAATATTAGTGATTGGTGTAACGAAGTTGATCGGGTAAAACTTTTAAATAATTGGAGCGATCATTGATGCCTTTCGCGAATAGGTAACTGTCTAAAAGGTGATGCTCGTACGTGGTTACGCGAGTGGTTTACGAGTGATGGTACGTGGAGTAATTTCAAAAAGGAATTTGCGCCTTTGTGTCCGAAAACGCCAGACATTGCAAATATTTAATACGACGTAATGAACACAAATTCGGGTAATTACGCATTGTGCGCGGACTCGGTGACAAGCTTATTTCTGCGATAGTTGTTCGTGGTATTGTAGACCCACAAATTAGAGCATCAGCTACTAATGCTAAGTTGTCACCTAACGACATAGTTGAATTTTTGTCGATTTATGTAAAACCATCTACTTCTAAAATACAAAGTTCACGTACTACCTCACAAAATAATTATGGTAAAAGTAATCACGCGGGCAACGTAAGCAGAAAGCGAAGACTTGAGGAGGGCAAGTGTTTTTCGTGTGGCCTGGTTGGACATAAACAGGCTGCTTGCAATAAGAAACCTAAGGTCGATTCAAGTGAGAGTTTGAACCCCAGTAGTTCAAATAATTCTGTCTCCAAAACAGCGTTTGTGCCGTTAAAATCTGAACCTTGTTCTTTTTGCAAAAAACCTGGCCACAAAGTAGATAACTGTTTCGCAAAACAAAAATCTGAGTCGCGCAACAAAAATAATGTTAACTTTTGTTTAGAAAATAAGACTACCCGCAA
Organism: Cosmia pyralina; assembly: GCA_946251885.1. NCBI lineage: Eukaryota > Metazoa > Arthropoda > Insecta > Lepidoptera > Noctuidae > Cosmia > Cosmia pyralina. Next base: position 23,318,600 of record OX276357.1, read on the forward strand.
TAACGATGTTGTAGTAGCCGTTATTCAGGGTATACCGGTGGATGTGTTAATCGATAGTGGTTCAACCATATCGCTTATATCATCGTCACTGCTGAAACATTTCAATTGCGCGCACAAACCAGCATTTCGCGTATTACGAGGATTGGGAAGTCAAGAAATCGAAAGCACTTCATTTGTCACTTTACCTATTGAGTTCGATGGTTTAACACTTGAAGTAGACTTATTTGTCGTGGCACCTGCGTTTATGAATACGCCAATTATTGTGGGAACCGACGTGCTCAATAGGGAGGGTGTTCGGTACATTCGCACGCGCAATTTTCAATCACTTACTAGAAAGTTAGACAGTGCGGAAGATATTGTGATGGCTGTTCAGTGCGATCAGCCAGTACCAATTAACACGCCTCTTGTAGGTGATCAGTTACAACGATTGCTTAATATGATAAACGAGTTTTCTGCATATTTCATATCTGGTACCGCGACATCGACGGTCAATTCAGGGTGTATGACGATTAGACTAAGCAACAATATTCCTGTCAACTACCGACCTTATCGAATGTCTTATGCAGAAACACTTCGTGTTCGCGAAATAATTAAAGATTTGATAGCCAAAGGTGTTATTCGCGAATCAGAATCTGGTTTTTCTGTTAATTTGAAAAAATGTTCCTTTTTAACGACGGAAATTGAGTATTTAGGACGTAGAATTAGCCAAGGTCAGGTACGACCGAGCCCCAGCAAGATAAAGGCCCTGATTGATTCCCCTGAACAAAAAAAAAACGTGAGGCAGAATCAGCACCAGCAAGATGCTTACGTCAATCTCAAGGGAGGAAGCCTCCCCGAACTTTTGAACTAAACTGTTTGGTTTTTGTACGAAAGCAGGCTCAATCGACAGGAAAGTTGGACTCCTGTATGCGTGGCCCCTATCGCATCGTGAAGACACTGCCACAAGGGCGCTACGAGCTCCAACTCCTGGCCGGCTCGTATGGGAAGTACACGCAGGCGGCTGCGGAGTACATGATTCCTTGGCGTGGAGAGTGGACTCCTGAAGTATGTGCTGCTTATTTTGATGGTGAGTGCTTTATGCCTCTCTTAGATATGAAGCTTCATATGTGTATGTGTTGTGTTGTGATTTGTTGGGATAAGCTTCACGTAGTGCCTCTTTCCTGACTAAATCGAGTTACGAGTACGCCTCACGGCTAGCCTCTGACTGCTGCTTTGTGTTTATGTTGTGTTGGGATAAGCTTCACGTAGTGCCTCTTTCCTGACCATATCGAGTTACGAGTACGCCTCATGGCTAGCCTCTGACTCCGCTAAGTTATGCCTGTGCAATGTGCACTGTGGGGCTTTTTCTTAGCTGAATATCAAGATGCGTCTTGATATATGACTTGCCCGCTAATTGTCGAGACAAGCTTCACGTCGTGCCTCTATCTCGATAGCTTAGTGTGTGCCAGACCATAACCAATGATGTGCGTATGCACAATGTGTAGCGTTGTGCATAGAGCACATGTTTTTAGTGTCCTGTGCAGATGCAGTTACTACCGAGTTAATCTCGCCAGCCGACCAGTCTGTCTCCCAGCCACAATCTAGTACCTCCGGGACCCGGACAGAGGCATCGCAGCTCCACGTCGAGCCTGAGCCACTGCAGCTTCAGGTTGAGCCTGAGCCGCTGCAGCTTCACGTCGAGCCTGAGCCGCTGCAGCTTCACGTCGAGCCTGAGCTGCTGCAGCTTCACGTCGAGCCTGAGCCGCTGCAGCTTCACGTCGAGCCTGAGCCGCTGCAGCTTCACGTCGAGCCTGAGCTGCTGCAGCTTCACGTCGAGCCTGAGCCACAGCAGCTTCACGTCGAGCCTGAGCCACAGCAGCTTCACGTCGAGCCTGAGCCGCTGCAGCTTCACGTCGAGCCTGAGCCACTACAGCTTCAGGTTAAGCCTGAGCTACTGCAGCTTCACGCCGAGCCTGAGCCGCTGCAGCTTCACGTCGAGCCTGAGCCGCTGCAGCTTCACGTCGAGCCTGAGCCGCTGCAGCTTCACGTCGAGCCTGAGCCGCTGCAGCTTCACGTCGAGCCTGAGCCGCTGCAGCTTCACGTCGAGCCTGAGCCGCTGCAGCTTCACGTCGAGCCTGAGCCGCTGCAGCTTCACGTCGAGCCTGAGCCGCTGCAGCTTCACGTCGAGCCTGAGCCGCTGCAGCTTCACGTCGAGCCTGAGCCGCTGCAGCTTCACGTCGAGCCTGAGCCGCTGCAGCTTCACGTCGAGCCTGAGGGGCCTCCAGTAGGCGCAGAGCTCTCCATGCCTGTGCTGGAGACCGACAACCAGAACTGAAGACATCAGGAAGGAGCCCGGGACGGCCTCCTGTCAGGAGAGGCCGTGTTGGGAATCAAAAGAACTGAGGAAACCAATCCGTATATAAGGGAGCGCTGTTCCACAGCGCGCCCCTTTCCGCTTGAGACCATCGGACCGTCAACACGTCGTAGCGACCGACATTTATTTTTCTGCCTATATTTCGTGTGTCATTTATTAATATTAATTGCTTGTTTTATTAAATTGATGTTGTAGCTGTAAGATTTTTGTTTTTTAAAAAATAACTTGCCATCTGATTTGCAAGAATACATATACAGGGTGTAAGCGTAAACAGTGGCAATCTTTTAAGGGGTCATTGTACTCATCATTATGAACAACTTTTACTATGGGACCAAACCTGAAATCGCGAAAAAAAATCAGCTATTCAGTACATTTATGTTCGCAGAATCGTCAAAATGTAGGGAACAGCTGTTTTTTTTACGCGATTTCAGGTTTGGTCCCATAGTAAAAGTTGTACATAATGTTGAGTACAATGACCCCTTCAAAGATTGCCACTGTTTACGCTTACACCCTGTATAGGTAGGTATCTACCACATTGAACTGCTAGACATAGGGCACTTTCGCCGTATATAGCCTTTCCAACCATATATTTTAATTTATCGTCCATGAACTATTGCATTTTTTCGTCTATGGTTGCCTGTCATTAAATAAGGAACATCGGAACATCATTAGCGATATAAGTAACTTCATGGTAACTTCATAACGTCCATGAAGTATTGCATTTTTAACCGACTTCTAAAAAAGGAGGAGGTTCTCAATTCGGATGTTTGTATTTTTTATTTTTTTTTTATGTTTGTTCGCGCATAACTTCGTCGCTTGCCAACCGATTTAAAAAAATTTTTTTTTGTTGGAAAGGGTATACTTCCCAAATGGTCCCATTTTTGTCAAAATCCAGTTTTGATGATGGGATCCTGGAGAAATCGAAGGAACTCTTCAAATATTATAGGCACACCTATAGCGATTTGGATATTTTTTATAGTAGCTCGAGCATTTGCTCCTGGAAAGCACCACTTGGTGAAGTGGAACTGATGATGAAGACCACAGATGGCTTCCGGAACTACTCAATGATAAATATTTCACGGGTTGCGATTCGATTACTTTAATATGGTTGCTAAGCAATTTCCGCTCGTAACACAATGCGTGTGGTGAGCGGTTGTTGAGGAGTTCTCCTGGTTCTTACCAGCAGAACTCCTCAACAGTTAACGACCCAGCATCGGGAAAAGCAATATTTTGTAACATGTGATGAGCAATTGACATTAGACTATTGTAACTTATACAAATTATAAACAGACCCACTAAAAAGCGAGAAATAAAAACTTTTTTACAAAAAAATACAACCGACTTCCAAAAACAACACTACAAAGTGAAAAATAACTTTAATTTCGGAAGTCGGTGGCAAAAACGAAAATACATTTAACTAGACACCGACTTCCGAAATTAAAGTTATTTTTCACTTTGTAGTGTTGTTTTTGGAAGTCGGTTGTATTTTTTTGTAAAAAAGTTTTTTGTCGTCTATGGTTGGTGCTGGTCAATAAATACGGAACTTCATAGGCGTGCTTATGTCAAAAGATGGTTGGAAAGAGTTTAACGTAACTTTTACACGTGATAATTATTTATGTATTTTTGCACATCTGCCCGTGACATCACAGCGGGCCCTATCAGTATACCAGCGCTGCGACACTTATTTTAAATGTCGCAGCATCATGCTGAGATATGGGCCTTTTGGCCTCGTACAGGACTTTCTGTTTTTTTTATTTTTTTATTAATTTTTTGTTTTTAAGCTTTTATTATTGAGTTTTTAGTTTAGTTGGTGATCTTCCTGTGCGAGTCACAATAAATACTTTTTCTTTCTTTCTAGGTCAGATAGACGAATGCACGGTGCTGGTGCGGTGCGGGCACGCGTGGGGCGCGGGCGTGCACCTAGGCGGCGGGTACGTGGTCACGTGCGCTCACGTCGTCAAAACTGTGAGTATGTTCAGTAGTGGAGGGTCTCGTTAGCGGAATTTCTTTTTAGAACGACGGTAGTAGTTGACTGGTCGAAATCGTCACTAACGAAAAATTATCATCATCTGCCTAGCCTTTTCCCAACTATGTTGGGGTCGGCTTCCAGTCTAACCGGATGCAGCTGAATACTAGTATTTTATATGGAGCGACTGCCTATCTGACCCCCACAACCCAGTTACTGGGTAACACGATACCCCTTGGTAAGACTGGTTGTCAGACTTAAAAAAAAAAACGAAAAATCGTTCATACTTAAATGTAATCTCGATATCTACCTCAGTAAGACGAAAAAAATTACCTAATACACGGTATCTCGAATGATGTAGACTTTGTAACTCGAATTACTAAAATCAGACTCCTTAAGTCGAATTTAGTGAAATATTATTAAATGTATTGACTTACAATAAAATTACGAAGAAAATACTCGCAACAGTATCCTACAACGACTAAGTTTATCAAAGTGGGTTGCTTCGCCTGTCGTTATACGGACTACTGGGCTGGTGCTATTTTTTTTCTGCAGGTGTATTCGCGTGCCCTGTGTGGAGTCGTTCAGCCCATTCTAAGTTAGTGGATACAGCTCTGAATGAAACGAGCCGGAACATCACTGGTTGCCTCAAACCGACCAAGTGCAAATGCTGTATCCACTATCTGGAATAACGCCACCAGAAGTTCGTAGAGCGGTGGCAAGCTCAAATGAAAGAGCCAAAATGGGTAGGCACCGTATTATGACGTGAAAATTACCATGTGAAAAAAGGATGGTGATATAGGTCGTATATAACTCCGTCTCTGTTTCACACTGGAACCATGATGGATCTATGATCTTTTTTCACGTCATAGTACGGTCCCTGATCACCCTTCACTAGCGTCTTCATAGCTTTTCCAGACATTAGATAGGTTAGATAGGGCATAACCTTCGTGAGAAAACGGGTGACTCCCGCTCCGGCTCGTTCTTGGTGCAAAGGTTAGCCATTGCCATACAACGTGGCAACGCTGCAAGTGTTATGGGCACCTTTGCGCCAGGAACAGTTAGGGGCGGGTTATTTGACGTGTTGTTGTGATTATTTATAATTAATGAATAATTTGTGATCTTTGAATTGTAATCTAATTATGTAGCAATAATTATTAATACACCCCTTTTTCCAGTACCAAACACACAAGCTATCGGTGTACTGCCGAGGAGTGAGCGAGACAGCAATAGTGCGATACAAGACGCCAGACAAGAAGGCATATGACTTAGCTCTGTTATTCACGAACCCTGAAAGGTTAAGTCATATGAAATCTGCTGTACTGTCCAATATACCGGCTGAAAAAGGTATATTCTTTGGCAATGTTTTGTCAATTTCTTTCAAAAAAACTTCCTTATTCATTTATACAGGTATGAGGAACAGCGTGTAAAGTTCACTCATCCTGCATAGAAAAGGGAAGATCCTTCAACCAGACGGGTGTTGTGTCTGGTGGGCAACTTCCCAATGGTTGATGTCGAGATGTTATACACGTGCCAGTCGCGCGGTAAACTCTGTTTGCGCGATGCAGGATTTTGCGTGACGTCAGTGATACGTAGGTAGCACGTGGCGAAGTAGATTCCGCTACACATTTTCTATTTTATCATGTAATTAGGAATTACCTATGTACTGTACAGCATGTAACGGAAAGGTGTGGTCATCATTAGTTACGGGTGTGGTATAGACCATCAAACTGAACAACTTTCTCCGTAGAACCAACATTGTAATCGCGAAAGATTTTTTTATTTTTTATTTTATTTATTTATTTAGGGAAAACAAACAGTAGCACAATAACAAATAGACAAAATAACTTAAATATTACAAAAATTATCAACTGTTTTATCATAGAAAACTTCAATACCTCATCATCTGCCTAGCCTTTTCCCAACTATGTTGGGGTCGGCTTCCAGTCTAACCGGATGCAGCTGAATACCAGTATTTTACATGGAGCGACAGCCTATCTGACCTCCACAACCCAGTTACTGGGTAATACGATACCCCTAGGTAAGACTGGTTGTCAGACTTTCGGGCTTCTGACGACCCGTAACGACTGTCAAAGATACACGAATGACAGCCGAGACCAACGGCTTAACGTGCTTTCCGAAGCACACTTCAATACCTATTCGACCCAAATGTATGGGACGGTTGATTATTTTTTTGCGATTACGATGTTGGTCCCATGGAGAAAGTTGTTCAGTATGATGGTCTGTACCACATTCTTAAATATGACCACACCTTTCCGTTACTGTTATACAGTTCTATTAAAAATAACTTGATAAAACGACTATACAAAAGGTTGCATATTAGAAAATCAAAAATTTCTCGAGCAAATTTCAAAAGAACAATAAACGAAATAATTAAATTTAAATGACCAAATGTTTTATTTAGAAAAATTTTGAAATCCCAATGTATGTGACATCAAATGAACGACTGATCAAAAGTTGCTAGATGTAATTTTAAAATATCAATACATTACGAACCTAACTCCCCGTGATGTCGACCGTCTAGGGTTAGGGTTGCCGTCAGCAGGTCGACGGAGTCCCGCTGCGCGGGGCTCCTATTTCAGTCTGCAGGGTTTAAAGGAACCTAACCAACCGATCCTCGGGCTGCCCCTGACGTCGACCATCAAGGGTTAGGGTTTAATTTATCCAGTAATCCATTTTGACCTTTAAACGATTTGGTCAATAGTGTAATAAATAATTTAAACATTGATATTCCAGACTTTGGTCAGCTGAACTTTTGATCAAATGACCATCGTTATTTTAAACTTTGTTGATTTGTACGTTGTTCTTTTGAAATTCGCTCAGGAAAGTTTTGATTTTCTAATATGCAACCATACAAAACATTCCTCTTCTCGACCTATAATATAATCTTGTCTTGGTGGTTGGTGTCCTTTGTTTGTTTCTTTTTTTTGCTCTAAATCCTAACTAATATTATAAATGCGAAAGTAAGTTTATTTGTTTGTTACCTTTTTACGCCTAAACCACTGAAACGATCATCCTGAAATTTTGATATACGTTGTCAGGTGTACAGAAACGGACATACGGACAGGAAAACAACAATAACGTTCTTAAGATAATAGATGGCGCCACGTGTCTTTCGAATCATGATTGAATTATATTATTACAAGCAGAGTACAACCCGAATTGATTGTCAAATTCTGAATTAACGCGAGCGAAGCCGCGGGCAAAAGCTAGTAAATAATAAAATACATTTTAATTAATTGGATAATTGTGCTACTGTAGGGTACATACCATATAAAAGAACTATCCGAAGTCCATCTTTAATTTTACCTACACTTTCTCTAATAAGCAACCAATTTAGTGTTGTTTTCAAAATTTTGTGAACGGAGTCGCGGGCATAGAGATAGTCTATATAAATAAAAATGAAAGGCTGTTCGTTGATAGGCGCATCACTTGAAAACGACTGGACAGATTTGGTTTATTTTTTAATGTTCCTCACTATTCCGAATAAGGTTTAAGAAAGGAAAGAAAAATTGGAAAGCTTGCCCGGAAAATTAGAAAATTCACGTAAAACCGAAAGTGCTTTTTTTCTATGGGATTTTTTTATGAATGATTGACATTTGGGCAGGATAACGTCTGTCGAGTTTTTAATAAAAAGTTACACCAATGTGCTATGTTTTGTTTCAGGCGAATCAGTACTCGCAGCTGGCTTCCCTTACTACAACGAGTATGACTTAACTAACTTAATACCAACGATAACATCGGGTCACGTCAACACAGTGTCGCCATCTATGATACAGACGTCTTGCTGCGTACAGTCGGGCTTCAGTGGGGGACCAATATTCAGGGTTACCAGGTACAATATAATATAACTGCTATAACATCGGGCCTCGCCAACACAGTGTCGCCTTCTATGATACAGACGTCTTGCTGCGTACAGTCGGGCTTCAGTGGGGGACCAATATTCAGGGTTACCAGGTACAATATAATATAATTGCTATAACATCGGGCATTCCTCGAAAGTAGTTAGAGATGCATGCACGCTCTAAAAGAGATGATGAGATTTTCATCGGCAAAAATGCAGTACTTCCATATAAACCTTCATCCCCTAATTAACCCCTTTAGGGATGAATTTTCAAAAATCCTTCCTTAGTGCTCACTTTCATTGTATTAGGAACTCTTGCGCAAAACTTCATGCCCAACGGTTTAGGCCGTGCGTTGTGTTGTCAGTGAATGAATGCATTTAAGATTTTAATTAAGTAGATGTCCCATAGCAGAAGGAGCGACAGGGCAAAAATCCAGACTCTGGGCTAATACTCAGATTTTTGAAGTGAAAACTTCTTTAGGCGCGTTGAGCGGTTTTCGGTAGGGGAAAATCTTATGAGTTCGCGTCACGTCACGGAGTCAAGTTTTCATTTAAATAGAAAAACGGAGCTTTTAAAAACCTTATATTTTTTTCGTATTGCCTTCCAGTCCAAAGAACCGTGTCGAAGTCCTGGGAATCATAGCCATCAACGTGACGTCAGACGGCGGCGCGTGCTTCCCGTATGTCAACATGGCAGTGCCTGTCACCGTGTTCAGCGACGCGCTCAAGAACTACATACTTGATAAAGGTGAGAACTACCACAGACCACTTCATCTTTTTTTTCTCGTGTCTGTAGCTCTGTAGCTGGTACAAGGACTATTCCAGTAGCTGGCATGCCGTGTGCCATGATAAATTCTGATTGCTCAATGTCACAATGGCATGCCAGCTACTTGCATATGCAGTTTTGTACCAGCTATAGGTATGTGCATTTTCGTCCTTACATTTTACACGACTTGCGACTTGCGATAATATGGACCATGACCTGGATATATTTCTATCCCGGTAGTACGTTCCCGTGGAATAATTTCCGACCTCCACGCGGGCGCAACCGCGGGCAAAAGCTATAATAATCCTACTATCCTACTAATATTATAAATTTGAAAGTTTGTGAAGATTTTTTACTCAATCACGCAAAAACGGCTGAACGGATTTGGATGAAATTTGGCACACAGATAGTTTATAACCTGGATTAACACATAGGGTACTTTTTATCCCGGTAGTAGGTTCCCGTGGGATAATTTTCGACATCCACGCGGGCGACGCAGCGGGCAACGGCTAGTTGGCAGCACTACTCGCCTAAAAGAAAAGTCCTGACTGACTGACTGACTCATCGACGGCCAGCCCAAACCAGAGGCGGATTTGCAGTCTTGGCCGCCCTAGGCCCCAGGCCATGTAGTAAAAATAGGTACCAGCCGCCCCTTTCGCAGCACCCATCTTATAGACTGCATAATTAATTTACTGTATTGCCAACTTTTATCGAAATCGAGTTACTGATTTTTTTCGCGATTTCAGTTTTGTCCATAGTAAAAGTTATTCATAATGGATAAGAGGATATTGGCCAATAACCATTACTGGTTACCCCTATATATACGAGTGATTTAGAGAGATTATTGTTATACGATGCGGTGCAGTGCAGTCCGCCATAATGTGCGCGAGTCTTTAGAATATTTAGGTACTTTCAGTTATTTCTTGTTACATCAGTTTTTTGTCAGATTGGCCGCCCCTAATATCTGGCCGCCCTAGGCCCGGGCCTAATGTGCCTTAGGGCAAATCCGCCTCTGGCTCAAACCATTGGACCTAGGGAAGCTGGAATTTTGCACAGATGTAGACAAGGAATAAGGAAGGATTTTTGTTCCCGTGGGATATTTACCGACCTAGACGCGGGCGAAGCAAACTCAAAACTCAAACTCAAAGCATTTATTTCAAATAAACCAATTACAGGCATTTTTTAATTGTCAATGGGTCAAGCCACACGGGAAGTGCTAGTTGAAAATAAAGTAGATTTTGTAATCATAATAAATTTTTCGTTATTAAACGCTTAAAAGTGCAGTTAACGCCAAAAATGCCTGTTTTTGGCGTTAACTGCTAAGGCTTCGGACCTAGGAGGTTTAGTGTTGATTCTTTTGACCTCACCTGACCTGAGGACGGACTATGACGAAAAAAGATCACGGATCCATCATGGTTCCAGTGTGAGAGAGAGACGGAGCTATATACGAAATATAGCACCATACTTTTTTCTCAACGGAACCATGATGGATCCATGATCTTTTTTCACGTCATCACGTCACGTACGGCCCCTGATTATTTTTTTTTTCTCAATGAAAAAAAAAATGAAAAATGTTTTATTATTTTTACAAGTGGCGCAACTCACCTTAAGATGAACAAGTGTGCCCGCCTAGTGAAGTCTTTTAAAAAATATCACTTTTTGTTTTCAGATGAAACAAAACTGGCGATGATTGAAAACAACAAGGAAATGATTCAGTCACAGTGGAGGCTGATGCCTTATCGATCAAAAATTTGATCCGTTCAGTCAACTTAGGTACCGGTTTCTGGGCCGAAAATTACCAACGCGTCAAAATTAAACTTAAAGTCAAGCGATGCGATTCAACCAATCACAGCAGGTTACACGCGCTTGATAATTTGTTATAGTTTGCGCGCAAGTGCTAGTCACCGCCTGAGGTATGTGAGCGGTGAGACGCGGGAGGGTGCAATTAACAAGATTGGCAGACGAAGTTAGCTTGGCCTTTCTCTACCTCGCCGTCTCACCGCTCACATACCGCAGGCGGTGACTAGCACTTGCGCGCGCACTATAGTTAATTTTTATTTGCATTCGATCCAGAAACTGGGCGTTAGAATTTTATCGTTCAAACCTAGTTCCTAGCTCTATTGTCATAATGGTGGAGGCGAAATGGTGTTGAATATTAATTTATGATATTTTCAAATGCGGTGTAATTTTTTTTTTTTAAATACCTAGGTTTTTTGGTAAAAACTGCATTTTAAAATACTGATTATAGTATTGATTTCAATCGGGCTATTTTACCTTAAATTATTCACCTATAAAACGGTTATAGGTTGATCAATAATAATAGAGATGATCTAGTTTTTTTTTAAACAGACGAAGCAACGAAAAATTTGTCTCTTAGTTGTCTTTAATTTTTTTTTTTATAAATACTCATTTAGATAATTAATATACAATAATTAAGACTGATCGTTTCTATATTGTTTGGAACTTAATGTTGTTGATATTATTTATACAATGTTTATGAGATATGTTGTCATGTAATTTAAGTAAATGTTAAGTTATTATAAATTAAAAATGTCTATTTTATTATACTTACGTTTTATTAATATGATTACTACATATAACTACATAATATGATTACATATTACCACTGTAAAAAATATAAAGCTCCATTTACGCGGTGCAAGTTTATTGCCTGTAAAATTAAAGGGCAATTAACTGGCACCGTCTAAACAAGACGTAAGGACAATATTTTTGCACGATACGGGTAAGTTAGTTGCCGTTCTAATCTGGTATAAGTAGGTGTAAACAGCACGTACAATAAAATCGCATCATTCAAACATGAGCGAACGAAACAAGACGTTCTATGTTAAATATATTTGGCAGCGCAAATACGGGTAATAATTGAATCAATAGGGATGATGCCTGGGTAAAAAAAAGAAAATCTATTTAGTTCGTCAGTCAGATAATAAAAAAATATTAGACACGTATTTTTTGCTTTATCATATTATTCAAAAATTACTTATGAAGCATTCATGTTGGGGAATGGGTGCTCGCTACGTCACTTCTATGTATAAAATTGTGTACAATTGTTGGTGAACCAAATAAATAAATAAATAAATTAAAAAATCTAGCTAGGCGTGACCATGCCATGTATCGCCGTAAACTTTTGATTAAGTAAAAAAATAAAAAATATGTGTCCAATATTTTCCAATAATCTACAGGACAGAAAAAAAATTTCTCATCATCTCTATTGTATAAGGACGTGCATCTCTGTGTTTAGACAAGGCAAAACTTGCACGCAATAATTGCCTTGCAATTGTGTTGTCTAATGTAATAATGGTGTAAGTCGCGTGCAATTTTATTGAATGCCAAAAGGTGAAATTCTTGTAGGTAAGCCATTTTATGGAAATCGCACGCCTATAAACACTTGCATTAAATTGCATGCAATTCTAGAATGACAATAAAATTTAACAACGTGCTATAAGTATGGCATGCGATTATTGCTCTTGAACGTTCCAGAAACTTTCACCGTGTAAATGTAGCTTTAGGGGTGCATGCTTCATCTTCTCTCTGGTGCAGTCGGGTAAAAGGATCTACATTACCAAGCGGTGACTCTCGTACCATCGCGTTACGGTGAACCATTTTTCAACCATAATACCTTAGAAATAAGGTAGAAAAGTGGTTCACCGCAAATGTCCGCGATTGTACCTACCTAGTATTCTCATCACTACGCCTTTCTTTTCCCAGTGCATTTGTTTTTACTCCATTTTACGCGAGAGCATAGATTTCGTCTTGATAATGGTTCGTATTAAAACCAAATATTCTGTTCAGCCGAATCTTTGCAATGGTGAATCGACGTCATTCTATGACTTCATGCTTGGACGCGCAAGGTAGGTAAGTCATAAACATGTTGGATTTAGAAAAGAAAAAAAAAACATTGATTGTGACAATGATGACAATTTCGAAAAGTTCTGTCAGAAAGATTCGAAGAATTTTCATTTCATTAAATATTGTATACGCATTGAAGAACTAAAAAATGGCGCGTAAACAGGCAATAGCGATTCAAGAAACTATAGAGACTAACGAGGACTACGAACACTACCTCGCAACTAATGCGGATAAGCTGATTTGTGAGTAAATTAGTTCCTACCCTTATACTTCTCCGAAATTTATTTCATTTACACTTTATAGGTGCATGCTACCTACTAGGCATGCAACCTGATAGTAAGTGGTCACTGCCGCTTGAGGCATGCTACCTGATAATGGCGAGGCGCGGCGAAGAAAGATAACAATTTAAATCTTAATATCTGTGATATATGGTTGAAAATGGCATGCCAAAGATAAATTATAGCGAGGGGCGTGCGGCGCGCTGTCAAGCTGCCACGAGAGCCGGCCAAAAAATGGCGCGCGACTACTCCGGTCGCCGCGTGCGCCTCTCATGGCAGTCCACGTCCATCCACCCAGTGTTAGTATCGATCCACTAGCAGAGTCGAGAGTCGCTCAGGCTAGACGCTCAAAGTCTACGCGTGCCGCTCCACACGGGGCTTCTTGATGACTCTTGGCGGCGCTCGGAGTTGCTCGGAATCCGCGTAGGCACTGCTCGTGCTCTGCGACCAAGAACCGAGCTTCCCCGTGCCTCCGAAGGTGTACGCTGGGCCTTATGCTATGTTCACCTACGATGATAAATGGAGTCTCATCCTTACCATGCGATGCGAAGGTAATGCTGGCTTCAGACGGTGCGCAATTTTATGGATGCACATCATTCACACGCCCATTTCAATACCGCATTCCTACCTGACTGCTATCATCATAATGTACTCTGTGGCCGTACTGACCAACGCGCTGCGATTATTTCGCGCCCGTGGGAACACAAGTACAGAACTTCGTATGTCGTATTTTTTCAACGCTCAACGCCGCGCCGTGCGTTGAAAATCGAACACCGCGCGTTTATAAATCGCGCTGGGAAAAAATCGCGGCCGTGTGAACAGATGTACAGCTTTTTGTTTGTTCTATTCCAAGTATTTCCAAGCGCGCCACTCGATTTTATCCCGCCGCGATTTTTTACGTCCGTGCGAACGTACACTAAGCCGACGTACGCACGGACGTAAAAATATCGCGGTGATTTTTTTTTACGCACTGGATTTTCAACGCTCTGCTTAGCGCCGAGAGTTGAAAATCCAACAGTGTGTTTTTTCGACGCGCTGGGATGCATTCTGTTGTTGTTAGGGTGGATTCTCGATGCTCAGCTCAACACCGAGAGTTGAAAATCCAGTGCGCGATAAAATCCCGCCGCGATACTTTTACGTCCGTGCGAACACCGGCTAAACTGTAACTTTCGGTAGGTATGGAGGTGTACACCGAATTCTGTGGACCTTGTCTAGCAACTGCCAACGCTATTAGAAAGGGTAAGATGGAGATCGGTCAAGATAACATCGCTATGGTCAAGGTAAGTAATTGTTAACATCGGTATTTTAAGGCAGTATACACTACTGTTTTTTAATTAGTACAAAAAAAAATGTGGCTCTATCCGTACCCGTTACTGATCATATTTGTGTAGTCAAAAGTAAAAAAAATTAAATCCCAAAATTGTCCACGAAAATTTGTCCTATTTAGTACATTCATAATTGAATCAATCATTCGTAACAATTTCTACTAGAAAATACTACGCGCTGTGTTCTTCCATGATTAATGAATACTACTATGTAGCCTGTACAATATTTTCATAAACTGAATGACATTTTGGGATATAGACAAACGCTAATAACTTTGCTGTTTATGAATATTATTTATTCAGACTTTTCATATATAATAACAAGACCTTCTCTAATAAGCCCTTTAAGTATTTGTACTAATTAAAAATTAGTGGTGTATAGAGAGAGTGCCGCGCCGCAAGCGGCATTGTATCACTATCGGTTATAGTGCCATCAGCTTGCGGCATAATAACGGAGCCATCTAGACTGCCGTAAAGATTATGCACGGCAAAATAACGCGACCGTTTAAACTGCCGTAAGCATTTGTGGAAGCGTGATACTCGTAACATGAAAAAAGTACACGGGGAGGTCCAAAAGTTCGTGGAATGAAAGGGTTTTAAATAAAATGAAACAATAAATCTAATTTTCCTTTTCAATATAATCACCCTTAAGCTGAATACATATATTAGATCTATGAATTAATTTTTCTAAACCATCGTAAAAATGTTTTTTATCTTTTGCCTCAAAATGAGCCAAAATTGTCTCCTTTACCTCATTGTGGTCGGAAAATTTCCTTCCCCTTAAGTCGTTTTTTAAATTGGGGAACAAAGAAAAATCACTTGGGGCCAGATCTGGACTGTAGGGTCAGTGGACTAGTGATTCGAAGCCATGCGTGTGCAGGGTAGCCATTGCAACTCTGCTCTTGTGAACCGGCCAGCGCGTTGTCTTGCAAGAGCAACACACCCTTGGTAAATTTTCCTAGACGTTTTTCTTTGATGGCCTCCATTAATTTTTCTATTCTATTCTATTCTGTTAAATTTTCTCCATAGTTTAAGTTTTCTTCCGGATTGACTTGTTTAGCAGACGAGTGTTCGTAAACGAATGACGCAATTATTAGTTATTAGTTATTTATATATGGCATCTCGCAGTTGACCACTAAGGGTCGAGACTGCTCAACCGGGCGTTTCCTGTGGGTTCTTTAAGCGAACTTAAAGCCCCCGGCCAGGCTTAAAACTAGAGTAAATTATTAGTCGACTGAGCGTCGCTAATAATAATATGACAGCCAGACGGGGCAGGCTGGATCATGACGGGGACAGAAATGACGCAATAGGGCTGAAACTCAATTTATATAGGTACTAATGATGAGTACCCAATTAGCGCCCCTATCCCCACTCCATCCCCTCCATTCCACGAACTTTTGGACCTCCCCTCGTATGTCCACATAAATTGACCAATGTAATTCAGAATTCCAATAAGGACACACGGCTACATATCAAGCTATACATTTCCAGTACAAGCTGACCTCTCATTGTACGCAAAATCCTATGCAATGCGAGATCAGCTTGTGCTGGATATGTATAGCTTGATCTGTAGCCGTGCGTACCACGGCAGCGGCAGCGTTGTTGCGCGTGCGGTTCAGATGACAGTCATACCTGGGTCATACCATGCAAGTTTCTGTGGGGTCGGCGCGTCATTCTAAATACTTACACGCATCCCTTAGTGTACAAACACAGTGGGAACGGCGCGGGTAGCGGATTTCGCAAGCGGGTGTCGTAAACACATAATTCGTTTTATCTACGAACAAATAGTGTCAGAGCGTTTTCCGCCGCGTTTCCCACATCCGCGCCGCTCCCACTGTGTTTTGAGCCTTAGGGTTAGGTTAGGACCAACGTCGGGTCTTAGAACGTTCAAGGGGTAAATTCATGCATTGCGTGTTATTTTTGCAGTGTCTCGCCGACAATATAGATGCGTTGAAAAGATTCAAGGACCACAGTGAACCTACATTCTTATTCATTGTGGTAAGTATTTATTTTTCGTTTATAAATGTAGTAGGTAGCTTACTTGTGGTACTTACGAATTGGTGAAACCTAACACGGAATGACTATTGTGTTACCTACATTTCTTGTTGCATTATACAAAAGACTCATTTGAGTTACATTTCACCAATGTATACATGACTTTAAATTACACTCTTCCCCAAATACAGACCTTTTCGTTTATAACTTTGTGACATGTGGCGTAGAAATAAAATAGAAAAAATCAATTTAAAATATGTAACTGTATGTAAGTAAAACTGTATGTTAAAGTAAACTGTATGTTTTAGATATTCGCCCTTGCGCGGCGTTGGCGGCCTTCTGCCCGTCACCCGTTGCCAACACCCTAAAAAAACTATGTTTTCATAAAATCAATTTCGGAGTAGCTCTATTAGTCCTGGCTTACAAAATAAAGTTTTAGTGCCATACAAAAAAATACATACCTATATAGGGTGACTGGTAATTAGTGACCGATACTTAAACACATGATTGTACTCATGATAACAAACAACTTTTACTATGGGAACAAACCTGAAATCACGAAAAAAAATTTTTGCTGTTCCCTACATAACTCGACAAAATGTGTCGTGGAGCAGCTGATTTATTTTTAAACACATGATTGCACTCATGATAACAAACAACTTTCCCAAAGAAACGATTTTTTCAATTTACTAAGCGCATTACAATCATTCCAATAAGATATTGAGTATCTAACAAGAATTACGCGCGAAGCGCGCTCTCAGCTGTAGTCGCTTGATCCCGTTATTCTGTCTCATGTTACAGGAAGGTACCACCATACCGTGTAACAGTTCATAAGGCAGAGCACCCACACTGTGTGTGTGAGCACTTCACATGTTCGGTTCTTGCTAAGATAACAAAAAATTAAACTTACAAAAACGCTGTGTTTAACAGCACTCAACTTTTAAGATGCAACTTATCTAGGCCCGATCCCTGTAAACGTAGGCATGCACGGCACTTTCTGTATCACTAGCACTACACACACATGATTAATTCTAGTACCGGTTAGTAGTAGCAGTTTTAACTAATAATAATAATTAACGAAATGACAAAAACACTGTCTACGGAATCACACTATTAAAACAACAGTACTTTTCAATATCACTTTTCACTGTGATAAATGCGAGTTCTGTGGTCTAACCTTTTCTGCAGCACCGGAATGACTAAATTAATTACAAACGATTCTTCAGAATGCCCACAAAACGACGATGTATTACTTCTGGAAAAACCCATTTAAATAATAACCTCTAGAAATTAGCAGATGTTTTATGAGTCTCGTACCTATTGAATTTGCTTATCTCCGAGCACCGCCGCCGCAGTAAAATCTATTGTTTACAATTTGTAAATGGTTTGCTCGGTTGTATAAGCGAAGATTGTTGTCTACACCCATTGTACAAAATGTGCATATCTTTAGGAATACACTATAGTGTAGTTAAAATCTCGCTGCAGACTCGGTCATAAATCATTCGAGTGTTTCGCTCTCTTTCCCACTCACGGGCCTTATGGGCAGGCCACGCCCACACGTAGTCCTGTGCATTACTGCAGTCGATGAGTGATATCGATAGTTTTATATATTTATAAATGGGTGATAGAAATAAATACACATTTTTTTTTATTTTATTACCAAATTTACTACAAAGCATATTAAATATATAAACAAAAGAACGTATATATAAAACTAAAAATAGAAAATTAAAATTCTTCGTTAATGATTCTGTTATCGATAACGGCCTTGAGCGCGCGCAACTAGCGCACATCCCTACTCCGATTATGATTTATGACCAAGTCTGCAGCGAGATTTTAACTATACTATAGTAATATATGGCTGACGAAGCGCGTTAGCGTGGGCGCGTCGCAGGCGAGTGAGAATTCACTGTTGTTTTAATAGTGTGATTCCGTAGACTGTGTTTTTGTCATTTCGTTAATTATTATTATTAGTTAAAACTGCTACTACGAACCGGTACTAGAATTAAGCACGTGTGTGTACAGGTGTGTAGTGCCAGTGATACAGAATGGGTCAAAGGACTGTGTTCTGATGTGCTGTGTGTGCCTATGTTTACCGGAATCGCGCTCGGTGCCTAGATATTTCGTAGTTATGCGGCCATACTAAACACGGCGTTTTTGTAAGTTAATTTTTTTTGTTATCTTAGCAACAACCTGAACACTCGTATGTGAAGTGTGTGGGTACTCTGCCTTAAGTACTGTTACTCAGTATGGTAGTACCTTCATGTAACATGAGACAGAAATCAGAATAACGGGGTCAAGCGACCAACAGCTGAGCGCGTATTCTTGTTAGATACTCAATATCTTATTGGAATGAAAGGGCTTAGTAAATTTAAAAAAGTCGTTTCTTTGGGAAAGTTGTTTGTTATCATGAGTACAATCATGTGTTTAAAAATAAATCAGCTGCTCCACGACACATTTTGACGAGTTATGTAGGGAACAGCAGATTTTTTTTTTCGCGATTTCAGGTTTGGTCCCATAGTAAACATTGTTTGTTATCATGAGTACAATCATGTGTTTAAGTATCGGTCACTAATTACCAGGCACCGTATAATAGATAGATACAAATGGACCCATTTAGATATTTTTAACCTACTTCAAAAAAAGGAGGAGGTTCTCAATTAGTCGCGTCTACATATTTTTTTATGTATGTTGTACACCGATTTTGCCGTCAATTGTGGACCGATGTTGGAAATTCTTTTTTTATTTGAAAGGGTTATGCTCTCGGGGTGGTCCTATCGTCACCAAGTCAGCATCTGAAGAGGGGATCCCATGGAAATCGAGATAAACCCTAAAAATTTTATAGGCACATCTATAGAGATTTGGATATTTTTTATAGTAATTCGTGTATTTGCTCTCGGAAAGCACCATTTGGTAAAATGGAACTGATGATTAAGACCACATATGGCCATCGGAACTACTCTATATTAAGTATTTGACGGGTGATTTGATTATCAATTTATGCTCGTCACAATGCATATGGTAAAGTGGAGCTGAGATGGTGACATCACTATCAGCTCCGGTTCTCCCGGTTCTTACTAGGAGAACTCCTCAACAATTAACGTAATACAATTAACAATTAACCGGAAAAGCAATATTTTGTAAAAGGTGATGAGCAGTTGACATTAGGTTAATGTAACTTAAATAAATTACAAACTGACAGACTAAAAAGTGAAAAATAGAAAATAAAAATTACAAAAAAAAAACCCTATTTCCAAAAAAAAAAAACTACGAAGTGAAAAACAACTTTAATTTTGGTAGTCGGTGGCAAAAAACTAAAATACAGATACAAGTTCCGAAATTAAAGTTATTTTTTACTTCGTAGTTTTTTTTTTTTTTGCAAAAAAAGTTTTTTTTAGCTTGGTAATTTTTAGATATTTTTCGCTATTTTACAACATTTTTACAAACACAGACTTATCATGTTAAACTTGCATTTACTTAGGGATTTTTTAAATATTTTACTACAGACTATTATCCTTTATTTCATTTATATAGGTACATATCATTTACATTTTTAAATATTTTTATAAAAACATAAAATAAAAAAAAAACATTTTAAAATATAAAAAATAGAAGCCCACCGATATCGAGAACAGGGTCCAAGCTACCGGTGGTCAGGATTCTAGAGAGAGGAACCTCCTCTTATTACTATTATTCTTAATGAATACTATTGAATAATGTCAACCATCCATTTTACTTCAGAGAGGAAAACTGGTTCGTGCGGTGTTCGGCCCGAACGGGATAGATTTGTGTCGGATCATGGAAGAAGAGCTAAAGACAATCGCGTTAGAAGCCGAGGGCATCCCGGTTGAACGACCAATGTTTAATATTGATCAGATGCTGCCTGAAGAAGCGGTAGGATTTCTTTTTAACCGATATCAAAAAAGGAGGTTTTGTATTCGACCCGTTTGTATGTATGTATGTATGTGTTTGTCCGCGATTTTCTCAAAAACTAATAAACCAATTTTGATGATTCTTTCACTAACGTGATCTACATACTTTCAGGAAGGTTTTAGTATATAACATTATGTAATTATTCTTATGTACGAAGTTATATGCACAAATGCACTGTATCTCCGGCATTTCGAAGCGGATTTTGATGATTCCTCTTTTGGTACGACTTGGCCTTACCTACTTATGTAATTGTATATTCAACTAAAAAGGGAAAATAAATTTACTTAAAAAAAAGTAAAAACCGACTTCAAAACCAAAAACAAATAAAATAACTTTCATAAAACACTTAGGTAACAGCTTCTGAAGTCGGTGTTTTCAACTCTTCAATGCACTTTAGCTTGACACCGACTTCAGAAGCTGTTAAGTGTTTTATGAAAGTTATTTTATTTGTTTTTGGTTTTGAAGTCGGTTTTTACTTTTTTTAAAGTAAATTTTTCTAGTACACAATAGTCCATTTGGTGCGCACACCGCACTGTGTACTCTTATATTTGATTTTAAGTATGTCGTAATGTCACTTTAATTGTTTATTATGTTTTTATATCTTTTTTTTTTGTTATGGCACCTTGTTTTTTTATTCATTTACTTAATTTTACTTTTGTGTGTTTTGCTTTGTGTGCACCAAATAAATGGTTTATCTATCTATCTATCTACATACATAACATCACAACAGTAATCCTCGTAGGTAAGGCAGCGATGTACATAAAGTAAGTGCACCCACATTTCGCTAAGTAGTTATGTTTAGAAAGCGCCAGGGTAGCCCGCGAAATTCAAATCTTCTTACGTTTTCTTGCAATTTGCAGGTCAGTATCGGGTTATAATAATTATGGGTGAATTGCCCAAGCAAAAAAATACACGGCAAACCTGAGAACGGTAGTGCAATGTGCTGATTATTAATTTTATATATTTTTTCTCAACAACGTAAGTATTTCTCTACCTTGGCAAAAAAAAATCATTGGTATTTACCCTCTAATATACCCAAAAAAAAAATTACAAAGTGTTATTTTATCATCACGGTGACCTGTCCTGAACCCAATTCCGCTCATAACATACCTTCTCCTGCAAATACATTCGTAATATGGATTTAAATTGATTTTGTTATCATTAAATTATAATATATTCGATCAAATAAAACAATTTTTGTTTGTTTATCTTCTTTCTCATGGATTTGACAGGCAGTCAACTTTTGTCTGGAAAAAAGTTATCATTTCAGAGGACAGTAAGTTTTAGTAGAATAGCCACATCAACATTGCGTTGTTACGCCCCTTTCACCTTTTCTCACTCCGGATCAGTCCGGCTTAAGCTCTCGGCGCGAACGCACCGGTCCCAACGTCTTGCGGTTTCCCGCCAAAAAAGTAAGTTTATCATTTCAGTAATATGGGGACAAAAATAGTTTCATTTCGGTGGCTGTTATAACTCGTGCTAGATTTGTTTAATTTGTTTCAAAATTGTGTATTAAATTCGCAGTAAGTACTGTTTTGTTTGAGTAGTGTTCATATTTTTTAAATAATTTTTTTTCGGAGTTAAATGTAGAACTAACCTCTATTTTATCATCTCAGTGTTATCATTTCAGTGGATTCGGTGGACTGTTATACCAATTACAGTCCACCGGAATTAAAAGTATCTCCGAAATGATAAAAACATAAAGTTTTAGAGATCCTGGTGTCAAATACAAAGTCATAGTTTTGTAATGTACCTACTTTTACCTAGAGTGTCGATTAGATTATTTAGGTGTATTTGTTGTGTAATATTTGTGCTTAAGATATATAATATATACATATATCTATGTAGTTAGTACATGTTTACTATACTTTAGATACACATTTGTTCGGCTCAACGAAAATGTGATGAGTGTGTGGGTCACCACAGTGTAGATTATTATACCTACTAATTGTCAACAAAATAATTATTTCGAGGGTTTACCTTCAATATAAGTCACTTACCTTTATTTTTATATCATTTATTACGAGTAAATAACAATAATAAATAATATTTGATATAATTACAAAATTTCTTAATTTTACAAGATATAACAAATAAGTTAAAGAGCATTTAAACGTTATATGAAAAAAAAAGAGATATACCTATGTGATGAGAAATTGCACTGTATTATGTTACACTGTGTACACACATACTGTCCTGTCTCAGTGTTTATCTAAAATTTGTGGAAATCAAACCTAACAAAGTACGGAACCCTGGCTGGGGGCACGGTTGTTCTTAGCTGTATCATTTCGGTGGATTTATCATTTCGGTGGTAATTTTTATCATTTCGGTGGACACTTTTAATTTCAGTGGACTCTTAAAACTTTATCCTTAAATATTTATGTAAGTTTTGATAATATTTGATGTCCACTCACGCACAATGTTATAAAATAGACTAAAGTATTATTTGTCACTAAAAATATATAGATTGCATTGAAATAAAAAAATCCCACCGAAATGATACATAAAAATCTCTTGTTGAAATTCACCCTTATGTTGATCTGAATATGATTCACGACCGTAACAAAACTGTATTCATAGAATTATCTTTTTCTTAATATACCTTTAAGGTGTTAAAAAATTAACTCTAAATACTTTCTTTTGCTGATTAGCCTCGCTAAAACTCAAAAACGGCTTGTCCGATTGGATTGTTTTTTTTTTTTGTTTTTTTTTTTGCTCTACAGGAGTGGTTTAAAAGAAAACCAGCCAAGTGCGAGTTGGACTCGCACACGAAAGGTTCCGTACATATATGTTTAACAATCGCAAAGATAACTTTGTATTTCGTAATGATACTGTGAATTACAAGGTTATTTTTTGCAGTTGCAGAAAATCGCCCATATTTAAACAAAATACCTTATTAATCGACGTTTTTAGTATTTGTTGAATGCAGTATATGGTACATGATATACAGAAGTTTCAAATTCCTAACTTGTTTCAATTGTAACGTTAGAGCTCGTACAAAGATGGTCTAAATTTGACAAAACGGTCCCCTATTTCTTAATTTTTGTAGATATAAAAATTTGTTTGTGCTAATCTGAAATCAGTTATTTACTATAAGCAGATACTTTGTGAGGGCTGATTGTTCAATAGTCAGATAATTTTTATCAAAGGAATAAATATGGCGGTTTGAGAGCCTTTGTTGTTATGCTACAGTGAAAGTTTAATACGCTGCCGAGCAGCTGGGCCATGTTGTGCGTGTGTGTGAAGTTAATTGTGTTTACGATACTATGGTCTGGTTATCTTGACTTATTTTTTTACATATAAAAATTTGTTTGTGCTAATCTGCAATCAGTTATCTACTATAGGCAGATACTTCGTGAGGTTTAGGGCTGATTGTTCAATAGTCTGATATTTTTTATCAGAGGAATAAATATCGCGGTTTGACAGCTTTTGTATAGAAAATATGTCAAACTGTCACATTTATTCTTCAGGTAAAAGTTATCAACCTATTGAACAATCAGCCCTTAGTCAGGTCAAGTGCATCCTCCAGCGAGAACAGCTACTCTTTGTATTTACACGATGACTAGATTATGTCTTTTCTCTTGAGACGTTTGGATAGCTGCGCATGGTTAGACTCGCCGCAAGTACGTTCGGATGCTTTTCCAACCGCTTGAGCTTATTGACGTCTTCTATACCATATAAGACTATTGGTGCCGGTTAGTGTTAGATAGTGGATCGTTTATCTTTGAGTAACGCAATGATTTCAGTGAGATCGATTGTTAGACCTGTGAATCTACTTGAGGTTTTTACTGTTTCCCTCCAGACCTCGCCATCCTACCTCTACCTCTGCTACACGACTATAGCGCTCTCCCTCCAGACCTCGCCATCCTAACTCTACCTCTGAAGGCGGCGGCAGGGTAGGCCTGCATCTATACTACCAAGCAAAGCAAAGCATGTCGTTGTGTAACCGCAAGAGCATAAATCCAGACCCCCTCCAAAAAAAAAAAGAATTTGAAATAGAAACATTTCTTCATCTGAACTATTCAGTATTAGGTACTCACGAACACGACCTGTTTCGATGTCCACTTGCTATTACTGACCGTTTCAATTTGCTTCGATTCGTCTTTAACACACACCGAACAAATGCGACTCGATTCAACGCCAGGCTTTAGACTCATAGGTTTCGGGACATAAACACGCTGAACTTTCCGTCGTGTAATATAGGCATTAGGCAGATGTGTTGCTGCACTTATCTCCACACATATGATTTAGGCACTCCACTATTGATATATTTATGGTTCCGTTGAGCAACGGCATTATAAAAGGCAAATGCTAAGAGTTCCCTAACATTTTTAAAGGAAAAACTGGAAGAAACCTTGAAGCAAGAAATAGAATACAAAGAAGCAGCAGAGAGGCTGCGTGTGCTAACCCTCGCCGCCCGCAAGAAGAGAGTGAACGAGCGCCTATCGCAGAAAATAGTGCGCCTCAACTTCATCTTGTTCTGGCCGCACTGCCACCAGGCGCACTACGACTTGTACGAGAAGTGGGACAATATCAGTGAGTCATTATCACCATGCAAGCACAATAACTTCTCATTGAAGAAACGAAAGAATTACCTTCGCCGTAGTGTTGGCACCATTGCTTTTCATTGAAGGAATGGCTTCTGCAAGCAATTCTTCAATGAAAAGCAATCAATGGTGCCAACATTACGGCGAAGGGAATTCTTTCGTGAAACGCACTTTACTTCTCAGCTTTCATCAAGGTAACATCTATATCTACTTACTGAGATGCGCTAGGGTAGCCCACGAAATTCAAATTTCCTTACGTTTTTTGCAATTTGAAGGTCAGCAGGTACTAAGTTGTATGTTGATCAAAATATGATTTACGACCGTCGACCGTAACAAGTATCTGTTTACAGAATTAGAATCATCAATACAACTCTCGAAGTTAGAATTGGTCTCAAGTGTCGCGATTTCATGAAATAGTCATACAATAAGGTAATTTGGACATCGAGAGTTGTATTGTTGTTATAATTCTGTAAATAGTACATTTTAATACAAGTGGAGAATTTATGTTATTGCATTCAAGGCGGAATTAACACCCGAGCCGTAGGCGAGGTTGTTTTTGAGCCAAGAACTGCAATAAAAAATGTCCATGTGTATCAAACGACGTTTTTCAATACACTTTTGAAGAAATAAAATAAAATAACGAAAAATATTTTTGTCATGAATTATTAGGAAACTATGACTTAAATTTTCTTTTTTTTCCGCGCTTTGCTTTCGCCAGGTTGAAGGAGAAGCAAAGGTATAAAGCCGATAAACAACCTAATATGGAAAACAGAAAACTCAAATATTTTTGAGTTTAGAACCCAAATAAATGTTAATTTGTTCATAAACGTTTTTTTTATTGTAATAATCATGGTTTTTGATGATATTCTATTTATAAACATTATTTAAATATTCAAAAAATATTAACGCCGTAAAGACGCATATCTCATTGTCGAGATTTAAAAAAAACATTCACCTCCGAATAGAGACGGTGTGAAGAGAGAATGCGATGAAAATGTAACACTAATCAATAAACAAATGACTACTTTTGGAAAAAAAATCCATGTTTTTAAAATAAAATTAATTTGAAATTAGAATTCTTAGCCAAACAAAAATTATTTTTATTTGAAATGGCCAGTACTGCAGAACGGCAATTTCATAGGTAAAGACCTAATATATGGATTTATTTAGCTCGGTGTCTAGATGTGTGCTTAGTTAATGGTGACATAGGCTGCCTCCCTATACTGCATATCAGGTATTTGGTCAAGTCCTACCTTTGTCTGAGGTAAACAAGCGTAATGTCATATGTCTAAGTTCCTCTCATCGCTACTACATATTTCCTACTTCCAGATATATCCGTAGCTGCTAAAGAAACCATGCAAATGAATGAGAACACTGCGCGGGAGGCTCTTTATATGAGCGACGTGGATCCTAACGAGGCGTGTCTTCACGCACTGTTCGACGGCGAAGCGCTGATCGTGCTGTTCAAGATGTTAGAAACGGATGGCCGGAACTTTGTTAGTGAGTAACTAGGATTTTGTTATAACTAAAATTTTTAAAATAGTGTAGCTGTAAAGCAACTTTTAAGATCAAAATATCCTTTGAAACGATTGTCAGATTTATTGTCCCATCAAATTATGTAACAGCTTTAACCCAACCCTATTCACATATATTTCCTGTCAGTCTACAAATCCTGCCTTTCTCCATCTCCTCCCAAACAGAACTGATGCGCTACAGCTTGTATGAGGAGATCCCGATACCCAAGGAGGATGTGCCTCCTGAGAAGCAGTTGCCTCCAATACCCGCCTTTGAGCGTTACGCCAGCATCAGCAAGACTGCGAGGGAAGTACGCCGCGACCGGTATAATGCTAAACTGGCGAAATTGGTGAGAAAAACCTATAAAGACGAAAGTACCAGGGTAGCCCGTGAAATTATGTTTTTTATTTTCGCGTGCTACCTTAACGCATCCCCCTTACCCGCCACAGCAAATAAACGCAGCGCCGCGCGTCGTGTTTCCTGCGTGCTGTCCGCCTTGCCACCAAGTTAATAAATTACCTAAGATGTTATGACGGCTATTGTATTGCCGCCATTGGCATTCAGACACTTCTTTATTAGTCATATACATTAGTCATTAGTTATAGCCGACTGGTGGTGACCAAAAAGAAGGTTATGAAACATTTTTGAATTTGTCTTGAACTATTGCTAATAAAACCGTAATTTGCAGGCTTTTTTTTTATTTTATTTTTTTTATTTTTTTTTTTTTGGATGGGAATTAATCATCAAATGACTTCTCCCGCTCTGAGCAGAGCGGGAGGGCGTGTCAGTCTTTTACTGACTAAACCCCACCCATGTTCCTTCAGTTGCCCGTGCCAGGGCCACGGTATCTCTTTCGAAATACCCGCGACCCCGGCGGCGTAATTTGCAGCCTAAAACGGGTATAGTTTTTTTAGGTCTTACACAAACCGTTCTCATAGGAAATCCACGCAAAATATTTTTTTTTTCCTTAACTTATACTGTCCCACTGCTGGGCAAAGCTCTGCCCAGTACTTTTCCATTCATCTTTATCTGCTGCCTTTTCTGAACAGTCAGTCAAGAATGAGTCTAAGTCGTCGCGCCAGCGATTCTTAGGCCTACCTCGGTGACGACACCCCGGAGTGTGAGGAGTTCCCAAATCCAGCCTAGGAACTCAAGCCAACCTCACCTAAACTCTGCTTTCGACAAACGAGGCTCTGGCGACCCGCCATGACCCCAAGTGCCCGGCAACTCCAGCTGCTCTGCTGGCGTTGATGGGCGCTGGCTCAGCACTGGAGTCAGGGGCTATGTGAATCTGCGAGCGAGATCGATTAACCGTCAGACGACCCTGCCTAAAATTACTTACACTTAGTCAAAATTGCACTTGAAAAACACTGTTCATTAAGAATGGCAAAACAAAGAATTTCTCGGAACAAACCTTGGATCAATAGTCTTCAAGATATATTAAAATGGAGCCAAACATCACAACAGGCAAAAAATAGTGGAAATTTGCACTGATTTCTATATAGTACTCTTTATTCGAGTTCGGCCACCAGGATCCCCCAGCCCGATCCCCCAGGGGATCCTAGTGAACTCATCAGTTCATCAGAATCCCCTCATAATAAAATCAAGTATAAAGATGATATCACACCGAATCGGCTTACTTACATTAAAACAAGTATTAAGTATTTATATGTTTTTAATCTATATTTTTTTTAACTGGCTAGTATTATTAAATGCAATCTTCTTGTTTATCTAATGACGTTATCAATAATATACGTAATGTCAATCGTGACATGCATTTCCTGTTTTTTCATTGCGTTGCTTTTGCATTTAATTTCGTAATAATTATAATGGAAGATAACGAAAATACAATCCATATTATAAAAAAGCATGGAGAAGTGATGCTTCATGATGGACGTAAATACCACAAGAAGAAAACATATAAAAATGGAAATGTTTTATGGCGCTGCACTAATTGGCGAAAATGCGGTGGTTATGTGACTGTCGGTGTAAGTAACTGTTGTATTTTAGATATGATCCATGTATAAGATAGTCAGAAGTGTACCAATGAAACAATTAATACTCAATACCAAATCAAATATTTATTCGTCCAAGACACTGTTAACAACTCATTTTATGAATAGATAATTCTCTAAATCTCTTAACTTTCACACCGGTCTGTACAACTTTTCGAATTACCGCGCGTCTCAATATGGCCGACCGCTGAATAATCAAAATTAGCTTCAGATGGAAGTCAAAACACAAACTATTATTCCACAAATAAAGTGTTATTATATTATTTTTATAGAACAATTAATTTAGATATTTAGCAATATCTAAATTTAAATTAAATTATTTTAAATATTTTCAGACGAAATAAATAGCAAAAGCTTACAGTCGGCCATTCTGAAATAACAGAGTCCTCTCGTTACGTTATGTTTATGACTAACTTATTTATATTATGTTAGATTCATGTTCTAAAACTATGAAACAGTATTATAAAATAAAATGTGTATTCAAAGTAATTTACAAAAAGCGAATCTAAAGCCCAAAACTTTTCTTGACTAATCATCAGATAGTGCAGATTATAAGCAGGTAATCAGTAAAATTTCCAGTAAGTGCATAAGAATGTATCAAAACTTTATAATATAAAGAAAAGGCAAATAATAGCATTAATAACAAAATACATATTTTACTACTTATCATTAGAAACATTTTACATATATTCAATAATTTTACTTACTAATTAAATTTTTAATAAATATCATTGGTTCGGCCATCTTATTATAGTAATTGTTCCATCAATTAATACAAAACAAAAAAAACAATAAATACAATTTTAATAATCGACCTTAAAACGCTAAAATCCTTGGCCTACGGCCTCCTTGCACAATTCCATAAAATGTAACACACTCATAATTGTCAAACGACTCCATTGTGTGCACATTTTTCCATATCAATTTTCAAATCTAACACACTCATAATTGTCAAACGACTCCATTGTGTGTAGATTTTTCCATATCAATTTTTAAGTTTAATCAAAATCAAAGTCATTAGTCATAATTCCAATTGGAATCCATTTTCAAAATAACCTTTCAAAATAAGGGGAAACATTCATGATTCCGATACATTTTTTTTTCAATTGTCGCTCATTGTCCCAGTACTCTCCACATCTATACCTACGGATTTTTCCAACGGTTCTATTTCCATATTATCAGTACCTTCAATAGTTTCGTTTACATCTACATCCTCCGTTGAGCTTACTTCATCGGAATCAGCTAAGCTTTCTTGAGTAAAGGTCAACCAAGGATGTATCTTATCTAACGCAATTACTGCCTCATATTTTCTATTCTGTTTTCGGGTGAGGGGTGTATCTTGGATAACATACCTATCTCTATCTAGTACTTTGATAATCCTGTATGGACCTTGTAATTTAGCAAGTAACTTTCTCGACTGTCCGCTATTACTACCTACTTCTCTTTCAATTCTTACTAGGTCACCTACTTGATATTTCCTACCAACCTTCCTATTCTTGTCAAATCTTTCCTTTTGTCTTATTTGATCCTCATTTATGTTGGCATTTACCTCTTCTCTTATATTCTCTAATGTTTCTTGTGAACACTCCGTTTCACCCTGGTCGAGCAACGAAGTGACGATTCCGTCACTTTTGGCCCTCAACCTTATACCAAACAGTATTTCAGCTGGCGTTTTACCTGTACCTTTATTAAGAGTTGTATTAAGACCCTGGATTTCTTCTAAATGAGTATCCCACTCATTTTCCTTACAATTGTGATTTTTGACTGCAAGCGAAGCCAATATGGTACGATTATATCGCTCCACTTGGCCATTCGCTCGCGGCGTTGCTACCGCATTTAAAACGTGCCTTATGCCTAGTTTGTTCACAAAGTCTTTAAAACTTTTACTTGTAAAAGAAGTTCCTCGATCACTGATTATCCTACTTGGTATACCGAATAAACTAAAATAGTGATTTAAAACTTTGATGGTCGATTTAGTTTTCGTATTTTTGACGGCAAATAAAGTAACGTATTTTGTGTATGCTTCAACAAGTACCAACAAGTAAGTGTTTTTAGATCTACTCCGAATAAATGGACCTAAATGGTCCATGTGTATCGTGTGAAACGGTTTATCAATTTTTGGAACTGGATGGAGCATACCTTGTCTTTTTCCTGGTGGTACTTTGTGATAACTACATTCCAGACATGATTGAACATACTTTTTGGTAAACTTGTTCATTTTGGGAAACCAGTAAAGAGATTTCAACTTGCCCAAAGTTTTATCTAGACCAAAATGACCAAGTTCATCGTGACACTTCTTGAGTAGCTGCCATCTAAATCCCTTAGGGACCAACCATTTCAATTGGCTGTCCACAACCCTATAAACCTTTCCTCCCTTTAAACGATAATTCTGAAAAGTTTCATGGATTTTAGGCGTTTCAGGGTCTTCTAAAATACTTTTAATTCGTTGAACCTCTTCATCAGTACTCTGAATAGTTGTTAACCAGTCTTCTGTTTCTACAACTAAAATATCGAATACAGGCTCAGGTTCATCTGACATAGGGATGGCATTCCTGCTAAGTGCATCCACATGGGTCATACGGTTACCCGGCCTATACTCGATACTACAATCGTACTCCTGGAGTTGAAGCCACCACCTACTTATACGAGGTATCATAGCGTTGACAAAGTAGTACGTAATGCACTACAATCGGTTATAATTGTGAATTTGAGGCCTAAAACGTATACTCTAAACCGTTGCAAAGAAGCTATTACCGCCAGGGTTTCCAATTCAAATGAATGGTACTTCTGCTCTTCGAGGGTAGTTTGCCTACTGTAATACGCTACCGCTCGCCACCTACCTAATTCATCTTCTTGCAGTAATATCCCCGCTATACCCGTTTTGCACGCATCCGTATGAATCTGCGTTTTTGCGCTTACGTTGTACAACGCTAAAATTGGTCTTTTTACTAGCTCTGCCTTTAGAGTGGAAAATGATTTTTCTTGGTCAGGACCCCACTCCCATTTACAATTCTTTTTTAATAATTTTGTCAGTGGATTAGCAATTATAGCAAAACTTTTTACAAAACGCCTAAAAAAAAACTAGCCAAACCAACAAACTGGCGTATTTCGTGCTGGTTAGTGGGGCACTTAAAATTTTCTACTGCTGCAGTCTTTTTTGAACCCGGCCTGACCCCTTGTTTACTTACTTCGAAACCTAGATAATCTATTTTTTTTGAGAAAAATACACATTTTGATAGTTTTAACGTCAACCCCGCTTCTTTAATAAGTTTAAGTACTGTTTCTAATCGCTCCATTCCTTGCGAAATACTGTGGGCTGGAATAATTATATCATCCATGAATGCAAAAGCTTGGCCTTTGACGTCTTTCAAAATGGTATTAATAGTTTTCTGAAAAACAGACGGTGCGTTGGCCAAACCGAAAGGCATACGGGTGAACTGATACTGACCGTCCGGCGTTATAAAGGCAGTTTTGTCTTGCGACGAAGGGGCTATTGGAATCTGGTAATAGCCTGAGGCCAAATCAAGCGTTATAAAATATTCATAACCACCTAACTGATCTATTTGATCCTCTATCCTAGGCAAAGGGTAGTGTTCCTTGACAGTTTTGGCATTTAAAGCCCGATAGTCAACGCAAAGCCGTTGATCACCTGTCTTCTTCTGCACTAAAATGATGGGGCTTGCATAAGAAGATGTTGACTCAGTAATTATACCTGAATCCAACATGTCCTGAATCATTTCCTTGACTTTATTCCTTTCTGAATAAGCTAGCCTATACGGCCTATACACAACAGGGGTCGCATCTTTTAGCGTTATAGACATTTCAGTTAAATTAGTCAGCCCTAAATCAGTTAAACTAAACGAAAAACAGTTTTTATACACTTTTAGCAAGGTTTCTAACCGTTGTCTATCTCCAGTACTAAATTCATCACCTATTTTAAGATCGTTTGATATAGAATCACTATCCCTGTTTTGTAACATTCTAACATTTAGGCAATCATCATCATTTAAAATGTAAGCTCTAGTCAATAATTGTCCTTTTTGAAGTTTAATTTCGTTACCATTTAAACTTACTACTAAAATGTGACCTTTTCCTTGCACGATTGTATATAATCCAGGCAAAACTAAATAACAATTATCACCTATTTTCCTTAACGATTCCTTTACATAAAATTTTATGGGCATATCGGTAATCACTTTTACCGGTACCATATTGATAGAGTTAACGTTGACATCAGAGTCTACAACTAAATTAATTTTTTGACAGTTTACTAATTTAGGATTATTTAAAGGAACAGGCTTTTTTTGAAAAACTAAATGTTCGTCTGTCTTTATAATAATTATACCGGCTTGCTCGGTGAAAGTATGCCCCAACAGTACGGCATGTTTAAGTAATTCGTCTGGTACCACTAATACTTCTACGGATGTTGTAATAGCTTGTACTTGTATTTGGACCATTGCTTTACCTATAGGTTCTATGATTGAATTACCAAAGCCTTTTAATGTTGGCAGATTATTTTTACCGTAAGCAGTGTTTAAATTTTTAAAGTCGCTAACTCGAATTAAAGTACTTTGGCTACCGAGATCCACTTAACATGACATTGTTTGGCCATTAACTTGAACTGGAAGGACATACTTATCATCTAACTCACCGGTTAACTTAACTTCAGATACAGCTTTACTGATATCATTATTTTTACCACCATCATTACCGTTTCTGAGAAGCCGTCTACAATTAGCGCTCTGATGTCCAAGTTTCTTACAAATGCTACACGTCAGTAAGGGTTTGTTACACTTAAAGGAGGGGTGACCTACCTCATTACAATTAAAACATTTTATATTGCTACTCGGTTTAGAATAATCATTATTGCTATCAGGGCGCCTTTTTGTAAACGGCTGACGAGATACTCTGTCTCTTACATCCTCTAACTTAATGGTTTTAAAATAAGATAGTAATTCTTCAGGTTGAGAGTAATTCGCAGCCTGAGCTCCTAGTCGCATACCCCTGTCTTCTAATCCATATATAAGACAATCCACAGCCCGCTTACCAGTTATATCGCATCGGTTCAGCAAGTTAATTTTGTGATAAAAATAAGTTTCTAACGATTCATTATGTCTAACCTTCCGATCCAACATTTCATGCAAAAGTTGGGCATAATTCTGAACTGTGGGAAATGTCTTTGTCAGTTTATCCTTCCACTCCAACCAACTATAACTTAAGGAAGTTAAGCCCTGATACCACACCTTTGCTACTCCAGTCAATTTAGGCAACGCATAATGAAGTTGTTGTGTTTCAGACCATTTATACAAAGCTGCACATTCTTCCACTTTCGTGATCCATAAATCGATAGTTTGTTCTTTATTAGCAGGATCAAATTCTGGTACTGCGTTTGTTGACATACTAAAGTGGTTTTGAGCCTGGGACGCTGACGAAGGCAGCGATTTGATTAACTCCATGACATCATGAATACTAAAACTATGATCATCTACAGTTTTATTTTTAGAGGTCTTATTCATATTAGTTACATCAGTGTTACCATTCAAATGACTATCCATGCTGCTAGCACATGATGACTGACTTACGGTTTCCCGGCGTCTTCGACTCGTCCTGTGGTGACGGGATCCTCGTCTCACCTCGCTACTCCTGTGCTGCCGTCGTCGCCGTCTCGCCCTCCGCGAGTGTGCAGATCGGGAACGCGAGTGCGACCGCGAAGAACGCATTCTTTTTCTCACACGCCGTGTCTGTGACCGACGCCGCTTCCGACGCTCAAGGCTCTTATAAGAACCCGCACGTCTCCGTGGCGTACGGCCTCTTGAACCAACGCGGCTCGAGGAGCTTGAGCTGGTCCGCGCAGGACGCGGGCGCCGCGTACTAGAACAGCTTCTCCTTTGACGTCTGCGCAAACGTCCCGCGCGGCTGCGGCTGAGGCTGCACGACGGCGTACCTCCATCACGCGTTTGAGAAGCCTCTCGATCAGAAGCTTTACGCATTCTCACGTCTTCACGAAGTCTCGACATATTATTTAGATCTGTAATCATATTTTTATCGACATTTTAACCACTTTTTAATGAGAACATACATAGCTGTTTATAGTCCTAAACACAGATAAATAAACAATAAAAATAAAACTCAACCATTGTAATCATCAGAAATTACATATTACTGAATTCGATTGTGCGAAGACAGCAAGATAAAACAACTTATTTTACTCCTTACTATCAAACTATGCATATGCTAAATATATGTATACCTATCTAAAATAGGCTCACTTACATAACTGGGAAAAACATAATAGGCGATGTAGGCATTTACATACATACAATTACGCCTTCTTTCCATGGGGATAGGCAGAGATAACAACGATTTCCTAATTATTTTTTTCGTTTTTAGGTTTGTTTACGTAATCTCGGCAACTCACAATGCCTTTACAACTAAACTATCTCACTCTTTATGTATTTAATAACGTGGTTAAGCGTAAGCATAGGTACTCCATAATTACAGTAACTATTTTTAAATAAAAAAAACATACATAAGTACAACTTACCGAGTTTATGCCTGCTACTTTACCTGTCCTTATAAACGGCCTAAGTGGGCGTGATTAGAATATTGAGTAATATTCGTGTCAGATCCCACTTCTGAACTATAAGATAGTCAGAAGTGTACCAATGAAACAATTAATACTCAATACCAAATCAAATATTTATTCGTCCAAGACACTGTTAACAACTCATTTTATGAATAGATAATTCTCTAAATCTCTTAACTTTCACACCGGTCTGTACAACTTTTCGAATTACCGCGCGTCTCAATATGGCCGACCGCTGAATAATCAAAATTAGCTTCAGATGGAAGTCAAAACACAAACTATTATTCCACAAATAAAGTGTTATTATATTATTTTTATAGAACAATTAATTTAGATATTTAGCAATATCTAAATTTAAATTAAATTATTTTTAATATTTTCAGACGAAATAAATAGCAAAAGCTTACACCCTTTATTAGGAAAATGGCAAATTTCTTTATTAATGCAAAGGTGACTTGGTTTATCGTTACTGTGACAAACGAAAACACTTTATTTGATGAATCCTTAAAGAAAATTTTAATTAATATCAATCAGGAGAAAAGTTATTGCAAAAATATATGTTGATCCCTAGACACTTTTGATGTGTGTATT